>OW285236.1:43982557-46382557 GCA_935421215.2 Melolontha melolontha
GTGAAGAGTATATCTTCAAAGATTGTACCTTAGCTCTACCTTTCTATTTCAAATTGCTTTATTGAAGATGCCAACTTAACTGCCGAAATAGGTAGGTATTTAGAGTTTATTAATTTATTTTGGTGTTTGAGATTTTTCTTGTTTCTGTCTGTTTTAAATTAATGGTTATTCTGAGCAAACAGATCGAAGGCGATTAATAAAAAAAATATAAACTATAAAGAATTTAATACTATTTATATCTACAAATAACTACTGCTTTTAAAAATAATATTCGAAAATTTAATAGATGTCAGAATTAATATGAGATGTAAGTATACGTTTAATAGTCATCAGCAATGTAAATTATAATTAAAGAAATACTCACAAATACATTAAGAATTGTTATGTCAAAATAGAATCACTTAAAATAAATTAGTTTCTTCTGCAGGCAAGTTGATTATCAGGACGTGTAATGTATACTATGTAGTTGGATGTTGGGTATTGTTTCGATTCGACGAAGGAGCGTCTACCTAGTTAGATTTGCTTAATGGACAAGATGATTCTTAATAATAATTTAAATTTAGAATGTAGGCAACCTTATAATACGTAGAATAAATGGCATCAGAGATTTTTAAAATTATATTTCGCTGTTGCTCATAAATAATCATGTACAAACATATATCGGGGTTTTTTTCTCATTACAGATACCTTTCCCTATGTGTAAATTTAAAAAAAGAATTGTCAATGCATTAGTGGCATAGTAGGCAACCAGTTATACACCAGTAAAGTATTTTTCTATTTGGTAATCCTTAAATTAGTTTGCGATAGAGAGATAAAATAAAAAAATTTGGATGTCAAATATTTCTGAATTCTTACGCATACATGAATCTTAAATACATTTTATTGAAAACTATATAATTTATTTAAAACACGAATAAATACAAAAAATATTGTGATACCAGAAAAATAATAGTAATAATAATAGTTTAAGGACGGTCAGAGACATGAGACATTTAAATATTTTTAACAAATGCAAAGAAAATTATTGTTTTCTAAATTCCCACGAAAAAAAAACCAATCGCGTATTAACAGCACACATGAACCTGAATATTCTGTGTTATGTAGAGGAACGGTCTGCAGGATCGCTTTTAGATGTAGCCAGGCATTTTGGAGTATCGTACAATTCGGTATTCAAAACCTTGAAACGATTCAAATATAAGCCATGCAAGATATCAAACCATCAAATCGATTGTGTAAATCGAGGATTTACACAATCGAAAACTGTCGATATTTTTCAGGCACTATCGATAATATTTCTTAAAGGACGAAATATTATTATTAAGATAATAATGTATCAAAAAAGGTAGAAAATATGAAAGCGTTGATAACAAAAAGTACAAACGGATTTTACCATATTATGAGATTGTAGAACGTTCTCACATTACATCATACTTCTACGAATTACTGAACGTAATCCACCTATTGATTTTTGGGAAGCATAGCGTCTTTTTTACTACTTAATACGCAAGGTTTAAATTCCGACGAATTGTTTTCGTTCTTGCAAGATAAGAATTTTCCCATATTTGTTTGTTTAACGGAGCATTGGTGCGACGCGCTTGAATCTTGTGTCGTGGAACGGTACAAGGTCGCTTCTTTCTACGGCAGGTCCAAACATATTCGCGGGGGAAGTGTTATTCTCGCGTTGCGAAATGTTGGATATTGTGCAATTGATTACTGTGATGATATTAATGCTGAATTCGAGTTTGAGGGATCGTGTGCATACTTTCCGGATCTTAAAGTTTATGTAGTGTGTGTGTATAGATCACAGCATGGAAATTTTATTATATTTTTAAAGAAATTGGATTTATTGCTCTCTAAGTTTAAATTTTCAGATTCTATTGTATTGATGGGGGATTTCAATCTCGACTACGCGGGAGTGTCGTCCTTGTCGGGCCCTCGCGTTGAGCTTGATAACGTTTTGTTGAGTTACAATTTACGCGTGCACAATAAAGAACCTACTAGAATAACAAAATCTTCTAGAACATTACTAGATTACGTGTGTACCAACATTGGTGCAAATATAATGTCATGTGATACTGAGTCTGTCAGTTTTTCCGATCATGAGTCGGTCTGTTGCTCATTCCGTGTACGTGCTGGGGCTCTGCCTGTGTCCCGAAGCGAGGGCCGTATTTATAGTAGCAGTAACTTCTCCAAGTTTTACAATTCCTGCGTTGACACTGATTGGTCGGTGAACGGTGACGTGTCGGTGGATGATAACTTTCTGTCGTTCATAAACAGTATCGTGGAGAATTTTGAGGCTTCTTTTCCTGTTGTTAAGATCAAGCCACGAAAGTCCAAGCATTGGCTGACAACAGGAATAAAAATTTCAATTAACAATAAAAAAAGTTTGTACTATATATCTAAATTTTTCAGTAGTCCACATTTCGTCGCTTACTTTAAAAATTATAAAAAAATTCTTAAGGGGATAATTAGATTATCTAAGAAGAACATTTATGCTGCCAGGATATGTTCTTCCAATAATGTACCGAGGGAAGCGTGGAGAACGGTTCGGGAATTGACCAATACCTCCAAAAAAAACGATAAAGTCACATGTGTCGAAGTAGATGGCATATTGGAGGGCGACGCTAAAGTTGTCTCCGAGACACTTAATAATTATTTTACAACAATTGCTGCAGACTTAGCGCAAAAAATTAATCACGCAATTGATCCTCTATCTTATATGAAAATTAACAGGGCTAAAAATTTCTTCTTCTTCCCTACAGATACAACTGAAATTCAACATACGATTCGGGAAATTAGGAAAGAGAATTCGGGTGGGTCGGATGGTGTTCCCATGAATATTGTCCGGTGGCTGCCTCCTTCGGCCCTTATGGCATTCGCTGATTTAATAAACTTGTCATTTCAGAGCTCTGTATTTCCTACTTGTTTCAAAATTGCAAAAATAGTTCCTGTCCATAAGGGAGGATGTGGATTTGCGCCGTCCAACTACAGGCCCATTTCCATATTGCCTGTATTATCTAAAATAGTTGAAAAGATCGCGAACAGAAGAATTCGTGACTTTATTGAGGGGGGGGATTTGTTGGTTAATTGTCAGTTTGGCTTCAGGCCCCACACATCTACGTCCGATGCTATTTATTATTATCTCGAGAATGCGTACAATTTCATTAACGAAAAGCAGGTCGTCGCGACCATGTTTTGTGATTTGGCGAAGGCATTTGACTGCGTTCCGCACTCGCTTCTTCTCCGGAAGCTCGAATATTATGGGTTCCGGGGAGGAGCGAATGACTGGTTGAGATCTTATTTGCATGGGCGTACACAATATGTTAGTCTGGGCTTTGGGACGGGTTGTGTGGAGTCTGGGATCAGGGATGTTATATGTGGTGTGCCGCAGGGTTCGGTTTTGGGTCCGACGCTTTTTCTCTTATTTATTAACGATCTTGCACTGTTGGACACCAGGGCTCACATTGCATTGTTTGCCGATGATACATCATTAACTTGGCATGCTGCGGACCCGCGATCTCTGGAGGGCCTGATGAACGACGAGATTCCGATTTTTCAGAATTGGTTTAATACTAATGGAATTACCCTAAATTTAAGTAAAACACAACTTTTAATTCACAGGCACAATTATGTAAGTGTGAATATTGAGATTGGTGGCATCACTTTAGAGCCTGTGAACTCCGTGAAGTTCCTTGGTCTGATTGTGGAGCCAGGCCCTTGTTGGACCGGGCATGTTCGTCGCCTTTCGTGTAGGCTCTCATCTGCTTGTTATGCGATTGGAGTGGTGCGTCGTAACCTGGGAGAGTCCACGGCTAGGACTGTATATTTTTCATTGTTTGAGTCTCGTCTACGGTATTGTATAGCATTTTGGGGATTCACGACCGCTGGGAATCTTCTTTCGATTTTTAGGTTGCAGAAGCGGGCGGTGCGGCTCTTGTGCGGGGCGGCAGCGGACGCCCACTGTCGGCCGTTGTTTGCGGATAGTGGAATCATGACGGTTTATTCATTGTTATTATACGAATCATTGTCTATCATCTTTAAAAAGCAAAGTAATATCCAGCATAGGTCTGATATTCATTCGTATGATACACGCGGCAACCAACTTCTAAATTTACCAAAGCCCGCGACAAGTGCGAGTCGCGATTCAATAGTTTATAGGGGCTTGCAGTATTTCAACAGACTGCCACTGAACATTAGGCAGTCTTTCAGCTTAAAACAGTTTCAGGGAAAATTAAAGGTGCTGCTCCTCGGGCAGGTTTTGTACTCGCTGGATGGGTTCCTTGCGGGTTGACGTTGGAATCCCTTGCTTTTATTTTTAAATTGTTTTTATTTTAAATATTGCTTTGATCATGTATTTTTATTAGGTGACATGTATTTGTTTGTTTTGGCAACATAATCATTTACTATTATGTGTTTATACTGTAATTGTATGTGTATATTGCTTACTGTCCACGTACTGTATGTGCTTATTGACAATAAATCTATCTATCTATCTATCTATCTATCTATCTATTGGGGGTGAATTGGGGGCACTTCAGTAACACGATAAAATAATACATACGTTAAACAAGTAACACCTTGTGGTATCTTATGAATAAGTGGTTTTATAAAATATATAATATATAAAATAAATTCTTAAGTGAACTCTAACAAGACTTTTTTAATATTGTTTATTGTATTTTTAGTTGCTTTTTTATGTCTGGAACCAATCTACTATTTTTCCATTTAGCCAATATCTTTTTTGTACTCGGTTATCAAAACCTGTCATTTCACGATTCGATTTGCGTGCGTAAAAAGTCACTTTAAACACGAGTGCGTAAAAGTAAAGTTGGTACTTCCTGGAACTTGATTAATTTAGTGACATTTTAAAATCATAAATCCCTAACCTTAATAATATGCTACCCAGTTCGTTGTTTTTCTATGAAAATAAAAGGAAATGAAATAGAAATTGTTATATTTGGAAGGTATGTAATTCAATGTCAGAACAGCAACAAATATTATTTTTTAAATTTATAGAAAACTTAAAAAAAATTGTCAGAAGTGGGATTCGAACCCACGCCCTCAGAGAGGACCGGAACGCTCGAGAACCCGTATAACGGCCAAGGTAAACCTTGAGTCTGGCGCCTTAGACCGCTCGGCCATCCTGATAGATCCTAGTAATATTGTTAAAAATACTTATAAATATAAAAAATTTGAAATTATATTTATATTTTATATAAATATTATTATTGTTTATAGTTCTCGTACAAAATATTGTACAAACTTCGTGCGTGAAACATTTCGCGAATTCGTGTCCATAAAGCGCTCGCCTACGGCTCGCGCTTTAAACTAGTTAAACTTGGTTCGTAAATAACTATTTTTACACGAATATCTATCGTGCAAAAAAGAGAATTAGGTGTATTGTGATCACACATAATTAATTTAACGAAAGAACTCTTTGGTCTTGTGACCAGACTATAATATTAGAAATATCCATCTAAGGATATTTAATATTTTTTTTTACTTTCTCGGTGTTAATAACTTGTACTAAATTTTATACTATTTATTACATAACGTTTGTTGCATCATCGTTTAAAGATTGTGATACAATAAAACCACGTTATTTACTTTCATTTTCAAAACATCGATTGAAACAATCCTTATCAGAGACATTAAAACAACTTGTTAGAATTATTAAGTGTTCAATCATATAAATCGGTAAACACGATCAAATAGTATACACCTAATACTGTATACATTCATTGCATATCCACTAAACGGAATTACAAGTAGGTATTTCGTACGAGTGTGATTGCAGAATGGTTTTCTTTGAAAGGGTACCGTGCCGACAGGTCGAAAACACACGTACAATCCCGGGCGCACACAAACACAGAAAGGCATACAACAACGAAGTCAATGAATCGTGTCCTGGGACATGTTAATTTAATCAACCACCTGAAACCTGCCATCTGTCCGTCGTCGCTATTAAACCGTTAACCGATTGTGCCACTTAGATCAACAAATTCACGTCATGTTGCAAATATTTGTCGAAATGTACGACAAGAAAAAAGTGTAAAACATACGAAATTACAAATCAATTTATAAAAATTATTCTTCGTGCATTACACAGAATACGGTAGCATAAATATATGTAGTGTTACACACTGCAGTCATTATCTCGCTTCCCTTGTACTTTTGTTAAAGTTGAAGCCTTACTGACATTCCATTTGAAACAGTTTAGTAGGGCATCTTTTCTTTTCATTCAAAGAGAATTGTTTGTTACACGTGAAGCGTAACAACAATCACCATAGAAGTAGATTAGGTGAGTTGGTGAATAGTCCAATCTAAACTATGTTTTTTTGCGCCGAATAATGCTTTAAGGAGGCGAAAATATCTTCCAAAGTTAGGACGATTTTCGGGTTTAGGAATATACAGTGATGGGTATATGTGTGGAACCAAGTAAATATCCGTTAAATTAAAAAATATATTTGTAATAAAATTTTAGACACGCATATTAGGGATGAAGAGCCATCATTTGAAGCATTTCTTACAGTGTGTTTAAGAAAAATGTAACGTACTAAAGTTATATAAGTTATTATATAAGTGAAGATTTCAAAAAACTATAACACTTGAGGTCTAAAGTATTTAGCTTGGGATTTACAGGCAAAACGAAATAAAAATTGTTTGCAATTGCGTATGCTAGAACAAGCGTTACATTCTGCGCGACATCTGCCCCAAATGTGTGATACTAAATAGCAAAAGTATATAGTTCCCATTCCTGATTATTAGGTATTCTGGCACCATACCAACCTTCTAAATATTATTATCATATTCTTTTTAAATTCTTAATTAATCTAAACCACTATTCCCCCTGAAATACGCCTCACCTGTTACAGCGTTATGCGCATGTCCCAAATTTCAAATTTTATTAAAATCCAGGAATTGTTTGGATGATCCACAATCAATCCGTAACTACAATTTTCGCTTGCTAAAACAGCTTGCTATTAGCAGAAAATTAGTAATTTGAATTGCCAGAACACAATATTAGTATTACGCATGCGCTATACAATACCTAATAGTTTCTTACTGCTGCTAGAACAAGCCTATAGTTACCTGGTTATTAATGTTTAGTGAAACTTTAGAGAAGTAATCTTGCCTGTTTCGGTCAAGTAAAACCTCGAAATATTATTGTATTAATTCCCAATATGTTATTTTAAAAGTGAAGTTTCTGATTCGGACTCAGAACTTGAGTCATTGACATTAATTATTATTGTAGTAATCTCTGCCTTATCAAATTTTCTGTATGCTTAACACAATTATCCCAAGTAATTTCATCACGCTGTTGCAAAGCTTCATTACACATTTCTTTAACTCTTTCATCTTAATAACAATTTCTCCCAATATTTGAATTATGATATTTTGTTACCTTAGTCCAAATCATTTTAATTGCGTTGAAATCACAATAGTAGGGAGGCAACCTTAAAACTTCATGTCCACTTTCTCTTATTCTTTCATCTATAATAAATATCTTATCTTCTTTGTGTTCTTATGTTCTTTCTCTTATAATTTATCTTTTTTTCACGACCAATCAACAATTTCTGATTTTTTTTAGGAGGTATTTGGTTGTTTATTTTCAATAACACTATGATAAGGAGCATTATCCATTATTATAAGTGGTAGTATCTCAAGATTTGGTATAAGTTCATCATTTACTCATTGCTTAAATGAGTCACCATTCATTTCTCCATAGATAAGCCATTTTCTGTGCTGGCATGTATAATAATAAATCATTTACCATTATAGCCTTCGGGTTTCTTAACACTTTTTACATTATCATCTTACCATGATTTGATTCTATTGCCTTTTCAAAATATTCAAGTTTCATCAAGTAATACGACCTAAATTTGAATTTAAGTTACCCATATATTTTCTTCAGGACACATTCCTCATGCAGGCTATATTTCATTTCTGTTCAAGCGCTCTCCTGTTACACTCTTTCTTGTATATAATAATAACTTTAAGTAATATTGCTAAAGAAGTAGTACTTGTATGAACAAAATCTTTCATAACCAAAACATTGTTTGGAGTTTTTAAGGTAAGAAATATTCTGTGAGAAATATCAAAGTAATAATCAAAATATTTCGTATTTATTGCCACTTGTCGAGATTACTATTTATTATCAGTATTGTTTTGAAAAAAAAAAGATTTTGTGATTTTTCATGAAAAACTAAATAACCAAATCTGAAAAATGCTTAATCAAGAATAATTTGATAGTAAGCCGAACATCATAAGACTATCTCCTGGACAACTTATCCTTTTCATTTAATATATTTCACAGACGTACGTCTTAACTTAAAATGACAAACGTGTGTAGTATTACAGCGCGTATTTATGTTTGTTAGAAAGTGATAAAGTACAATTGGCTGTTCAAACTTGGAACTGTATGTTATATGTTATATATGAACTGTACAGTTATAATCGTTTAAATAAAAACTTTTACAATTCGAAATGTGAGTAATACAATTTCTTTTATTTCTGGCGATTAAAAAAATTATTTTTTTTGTCGAACAAAAAGTTCGTGAATATTACAATCTTTAAATTTTATCACAAGGTCTAGTAGTTTGTGGCATTCAAAGTGTTATTAAATAATTGCTGTTTGTCAATAATGGTTGAATTAAATGAAAGAAAAAGAATACAAATATTAGTGATCATCGGTTTTATCGATTATTATTGTTATTATTATTAAATAGTATGTTCCCCGTATATCAAAAAACTATTACTGCATGGTAAGCATCGTTATATGGATTTAAATAGTGAAAAGAACTTACGTCAAAATGATGAAAATTTATATTCTAATAGCTTAAAATAAACCTTTAGGACACTATAAAAACAATGTTATATTAGTGAATGAATTCTTTCCAGAAAAAGCGATCTTCGTACGAAAATATCTTTTCTAAAATTAAACCTGAAAAGGTTCAAAGGTTCTAGGGATTCTGTTTTTGTCTAATATTTATAAGAAGCAAAATTATTATGCATATAATGATGCAAAATAATAATACAAAACTATTCCATATGACAATAATTATAGCAAAATGGTTTAGCTAACTATTAATTTAAACACCGTTATTGTGAAATTCACTGATTGATAATTCACAATACCCAAAATATTGTTATAGGCAATGTATTGCAATGTTATATATCACGTAAGATACTTATAAATTAAATAAATAAATAATTTAAAAAGCTTGTTGTTTTTTGGATTTTTAGTTGAGTTTTATTCGTTTTCTTACATAATGTACAGGCATAGCATGTCGAGAGGAAAATTGCTATTACAGATGTAGTCTCTTATGTGCGGCAGATGTCATGAGTTTATCTGGCACCATCTGATATTTGTTCCAAAAGGCGAGCCGTTAAATGTCACTTTATTAGCCAGACTGATGACGTCTTAGACAGAAACGAGCGTTGGTAAAATACGAGGTGTATTTCAGTGCGTACAGATTCAGGATATATGTAAGCATATTAAAAACAATTATGGATGGTACAACTCAAGTAATAAATATTTGAAAACGGTCAAAAATGCATGTGATAATTTGAGCAATTTATTCACATACATACAAACACAGAATAGACAAAACTAGAAAGATAAACCTAAGAAAGTTATTTGCTTCGATTAAATATTTTGATATAAACCAGGTGTATCCAGTTCGTAAAGAATCAAATTATGATTGGGAATGTCGGTTCTCGAAACCCAATTGTTGCGGCTCGAAGACCAAATTGACGTGGTTCGAAGACCAAACTGTTTGCGATTAATCCGGTTTCTGGCGGTGATACTTCAATCCCAGTTACTAAAATCACGACCCCGATGTTGGTTCGCCGTGCACAGATTGTAAGGCTGTATACGTTTTATTTTTTTAAATCTTCGGTAACTGTTTGTTAAATTAATAAATGTACTTTCATCTAAATATATTTATCTACGACTAAACAATAAAGTAGACATTATATCAGAGATTATTAGTTAATAATGGAACTCATAATTCTCGCAGGGGATAATGAAATGCGACCGTTTCTATTGGCGCAATACAGGGAATAATGATAACGTTATGTCTCATTATTCCCTGCGTTCCGCCAATAAAACATAGTCTTACCAGCGTTACCATAGTAACAATAAACAAGCCTGGATATTCTAATTGTCAAACGTGTCGTCGATACGATAAACTTCAGCCGTTTTACTAACTGTCAAAACGTTAAGCGCCATAGCGATATTATAGTATAATGTTTGTTTTTCTTTTAGTAATATTCAGTTATTCGTAGATAAAGTAGTGTATACTAACTCGCAATAATGACTATTATTTCCTCAAGCTGAGTTACTTTCTTGCCACTTCGCGGTTCGGTTCGTAAATTCAGCTCTCGGGAATAATAACCGTCATTATTGATTCGTTGTATCAACTATTATTATTTACACTATATACATTTATTTTTGGATCAACAACGTCTTATACTAACACAAAACGGCTGCTGAAACTGGTATTTCTTGTTAAAGTATGATTTTATGTTGATATTTAAAGTAAGACTATGTGGCTTGATATGATGTTACGTTGATATGACTGTGTTACAAGTAGCTAAGAATATACCACTACACCTACAAACTATTACAGCTCTCGCAGTATAAGTTGGCGAGCAGTGTGGATGCACCATAAACGTGCCACCCACCTGGCTGATTCAGTTACTTACAGCATAGTAGTTGCCAGTGTCGTATCAATATGAGTTCCATACCTTTTTAAATATAAATTTAATTAAGAACTCTCAAGTACGCCACTGATACGAGAACGTTGTATATCAGAACGAATGATACGCAATCTACCCTTCCTTTATCGGCGCGAACTCACTTCCACCCTTCGCCAACTTGTTGCGAATGATGATGCGAAAGCTAGACATAATTAAATAGGAGTATTCGTTGAAAATTGTACTGTTTGACGTCATTACGGGAAATTTTCTGTGTTCATTACATAGAAATTCTACCTACTGGCAACAATACCCAAGGTTTACGATAGAGTCTTACAGTTCTTATCTTAACTAATAAATAAGAAAATATCATTACTAATTTACTAATTAATTATTGGTGCTATAAATCTAAGTATGTAGTTCCTGATAGTCACTTGTTAAAGTAATAAAATTTATTATACATATAGTAACGTGATCTTAAGAATGAACATACAGAGCAAACTCTTTGTTCACTATAACACAAGGCAATAAAACAAGCGGTCTAATATATAAGGCAATAAATACATTTGTAAAAAGATGCCAATTACACTGGTCTGCGACCTTTCTAGGGTCATGGTTTTGTTAGGTGACCTATTACCATTTTTGCATACTTAATTCAAAACAATGTGCAATTTTGTTCGATCAGGTCGAGCCTTCATTCTATCGTAAAAAAATAGTATTAATAACAGAAATTAAAGAAAATTTTGCAATTACTGGCAACGCCGCAAACAGTGTACTATGAGCAATTGTTTTTATTCTCTCGGTGCACACAAAGCGCCCTCAGTCGTTCTTAAGCTATCCGAGCGGTAGTACATGTATTTTGAGTTGAGTGCGTATGTTATATATAACGTGTGTATAAATTGTCGCAAAAGCTACACGCAGCGACGTTCTTCGTTTGGTTCTGAATAAAAAAATCTTAATGTTAAAATGTCGTATCATGCTTCGTTTGTTTTCACGGGGTTCTTGAAGTTCAGACTTTTAGTGCGTAACTAACCTTTGCTCTTCGATATCTGTTAATAGAGATAGATGCAATTTAGTTTAAAGAAAAAAATTTTACTAGTATTATTTCGTAAACGTTTTCTTTTTGATTTAAAAGCTTGTTTTAAACATTTATTCATTAACGTACTTCCACAAAAAACACATTTGGCAACGTTGTAGAACAATAAGTTTGTATTTCAAAGTGAGGTCAATCAAAATCATTACTGTCAAATTTTGACATTTACGAATTTACGAAGCATGATACGACATTTTAACATTAATATTTTTTATTCAAAACCGAACGAAGAATGTCGCTACGTGTAGCTTTTGCGACAATTTATACACACCTTGTATATATATGGATAAATCACTTTAGCTAATCGTAAATCAAGCATCACGAGTTTTGTGAAAAAAATGTACCTAGCCTACTTTGGAATCAAACTCGGAATCAAGACAAGTCATTCGTACCTCACATATGCTGCAACACATGCGTAAAAGTTTGCGATGTTGGAGCACCAAGAAACATATAAGCCTACATTTTGCTATACCGATAATTTGGCGGGAAGAGACAGATCATACTACTGATTGTTATTTTTGTATAACTAACCTACGAAGTAAGAATTTATAAAATTTCCAAACATCAGTGATGCCAAATTTTTGACGGTCCTCAAATCCAAGAACTGATGAAGGACCAATAATTTGACCAGCATATGATAGGTAATGAAAAAAATGCATGGTTAGCATTTAAATCCATTGTCCAAAACTTTTTGGGAAACTACCGAAGTCAAGAGTATCAACGAGTGGTCGAAAGACTAGTTTCAAATCTTTCAATCTCTTGGTGCACGAATGTCTGTAAAAATTCATTTCTTAAGCTCGCATTTGGATTATTTTCCAGAAAATTGTGGTGATTTTAGCGAAGAGCAAGGCGAACGCTTTCACCAGGATATTCGTGTAATGGAAGAGAGAGATAATGTGCTGACAGACTACAGCTGGTGCCTAAAAAGGGATGTTCAAGACGTCAAGCACGCACGAAAATCTTTTAAAAAACCTGCTGACACAATATCTTTTTGTACAGCATTGTTATGTCATTATAACCTCACTTTAAAAAAGTAGGTACATTCTTAATTTGTATTTGTTAAATTTAATTTGTACGAAATACTTAGTGTCATATAGTTCAGCTTCAAATTTTTACAAAATATACGTATACCAAACAATTTGATCTGATATAAAAAAAATGAGCTACATTTTTAAAATCAGCACATAGCATTTACCCAAAAACAGTCACAAAAACTTTTACCCCAGACAAAAAACAATAAAACGCAGACCAGTGTTATTAATAACCCTAGATAATAAAATGAGTTGTCTAAATTATAAAGTAGATAATAAATAGATTTGCAAATATAAAGAATTCTTAGAACTTATAGAAAGTTTTACAATTTGAATAGGATAATACAATTATATTATACAGTATAAAATTGAAAATTGTTATGTTTGAATTCTATATTCTAGGTTTATTTATATTTAACAATAAAAAATATTTGAAATTAAAATATTACCAAAAGGATATTAAATGTATCCTCAATACCAGCCTAAAGCATAATATTTGAAAATAAATAAATAAATAGTGTAGATTATGTAATTTTTTTAATAGAATAGTGGCTTTTGTCAATATTTTCTAGCCCGCCTATTTTGCTAATAAAAGCAATATTAATCAACGGACTCATTTTATTTTCCGTATTTATGTTTCTTTATTTCAGTTTCCAAGATAACATTTACACGACTAGGTGTATATTCTCAAGAGTTGTTTTATTCGATTTAATAAACACGATGTGCCGTTCACTGTAAAAAGGCAAAACACCGCCTGTCCCGGTAATTTACCTAGATTAGTTCCACTAACAAGCCCATGTCTTTAGCGAGGAGAGCGAAATCATTGCTCGATTTACATTTAAATTTTATATAGATTGTCGCGTTCGGTGCTTAAAAATGCGGGCATCGTCATTTTAAAAAACATCTCGACTAATTGGTTTATTAGATTTTAAAGAGTGTATTTTCTGGGGTCATTGAGAGGTTAATGTAGGTTTGCAAACATAGGAGAATGTTCGCAGACCTACATGTTCGGATTTAAGAAGTATATTTCGAGAAATTATAAAAGTTAAGCTAAATTATGAATTGGAAAATTAGTTTCTTCCAAAACGATTAAATTTCTAAATGTTCTATATATATTGTCGTATAAAAATGATAGTTTTTGCAATCTTATTGTTATAAAGTACTAAAAGGCGATTACAGTAATCAAAAAATGTTAAAAAATACCTGTATATGAGGGATATCTTTTATGTTTTGCATACTGGGACATAGAGGGCACCACTAATCAAATGTCAGTACTAAAAATTAAAGTCATTCTTTAGTTAGCCAAAATCCAAAGTTCAGTGCGATACGGGTAGTGTTGTAACTACAACGAACTGTCAAAATTGACAAGTTAGTCGAAAAATGGAATTGAACCAACAAGAATGCCTCGCCGTGTTGGATAATGAAGCACCACATCAGTTAATAATTTCTCGTTGGTATGGAGAATTCAAACGTGGATGGATTAGTCTTAGCGACGATTCAAGAGCAGGTGTATCAAAAACAGCAGTCACTCAGGAAAACGTACATGCCGTACGCAAGCATATCAACGAAGATCGACATGTGACATATCGCGAAATTGAGGCATCATTGGGGATTTCAGAGGCCTCAATTAAAAAAATTTTACATAAAGAATTGTGTGTAAAAAAATTAGTTTCCCGTTGGATATCGCATCTGTTGGCCGAAGAACAGAAAACAGCTACGGTGAGTTGGTATCAAAAAACTCTATACCGCTTCAACGCAGAAAACTCTAAAAACGTGTACAACATGGTGATGAATCCTGGATTTACTCGTACGACCCAGAAAATAAACGCCAGTCGTCTGTTTGGATATTCCAAGGTGAAGAAAAGCCGATAGAAGTCTCGAAGTGTCTCCAAAAAGATGGTCGCGACATTTTCCTCGAAAGCAGGTCATCTAGCAACAATTTCTCAACAAAATCAAAGAACTGTTGCTGCCGATTGGTATACAACCATTCGTTTGCTGCAAGTCATCGCTGAGTTCCGAGACCACACACACCCACAACGACGAATCATCCTCCAAGAAGACAATGCAAGTCCGCGCACAGCTCGCAAGACAATGGAATTTTTAACGCAACATTAGACCAGCCTCCGTACAGTTCTGACCTAAGTCCAAGCGATTTCTTTATCTTTCCGAAAATCAAGGACGGACTGCGTGGACAGAAGTTCCAGTCGTCAGAAGAAGTAGTCGATGCTTTCAAAAACGCAACTTTGACTGTACCAACAAATGAGTGAATAATTGCTTCTAGAGTTAGTTCGAGCGCATACAAAAGTGCATGAATTTTCGTGGAGAATACTTCCAAAAACAATAAAGTTTTTAAAAACTATCTACTGTATTATTCCAGCTCTATATGCAAAATATAAGAGACAACCCACGTACGAGTACTAGTTTATTGAAAAATACCCCAACAGGACAGAAAAAAAGGTAAATATACTTCATGTGTTTGAGTTTTTAATCAAATAAGAGTGGTGGGCAAGAAGGTGTCAAACTGATAAAGTTGTGGATTGCAGACACTAAAAAATCCCCACAAAAATCTTATAAATGATGCCAAAAAAAGTTTTTTTTATCCTTTTTTTTGGATTTTTTTTGGGGGCCTGAAATCAATAACTTTTATTAGCTTAAATTCATGCAGACACATAGTTTCAGAAGGGCAAACCCAAAAGCTATTCTTGTGTTGAATTTATTGGTTTTGTAGGTTTCAAATAAATTGCAAATAAATTACTGATTAATCTTAACAATCTCCCGCTAAATCATGATTAGTGCAAAATTGAGTTTTTGTAGATGCTCTAATGTTATAGAATTTAAGCACAAATTTGGCAGTACCTTAACTATTCCCATTTATAGTATCAATGATCTGTGTATATTATTCGATCACAAGTTGTCTTTCAGCGGACACATTGAAATGTGCTTGATTCAGTTAAAACTTTGGAATTTCAGACCGGGTTCGAATCTCACACGAGTATACTTCGTAATTAAAAAATTGGGAAGACATATATGCCAGACGTGAGTTTGGCAAGAACCAGCCCTTCTCAGGGCTACCCTGAAGATGGCAGTGGATTGGTTGCCAAAACGTCAGATTATTCAAATACTACACACCATGGAAATAGCCCAAATAACTATAATACTCAACTAATCATTGATCGTCAACGACTTCTCATTAAGGTTTATCCTTTTCACTGTTGAAAATTTAAACGACAGATGTAAAATATTAAGATTGTCCACTAATTGATTGGTTCTTAAATGAGGATATTCAGATACGGCAAAAAAAACTAGTTTTTTTATCATCGCTTTTCGCTGTTCTAGGTCTCAAATATTTAACGCTACCCATTTGTTCAAAGATTTTTAAATTTTTACCAAAAACGGATTTAGAAATTGGATTTCTATTTGGATGCGCGTTATTAAATAAATTACAAGCGTCTTCTCGGCTTCTGCGTCTATTTCCATAACCCAATATCATAAGTATTTCAATTCTCTCGCGTTCACTTTAATTCACCATTGCTAATACTAACAGCAATACATTGCAAACAATTGTATTTGACGTAAACAATAACCACTGATACGATTTTGACAGATAACTTTATTGAAAAAAAATTTGTCCATCATAGATGTGCCTACTATTAAAAAACATTTATTAAATAGTTGAACTGGCGTTTTCTTGAAAAAATGTTATTATTTTTAATATTATATTGCAAAGAGAAAAAATGGTCTATCGAATGGTACTGTAAAATGAACACGTTTACATTTTTAAAAAATTTTCACAAAAGACAGCTCAAAAATAATTGAAATTTTTTTTTTTTATATTTATAAATGCAGATACGAGGGCGGATTGATTAATTCGCGCGATCGTACAGAAACAAAGTCAAAATTTAAATAATTATTTTTTTACATAATTTCCTCTTAATTCAACACGAGATTCTTTATTCCGTCTTTTAAGCGATTTTCTTTTAACCCTGCAAAATAGTCGTCCACTGTTGAAGTTAGCTCTTCATTTGTGCAGAATTTTTTGCCTCCAAAAAATCTTTTAATTTAGGGAATAGATGAAAATCAGATAGTTTTGGGTCTGGCGAATACGCGGGCGGGGGAGGGGGGTACTAATTCGAACCTTAATTTTTCAAATGTTTTTGCGGCAACTGCACTGGAATGCAAAGGTCCATTATCATGGTGAAAGAGCACTTTCTTCTTAGTCATTCCTAGACGCTTTTTAGCGATAGCTGTCTTCAAACGATCTAGAAGATTTGTGTAATATTTGCCGTTTACAGTCTTACTCTTTTGAAGATAGTCTATCAACAATATTCCCTTTGCATCCAAAATACCGATGCCATCATCTTTCCCGCCGATAAAACAGCCTTGGTCTTCAGTTGGCTCTCCACGTTTGGTCCACATCTTCGACTGTTGTTTAGATTCGGTTATCCATATTTCATCACAAATAGCAAATCGTCGCAAAAATCTGGTCTGTTGCGTTCAAAAAATTCTAAATTATTCATCGATATAGGAACACGTTTTTTTTACACCGTCAATAAACACGGCACCTATCTTGCCGAAATTTTTCTCATATCAAGTTCCTCGTGCAAACTATAAAGCACTCGTTCCTTTGAAATGTCCACTGTCTCTGCTATTTCTATTGTTTTCAATCGTCGGTCACTTAACTACAAATTATGGACTTTATCCACCATTTATGGAATTGTAGTCGTTTTCGGCCGGCCACTGGGGGGTCATCTTCTAAGCTGCTCCTGCCACGCTTAAATTCATTTCGCTATTTTCTGATGGTTGTATACGAAGGACAACCCTCATCCAGTGTATCTCGCATATAATCATGGATTTCGGTAAAAGATATGCCTTTCTTTAAAAGATAGTACTTAATCACTGCACGATGTTCAAAATTATCCATTTACACTTAATTACTAGCAGGATAAAATTTTAAAAAATCCTTAGAAAATACGCTTTGTCACAAATTTATCAAACACTAACAGTAAACTGGTAAAGCATCGGTTGTCAAAATGTACTATATATTTTTTTTATTTCACGGCCTACTCTAGACAATCGCGCGAATAAGTCAACCTGTCCTCGTAATTACATAAAAACACTTTTGTATAAAATATTATTTCCTAAAATACAATAAATTGCCGTCTCCATACTTTGAATTCTAAATTCTAATTAATTATCCCCAATCTTTACATTTTCGATATTTAATAGATTTACGATATTGTAGATTACTATTTTGTGACATTTCACTTTGCATTCTATCTATATATTATCATCTGTAGTGTACATGTACGATACGTATATTTCATACCCTTGTTCGCACATTCTTTGTGACATACATAACATCTACTTCGAATCTATTTGAAACAACAGATAGTTCAATTTGAGAAACTTCTTATCCTAGAATATCTTGTATTGTATATGCATTGTCCTTTTGTGCTCTAATGTATTTGATCTTAACGTATTGAATTTCTATCTCGACTACTCTCCTACGGCAAGTAAAAATTTAGAATGCCTACTTTAGTCTGACGCGCGCCATTGTAAAATATTTTTTAAAATAATGCTACGTCGTTTGAAATCATCGATTTGTCACTTTCATTCAGGGAAAGGGGTGACAAAAATCAACAATGGAAAGGCAGAAATTAATATAAAAAAAAGAAGTAAAGCAAGATGAATATACTATTCTTTTCGATACGTGTTTGCAAGAAATAATAGATATCTAAATGAAAATGCCAAAGAAGATATCAAGATTCGCGAACATAAAATCTAAGATTGGCAAACGGCGCTGCCGTTATTTCTAATAGTAGAGATGAACTGTAGAAAAAACTAAATCAAAGTGAAATAGAAACACGATTTATATATATATAAATTATATATTTTGTATTCTCTTGACAAAGGCGTATTGCCGAAACATGTAGGGATGTTTTAAATATATATACTCTGAAGTAAACCGGACCTTTAATCGCCGACTTATTAAGTTTACCTTATATAAATATATATATATATATAATATTTTCGTATGATAAGGTAAACTTAATAAGTCGGCGATTAAAGGTCTGGTTCATTACTTCAAAGTATATATATTTAAAACATCCCTACATGTTTCGGCAATGATGCCTTTGTCAAGGGAATAAAATATATAAATGACAGAATATAAATGTCAAATAATTGAGTTGCTATGGTTTAAATTATTCAAAGATACATTCCAATAATAATAATAAGTCATGCCTTAGTATTCCAAAAAATAGATAGCAAGGTGTGAACATATGTGTTGTTCGCTGCCAGCAGCTTGTGTTTCTTTCTGGGTATAAACCAACCTGTGTGTTGGTTGCTGCTGGCAGCTTGCGTCTCTCTCTGGGTGTGTGATTTTGTATTTGTGTGACCGCGTAAGTGTAGGGTTTTGTATGTTAGTGCGCTCGTGCGTGTGTTTAGTGACCGGTCGCGTAAAATTTAGAGAGATCGGATAACCAGCCCTTGCGTAGGGCCGCCAACCCTTTCCCGGCAACTTCTTTACATTTCCGAGCAGTACTTCGACGGCCCGACCCCCGCCCCAACGCGGCAAGGCGCAGACCAGCGAAGCACACCCTGCACGGGGTTGCTCATCGCCAACCGAGGGAACACTCTTAGTGGCTATCTCAGTCGACGACGGTCACACTTTGTGCCATCTTAATGATTTCCGCAAAAGCGGGGGCAATGCACACACGTCGAACGTGTGTGTGCTGTTAACAGCAGCCTAGCCAGGTTGCCGCCCAGGACCGGTCCTAGAGGTGTGTGCATTGCGCGGCGCCGTGTTTTGCGCCGCGTAGCTTGGTTCCTCACTCCTGCTGGGGGGTCTGCCCAATAGGCAGTCAGGTGCCATTCCGCCCTTCCAGCAGGAGTGAGGAACCAAGCTACGCGGCGCAAATCACGGCGTGAGATAACCAACAAATACTAATAAAATGCATAGTACGGATGAATCATCAGAGGGAGAGAAAAGGAAGCGAGGAGAGGATCGAGATAGCGAAGAGGAAACAGCTTACAGTAAAAGCAAAAAAATAATCAGATCACCATCAAAACAACAGCAAAAAAAGGATGACAAAATAGATAAGATATTAGATATGCTACAACAGTTAACAGTAGACATAAACCAAATAAAGACAGAGCAGAGTAAATACAAAGAAGAAATAAGAGAAATAAAGAAAGAAAATGAATTAATAAAGAATGAAAACAAGATGATAATAAAAGATAATGTAGAGATTAAAAAGCAGTTACGCGAAGCGAACGACAGATTAGAATATTTAGAGAAAGAGAAGAGAAGAGAAAATATAGTAATACAAGGGCTAGCACTTAATTCAAACAGCCAAGATGAGTTAATTGATGAGATAAAAAACTTTCTGAAAGAAAAACTTGAAGTAGAGACAAAGATTAAAGCTACTCACAGAATAGGACCAAAATCGTACCTAGTAAAATTAGGGAGTTTCGAAGAAAAAATGGAAATAATGAAAAACAAGACGAAATTAGCAAAAATTAAGAGCGATAGGATATATATAAATAATGACATGACAAAACAAGATAGAGACATACAGAAATTAATTAGAATGAAAGCCGAGGAGGAGAGGAAAAGAATTAACCCAGTGAAAAGCGGATATCAAAAATTGATTATAGATAAGAAAGTGTGGAAATGGAATAGAGAGAAATACTTACTAGAACTATCAAAGGAGGACCCAAAAAACTAAAAGAGACGGCGGGCGGGCATCTGATGACGAAATTGGCAGTGAACCCGGAATTGAAGCTTAATAAAAGTAAGAATATAAATGAGAGAAAAAGCAAGGAGGAGGCTAAAGAGGGAAAAATTTGGAAAATAGGTACATGGAATATTCGGAGTCTGACAGGAAAAGAAACGGAACTAGAAGAGGAATTCGAGAAAGCAGGGCTGGATATACTGGGGATAACGGAAACGAAAAGAAAGGGAGATGGTGAATTGGAAATGGAAGGAGGGCATTTGTTAATCTACAGTGGAGTAGACAGGAAACAAAGAGCGAAGGAGGGAGTAGGATGTATAATAAGGAAAGAGAAAGTGAAATACCTGCATAAATGGACAAAAATATCTGAAAGAATTGTAAAAATTGAAATGAATATGGACAAAAACACCAAAACAGCAATAATAGTGACATATGGACCCAATGAGGACGAGGTGGCTGAAAAGAAAGAGAATTTCGGGGATTTAATGTCGGAAACAATTGAAAATGACAGGGGAAGGGTGATATTGATAGGAGACTTAAATGCAAGAGTAGGTATAAAGAATGACGAATCAGGAGAAGCAATTGGAAAACATGGAGAAAACTATAAAAACAACAATGGATCAAGACTGATAGATTTTTGCATATTGAATAACCTAGTGATAACTAACACCTTTTTCGAGCACAAAGACATACACAAATTTACAAGAGAAGTAAAGAGTAGAAATGAAAGGTCCATAATTGACTACGTATTAGTAAATAAAAAACATAGAAAGGAAGTAAAAGATACAAGGGTAAAAAGAGGACCTGAAATTTACTCAGACCATTATTTAGTGGTGACTAAAATTAAGATACAAACACAACAAAAACGCCCAGATAGAACCTGCGAAAAGATAAATTTAGGTACAGAAAGAATTAAAACGTACAAGTTAAAAGATATAGAGACGGCAAAGGAATATAAATTACGTGTAGAAATAGAGATTGATAAAATAAAAGAAACTATAAATGAATTAAACGTAGAAGAGTTGTGGACTCTTATGAAAGAACTAATAACTAAAGCAGCCAAGGGAGTTTGCGGAATGACAAAAATTAGAGAAAATATCAAACAAACCAGATGGTGGAACGAAGAAATAAAAGCAGAGATAAAAACTAAGAAAGAGAAATGGATGCAGTATCTGAACGATAAAACAAATGAAAAATACGACATTTACAAAGAGCAGAGAAATAAAGTTAAAACCATGGTAAAATCAGCGAAACAAGAATCATGGAAAGAATTTGGGGCCAAGATGGAGAGAGACCATTCCGGAAACCTAAAGCTGTTCTATAGAGTACTAAAAACCCTCCGACTTATTAAGTTTACCTTATATAAATATATATATATATATATAATATTTTCGTATGATAAGGTAAACTTAATAAGTCGGCGATTAAAGGTCTGGTTCATTACTTCAAAGTATATATATTTAAAACATCCCTACATGTTTCGGCAATGATGCCTTTGTCAAGGGAATAAAATATATAAATGACAGAATATAAATGTCAAATAATTGAGTTGCTATGGTTTAAATTATTCAAAGATACATTCCAATAATAATAATAAGTCATGCCTTAGTATTCCAAAAAATAGATAGCAAGGTGTGAACATATGTGTTGTTCGCTGCCAGCAGCTTGTGTTTCTTTCTGGGTATAAACCAACCTGTGTGTTGGTTGCTGCTGGCAGCTTGCGTCTCTCTCTGGGTGTGTGATTTTGTATTTGTGTGACCGCGTAAGTGTAGGGTTTTGTATGTTAGTGCGCTCGTGCGTGTGTTTAGTGACCGGTCGCGTAAAATTTAGAGAGATCGGATAACCAGCCCTTGCGTAGGGCCGCCAACCCTTTCCCGGCAACTTCTTTACATTTCCGAGCAGTACTTCGACGGCCCGACCCCCGCCCCAACGCGGCAAGGCGCAGACCAGCGAAGCACACCCTGCACGGGGTTGCTCATCGCCAACCGAGGGAACACTCTTAGTGGCTATCTCAGTCGACGACGGTCACACTTTGTGCCATCTTAATGATTTCCGCAAAAGCGGGGGCAATGCACACACGTCGAACGTGTGTGTGCTGTTAACAGCAGCCTAGCCAGGTTGCCGCCCAGGACCGGTCCTAGAGGTGTGTGCATTGCGCGGCGCCGTGTTTTGCGCCGCGTAGCTTGGTTCCTCACTCCTGCTGGGGGGTCTGCCCAATAGGCAGTCAGGTGCCATTCCGCCCTTCCAGCAGGAGTGAGGAACCAAGCTACGCGGCGCAAATCACGGCGTGAGATAACCAACAAATACTAATAAAATGCATAGTACGGATGAATCATCAGAGGGAGAGAAAAGGAAGCGAGGAGAGGATCGAGATAGCGAAGAGGAAACAGCTTACAGTAAAAGCAAAAAAATAATCAGATCACCATCAAAACAACAGCAAAAAAAGGATGACAAAATAGATAAGATATTAGATATGCTACAACAGTTAACAGTAGACATAAACCAAATAAAGACAGAGCAGAGTAAATACAAAGAAGAAATAAGAGAAATAAAGAAAGAAAATGAATTAATAAAGAATGAAAACAAGATGATAATAAAAGATAATGTAGAGATTAAAAAGCAGTTACGCGAAGCGAACGACAGATTAGAATATTTAGAGAAAGAGAAGAGAAGAGAAAATATAGTAATACAAGGGCTAGCACTTAATTCAAACAGCCAAGATGAGTTAATTGATGAGATAAAAAACTTTCTGAAAGAAAAACTTGAAGTAGAGACAAAGATTAAAGCTACTCACAGAATAGGACCAAAATCGTACCTAGTAAAATTAGGGAGTTTCGAAGAAAAAATGGAAATAATGAAAAACAAGACGAAATTAGCAAAAATTAAGAGCGATAGGATATATATAAATAATGACATGACAAAACAAGATAGAGACATACAGAAATTAATTAGAATGAAAGCCGAGGAGGAGAGGAAAAGAATTAACCCAGTGAAAAGCGGATATCAAAAATTGATTATAGATAAGAAAGTGTGGAAATGGAATAGAGAGAAATACTTACTAGAACTATCAAAGGAGGACCCAAAAAACTAAAAGAGACGGCGGGCGGGCATCTGATGACGAAATTGGCAGTGAACCCGGAATTGAAGCTTAATAAAAGTAAGAATATAAATGAGAGAAAAAGCAAGGAGGAGGCTAAAGAGGGAAAAATTTGGAAAATAGGTACATGGAATATTCGGAGTCTGACAGGAAAAGAAACGGAACTAGAAGAGGAATTCGAGAAAGCAGGGCTGGATATACTGGGGATAACGGAAACGAAAAGAAAGGGAGATGGTGAATTGGAAATGGAAGGAGGGCATTTGTTAATCTACAGTGGAGTAGACAGGAAACAAAGAGCGAAGGAGGGAGTAGGATGTATAATAAGGAAAGAGAAAGTGAAATACCTGCATAAATGGACAAAAATATCTGAAAGAATTGTAAAAATTGAAATGAATATGGACAAAAACACCAAAACAGCAATAATAGTGACATATGGACCCAATGAGGACGAGGTGGCTGAAAAGAAAGAGAATTTCGGGGATTTAATGTCGGAAACAATTGAAAATGACAGGGGAAGGGTGATATTGATAGGAGACTTAAATGCAAGAGTAGGTATAAAGAATGACGAATCAGGAGAAGCAATTGGAAAACATGGAGAAAACTATAAAAACAACAATGGATCAAGACTGATAGATTTTTGCATATTGAATAACCTAGTGATAACTAACACCTTTTTCGAGCACAAAGACATACACAAATTTACAAGAGAAGTAAAGAGTAGAAATGAAAGGTCCATAATTGACTACGTATTAGTAAATAAAAAACATAGAAAGGAAGTAAAAGATACAAGGGTAAAAAGAGGACCTGAAATTTACTCAGACCATTATTTAGTGGTGACTAAAATTAAGATACAAACACAACAAAAACGCCCAGATAGAACCTGCGAAAAGATAAATTTAGGTACAGAAAGAATTAAAACGTACAAGTTAAAAGATATAGAGACGGCAAAGGAATATAAATTACGTGTAGAAATAGAGATTGATAAAATAAAAGAAACTATAAATGAATTAAACGTAGAAGAGTTGTGGACTCTTATGAAAGAACTAATAACTAAAGCAGCCAAGGGAGTTTGCGGAATGACAAAAATTAGAGAAAATATCAAACAAACCAGATGGTGGAACGAAGAAATAAAAGCAGAGATAAAAACTAAGAAAGAGAAATGGATGCAGTATCTGAACGATAAAACAAATGAAAAATACGACATTTACAAAGAGCAGAGAAATAAAGTTAAAACCATGGTAAAATCAGCGAAACAAGAATCATGGAAAGAATTTGGGGCCAAGATGGAGAGAGACCATTCCGGAAACCTAAAGCTGTTCTATAGAGTACTAAAAACCCTCCGACACGGAAGAACATATAAGCCAAATCTTATTAAAAATAAACAAGGGAAAATACTCGATGAAGATGAGGACATTATAAAGAGGTGGAAGGAGTATTTCGAAGAACTCTTAACGAAAGAAAAGAACAATGACATAAGAACCGAAGAAGAACAAGATAATATTAACGAAAATAACGAATAAGACGTAGAGATAACAATAGAAGAAGTGTCGGAAGCCATAAGAAGATTAAAAAGGGGCAAGGCGGCAGGGCACGATGGAATATATACGGAGATGATAATGAACCTAGGACCGAAAGCTGTGGAAATAATGCTAAAGCTATTAAACAAAGTATGGAGAGAGGAACAAATACTACAGGACTGGGAGATAGGAATATTGATACCGATATTCAAGAAAGGGAATAAACGGGACTGCGCTAATTACAGGGGTATTACTTTGCTCTGCACGCTGGCCAAACTCTATGAATGGATACTGACCAAAAGACTAGAAAGAACAGTGGAAAGACAATTAGAAGATTCACAAAGTGGTTTCAGAAAGGGAAGAGGAGTTCAGGACCACATATTTTCACTGAAACAATTAATAGAGAAGTGTACCAATGATAATATATATGTGGCCTTTATAGACCTCAAGAAAGCCTTTGACAGCGTGCCAAGGGAACTAGTTTGGAACAGTCTAAGAAGGAGAAGAGTCGGGCAAAAATTAATAAAATGTATTAAAGCTATATATAAGAATACAGGAAACTACGTTAGAACCAGGAACACAAGATCCGAAGAAATTGTAACGACGGAGGGATTAAGACAAGGAGGCAACCTCAGCCCAGTACTATTTAATATAATAATGGATGATGTAACAAAAGAAGCGAAAATGAAAGTTAAGAAAATGAAGGTGGGTTACTACAACATGGAACCGGTAGAAATAGCAGAGAGCATATTTGCAGATGATTTGGTGATTTATGCGAAAAATAAGCACAACCTCCAGTGTAATCTAGATATATGGGCAGAGGCGTTGCGAAAGAAGAATTTAAAAATTAACGCAGAGAAAACTAAAGTTATGGTAATAGAGAAAAAAGATGATGAATTACAAATAAAACTTGACGACACTAAAATAGAACAAGTAGAAACATTTAAATACCTAGGGGTGAAAATACACAAAACAGTTCACAGTTTATGGAGGCAGAATTGAATGACAGGTTAGATGCAGCATCAGCACTTTATTACTCCTTGAACAATGAGAAGAAGAGAAGTGTCAAGGAAAACTAAGACCGCAGTTTACAAAACTATATTTAAGCCCGTATTGATATACGGAAGTGAAAGTTGGGCATTTTTTTGGGCAAGAGGTTTTTAAGAGGAATAATGGGAATTACTAAGAGAGACAGAGTAAGAAATAGCAAAATAAGGGAAGAACTTGAAGTACGGACGCTGAAGGAAGATATACAACGAAGTCAATTAAGATGGTTTGGACACTTGACAAGAATGGGAGTGGAGAGAACAATAAGAAAAGTATGGCAAGCAAGAAGATATCAGAGAAGACCAAGAGGTAGACCTAGGAATTCGTGGGACGGTCAAGTGGAAGACATATTGAGAGCCAAGGGAATGTCAGGGAGAGAGGCGAAAAGAATGGCACTCAACAAGAAAGAATGGGCAAGGATGATATACGGAACAGAAAGAAATTAGAATAAAATAATAATGATAGATTCTGCTAGGATGCACTTATTGATTTAATGTACTGTAACTTTAAGGAATTGTTTGACTTTTGTATTTAACCTTAACACCTAACGGTAAACAAGGTATTGATAATATATATATATATATATATATATATATATATATATATATATATATTATTTGAAAGAATTTTTATTATTTATGTTTATCATTTTTCACAATCAAAAGTCATTAAATTATTTATTACTCCGAAAATTATTAACTTGGTTAATAAAATTAATATCATATGGAAATCTATTTTATCAACCCGTATATTTTTTGAATTTGAATTAGTTTACAGCGAAAATCATTTATTATTAACTCCATTCATATGATATTGATAAACATAAAAAAATATGTATTTATAATTGTATAATTATTAATTTTATTTTTATAATAATGGCAATTAAATATTGTATAAAAAATCAATCGATTGGGATAATTACGGAAGTTAAATAACTATATCAAGTAAAAATAAATCGTATGGAGGCAAAGGAATAAAAAACAACAGAAAAGAGCGTCGTTTGGGTTGTTGCAAAATAAAGCTACGCAAAATCTTATCGTAAACTTAAAATATTATTTAAACATTAAAAATAGTAATTCACTTACCCGAAAATATTCTTAATACAAGAAGACAGTGTGTATACTACTGTATACACACTGTCACACAGGTGTTCCCTGTATGTTTTGGCACTTATGGCCCTTCTCAAAGAGTTTTTTTTTAAATATGAACATTACAATTACATATATATAATTATAAAAAATTACAGTATATTATATTTTGTATCTCACGTTGTCATGGTTTTTATATAATGATTTAAAATTACATTACGATTCTTTCTTATAGAAATTCATGTTTCATATATTATTAATTCTTTAATATTTGTCGATAAAATTTGGAAAAAAAAAGAAAACATCCTTCCACACAACATAAGGAACATCAGATCAAATTTGATCAAAATCGATTATATAGTTTGTGAGTCTACAGAGAACAAATGAAATGTTTTTGATTTATTTATATACAGGCTGATTCAAATTAAGTGCGCACTATTGCTATCTCTGTTATTATTGATTCTAGAAAGTAGGTTAAATTAGCAAAGTATTAGTGTTTTTAACATTGATTAGCATGCAGTTCATGAAAAAAAAATTGAATAACGCATTTTCGAGAAATTTTGAAATTTATAATTTTTTTAAATAGAACAGCCTGTTTATTTTTTAAAATTCTGAATGCTAATGTTCTTTGTAATATAAAAGTTTCAATACACTATTGTCTCTGACCTTGTCTTGCAATTCGCGCACGTTGTCGTATCGCGTTTTGTACACCTCATTTTTTAAGTATCCCCAAAGAAAAAAATCTAAAGGTGAGAGGTCAGGGGAGCGGGCTGGCCATTGAATTGGACCATTTGTACCAATCCACTTTTAGGCAAAGATGGTATCGAGGTAGGTTTGCACTAGGTGGTAGCTGTATGCAGGAGCACCGTCCTGCTGAAAGTATAAATTTTGGCGCATCAGGTAATTGGCGTTATTAAGGAAATCCTCTAGAACGTTACGAATAAATTCCAGATATCTGTTTCCTGTCAACGTACCATTGTAGAACAGTGGACCAACGACTACCGAACCAATTAATCCGCACCAAACGTTAAAACTAAATCGAACTTGTGCAGCATGTGGACGAACTATTAATAAATTTTCTTGAGACCAGTAGTGACTATTTTTCTTATTAAACATGCCTCTATTTGAAAAATTTGTTTCGTCACTCCCTAAAATACACTGTGCTCCATTCAAATTTTCATCACAAAAACTAACAAACCAATGACAGAAAGCTAAGGATAGTGTTCAGCATAATATTCGCTAGTGCTTATTGAATTTTTACGACATAAAATGTATGCTTCCAACATATCGCATTTCTCCAAATGAGGAAATACCATAGTGAAATATTGTCAAACACTAAGCAACGAAAATAAAACCAAAATGCTTAGAAAAATAAATAGAGAACTAATGAACACAACACAAAATAAAAAAAAAATATTTTTTACAACTAAACGTGCGAAAGATTTATATTCAGTACGTTATTGACATTTACAAAGGGCCATACTATTTGTTCTGTTTAAAGAGAAAGAAGCCTACTAATGATTTTACAGAATGAAAGAGTATCTTTGACATCAACTAAACTCCACCGTAAATACTTTATTATCCGTTTTAGGACAATAGTGTATTGAAACTTTTATATCACAAAGAACATTAGCATTCAGAATTTTAAAAAATATACAGGCTGTTTCATTTAAAAAAATTATAAATTTTAAAACTTCTCGAAAATGTGTTATTCAATTTTTTTTTCATGAACTGCATGCTAATCAATGTTAAAAACACTAATACTTTGGCTAATTTAACCTACTTTCTAGAATCGTTAATAACAGAGATAGCAATAGTGCGCACTTAATTTGAATCAGCCTGTATAGATTAAGTAAGGGTACGTTCAGGATCGACATATGGTGATAAATAATAATATTTATTTAGATGATGGTATCAAGATGCATTACATAGTGATATAGATAATAAAGAATTGTTAAGTATATACGAGCGTGATTTGACGGGAGAGTCATTGACATTTCAAAAGTTGCCAACACTTTCCACATGATGAGTATATTGCTGACATCGGCCCTGTTTTAGAAGCCTACTCTCAAAATTTCGCCCAAATTTGTAGCATGGATAAGTTTTTATAATCATTTGAAGCAATTTGTTGTGTTAAGTAAACATTATTTTTTATGTGGAAAAACCATTAAAAGAACTGAAGAAAAATTACATAAATACGAGGAAATATCAGAAAATAACGAAAATGGTGCTGTAGTAGAAAAATTAAACATTTATTTAGAAAACTCCAACAACTATCCTTCAATGTACTCTTCATTGTCTGCAATACACTTGTCCGATCGTTTTGTTCACTTGCCATAAACATCTGAGAAACAATTTTTTGAGAGTCTATTTAATATACCCTTCACGACGTTGTTGAGTTCTAAATTCGACTTAAATTTTCAACCTCTCAATTCTTTTTTGACTTCAGGAAACAAATGGAATGAGGGAGTTATGGCGTTTTGAAGTTTTCGCGATTTTTTTTAACCTCAGGCGATGAAATTTAGAATTACTAAAATGGCGAGTATCGATTTTTCCAGTTTTGACGCCAACCCTATTACGATCCTGATTACGATAAACCAAACTAGGATTCGCCATCTACTTTGGTTCTCGAGATATTTACGAAAAAGTGTCGACAGGTCAAAAGTATAAAAAACGAAATCGCGAATTTTCAGCGGAAAATCGTTGTGACAGTCTTCTTTAGCGCCCCCGAAAACCTTAGGGTGGATTGAGAGATTGAAAATTTTTCAAAATCGCGAAAATTTCGCTGAAATATGTATCTTGGAAACCAGCTGGCTCTAGATGACTCACATCGAGCATGGTCCCGTGGGTAAGAAGGATGAACTATAATTTCCACCCCAAATTCCTCGAGTGTTCGTCGCCAAATTGCTGATCTGTGGGCCAGAGCATTGTCGTGATGCAGGATCCAACCGATGTCTTGATAAAGCGGTAATTTTTGGTGCCAGCGATTTACGGAACATTCTGTATAAGTCTACACATTTTCAGAATATGCAGCAATAGCAGCCCTATCAACTCCAGCATATTAATTTTTTATTATATTCACCATTTATGAGCAAATGTACTTTGTCAGATCGTTGATTCACCTGGTATATATATATATATATATATATATATGCGCATGAGAATTAATAACTATTAAATTTTCACATTACATGCAATTGTGGATTCCGGGTTTTCTTCCGCGTTTCCACTGTTTGGTCTTCGTAAAGACCGGTGCTGGTTTCTGGACGACGACCAAACGGTGGAAACGCGGAAGAAAACCCGGAATTCAGTTAAAACACATACTACTACCCGCGGAAACCTAAAAGAAAACATATATATATATATGTATATATATATATATATATATATATATATATATATATATATATATATATATATTATATTGATATAAGCGCAGATACAATAAAAAAAGATATTGTTAATAAAAGATAATATTATTTAATTGCATAGTATAAGAATAATACTTGAATTGGGCGCCTTTATATTGAATACACAATGTAGATCATCCGCGACTTACATGTATTATCTCTGATTACGGCTAGGTGTCGGTGAGCATGAATATCTATAGCAAAGTTGACCGTCTACAGGCTCCTCGTCGATATGTTTCCCCTTAAGTGTATGGTAGTGAAATGTAAAACAAAATATCTTAGTTCTCATCAGCTAAACATAGATTTATTTTTTTTTTAATGTAAATTGTTTTCAAAGAGTCTTTATTCGAAATAATTTTTATTAATAAGACCTGTGTTTTATCGTCTGAGGCAGGAATCTTGATAGTATGGATGAAGATTGGTCGATTCGTCGTGCTTTCAGAGTGCAGAGATTTCAAGTTTCCTTGAGCGGCTGGCTATGAGCGTACTCCTACGGCGTGGGATCTCTCCTCGGACCGGTGTTCAATCGAAATATGTTAAGTTCGATTTCTAACTGTACTTCGCTGGTATCGCCTTCAAATATATCACAAAAGTAGCCCAAAATTATTGTTTATCTTTTGTGGTCACTTATAAATTTTTAACTCAGGTATTTCTTCTTTAATTTAATTTTAAATTTTTAGTCACACCTTTTTTAATCACTTCTAATCAAAATTTTATAACCGACGCTCGATGGCAATTATTTCAATCAAAGCCTATTTTTCATTATTGACATAGCCTCGAATTTTACTCTAAATTACATATGATTATAAATTGAATATAGAAAATATATAGTTTCTGACATATGCACAAAATTAAAATAATAATTTTTAAATGGTTGACCTGGGTATTTAAATGTAGGGTTATGTGTTATGTGTGACAAGAAAATAACCGTTTCGCGGGTTAGTTTACATTTGAAATGTGGGCGTGTCTAACTAGTATCGATACAAATTTTTAATGTAGATAAATTAGATATCTGTAATTTCGTGCTAATAATTTAAATTATGAATATGACAATTCTAAATAGATATTAAAAAGTAAATTTTGAAATAAATGTAAATTGATTTGAAATATACAAAGTTATCGTAATATTAATTTATTTACACTTCGATACTAATTTTACAAACTATTTTCGCCAATTTTAACCATTCTATTATGTTATTTCTGGCTTTCCTTTATCAAACAGGCAGTTTGATAATGACATTGTATGTCGAAACCACTGTCACGACTATATGTGAATAAAGTGGTATATATAACACAGTTATTGTTTTATTTTATTTAATTTTCAAAATGAATTACCACAAAGTTACGGCTACCAGTATTAATTTTCTTACAACAATTCTTCTTTCTTCTAAATTGTAGCTCCTTCTGTCAACAAATATCGAGTAATAATTCTTATTTCAAGACTGAAAGTCCGAACTTTAGGAACCTCGTGCAAAGATATGGAGCATGGTACAACATTTTCGTATTAGGATTTTGGACTCCGAATTTAACGAAGAACATCGCCGCGTGTAGTGGGTCCGCCAATTTATACACAGCTTGTATATACATCATCATCTTATCTCTCTAGATTTTCTTGTTCTTCTTTTTATTCCTATCTTAGTTTCCCGTATTCTTTTAACTTTAAATTGGATCTGTTCTATAAATTCCAGTAGGTATAATTTCCAATTCAATTTTTATTTCTTCGTTTCTGAATGTATTTATTTAATTTCCTCAATGCGAACTAATTCAGTAAAATTGTCTTTAAAGAAATAATACGTAAATGCTTGTTTCGTTTTAAACACACTTTTCAAGATTATAATCCTGAGTTATTATTTATTTACATATTCATTAGATTAATTTTGAAAAAGGTAAACTATACAGAAAACTTGACTAAATTTTATAAGAGTTCAAAACTATGATTATATTATATGTAATAAAGTAGTTTGCTTCCTAATTGGGGTAAAGTTTTGTTACATCAAACCATCCTAACTTGCATACTCTAACTTCTCATACTATTATATAAACAAAATAACAAACAAGAAACAAACAAAACACCGGTTGAACTGTTAGATAAACTTCAAATATAAAAATAGCATACTCAGCACAATGCACATGTATAAAAAAGTAGAATTATTTCCGTAACGAACCCGTTCAAATTGTTAAAATTTTAACAAAACTATAAAATGAAACCGTATTTCCTTATGTAGTAAATCTAAATGTTTGCAGCAAAAGCAGATACGAGGTAATACCCAAAACTTCTCGAAATTTGAACCATGTGCGTAAATGTATTTATGATATTTATGATTATCAGCAAGAGAATTGATTGCGCTAGATAGGACATTGTTTGAACACGCTGTATATTTTCAAAATACTTCAAATGATGGCCTCTTCATCCCTAATTTTCGTGTCTGTACGTATCCATTTGAATATCTTTGATATGGCTACTTAGATTTTAATAAGACTTTCAACAATTAATTAAATACAAATCGGCAAATCTGAATCAGCCTTCCGGTTTAGCCGAAAACGATGTTTTATTTTAAATGAAATAGCTGTATATTTTATGAATTTCAATAGAGCTCCGCTCTGAGAGTTCAGCAATAATAAGGTTTGGCACTCTTTTGTTCAACAACGGCAAACATTAATTAAATCCAATAATGCAAGTTTTATTCAGAACAAGAAAATGAACACACAAATATAAACAAAATCAGTATCTATCAGTTAAGAAGATTTTCGAAATAATGACAGTTCACTTCTTGACAATATGCAAGTCTGTGAACAAATTCTTGAATGATATTTACCAAAGCCTCCTTACCAATTAATTGCACTTCCTCAATTACTTGGCCCCATTACTGTGCCAACCGATTCAAAGTTGAAGTCTATGCTTCATGCTTTCAAAGTAAATAGTCTAAAATTGTCAAATCTAGAGATGAATAAAAAATTAAAAACCCTACCACAATAGAATTTAACAATTCTATATACGTATTTTATTTATATAGGTACTGACAGAAACAAAGATGTTACATCGAATGAAACCAGAATGTCACCACCTTCCAGACGACAATCTTTCACTTTCTGAATAAATTCTAAAGAATTATTGACCGATAAACTAACTGGTTTCATTCGATGTAACGTCTTTGTTACCGTCAGTACCTATCCGAGAAACGTTAAAATATTTGTCTGACTTACTTCACAGCAATCACGTTGAAAAGGAAAAAATAAATGAATATTTGCAGTTAACAGTCCTCTGTATGCTTCCAATTCGAAGGCAAGTTCTTTGACAGCAACAGGGTACATCCAAGGGTAATTGCTTATCTCCATTTATCGCGAATTTATTTATGAGTCACTTTGAAATTGAGTTTAAAAAGACAGCCAGATATTTTCCAAACATATGGGTCAGGTATGTAGACGATGTGTTTGCAATTTTTGATACCAACAAGTGTGACTTAGATCATTTTGTAACAGAATTAAATTCAAAATTTCCTAGTATTAAATTCACGGTTGAAAAGGAAAACAACGGACGTTTACCATTTTTAGATAACTTAGTAATTAGGAATGACAAAAACTTAGAGTTTGATATTTACCGAAAAGAAACCAACGTCAACAGATTTATAACCGCAGATTCAAACCATACTTTTCAGCACAAGAGTGCCTCTTTCAATTTTCTTATCAATCGTTTGTTAAGCATGCCATTGACAAAGGATAGATATGAAAAGGAATTAACTTTAATTAAGAACATCGCGAGTTACAACGGTTTCGATTCAGAAATAATAAACAAGCTAGTTAGAAAACATAAAGTAAGAAAAACAATTCAGGATTCCACATGTTTGCTACCTCAAATTGATTAGAGCAAAAAATTTATTAGCTTACCGTTTCACGAAACTACGAAAAATTGAAATAAAACCTTTAGACAGTATAATCTTCAAGTAGCATTTCGGTCGAATAACTCCTTGAAATCTCTTTTAAGCCACGCAAAAGACAAAGTTGTGATAAGAAATATGTCGGCCAAACAAAGCGTTCGATTCTAACTCGTTATAAAGAACATGTTTCGCATATTAGATTCAATAGGCCGGAAAAGTCAAGTGTTGCCCGACATATTCTTGATCACGTCACAACGTAACATCTGACTGTCTGAGATTAATAAAAAATGTCACTAGCCCCCGCGAATTAGATAGTTTTGAGAGCATTTTTATCTTCAAAAATAGGAATAACGTAATTAATGCAGATTTGGGTCCTATACCAGGTTCATCTTTATTCGAGTTAATTGACAGTTAGATGTTTATAAAAAAGATAAGAAAACCATTAACAAATTAATCTAATTCTATGTAATTTTTTAAATTTCGGTTCGTTACAACATTAGCCTTTCACAGATATTATGATTCAATATTAATTTCAAATTGACATATACAATTTTAGATGAGTTTATATGGTTTCGTTATGTATATTAAATTAGGGATCCCCTTTGTGTAATTTTCTAAAGGGCCTTTCTATAGAATAAAGCATTAATCGGTTAATGGTCTCTTAATCCATGTAGGTATTTAAGTAGGGTTTTTCCAATGAGGTAAGTTCTGTAGTATTCAGGTTTGTAAAATTTTAAAATTTAGTGTTAAACGAGCAGCCGTACAATATAGCGCTCAGTGAGTTGTGTGTTTTTTATGTTTTCAAGTGTTACACTGCTTTTTCTATTGAGGATGACAACGTGGTTGTCGAAATACGTATATAGAATTGTCAAATTCTATTGTGGTAAGGGTTTTGAATTTTTTATTCACTTAAAAGCCACACCGATTTTTCAAATCTAGAGATCTTGGAGAAAAATTAATAATTCTTGTATTGAAAAATTCTTGCAAAAAAGCTATTGTTTCTCGAGTTTTATGAGTAAGTTCACCATCATGAAATTCATTAATTATAATAATTCATTTCGATATCTTTCAGCATTTATGGTTTGATTAAAAAATATAGGACTATTTTTTGTGAATGTAGCGTAGTTTCCACAAATTCATGAGGGTTTTGTGGAGATCGAATTCTCTTATTTTGCTTGTTTAAATATCCTGAAAGAATGTCATTATTATTTATATTATTCAAAAACCATAGACAATACTATCTTCTCATAACAAAATCTACCGGAGTTCCGAAATTGCTTGAATTTTACATGGAAACAACTATAAGTCCGTTTTGAAAATAGTATGACATTTCTCACTGAAAAACAAACTTGTGATAGTTTCGCGATTGATTTTTTGGGTGAGTTGCCAATTCGACGTCAAATATCCTCTATGCAATCAGCTGCTCGTTTTCTAGGTGCTCCACCGCCAGGTTTACGAGTTGTTGTCTCTGTTTCACCAAACTTAATAACACAAACTTGAATATGTTTTTGCAGTTGTGCGTAAGTAACTGGCAAATTAGGATACTGTTGCCGGGAATCCTGTAAGCACTGATTAGTGGAATAAACCCAATCTCCATTTTCTAATTTTTGGCCAGTTCTACAGTAATTTTGAATAATCAATATTCTATGTTGTAAGTCTGACGTTATAATAAAATAATTTACAAAATATAAGCGTATATAATTTGAATTTATGTATGACCACTGTCAGAATTTGAAGTCTTCTAAAGCTTCGCATGTGCACCAATCTTTGATTACTTAATTACTTAAAAAACTGCCTACTATAAAGAGGAAAGTTTTTAAAACCACGTTATTATGTTACCCTTCTGAATAACGTGAAAGTGCTATTCCATCTTGACAATGTACCATCACGCACTAATCGCATTGTTCGAGAAAAACTGGATAAATTACGATTCCAGGTTGCAGCTCAACCAATAACTGAAACTTTTACTCGCCGGTCAGTGATAACCTGATTGGGTAATGTTTTGTATTACTTGATGTAGTCAAGGTGCGGCCCTGGTCTTATTTGTATTGTATTCAAAACATGACCTCGGTCCATCTGATTTATAGACACAAGCGTTCTCAATTACAAGTTGCACACTTGCACCTCTTGTTGATAGTTAAGTAAGGACATAGTCAAAAGGAGGGCACTCTAATGTATATAAGACGTTCTATCAGAGAATGAGAGAGGAGACATAGTTAGATAGACAGTACGACATAGCGAGTGCGAGATAGAACTCTCCTTTCGACTACTGTCCTATTAATAGTTATGTATATAGTAAATGTTACATCTTTATAAGTGTTATCTAATTATACGATGTTAAACCAACTTTATCTGCATATTATTTAATACATCAACGCATCCGCGTACCAACCCAGCGATGTAGCCCCGCAGGACCGGGCTATATTACATGGCGATCCTGAACTAGTTAAGTGATCTGACATCACAGGTCACATGGCGACGCTGTCCACGTCCCCACATTACATAGCGATCGGGCCAGCCACTTAAGACATTACATGGCGATCCTCCCAGCCACTTAAGGCTGAAGAAAACTAACTGGAAAGACTGGAACGAGCCCGGAAATATGGCAAACCAAGAAACCAAGATAAAATGGAAACTAGGCGAGGGAAGAAGTCACCCCCAGCCAGGAGCAGCCGCTCACAGCCGCTCGCAGCCGTACACAGGTCAGCCCCAGCCACTCTCTACTTCAAGAGAAGACGCAGGTATTTTTTTAATTTAAAAGACAATTACAGTGCTTAAAAAGTGATTAAACAATGCATAGACATTTTATACACAAACTGTGTACATATATTTTAACAATTAAAATGTTTATCTATACTGTAAAAAATAATATTAGTTTGTTAATGTGCAACAAATTCTGCATACGCCAACGGAATGTAAAGAGCGTAGCACCGTTACTTGTTTTTTTTCTAAGGTCTAAGGTTCTAAGGACATCACAGGTCACATGGCGACGCTGCCCACGTCCCCACATTACATGGCGATCCGGCCAGCCACTTAAGACATTACAGGTCAGTGAAGACCAAATCTTCAACTTTGTTGATGATTTAATTTGATTTGGAAATAGGACGGGCAATTTTCTCCACACACTGCCACCATTCTCTCATAAATATTATTTGGCCTACTGCCTTCTTTTGATAAAAATTTGATGACTCTTCTGTGTTCAAGTTTCGTATCAGTCAATTTCTCTTCTTTAAACGATTGTAAAAGTAATAAATGTTGAGCGATTCGAACCATACTTGAAGATGATATATATGTATATAAAATGTCACAGAAGCTTGTTGTAAAAAAATTGTCAAAATTATTTTCATAATTAGGTAGATAAAATAAAAAACTCTCCTCCTATTATGGGTATATACCGATGATAGTTCCTATATCCTATCAAAAGTTATTCGATTACTATCTAATGAAATGTATTTAAGAGACAATCTACTTGTTTAATACAGCATTAAAAAAAATATTAAATTTAAATACTATTAAATTTAAAATATCTAGTATTATAAGAATAATATTTTTAATGAAAATTATTGAAAAATTTATAAAAATACTTGAAGATGACATCCACCTAACTGTAGTAGATGTTTATTGTGTAAATATAGGGGATTGAAAGTTGTATAGTCTTTCATCAGGAACTGACGTTAAGTAAGACTTATGAACAGACTAACTTCAAGATATATTTTCCTTATAAGTGTGACGATGATAGATGATGTTTATTTGATTCATATTTATTTATTTATTGGCCCTGTCAGTTTAGATAAACAAGTTCACAGCAACACATTTAATATTAACGAAACACTATTCGTTTTAAAAACTATGGCAAATTTGGAAAAGAACAATACTTTAAATAAATATACTGACTTTCAAAAAAATCCTGCTTAAAATTAAATGATTTATGGTATCCTGTGGAATGTAATCTTACACTCCGTGCCATACAAGTAGGTTATTTGGTGGTTAGGGTAAATTACCTAGTAGTGTACCAATCATATCCCACACATGTTCGATTGGTAGATATGGCAGTGCAACAGGCTGCAGTATGTTTCCTATGTAATCATTTACATTCAAATTTCTGTCAATAAAAACTAGAGGTGACCTGCTACCGTATGTTATCGCACCCCATACCATCACACCTAGTCGTATGGCGTTCTTCAGCAAATTCTAAATTTCTGGGTTCTCCACAAAACCGTCTTACTCTTTTGGGACCATAGTGGACCCACAGACAGAATCAGGACTCGTCAAAGAACACGATTCCATTCCAATTTGGCCTGTGTCAGTGGGAGGAATAAAAATGGTCTATACGAATAAAACCCAAAAGCACGTATTCTGCGATATATCTTTGCCACAGAGACTTTTTGTTGTAAAACTTCCAACCAAGCATTTCCAATCGACCAGGAAGTGGATCTGTCTTGTAAAGCTGCAATCGTCAAATATCGATTTTTCCGTGTTGCAGTTACTCGAGGTCGTCCTTATCCATGACGACGGGCATGCATTCCTGTTTAAGACCACATGGACCAACACTGTTGACACACTGCGTCCCAAAATTTGTTTCATTTAAAAACCGACTTTCCGCATACCAACAATGCGACCCCTTTCGAATTCACTTAAATGGTTGTAATTGTTCCGTAAACGGCGCCAAGGCATAATAACTTAATAAATTAAGAACAAATCGATATGAAATATTGCTTCAACTTGAATGAAACGCATAATTTTTTGATAAAACAAAATTTAAAAAAATGTACACCAGACTTTCTGTCCATATTGTTATAATTTCTTATTAGAGACAAAACAGAGTAGTATAAAAAATTTCGTTGCAATTGGTCGACTCTTTCTGAATGTTCGGATTTGTTTGAGAGTCAGTATATTAAAGCATATTTGTCAATATTTTGTGCCAATTTTTGTAAAAATATGTAGATATTTTGCTATTCTTACATTTATATAATTCAAGCTTTAGTGATTTCCAACTTAAAAACTAACTTCGCACACAAAGTTAAGCTTAAAACTCGCCATACAATATAATACGTTTGTTCGAACCTCTCAGTTCTGAGTAGTTCTGAACTCTTCCAGAATTTGAAATTCGCATCGTACTGCGCATGTCCGCAAGTTCAGAATGGTTCAAATTCTTCAATTTATATACCGATTGTACCTCTGTATTCTATACATGTAATTCCGTTATCGTTCGAAGAAGTTGTAAAATGTTTTGGAGGTATTTTCCGAAAGCAGAGCAAAGAAAAAATTGAATACCATAGGGCAAGGCGACAATATTACGAAAAGGAGTGTTCGACAAAATCAAATGATTTAGAAATGAAAAACTTGAATTCTCTACACCTGATTCCAATTTAAGTATATAAAATTGGTGAGGTTTTTGCCCACTCAAGTATGTTTCAAATTATTCTGTAAGTATATAGTTCTTTTGTTCTTTACTTTCGGATTTTTATTTTAATGAAATATTTATTATTACTATATTTTACTGTACTTGAAGTAGCTGTTTTTAGGATTAATTTATTTTGTTTTCAATATATACATTTGTATGTATTTATTTTTTTGTATTTAAAGAATATGGTAGTGTGGGTATTAGGGCTGGGCGAAGTATCGATACATCGTTCAATACCCGATACCATAACTGGTACCGATTCCTCGATACCTCAGATAACGAAGGTATTGACTCTAAGATATCGATACTTGGGTATCGATACCACGAAACCAATACCAGAGTATCGATACCAAGGAACCGATACCAACGAACCAATACTAAGGTATCGATACCAAGACATCAATGACTGGAATGGATCTCAATGTATACCGAAGTTTTAATAATATATTATATTATTAAAAATACCTTTGTATTATACAAAACTGGTGGGGTTTTACCCACTCATGTATGTTTCAATTATTCTAGTATATCGAAGTATTTTTTTCAAAGGTATCGACTCCAAGCAAGGAGTCCAAAGCACCGATACTAAGATAGTATGTCGGTATCGCTTTATTTTGGAATCAGTTAAACTTCTACAAGCCTCTTACCTACAAATTGGTGTTTGTAGCAATTTCCATTTCTTTATTCAATAGGGTCTTTTTATTTATTGCATTTGGGTTGCAAGTTTAATTTATGATTCACACAAATGGAGATTAATAAGGTAAAAAAAAGTGGCGTCGAGAATTCTTATAAAGCTGTTGTAGGTATAAAACGTGCTTAGTTTGTTTCTATTTTGAAATAGAATATTTTAGGCTTTTTGTATAATTTGGTAATAGCACGCATATCTGTATATACTATCTTATCTTTGTGCATTTTTTTTAAATGTATATAAAAGATGCAATAACTTTTTAAGTAAAGAAGTTTTAAGTATGCATACATTATATACAGTGTGGTTGATTTTTCATTGTCTAGCCTATATCAGCTTTATTATCAAAAATCCAAAAAAAATATTAGAGGAAAATGTTTTTTATCTCAAAATGGTTTATCATATTGCATTTTAGCAGCGATAATTAACTTTATTTTTTTAAATGGAACAGCCTGTATATTTTCTGTAAAAATGAACCCCCATTAAATTCTGTTTATTATGATATGTCACAAATTGGCAGATCTGTAGCAATTGTCTATGGAAACGAAATAATAAGAAAAAATATGGAAAACTAAAATTTGCTATTTCTAGTAATTACGACAACATAATTTTAATTATTTGCTATGATTAACAACATTATAACACCTATTATAAATTTTAAAAAAATAAATACTAGATAGTAAGTAATGTGTCTTATAATAATTGTTCAAATTGTCCACCATTACATTCTAAACATTTGTAGGCTCGCGTAATTATGTTCCTCCTGGCGTTTTGCAGCATTACAGGTGTAATTAATAAGCAAGCTGTGATAATTTTATTCTTCCTGAAGATTTTGAGAAGGAGTATCATAAACTTAGCTTTTCAAAAACCCCATACAAAAAAATCAAGAATTGATCAATCAGGCGATCTGACAGGCCACAAAATCAGAGGACCGATTTTGTGGCCTGGATTTTCATTGCCGATCCAGTTTTGACCAAATTCATTTTGTAGATAATTTGTTACTGCAACTACATTATGAGATGGGGCGCCGTCATGTTGGAACCACAAGTTTCGTCTTAAAGCTAATGGGAAATTGTCTATGTAGTCTTGAAATTCATTTTGTAAAAATAATAAATATCGGTTCTGAGTCAAAGTTCCATCGTAAAAATATGTTCCCAAAATTTCATAGGCGACTATCCCTGCCCATCCATTAATTGAAAAACGCACTTGCGCACGCGTTTCAACAATTACGCGAGGGTTTACATCGTCCCAGTAATGCGTATTCTTTTTATTAAAAATTCCATTTCTGTAAAAATTAGATTCGTCTGTCCAAATAATGTTATTTAAATATTGTCTTCCCACATTCACGAGCCATTCACAAAATATAATTTTTTTTGTTGGGATCATTGGCATGTAATGTTTGGACTAAATGTAATTTAAAAGGCGTTAGTTTATGCAATTTTAAAAAAATTCATAATTTCGTGTCTTGGAATATTCAAATCAAACGCTGCTTGTCTTGTAGAAGTTCTTGGATTGGCTCTAAAGTAAGCTAAAATAACAACTTCATTACGGTGGTTGTTTCCTCGTCCATTTTGAATATTATTTATACACCTTGAGAAGGTGCCAGTTAAACGCAGAGAATTTTATAAATTTTGAAAAGTATTTACGTGAGGTTGTCTTCTGTCAGGATATAAATTTTGATATAAGATAGCAGCCTGACGTTTATTGTTGTTTAATCTATGAAAACAGCACAGCATATCAACTTTTTCACTGTTTGTGAAGCCCATGTTCATTTTTCTTATACAAAACACTAACGTTTTCTTAGTTAAATAAGAACCGCAATACCTTTGTCACTATTAAACACATCTAACTGACTTATGTCAAATATTTACAGGTATAAACAATAGAATATGACAGTTGACTACTATAATTTTGTTTTTCCCATTATTAGGCATAATTTAAAGGCAGTTCCTTACTTGTTATACATCGTTATAATAAGAAATTTATTTAGAATCATATCCAGCAAAAATACACAGGGTGTTCCATTTAAAAAATAAAGTTGATTATCGCTGCTAAAAATCAGTAGGCTAAGATTACTAATGATGCAATATGATAGACCATTTCGAGATAAAAAACATTTTCCTTTAACATTTTTTTTGTATTTTTGATAATAAAGCTGATATAGGCTGGACAATGAAAAACCAACCAGACTGTATATTATACAAGCTGTCCCGTATCGTCATGTTCAAATTTTAGGAGTGTAAAGTAGACTTCATTTCAAGTAACAAAAACGCAAAACTTGTGTATATCCATTTTTATTTGTTTCAAAGTTACAGATCTATCAATGTGATTGTCAGATCATGAAAAAAAATGTAATCCCAAAGGCAATACAAACTGATTTTATTTAAAAAAAAAGTTATACGATTCAATAACAGGCCCGTCGCATAATAAAATGTTATCCTAAAATAAATAAACACGTGTCGTAGTGCTACAGTAATTTCTTGGAAATCTACAAAAAAGAGTACTGAAAATTGATTTATGACAAAGAAGGTTCTTACTTATTTCGTAAGTGCTGAACCTTGAATATCATACAATAAACAAATGTTGAGGTGACTGTTAACATTGCATTTTTAATAAAGGATTACATTACGTTTCAGTTCATACAACAGCTTATTAGTGAGTGGACACGTTTTCTTTATTCAAAATGCCTAACCGATTTTCTTCTCAAGAGTATGCGGACATGCATTTTGTGTATGGCTACTGTAACGGCAACGCACGTCAAGCAGTTATTGAATACCGACATCGGTTTCCCGATAGGCGCATTCCTCATTACAGAACGTTGGTGGAACTACACAGACAATTTCGGGAATGCGGACTGGGTGACAGCAGACTTAGAGGAGGAAGCAGTAGCTATTGTTACAAGGGATCCAACTCTCAGTGAACGTCGAATCGCTAGACAACTAGGAGTGCCACGACTTAGATCAATATCACTATCGCAGGGGACACAGTTTGCTTGAGGCAGACCACTATGCTCGTCTAGTTTATTCTACCTGGATATTAAGACAGTCACGGCTTCATTTTAATTTCTGCAGAACAGTTCTCTGGGCAGATGAATCTACGTTCACGAGAAGTGGTGTTACAAATCTGAGAAACCTTGCATAGGTGGTCATCAGAAAATCCCAAAGCTATACGTCCACCTAAATTTCAACATGAATTTTCTATTAACGTTTGGGCGGCCCTAATCTTGTTGATTGGTGCTGTCGTTCTTCCTGGGAGGTTAAATGCGGACAATTACCTTCATTTTATTATTGACGAACTGCCAGGTCTTTTAGAGGATGTCCCACTGAATGTTCGACGAGACATGTGGTTTCACATGGATGGGGTACCACCACATTTCGGAATTGCTGTCCGAAATTGGGTTAACGTCAATTATCCAAGATGGATTGGTCGAGGTGGTCCTGATGCATGGCCACCGAGATCACCTCATCTTAATCCCCTTGACTTTTATTTATGGGGGTACATGCAAAATTTAGTCTACCCGCAAGTTTCGAGCACAAGAGAAGAGTTGTTGAATCGTATTCACCTGGCTGCCGAGCAAATCCGACAAAACAAGTATGAAATTCGGATAAGTACTTCTTCTGTTGGCTTACGGGCACAAGCCTGCATTCAACAAGGAGGTGGACATTTCGAAAATATTATTAATTGAACTTTTTTAAATAAAATCAGTTTTTATTGATTTTAGGATTACATTTTTTTTTCATGATCTGATAATCACATTCATAGATCTGTAACTTTGAAACAAATAAAAATGGATATACAAGTCTTGTGTTTTTGTTACTTGAAATGAAGTCTACTTTACACTCCTAAAATTTGAACATAACGATACGGGACACTGATATCAAACAATCGATACCTAGAAAACGGGTTATGAATACTGATTCCTAGGTATCGATTCCAAGCTATCGATTCAAGGTATCGATTCCAAAAGCATCGATCCTATCGATACCGATTCCAGCACTCAGAATCAACATTTATTTAGGCATTATTTCCTATTAAAACATAAGAAAATAGCACTGAGGTGTTCATTATTTAACATTTTTTTAAATTTCATAAACGTAATAATTCTACGATCTAATTTCTCCTTGCTATTCATGTCTTTAACGATCTGCAATAAATTAATTTCTTTTATTGATTAGATAAATATAATTTAAAATGTGACGTGCCTTAGAGAACGAAGAATCAATTCGAAGTAAAATTTGTAGTGAAGTATATATTAAAATAAAGGAAATTAATAACATAGAAACGGAAGAACTACACAAAATGATTAAATTAAATGCGAAATATAAATGAACAAAAACAAAAAAAAACTATCTAATAGCAAAATATAACCACAATTCTATTCTAAATGCATCTACTCATTTACTAAAGAAACCGTTTAACCTAATACATAGTTAAATGTGGTTAAAATAGAGCGCACCGATTCAAGCATGCTCAGGACAGTCTAAAATTTCAAATACTTGTTCTCTGCTGAGAACTGCGAGAACAATTCGGAACGGATCTGGAATTTCAAATCCTTGTAGGTTCGAACAGAATACTAATAGTTCGTGGAATTTGTAATTCCAGAACTACATGTTTCAAACGCTTAAAAGTGCAATTGCCATGCACGCTAGTTGTAGAACTTTTAGAACTGTGGGTTTGAACAAACCTGTCTTCGAACTGTGTCAAAAGTTCTTAGCACCTTACTTTTTGGCCCATATCTAAATCAAATATATTATATTATCTATAAAAATATCAATAATAAATTAGTTTAAAAACAAAATATTTTCTCAAAGTTCTGAATGCATTTTTACCTTACTTGAAGGCCAATTGAATCGGTTTGTTTAACTTAATAATAATAATTTGATGTTATATTCTTCTTCATTTTTTGAAGTGAGTGTGTACAATTTCAACTAAATTCATTTGATCGAAAATAAAATTAAATTTTCTCGCCAAATGCTGCACATCTATAAATAACAGATGTGCATTAAGTTATGAGTGTGTGGCGTGTTCTCCAACGTTTTCGAAAATGAAACATTTTTGAAGACCAGTGATGTCGCTCGCTTATCAATGTTGCGGTCGGCCTGACGGACCATGTGGGTTATGGAGTTATAATACTCGTCTTTTGCACATCGGAGGCGGTTCAAGCCAATGCGCCTGACACGGAACAGGTGATATAAAACGTCTCCTTTCAATACCGCGAATTTGTCTTCGTGCTGTGTCCTCTAACCATATCACAACCCCGCACATCCGGATTAAACAACCTGTACAGGTAAGTTTGATGTTTCAACTTTCGTAAAAGTTTTTCGCTTCCATCACCGGCGATAGATTAGCGACATCGCGAAGTGGATAATGTTTCCAAATGCGAATAAAAATTGTTTAAATCCGTACGGATATGGTTACAATCGCGTAATTTTTAAAATTAAATAAGTTGAATTACTTTTAAAATTTGAATAAAGCGACATTTTGCTAAGCGTTGAGATAGGAATTTTTGTAGAAAAGTAAGTAAAAATATAGACAGATATATTTGGTATTAAACAAAATAAATAAAGCGATTTAAACGCAATGAATATATTTTAATTAGATAATCGCCGCATATAAAGTTTTAAAACATTTCCTAGATCAAATATTAAGAAAGATAATTTTAAAAACAAATTTCTTTCGGACCAGATAAGACATTTCCAATTCCAAAATGAAAGACCTCACTGTGTCTTGTAAGTAAATAATGTGTTAAAAAATAATTTAATTTTGGAAAATTAGCCTCCTCTTTACGTATTAAGTTTACGTATATATAGATTACTTTTATTTATAAATGCGAATTAAATTTTTATTTGCGAATGGTACTTTCAAAGCGCGCTTTTCGTTCTTATTATTACATATTCGTTTTTACCATGATTATTTACCGCTTATCACCTTTATAATATGATATATAGTCTATGATTATGTATATTAATGTATTAATGTTGTAATGAATATTGTGAAAATAGAGCAATTCGCCATACTTTTAATATCTCAAACATCTACATGTTTGAGCACACATCGATATACGTATAAGTGACAATAAAAAAATATATTTTGTATCAATTAACTATTATATCAATACAGCTAAAGTACTTGAGAGAATATAATATTTTGCCTCTGTCTTGTGTGTATATTTTAGAATTATGTGTGTGCGTAAAAACGATTTTCGAGTACCATATAATAGATTAAACATTACAAAAGAGTCTCTGATCAAAATGAGTCTAAAACTGTTCATTCAATTGCCGGGTGGATTGGAAGATGTGGCCTTAATAGATTCAGGCGCGAATTGTGACATATTTTACAGGAAGAAATAAGTAATTAAACTTCTAGTTTCAAAAATTCTTTTATTGTAAATACCACTACAATATTGTTTCGCCATACAATGGCTTCATCAGGTGGATGAAATACTGAATGCCATTGTATGGCGAAACAATATTGTAGTGGTATTTACAATAAAAGAATTTTTGAAACCAGAAGTTTAATTACTTATTTCTTAGCGTTATAATGAAGTTTCAACAAGTATCTCCTTCGTCAATTAACTATATATATATATATATATATATATATATATATATATATATATATATATATATATATATATATGTATATATATGTATATGTATATATATATATATATATGTATATCGTATGATCAAAAAGTCTGTGGATCGCTATAGCCGTGAAATTTACGAGATATCTAAGAAATTATTTATTTAAATTAGTTTTGACATTTACTTGACAACTTTCAAGTCAGCTGGTTATAATTCAAAATGTTTCAATTAGAACATAAAATTTTTATTATCAAATCATGCTACAGTAATGGAAATATAGGTGAAAATGGTAATTGGGTTTATTCTCCTCGTTTATGTTTGAATGAGTTCCGTGAGAGATTTCCCAACTTCGCAATAATCGAACGAGATTTTTTTCGGCAACTTCAACGAACTGTGGACAAATTTGAAGGAACCGGTAATATCAGCGATAGTGTTCGATCTGGAAGAAGATGGGCTAGAAATGATGATGTTATTAATCTGGTTTGGCAATGCATGCTGGAAGAACCTACCTTATCCTTGCGTAGATTGAAACAAGAACCCAATTTAAGTTATGGGACGTGTCAAACCATTGTTAAACATGACTTGAACATGATTCCTTATAAACTGCAGATGTGTCAGAAGTTACTGCCACCAGATTATCAGAAGAGAGTATCGTACTGTACCTGGTTTAATGACCATATGAATAACGATATCCTTGATTTAACATTTTTTACAGACGAATCTTAATTTTACCTATCTGGATAAGTTAATAAACAAGTTATGCGTATGTGGAGCGAGAATAATCCTAATTTTCATAGTGAGGCTCCTTTACATAGTTATAAGATTGGTGTTTGGGTTGCAATGTCCCGTAGACGGGTAATAGGGCCAATATTTTTTCAAGATACCATAAACGCTTAAAGATATATAAATCAAATACGTGATCCTTTTATGAATCAATTGCATGATGATGAACTTCATAATGGATACTTTCAGCAAGATAACGCGAGACCGCATGTTGCTCGAGTAACCATGGAATATTTATGTCAATTTTATGATGAAAGGTTAATATCAGACGGACGTTACCCACCTAGGTCTTGTGATTTGAGTCCTTTAGACTACTTCTTATTCCCATTGCTTAAGAATAACATTTTTAAAACTCCAGTGCACACTTTAGATGAATTACAAGAACGTATTGTTGAAAACTGTCTCACAGTAACACCTGATCTTTTAATTAAAGTTTTTAATAACATGGGCCGACGTGTTAACCGGTGTATTCAAGAACAGGGAAGACATTTTCAACATCTTTTATAATTTTTTATTGTAAAAGTGTACCTACCTGAATGTTATTGTTTCATTGTGGGAGTTCTTTTCTTAACTGTAATGAGCCTTATTTTTTTTTTATTAGTTATTAAAACTTCGTTTATTTATAAATGCATTCTATAATATCTATAAATGCTATTAAATATAACATACACAAAATGTAAATAAATACCATAACGTAAAATCTATTTTATTTGTGACTTAAGCGTACTTCAAGGTAATGAATCACAGAAGTAAATAATTTTATAGATAGCTTTACGTTTCATGTCTATCACGATCCAAAGACTTTTTGATCATTCGTTATATATATATATATATAATTGAAACGAAATTATCGACCGTGTTATATTATAAAAAATTAATTTAAATTCGGGTAAGCGGTCTGTCAATTAAAAAACTCCTTTATTTAATAACCCTATATTTCGCAACAGAATTTGTTGCTTCTTCTGGGGAAAAAAATGTAGAGTTGAATCATTTTTATTTTTTGTACGTCAATTTTATTATTTTTCAACTCTACATTTTTTCCCAAGAAGAAGCAACAAATTCTGTTGCGAAATATAGGGTTATTAAATAAAGGAGTTTTTTAATTGATAGACCGCTTACCCGAATTTAAATTAATTATATATATATATATATATATATATATATATATATATATATAATTGTGAATACAAGATAAGTTATTAGCCCCACATTGGATCGTTAAAAAATGTAATAAACGGCAACCGAAATTTGTTAAAATGCTAAAACCAAAAATGTTGTAAATATGTAATTAAATTGCACCACGTTGGGACGTCGAAATTATATAATAATTTTAAATATTGAAAAGTATTTATAAATGATTAAAGTTATCTCAGGATCGAAAACTCGTTTTCCGAAATTAAATTTCCTAATTTTATGAAATAATAAAAAAATGTTTAAATGCATATGTAATTTCTTCTATTTACTTTATTATTTTTTTTCTTTCAGTATATAAACAAATAAATAAGCATGAAATGCTTTAGATTACAATTATACTAATCTAATACAACTTTCTTAAAACTATTAAACTCTTTGCTGAAATTCTTTGAATCTCTTGTCAAATCCTGTCATCCGTAAAATGTCCAATTGTTCTACAACAACCAAATATTTAAATTTTCCCAAATTGACTTCTACTCTGCACTTCCTAGTAACTGTATGCTCCTATTACATTACACTCTCCTTATAGTAATATTTCTTATTATGGTCCTTGTGATCACCTTTTTAAATATTTTTTTCTCTTTTCTTACACTAATACATACTATCGGTTCAACATATAAAATATCTTCTTTACATATTAAATTCTGGTATATTTTCTATTTCAATGTTACAATCCTTCTATTTCCTTATATTTATATATAGGGTTATTCATAAGTAAGTTACATTTCGAAGCTGCCGTAATTTTTTTTATAAAGTAAAGTATACACAAATTAAAAACAGGTTTTTTATTGGTAAAACAATGGGGTTTATTACAAAGCATCACTTCAACGCAAATTTTGAATATATCCGCCATCTTATTCTTCAACAAGAAGCAGCCTTCTATTCTATGGACAACATCGTGGAGTAAATTAACTGGAATAGCTGCCACTTGTGAAATTGATTCTTTGAGCTGCTGGCTAGTTGTAGGATGACTTAAAAAAAACCTTTTCTTTAAGATAGCCCCATAACCAATAATCTGCCGGATTAATATCTGGAGCCAAGGATTGGGAAAGTTTCTGCTTATAATTCGATTGCCAAAAGTGTTAATTACCAGATTTTTTACTAGAGTCTAAATATGGAGGGCTGTGAGGATAATATTTTCAATATCGTAATTGTGCTATCTTGGGATAACATAATTTGGCAGCATGGTAAAATATCGTTCTCCAGTAAATGTAACTGTTTTGAATTGCCCATTTTGATTTTCCTGACAAAAGTATGGTTCTATTATGAATCGGGATGTGAACCCAATCTACACGGTTACTTTCAAATCATGAATCTCTTGCTTAAATACAGTATGCGGAATTGTGCGTATTAACACCCTCCGCTCAGTTGAAAATGCGCCTCGTCGGTCCATAAAACGTTATCCAAACACTGCGGAGTTTGTTGAATTTGTGCTAATACACGAAGAGCAAAATCATACCTAACTGGTTTATTAATTTCTTTAAGTTCAAAAAACTTGCATTTTATACCAGATGTCTTCTGAAAATTCACCAAACCATGATGTAAATTATTTGGAGACGTTTTGCAACTTGATTAGCGTGGTTGTTATTCCCGGCTATTTCTTTAGTCTCAGGTATAACTTCAGCCTCAGTAATATCATTCGCTACTTAGGTCTTTCAGATTTTGCTTTATCAGTAACGCAACCAGTTTCTTCAAATTTACGGATTAGCTTGTGGTAAGCCTGTAAACTGCACGGGCCATTTCTCAAGTAATTGTTTCTTCTGAATTTTCTTTTATCCGCTACTAAACTTCTTGCACATTCATACTCGCACTGAACAAGACTTATACGGTTTTGCAACGGCAAAACGATTTTTCACAGGGTGAATGTCTGTCGAATTCAGTAAGAAAAGCTAAAGTTTCCATTTTCAACAACAAACTTGTTGCCATGGTAACGGAAATAAAAAATATGAACGCCGAGAAAACCCCATTATATTATGGACACAAACATGTTTTTATTTTGTGTATACTTTACTATTTAACAAAATATGGCATTTTTAAAATGTAACTTACTTTTGAATAACCAGTTATTTCACTTTTGCAATATTAGTAAAATCAAAATTTTTTTATGAGACTTACTTAAATGTTTCATTATATAATACGTCTTAAATGCTTTACCAATTTTTATGACTTTTTCTTCAAAATTTTTGGTGCTATCAAAAATCAATAATATTCTACCCTCTTTTTTTATTTTACAAAATTCCCGGCTACTTAATTTATAATAAAAAAAAAACAATCTCATTAGTAATTTAACACATTTATATTACCTATTCTTATATGTTAAACACTTCAATCTAAAGTATCTTAAACTTAAACGCTTCTTCTAATAAAGATTCCATAACAATATGTATATACTGTTATGAAATCAAACTCTTTGAGTTTGTAAAAGAAATGAAGTTTATGATCAAAAAAGGGTTATTTTGAATAAACTGTGCTCATGTCCAATATAAGAAATATACACGTCGAATGTATCTGACATATTTTGAATGGAAATAACGTATTTTTTTTATTAACAACAAAAAAGAAAGTTAATTATTGATAGCAAAGAGTTTAAAGTTAAAAAATTTATGTGGTGAAATAAAAATCCATTACGAGTATATTGAGATATATTGTTAATTATTATTGAATGTATTGAACAAGAAAATCTCATTATAGATAATACTTTTCTTTAATACGAATAAAATTGTTAAAGGTTTTATATTTATATGAGTAAATATATAATGGACATCATAAGTCTGTAATAGATATTTATGTATTAAGGGAATAAACGACAGTTTTAATCCCGAGACAGTAAGTAATTTTTCTGTTGAGGGATTATAGACGTTTATTCCCGAATTACATACAAAACTTTTCTCCCGACCTTAAATGTAATAATTTATTTCATTATTAGTTTGACAGTTGATTGATAGATTGATCTGATGTCATTCAATTAAGTTGGTTTGTCATGAAAATGTGCATAGTTTCTGGTTACTAAGGTAAGACGCGTTGTGTCTTATTTTTTTCCAAAAAAAACGTAGTCCGTTTAAGTTATTGTGCAAAATAGCTATTTATGGTATAAGTGAATAAAGACAAATTTTATCCACGAAAAAATTGTTTAGCGCACGAGGTGCAAGCCGAGTGCGATAATGTTTTTGAGTGGATAAAATTTGCTTATTCACGTGTATCATACAAGATTTTTTCCAATTTTGCAAAAGTTTCAAAAAAATTTATTGATTAGGTAATTTATTTACATGAATATTGATTGTACTATTAATAATTTGATGAATTCTTAAACCAGGAAAGTTGACTCTATTTTCGTCAGAGTCAAGTACAGTGCAAGCTAAGTTGACTCTACTTTCGTCAGGGTCAAGTGCAGTGGAAGTTCCAGGCCTTTCATTTGAATTTACATCTGTCAAAATTTTTTTTGACGTGGACATTTTTTGAGCAATTGATTCGTCGATATACTGTTCTGCTACTGTTATCAATAGCAGTGTGAATAAAGTGTTGCTAGAAACATTTTATTCACTGTTTTGATTAATTTTTTCACCTTTATGATTAAAATGTTGTTTTAATAATGAAATTAAATATATGTAATGATCATTTTAATAAGTAAAATTGGAAAAATGAATATTAATGGCAGTGAAGGAGATAATTTTTGCACAAGCACTACTGTAAGCAACCGCCAAGTTAAGATATCAGATGATTGTCCATATATAAATATTGTAAACTCATCTAATGTTACTATTACGATTACAAAATAAAATTGATTGATATATTTAAATGCTTCGTCAATCTGACAGTTAAATTAATTTTGACTTAAATAAATGAACCAAAAGTCATTCACTACAGTATTCACTTTATTCCCTAGGGAAAATCGAATATTTTATTCCCTAGAGAATAAAGTAGTCTAATATATGTCAATTGTCAGATGTATAAGATGACACTTTATTCTCGGTCGGGAGAAAAATAATATAAATGACTGGATAAAAAAAGGATTATTAGAGATCAATGAGAAAATTAATGTATAAGAAAATTAAACTAAAGGATATAAAAGATTATCGAAGATTTCAAAAATTAAATGGATTTATAACGAATAAGAAATACCATAAAGACAAAATTTAAAAACAAATAAATTGGAAGAAGACAAAGACATAAAATTTATAAGTTGAAGAAACGATTTCTACGAAAGGAGACATATAAATTTTGACAAGGAAGTGACAAAGGAAAAGGACAAGAACTTTGAATTTACTTATACAGATTTAAAAATGTTTATATGTAGAAATTATATATTATTTATATAAGTCAAACTTATAATTATTTCGTTCATAAATTGGTTTAAAAACAAAGATATTCATATGGTATGACATCATACATCCGCGAGAATGTGGCTCTTTATATTATCCCAGCATTTTACAAAATCCACATTACACATATCCACTAGCTGAGCCGGCAAACGTTCTGCCTAAAAATAATTTGTTTGAGCTGTAATTTGTTTTTACTAAAAAACGCAATGTCTTTTTGTGAATGTAAAAGATCGTAATACTGTATTGTAATGTAAATTCGTGTACAATATTTTTTGTCTATTCATTTTCGGCATAAACCAATAAATCGTTGAGTTACCAACATGTGAACAGGTTACATACAGCAGTCCGTGCGAGAAACTGGATTTTCTAAGTCCAAACCGCATATTTGCCATAGGCTGGCCTTATGCTTTATTGATGGTCATGGCAAATGCTAAACGAATCGGGAACTGTACTCGTTTAAATTGAATTGGTACATCTATTGATATCATTGAAATCCGTGGTAACAAAGTTCTCCTTTTAACTTTCCATTAATGATTGTTGCCTCAAAAATGTGTCCCAAAATTTTTTTAATAACCCATCTCGTTCCGATTTATAGTTTTGGAGCACTGAGTATATGCACGTAAAAATATTTTGTACGAACATTCTAAATATGAGCCAAATCAGACCATAAATACACTTAAATAACACGATACCAACTTTTTTTGGACTTTTACGAGGTTCAAAATATAAATAAACTTTGCGGAGCACTAAAGGAACATATTGTGTGAATATGGCTTCGATACGTTGAGCGGTTTAGGTATGATGACGTTACATAAGGCGCTTTCGGAAATTAAACCTATTGGGGTTGCAACATAGTTAGCAAAAATGCGATCGTTAATTGAGTCGGGTAGATATAACCGTGTTCGTAAAATCGAAAGAGTAACCGGGTTTAAGAACACAGTTCGATTTTCATAACCCTAGTAACTGAGTAGGGCAGTGGAGGTTGTTTTTACTCCCTCTCCGGTCATAACCTTATAAAGCGTTAGGCTCAAAACACAAAAGTGGTCTTTTCACAAGAAACAAATTTAAAATGAATTTGGAAAATTTGCCGAGGTGCAACATACATATGTGATTTTATTTCCCGGGAGAGTGATATGGTAAAACATATACAAATTGCACATATTCAAGAAGTAGCTTTCCGTGAATCAAATTATGAAGAGATATTAGAAGATAGTTGTGATAATATTGCACAGATTTATGAATATAGTCCTACAACATACTTATATACCTGAAATAGTATATTAAAAAACTAGTTTCATAAGGCACCATTTTGCAGCACGAGATCAGTTTAGAAAACGAGCTGCGATAGCGGCGAGTTTTCTAAAGAGCGAGTGCGGCAAAAGGTCTTATGAAACGAGTTTTTTAAACTATTTTTTCTATTTTGCATTTTTTACATTAATAAATTGGAATTATTTAATTTGGAAGTTCAGAGTTTAATTTTTATATAAAGCATGCAGTTGGTCACATTGATACTTGACATTGTCAAATTTAAATCTTGCTATCCGCGAAGTATATTATATTACATATTATTTATTAATTTTCTTTAACATTATATTTTATTTAAAAATATAAACATGAGTGACTTAGAAACTAATATATCTTGTTGTCAATTGTATACAATATACGTTGTTTGTGTAGAGTACGAACATATATCATATCTGTCAAATGTACTTAAATTCTTAAAATCAAATGACAGCAATGATATTTATTTCTGTATTCGAACAACGCCAACATTGAAAAATGAAAAAAAGCGTATCGAAATGAAACTCATTTCGATACTGTTTTGGGTTTCATAATGAGTTCATTTCGAACGCAAATTCAAAATTTTGAATTTAAACACATAAACAATGTCAACCGCAGTCCACTATTAAAATACATTTCCTTTTGGGGCAGATATGTAGACGATATTTTATGCCTGTGGTCAGGCACAGATAGACAACTAGACCAATTTCTCAAGTATTTAAATTCTCTTAACAATAAAATACAATTCACTATAGAAAAAGAGTTAGACGGAACTCCAAATTTTTTAGACTTAAAATTAACAAGAATGGATAAACGATTCGAGTTTGATATATTTAGAAAACCCACTACGACGGATACAGTAATCCCGGCAAATTCCAGTCAATCATGGAATATAAAAATGGCAGCGTTTCATAGTTTTATACATAGACTGATTAATTTCCCTTTAAATAATGAGAATTACGAAAAAGAAGTAACCACCATAAAAACAATAGCTAGAAACAACGGATATAAAACAGAATTTATAGATAAAATGATTATCAAAAAACAACGTACTATCCTTACGAAGAATTTTTACTACGGGCACACATATACAAAAACGAATAAAACATTTCACACACTCAAATATATACCTTGGGTTAGCAATAAAGTTTCTAATAAACTGAATAAATTAGGGTTAAATGTCATTCAAGTGAATAAAGTCAATCTTGGAAATATTTTAGTAAATAATAAAGAAAAAACAGAATTGTGTGATAAGTCAGGTGTGTACGAATTAAGTTGCAGTGTTTGTGATGCGATATACATCGGCCAATCAGGACGGTCAATAAAAGAACGGATAAAAGAGCATAGAAGTTCTATTCTTTATGGTAAAATGAATACGGGATTCGCCGAACATTGCATTGAAAATACACATTTGTTCAATACCAGTAATTTTAAACTTTTACATACTTGTAATAAAGGAAAGAGACTTGACTTCCTCGAAATATTAGAAATTAAAAAAGCCATAAATCTTAATAGACATGTCACAAATACACAGCTGAATTTTTTCAACACCCCTACTATTGATGCTGTAATAAAGTCCCTTAAAAACTCATAAATAGTGGTAGAAATGTACTTTTTATTTTAGTTTTAAATACTCTTTGATAATGACTGAAAAGTCGAAACATATGTTAGAGATTAAATACATATATTTTGTGAAACAAATATACCGAGTGTTTTCTTTAGTAAATTATTAACATATTTTCGATAAAAACGTTATCACGGAACATATTATAGAATTAAATTAGTGGACAAGTATCATAAGTATGCGTTTTATTCTTTTATTTTATTCTACAAGAAATACATAATCAAATATGGTAGAATTTGAAGGCCAAGTAGTCCTTGAAAATTTGAAGTCATGTCTGAGATAGAGTGTAGTAGAACAATACATTTATTTAACACAATTTTATAGGTTATCCATACACGCAAATGTCAGTTTATGTTAAAAGATATTGTATTAAAATGCTATATTAATTAACAGTAATTAAACAAATAATGATTTTAGAAGGTAAGAATAATTAATTTGCAAATTTAAAATTATGCGTTCTGATATTTTAGAAAACTCTTGCTGAACAATAGCACCTCTTCATGCGATACCTTACTTTGGAAGAAATTATATAATCCCATTCATATGCTGTTCATTCTTTGGTAATAAAACTCGTCTAATCTATGGTAATACGTAAAAATAAAATACAGAATTAAGGTGAATAATTTTACAAGCAAAGGTTTTATTAATTATCGTACTAGTTTAATATTAACATTCAACAAATTATTGTAAAAAATGGCTCAAAATTAAAAACAGATTAATTGTTCGTGTAATCCTTATATTATAACCTTAAAATAAATATCATAAATTTGTAGGTGAATAAATCATCAAGAATAATAACCATAATAAATTATAAAAGATGTTAAAATTGTTCACTACCTTCTTTCTAACATTTTACAAACCTCCTCCTCCTAATGCTACCAAATATATTTTGTAGTACAGTACTATTTCTAATTTCATTACTTTCATTTATAATTCCGGCTTGCAGATCTATAACGAGCCATCGAAAAGATTCATAATTGGAATAGACTGTGAAATTGGGTTGGTACTTTAGCCATTTCCACATAATGGCATTTATTATTTGACATTGAAACTATAAGTTTGTGTCAAATTTTTCAAAACTCTTATTAAGAAAATTAAATTTATTTAGATGTAAATGGCCAACATTTTCAACAACTTCTGTAGCTATATGTAAATTTTGATTATGATTTCGATATTAAATAAATTATTTGTTTTCTTTTTTGTTGTAGTATCATTTCAATGCCATAACCTTTTTTTACAATGAAACCAAATGAAACTGTCAAGCATCAAGTAATGTGTCATTATGTGGAAGTAGCTAAAGTACCAACCCAATTTCACAGTCTACTCCAATTATGAATTTTTTCGATGGCTCGTTATAATCTTGCACTAGTACTTGATAAATTGAATTTAAAAAAAAAGCCATAAAGAGAACTCAAAAGGTGTAAGATCACAAGATCTTGGAGGAAATTCATGTTCGCTATTTAAACTAATCAAACGATTTCCAAACACTTCTTGTAACATATTCATTGTTTTATGCGCTGTGTGAGCACTGGCACCATCTTGTTGAAAGTAACCCAAAGCTAGTTCACGATCACAAAGCTGATTATCTTTATGCAGTCAAGGTACCATGAAAAAAATTTGATCAATAATCCTTCTTCTACTTATAGCGCACCAAACACTAACATTCTGAGAATGTAGAGGAGCTTCAATGAAACCATGCTTCGTCCGAAAAGAAAGTTTTGTCTTGGAGTTCATCATTACAATTATTTGTAACCCATTCGCAAAAAACTAATCGTCGCCTCATAATCAATATCGATGATTTCTTGCAGGCAAGTTGTACGACATGGAAATAACTGTAACTCCTGTTTTAAAACTGTATGATAAGAACTAACTGACAACTTAGTTTGTTGAGTGAGAATTCGTACCGAAGTTTTTGGGACATCAGTCATTATTCGTCTAGCATTACCAATCGCTTCTTGTGTCCAGACTTTTGGTCACCCACTACCCTCTGGTCGTCCTACACTACCAGTTTGTCAAAAAACTGGAACAATTCTTATCAGTGTCACTGAAAGGTATTACTATCAGAGAAGCGAGGTTGAGAAATTCATCTCTAAATTCTTCTAAACAAGCTTGAATTGGGTACTTCCATTGTCCATCTATCTTTTGACCATTTCAAAAATGAGATTAAATCATGAATGCTTTGTTTGCGTTAGTAAATAACATTTTCAAAATTCTAAAATATAAATTACTATCTTTGATATTAGATTCTGACAATTATTGATAGACAACAGTTGACATTAAATAGTTAATTCAAATCATAGAGTTAAGTAAGGACATTTTTGTTCAAAACCTACCTGACTTCGAATATTTCTGAACGCCCTTTATATAGAAAATAACATCACTTCTATCTTCGATACATCAATAACATGTACTACTATATTTTAACTTGCAAAACTAATAATCGTTTCGATATTTTTAGGATCACATTTCTGATCACTTTCTGACCAATACCTAATCTTTTAAGACATTAACCCTAAAAAGAATATTTCAGGCAGATTCCCGCTGTCCGGAAAAGTTTTCGTCGTTTTTCTTCTCGTTTAGGGTACATACGACCAACACAAATATTTAAGCAGAGCGCGGGCGTAATAAGAAATCATGATCTGCCAATGTCTCCGTAATAGGCTTTAAGTTGTTAAGGGATGTATTAAAGGGATTATTTTTAATTATTATTATTATTATTTTTATTATTACTACTATTATTATTAATATTATTATTACTGTCATCATCAACTTTCACAAGTTCATATTTAAACTGAAACCCTATAAAGTACACTACGCACATCGATGGTGGGTCTCAGAATAAGAAGTGACTCAAATATCCCGCCAAAATTCTGTTCACACAATTGAATAATGAATGAATTTGACCTACCTTACGTGTACACAGTAACCTCTACGCTATCTGGGGATCCTCCAGATAGCGTAGTGGTTCGTGTGCTTGACTCAGTTAAAACTTCAGAATTTCAGACCAGGTTCGAATCTCATACAAGTACATTTCGCAATTAAAAATTGAGAATACATATATTCAACTAATGTTCATATACAAGGTGTAAACGAAATATGCTTGCATACTTTAATATGTAATAGCTGTAATAAATGCTAATCCACGAAAACTCTATCTCGAATGAGATCAAAGAAAAAAAATATTTAATAAATGCGCGTGGTTAGAACCGACTCTCAGTTGGAAATATTAGAGCTACTAGATGTATTTATGAAGGGCATTTTTTGAGCCGAAGATGTCCATCAAACGATTTAATTTTACAAACCGTGTACAGATTGAGAGATCGCGGTACATTGCATCCAAGTTATGAAGGCTGTGACCGTGAAAGACGATCTTCGGCAATGTATTTTTCAACCTGCGGCTCATATCCGTGAATATCGAGCCGTATTAAAGCATCTCTTCTTCTTCTTCTGTTTTGGGTTGGACGCCAGCACGTCCAGGCCCTTGAGCACACTGCTCTTTGTACTATCTCCAATAGATCTCTCAGTTCCACTCGGTTAGTCTTGTGTCCTCGATAAAAGCAACTATCCTCCTCAGGGGCAGTTTGAGTACACTCGAAGGATCCAATAGATCTCTCCCGAAATATTTCTGTCTGAGTTCCTTCAGTTCCATACACCGAATTTCCTCGGCGCAGGCTGCGACTGCAAACAATTTGGCCTGGAAAACCGTAGTATGTTTCCCCAGATATATCGATATCTTCCTTCTAGGGCACATTCCGCATATGCCTGCACCTGCCCCCTGACTAGATTGTGATCTATCAGTGTACCAGATGCCGGCACCACAATCGATTGAGCGACTCTTTTCCTGTTCCTTGGTCGGTATAGTTATATCTGTAGTGATATCTGTATAGCTCCCTACAACCTTATTGGGACACCATACGTCATTGGCCTTCAGCCTCAGTATCGCAGCCATTGCTTCCGCCTTTACAAATAGTTCCAGCGGAGCTGTTTATAGCTCCCGTGACTCCCAACAGAGCTTGTCGCTGGAGAGTCGTGAGCGATGTCCGCTCCGTCCTCCTCCACCAGACAACTGCTCCATAGGTAATCGTTGGTCTTATTACTACTGTGTACAACCAGTGTACCACATTTGGTTTTAGTCCCCAGGTCTTGCCAACAGCTCTTCTGCATCTCCAGAAGAGCTGCGCCGCCCTGTCTGACACATTGACTAGGTGTCTGCTCCAATTCAGTTTCGCATCAAGTGTTATGCCTAGATACTTCAGTTCATTGGTTAGTTCTCTAACTCTTTTCCAAACAGCCTTACGGTACCCAGATCATTTAGTTTTCTCATGTTGGTAAAGGTATTAACAGCCACATTGAATATATTCTTTAAACATTCCACCTGTTTCACACAAATTTGCCATTTTTAGGGCAAAACAATTGTTATTAAAAAAGAGGCAAATAGAACACAGAAAAAAAATACGAACATTCAATTAAAATTACAAATGTAAGTTATTATTTCTCGTGAATTTGATATTAAAACAACCAAATTAAAAATTCCATATCGCCACAAAACTCTTATACTGTTTAAAATTTTTAAAGAAACTTGATAATGTATTTTTTCGGGATATTACAAAGATCAGGCCATTGACCTACTTATAAATAACAAGACAACAGCTGATGCATAGGAAAATTTATGAATGAATCACGTCATAAAACTTTCACACAAAGTACCTATTATTGCCCGAAATGTAAAGGGGATTTTTTCGTGAATATGAACAAATAAATGTCTATTTGTTGGATCAACAACATATAAACATATAATTTCTATTTATTTAGATTCAATCTAAATACAGGACCGTATTAGAAAAGTTTGTGTAAAATTTCGATGGAATAAAATATTTTGTAGTTTTGAATCGCGTTCTCACGTATCTATTATATATTAGTGTATGTCGGAATATTTCATTTACACTCTGTATATGTCAGACGTGCGTTTGGCAAGAACCAGTTCTTCTCTGTTCTACCTGAAGACGGCAGTAGATTGACTTCCAAAACGTCGGATTAATCGATTCTATAAATTTTCCATCATTTATAGAATCGATTAATCCGACGTTTTGGAAATCAATCTACTGCCGTCTTCAGGTAGAACAGAGAAGGACTGGTTCTTGCCAAACTCACGTCTGACATATATGCAGAGTGTAAATGAAATCGATTCTATAGATGATGGAAACAGCTCAAACAACTACTCAATTAATCATCCACTGTCAACGACTTCTCGTCAGTCTTAGTAGATCTAAGATGGTGTCAATTATTGCCTCTGAAGTGGAGATATCAAAAGCCACATTATTAAAAATTTTATATAATGATTTAGGCATTAACAAAGTCAACACGATGGAGTCCCAGATTGCTTACTCCTGAAGAACAAATTTATAAGGAAACTTGAGGGTTTTAACTTTCGATAAAAATCCTTTTTTCCGAAATTATAACAGGTGATGAGACGTGGATGTACTACTGGGACCCACCGACAAAACATGAGTCCAGGCACTGGGTTCATAAGAGATCTCTATCACCAAAAAAAGGCGACGATGCAAAATTAATCTGGAAAACTTATCTGACGACGACAATGTTTTGAATACAGAAGAAATCTTATTAATTGAATACATGAAGAAAGGCTTTACAATTATAGAAGAAGTATATAAGGCAACAATACCAAATTTGAAAACTGCCATACAGAAAAAGAGGCTCCAAATGCAATTGAGTTCACAGGACTCGCAAAGTCCAAGGAATAACCAACAACTGTGGTTTTATAGAGATAAAACGTCCACCCTATAGCCAGGATTTGGCCCCGAATTGTCTCTTCCTAAATTGAAACAGCATCTGTATGCATAACTAAAGACTATTGCCCGAAAGAAGCTGCGGAGAAGCAATTTGAAGACTTCAAACAATTTAGTTTGGAAGGTATAGCAAAAGTCGGCTAATTGGTGCCGGTTTAATAACGGAAACTTAAAAAACGTCTATAGTACCGTGAGTGGCGGCGATGTATCATGGATTTATTCCTATGAACCCGAAAATAAGCGTTACTCAGATGTTCGGGCATTTCAAAATGAAGAGCATCCGACAAAAGTTATCTGTTCACGAAGTGTGTCGAAAAAGATGGTCGCAACGTTTGACTCAAATTCAGGTCATGTAGCTACAATTCCTTTGCAAGATCGAAGAACGGTTAATTCGAATTGGTACACAACTGCTTTTTTCGCCATAAATAATTTCCATGCTTCGAGAAACCAACCCGCGACGGCGAATCATTCTGCATCACGACAATGCGAGTTCGGACACAACCCGAAAGACAATTGACTTTTGGAGCAGCAAAACATCAAATTAATAGATTATCCTCCGTTTAGTCCCAACCTAAGTTGCAACGATTATTTTACGTTCCCAAAGATCGAGAATTAAATGCGTGGTCGACGATTTCAGTCGCCGGAAGAATGGAATAACTGCTTTAATAATTAGCTTAAACGAATACGGAAGTGTATCGATTTCGGTGGAAAATATTTTGAAAAGCAATAAAGCATTTTGAGTCGATCTACTGTTTGATGTTATGGCTATATCCAAGACTAAAAAGACGTAATATATCACAGTTGTTAATAATTACGTTCGTTCTTTAAAATGCTCTGTTATTACTACAGCTGAGGATGTTTGCGGTACGGCAGGACCGTATGTAGTGCATCCCCACATTTAACTATTTATCTAAATATTCTCTGAAATGATTTGCCGGATCTCATAAATTAATAGAGTGATATTTTAGTAGGTACTGGATATTGTTATTATACAAAATCATAATAGCCATTTGTATTTATGGATCATAAATAATAATACGCATGTATTTGTATTTGGTTGTGACTTCAATTTAAACTTAAAACGAATCGTAATATTTTAACGACAAGCCGTCCTTACAATACATGCATTCGAGACAAAGTGTGCAACTCCACGAATAACTTCCATAATTGATTGAAAATGGACATTTTGGAGCTGAAGTAAAGCCCCTATTCTTAGAAAATTTTATTACTGTCGTTAAGAACTATTATTATAAACAACAAAGGCCTTTTATTAGTGTTGAAGTTTTAGTTTAATTGAATTTCCATGTTGTAAGTAGTCAATTGTAAAGTGTTCATTCACAATATTCTAAAACAAGGTGTAAATTTAACTAAAATCCAGAAAAACACATTCTGATAATATATTACTAGATTAGAAGCTGTGTTTATTACTATTTATTATATTATTTTTATAACCAAATGCAATAAAAGCTACGAAAACAAAAGAAACCTCGATTTATTAAAATCTTGTCACACAGCCTTCCAAAGCCTGGCAGCACATATTTTGCATATATTTTGTATATACTACCTACTTGAACTAGGTGAATGAAGTTAGAAGTTATAACTTCTAACTATAATAACTATATAATAATATAATAAATATAATATAATATAATAAATAGTAATAAACACAGCTTCTAATCTAGTAATATATTATCAGAATGTGTTTTTCTGGATTTTAGTTAAATTTACACCTTGTTTTAGAATATTGTGAATGAACACTTTACAATTGACTACTTACAACATGGAAATTCAATGAAACTAAAACTTCAACACTAATAAAAGGCCTTTGTTGTTTATAATAATAGTTCTTAACGACCGTAATAAAATTTTCTAAGAATAGGGGCTTTACTTCAGCTCCAAAATGTCCATTTTCGATCAATTATGGAAGTTATTCGTAGAGTTGCACACTTTGTCTCGAATGCATGTATTGTAAGGACGGCTTGTCGTTAAAATATTACGATTCGTTTTAAGTTTAAATTGAATTCACAACCAAATACAAATACATGCATATTATTATTTATGATCCATAAATACAAATGGCTATTATGATTTTGTATAATAACAATATCCAGTGCATACTAAAATATCACTCTATTAATTTATGAGATCCGGCAAATCATTTCAGAGAATATTTAGATAAATAGTTAAATGTGGGGATGCACTACATACGGTCCTGCCGTACCGCAAACATCCTCAGCTCTAGTTATTACTATAGGTTACTTAATGTTTTATTTTCGACTTTTTTGTATTTTCCTATTTTTTGTAAGTTTTTAAATTTTATTATTAACAAGAGTTTTAACTGCGTTTTTATGTGTAGTGTACATGTTCAATTTCTAACATTGACATTACGAATTAAAAAGTACAAATCTTATTTGCATAAAATAATAGTATTTATTCGTCTTCAATACATAGAAAAATACTTGGTTGAATTTGTGTATGAATACCGGAAATATTTCAATTTCCTACGCTAGAATTTGGGAACATTCATACATAGAGACCATTTTAAGAGCTTTGTCAAATGGGGAAATGGATGACATGTTGGAAATTAATTTCTATTGAAAATTCTAATGGGATAAGAATCTATAGTAACTATTTCAATCAAAATATATTTGCCAGAATTTTACAAATAATTAATATAATATAACTTTCCCGATATTCTGTTTCTAACTCTTTCAAATAACATAATTATCTCATAAATATTAATAATTCGCGTAATATGTATTTTAAAATTTAAAGGAGTTCTGAATTTATAAAAAAAAAACCATGGAATTTTCTTCGATCTCGAATTTATGCATGGCTTAAAAGAACTAGTTCGCGTTCCATGAATAATTGGAAAAGCGTGTTGAAGAAAGAGTGCTTGGTATAAATGTTTAACAGAAGCATTAAAAGCAAGGATTATGGAAAACTGAAGTAAATCAGAATTTTTAATTTATCTCAGCTAAGATTAATGCGCCCACAATTACTCATGAAATAGTCAACAAATACGTGGTATAATAAATATAAATTTTCCATTAAAAGTTTATTATATAGTAGTTCCCTGTAATTGAACAATAGCAAAGTATGTCTAATAAATAAATAGACTAACATTTTATAAAATAAAATAAATTGATCTGATTATAAGGCAAATTTAAAACTAGACTTTGAAATAATTATTATTATTTATTACAAGATATAACTGATAATCTTAAATATAAAAGGTTGAAATTCACTAGACAATAAGAAAAAAAAATAGGAAGGAACTACATTTGGCGTTTTTTCTAAGTAATAAAATAGTGTATTAAAACACAAGTTTCATAAGGCGACAAAAAAAATTTTTTTATACTATTTTTTCTATTTTGCATTTTTTTTCACGAATAAATTGAAATTATTTAATTTGAAAGTTACACTTGACATTTTCAAATTTAAATATTGCTATCCTCGAAATATTATTTATTAATTTTCGTTAATATTACTTGATATATTATTTAAAAATATAACACGAGTGACATGGAAACTAATACAGGGTGGCCCAAAATGACCGAAAGGGTTTGAATTCATTTAACTTCTTATTTAAGACATAATTATTAATTTTTTTAAATTTTAAATACAGTATATTAATGGAGAATATTTTTAATTTAATTATGAAAAATTATATCTCGCAATGACCGAAGGGGTTTGAGTTCATTATAACTTCTTATTTAAGACATAATTATTAAATTTTTTTAATTTTAAATACAGTACATATATTAATGGAGAATATTTTTAAAAAAATTATATCTCGCAATGGATCGTTGATTTGAGAAATAAAGGTCAACGATTTTGGCACGTTGGTCAATTGTGTACTGCTCCATTTTAAATTCCCCAAGTCTTCTTTAGAAAATACTGAAAACAAAAAAAAAATATAATAAAAAAGTTATAAGGAATTAAAACCCCTTCGGTCATTTTGGGCCACCTGTATATCTTGTCCTACACCCCAGTTACGTGAAGCAGCTGCCGAAGCAATTAAGAATTGAGATATTTATTTCTGTGTTCGAACAATGTGTTCGAATAGAGCGTTTTTTGTTTCTAGGGCAACGGTGACTAAAAAAAAAATTGTTAAAAAAGTTATTTTAATGTCACTTTATTGTTTGATTGAATAGTTTTTGAATTTGTGAAATTCTACAAAGATTGTGTTAATTACTATAGTCCATGTCACCCTAATTTCGAAGTATTGGCTCTTATAACGTATAACCCTCTCTTATTAGCTTCCAGCGAATTTTGTAACACCTTGTATATGTTATTAGCATTAAAACAAACACTTAAAATTTACTGTGAATATTACCCAAACGAAGTTTGTATTACATCAGACCAATTAATACAATAAAGATATGTTGCATATCTGACATTAGATACGGAAGTTTTTATGAAAGGGACTATTAACTTCACTATCGATATGCTATTTGCTGCTGATGTAATACATTAACAGCATAACAAATTTATTTAAATAACTGTATTCATGGATGCATGAATCACTTTTGTCGCAAAAGATCTTAAAATAATGTAAATTTATTTCGTATACTTGGATAAACTTCTTCTATTTATTGGTGATTTTAACTGGCCACACTTTGGCAAACATACAAATCTTAATTTACGTCACCCGAAGCTTTCCTCTTTTTATGGATTTTTATGACTTGCTACAATTGAGACAATATAATACAATCTTAAATAAGTTTTATGTCGGTTTGCAGCAACTGGACTAGTTAATTGTGGATACTATTAATGATGATAATTGCTCTAAACCATATTTATAACATTTTAAGTAACAGCTTCGAGTCTTCTGTTCCTTAATGTTCTGCTCGTACTTCATCTTATCCTTCTTGGTTTACTTTTAAATTTAAGCGCAATTTAAAAACGAAACAATATTACCGGCGTAAAAGGAGATTGAATAAAATAGCCCCTTTTATCTTGGTGAATTTAAAAGCATTAGAAGCAGAACAACTTACAAATATCCAAAAGTTATAAAGAATTTTTGAATGGCATAGAAACTTCTGTCATAGAAAATCCTAAAGAAATTTAGTCTCTTGTACGAGCAAGGCAAGGCACTTCACAAATTCCTAGCAAATTACTTTATAATGGACTGATTTACCAATATACTTTTATACTTTCACACTTGAGTCGCTTGCTATCTACCCTGTATCACTAAACGCGAACTAAAATGATGCAGCTAATTTTACTCTATTCAAATTGTTCCGAATTGTTCAAAATCCGACAACAATGCACACTAGCAAATAAGTGGGTTATATACGTTAATTTTACAATTAGAAAAGGAAACACATTGTTCCATAAGAGACTGTACTGTTCTCTAGGTGCAACAAACTACAGTTTGTTATTGCAAACAAGCACAACATATTGTACTAGGTTGCCATATGTACTTTAGTTTAAAAAATGCCAATGAGAAAATGCTAAAAACGCAAGATATAGGTATTAGAATTATTTAAATTCATTAATAGTAAAAAGGGCAGAACTAGAATTCCTTAAGTTAATGTACAATAATATTATTCTTGACTCACCACAAGATATTGTAGATTACTTTGCAAATCTTTTTTCGAACACTCAAATGCCAAGCTCTACGTTCAATAATTATGATTCTCATAAAGACAGATTGCCTTTCCTACTTTTACCTATTACTGGTGAGGAATTGTTGAAAATTATGGCTGTGTTTCCATGCAATTTTACAGCTGGTGATGACTCTGTTCCAAGTATATTGGTACGTAATGCCAGATTTAGTCTTGCTATACCATTAACAAAAATCATAAATTTCTCTATTACATCTGCAACCTTTCCCACTTTGTGGAAACGTGCCAGAATTAGCCCAATTTTCAAAAAGGGTGACGAATCTATCATAAATAATTATAGACCCATAGCAATATTGTCAAACTTTGCAAAAGTATTTGAACATGTCATATACTCACCCCTTCTGCTAAATTTTCGTAAATACTTATCTCCTTACCAACATGGGTTTCTTTCTGGTAGATCGACGGTGACCAAACTTGTTTCTATCACCCAATACATCAGTGAGTGTTTGAACAGACAGGAGCAGCTGGACGTAATTTACACTGACTTGTCGTGGAATATTATTGGCGAAACTTGGTAACTTTGGAATGGGTTCCGCTTTCCTTAATTTAATTGCATCGTACCTGAGTAATCGATCGAACTATGTTTATTATAATGGATTCTGCTCTTACGAGTTCGTCTCTACATCTGGCGTTCCACAAGGATCTAACCTGGGCCGTCTGCTCTTCTTGATATACATTAATGACCTTCTTGATTGTATTGAGTGTCATGTACTTGCGTACGCTGACGATGTCAAAATTTATACTTCCGTCAAGTCTGAGCATGACTCTGTATTTCTTCAACAAAATCCTGATCGTCTGACTGGTTGGTGCTTTTCGAACAAATTAAAAATTAATGTTGCTCTATTTCATTCACGCGAAAGCTAAATTCAACCCCTTCTTCTTATGTAATACATAATGAACTCATAACACAATCCGATACGTTCAGGGATCTTGGTGTATATTTTGATAGCCAACTTAGATTCTTTTTCCACATCGAACAACTTTGCAGCTACACCTACAGAGAATTGGGATTTATTATGCGTGCTGCTAAGTACTTCACTAATCCTGACATACTTAAATCCCTCTACTTTGCATTCGTTGCTAGTAGTTTGGAATATGCTTCTCCCGCCTGGTCACCTTACTACGTTTGTCATCAGCTTTCTATTGAACGCCTGCAGAGGAAATTCCTAAAATTTTTGTCTTACAAGCTTGACGGGATGTATCCTCCAAGGGGAATATTATGATTCACTGCTTGAAAGGCACAACATGCAATCTTTCACTAGTCGCCGTAACACGCATGGTGCGCGGTTTGTTTGGAAGATTCTTCATGGGGTTATTGATTGTGCACCATTGTTATAGCAATTAATATTCTATGTCCCGCGCCAATCCTCTAGATTTGTCAATATTCTGATCAATCCGATTCCCAGAACTAATGTGTTACTTAACTCACCTCTTTGCAGAATGAGCCGATCTGCTAATAGCACTTACGACGACTTGTTCGTTTAAGTGTTGGCTTTTGTGTTATTTATCGCTTTAGATACTTTTTGTTTGTATTTTTTCTTTTTATTACTTAATTTGGATATTTTTGCTTGAGTTTAATTTTATATTATGTATCAATTTTAATTTTAGTTATTTATGTTTTTTGTAATTTATTTTGTATATTGTGTACGTGCATACAATTACGTTTGTATTATACCCTCTAAATGGTCTCTGTTGGGTAATAAATGATATTATTACTATTATTATTATATTAATCGATTAGCTGTGTCAATGAAATTTTACACAATCCCACTTCTCATTTCACCCTAATTATTTTCCATAAATAATAAAAGAAAAATCGTTTAATTCCAGTCGTTCGTTTTCAAATTGAAATCGCTCTACCTGACGCTTATCCGCATCCTTCTGACCACTTGTATATAAATATCACTGGTCAACACAGATTGGTATCCATATACACCAATACATGTAGCTTACGTCTTCCGTTATGCTTATTCTGACAAACGAACTAATTCGACTGATTGCTACTTTTGCTGTATGAAAAATTTTGGATTTTTCCCAAAAAAATAAGAAAAATATTAGTTATGCCAGTTTGCCTTCTGCTACTCGTCCAGTACCTCATTCAGAGGCTTTGCCAGTACTAAGATCCACAAGTGTTTCGAGTGAAGAATGTGATGTTACAGAACAGAATGAAGTCAATGAATGAAGATGTCAAGTTATCGACCAGCAATGATGCATATTTGCCATCTGAAGAGGAGGGACCACACCAAATCAGTTAGAATTAAATGACCTTATTCGAGACCTGAATTTTTCAAAAACCAAAGCAAAAATAATAGGATCTAGACTCCAAGGATGGAAACTGTTAGCTCGGGGCACAAATATATCGGTGTATCGTCAGAAAGAACTATCGCAGTATGCATTAAGTCACCAACACCATTCCGAAGAATGGCGCCTTTTTATCGATGCTTCGAAATCAATTTTTCACATAGGAAACGTCTATCCATACATTCCCGTTGGCCACGCACTCCACTTAAAAGAAACATAAGAAAATATGACTTTTCTTTTAGACATAATTAATTATGAAATGTACAAATAGTACATCAGTGCAGACTTCAAAGTTGTAGCAATTCTACTCGGATTACAACTAGGTTATACAAAAAATTGCTGTTTCCTTTGTGAGTGGGACAGTCGATCAAGAAATTACTACTACATTGTAAAAGACTGACCAGTCAGGGCTCAGTATATTCCTGGGCAAAAGAATAAATATACTTCATAAGTGACCGGCTGAACCTGGTACAATACTTCTACCGTCACTACACATAAAATTAGGTTTAATAAAAAATTTCATGAAAGCAATGGATACAGTTGGTCGTGGATTCCAATATCTTAAACAAAAATTTCCCAAAATCTCAGATGCAAAACTTAAAGAGGGAATTTTTGTAGAACCATAAATTAAACTTCTACAATTTAAAAAATTTGAAGAAACCTTACATGACTTGGATTATGTTAATGCTTTTAAAAATGTGACCCACAATTTTCTAAGAAACACAAAATCTGGAAATTATATAGCACTTGTTAATGAACGTAAAATACATTTTTTGTACTCGCACCTGGATTTCATTCCCCTGAACTTTGGCGACCTGAGTGATAAACACGACGAAAGGTTTATCAAGACATTTCTATTATTGAAAAAAAAACAAGCGTATTTTTTATAATTTTTCTTTATATCTATATAATCTATAATCTATACTTAGGTACTTAATAGTAATACAAAAAGTTGTTTTTATTTCAATACTCTGATTTTGTGGAATTAAGCACCAAATACGTATTTATAATTCTATTTGTCAAAACAAATATTACTTGAATATTCTTATTTAATTCGAAATAACGCGTAGTGTTTTCCAATATACGTATATTACAAATCATTTTCTTTATAAAAGATTGCAAACCCTTTTCTTCTAAATCCACGAATATTTATAAACCCCATCCTAATCTATTTAGTTTGAACTGTAGGCGGTCGTCAAAAAATAAAATATGTTCAATTTGAAGAGCCCCAGGAAGTCGAACAATATGCCACATCATCCAGCAATAATCAATATCAATTGTCCAAAAAAACTGGTTATTTTGAACATTCGATTCAAGAAATTATTTTACCGGAAACTTTTCTTTTTCTCCAATTTAATAAACATCATAGTCACAAAATAATTATTTAATAATAATAATAATAATAGGGTTTTTTTTGAAAGAGTAGGCATGGTTGAATTAGTAATAATAATAATAATAATAATAATAATAATCTTTATTAGTCCAACATCAATTGCCACTTACAGGCCAGTAATAAAACATAAAACATAAATTGATGGTGTAGAAATACTTACCATATACAGGCTGATTCATTTTCGGCCCTCACCATGGGGATCTCGCTTATTATTGGAGATAGAGTATAGGTTTAAATTTGGCAAAGTTGTTAAATTTTGTGTTTGTTATAAATCCGTAAAGAAAATAGACCTGTGACAAATTACCTTCGTTATTTAAAAAAAAAACACGAAAACCCCATTTTCTTCTTTTACCTGTAGCACCGATATTTGGCCTTGTAGAGAAAAAATAAAAACATGGCCATTTCTAAACCTCTATCCAGTGGTGTACTCTAAATTTTTATACGACGTTTCGTTTCTTTCTGGCTACCATCAACTATCTAATTTCTTATAGGCGCCATATTGGATTTAGACATCTTCAGAAAGAGTTTTTTTTTCTGATTTCAACCATGTACCACATGCTGACTAGAGTTTTTGACATTAGGTTTTATTTGAAAAAATAAATTATAAGATTAAATAAGGTCGCCATGGAATTTCAATCTGTCAAACATTTCATTTATTGTTCATTAATTATACAAAAATTTCATACACTAACGAAGAGAAACGAGATATGATAAGTATTTTTTATTCTTCGAACCGAAATTCAACAGTAGCGAGTACAAGATATCTACAATTATATCCAGAACGACAACAGCCACATCGAACCATTTTTCTAGATCTCGACAGAAATTTGGTCGAGAATGGATCGTTTACTAAGCCGCGTAATGGTCAAGACAACAGGAATTTAAATGAAAATCGACAAGATATTTTACAAATGGTAAATTAAAAGCGTGTTTTCAAATTTCATGTTAATCTTGTATTTTTATAGATAAATAATAATCCATCAATTTTTACACGCAAAGTAGCGTCAGAATTAAATTTGTGCCAGTCCAGAGTTTGGAGAACTTTACATAAAAGTAGGTTTAAACTATACAGGATCCATGTTAGTCACTCTTTACTGCCTGGAGATAATTTGAGAAGGCTAGAATATTGTAATTGGTTAATGGAAAGATAGAAAATGACGAAAATTTTTTAGGCAAAGTCATCTGGTCAGATGAAACAAAATTTACAAATTCTGGAATGTTCAACAGAAATACGGGCACTATTGGGCAGTACAAAATCCCCGACAAAACAGGGCTAGAAGACAACAACATCGTTTTGGAATAAACGTTTGGATGGGTATTTTGGCAAATCGTCTCTTAGGACCACTTATGTATGAAGAACATTTAAATGGAAAAAGATATTTAAACATTTTACGTACATACGTATCTGACCATCTTGACGACAATATCCCATTAAATCAATTACAATATTTATGGTGGCAACAAGATGGCGCACCAGCACACAATGCAGCTGTTGTTAGAAATTTCTTAAATCAAGAGTTTGCAAACCGTTGGATTGGAAATAGGGGAGTTGTTGAATGGCCTGCGAGATCACCTGATTTAAGTCCGCTAGATTTCTTTTTATGGGGATATGTTAAAAATAATATTTATAAAGTAGATGCGCCACAAAACATTGAAGAATTACGAGACAGACTTCAGAATGCCTTCGATGCAGTTCCTAGAAGAACTATACAAAGGGCAGTACAAAATGCCAGAAGGCGTGCCCAATTGTGCATTACCGAAGATGGCCAGATAATTGAATATTTACTGTAATTGTTTATTGTTTACTTTTCTATGTATTTTTATTAATGTTTTTGTTATCTTGTACTCGCTACTGTTAAATTTCGTTTCGAAGAATAAAAAATACTTATCATATCACGTTTCTCTTCGTTCGTGTATGACATTTTTGTATTATTAATGAACAATAAATGAAATGTTTGACAGATTGAAATTCCAAAGGCAACCTTATTTAATCTTATAATTTATTCTTTCAAATAAAACCTAATGTCAAAAACTTTAGTCAGCATGTGGTACATGGTTGAAATCAGAAAAAAAACTCTTTCTGAAGATGTCTAAATCCAATATGGCGCCTATAAGAAATTAGATAGTTGATGATGGCCAGAAAGAAACGAAACGTCGTATAAAAATTTAGAGTACACCACTGGACAGAGGTTTAGAAATGGCCAAAAGGATGTGTTTTTATTTTTTTTCTACAAGGCCAAATATCGGTGCTACAGGTAAAAGAAGAAAATGGGGTTTTCGCGGTTTTTTTTTAAATAACGAGGGTCATTTGTCACAGGTCTATTTTCTTTACGGATTTATAACAAACACAAAATTTAACAACTTTGCCAAATTTAAACCTATACTCTATCTCCAATAATAAGAGAGATCCCCACGGTGAGGGCCGAAAATGAATCAGCCTGTATACAGAATTACTTAGTACTTAATAATATTTAAAAAAATTAAATGAACATTCATTAATTCTATACGTACACAGAAAGAGAAAGAAAATATATATATATATATATGTATATATATATATACATATATATATATATACATATATATATATATATATATATACATATATGTATATATATATATACATATATATATTTGTGCATGTGATTTACTGAGAACATTTTGAAGTATGTCGTAAATTAAAATTTACTACTTAACCTACGAAGCCGTATATTTTGACAGTTTCATACATACAAATAAATAACAAATAATAGGTATTTATTGAAAACTATAACAAATGATGAAAATGTTGTCCTTCAAGATCGATGTACTTTAAAATCCTCCGTTCAAAATTTCTGATGATATTCTGCAACATTACTGGATTGTTATTAATTTCCATGCATTTCTGTTCGACTCTCTGTAGCATATCATTCAAATTCAATATAGGTGTTCGAAATATGTTATTTTTTAGATAAGGCCACAAAAAGAAGTCGCAAGGTATTAAATCGCATGAACGTGCAGGCCAGGCAATTTCAGTATTTCGACTAATTATACGCTCATCAAAAAATTTTCTTAAATAATCCAAAGATTCTGCAGTACAGTGACAAGGTGCTCCGTCTTGTTGGAAATATGCATTTTGAAGTTCATCATCATGCAACTGATTGACAAATGGTTGTAAAATTTCCGTACGGTACCTTTGAGCAGTTAACGTTCTCTGAAAAAATATTGGTCCAATGATTCGCCTTTGGCTTATCGCTGCCCAAACACCAATTTTCTCTGGATGTAGCTATTCTTCATTAATTACATGTGGATTTTCACTACTCCAAATTCTTGTATTTTGTGAATTTATGTATACCGTTTTATAAAACCATGCTTCATCGGTAAAGATGACTCTTTGCGAAAGTTCTCCATTATTGTTCATATTTACAAACCAATTACAAAACTGTAGTCTACGTGAGTAATCAATTTCTAACAATTCTTGTACTGCTGTGACACGGTATGGATAAAGTTGCATATCTTTTTTTAATAACTTGTGAGTTGTACCAACAGAAAGGCTTATTTGTTGACTCAAATGTCGAACAGATGTTTGTGGTTCATTTTCCATTACTTCTTCAACACGATTGACAACTTGAGGTGTACGTTTATTAACTGCTCCGCTGCCTGATTTTCTTAAGAGACTGCCAGTTTCAGAAAAAAGTTTTAAAGTTCTATCCAAAGTATTTTTAAATTGTATATAATCTATTACAAAATGTGGAAACTCATATTGAAATTCTACCATGCAATCTTGAACTGAATAAACCCATAAACCATCAATTTTATTACCACTTCGAAAATAAGCCTGGACTAAAAAAATTTTATGTTCTAAAGTGAAAGCCATTTTAAAACTGAGAAGCAATTTATTTAAACAAGAATCGACGCACGATTATTTTATGCGCCAACTGATATTTGGATTTACGTTTACGGAACAACAAACACATACTATTATATTTGTGTCATATTCTATCAAAATTTCAAAGTAACCTAGATTTACTTTTCAAATGAACACTTGTTATACATATATATATATATATATATATATATATATATATATATATATATAAGTAAAAATTTCATTAACGGGTGAGCGGTCTGTCAAGTAAAAATAAAACTCCTTTATTCCACTCTATATTTCATAACGCATTGGTTACTTCATCAGGAGTGTCTACATGTTTAACAAAACCACAATATATTAAACAATATAACAACAACTAAATACTTACAATTCAGAGTTAAAATTTAGCAAATAACGGCACTAAACATGTTAAAATTCGTCAACTTTAAATCATCACATCAATATGTTATTAGTTTGTCGTCAACCTCTTAAAAACAAATATAAATAAATGTTAAAATATAAAACTAAACTTACAAAACACACACCAAAAAACTGATGTCATAAAAAAATTGAAACCAACAACAACTAAATTCAAATGGTACAAGGACTGGTTAATAAAACTTGGCAGGTAAAATTAACCGCCAACATCGAGTATATTGCAGTAGATTATACTTAGTCCATTAGTATCCGACTTATAATTTACGCTATTAGTGGTAGCACTTAGGTAACATTTAAAAAAAAAGGAACAAAGAACAAATTAGATGCACATGCAAGGAAGCAAAATCGAGGAATGCACAACATAAATATTTTTGTTTGAGAATTACACTAATTGTAGTATTTATTAACTTAACCTTCTTAATTATTTCAATTTAATATTTATATTTAATAAGAAAGACAAGTACAAGTTTTGCAAGCAATATTTTGTAATTATTTAGTTATTTATGTAAAGAAATATCATACCGTATATTAAATTTGTAACCTGAATATCGCTATAATGATGTTGTATGATATATGTAAAAAATGCATCAACACGAACACGTATTTACAAGTAACATATTATTTCCTATTTAAAATTTTCTCTAAAATAATTTAGTTCGATATTAACTTTTCTATATTTTAATTTTATTAAAATCTATTTCAAATATTTATAATCGTTTGAAACTATGTTCATGGCGTACACGCGAATATCTACAAAAAGGAGACGATCGCGATGAACGTTTGGCAATCGGGGGGTTACACGACAATCACCAGGGCAAGTAGACACGTTCGTGGACTCTATGTAAAATAAATTTATATTGGTGCGGAAGTAATCGTTGTGCGAGAATTAAAGTAGTGCTAAAAGGTAGATATAATATATCTACGAATTTTAAAAGGTTCGATGAGACAAGATCTCGAGATATTCCGACTTAAAGAAAAAATCTACTACCGACGCCGAACAAAGATACCAAGAAACAAATACAATAGTGCATAAAATCTGCGACTTAGAAGAAAAAGGTGCCGAGATAGCAACCAAATATCATTCCGAAGATAAATTCTTTCAAGGAGATTCATCCCATTCCGTAAATTGGGCCGTTTGCAGTTTGGCGGGAAAAAGGTGACCTGTACCCGGCAATTTCTCTCTGTTCCCGCGCGATTGGAAAAACAACCAACAAGAAGGCGAAAACCTAAACCAATAGAATTGCAATGTGGGAATAAAAAGCGCCAATCAATTACATCAGAATTTTTGTAATGTATTTGAAAGAAAAAGAAAATATCACATTGAATTTTAAACTCAGCTATTAAAGCAGGTAGAAAACAATTTCAAAATAGAATATCCCTTAATTCACCAAACACATCAGAAAATTAAATTATTATATTGTAAACAAAGATTGCGTATTCAATATTGGTATAACCATAAAAACGGTTACACATACGACGTGTTGACATAACTTACTTGTTCTTTTGTTTATGCATTTCCTCGTCATTTATCTATAAGATATTGTATAATTTTGCTTCCTATTTGATGTTACTTCTACTGTTTAATTTTTATGTATGGGCATTTAATTGTTATTGAGGTGAATTCTGATATGTAGTTTTTTTATTAAACCATAATTTAATTTAACAGCTTGGTGTTTGATTTCTCTCTGAACCACTCCGAACATATCTCTCCCCAGAGACGTAGATACGTATCTACGTCTCTGGGGAGAGATATGTTCGGACACGTTCACAAAAATAGTAATAGTGAACCTGTATTTGTGTTCTTCACACCAGATTTGTAATATTTTATATTATTAAAAATACCTTTGTATTATACAAAACTGGTGGGGTTTGCCTACTCATGTATGTTTCAATTATTCTGATCTAATTAATCCAAAAAATTCCAAATCCAAAATTAAAAACCCTCTGAAAATTGTATTATGTGTCGCATATGAATTCAGAATATTCAAAATGTGCATAAATAATAAATACAGCAGTGTGAACTTACACACACACACACACACATACGCTTCAGCGTGTTACAAACGTAACAGCTACTGATGTTATAAAACTAACATGGTTGTATTCTAAGGTTCAATAATCTCACTATATTTACGTACGAAATCAGCTGTTTATACATTCAAGTGAATTATTAAAAATTAAGATGTGTTAAGATGGGACATTTCACGTTTTTCAGTTGTACCATTATTTTCATGAGAATATTTTATTATTTTGTTCAGTTTCATGTCTGTTTTCGAATGTCGTGTGCTGATGATTGCTAATGAGAATGAAATGCTAGTATATACACGTTTCGGGATGGACGTGGTTTTCACACATTTTTTCATTTGTCCTCATAACGAGGGAAGATGAATAATAATGTATGATACATTATTCATCCATCTGAGGAAGCCGCAGTGATGTGAAACGACATTGTAGTGGAAATCTACAATAAAACTTTCAAACTTTTAAATCATTTATATATCGTTATGGATTTTCAGTAAGTGTGTCCTTCATCAATTAATCCTTCGGTTTCTGGGAAAAGTTGTCCACTTTCCAGGCATTTGTTTTCTCTTGCCATATAGAAATGTTATGTTTTCTCTTGCCATATAGAAATCATATTTTCCATGGAGTTTTTTGCAAAACCTATAATCTGGCGTGAACAAACCGACCATTCGACTGTTAGTTATCTTTGCTTCATAAAACTTTCGGATTTTTCCAACAAAAATATGAAAAATATTAGTTATGCTAGTCTGCCCTCTGTTACACGTCCAGTACCTCATTCGGAAGCCCAGCCAGTACCAAAACCCATAAGTGTTTCGAGTGAAGAATATAATGTTACAGAGCCAGAAGAAACAAGTGTCAAGTTATCGACCAACGATGATGAATATTTGTCATCTGAAGAGAGCGAACCTCACCCAATAAATTAGTTAGATAGAATTAAACGATCTTATTCGAGACTTTAATTTGTTAAAAACTAAAGCAGAAATACTAGGATCTAGACCCCAAGGATGGAGCCTGGTCCCTCTAGGCACACATATTTTCTGTTTATGTAATCGTCAGAAAGGACTATCACAGTATTTTTCAACCGACATACCCCAATAATGTCGACGATTTTATATTGGCATTAAGTTACCAACACCATCCCGGAGAATGACGTCTTTTTATCGATACTTCGAAATTGAGTTTAAAAGCTGTCCTTCAGATTGGAAACATTTATCCTTCCATCTCCGCTGGCAAGTCAATCCACTTAAAAGAAACGTATGAAAGTATGTCTTTTCTTCTGGACAGAATTAATTACGAAAAGTCACTAGTTGAATCTGATAAAATACTTTTACAGCCATTACGCATAAATTCAAGTTTGATGAAAAATTTCGTGAAAGCAATGGAAAAAAAGATGCACGTGGATTCCAATACCTGAAACAAAAATTTCCTAAAATCTCAGATGCAAAACTTGAAGCGAGAATTTTTGTAGGACCCCAAATTAAATTTCTATAACAAGATAGAAAAATTGAAGAAACCTTAAGTGACTAGGAATGCTTTTAAAATTGTGGCCCACAATTTTCTAGGAAACAACAAATCTGACAATTATATAGCACTTACTAATGAACTTCTTAGAAGTTACCATAAATTGGGCTGTAAACATGAGCCTTAAAATATATTTTTTTCACTCGCATCTGAATTTCTTTCCCCCGAACCTCGAACCGATGTTAGTGAAGAACAGGGCGAAAAATTTTATTCAAGACGTTTCTCTTATTGAAAAACGTTATCAGAGCAAGTGGAACAGTGAAATGTTTGCTAATTATTGTTGGACGTTGTTATCAGAAAGTGCCGAAGAACAGTATAAAAGAAAAGTAAAAAAAGCATTTTAAACAGGACGATACCATACAGCTCCACACAGTGTACATTAGGCTGGGTCACATATGTATGGAGAAAAAAAAATTTTAATTTTTTTTATGGGCACGGTGACAAAAAGATGCCAAATTATAAGTGTTATTAGGTTACGAAGTTTGGTAGCAATCGGAGTTAATCTTCTGCCTCCGGTTTAATGTTGAATCTTTCAAAAATGTACTTAAAAAAGAACTTAAAGCATGATATATAAAATTACTCTAATTAAGCTTATTTATTTGGAAAAGTTAAAAATCAATTGTAATTATATTTATTTAGAGAAAAAAAGCATGACAAATTTTTTTTTACAAAAGTGCAAGAAAGGATAATCATAAAAATAATGAATATAATGAGTTTATTTTGTGACAAAATCCTTTTTGCTATCGAATTTCGGCATTAATTTTCTTGATTCTATCTGCGTTTTGAAGAAACCTCTTGTTGTTTTGTTGCACAAAGTTGATGATGCTAGACTCACAGCTTTGACTGCTCTTTCTACCGCTTGGGTGTGACAGGGAAGGTGTAATAGCTCAATTCCTCCATTGTTTTCTTCTTCAATAAACAGTCGAAGATTTTCTTCATTTACAGATTTTAATATAGGTGGTTCAGTGATAGTTTCTTCCCAATTCAAAAGGTAAAAATATGATGATGCATTAAAGTTTATCGTTGGTATCTGAAAAAGCCGTAATTGCTTTGATGTTGCTGGTTTAATTTTTCAAAATTCGATGGACAGCTAATTCACGAATGTGTTGCTGGGGATCTGTCAACATTGCAAGTAATAAGTTTTCCGGATGTGCAAAATAACTGTTTCTTTGAATTACTGGGTCAACAACAGCTTTCAAAGTTGTTGGTAAATATCTGCTTAGTTTAATTAGTTTAAAAAGGTGTCGTGGTCCGTCTTTACAGCTGGGGAGAGTTTTTATAGAAAACCACACTGGAGCGTAAACCTTGACAATATATATTGCAAGAGTGATAAGGTTTGCAGAAGGGTTCTCAACTGAAATATATAGACGAAGAATTCTGTTAGCACGTGTTAACCATCAAGCATGAGACATTTTGCCGGGTGATTTATTTGCCAAATTATTTGCAGCTATACCCGCTGAAACCTTTTTAGTTTCCCTCTCATATTTTAAGCTATGACGGATCCACTCATAAAATTTCATCACATCTTCATAAGTTGGTAATATATTATATCTTTCAAATCACATGAAACACCAAACAAAGGACACCTCCAACTATTTCTGATACGCTCTATTTCTCAAATGATAAAATAAACAAATAAATGACAGCACTTTACAACGCAACACTAATTATTTTAACGATCGCGGCACACTTGTCTCATCTAACTCCGTCTTGTAAGAAATAAAGATTGTACGGGGATTTCCCTATTTTGTTTTTGCCTTGAACCGTTTAGATAACATATTCAAAAGCAGCACGTTTTTTAGTTTTTGTAATATACAAAAAAGCAGAATTTTATATTATTGTTCCTTTTAATGACTTATTTGTCCGTGTTAAGGTTCAATTAGACGTGCCATAGCCGTAACCAAAATTCAATTAATATCTATGGTTACGGCATGTTACCAAAATCGAAAACATTGTAGCACATACGATTGGTTTTATATGGTTACGGCTGTGGCACGTCTTATTGAACCTTTAGACTGAATCAGTGCTGTATATCGCTACCTTAATATAGAAATGCCCTAACTCATTTTTTTAAATCGAGGTTTTTGCATGTTTTGATAGATGATCTTCTAATACATCGAAATATCCAAAAAAAAACTCGATTTGTAAAAAATTGAGTTAGGGACTTTCTATATTAAGGTAGCGATATGTAAATGCGTGTTCTGGGGAAATTTAACAGTGTGAATCCACATTGTAAAAGTACAGTTTTATATCGGGATTACCTCTATATACCGATACTTAGAATTATTTTGCATAAAACTTGTATAGATATGTAACTTAAAAAGTATTATTAAAGTGATGTCAAAAATCTACTTTTTCTGAAATTTCTGTCGCAATCAGGAGGCAGTAAAACTTTAAATAATGCAATAAAATTTTATATGCAGATTAGCTATACCATTTAGCACCTTTTAATCACTGAGCCTATCAAGAAATGAAGAATAAATTTTTTTGACCCAGCCTAGTGTACATACCTAATTTATATTATTTCATTTACTTTCCAATATTTTTTTTCTCAAATTTGACGTTCTAGAATAAATTTCTTGTTATCACTATTGTTAGAACTATGTATAAAAGAAACGAAAATTGTACATAGTTTCTAGGATAGATTTAAAATAAAGGGGTGTTAAATTTTAGAAGGGACTAGAATTCACCGAGAAAAGTTGTTTATGATTAACTAATTTCACGATTATAATCCCACAGAGTTATTTGCAGTTAATTATCCAGATGTTTTGAAACAACATTCTAGTAATATATACAAAAAATATTCATCAAAACAGCGTTAACGTTTTAGAAATTCAAACGTGTGCAGGATTAAATTTCACAATATCATCGAACTAACTTGCCCGGAAGCTTTATATCAGGACTGCAAAAGTTAAAAATATTCTACGCAAACATGAATTATCACATCTTAACAAATATTCCCTGATTATTGTTTACATTATAGAGAATTTTACGTGATAATGAATTAATATGACGATTTAATTTTTTTAAATTTTTAATAACTTGCCAGAAAGTTTTAGGATTAGAATATAGCACCTTGTACATTCTGAATATACATACTTAAACTATACCATATAATCTATCACTTCTCCTAAAGGATCGCATCGCTTCAATCGGTGCGACTTTTGGCTACTGTCCAGAAGATTAACCGCGAGGGAGTTGAGATACATTGCAAGTCGTGATAGATTGTTCGCGCTAGCGTAATTGGCTTATTTTAATACTCTTTTAGTATCCAAATTACGGTAGCGCTTAATTTGTTACGAACCACAGAGCATCAGTGATCGTTCTAAGTGTTTTGCACTGGAACCTTTAGAGGATTTCAATATTAGATATACTTGCGGTTCTCCACAATTGTATACCGTAAGACCATATAGGTTTCAGGATCGCTTTATACACAGTCAATTTGCTGGTCAGCGAGAGCTTAAATTTTTTGTTGATTAACCAGTACAGTTTAGAGTTTTAAACCAAGTTCTTTCCTCTTAATAAGTAATGGGTTATCCATTTCATGGTTTCAAAACCGTAGGGCTGTCATTTGACAGCTGTCAAATATTTATGTCAACCGAAGCATCAAATTCTTAGTTCAATATTTGCCATTTACGAAAAAACGCGTTAAAATTTTTAAAACCTACTATAAAAGTGGGGATTCAAACGTAGCCACGTTTCGCGCAATTAGAAATAATTTTAACCGTCATAATTGTCCTACTACGCAAGCAATTGACAAGATAGTGAAAAAATTTGCAAAAACGGGGACCGTGTTAGATATTCAGGTGCATATGCATTATCGTAATGTACGGTCTGTTGAAAATACCACCGCCGTGAGTGAAAGTGTGGCCGAAGAGTCGAATTTGTCGTTTCCACAGCGTTCTCAGCAATTGGGCCTGCCTTACGGTTCATTATGGCAAATTTTGCAACTGGATTTCAACCTACATCCGTATAAAGTCCAGTTCACGCAACAATTAAAGTCTGCTGACCATCAACAGCGCAGAAGATACGTCAAATGGGTCCTTGAGCAACAGGCCAAAAATGATGATTTTTCGAACAAAATTCTCTTGAGCGATGAGGCACATTTGTTACTCGATAGGTACGTAAATAAGCAATATTGTCACATTTGGGGCTCTGAAAATCCTCAAATAATGGAAGAGTGGCCGTTACATTCAGAAAAAATAACTGTGTGATGCGCATTATGATCTGGAGGCGTCATAGGACCATATTTTTTCAAAGATGACGAGGGAAGAGCGGCTACTGTCAATTCGGACCGATATGATCGAATGATCGAATGATAACAGACTGCGATTGAAGATATGGACTTGGACGATATGTGGTTCCAGCAAGACGATGCAACAAGCCACACAACACGATCGACTTTTGCTCTATTGTGCGAGAAGTTTGCTGGCCGTCTAATTTCACGTTTTGTCGACGTCAACTGGCCACCAAGATCATTCGATTTCACGCCGTTAGACATTTTTGTGCGGCTACGTACAAGACCGTGTTTATACGAACAATCCTCTAGCTTTAGAGTATTTGAAAGACAACATTCGTCAACTGATGGCCGAGATCCATGCCGCAATGTGCCGAAAAGTGGTCCAAAATTACCTCAAAAGGATCGAGTGCTGCCATAAATCCCGAGACGGCCATTTGAATGATATTGTATTTCACACATAATGGCAAGGCCTAAACTTTATAATAAAAAAAATCATCAAAAATTAAATTTTGTATGTTTTTTTGTTTTAAACCTAAAAATGGATAACCAAGTATATGGTGTCTTCAGTTTAGCCTTTGATTAAGGTGCATATCCAAATACCGATATCGGTCTGTGGGCGTTACTGGTCATTGAGAGTAACGCTAGGAAATAACGCTAGAATATGTTTCTTTGTTCTGAGTAAAAGTTATCTGTTGAGATTTTGACTCGTTGACTCTTATTCTCCATTTATTCAATCACTCTTGCAGGTTATGGATAGCTTTTTGAAGTTTACGGGTTGCATATCTTGGCACTACACTTGTAGCCACAACCGCAGTATCGTTAACGAAGGTAGTAAAGGTGTAGTAAAGGTTTTTGAGGTAGTAGGTAAGTCGGCTGTAAAGAGTTGGTATATAGAACAGATCCCAGGACATTTCCCTATAGAACTCCTGAATAAATATAATAGATGCTAATTAGTTCGTCCTTATATTTGACAGTGAGGAATCTATTACTAAGGTGTGAGAATAATATTTTGTAGTAAGGTGTATCTATTTTTGATTTCAATTAAAAAACAGATTGGCAAAGAGTACAATGAGGTCATTAATAAAAATATTAAATAATAAGGGTCCTAGAGTAGATCCCAGGAGAACACTTGACAATCGAGTATACTGCCTGGATTGAAAGCCAATATAGTAGACGTAACTAGATCTATAGCTCAGATAAGAGGAGATTAATTGAAGCAAACCATTTCAGAAACCGAAAGCATAGTATATGTATAAAGTTATTTTTCCCCACATTTCAGAATCCTACTCAGTATATGTTAATATGTACAAATGTTTTCAATATATATCGCATTTTGTAAATAAGGCGAGAGATCTACGCTTAACTAAAATATAAACATCTAGCCGGCACACACGACCTACACATGCATACAATAAAACTGCTTATCTTCAAATACGCAATCTTTCTTTTGTAACTGGGTGCGTCTCGTAAAAAAACTAAACTTTTCGCAAACATCTCTTACAATAGGTAATTTCTTTGTTAATACTTAAATCTTATCGGATTGTATATATTAACAAAAATGGTGAGTTGTAATTTCATACGAAGACATGTTCTTTATAAAACCAGATGTATTTTGAAAAGTTCGTACGTATATGTATATCAACATATACTGAGTATAGTTTTAGAATGTGGGAAAAATCTGATAACTCTATACAGATTGACTGAAGTAACGGTGGAAATTGCGAAGCGTATTACACACACTAGCGCACGCATATTTACAAGTACATGTGACTCTAGTGACCGTAGGCGTAGTTTAGTTACACTAATGGTGATACATTCGTCAGTTTCGGTCTGTATTTAATATGAAAATTATTATTAATTAAAATTAAATAAAATTCTTATAAAAAAATTAAACAAAATTCTAAATGTTGTTCTTCTGGGACGACACGGCGTCTTTTACTATGCCGTGAATTAACGCAACCTTCTATACGAAATCTATTTACAATCTTATGGATAGCTGACACAGAGGGAGGCGGACGGTTTTCGCATGCTGCCACAAATAAATTTTGTACGTCTTTATGTGAATTATCCCTCGCATACCATAATACAATTTGTATTTTTTCTTCGACAGTGAAAGCCATTTTATTTTAGTTTTTCGTAAGTTTGCTCAGACACAATATCGCACGCATCGAGATGTGAAAAACGAATGTCATCCCCGTTCTCCGCATATCCCACTAGGTGGCTGCCATCCCTACCAGAACCCTTGAAAATTGTTATACAGATACGTATATGTACATGTGTGCGAATTTGAAGCTAAATATCTACTTTTAATTACGCCAATCTGCATATGTAATAATATGTTTGTTTTAAATGTATGCCTAGTATTCGTATAGAAATTTCTTGTGCAAGGGTAATCTAAAATCACTTAAGAACTATCTCGAATTAATGTTGTTGATAGTATTCTATTTTGACTAATAAATTTTCGTTTATCTAAATTTATTTTTATTTTGAATATATTGGCACGGGTTGTCTTTTATTTTAAAATCTACTGCATGAATTGTTTGTATGAATTGTGGCGCTGGACAACTTCGGGCAGTGCCGTGCTGGTCTAATGTGCGACAACTTTAATTCAGACTGGCAGACAAGCATTAACACGTACCGTGCCGTATAGTATGAATCAACCTTAATGCGGTAACAAGTCATCCCAGAGTCCCAGCGCTTTCTCCAAAACCGATAGAGTTAGAGCCGTTTTGACACCGGATTTGGCATTTCGAAAGGGTCTCGATAAGCACCAAGGCGACCCCGAAAAGTCTCATAAAGTAACGTGTATCTGTCTTACGCTTTTGAGAACCAAATTTCGGTATTTCGCTAGCTCCCAAGCAGTTAGAACCGTTTTGATGTCATCCACCCACGCCCCGTATCGCGACGTATTCCCAAGGGTCCGCCAAAGTCTCCAGGTAACATGATGACCATGAGATACATCGTTATAGGGGAGAGGCGGCAGTACGTTTTATAATTTACTTTTAAGCGCCCGCCTCTGGTTGTTGGCGCAATTTGCCGGTTCTACTTATTACTATGTTAGTCAAGTCACTTTCGGCAGATAATAAAAAAAGAAATTACAGAATAAATGTTAGCAAACAAACCCAACAAGACTGCTACTTGAAAGAAACTTCCGTTTACAAATGGGCCGTTCCTAACGAAAAATCTTCTACGACTGACGATTTAATTAAGCTTTAATTAAATAAACTTATTTTTAAAATAAATAAATAAATTAATCGTAAAATATTTTTTATTACAATAAATATTTAAACAAAAAATTACAGCATGTATTCTTATAAAACTCTGTGTAAAAATGGTCAGTGAAATATACTAAATCGTATATATCAACCACATATATTACGTTTATCTTACACAATCAGTAATCGTGAAGCCTGAAGCAAAAAATATCAAATTAGATATTTATTACAGCAGAAAATCACACGCAAATAAAAATAACCTATTTTTGCTTCCGCCAAAATTTACATACAATTGATGTATCCATTGTTATGTAAGTAATTTTCAAGATATATTTACTTCTATCAATTTCTTAATCGAAAATTCGACCCTCCTTAAGTCAAATAATATATTCCTATCATACGCCTTCGCCTATCGCAATTTAATTCGGAATTAATTCTGCCGAGTTTTTAGATCGAGAACATCAGGGGTAAATTTCATGGTAAATGATGTTATTAAAAAGGACGGTGACAATTTGTTTAGTGTAATTTACATTTTAAATACATTAAATAATTTTCTATGCGTTTCCAATAAGATAATACGTATATATTTTTTTTGTAAATTCGTGGGGTCAAATAAGAACGATAGAGTCGGAGTCAATTATCAATATAAATGGCGTTACATTGTGAACTTTTATTTATAGCAAATAGGTTTCAGCATTTTTTTTCTCTGTTTATCCTTCGAGTTCGGATGTTAACAAATACTTTACATTCATATCCAAATATTGTATTCCAAAATACAATTTGCGGAATAGCACCTCTGCAATAGAAAAATCATAAAAAAATTTCGTGATGGGTTAAGAAACTATTTTTTTCATTCCATAACATTTTCAGAGATTTCGAAAATTGCAAAACTAGATCCTATAATAATAATATATTAATATTACAATGTTATCATTACAGCTTTTCAGTTATATTATTAAACCTTAAATGCATGACTTTTTTTTTCTGTTTGAAAAAAATATTTTAAATTGTAACAATGTCAAGGAACCTAGGAAAAATAATAAAAAAAATCTATCGTCGTTTTTTTGGAAAATTTGTTGAAAAATATATTTGTTGCCTTTCGGCTACCTTATGCATTTATCGCATATATATATATATATATATATATATATATATATATAAATATATATATATATATATATATATATATATATATATATGTATATATAAAGTTATTCATTATGAAAATTTCTAAAACAATTATTGTTTTTATTTAAACAAAGAGCTATGCCGCACTTGTCACATTTAGTACGGGTGAAACCTTTACACTTGGGGTATTTGCATCTCATTTTTCCCTCTTGAATAGTAGGCCAATGACCAATTTGGTCGTTCCTCATTTCTTTTGGCGGTACGTGTTGTGTAGGGCCCCTCTTCTGTTTCTTGACGATTTCATTTTCTAAATTACTTGGTCTACCACGTTTATAGGGAGACGTTCCTACCAAACAAAGACTTTTCGCAACTTGACAACGAAATTTACTTTGACTAATTACATCTGAATCTTTGCCGTTTTCATGATAAACTCGCTTACATAACAGCCACGCATTTACCATAGCCAAGTCAATAAGGTGGTAAAATATCCGAATATACCATTTTCTACTCTTTATGCGTATTTTGTATCTTCCCATAAGACTATCTAAAAGGTCTACGCCTCCCATGTGCCTATTGTACTCTCGGATAATATGAGGACATTCTATATCAATAGTCTTTTTTTCCTTTCGATCATACCGTTTGATGGTACTTACGGGAATTTTCCCTACAAACGATGAAAGAAGGGTCACGCATTTATTATCCTTCCAAACCACAGAGGAAATATCTACTCCATCAACTGCGGCCATATATTCGTAACTTGTGCCACGGCTAACTTTCTTCATTGCTGACTCTGTGGGCAGTGGACAATTAGGTAATCTATTGCGTCTGACAGTTCCTAGGGAATGTATGCCCTCTTTTGCCAAATGAATCATAAGTGGTAAGCCTGTATAGTAGTTGTCGTGATACAACCTATAATTTTGGTTTCTTGGTATTTTATCAGCTAAGCGTAAAATTGTATTTCCTGTTGCTCCCAAATCAAAAGAGCCTTCAACATTTTCTGTCCCACTATAAATCTCGAATTTGTATGCAAAACCCGAAACTCCCGACATCACAAAGAATTTGAAACCCCATTTATGGGGTTTCATTGGCATATACTGTTTGAGGTAGTGCCGCACTTTAGTAGAGCACATCTGTTCGTCGATACTAACGTGTACTTCTAATGGTATACAAGAAAATAACGTATTCAGGTGACCTACTAATGGTCTTATTTTATAAATTTTATCATGTCCGTCTTGTCCTCTTGGTACAAATGCTTGGTTGTTATTGAAATGGATGTATTGTCGAATTTTCTCGAATCTATTTACGGTAAAGATATTTTTTATTTGATAAAATTCTAGATCATCTGGCCAATACGATCTCGTATTTGGCATGTGTACAAGGGACATATATAGCAGTATTCCTATGTACTGCTTTATTTCCATTTCTGTAAAGGTTGGTGGTCTTTCTGGTTTAGTTTGAAATGAATAAATGTTGGTTTCAGTAACAATTTTCTGTATCAATTCATCGGTAAAGAAATAAGTAAAGAATTGGTATGGTGTTTCTAATTCTAAAATATTAGCTGGTAAATTTGTACGTCCATGAAACTGTAACTGTTCTTCATTTAGTTTCAATGACTTGGCCTTCCAGTTTATGTTTTTGCTTGTAAATCGCTTATTTTGCGCAGACTTTTTTTCTGAAGTTGGTTTGTCTTGAGGGATGTCTGAAAATACATTTATACTATTATTTTCAGTATGTTCTGGTATATTATCAGATTCGTCGATTGTATCATCCTCAGAATTGCTGTCTGACACAAATTCATGGTCGATGTTGCTTTCAGGAGCGAAAATTGGATCATCGATATCGCTCGAGTCACTCTCATCGGCATCATCTTCACTCTCTAAACCAGTGAAATTTTCCCAAAATTCAGCTATTTCGTTATGAGACAGACATTGTTGTTTACGACCACTCATTTTATCCTGTAAAAATAATATATTCCATATCAGAAGACAAATACACATCACATCTTGTAATTGCCCCAAGTGCATTTTGTTGCCATTTGGAAACAAAACAAGAAGTCAAGATTTTGTAAACATTGAAGGAATATTGAAATTTCAATATTACGCATTGAAAAACTTACTTTCTTTCTTCGTAGAAGTCAATTTTTTATTAACTACTTTTTCCGAACACTCAACAATAACACTAAAACCAACGTGCACCAACACTTCGGCAAGGCTATGTTCAATTATATTATACCGTACATTTAGTACAACTTGCACAATCTAGCGTGGTGTATAGGAACTACATGTCCACACAGGAATGTTCCCAATTATCTACACTATGCGCAGAACCCATATTTGTATTTCTAGTCTTATTACCGCATTTAATATGAGTATGTTGCCAAATAGCAACATAATGCATTTAAGGGTTAAATATAAAATCCAAGATTTTATTGGTTATAATTCATTACCAATAAACAGACAAGCAATTATACATTTGATTCAGACATCATACGTAATTTAGATATTGCAATACAGTTCAATCAATTTGTAATTAAGCTATTTTGTATTAATTTTCTATATTTTCACTTTGAGATACACATTTATGTATATCGTGTTTAGAATAATTAAAATCGCCTCTATAATACTCTCTGAAAGAATTATTATAACGTGACAAAATCGTAAGACATTAATTACAATAAAATCTACCTTCCGAAACAAAATTATTTGAATGAAGATAGAACGATAGTAATTTGGGCGTTTGTCGAGCTAAAATGTTAAACTAGTGGCATTAAACTTTGTTACATATTGCTATGAATTGTGATTTTAAATATTGCTTATTCACAATTCACAACCAATCTGTCCAGCTTAGATATTCAGTCGGTTTATATTCCAGATGAGACTGCTTTTCCCTCAGGGTTACAATTGGAGAACGTGGTTTTTCTCTTCTACAAATTTATATAGCGCCAGTAAAAGAGTTTTAACAAATGTTTTAATTAAATTGCTTTAAGTTACTTGTAAACTTCTTGAAATAATGTTAAATAAAAAACACAATAAACTTAAAATGAAACTTTAATACAACAATAAAAAAAAATAAAAAAAAAATATGTGTTTATGAAATATAAAAACTAATATTGCTTCATTAAACAATATTATTAAGGTAAAAATATTAGATGAAAATGACCGTAGCATATAATAAAAAACTTCCTTAGTGACAACCGAGCAAAATTAAAACTAATAAATTCCAAAGATGCTTTTCAATTTCTCCCTCAATAAACAAAGTAAAAAACGTAATATGACAGCCCGAAACAAACTCTAAACGCATGTACAATCCACATGAAAAAATGCCCTTGATATACCAACGTATAAAATTTTACAGTTAACAGATTTTTTAACTAGAAACTCTAAAACCTTCTTTGTCATTTATTTCAAATAACTAAGATTAAATATCAATACGAAAATAAATATACATAAGAAAATACAGTATCACACTCATAAATCTTTTAAATAATTTACTTACGTAAATGAAAAAAATATATATTTTTTCTCGAGACACCTGAGTTAGAAAGCCCACCAAATAAACTACGAGATCAACAAATTCGTATAAATAAATCGGTAATGAAAACAAACACCAACACAATTGAATTAAATCACGAAGTTAAATACAAAAGATAAAGAATTTATCTTCTCAAAAAAACACGACCTTCTACTTTAGAGTACATAAGTGTCTGCGGATACAGAAAGGCAAAACGGCGTGCAACAACTACACTAGTCAAAAAAATTCAAGTTCAAGATAAAAATACATTCATAAATAATAAATAAATTTTCAAAATATTGCGGGGAAAAGTTAAATATGTTAGAAGTCAATCACAACTATAAACGTAAGTATATACAATACTAATTGTGAATTAAAAAAAAATAAAAACCCTTACCACAATAGAATTTAACAATTCTATATACGTATTTCGACAACCACGTTGTCATCCTCAGTAGAAAAAGCAGTATTCACTTAAAAGCCACAGTCTCCGATTTTTCAGTTAAATACTAATTTTGTATAGTGACCAAGAAAAAAAAGGGTGAAAGGTATATGTGAGTAATGCTTTTATACAAAAAATCCAATGTTCACGTAGTGATCAGAAAATTAGGCAGGCAAATATACGGGTGGCAATACGGGCTTCCATCTCTAATTCATCAGCAATTCCTTTTACCGATTAATTATGTTGTTTTATCGGTATTTGTCAGTACTACCACAAATTTAAAGACAAACAAATTATAGAATTGCTTTAGCCTTTACTTGATGAAATTCCATTATCACTATTATCGGGATTAAATAAAACAAATTTTAATGAATTTAACTATTCCAAAGTTTCGGGAAATGTATTCGGAATATTGAGCCAAAAGTTCCAATCGCAGACTAAAGTTAAAGCCAAAGAATTCAGATAGAATTATTTTGACTATTTTGACTCCGAGACATTGATATTAATGTAACAGACAATGTAAATAATCACAACACTCATAATGATTTGCAAAATTTGCCCCGACGAGGGGTACGTGCAGAAAATACAGCATTTAATATTAGAGACACTTTCAGAGAATTTTTTATCACAGAACACGATCGGCAAAACACAATTTTGTAAAACTTTTTTCGAAATAGTAAATCATTTATCTTACCGTCGCTGGAGAGCATTAACTTGCCGAAACATGTCGGGTGCAAATCTGTTTTGTAGTATTTAGGTAGTTGTTGTTCAAAGTTCAAAGCACGCCAGCCAGCTCTTAGTAAACATGGATGAGGACAAATTCATTTCCTTAGTCCAAAACTATAAGGAAATTTACGTGAACTACCATAAGCAACAGCGTAAGAATAACATATGGGAGGAAATTGCAGAATAAATTTATAGCTTCGGTAAATAATTCTATTTGTTTTCTTTATTTATGTAATACAATATTCAATGAGAACCTATCTAAATGTTTACGACGTTTTACATGTTCAATGCGATGAATCCATATATTCTTCTTCTTTTTCTTCTTATGTTTTTTCTCTTCACTAATAATGTGGCGACTACTACACGAACTTGTTCATCATCATATTGCTAACAGATATTATGTACCTGTCACTGTTGCATAATATAAACTGAAAAATTTACGTTCACGGCGTACTGTTTGCCGGTCGCCCTCGGAATAGTGAGCGATCCCACTACCCACCGCCGGCAGACGCTGGACAACTTCGGGCAGTGCCGTGCTGGTCTAATGTGCGACAACCTTAATTCAGACTGGCAGACAAGCATTAACACATACCGTGACGGACCGTCAAAATATTCCCTGCGAAAATGTCGGCAGGCGCCACGTGACGGTCATTGCCGGTTTGTCTGTACACTCTCACTTAAACCCATGCTAGAAAGTTTTGTCGTACCGGTGCCGGTGCGAGCCGTTGCCGTTACATAACGGCCCGTGCTGTATAGTGTGAATCAACCTTAATGTGGTAACAAGTCGATAGCGTCTATAGAAATAATCCGACGCGTTGGTCGGCGGTGACTCATCCCAGAGTCCCAGCGCTTTCTCGAAACCGATAGAGTTAGAGCCGTTTTGACACCAGATTTGGCATTTCGAAAGAGTCTCGATAAGCACCAAGGCGACCCCGAAACGTCTCATAAAGTAACGTGTATCTGTCTTACGCTTTTGAGAACCAAATTTCGGTATTTCGCTAGCTCCCCAGCAGTTAGAACCGTTTTGATGTCATCCACCCACGCCCCGTATCGCGACGTATTCCCAAAGGTCCGCCAAAGTCTCCAGGTAACATGAGGACCATGAGATACATCGTTATAGGGGAGAGGCGGTAGTACGTTTTATAATTTACTTTTAAGCGTCCGCCTCTGGCTGTTGGCGCAATTTGCCGGTTCTACGTATTACTATGTTAGTCAAGTCAGTTTCGGCAGATAATAAAAAAGGAAATTACAGAGTAAAGGTTAGCAAACAAACCCAACAAGACTGCTACTTGAAAGAAACTTTCGTTTACAAATGGGCCGTTCCTAACGAAAAATCTTCTACGACTGACGATTTAATTAAGCTTTAATTAAATAAACTTATTTTTAAAATAAATAAATAAATTAATCGTAAAATATTTTTTATTACAATATATATTTAAACAAAAAATTACAGCATGTATTCTTATAAAACTCTGTGTAAAAATGGTCAGTGAAATATACTAAATCGTATATATCAACCACATATATTACGTTTATCTTACACAATCAGTAATCGTGAAGCTTAATGTTTCTATTTTTGCTTTTGAAGTCTTTAATTTATAAATGGCCGTACAATTTTCATTTGCGTTATACCTTGAATAAATTCTAATGTAAAACAAAGTCAAAGCAAAGGAAGGATGTTTTATGTTTCGGTACACACATCGGTACAGGTAACGGTTTTTGGCTGGTATTTAAAAATAAATTCGCATTCCAGATGTTCTGAACATTAAAGTGAAATTATGTATTCCCCTGATGATTCTGAGTGGACTCGAAATTCGCGCTTGCATACAAATAGTACACCCAAAATAATTACATTATTATGCTTGTAGACCACAATAATGTAATTATTTTAGGTGTACTATTTGTGTATAACTATATCTATCTATGCCCACAAGTTTTTAATGTTTAAACTTCATTAACTGCAACAATGAGAATATATAATAAGGAAATGCTATTTTACAATTAATTCAGATTGTTATATGAAGGGTAAACTAATTTCTAAAGAATATTTTATAGAATAAATCGACTAAAAATATCTGAAGCAATTTATTAATTCCAATAAAAAAGCCAGAGGCTCAGGTCCTTTACTATGAGCGTATATAAACTAGTATGTACTTTGTAATTATCGACGCTTACAGATCACCAATGAATACAAAAAGTTTCGCCATATACATACAGTGCGTCCATAAAGTATGGATCCAAGCCCGTAGTAACGTTATTGTGCCTTATTTGACAAAATACAAAGATATATCGATTAATGTTTTTTTACTAGTTATATTTAGATGCTACCATTTTGTTTTTTTCCGTTAAACTTTGACTAAGTTATAACGTCATTGATAATTTTTTTTAATGTCAACCCCATTTTTTCATAGATTTTGAAAGCTTTTACAATTCTGTATTTTGGTACGTTACATTAGAAAATTTTTGAGTAAATTTTGTTCTAATTTTAAGTTTTATTTTTGACATTTTCAGGATCAAATTTATAACAAATGCTCAAAATGTTTTCCTTCATTTTGTTGACAAAATCGTAATCTGTTAGGAAATGTATTACTGAGGTATTGCCTTACTGGTAGCGTATAGAGCGGAGGAGCACCATTCTGTTGATACCAAATTCTACGATCTGGTAAATGTGGATCCTCATTATTTGGAAAAAGAATCGCTAAAACGGGTACGAATTTATTCCTTAAAAAATTAAAGTATATTTACCCAGTCAAGTTTTCATCAAAGAAAAATGGTCCCACAATGCGATCGCCAATAATCCCTGCCCATACATTTAGTTTTTGCGGGTATTGGGTGTGTCTCTTGCATCCAATGGGGATTATCAGTCGATCAAAATCGCCAATTTGGTCTATTCACAGTGCCATTCAATGTGAAAGTAGCTTCGTCAGAAAACAAAATGTTAAAGAGAAATAGAGGGTCATTACCACAAATTTGCATCAACCGTTCACAATATTCCAAACGCCGATCAAAATCGTCCTCAGACAACTCTTGAACTAAATTCATTTTAATAGGGATGATACTTTGATTTACGCAAAAGTTTCCCAACTCTACCTCTTGCTACGTCATATTCTCGACTAAGTTGCCGTGTGCTTGTGTGATGACGTTCTTGAACTGTTAACAAAATGTCAACATGAGTGTCTAGGGCCATTGATGGACGTCCACTTTTTGGTTTATCTCGAACGAATCCTTCTTCCAAAAATTTTCTGTGGATTTTACTTACAGTTGAAAAACCGATAGGGTCCAGTTCAGGATGCGTTTCATTAAACAACTCCGCGACTTCCCTAACATTTCTACGTCTATCTCCAAACCCAATCACCATGAGCACCTCAATGCGTTCCCGTTCAGATAAATGCATCTCAGAGAATGAATAATTAAAACACTTTACACAAACAATTAAAATCAAATAAAAATGTTGTGATTCGGATTATTTACAATCTATCAAAAAAATTACCTTGTCACTTTGGGTATGACAGAAAGTTGAAAAATGATTACTTAAAAATTTTCTAATGTAACATACCAAAATTTTTATATCATCGAATAAAGAATTGTAAAAGCTTTCAAAATCTATAAAAAAATGGGGTCGACATTTAAAAAAATTATTAATGACGTAATAACTTATTCAAGGTCGACGGAAAAAATAAAATGGTAGCATCTAAATATAGCTAATAAAAAACATTAATAGACCTGTCTTTGAATTTTGTCAAATAATGCACAATAACGTTACTACGGGCTTGTGTCCATACTTTATGGACGCTTGTATATTAATATTGAATGTGAAATTTGGGAATGTAAGAGTTTTTTTTTTACCACACGTTGGATAATCAAAAATATGATATCAAATATAAAGTTGATTGTTAACAATAACAGTAATAAAATTATAAATACATATAACGTAGATCTCTAGTGAATTTTTTTAACGAAAATAGAATTTTGCAAACTTCTAAACTTTGTCTTGTATTTTTTTATTAAACAATTTATGATACAATTCTAATTAAGACTTTCCCTATTATTACCAATTTATGATAACTACGTTTATACATAATAATTGGTAAAGTTAACAATAATCCAATATTAATGAAGTACCTGACATAAACTACGGGCAATTCCAAAATGCGGTTTTTGACCGAGCGCTATCTACATAAATCAAAACACGGTAATACAGTTTCTACAGATACAGTTATTACTGTTGATGGGAACACTTTGCCAGTTCTGCAGTTGTTATGTAGATAGCGCTGAATATTCTTCTACGCTGTCTTAATCATTTCTGTGATATAGCGAAGTTGTTGCTTTTGTGAATGTGTCTCTCCTCCAGCAGGGGCGTACCGATGATCCTGTAGAAAGGTGAAATACGTATCTCCGTCTCTGGATAAGATACATGCACAAATATATGCACTTGTATTGTGTTCTTCACACCCGATTTTTAATAATATTTTATATTATTAAAAATACTTTTGTATTATACAAAATTGGTGAGGTTTTACCTACTCAAGTATGTTTCAAATTATTTTGTTATGTATTCTCTGTACTTGAGATGGCATATAAGAAAAATATCACACTTAAGAGAACACTTTTTCACATACTTTGGACATCCTTAAAGGTCAGTACTGTTATCACTTTCATTTAAATTAATTATACATTCCTGATGGATATTCACATTACTATCTAAAACGTATTTCATTTCGAAAGTCTTTGCTTTATACACTTCTACTAATTGTTGGTGTAATCGATATCATCTTTTTGTAAAAACTCCGATATTTCAACTGCTCAAATTATAGCTTCCTCACCTGTCGTGAATGGTGTGAAGCATTGACCTTGACACGTCTTTCGGGTAATACTAAGAGATTTTTCTTGAAACCACTCTTCAAATTATGGTGCTGTCATATCCTCGTGATAGTCAAGATTACAATTTTGTTTTCTGTCGAAAGTAACACCTCGTCGGCCCAACCGCTCTCAGAACCAGCGTGTAAAATAATAATTCATTTTCCTTTAAGCAAAAGGCTTCAGCGTATACAGGATCTTCCTTCGGCAATTAAAAACTATTCTAAATTCGTTGATGCTGCTAAAAACCCAGCTCCTTGTGGCTATAGAAAACTGTACATCCTCGGGTGGTCAAATGAACTTAAAGAACTTTACAAACGATATTCTGAGAGTAGCGACGACGAACTAGCTGATCAAATTCTCAGTCAACTAGATGAGACTCGGAAAAGTAAATGGAGAGTAATGACTGAAAACATGAGTTTTATTGACTATAGTAGAAAAAGCTGGTCGCTGCTTAGAAAACTAGATTCGGCAGTATTACCTCACAAACAGACTTCGACAATGGATAGGGTTGGGTTGGGTATATTTCGGAGTCATTCAGCTATTGGGACCTAATAGCTGAACCACTTCGAAATATTTCAAATAATGTGCCTCTCGACAGAACTTTTGCTATAGATATTAAAATACAAATTAAGGATACCTTTTCCAGTCTCCCTCAGATTTCGGAATGATCATCTCCTTTTTCTACTGAAGAAAATTCGGCCATTGCTTCGTTCAAGTTAAAAAAGGCTCCAGGTGTTGACAATGTCTTTCCTGAATTCATCAAAAATCTTGGAATGAATGTCCGAGAATGGTTCATAAACTTTTATAACAATATCTTAGATACCGGAGACACCCCTAACATTTTCCGGAAAGCAAAATCCTAAAAAAATTAAAACCTGGTCTCCGGAAAATCCTGGAAGCTACATACCTATAGCTCTCTTATCTGTTTGATATAAACTTCTAGAATGACTTATCTACAATAGAATAGCGCAATAGGAGCAAACCGGTTTCAGAACGGGACAGAACTGCTGTGACCAAGTCTTGGCGTTAACAACGCACATTGAAGCATGTTTTCAGAAGGGTCTGAAAATATGCTTTATTTTTGGTTTCATGGTATTTTACAGTTAAAAAAATTAAATCAAAGATAACCACGCTTTTAATTACAAAGATGATAAAGTACTACAAAGTGAAACAAATGACAAAGCAAGAGCAGTATTAGAACTAATTCATATTTAATAAAACATGAAGAAAACGCCGTTAATGACCGTCATGAAATTTCAAATCTATCAAAATTATATTTCCCAATTATTATAACACGTAATATAAAAAAGTAAAAATTAAATTTCAATACAAATACTTAAATATTTTAAAATCCACCTACCACGAAGTCGAATGTAAAAATTACAAGCAAGGACGAAACGCAAATTTTCAAATATACTTTGGGTCTCCTAAAATTCAGTCTACTTCCATATGTAAAAAGTACAAATGCCACATTATAAGTTAAGTAAAATAGTTCAAACTGTATATAAAAAAAAATGTAAAAAAAAGAATACAAATTGTAAGTACCATAAAATATATATAAATTTACATTTACGAAAAATATATGGTATTGTAATCAACACTTATTCTGACGAAAACGATAAAAAAAGTCAAAACGTTAAAATGAGTATTTTTATTTGATGAACAGAGTTATCAAGTCGAATTCCAAGGAATAATTAACCATTTATAATTAAGAGAACGGCTAAGAAAAATAGAAAAATTATATTATTATTTATATTATATAATATTGCATTTATCATTTGCCAACTGTCACCAACAAGTAAAAAAAAGTGTATTCGGTCTTACACCAATGAAGATAAGAACGAGATTCACCAACTCTACTCACAGAGAACCACCATCGTTAGATGAATAGACACTGGTTAACAGCCCCCACATATGGTCATTTGTACCGCACATCTAGTCTATTTTTTCGTGCCCTGATACAAAAAGAATCAACACATTTGTTACTTCGTGAACGGAATTCAGCCCCAGCAATTCAAATCGAGACTATCGATAAAATGTAAGAAGACTAAATGAATCTGTCAGAAAAAAACACACAATAGTAATTTTTTCTTCAAGCGTATAATAATTTCGATATTATACTATCCACAACTTTATATTGAAAGAGTTCATTTTTATCCGACGATAGTTTTGCCGTTATTACTGTATGGCGGAGCTGAAATAAATACATTTAAATAACATGGGAAAAGTGTCTCCCTCTATGTACTCTATTATTTTATTGTTATTATTGTACGGCAGATTTGAAAAAATGCATTTAAATAACATGGGAAGAGTGTGTCCCTCTATATATTCTTCCTGTTGGTATGAATCGTAAATTCGTTCTGACAACTAACCTAAAACGTCAAACGCCAACATTATCATTAATAAAAAGAATTAAATGTGTAATGTGTCATTTGAGGTTAACCTAAAAATGATTTACAAAATCTTAAAGAAATATTCTAATTAAACAAAAAAAAGTGGTATATAATACAAGACAGCGAAAGCATATTAATTGCCTCGCATATATTCTATGCCTCCGCTAGCGCTTCAGCAGTACTGTATGCTCGACTATAACATGAGCTTTCTCTGCCTGGTCTATAATATACTATTTTCTACAATCTCTTGATAAAGAATGCGTTTTTGCTTATCATTGGTAACGAAAAGTTGATGTTTACTGACACTTTATCGCACTTTATCGCTCTAGCGCGACAAAATTTGAAAATTGCGCGTCGTCAATAATAACCAATATGTAACAATTAAATTGACAGATTTAAAAGCAGAATAATTTCTCGCAATTTGCGCCTTAACTTAAATATATTTGAAGAAAATTATGGAAAATAGTGACAGTGATATCCCGAGTACAACTCCTGAGATCAAAAGTGTTGCAAAAGTTTGAATTTTTTACAAGAAAAACCAAAGACATTAGATGAGAAGCAATATAACCACTTTTTAACATGGTGTAATGCGAAGAAAATATGTAAATATTCAGAAAACGTACTTGTTGCCTATTTTTCTGAGAAAGCCAAGACACTAAAATCGTCATCACTCTGGTCTATTTATTCGATGATAAAAATCAAATTGTCTACAAAAAATGATATTGATTTAAGTCAGTTTAAAAAGGTTGACTGCATTTAAAAAAAAAATAAGCAATTAGATACAAACCCAAAAAGTCAAAAACCTTTTTACAGAGCGAAATATGCAAATTTTTGTGCGAAGCCCCTGACGACATATACTTATTAAACAAGGTAAACTCTGTTACCCTCGAGCAATAATATATCACTTTTCGCTCTTAATACATAAATACCTATTCTGAGATCTACAATTGAATATTCCAAAAACGCAATGAATAAGAGAAAACCCTATTTTTTTGTAATACTATTTTATAGTGTAAAAACTAACTAGTCGCTCTAAATATTCAGCTTCTTTACTTTTCAAATGATAGGAATTAAAATCAAAACATAATTTATTTATTAATGCCGATATCTTACATACTTATTGTCTCAAAAAATACTCTAGAAGAATAAGACAAAATTGTAAATATTCTTTCTACACTTTACGACGCTATTTTATTCGAATTTTTGATAGAAAAAAATTCGCCCTCAAGAAGGAATCGAACCCACGACCTCTGGCTTGCCGGACCATTGCTCGACCACTGAGCTGTTGAGGCGTGAATTAGAAACTTTTATGGGGATGCTTTGAGTTACATCAAAGGAAACAGATGAATATATATTGCCCGTAGTACGGCAGTTGTGCAAATTAATTGCGTTTTGGCGAAGTAATGTAATTGTAAATATTCTTTCTACACTTTACGAGGCTATTTTATTGGAATTTTTCATAGAAAAAAATTCGCCCTCAAGTAGGCATCGAACCCACGACCTCTGGCTTGCCGGACCATTGCTCGACCACTGAGCTGTTAAGGCGTGAATTAGAAACTTTTATGGGGATGCTTTGAGTTACATCAAAGGAAACAGATGAATATATATTGCCCGTAGTACGGCAGTTGTGCAAATTAATTGCGTTTTGGCGAAGTAATGTAATTGTAAATATTCTTTCTACACTTTACGACGCTATTTTATATTTAAATAGGACAAAATTTTGATGTAAAAATGATGTAAAAAGTATGCGTTTTGTTTGGGAAAAGTCCATATGTAGGTATTGTCTTGTGAGATCAGAATTGGGAATTAAAACGGTCCTAATCTAATACAACGGTTAAGAAGCTTGTGGTCTTGAGGTCCTAGCGAAGGATTTAACCGTAAATGCTTTTAATAGGCAAATCGATGTCTACCTTCTGAGTATTAAAAATACCAACGGGACACTTTTTTTTATCTATTGAGACAGTACTTTGTTGCATCATACTAACTTAATAATGACAGATGCATAACCTTATATTCATGGCTACTAATATTGACAAAAAACTGACTTACAAAACTAAATTAATGTCAAAATCGTTATAAGACATGTCACGTTTTTTTTTGGCGCGGACAGTACTTGTTAAGGTATAAATAAAAAAAGATTAATGCGTCATAAATATTCGATTAAATGTAACTATATGATTTGTCTTTAATAATTATGGCTGACAAATACAAATATACGAGGAGAGTTTTTAATGTTATCTACCAAGCTATAAAAGAAACGAGTTAGAAAAAAAATTCTATCCTTCAACGTAAGCAAGATTAACACTAACACACTTATTTCAATGTTTCTTTAATAATGCTATGCCTTCCAAAAAAATATATTGGCAATTCCACAAAATACGACCCCACAGCGGTTTCCACGTCGCCATTCGATAAAAATCGACGCCCTCTCAAGTGTTTTCTAAGTTTTGGAAATGATTCATTTATAAGATAAATGGAGTTAACAACATTAACTTTTTTCGTATAAGAGACGTAGCAGCATTTGTTCATGTTCAATCCCAACTTACAAGTAAAGCACCATTAAGAGAGAACACTCAAATTCCTTTGTAAATGTAATACATCATCCCAAGTTCTGATGGATGAATCCTTTAACTAGTAAAGACGGTATATTAATTTTAAGTTTTTTTTTTAGAACACAGTATACAGTGCTTCTCAAAAGTCCCCCCCCCCCTCTTATCTTTGGAACGATTATACATACACAAGTGAAATTTGGAAACTGAATATTATAGGTTATAAACTTCCCTACTAGTGATGATAGATGACGAAATCGTCATAGATGACGTCACAAGGCCATTGTGACCAATAATTTTAAATGGAACGCTACGGCAAGCGACACCTCTTTTAAAAGGTATGGAAAAAACCTATTGAATGATACTAATTTTGTTTGTGTTTTAATGGCTCATTAGTAAACATGAAAATTTAAATTCCATTCAGTATGATATTAAATACAGATTTAAGAAATAGTATGTACTTAAAGAAATTGCTCGAAGTGACCTCCATTTACTTCCTGACAGTAAAATATCCTATTTTTAAACTCTTCTCGTACTTCTTCAAATGTGTCTGCGGAAACAGCCTCACATTCTGCAACAATACGTTGTTTTAAAACGTCAATATTGTCAAGTTCAATGGCGTAAACCTTCGATTTAAGGTACCCCCACAGAAAAAAATCCGAAGGTGTGAGGTCCGGTGATCGAGGTGGCCATTCCGTTGAACCTCGTCGTCCAATCCATCTACCAGGATACTCCTCATGCAAATACCGTCTTACTGCACCGTAATAATGTGGAGGAGCACCATCCTGTTGGAATGTTATTTCCAAATTGCCGAATTCATCTGGATTATCTTCCAAAATTTCAAGGATTAACGGTTCTATTGCGTTTTGCAACATCTCCAGATAAACCTCACCAGTTAAATTAGTATTTAAAAAAAGAGGCCCAACGATGTGGTTTCCCAGGATACCTGCCCAAACATTCACCTTCTGGGGAAATTGGGTATGTGTTTCACGAAACAGGTGAGGATTTGCGTCACTCCAATACCTCACATTCTGTGTATTTACATTTCCATTTAGATAGAAAGTACTTTCGTCACTAAAACAAATTATTTTGACGTAGTCTGGCTGTTGGTTAATTTTAGTTTCCATATTTTCACAAAATTCTAGTCTTCGGTCTGGGTCGTCGTCTGAGAGTTGATGAACCATTTTTAATTTGTATGGACGAAATTTGTATTTTTTCAACACCCTGTGTACTGTACTTCGACTAACTTCACAGGTAGATGCAACTTGAGTTGTTGAAGAAGTAGGATTAACTCTTACTACTGCCAGTATATCAATTTTTTTCTCATCAGAAATTTGTGGTCTGCCAGATCGTTTCGCATCATTAAAACTACCCGTTGTTTCAAACTTACGAAGAAGCTCCCTTAAATAAGTCCTCGAAATGGGGCGATCGGGAAACCTCTCATTAAAAATGCGTTCTGCTGCATGAATATTTTGTCTAGTTTTACCAAGAATTAGGACCGCTGCTACTTTATCACCTAAAGCACGTACCATTTCGCTTCTTGAAGCACTTAAACTTTCGACTCACAACAGTTTAACAAATTATTAAAATGTACAAAAATATTAAAAGTACCATAAGCTGTAAAAACAGTGAGACGTTCGATCAACAATACACAAATTATTAAATGTACAAAAACTTGGACAATTACAAAAACGTCGAATATTGGAGACTAACAAAAACGTCAGATTATTTGACAACTAACCATAGGCGGAGCTTGAATTTGGAATTTTAGTATTAACTTGACAATTTGACGTTTTAAAACAACGTATTGTTGCAGAATGTGAGACTGTTTCCGCAGACACATTTGAATAAGTACGAGAAGAGTTTAAAAATAGGATATTTTACTGTCAGGAAGTAAATGGAGAGGTCACTTCGAGCAATTTCTTTAAGTACATACTGTTTCTTAAATCTGTATTTAATATCATACTGAATGGAATTTAAATTTTCATGTTTACTAATGAGCCATTAAAACTTCCTCAAACACAAACAAAATTAGTATCATTGAATAGGTTTTTTCGATACCTTTTAAAAGAGGTGTCGCTTGCCGTAGCGTTCCATTTAAAATTATTGGTCACAATGGCCTTGTGACGTCATCTATGACGATTTCGTCATCTATCATCACTAGTAGGGAAGTTTATAACCTATAATATTCAGTTTCCAAATTTCACTTGTGTATGTATAATCGTTCCAAAGATAAGAGGGAGGGAGGGGACTTTTGAGAAGCACTGTATAATTCTTATTTGTACAACTAGTATTGAAAGTAATACTTTTTTATGAATTTGTACTTCACTTACGGCTTTTAATGAGCAGGTTCTGAATAACGAAACCGGAGCTCGCTATCCCTTTTTCAAGATTTTTTAAATCAAACTGTATATGTATATACGCTCAACATTACCGTATTTGTACATAATGAGTCATTATTAATGACTTAAAAATTAAATAAATAAACATATTTGATGCAGAAAGTTGATCAAGATGCATTTAAAAGACGCAGTACATATCGTCGTATGTATTTAATTATAGGTAATACACAGACAAATTGCACTCCCCGGGGCTATTAACTCCAAATTGGATACACACTCCTTGTTAATAATCAAAATATGACAATGCAGTAAACGTAACTATCCCAATCATTATATTAATATTACACAATTGTGATTAATATACAGTGTGGAACAAAAGCAGATGCTGTTTTTTTATATGTGCTATAAAACTACTTTAATTTTTTATACAAATAATACAAATATGCATGAACATATCTGTATTTTTACACATGCACATACACCATGTATTTAACCAGTGGTGACCTCAAACCGCAGACACATACGTTTCTGTCTAACGACTTCATCAGTGTGAGTTTGTGAAATGACGTCCAAAGTTTCGCATTTGCCAAGTAATAACAACTATATATCCAATAAGGTGACATGAGATAATCCCGTGGCATCTGACGGACGAAAGAGACTCGTCGATAAAAGCGGCTTCCTCGTGAATAGCTAAGCCATTACAAAAACTCGTAGCCAGATGGCTCAATATACCCAAAAATAATTAGCATCACATCGATATGTTATTCTTTTTAACCTTAATTTTGTTTTCGGAATGTCAATATCTTTGATATTTGAAATGATCTTGTTAGTGACTTTTCGAAAACACTTAAACTTTGTTACGCAGATATTAACACAAGACAAACTTAGTTAACTATAAAATAAAGTAAGCTAATGTAGCATATATTGTTTCCTTTATTTTCATTGGTTTTGTTAAATTAGTCAAAAATTATACTTTTCCTCCTATGTGCAGGTCTATTTGCTTCGAAATTAAATTGATCCAATTTACTTGACGACGGTAAATATTTTCTACTAATTGCAAAATATTGATTTAGTAAAATCTTTAAATCGTTATTGATAATAAAAAAAATTTGGAAGCTCACTCCTAAATACAGAATTATAATTTGCAACAACTTATTGTAACAGTATACCAGACAATATGAAATATTTTAAAAACCAAAATGTTCCTTTTCATTTGACAACGAGAAGATTTATTTTAGTTAGAAACCAAACTTAAATGCATTTCTTTAATAAACTTACTTAAAAAGTACTACTCATTTTCTAGACACTCACATTTAATAGTATTTTATTTAACAAGAAACGAAAAGTGAAATTACGGCCGAGGCGTTAGCCGTGGACGGAATGACTCGCGAGGACCTTTAAAAACACGTTTCGTTCGTGGTGAATACAACGGGTTATTTTATACAGCAAATTAAATGAATTTTAAATAAAAAGAAATTAATTTATTTCATACTGAAGTCAAAAATGACATTTATATCTCGCAGAAATGATTAGTAAAAATTAAGTAAGCGGTAACTAATATTTTCATATCGAAATATTATGTGTCTGAAATAACCGAAGAAAACACAATAAATATGTCTCATTTTCTAACGAAAGTCTAGTTTTTAAAAAAACAAGAGACTGCACTTTTAATGTTTATTGTATAAGCAAGTAATTAGTGAAGTAATGTTATTATTGTTATTAAATTAAACCATTTCTTGAAATTTTAATAAATTTAAATTATTCCTGTCAACAACTGACGTAAAATTTTAAAGTACTTGAACTTTAATATTTTACTTTAAAGTACTAAAACTCTAATGTTCCATTTTCGTAGGTACCATAAATAATCCGAAAAATGTCATTTTTGACATCAGTATGAAATAAATATACTTGTATTGTACCAAATAAATGCAAGGAATTTTAAATCTCTTGATTGTAGATTAAAACTTAAATTATTTCTTCTCGAATTTCGAACTGGAATCGCATTCTTGACACTGCTTCCTTCTTTGCCGACGTTTCGTCATCTTTTGCGAGATATATCTTCAGGGCTACTTCAAATGTTCACATTGCTGCATTGAAACTGAATGTCTGTTGATTTGGAATAGGGTTATATGGGAGCTGTTCCAGGACACTAGGGCGTCACATGTCCTAAACCAACATACTTTCAGTTTCAAAGTAGCCCTGAATATGCCCTTCGCAAGCATCGAAACGTCGATAAAGAAGAAAAAAGTGTTAAGGTTGCGGTTCCTGCTGAATATCGAGAATAAATTAGACTTAGACATAGACCGCGGAAGCTCACAAGCCAGATTAGAGTATAAATAGCTTATTCCTAATTTATATTTTGCTTGTCTAAATAACTGAGATGCTGAAAACCTATTTCCAATACCTAAAGATTTTTTCATAAAATTTATAAAAAGCTCTGAACCTTGGTTTTCTTATACCCAATACGTGTAGTTTATGTCTTTTGTCATGCTGATCCTGAATCTGATTTAAAATTTGCTCCATCACGTCAGGATTTTGAGATATTTTCGTAAATAGTTTTTTTTCCAAAAAGCGCATTGAATTTCACAAAATTTCAAAGTTACTTTTATATAAGAAAGATACTACTAAAAATATTGGTCTGTCGAACATTGAGTGGACATCTCTGAACATGTCCTTGCATGTCTCTTATGTCAGAGCACTTAAACTACGCTCATTTTTGCTCTGTAACCAATCAAATTAAGAATTGGTAGATATTTAGCTATATGGGTACATAAAGAGATACACACGGTTCTTTCGATTCAACGTAAGTCGGATTGTGATAACTAAACGTCTTTTTATTTCATAATGTCGCGTACGTATATAAATATCCAATATTATGTATGTGGAGAATTCACTACTCACCAACATAAGCGAAATATTACACCTTTTATAGAATAGTTATATTTTCACAATTTTGGCTTAACCATTCAATATTAAGACAGCCATGGGCTCTCAGTATTTGCTGCGCATGCGGTGCTGTTACTTTGAAGGGCCGATCAAATTGTAAGAAAAGCGCTATGCCATTTGCAAGCCCTATGATTTGGTGTGAACAAACGGACCATTCGACGACTGCTACTTTTGCTCCGCGAAAACTTTTGGATTTTCCAACAAAAATAAAAAAAAATATTAGTTATGCTAATCTGCCCTTGCTACTCGCCCAGCACCTCATTCAGAAGCTTTGCCAGTACCAAGACCTATAGGTGTTTCGAGTGACGAATATGATGTTACAAAACCAGAAGAAGTGTCAAGTTTTCGACCAGCGATGATGAATATTTGGCATCTGAAGAGGAAGGACCACACCTAATAAATCAGTTAGAATTAAATGATCTTATTCTAGACCAGACTTTGTCAAAAACTAAACCAGACATACTAGGATCTAGACCACAAGGATGGAAACTGTTAGCTCCACGCTATATTGCCAACTTATTGATTGGCATTTTAAATGAGAATTGCGCCCGCCAATCCTTTTTAATTGATACAGAAGAATTGCAGTAATCAAATAACTTAACTATAAAAAGATTTATAACGATAGTTTAACGAGGTTTTATTTGCCGATTGCCGTTTCAAGTGGCAAGGTATTACTGATGTTATCGAATGCTAAGACATATATGGTGAAGTCAGCACAGAATTTGAAGTTTTTTTACTCGAATCTGATGCACGTAACATGCTGTTAACAGAGTAACAGAAGAAATACGTTACACATTTCCAGATATTAATTCATTGATCAATTTGACAAAAAGTATATTTATTAAAGCACCGCTGAGCCTTCAAGCGTACAAAGATAGGTTACCTGGTCTTGGACTGCCACCACAATCCATAATAACAAGATGGGGCACGTTGCTTAATGCCGCTGTATTTTATGCAGATACCGTTGAACAGATAAGAGAATACATTTTCTCTTTTTCAAACGACTCGATAGCAATTGCAGATTGCAAAGATATACTAAATAAATCGCAAATGCGTCAAGAGTTAGCTTTTACCAAAGCAAACTATGATTTTATTAGTGAAACACAACGAAAACTTGAAACTCAAGGTGTTGAACTCAGTGAATCGATAGAATTGATTCAAAGTTTCAAGAATTTATAATGCGAGAGGTACCATAGGAAAGCGGGTCAATATTAAATTAACACAAGTTCTAAATAAAAGCGAGGTATTTAATCAGCTTAGTAGAATATCCAGTGTGTTGTAAGGAAACTACGATGAAACTATTCAGATAAGTCCATCAACTATCTGCAAACATAAGTATGCACCAATTATATCAGTTGACTTTGAGCTAAACTTTTCAGCATATAGGCTATTATTGACGGATCGCAGGTCATTTTTAGTCGAGAATTTAGAAAAGCATTTAATTGTAAATGTTTACAATACTATATAAATACAAAGAGTGTAAAATTTCGAATATTGCTATAGGTAGTATACAAGATGTCCCGTATAGTTATGTTCAAATTTTAGGAGTGTAAAGTAGACTTCATTTCAGGTAACAAAAACTCAAAACTTGTATATCCATTTTTATTTGTTTCAAAGTTACAGATCTATGAATGTGATTGTCAGATCATGAAAAAAAATGTAATCCTAAACTCAGTACAAACTGATTTTATAAAAAAAAAGTTATACGATTCAATAACAGGCCTGTGATTGCTAACGTCGCATAATGATATGTTATCCTAAAATAAATAAACACGTGTCGTAGTGCATACAGTAATTTCTTGGAGATCTACAAAAAAGAGCACTGGAAATTGATTTATGATAAAGAAGGTTCTTACTTATTTCGTAAGTGCTGATCCATGAATATCATATAATACACAAATGTTCAGATGACTGTTAACGTTGCATTTTTTAATAAAGGATTACATTACGTTTCAGTTCATACAACAGCTTATTAGTGAGTGGACACGTTTTCTTTATTCAAAATGCCTCACCGATTTTCTTCTCAAGAGTATGCGGACATGCATTTTGTGTATGGCTACTGTTACGGCAGTGCACGTCAAGCAGTTATTGAATGCCGACATCGGTTTCCCGATAGGCGCATTCCTCATTACAGACGTTTCTGGAAGTACACAGACAATTTCGGGAATGCGGACTGCGTGATTATCTTTTCGACCGAAGAGTAAATTTGCCAGCAGACTTAGAGGAAGAAGCAGTAGCTATTGTTACAAGGGATCCAACTCTCAGTGTACGTCGAATCGCTAGACAACTAAGAGTGCCACGAACGACAGTTTGGCGAATTTCAAAACGTGAGGGCTTACATCCATATCACTATCGCAGGGGATACGGTTTGCTTGAGACAGACCACTATGCTCGTCTAGTTTATTCTACATGGATATTAAGTCACGGCTTCGTTTTAATTTCTGCAGAATAGTCCCCTGGACATATGAATCTTACGGTCACGAGAAGTGGTGTTACAAATCTGAGAAGCCTGCACAGGTGGTCATCAGAAAATCCCAAAGCTATAAAGTTCGACGAGATATGTGGTTTCACATGGATTGGGCACCATCACATTTCGGAATTGCTGTCCGAAATTGGGTTAACGTCAATTATCCAAGATGGATGGATCGAGGTGGTCCTGTTGCATGGCCACCCAGATCATCCGATCTTAATCCCCTTGACTTTTATTTATGGGGGTACATGAAAAATTTAGTCTACGCGCAAGTTTCGTACACAAGAGAAGAGTTGTTGGATCGTATTCACCTGGCTGCCGAGCAAATCCGACAAAACAAGTATGAAATTCGGATAATTACTTATTCTGTTGGTTTGCGGGCACAAGCCTGCATTCAACAAGGAGGTGGGCATTTCGAAAATATTATTAATTGAACTTTTTTAAATAAAATCAGTTTTTATTGACTTTAGGATTACATTTTTTTTCATGATTTGACAATCACTTTCATAGATCTGTAACTTTGAAACAAATAAAAATGGATATACAAGTTTTGCGTTTTTGTTACTTGAAATGAAGTCTACTTTACACTCCTAAAACTTGAACATAACGATACGGGACACTTGTATATTTGTGCTATCCCTAAACAGTTTCCGTGTGCATATAATTTCCAGCTTTAATTATAGCTATAAGAACAGATAATTAATTATAACATTTCGACGAGCGGTATTTACTGCTTGTTTTCTAGGAAACAAAATACTACCAAACTTTCATAATATTTAAGTTAGAGAATAGTGAAATTAATACTATTTTAAACTATCATTTTAAGGTGAAGTAATAATATTTATCACGAATCCCTCTATACAAAAATATTTTTATACTCGTTTAAATTAAAGATTTCGAAGACGAATATATTCGTTCACATTTTACACACAATGCAGTTGTAATATGTAATCGCTTTATTAAATACCAGCAGGCTTTATTGAAAAATAGATTATAATTTCGTCTTTCCCCAGATTACTACTAACCATATCAAATCGACATATAAAAAATTGACGCTTAAATATTGTAAAAAAAAAAACCGACGCTGTGATATAAATAATCTTAGTGATTATTTATATCGCAGGATTTTGAAATAATTAAAGACCAGGTGTGTGAGTAAATTTAGATCTGTTCAAATCAATACACTTGTTAAATTAATTAATTAAATAGACGGAAACAAATTCGTGTTGGAGTAATAGTAACTAAATAAAGTACAAACTCAACAAAGCTTAATTTTAATGGAATTCAATAAATCAATTTCTTCTTAAATATTTCAAATAAATGAAACGATGTAATAAATCTTATATTAGTAGTTATAGGATTCGAGTGTACAGTTTTACAAATACAGTAATACCCCGAAGTTGCGCGAATGATGGGTCTGACGAAAATCGCGCAAGTCGAATTCGTGTAAGTCGGGGTACAACTTTGCATATTGCAGTGTATTGTAGAAATATATTGAAGATAATCCACAATGCACCACTATGAGTCCGGGCCGCCTTACGGAGAGTTTATTTCTTTTAAATAGAGTCCTCTAAAGTCTCAGGTTCATTTACGAACGTGGACAGAAAAGCAAATATAAGCATTAAAACAAGCACTTTTCCGCAAGATTTTTATTAAAAAAAAAGAAAAAAGAAAAAAATCTTAATCAAATATTAAGATAGCTAATTGCATTAATAAACAAAAAGCAGGAGGGAAAAGGATTGCGAGATAAGTGACACGCTCGCAATGAAAACCCTCCAATTATACGCGAACAAAAATCAACTAATTGAATAGTATGGAAAACTTTCAATTTCAATAGTTTACTTTAACCCCAAAATTCAAACATCAAACAGATACAAACTGTTATCACGCGTGTCAAAGACCAGATCATGCGCACATAAACATGAATATAAATTTCCCTCCAAATCCTGACTTCAACAAATATCTTACACGTGAATAAAAAAAAAATCCCTCATCAAAAAATATGAAAATTTTCCTTGCTATCAAATAACAAACTATCAAACATATCAAGATTAAATATAATCAATAATGAATATAACTCTAACAATCAATAATGAAATATTAAATTTTTAATATAACTTACGTTTTTAATATATATAAAAACTATATTTGAAACACACATGGCAGATAAAAGTAAAATTAATCAAAATTAACGAGTCAAAACCCTCATTAATAATCCCGTAATGAAATCAAATCACCATCAACCAATTACAAACAATAAACGTGATATTAATCAAAAATCTATAGTTAATTAACTATACCATTAAAATCAACTGTATCTACCAATATTCTATGTGTGTCTGAAGGTTACACCCCTCTAACCTCTTATCCGAAGCGCAAAATGCGACCACATATCAAACTATAACTATTATATACGTCTCGGAGATATACAGATATAATCAAAAGAATCGGTCCAACATTAAATTAAAATAATTTTCAAAATATACATAAATATCATGTAAAATGTAAAATGTACATAAATAAAATATATTATTCAAAATTATCTTCGGGGAAAAAAACACTGCAATATGTACATACAAATTTTGCCTAACTGGGACCAAAGACGAACACTAGTTTCGAAGAAAAATATTTAATAACATTGCAATTCCCTGTACATATTAATACATACAAAGTATTAAACAAATAGATGAGTTGCGCAAAACAGTTATGTCGATGGCTTCATAAAATCTAACAAATTCGTCTGCTGACACTGCCTTCTTTTCACGCAGAATTTCTTTGTAGCAACCTAATAATATCTTTATTCCTTGCTTTGTAGATATAACATTGTTGGAGTGTATATTTTATAAAATTTTTAAGCTCTTTTCAATTGAGCTGAGACCTTCTGTCAAGCTTGCAATTGTCATGTGCTTTTCTAGTGGAACTGGCACTAAAGTGTCGGATTCTATTTCAGTGACGGTTTGCTCTCGCATCTCTATGAGCTCGTCAATTGTCAACTTGACATCATCACCACTGACTTTCAAATCTAATTTCCTAGCAAGATTAACACCTTTCTCTATCACATGACCGGCCTGATCAGTTTCTAGGATTGTTTCCACTTTATTTAAAAAAAAAATGGATAAAATTTCTTCTAGACACCGCTCAATATTTTTTTAGCAATTCCATCCCAAGACTCTCACAAATACATGAAAACTTTTCGTTAACACTCAGGTATATTGATTCACTTGAATCGATATACAACATGATATTGTAATGTCACACAAAGAAATTTATTTCTACTGAGCAGATTGCGGAATAAAGAGAGATCCGAAATCCTAAATCTTTAATATTATTTTACGATTTTATTGTTCTGTTGGCCAGATCTAATTAATTTTTTTAACATATTTACGATGTTTCGCATAAAAATTTATTCATAAAAATCGGATAGTCTGTGCCCATAAATCATATTTGAGAACACTACATCAGTCCGCGCGTATTTTATCGAATTTAAAATTTCATATCGCAAGCTCTACGCTTTATGATGGAAATAGTAACATCGGCCGAAATTACAATAATTCAAATTATTTTCTTCAACACAGACTATTGATTTTCACATTTTGAAATGGATTACTTTTTTATTCGTATACCTAGCAAAATTCCAATCTTATTCTTTACAGTCTTTCAATTAAGGAATTTTTTTTGGTCCATGTTACCGAATTTTTTTGTGATGTCTTAGATACATTACTTGAATAAATGAAGTCGACGAATTGATGAATACTAACTTCATTTTCAGAGAAACAAATTGCCTAACTTTATGAGAATATTGATATTAAGAGATCATCAACTTTTTAAAATAATTAATTATTAAAAGCTCTTTATATAGATAGATTACTTATACAACCTATTTCACTGCGACCGTCTCAGATCTATTTTGGGGCTCATGTCTCCTTAAGGCTTGTTCTCTAGCGTTATTCCTTTAATTGGACCTATAACAGCTTCGAGAGAAAAGCCTCCTTTCCCTGGTGTTGCCTAGCTCCTTTGCATATTGACTGGTGAAATTGGTTAAGACGAAGTCTGTCTTAGCGTGTATGTAGTCCTCTAGCTTTTGATATTCCAAATAGCTTACCTAATAGATCTCCCGTTCCGACACCAAATCCACTGCTTCTACAGTGTTGACTCTCATAGGCTTATGTATTTACTTAGGAATAAAACTCAATTCTGCATTTATCAAAGTATTGAAGAGTTTGAAAACGAGTGGTCTGCATCGCGCTGTGGCATTCTGCTACGAAAGGCATTCTTGTTCTCTTACAGTCCTGTGTAGCACTTAAATCTCGATGACCATAGTTCAGCCTTGCCCTTTAACCCCGATCTGCGCATAGGGTCTTCTAAATTCTCTAGCCTTATTCCTTTAATTTGTACTAAACTCCTTCGAATTGGGTCCCTCTAATCCAATGCTTCGTCTAGGGAAAAACTCACAAGAGCGTGCAGAAGCACTATACAGGACTGTAGTAGTACAAGAATGTCTTTGGTAGTTGAATGCGACAGCGGGCTGCAGACCACTCATTTTCAAATGAATCAATACTTCGAGATAGAATGCAGAATTTATTTTTATTTGCCAACCGTGGTTCTTCCTCCAACACCCACTGACTACTCTTTATTTTAATATCGATTCATCTCAAATAATGATCATGCCTAACCCTCTGCCTTAATGCGCTTCTTCAGAAAGCATTTCTTCAGAAATCGTCTAAAGTTGTGCTTTTTGATCGTTGATGAGACTGAATCAATTTCTCAAACAGTTTTCTTATTCATAAATCGTATATGCACGCAAACACAACATTGCGGTCTGTGCGTTTTGTCGCGTCTCTTCTCATATCGTCATCAGCAGATTCTCGCCCGTTTTTTAAACGATTCTCTCATTCGTAAACACGCGTTTTGAATAAATATTCTTTGTCGTACATGGCTTGCAATTTTCGTGAAATTTTAATTATTTTTTCGCCCAGTTTCACGATATTTGATGATGATGCGTTATTCGTTTTACACGTCGCTCATTTGTTTGACCGACACCGCTCAAATACTAGTCTCTCAAAACTATAAAGACAATTGATAAGCAATTTGCAACGTAAACTGATCAGGATCTACTGAATACAGTGCTACAGTTAACAATGCATTAGTAATGGCATCTCTTTCGCTAAGATAACATATTTCTATTCAACATATTCAACATCCCTTTTGTACACTGACAAAAATGTAATTGTATAAAAAGCTAAAGAAGAAAGATTTAATACTTGTTTTTGTTTACTGAACTACAGGTGTAGTGTACATGTCTACAATACATTCACTACAATTTTAATTGTAGTATTAAATCCAACTAAAGTAAAAGTACTACAAACTATTTTTTGTAGTTTGGTATTGTGGTAGATTTTACAAACGTTTAATATGCAAATAAAACGATACTTTCCAAGTTAACATACACAACACAATTAGTAGTTAAATAGAGAAATCCGAATATCAAATTTGACCAATCTAAAAGTAACATGAACTATTTATTTGTTGTATGAAGAACAATGTGCATTCAATCCAAGTCGAATGAAATTATTAAAATCGAAAAAATTAGTATTGTTTGATATACATACCTAACGATTGCTGTAATAATAGAATTATTAATTTCTGATTATTATACATAGTAATATTTTGTACTCTAACGATTCCTACGCCGATGGGTAAATCAAGGGGATGTAAGTGTAATAATATTATGCATTTGATACAAGGCAGGGGTAGTCAAGGAAATAGTATTAAAATTGAGATAGTAAAACAGACATTACCGTGATCAGTTGCAAAATGGGTGATTAATAAAAAAAAATGAGGTACTATGGCTCGGTTTGTTGGGTAAATCGACACCGAAATGTAAAAGGACAGATAACAGAATTAATACAAAATAAAGAAAAATTAAATACTACACAACTGCATTGGAGAAACAATCACTTAAAAAACAACACCAAATGTGTGTATTTTTTATTATACCTCGATATCTGTAACTATTGGTAACTATCGTTTGTAGTATCGCATATTACAATTGTAGTAACCTATGCTGTTTTTCTCAGACTACACGCAAGGCATCTATTGTCTTTCTCTCTCTCTCGGATCCTTTTAGCGTCCTCAAAGAAACGCTGAACCATTTTGGGAAGCATTGGTGAAGGATATAAATTCAATAATCAATAGAATAAAATCATATTCTTTTAGTATTACACAAGCCAACAAAATTAATTTTTTTTTTTAGTGACGCATAACAAAACTGATTTTGGATATAATTCCAAAAATACGTGGCATTTTTAGTTGCAGCTCTAGTTCTTAAAAAACAGGCAAATGGATTTTCGTTTTAATAACAGGCACAAATAGTATCTTTACAGGAAACATAGTACCTAAAGCTAGATTATATAATTAGATAGATTCAGACAAGACCCAACGTTTCAATCAATAAGAACTGAAGAGTCTCAGTAGAGACCGGAACCTCTCAAAAAAGTCAGAATTACTTGCCTTCAGAGTAAAAGAATAAAATCTACTTAATCCAGGTACTAATATAGCACTTTATCTTAAGTACAAAGAGAAAAAAATCTGCTACCCTTTTTGTCTCAGGAAGATAGCCTAGTATTCTCAAAAATGAAATTAAAATAATTACCGACTTAATAATCGGATATTGTCCTTTAAGCATCTGTACAGCATGGGCTTGGTTAACGAGCCCTGATGTAGAAGATGTGAAAAACAGGAGGAAACTAGCCTTCATGTAATATGCACGTATGAGGACCTGAAGGGACTCGGAAGAGATCTATTGCATTCTACAAGAGTACTCAAACTTACCTGAGGAGAATAGTGGCTTTTATCGAGGGCACAAGACTAACAGAGTGAAACTGAGAGATCTATTAGAGGTGGCACAAAGCGCACTGTGATTAAGTACCTGGACGTGCTGGCGTCCAACCCAAAACAAAAGAAGAGGAAGAACCTAGCATTCTGTAATGACATAAGAAGACTCTTAGAAGCAATGAGTTTATCAGAATACGCATCAGACGAATGGCGTCTTTTTATTGAAAGCTCAAAACGAAGTTCAAGATGTGTTCTTTTGAACAACACCGACATGGCACAATAGCCATTGATTATTCTACCATCTTGAACGACGATATAATATCACTAGTCCCGAAAAAACAATGCTAAAACTGCTAAACTTTCTCCTTGAACAGCAAAGTAGATACACAAAATATCATTGTTTTTTATGTCTTTGGGACAGGTTAAGTAAGGATCAGCACTGGGTTAACAAAAATTGATACCTAAGAACCGTCATGGTTCTACGAACATAAAAGTAATCAACGAACCTTTCATTGAGGGGGAGAAAATTATATTACCACCTTTGCATATCGAATTAGAACTTATGAAGAATGGACTTTGCTTTGGGTATTTAATAGGTAAATTTCCTGGGATTAACATGGAAAAACTGAAAGTAGGCATATGACCCTCAGGTAACATAGTTTATAAAAGATCCACAATTTACCGCGGCAATCAACGAGATTGAATCTAATGCTTGGTACTCATTGGTTAAAGCAGTACAAAATTTTCTTGGCAATCATAAAGCAGAGAATTACACAAAATTAGTGGAAAATATACTTTCTAAATTTAATATTATCAGTAGTAACATGAGCATAAAACTTCACTACCTCTACAACCATCTTAGATCAATGCCCACAAAACCTAGATGACTAGAGTGAAGATCAACTTGGAAAGATTTCATCAGGACATTAAGATGATGAAAGAACGATATCAAGGAGGTTGGTTTACCCACATGATGGCCGACTACTGTTGGTGTCTGCAGAGAGACTGTTCTGCCAAACTCCACCGTAGAAAATCGTATAAAAGAAAATTTTTAAGTGTTAAGCTAATAATGTATATTTATCTACTTTGTAAAGTAAACACCTTACTTTATATTCTTAGTTTTTTAATGAGCCTTTATCGCAAATACTAATACATACTTATAACCTGAAATATAAAGGGTTACTCAAAAGTAGGTTCGTCGTTTTGTTAAATAGTAAGGTATACTCAAAATAAAAACATATTTGTGTTAAAAAAATAACGGGGTTACTCATCGTTCATATTTTTCATTTCCGTTAATAAGTTTGCTGATAAAAATAGAAACGTTAGCTTTTCTTACTGAATTTTACAGACATTCCCTGTGGAAAATGGTTTTGACGTTGCGAAATCGTATAAGTTTTGTTCAGTGCTACTATGAATGTGCACGAAGTTTAGTAGCGGCTTACAGCAAGCTAATCCGTAAATTTGAATAAACTGGCTGCATTACTGGTAAAGCAAATCCTGGAAGACCTAAAGTAGCTAATGATATTACTGCTGTTGAAGTTTTACGTGAGACTGAAGAAATAGCCGGAAATAATAACTACGGACTATGTAGCGCTAATCAAGTTGCAAAACGTCTCCAAATAATTTACACCACGGTTTGGTGAATTTTCAGAAGACATCTAAAAATGTATCCATATAAAATACATGTTCTTTGAAGTTAAAGAAACGGATAAACCAGTTAGGTATGCTTTTGCTCTTCGTGTATTAGCACTAATTCAACAAACTCTGCAGTGGCTGGATGACGTTTTATGAACCGACGAGGCGCATTTTCAACTGACAGTTAATACGCACAATTGTAGGATTTGGTCGGAAAATCATCCGCATACTGTAATTCAGCAAGGGATTCATGATTTGAAAGTATTTATTTAGCGTATGGCTAACATGGATTATACATCTAAAAGTTAAATTTTAAAATCGAGGCCATTGATCCAGTCTAACGCGGAGTCAGTTGCTTCAAAGAAGTCACTCATCTCACCTCCATATGCTGTAAGGGGGCACTCAGCTGTAATATGGTGAATAGTCTGGCGAGGTTTGATATCGATCTTCTTTGCGTGATAGCTGTTTAACCAGACTGGGGCGCGGTATTCAGCTACCGAGTAAACAATGCTAAGAGCTGACGTTCTAAGGGTGGATGCGTTCGCACCCCGCACCCCAGTACCGCAGAGCTTGTGGATTTGAAAGTAACCGTGTAGATTGGGTTCACATCCCGATTCATTTAAGAACTATACCTTTTTGAGAAAAATCAAAATGGGCAATTAAAAATACTTACAGTTACTCGTGAACGATACTTTAACCATGCTGCGAAATTATGTTATCCCAAGATTGCATAATTACGATATTGAAGATATTATCTTCATGCAAGATGGCGAACCCCCAATATTTACACGCCAGTAAAAAATCTGTTAATTAACACTTTTGGCAATCGTATCATAAGCAGAAACATTCCCAATCCTTGGCCAGCGCGTTCTCCAGATATTAATCCGGAAGACTATTGGCTATGAGGTTATCATAAAGAAAAAGTTTTTTTAAGTCATCCTACAACTATCCAGCAGCTCATAGAATTAATTTAACAATTTGTGGCAGTTATTCCAGTTAATTTACTCCATTGTGAATAAAATTAAATTAAAAAAACCCTTACCACAATAGAATTTAATGATTCTAAATACGTATTTCTACAACCACGTTGTCATCTTCAGTAGAAAAAACAGTGTAAACACTTGAACGCACAAAAACACTCACAGAAGGATTGTTCTGAACGTCTTCTAGTTTAACACTAAATTCTTCAATCTTAAATGCTACAAAAATTACCTACATTTTGGTAAACCCCACCTATTCATGCAAGAGCATTAACCCATTATTTGTAAATTCTATAGAAAAACCATTTAGAAATATTATAAAAGCCGTAATTTAATATACATTAAGAAACCAATTATGAAACTAATCCTTAAATTATGTTGAAATATAAATTTGGAAAATAATGTTGAGTCAGAATACTTTAATGGCAAATATTGTAATGAAACGAATTTAAAATTAAATTCCATGAATTCGAATATTTTTAATGGTTTTCCTATTTTTCTTGCTTTAATAACATCTAACTGTCAATTAACTCAAATAAAGAAGAACCTGGTATAGGACCCAAATCTGCGTTAATTACGTTATTCCTATTTTTAAAGATAAAAATGCTCTCAAAACTATCTAATTCGCGGGGGCGTGTGACGTTTCTTATTAATCAGACAGTCAGATGTTACATTGTGATCTGATTCAAGAATATGTCGGGCAACACTTGATTTTTCCGGTCTATTGAATCTAATATGCGAAACATGTTCTTTATAACGAGTTAGAATCGAACGTTTTGTTTGGCCGACATATTTCTTATCACAATCCTTACAATTTACTTCATAGATTCCAGATTTGTTGTTTACCTCAACTTTGTCTTTCGCGTTGCCTAAGAGAGATTTTAGGGAGTTATTCGACCGAAATTCTACTTGAACATTATACTGTTTAAAGGTTTTACTTAAATTTTTCGTAGTTTCGTGAAACGGTAAACTGATAAATTTTTTGCTCGAATCAATTTGAGGTAGCAAACATGTGGAATCCTGAATTGTTTTTCTTACTTTATGTTTTCTAACTAGCTTGTTTATTATTTCTGAATCGAAACCGTTGTAACTCGCGATTTTCTTAATTAAAGTTCATTCCTTTTCATATCTATCCTTTGTCAATGGCATGCTTAACAAACGATTGATAAGAAAATTGAAAGAGGCACTCTTGTGCTGAAAAGTATGGTTTGAATCTGCGGTTATAAATCTGTTGACGTTGGTTTCTTTTCGGTAAATATCAAACTCTAAGTTTTTGTCATTCCTAATTACTAAGGTATCTAAAAATGGCAAACCTCCGTTGTTTTCCTTTTCAACCGTGAATTTAATACTAGGAAATTTTGAATTTAATTCTGTCACAAAATAATCTAAGTCGCACTTATTGGTATCAAAAATTGCAAACACATCGTCTACATACCTGACCCATATGTTTGGAAAATATTTCGCTGACTTTGTAAACTCAATCTCAAAGTGACTCATAAATAAATTCTTTATTTGAGTTAATTGACAGTTAGATGTTATGAAAGCAAGAAAAATAGGAAAACCATTAAAAAATATTCGAATTCATGGAATTTATTTTTCATTACAATATTTGCCATTAAAATATTCTGACTCAACATTATTTTCCAAATTTATATTTCAACATAATTTAAGGATTAGTTTCATAATTGGTTTCTTAATGTATGTTAAATTACGGCTTTTATAATATTTCTAAACGGTTTTTCTATAGAATTTACAAATAATGGGTTAATGCTCTCGCATGAATAGGTGGGGTTTACCAAAATGTAGGTAATTTTTGTAGCATTTAAGATTGAAGAATTTAATGTTAAACTAGAAGACGCTCAGAACAATCCTTCTGTGAGTGTTTTTGTGCGTTCAAGTGGTACACTGTTTTTTCTACTGAAGATGACAACGCGGTTGTAGAAATACGTATTTAGAATCATTAAATTATATTGTGGTAAAGGTTTTTTAATTTTATTTTATTCACTTATAAGCCACAGTCTCCGATTTGTTAGTTACTCCATTGTGTTGTCCACAGTATAGAAGAAAGGCTGCTTCTTGTTGAAGAACAAAATGGCGGACATATTCAAAATTTGCGCTGAAGTGATTTGCTTTGTAACAAACCCCATTTTTTTACCAATAAAAACCAGTTTTTAATTTGTGTATTTTTAATAATATTTTATATTATTAAAAATACCTTTGTATTATACAAAACTTGTGGGGTTTTACCCACTCATGTATGTTTCAAATATTCTGTTACTTTATAAGGAAATTACAGCAGTTTCAAAATGTAACTTACATTTCAATAACCCTATCAATGAATTAAAAAAGAGATGATTTTTTTCTAAAAAGTGGTCAATATATCGTATCTCAAAAACTGAGAGTTATTTTGAATTCTACACCTAAAAATTATCTAGAAACAGTTAAAAAGTGGCAGACACCAAAATGTATGTTGGGCTGTGTTATTTGAGAATATCTTTTGCATTCTCTAATGCAATATCTTCGAGATACGGGAAAAATAAATTTAACAAATATGTAACTACATAGATCAGATTTCATACTAAACCCAATCATTTTTACCTAAGGTAAGCAATACTGGATTTGATGCTGTATTAGCGTAATTGTATCAAAAGTCTTTGTCCTCTAAAACACGAAATAAAATTACAATCTTATATATCTTTGAACTGCTGTTAAAGATCTAAATAAGATAGGTTTCAGCACAACACCACTTAAAACAAAATGCGAATTGATGACAATTTTCACGCTACAGTCTTACTATCTTCAAAAGAAAAATCCTAGCGTTTTCAGTTCCTCATAATCGACCGAGGAAGCACTATATGAATAAAGACGTAAGTGATATCTATGTGCCTTCTAAATTCTATTTCGAGGTGCAAGTGTTCGGATTTCCATTATACTAGAAAATCTAATAACCTCGCGTATGTATCTTTCATGTTCGCCTTTTAAAAGAAATGTGCACTCCATGTACTTTCTTTGAGTTTATTGCACCATGAAAATATAAAAGTGATGTCACATCGTTTGCTAAATACGCGTCGAGAGTTTTGTTTGTCGCTTTTTTTTAACTTTTACTATTCCACTTTGCAAGATAAAAAAGGCTTTTGTGCACTGAATGTTAACGACAAGATTTTTAAAAGAAAATGCATTCATTTTTATATGGCCGAGGTAACTTTTCGATGTTCATAATCATTTTAACAGCTTTAATAGATATTTTAAGTTCATTACTCCTTCGTTTTTTTAAGAATATTGCTCTTTGAAATATTATTACTAACACACTGGATGATGGGGGTTGTGTGCTAACAATAAAGGGAATTATTTAAAATAAATAATTGGTGGTGCTGGTGATGCATCAAAGGTCCAGGACGTGTGTAATATGTGCTGACATAACCATATTACAACTTATTAACTAAAACGTCGTCATTAAAGTTTGCATTTATTATTTACATAAGAAATAATAAATTGGGCGTTGATATATTTTAAAGTAATTAAATAAAAATAAGCGTTGAATAAGTAATTAAAAGTTAACATACAAAAATTACGCGCTGGAAAGAAAGTTAATTAATGTAGTAAATTAAATGTGAATGAATAAAAGAATAATATATATTGAACAATACAGAGTTATCTTTGAGTAGCGAGGGTGCCTCGATCGGGCATGTGGAAAGCAAGGTCGAACGATGCTTGTGTGCCGGAACAGCACGTGTCAAATTTGAACGAGGTGTAACTTACAAGAGTTGAAAACAGAAGCAGGAATTTGTGTAGAAGAGAAGACTGGTTTGTAAACGGGTAGGTTTTATTGCCCATAGGTTGGAGAGGGATCAAAGCTGACGATGTTTTGAATTAAGAAATAATCAAAAGCGCCAGCTGAAAAGTTGTGATATCGATTAAACAAATATAATTCAAATATCCCTTGTGAAAGATGCTTTAAAATGATATGCGACGCGATATACTTATAAGAGGTGAGTACGTAATTAAATTAATAACTTAGGTTTAAATACGAACGTAGATACGAGTTGACCGTCCTCAGTCAGGTAAATTTCGAAAGTTTCGTCGTAGTACGATAACTAAAGAAATACTTTCTATTTGTAAACGAATATACACAGAAAATGCCTAAGTTGAATTTAATATTTTAAATTCGAAATGTTGTTGTTGTTGTTGGGCCCATAACCTGATAAAATTAACAACACAGAGTAACGCTTGGAAGTAATATCGTTTAATTATCAGATATCAAAATTACAGTTATTACATTTGACAGATCAACAACATACATGCATACTGTTTTTTTTATTCACCGACTACTAAATCGAGAGAGAACCATTTTAAAACTAACACTCCCACTTAATGAAAACTAAAAAACATATTAATGTCAGGTTTCATTACCATCAAACTAACCCCATGCTTATAGCACAAAATTGCGCCTTTTCTTTATGAACAGCTTTTGTAAGGCTGTCGGCCACCATTTCTTGCGTTGGAACATACATAATATTGACTGCATGGTCTTTCACTCGCTCTCTAATATAATGATGTCGAACATCTATATGCTTCGATCTAGCTCTATATCCATCACATTGGGCTAAATTAATTGCGCTCTGATTGTCACATGCGTTGATCGTTGAGTTAGTTTGTAAACTCACATCCACGTCCTGCCCAAGCTGCTTCAACCACATTGCTTCCTGAATAGTTGAAGACAAAGCCATATACTCAGCTTCAGCTGTTGACGACGCTACAGTCGGTTGTCGCTTACTCGACCATGATATTGCCCCACCGCTCATTTCAAATACATATCCTGTACATGATCGCCGCTTATCAACATCGAAGCCCAATCTGCATCCGAATAACCAATTAAATCTTCATTGCTACCATAGCGAAGTTTTAAATTCGCTGTCCCTTTTAAATATCGAAAAATTCGCTTCACCGCTTGCCAATGGGCTGTACCATGATTAGAATTGAAACGGCTTACGTCGTTTACGGCATAGGCTATGTCCGGTCTTGTGCCTTGTGCCAAGTATAATAGGCTACCCACGGCTTCCTGATATGGAACATTAACAATTGTTTCATCTTTGCACATGATAACGGATAACCTTTGACTTGGGTCACTGGGTGTGGCTACCGGTTTACATTCTGCCATTCCAAACTTATCCAATATTTCCTTAATATATTTTGATTGATCTAGTGAGATCGCATTGATCTCTTCATCATATGTAATATTCAGACCAATGCAGTGTTTTGCTTTACCCATGTCCTTCATATGAAAAGCTTCACTCAGAGCCTTTTTTAAATTGTCACGGTTGTTGATGTCTTTCCAAAAAATCAAAAGATCGTCAACATAAATAGCTACAATCAGTTGCGATTTTTCCGAAAAATATATACAGGGATCTATTTGGGATTTGATGAGTCCGAATGACTTTAGCATTTGGTCTAACTTCAAATTCCACTGACGACCGCTTTGTTTCAAACCATAGATTGCCTTATTCAATCGGCACACTCTACCACTTCCGTCGTCGTATCCATCCGGTTGTTCCATATAGATCTATTTCAAGATCACCTTGCAGGAATGCAGTAACGGCATCCATTTGATCTATTTTTAGCCCCTTTTTTACGGCAAGTGCAATTAGGAAACGAATAGATGTGTAGCGGACAACTGGTGCGTATGTTTCGGTATAGTCGACACCAGGCTGTTGCGAACAACCTTTAGCGACCAGTCGAGCTTTTCTCCGTATTACGTGTCCGTTGTCATCATATTTGGTTTTAAAAACCCATTTGTTTTTAGTTGCCTTCCGTTTCTTTGGCAATTCTACCAATGTCCATGTGCTGTTATCCCTTAATGACTGTAATTCATCTTCTACGGCCGTTTTCCAGTCTTTGCGCTCGTTACATGACAATGCTTCTGTGATTGTGGTTGGATCGTTATCCGAATCGCTTGCACTGACAACATAAATGTAGTCATCCGATTTCTTAGGTTTTGGCATACGATTTGAACGTCGAACCTCAGTTGGCGGCGTCACCATCCCCTCTGGTAAGGAGGGTTCATCATTTGGATCCTCTTCATCTTCGTTATTCTCTTCGATAGACGAACTATCTGCCAGAATGGGTTGAATAGCTTCATCTTCAATTTCCTCAATATTTGACTCAACACGAGTTGAATTGTCTCCCACTGAAATAGAATTCTCATCAAGAAAAGTGGATGAGGTATCCATTACCTGTAGTTTGATCTCCATGAAGATCACATCTCGACTTGTTACTACTTCGTTCGTTATTGGGGTCTACACAACGATATTCCTTTGTAGTGTCGCTGTATCCTACGAAAATCATCTTTCTGGCCTTTCGATCCCACTTCTGCCTGCGTTGCTTTGGTACGTTCACCATAACAGATGATCCAAAAATTCTTATATTGCTTAGATCTACCTTCGATCCAGCCCAAATTCCTTCTGGCGTATTGTCGACCAATACCGAATTAAACGATCTATTTATTACTTATGCAGCTGTATTTACAGCTTCCGCCCAGTACTGTTTCTCCAGTTTCGCATCAAAAATCATACATCTGGCACGCTCCACTATGGTGCGGTTCATTCGTTCCGCAACACCGTTTTGCTGTGGGGTATACACATTTGTGGTTTGATGGATAATTCCATACTTTGCACAAAATTTGTGAAGAAATACAATTTAAAATTAAATTAAACATTCTTATAACGGTTGTTCATTTGAAAAGTCAATCTAGTAGCATGTGATTTACTGAGAACATTTTGAAGTATGTCGTAAATTAAAATTTACTACTTAACCTACGAAGTCGTATATTTTGACAGTTTCATACATACAAATAAATAACAAATGTGATTGACATTATCAAATGTCATTTGGATTTACGTTTACGGAACAACAAACACATACTAATATATATGCGTCTTATTCTATCAAAATTTCAAAGTAACCTAGATTGACTTTTCAAATGAACACACGTTATATTGGATGCGTAACAATATAATAGAAAAGAAATTAATTTTCAAGTAATATTTTTTTAGAAAAAGAGCTAATGGTATAAAGTTACACATGCATCTATACAGAACAGAGCTAAATTTTATTTAAATATTGTGATACTGCAAGAGTTCCGATGTAACCTAAGTTCTACGTTCCATTGTAGATACACATTGATTCGTCCTAAATTCATGATACATTTATACAATATCTAAAGGTAAAAACAGTTAATTTTTTTAATTAAAAAAATCGCTTTCTTTGGAGGTAAAAACTTAAAAAAAATATAAAACTCCTATCTCCTTTCATAGCAAACTTAAATAACTAAAATTGATAAGTCAATTTGAAATAGAATTTAAAAATGATGCTAGATATTTTCCAAGGATCAGGTACGTAGATGACATTTTCGTGATTTTTGATACACCAAAATGTGAAGTGGACATGTTCGTTAAACAGCTAAATTTAAAATTTCGGACTATTACGTTCACGGTGGAAAGAGGATAGCGTTTTTAGATAAATTAGTAATTAGAAATAAGCATAAAATAGGAATCGATATTTTCCGGAAAGAAACCAATATCAATAGATCATCACCGCGAATTAAAATCATAGTTTTCAACATAAGACAGCTTCTTTTAATTTCTTAATCAATCGGTTACTAAACTTTCCGTTAACAAAAGAGAGATACGAAATGGAACTAGATTTCATTAAAAACATCGCGAGGTATAATGGCTTTGACATAGAAATAATTAATAAATTAATTATAAAAACTAATTTAAAAAAGACAATCCGCGAATCCACAAGTTTGATATCTCAACGTAACCAGGGGAAAAAAGAACATGTGTGTACCAAACTATCCAATAGCGTAAAACATTAATCGAGTTGTTAAAGAACAAAGGTCTCCAAGTTGCGTTTCGGTCCGAAAACACCATCAAAAGTCTCCTAGGTAATACCAAAGCTACAGTTAATTTGAATTTGAAATCAGGTATATACGAAATTAATTGCGACGATTGTAATTTGAAATATATAGGCCAAACGAAACCCTCAATAATAACCCGTTTTAAAGAACACATATCACATATTACATTTAATAGACCAGAAAAATCGAACGTCGCAAACCATGCATTAGCCGCGGATCATAACGGACCGGTTAAAGGGTTAAAACTTGTAAAAAGCATGAACAATCCCAGAGATCTCGACGCATACGAATGCATTTATATCGTTAAAAACAAATTTAATACGTTTCGGACAACGGTCCTATCCCATACAGTTGTTAAGGGTTAAGGGCATTGAGATTAAACACATAGTGTTGCCGTTTTCTTAAGAAGGGTAAGTTGACGTAATTTTAGTTTGTGTTTTTACTTTAAAGTCAGTATATACGCAATTCTGTGTTGTTAGCTTTACTGTGCTCCATATTCAACCCTTTGATTGGTGGTTTTACTTACTGATGATGACAACTTAGTTGTCAAAATACGTATTTAGGATACGATTATTAATTGTGGTAAGGGGTTTTATACCCTTTTTCAAAAAAAAAAAATATTTCCCGTTTGTTATTGATATTTTGAGAAACCTAGAAATACAAGACCACTTTTAATATTTTAGAAATAATTTGTTTTTGAATCGGTCGGCTCACAAAGGCGTGGACCAGCGATAGGTTCGGGAGACTTGCTTACCAGCACTTTGTGTACTATGTGTATGTAGTACATGAATACGTGAACAGCTATCATAGTGTGAAGTTGTTTATTGACGTATTTACAAATACGCGTAGGTGTAATTCGAACTGAAAGTATTTTTCTAAATAACACGCACTTTTATTTTAGTAAACCCGACGAACTGACGCCGCTGTTTGCTTACCTAAGTGCTGGTCTTTAATTATTACATTCCAAAAAAAAATGGTATATCAATGCGTAAGCACACATCAAGCTTTTGTTACAAATGATATAAATATGCATAAACAAATCTGTATCTGCACACCATGTATTTAACCAATTAACCAAAGACACATGCGTTTCTAACTAACGACATCATGAGTCTGGCTTTATAAAGTAACATTTAAAGGTGCGCCTTTGGTCAAAGAAGTAAATTTTCTCCTATTAACTGGCATCGGATAATCTCGAATTAATGTATTACACCAATATACTTATTTTTTTCTTCTTATGTATAGGTATAGCCATTCCTGAGGAAATCATTATTATCGGCGTAGTCTCTTTTATCCGTCGGATGTCACGATATTATCTAGTGCCACCTGATAGGAGAAAATTTACTACTTTGACCAAAGGCGAACCTTTAAACATTACTTCATAAAGCTAGACTGATGACGTCGTAATACAAAAACGCATGTGTCTTTGGTTGAAGTGAGCGCTGGTTAAATACGTGGTGTATATCCATATATATAGATATAGATATGTCCATGCATATTTATATCATTTGTAATTATTATATTTACAAAAAATGCAAGTGTAGCAACGAATTCTAATTAGCTAAGACGGTTTAGAATAATCGGAAATGATCTATTTGAATAAACTTCTATTGAATAAGGGAATATACAGGCGAATACCTGTATATACAGAGCATATTTTCCAAAGAAAATTCTAATATAAATACTCGAATGAATATTAATATCAATTCAACTGATATTTATTTTCTTCTTTATTTGATTGAAAATATTCCTCTGTTGCATTTAATTAGATTAAAATTTTCTACTTTAAAACATTAAATATCTGCTTCGAATGTAAACAAATCTATTTAAAGTATTTTATTGTCACATAGCTGGTGGCAGTTAATAAATTAATATTCGAACACCTACATTTTTTCACGTAAAGATAAAATACAACGCAATATTGATTTAAAAAAACCTAAATACAGAAGTATGGAAATAATTGGACCTAAAATTAGAAATTTTAAAAACCATGAATGCGAATATTTATGGTAGGAAGGAAGGCAGAAAGGAATGTGCTCTGTACAGAATAGAATGTGCAAATTGTTTGTCAAATAAAATGAATATGCAAGAACACCTCGAGGTAAATATCAATGTATACATCGTGTAAAAAATAAAAAAATAAACGCAAAAATGTAAGCAATAAAGCATTTCGACACATTAAAATATACAAAAAAATAGAACTTTTATGTCATATTATAATATCTTAACATCATATCACGTTTTCAAGCATATGCGGCACTGTGATGTCTGAATTTTTAAAAATTTGTAAAGATATAACAAAAATTCAGGTACATTTAGAAGGGAGCTACTTTTGGACTATCGTAAATCATAATTGTCAACTGTAGCAGCTAATAGATACCTGTAAAAGCTTCTGAAATATTAAAAATTAAGATAAGAAATTGATTTTAGTAGCTACGCGGATGATTTATGAAACTCAAAATGAAACATTTGAATTACGGGAACAATTTTCTTTCAACATATTCCATTTCAGCATTAATACATTTAGACCAGTGATACTGGTCAAAATACCGGTCTACTTCAGCAATAACTTCCTCGTCTGTTTTAAATTTCTTATCGGTAAGAAGCAGTTTGAGTTTTGAGAATAACTGGAAGTCTGAATGAGCTAGATCCAATGAATAGGGTGATTGAGGCACAATCTGGAATGGTAATTCATCCAGTTTTAGTTATTTTATCTTCTATTACATTAGAACCGCATTATGTCCACTGCTCAAAAATTAAAGCGTATAATTTGTATATGTATTTGCAATAAATTCTTGATTTAAATTAAAGTACAGATTTATATGGGTTCTAATTTATTATGTGATTTTTTCAAACACGTTCACCAAACAGAAAGTGACAAAGAACAAAACAAGAACACTAAAGAGATAGCAAAGTAAGTAATATACCGGGCGTAAACAAGGTAAGAAAGCGACACTGCTGCGCAAGACGCGTCCCCGCCGCTTTACTTCTCCGATATGTTTATTGAACGTATAGTGTAGCATTTGATTGTATAAGCATAGGTCAGCATAAGGATAGGTCAGATGTAGGTGTGGTATACACATACGTATGATTGAATAAGCAATGATACGTTAGGAGTAGGTGTGGTATACACATATTGCTATAGACTTTTCCCCGCAAATATTTTGAAAAGTTTATTATTTATGAATGCACATTTATTTTGAACTTATATATATATATTTGACTAGGGCTGTTGAAGCACGCCGTTTGCATTGCTGTATCCGGAGATGAAAATGTACTCTGGGTGGAGAAAGACGTGCTGAGTTAAAGTTAAATCTTTATCTTTGTTAAGTAACTTCGTGATTTTTGATTAATAGTTGATCTCGTTATTGTTAATTTTTTTAAGCTTTCTACCTCAGGTGTCTCGAGAAAATATATATATTTTTTTTTATTCACGTAAGTTAATTATATTTTAAGATATCTTATTATTATTATTATCATTATTTTTAATGTATTGAATTTTGTATTTTTCCATTGTGTTAATTTTGATATATATATATATATATATATATATATATATATATAATAAAAAATTTGTTGGGGAATCCGGCAATAAAAACCTTTAATTAGTCAATTAGAGTCCTTTATTTTATACCTTATATTTCGCTCTGTAGATTTAGAGCTTCATCAGAGGTCAAAAAGCGGACTAGTTGTTGTGACAGATATATACATTTTCAAAAAACAAAACCGGTAGACAACAAGAAATCCACGTAATACTAACAAAACGTCATATTAATTAAAAATTGTGTCTTTAAAAGCTTATTGTTATTACATATTAAAAACCATTTAAAAAATTCCTTTTTTCAGCAAACACATTAAAAAAAAGAAACACGTAGTAAAGAAACTACTTGTCTTGATGTAAATTACATTTTAACAACTTAAGTGTTGACACGGTAGTTTTTTTTATTGCCGGATTCCCCAACAATTTTTTATTTTACATACTTGTTTTAACGGCAAAGACTCGTTGTCTACTTATATATATATATATATATATATATATATATAATAACTTCGTGACCTTGGTATGATATGGTAAACCTAATCAGTAGGCGATTAAAGGTCTGTATATTACTTCAAAATATATGTATTTAAAAAACTCTACATGTTTCGGCTGTATACGCCTTTATCAAGAGAATACAAAATATGAATCAAAAATCATTCATATTTTGTATTCTCTTGATAAAGGCGTATACAGCCGAAACATGTAGAGTTTTTTAAATACATATATTTTGAAGTAATATACAGACCTTTAATCGCCTACTGATTAGGTTTACTATATATATATATATATATATATATATATATAGTAAACCTAAAATATTACTTCAAAATATATGTATTTAAAAACTCTACATGTTTCGGCAGTTCGCCTTTATCAAGAGAATACAAAATATAAATGACAGGATATAAGTAACCGACCTCTCTAAATTCACGCGACCGGTCACTAAACACACGCACGAACGCACCGACATACAAAACCCTACACTTACGCTCTCACACAAAACCACACACCCATAGAGAGACACAAGCTGCCAGCAGCAACCAACACACAAGTTCATACCCAGAAAGAGACACAAATTGCTAGCAGCGAACAACACATATGTTCACACCTTGCTATCTATTTTTTGGAATACTAAGGCATGATTTATTATTATTACTAGAATGTATCTTTGAATAATTTAAACCATAGCAACTTAATTACTTGACATTTATATCCTGTCATTTATATTTTGTATTCTCTTGATAAAGGCGAACTGCCGAAATATGTAGAGTTTTTTAAATACATATATTTTGAAGTAATATACAGACCTTTAATCGCCTACTGATTAGGTTTACCATATCATACTAAGGTCACGAAGTTATTATATTTATATATATATATATATATATATATATATATATATATATATATTATTCTTAGTTATTTGATTTAAATGACAAAGAACGTTTTTTAAAATTTCATATTTTTTCATGTGGTTGCACATGTTTTAGAGATTGCTTCGAGCTGTAAATTTAGTTTATTTTGATTTTGTTTCTTGTGGGAGAAATTAAAAAGCATATTTGTAATTTATTAGTTTTAATTTTGATCGGCTGTCATAAAGGATGTTTTTTATCGCACGCTGCGGTCACATATATATTTTTTAATAATATTGTTTAATGACGCAATATTAATCTTTATACTTCATAAAGATTTTTTTAATTTTTTTTTATTTTGTATTAAAGTTTAATTTAAATTTAACTGTGTGTATTTTTTACATTTGACCTTATTTTTCGTTTGTGCTCATAAGTAACTTAATAACATTATCATAACTTTTCTCAAACAAGTTTTGAGTGGCGTCCAATATAAAAACTATTGTACTAATTCAATTGTGTTTTCCACTTTTCCGATTGGAACCCTGAGGGAAAAGCAGTCTCATCTTGAAAATTAACCGACAGGATATCCAAGCTGGACAGATTTGTTGTGAATAGTGGTATTATCAAATTCAAAACCACTATTCATAGCAATATGTATGATTGGATAAGCAATGATACGTCAGGAGTAGGTGTGGTATACACATACGTATTACGTATGTATTCGTATTTCTATCGTATCTGTCGTCAACGACTGGGCACAGACACGCCTGGCGCCTGGTGCTATAACCGTCCCTTCTCTTTTATCTAGTATACTGGTGGGGTATCGTTTATCTCCCCGCCGTTCTCTCACCCCAGTTTCATACGGTATAAAAATAAGAATCTTTATTGTGAATTTGGCTAAACGGTATTTCTCCTAAAATTGAGTTGAAGGCACCTCTTGTTCTCCGTAATGCCCAGAGTCTACTCAGCGTAGAGTCAGTTAAGTCAATATATATATATATATATATATATATCAAAAACATTTAATTTGTTATTTACAGACTCACAAACTACATAATCGACTTTGAAAAATTTTTGAGTGTGTTCCTTACGTTGTGTGGAAGGTTGTTATCATATTTTTTTCCAAATTTTATCGGCAAATATTAAAGAATTAACAATTAACAAATATTTTTTTGTTTCTTTAATAATTGTAGATAAACTATAGTACAACACTCGAGTTGTAACGCAATGCAATTACTGCACTCACCGCAACGCGGTTCGAGTCGTGCGTAATATGCTATTTACAACTCTTGTTACGTAATATACGAAAGTATATCAAATTTAAACGAGACTGATTTTTTTTCAAGTTAGAATTTTATTCTATATTATTTACAAAAGCATATTATTTTTCCAAATAATCTCCCGCCCTGGCAACGTATTTTTCCCAGCAGATTGGGAGTTTTTTAATTCCTTCGTCGTAAAAAGTTTTCTCTTGCGCGCGTAGCCATTGGAACACAAACTCCTCTACAGCTTAGTTATTGTTTAAACGCCGACCTCCAAGTGTTTCAAGGATCCAAAGAGATGAAAATCACAAGGCACCAAGTCTCAACTGTAGGAAGGATGATTCAATACTTCCCATCCCAGACTGTCTAATTTTTGCCTTGTAACATTTGGTGAATGAGGTCTGGCATTGTCATGAAAAAGAATTACACTTTTGATAGATTTTGTCGCCCTTTTTCGTCGCAAGAACAGCTTTGCGGTGTCCAGAAGCGCGCAATAGTATTCCACATTAATTGTGCGTCGATCATGGAGAAAATCTACGTGAACAGCGCCAAGCCGATAAAAAAAAATAGTTCCCAAAACTTTTCCAGCTGATAACCTAGTCTTCGCTTCCACCGGAGCGCTTTCACCGCTCTTTCCCCACTCCATACCCACCTGATTTGACTCGAGAGTGTAATGTTGCACCAAAGTTTCGTCGCACGTTACGATTCTAATCAAAAACACCTCGCCCTCTTGTCGAAATCGATTCAACAAACGCTGACAAACCTCTAGCCAATGCAGTTTCTATTCATCCGACAGCCACCTTGCAGACACTTTGCGGAATCCTAAGTCCAGTGTCACGATATGTTGAGCACTCCCGTAACTAATGCTAAGTTCCTCGGCAATATTCCAGAGCGTTATGCACCTGTCGTCCTCTATAAGTTGTCGAACCGCCTCGACATTGGCTTCCGTCGCGCTTGTCCTCGGGCGGCGATTATGGCTTTGGTTCTCAACGTTTTCACGCCCTTCAGAAAATTCCTTGTGCCATGCAAAAACGCGGGTTCGTGACAAGGTGTTGTTGCCAAACTGTACTTGTAATCTCATCAAAATTGCCGTTAGTTTCACACCCTCCTTGGCCAAAAACTAGATAATTATCCATTACTCCACAGAAACATGCACTTGTTGCTCACTTATAGTTTCTATAGTACTAAGGTGATCTGAGAGAATTCGAACCGTTACTATCCGCCCTCCCTAAACTCCTACCACAGCTGAAAATCAACCCATCCCGGGTCAGCGACCATTGTGGAATTTAAAAAAATATCAGCCCCGTTTAAATTTGATATACCCTTGTACTATCATCGAAAATTAAAGCTCAATAGTTATTAGTTGCTTTAGAAAGACATTAAAATATTACAGATATTAATAATTTCTGCAAAAACTATTTTTGTTGAAAAAGCGCGACATTTTTTCCGGCTCCAACTCAGTTTATGGCGCATAAAAAAATGAAATACTTTTTAAAAACCTCTCTACCTTTAGCCGTTGTAAAATAATAACCAAAAAATTAAGCATAGTAGTATAAAGTACATTGTATTTATTATTTGTCGGTCGTATTGTATTATTACTAATGTAATTCTGCCGACAGTGTTTGCAAATTATGCAGTATGAAATATAGCCTTTAAAAATAAAACAGCATGAAAAGAAAACCATTAGAACGCTCAATACCGGTAGCTCGAGGAAGGATGTGTGCTATTAACCTCCCGAATGCGAAGACCATAACCGGCGGAAACACATTGGCGTATTTGATGTATTATGTATTTATGTACATATACTATTCATTTATTTATTAAACCTTCTGCTGCCAGTCAAAAAGAGTTGTGTTGTAAAATGCCACGCTCCTCTAAAAATTATGCAAGGTGTGCAGGGGTACCATTCAAAATGATACCCCGCCACTTAAATTGTTAGATTTTTAATCAGTAAAAGTATATAATACGATTACAATTCAAACTTAACCTGCATTTTAATTTTTTCTCAACATAATTGAAGAGATTAAGTATGTTAGCTAACCCATAAACAACTGCAACTTGATTGTGTTAATACTGTCAGTTGTATCAACAATGTCGTGCCACAATGTGTAATGTAAAATTCAGTTGCGCATCGTATACTAGGGACACTAGGGAATTATTGAAATGCTACGAAAGTATAATATGTAGAGATGCATTTTTATAAACTACGGTCTTTAATTAATCGTTTGTGATAGTCAGTTAAATCGCATCTGTGACATAGTACAGGTGGTACACACAATTGTGAGTGAAAGTATGGAGTTGTCACAGGAACATTTTCGCGCTATAATTTACTACGATTTCAAAGTTAGTTTAAAGGAAAAACAGTGCGTGAACATTTGCAACTTGCATTTGGCAATGAAGCCCTATTCAAAATAACTGTGTTTCGTTGGTTTCGAGAATTTAAAAGAGGTCGAATTTCACTTGGCGATGAGAATCATCCAGGAAGGCCATGGCTCTTCAATAACTGGTGAAAACGTAAAAAAGCGAAAAAGTTAATCGAAGAAGATTCGCGATGCACTTACGAAACGATTCAGACAACACTTAGCATTGGATCCGCAGTTAATACAATTTTACACGATCGTCTTCTTATGAAAAAAATTGTTACCCGTTGGGTGCCACATAAACTCAATGACTTCCAACAGGCAGAGCGTGTGGGGATCGCTCGGCAAACGTAACAATTATTAAATAAAGGGAGCATCGCATTATTTCTAAAATAATAACAAGTTATGAAACATGCACATTTTATGATGTTCCCATGTCGTCAGGAGAATCGTGTATGGGTCCATGAAGATTCACGAACCCCAGCGATGTCAAAAAAGCAAAGGTCTATGAAGAAGGTAATGTAAGCAGTTTTCTTTCGAAGTACAGGTTTAGTAAAAGCAATTAAGCTTGAAGAACAACGTACAGTTATAGCTAACTGGTACAGTTATAGGTAACTGGTACATCACAAAATGTTTTCCTGCTGGTTTTCAATCAATCAATATTCGCGGATTATTATACTAGGAAAATGCATCGTCACACACTGCAGAACTAACTCGTGATTTTTTACTTAAAAATAATGTAAAACTTACTGCTATTGGTTAATGGTAATACAAAAGGGTAGCAGACAAAGATGAAAGATATACGAAGTCAGCTTCCATTGATAGAAGCAATACAAAATGCAACGACATTCAGATTTGCAAATCATTCAAATATATGACATGCGCAGATTGCATGCTGTATAAAAATTAGTAGTGGGATGTTATTCCTGGTGTTGCAATTGTAATAAATATGTTATATTTTACATATGGATGTTACGATGTTACTGCAATTTAAAATCTATCAATATACAGTAAAAACGCGCTTACTGCGAATATACAAAATTATGTGATTGGCGCTTTACGAAAGGAGAAGTAAATGGGGCGCGATTAATCAATTTGATAGTGACACAAGTGACATAAGTGAACGTAACAGCCGACCTATCTTGCGACCAACCAACTTGCATCCCCACTTATATTCCTCTATTGCTATATATTCGCAGTAAGCGCGTTTTTACTGTATGTTGCAATTTATTTGAAACCCGCAAAACCCATAAATTAAACCCAATAATGGCTTTGGGTTTACCCTTCCTCAACCATGTATCTGCATGAATTTAAGATCGTTTTGAAACTAGTAACATTTCTTTATCAAAGTGCAATGTATTCCCAAAAAAAATTGTGGACTAGTTTATTGCAAAATACCCCGATGCGACAGAAAAAAAAACCTAAATATACTTCATGTATTTAAGTGTTTAAGCAAATAAGAGTGATGGACAAGAAGATGTAAACCTAATAAAAGTGGTGGATTGCAAACCCCAAAAAAAGTCCCAAAGAAATCATATAAATTATGCGAAAAAAAGAATAAAATATGCTTTCTTTGCCATCATTTATAAGATATTTTTGGGACTCTTTTGGGGGTCTGGAATCCACAACTTTTTGACACCTTTTTTCGCAAACAGCCCTTGAAGTTAATGCGAGACTCGGTCTTCCTGAAATTCTTGAGAAATTATGCTATACCTTTGCTAAATAATAGTAACTCAGTAATAACGCCGCTATCGCATACGAGCATTAGACAAATTGCCCATCCTCGATCATTTGAGGATAAACAAAAAGCAACGCGTCTTTGAAACTTTGTAAAGACTAATAACAAGTCGATTTTGAAATCGATCTTTATCGGCGAGCGTCCATCATATAGTCCTGACAAGAGTCCATTACGACTTTTATCTATTCTCCAATCTTAAAAAAACACTCCATGACGCAGTTTTAATTCTGACAATGGAGCAAAAACAGAAGTGATGGAAAATCTTCATCTTAAACCTAAATATTATTTTAAACTAAATAACAATTGTACTGAGGTCCAAAGAGTTTATATTGAAAATATATTAAATAATTGATTTTGTGTATTCCTTTCTATACTACCTGTTACATTATATCCTAATATATAATATGAGGTTTAATGTATAGAATTCACGGTTGGCTCTTGGTGGAACATAATGAATAATTTACTAAATAAAACACTTGGTATATTTGTTTCACAAAATGTATTTAAAATATCTCTGACATATGTTTCGACTTATTCAGTCATTCTCGAAGAGTCATGTAAACAGTCAGTTTACATGACTCTTCGAGAATGACTGAATAAGTCGAAACATATGTCAGAGATATTTTAAATACATTTTGTGAAACAAATATACCAAGTGTTTTATTTAGTAAATTATTAATATGAGGTTGGCCACAAAGAGGGCGATATTGAAAATACGAGTTATAAATGACATCACTTTTTCTAGTAGTACTCAATAATTAGTAGTATAGTGTTTTATTAATAAAGAAATAGAATTAAATTACGTTAGTTGCATAGGAATTCTTTTCACTTGAACATAAAAAGAAAATACGCAACACACTCAGGTCGAGAAATTAAATCAATTAATAAATAATATGTAATAACGAGCCATCGAAAAAATTCATAATTGGAGTAGACTATGAAATTGGGTTGGTACTTTAGCCACTTCCACATAATGACACATTACTTGATGCTTGACAGTTTCATTTGGTTTCATTGTAAAAAAAAGGTTATGGCATTGAAATGATACTACAACAAAAAAGAAAACAAATAATTTATTTAATATCGAAATCATAATCAAAATTTACATATAGCTACAGAAGTTGTTGAAAATTTTGTCCAATTACATCTAAACACAAACCAACTCTTCTCCGCAATCCAGCAAAAACTTTATGCAGCATTTGCGGTGAGTTGTTGATCTCTTCACACTTTTCTGTTATGCGAATTCTCAGTTGTTCCAGATTATGAATTGGCGTTGAATAAATCGAATTTTTGATGTATGGCCATTCGAAAAAATCAGATATGTTTAAATCGCAAGACCTATTTGGATATGAGATTTCAGTGTTCCTGCTTATTATTCTGTTATCAAAAAATTCTCTGAGATATTGAAATGTTTCTCTGGTCGTATGTGCTGTTGCACTATCTTGTTGGAAATACCCATTTTGTAATTCCTCATCATCCAGTTGATTTATGAATGAGGCGAGTATCTCATTGCGATAACGTGCAGCAGTAAGTGTACTTTCAAAAAAAATGGGACCCACCAATCTTCTTCGACATATTCCAACCCAAACACCAACTTTTTGGGGATGCAATGTTTTTTCAACAAAAAAATGAGGATTTTCGGAGGACCAACACCTCATATTCTGTGAATTAACATATCCAGAAAGATAAAACCAGGCCTCATCCGTGAAAAAAACTGTGTTAAGGATATCCTGATTGTGTAGATTATTTTGAAACCATTGACAAAATTCCACTCGTCTTAAATAATCCACTGGATAAAGTTCATGAAAACATTGCAGCTTGTATGGATGACAATGTAAGACTTTTTTAAGAATTAATTGGCACGTACCATAAGATAAATTTGTTTGTTGGGTCACTACTGAAATGGATGTTTTTGGATTTTCATCAATAATATGCTGAAGGGCTACAATATTATCAGTTGTACGTTTAGATGGCCGTCCACTTCCAGTTTTTCGACCGACGCTACCAGTCTCTCTGAATAACTTTACACAATTTGTCAAAACATTGTAAAAATCATTGTAGTCAAACACTAATTCAGGATGTTCTTCACTAAAATCAGCCATGCATTCCGTAATTGAATACTGCCACTCGCCATTTACTTTCACACCTGTACGGAAGTAACATTCGATTATTTTTGCTTTTTGTTCTATGTTGAATACCATTTTTTAAATCAATTTAATTTTCTTAACAAGAGTTTTGAAAAATTTGACCAAACTTATAGTTTCAATGTCAAATAATAAATGCCATTATATAGAAGTGGCGAAAGTACCAACCAAATTTCACAGTCTACTCCAATTATGAATTTTTTCGATGGCTCGTTATAATATACTTCGCAGATATCAAGGTTTAAATTTGAAAATGTCAAGCATCAATGTGACCAACTGCATACTTTATACAAAAATAAAACTTTCAAATTAAATAATTTTATCCAACACCTCCTAATAATAGACCTATAACTATGGCGATTTTAAATCAATTATGTAGCTTATAACTCACTAGTGAGTTAAAATAGTTATTTACGATACAAGTGTTAAAAGTGCGATCTTATTTCACGAGTAAAAGTTTGCGACACGAGCGTTAGCGAGTGTCGCAATTTACAAGTGAAATAAAATAGCATTTTTAACATGTGTATCGTACAATATTTTTTCTACAAACACATTTTTTATTATAAAATATAAAGAAACTCCATTGACCAAATTTGACAGCTCATGAATACGTTTTGACACAACTGGACGCAGCCGTTAAATTACGTCAAATTAAGTCACAATTCATACAAAAGATGAGTTCGTATTTTAATAAAGAAAATGAAGTAATAGCGAGAATAATAATTCTGAAAGTACTGCAACACAGGAAATAAATATCTCGAATTACACAAACTGTACATTTAATATTAATTATCCAAGAAATATGTAATTTTCAATAATTTTAATATATGTATCTTTGACCTTGTATCTTTCTGGCTATATCAATCTTGTTGGATACTGAATCTTGTATATAACCTTCTGCCACAGTCGACGATTTCCACCCACCATGTCGTTTAACTGTTGTAATATCAGCTCCTGCGTTTGCCAGAAGAGATGCTTACGAACGTCTCAGACTATGTCCTGTATATAATTGAGCTTCTGGTAGGTTCAGGAAAGATGCAACTTTCTGAGGTATCTTAGAAATGGTGTTAATTCCAACTGGCTGGATAGTGCATTTTTCTTTCTTGTAATTTAGGAAGAATCTGCCATGTGGAATATCTTTTGGTCTCATACAGACATATTTTCTGTAGAGGTCAAGAATATCTGTTGTAAATCCTTCTGCCATAACAGTGAAACTTCTAGATACGTTTGTCTTTGTATCAGGTATCGAAACATACAAGTATCCTCCTTTATCGTCTATATCGTCAACTTTCAGCTTAGTTATTTCATCACAACGACACGCACCTGATATACCCGTTATTAAGGCAACCTGCATAGAATACACGAACGAATAATGAATAAATATTTTGAATTAAATATAAGAAAATAAATAATACCTTCATCATCAAATATTTATTGTTAGGAGCCTCATTCAGAAACTTCTCTATATGTAGCCTCTCCAAGATTTTCGCCTTTTTGGACTTGTGGGTTCTTGCCTCACTCTTCAAATAGGAAATCAGTTTTCCGTATTTCGATATGTCACTATTCATATACACTTTCAAAGTACTTCTTAACATGGAATACTTCGTCCACAATGAAGAAGGTGCTATTTTCCTTCTATAAATATGGAAATACGCCAGCATAACTTCTTCGTTAATTCCAGTGATACTTTGCTGTTTTCTCCATTCTTCAAAATGACGAAATTCTTTGTCGTAATTATCCTTCGATTTTTTTGGCAGTAATTTATAACATGCTGCTTGAACTTCTTTCTTAACTTCTAGCGGAATGAAAACAGCCTCTTGCAACTCTTCCATTACCATCAACTTTTAACTGCAGTATTATTAATCATTAATCATAATAATCATTATCAATCACTAATTTTGTTTGCTTGTTGATTTGCATTATTTATTCTCCATAGTAACTGCATTACTGTATATGAACTTTTTGCATTAGTCGTTTATAATTTAAATTTGACATGGAACGTCAAATTTATAATTTAAATTTGACATGGAACTTCAAATTTATTAAACATTAAAAGCCATTTTGAACGGATCTTAAGAGGTGTTGGATAAAGTTTTGTATTGCACACGTGTGTTAATAACAAATAAGTCACTTGAGAAAAGTAGCTCTCTCGTCCTAGCGGACTCGTGAGCTAAACATTTTCTCGCGTGACTTATTTGTAACATAAGACACTTGTACAATAAATAACTATTAATTTATTAATGTAAAAAATGCAGAATAGAAAAAATAGTATAAAAAGCTCGTTTCGTAAGGCCTTTTGCCGCACTCGCTCTTTACTGAACTTACTAAACTGAACTCGAGCGGCAAAATCGTGCCTTATGAATGAATGAATCTTGTATTTTAATATACTATCTTAACTTTAAAGTTTCTTGTATTGTTAAAAAAAACAATTCAGAGAATATTTTCAATTTTACTCATTTTCCATTACGCTGACTACCTAATTGTTTTTATATTGTACAAACTTTCAGCTTGCTTGTACACTTAATTTCTTAAAAAAAGCGTATAAGTATTATACGCAATTTTGTCTATATTTGTCTAATAACTCTTGTATCGAAGAATTCTTGCAAAAAGCTATTGTTTCTCGAGACTTGTGCGTTGGTGCATTCTCTTGCTGGAAATATCCTTCCGTAAGTTCATCATGAAGTTCATTAATAAACGGCTCTAATAATTCATTCCGATATCTTTCAGCAGTTATGGTTTGACTAAAAAATATAGGCTCAATAATTCGTCTTCTTGAAACTGCTAGCCAGACGCCTATTTTTTGTGGATGTAGCGTAGTTTCCACAAATTCATGAGGGTTTTCTACAGAGCAAATTCTTATATTTTGCTTGTTTAAATATTCTGAACCATGAAACCAAGTCTCGTCCGAAAAGAAGCATTTATTAAGTATGTCATTATTATTTATATTATTCAAAAACTGTAGACAATACTGCTTGAATTTTGTATGGAAACAATTTTAAGTACTTTTTTGTAAATAGTATGACAACAAATGAACTTGTTGTGATAGTTTCGCAATTGACTTTTTAGGTGAATTGTCCATTCGACGTCGAATATCCTCTATGCAATTTGCTGTTCGTTTTCTAGGTGCTCCACCGCCTGGTTTACGAATTATTGCCCTATTTCACCAAATTCAATAACACAAGCTTGAATACAATTTTGCAATTCTGTGTAAATAGCTGGCAGCTTAGGATACTGTTGCCGGAAATCCTGTAAGCACTGATTAGTGGAATAAACCCAATCTCCAGTTCTATAGTAACTTTGAATAATAAATATTTTATGCTGTAAGTAATATTACTTACTATATTAGTATTAATAAAGTACAGTATAACCTCCTTATAATGGACACTGACGGGGAATCCTAAAATGTCCAATATATGGAGGTGTCCAAAATTTGGTAAAAAAAAAAAACGAAACAAAATATTCTTTCTCATATCAATTTTATTTTTATCATTTTATCATATTATATTTTATGCTAGATTTTACTTGAAATAATCATTAATTGTTGTTTGTCTTGCTTTTTTCATTTTATGTTTAAATATCTCAGATTCACATTCAAGAAGAGCTTGAGAAATATTGTTAGCAATGTTAAAACTGTTAGTGCTTAAGAAATAGTTCTCAAGATCTTTTAATTTTTGATGGGCTTCTGAAATATTTGATATACTAGTTACAAATTCCTCTTCAATCTCATTTTCCATTTCATCACTGATATCAGTAATTTCATCGATACAATCTATAATGGAAACATTAGGATTTTCAGTAAATAACTCATTATCAATTAATGCGTATGTGCTTAAATCTAAATTAGTGATGTTAAAATTGGGAAATAAAAATGCTAATGGTATATTATCTTCTGTATCGCACTCTGCACTTAGATCACTGTCACTTTGATTGAATCCGCATTTTTGAAAACAGTTTCTTACGGTCACAGGCGAGAGTTTTTTCCAAGCAGCTGATATCCATATTAATGCAGTGACTGCCGTAATGTTTTTTTCTACCATTTCTAGTGAATTTTCAGTATCCATTAACGCCAAAAGCCTTTTTACAAACATGCTCCGGTAAATTACCTTAAAGTTTTGAATCACACCCTGGTCCATAGGTTGACAATGCGAGGTAGTATTTGGAGGCAGAAAACCCAATTTTACGTTTTCCAATGAAATCTTCGGTTGAGAAGTGGCATTATCAAGAAACAAAATTACATGCCTTTTTTCTTTCTTCATCTTGTTATCAAAGTTCTTTAACCAAGCTGACATAATATCCAAAGTCATCCACGCTTTTTTGTTAGATATTCATCCTATCGGCAACTTATCCACATGAGCTCCTTTAAAACATCTAGGTTTCTTACTTTTACCGATGACTAACGGCCTTTCCTTATCACCCTCCATATTTGAACACAACAATATAGTTAGTCGTTCTTTTGCAGATTTTCCTCCGGCACATTTATCACTTCTTAACGCAAATGTTTTTGTCGGAAGGGCGCGGAAAAATAAACCGGTTTCATCAGCATTAAAAATATCTTTCGGAGAGTAATCTTTGCATATTGATTGCAACTTGACTTTCCAATCGTCTACATTTTGCATGTTTACATAGGCAGATTCACCACACACACTTTTAAATGATATTTTATGTCTTTGACAAAATTTCTCCAACCAACCATTAGATGCTTTGAATTCGGTGAGTTGTAAACTTTGTGCTACTTCCAGCGCCTTTTCTTTGAGTAGGGGTCCTGACATGGGAATATTTTTGTTTCGCACCTTACAGAACCAGTTGAACACTGCTCCGTCGATTGCTAAACCACTAGTTTTTGGAAACTTCCTTTTTTGAGCTAGGTTTCCATTTTTCTCGAAAAGATCTTTTATTTCACTTTTGTTTTTCACTATATCACTAATTTGCGACTTTCCGACACCAAACTTTTCCGCGAGCTTTCGGACACTTAAGCTTTGCTGTTCACTAACCGCAATAATATCAATTTTATCTTGGATTGTTAACCGCTTTCTTTTACTAGAATCCATGTTGACACTGTCAAAGGCTAGTTCAAACTGATTCAAAATATCACTCCACTTATCACCTGACGAGTAGGCCAGTGGTAAACCGTCGTTCCTTTGTATTATGGGAAAAACCCGAGTAGATATACTTCCACGTGTGCACTTTGTACATACATATATATTATGGGAAAAGCCCGAGTAGATATACTTCCACGTGTGCAGCAATAAAAGTACATAATACATACATACATAATTGCAAAATTTTATTCGGCGCCGCTCGTCTTGTCTGTCCTTAATTAAGAGATATATTTACAGATGTTTTATTGCTTCGGTGAAATAAAGGGTGTCCGCGTCCGATTTATGGAGGGTCCAATATTAGGAATGACTATTGTTAAGAAAACCCATTATAAAATTTCGTACCACAAAAAATGTCCATTTTTTAGAGGTGTTCGATTGTCGGAGGTGTCCATAATTAGAGGTTTTACTGTATTATGTAGACAGCGCTGAATATTCTTTCACGCTCTGTCTTAATCATTTCTGTTTGATAGCAAGGTAGTTGTGTTTGGTTGAATGTACCTCTTCTCCAGCAGGGGCGTACCGACGATCCTGTAGAAAGGTGAAATACGTATCTGCGTCTCTGGAGAGGAGATACATTCACAAATATATAACTGGTATTGTGTTCTTCACACCCCATTTTTAATAATATTTTATATTATTAAAAATACTTTTGTATTATACAAATTGGTGTGGTTTTACCCACTCATGTATGTTTCAAATTATTTTGTTATATACGCATTCGGCTCGCCCGACAAGTAGTGAAGACACGATAATACAGTTTTTATAGATATGGTTGTTACCGTCTATAGAAACACGTTGCTTAGTTTGGCAGTTATTATGTAGACAGCCCTGAATATTCTTTCACGCTCTGTCTTAATAATTTCTGTTTGATAGCAAGGTAGTTGTGTTTGGTTGAATGTATCTCTTCTCCAGCAGGGGCGTACCGACGATCCTGTAGAAAGGTGAAATACGTATCTGCGTCTCTGGAGAGGAGATACATTCACAAATATATAACTGGTTCCTATTGTGTTCTTCACACCCCATTTTTAATAATATTTTATATTATTAAAAATACTTTTGTATTATACAAATTGGTGTGGTTTTACCCACTCATGTATGTTTCAAATTATTTTGTTGTATACTTTTTAAGCTCAAATTCTTGAGAAACTGCTCTTATTGACCAGCCATCCTCTAATTTCGTAATAATACGGGCTCTTAAAACTTCTGACGTTTGCCCAAGCATTAGTCATGTGGGCAATAATTAATATCTTAAACAAATTAGTTTGACAGTGACATATGTATTCCTAAAACTTTCTAAAGCTTTCACGGAAACAATAGCCATATTGTCCAATTCAAAATGTTCAGTAATTTTTTGTTTGTTACTAATACCTATGTACGAATGTACGAATAATTTATTAATATAGTGTATTACTTTTCACTAATATTATTAACTATTGATTATTTAATGATTACGTTTAATGTTTATTTAAATTTTACATAATAGAATTAAATGTAAATTGTTATTTAATTGTAATTCTTTGTTAATAAAATACTATTTAATTCAAAGTATATATGCATATATTTATAAATAACTTATTTCATAGATTGACACTGCGCTTTAAAAGCAAACAGAAATCCATCAAAATTAACTGAAAGTCAATTCTAGATTATGCAAAATACACACGTTGCGTGTAAAGTTGGAAATCTATACCTACTAATGTATAAAATAATAACTACTAAAAATGTATTTAATAAAAAAAACCTTACCTTGAGAATGCCAAAAGTAAAAACTGACGAAATTAGTAATGTTCCGTTGCACTAAAACAACATATCAAAACCCAGAACGTAGTAAAAACATTATTTACATCGATACGCGCCGTTAGAAACGTAGTAAACAAAACAAAATATTCAATTTAGCGATCGTAGCGCCACACATTGTTTACGTTCGGTAGTAGTAAGTAAATCAAATAAGTCTGGGCAATGTTTTATTTTGAAGGTTATCTATTTATTAAATGCGTGCGAAATTGATTATTTAAGGAACTTTAAAATAGTAATCATTCAGAAAATAAATATTAATGTATCTATATTAATGGTTAGTAATTATCTATATAAAATCGAAATATGCATACGTTTAACGACACTAACTATAAATTTCTTGAGTAGTTCATAAAAGATCTGTGTGTTTATTCGCTCTTAAGTTTTGTACTTTACCGTAACGGGCATTTATTACACATGTAAAATTACGAACCGTTGAAGAGTATCCTGGTGAATAAGCGAACGTGTTCTACAAATTCTATTGTAAAAAAAGCGAGTTTAGGAAAAATTTTAATTGCATAACCTAACTTTTTATATCTTTTTAGTAGTGTTAAAAATTTTTAAAATCCGAGTGCTAAAATATGTATTCTGGCCATTTATAAGGGAAATTTAAAGATGACACTACTCCAACAAAATATCTTATAGTTTTTTGTTTGTTTTTACATGAAAAAGTAGTGTAGATTTTTTAAACCATTATTTGTAGCTGGAACTCTTATAGATATTTTATGTCTTATAACAGCGTGTACAGCTTGAGCTATGGTTTCTTCTGATATATTGCATCTAGCTGTCGTTTTCTTATAATCTCTAACCATTCAGAATAGTATATTAAAAAACAAGTTTCATAAGCCACCATTTTGCCGCACGAGATCAGCTTAGGAAACGAGCCGCGATAGCGGCGAGTTTTCTAAAGAGCGAGTGCGGCAAAAGGCCTTATGAAACGAGTTTTTTATACTATTTTTTCTATTTTGCATTTTTTACATTAATAAATTCGAATTATTTAATTTGAAACTTCAGATTTTTATTTTTATATAAAGCATGCAGTTGGTCACATTGATACTTGACATTTTAAAATTTAAATTTTGCTATCCGGGAGGTATATTATATTACATATTATTTATTAATTTTCGTTAACATTACTTGATATTTTAATTAAAAATATAAACATGAGTGACATAGAAATTAATATATCTTGTCGGCAATTGTATACCATATACGATGTTTGTGTAGAGTAAGAACATATATCATATCTGTCGAAAATATTTAAATTCTTAAAATCAAATGACAGTAGATATTTATTTCTCTATTCGAACAACGCCAACATTGAAAAATGAAAAAAAGTTCATTTCGATACTGTTTTGGGTTTCATAATGAGTTCATTTCGAACGCAAAATAGAAAATAGTATATTAAAAAACGAGTTTCATAAGGCACCATTTTGCCGCACGAGATCAGTTTAGAAAACGAGCCGCTTGCGGCGAGTTTTCTAAAGAGCGAGTGCGGCAGAAGGCCTTATGAAACGAGTTTTTTATACTATTTTTTCTATTTTGCGTTTTTTACATTAATAAATTGCTTAAATTGGAATTATTTAATTTGAAAGTTCAGAGTTTAATTTTTATATAAAGCATGCAGTTGGTCACATTGATACTTGACATTTTCAAATTTAAATCTTGCTATCCGCGAAGTATATTATATTACATATTATTTATTAATTTTCGTTAACATTACTTGATATTTCATTTAAAAATATAAACATGAGTGACATAGAAACATATATATGTTGTTGTCAATTGTATACAACATACGTTGTTCGTGTAAAATACGAACATATATCATATCTGTCAAATGTACATAAATTCCTAAAATCATATGACAGCAATGATATTTATTTCTGTATTCGAACAACGCCAACATTGAAAAATGAAAAAAAGTGTATCGAAATAGAGTTCATTTCGATACTGTTTTTGGTTTCATAATGAGTTCATTTCGAACGCAAAATAGAAAATCAATATTTTAACACTAGTTAGTTAATCATCATTATTTGTGTGGTACATATAGGCATTAGTGGACAGTCGAAGCTCCCCATGCATAATATCCACATCTACCCCACGAGTTCAAAAAAAGAATAATGAAGATCTGAAGCTGTTTTTATGTTCTATAAGGTCTATATTAAATGTAAATTACTTTCTAATTATTATTATCTTGATTGCCAGAAATAGAAAACTGAATAGATAAATAGAAATTTTTTTATTAGCTTAAGAAGCAAATACAATAATACTTACTTGATTAAACTAAAATCAATTTTTTTTAACTATCTAACATAACACACTCACTTTGGTTTTTAAAGTTACAGCTATAAAGAACATAACGAATTTCTAACGTTTTCAAGGATAGCCAATATTGAAAGACATATAAACCGTTAAATTTGAAATGTCCAAATGTGACCAGCTCTCCACTATAGTTTGTTGAAATCGTGTTATCGAGGGGAATTCCAAAATGTAAAAAAATACAGGACATTCAATTTAAAAAAGTACAGTGGATCCCCGCTATTCGCGGGGGTTGCGTTCCACGAAAATACCGCGAACATTAAATTCGCGAATATCGGGCTACAAAAATAATAGGTATGTATGTACGTATAAATTACAGGTATGTATGCATGTAATCAACACAAATAGATACACAGACATATATATTTCTAGTGAACAAGAGAAATACCGTAACTTTTGGGGAACTACCCATACTGAACCGCGAATACGGAGCGCGGATAACGAAGAAAAGGCAGTAAAAACAGAATCGCGAATAAGCGAATTCGCAAATACAGGGGTCGCGAATAACGGGGGTCCACTGTATAACTTTAGTACGTTACATTTTTTTAACACTGTATATTTAAAATAATATTTCCAATGATAGCTCTTCATCCCTAATTTCTGTATCTAAAATTACAATATCTGTTTTAATTTAACGGATATCTACATGGTTCTACATATTTGCCCATCACTGTAGGTATATTTTAACGGCCACCTTGCTCCAATATATTTTAGCTCGGTATGTCTTTATTTTCAAACTGCAGATATGACTTATCACAAGAGATGCAATAACCAATAAGAATTGACTACAGTTTTTTCAATAAAAATGCGTTTTTAATTATCGTTCAATTTATTTTGATGCATATACAAGATGCTAATAATGTGAAAACTGAAATTTTTTTATTATAAATGGCTTTAAGTAATATACAGACTTTCATTTTATCCTTAATACATCTATTTATATTCAGTAAAACGTTTTCATGTTAATATAACTCCAAACAGAACTATAAAAACAATGAAATCCAGGAAATCATCGTTATTACATCGAAAATGGTAGAAAAATAATATTTTTCATGTTATCCGTTTACGAATAATATTTTTGTGGAAATTGTGGAACGTGTTTTTCATACCTACATGTTAATGAAAGGTAATGTATATTAAAACTTCGCAGAATATTACTGTGAAAATAAGTGTATCTCATTATAAAATATTAAATTGGAACAACGAAATTTAATTAATTTAAAAATAGATATACCGCATGGATTGTAGAGAATAAATATAAACAATAATTAAATTAGTGTGAAACAGAAACAGAGAAATGAAAGTAATAATTGTTATTTTGGTCGATTAGTTACATATTGTTTGCATACATAAATGTAATCAACGCAAAATATAGTATTTTCATCTACAAACTCACCTATAAATTGAAACCAAAATAGTCATTTATTGTAGAATTTATGAAAATAATTTAATTTTAGCAATTAATATACGAGAATGGTTTGATATATAAGGTCTCGTACACTATAAAATAAGAATAAGAAAAACAAAATAATGAAAGCAATTAATATACGAGAGTGGTTTGATATATAAGGTTTCGTACTTTATTATACTACTATTATATTAGGCTGTTTTTAAATAATTAAGTAATCAAAGATTGTTACACGTGCGAAGCTTTATTAAACTTCAAATTCTGACAGTTGTCATACATACATTCAAATTATAAACGGTTACATTTTTTTTAAATTATTTTATTATATTAGTTATAATAGTTTATATTAGTTATAATAGTTACAACATAAAATATTTATTATTCACAGTTCACTATAGAACTGGTCAAAAATTAGGAAATGGAGATTGGGTTTATTCCACTAATCAGTGCTTACAGGATTTCTAGCAACAATATCCAAATCTGCCAGTTACGCACCACCGCAAAATAGTATAATTACATACCGAGGCGAAAAGTAGTTCATTACCGTCGAGAGATAGTAAGTTTAATCTCGAGACGAGAATGAATCTTTTTGCCAAGGTTTGTATACTATTTTACTCACGATCGGTTAGTAATTAATAATTATAACGAGCCATCGAAAAAATTCATAATTGGAGTAGTCTGTGAAATTGGGTTGGTACTTTAGCCACTTCCACATAATGACACATTACTTGATGCTTGACAGTTTCATCTGGTTTCATTGTAAAAAAAGGTTATGGCATTGAAATAATACTACAACAAAAAAGAAAACAAATAATTTATTTAATATCGAAATCATAATCAAAATTTACATATAGCTACAGAAGTTGTTGAAAATGTTGTCCATTTACATCTAAACACAAACCAACTCTTCTCCGCAATCCAGCAAAAACTTTAGGCTTGAGCATGTTTAGATGGACGTCCACTTTCAGTTTTTCGACCGACGCTACCAGTCTCTCTGAATAACTTTACACAATTTGTCAAAACATTGTAAAAATCACTGTAGTCAAACTCTAATTCAGGATGTTCTTCACTAAAATCAGCCATGCATTCCATAATTGAATACTGCCACTCGCCATTTACTTTCACACCTGTATGAAAGTAACATTCGATAATTTTTGCTTTTTGTTCTACGTTGAATACCATTTTTTAAATAAATTTAATTTTCTTAATAAGAAAAGTCTTTCTTTGGAGACTGTCGTTAAGTGAAAACTTAAAAAAATGTATATAACCCCTTACCACAATTATTAATCGTATCCTAAATACGTATTTCGACAACTAAGTTGTCATCATCAGTAGGTAAAACCACTAATCAAGGTGTCGCACATGGGGCGCAGTAAAGCTAGCACAACAGCTTACGCAACAACTTTACACGGCGTCCACGTATACACTGGACACTATACAGTGTATACGTTTTTTTAAAGTTTTTTCTTAATAAGAGTTTTGAAAAATTTGACACAAACTTATAGTTTCAATGTCAACTAATAAGTGTCATTATGTGGAAGTGGCTAAAGTGCCAACCCAATTTCACAGTCTACTCCAATTATGAATTTTGTCGATGGCTCGTTATAAACTACATATTAAATCACTAAATTTCAAAAATATAGTACCTAGTATTAAATTTCATGGCATTTTGATAAATGCTTTTAATAGGTACTGTTGCTAGGTAACGTAACAATTAATAGATATTTTCTCACAGATTATTAAATTACACAGGCCTACAAAAAAATTTTTTTTTTTGTTGGTGCATCTCTGTTTGTTTGAATTGTCGATAAAGTAGGCAATGTACAGTATATTGACATACGTCATTTTAACTTATCAGCTCTAGTTTACCTACTACCCTCATTGTGAATTGTTGTCGGTCTTGTTATGGTCTTGTTCGTAACTAGCCATTATTACAATCTCATCGATAAAGTTTGTGATACTATTTCATTATGGCTAGTACGTCCAGACGTTGTGTTAACGATCCTGATATATTTTGTTATGTTTGTGGTGAATACATACTGAAAAATCAGCGTAAATCGATTACAAACACAGTGCGTCGTTTGTATTTTGCTTACTTCGGTATTGAAATTCTACACCAAAATAAAGTGTGGGTGCCTCATAGTGTTTGTAAAATATGCGTTGAACATTTGCGACAATGGGAGAGAGGGAAACGTAAGTCTTTGAAGTTTGAAGTGCCTATGATATGGCGAGAACAAAAAAATCATTATGACGACTGATACTTTTGTATGATTAATATAGTGGGCATCAACAAAAACAATCGCCATAAATGGAAATACCCCAATATTTCTTCAGTACAAAGACCTGTTCCTCATTCAGAAAATGTTCCAATACCAACTTTTCGCCAGGTAGTGCAGCAATCTCAGGAGGATGAAGCTGAAATACCTATTTCTTCCCAAGTAGATGATGACTTTTAATACTGCGGAATAACATCAGATCTTAAGCCATTTTCGCAGAATGAGCTTAGTGACCTCATCAGAGACTTAGATCTTTCGAAGGAACGTGCTGAGTTACTTGCGTCAAGATTAAAAGAAAAAAAATGTCTTTCCTCAGATGTTCGAGTGTCTACATATCGCACGAGAGAGGGAAAGTTATTGAAGTTTTTTTCATCTGATGAAAATTTTGTGTATTGCTGTAATGTGAGTGGTTTGCTGGCTTTCATGGGTTTAACGATCTATCAGCCCAATGAATGGCGTCTCTCAATTTGTTAAGGCTCTCGATAGAAATGGTCAATGTTTCCAGTTTATTTCTCACAAATTTCCTGGTTTAAGTACTGAAAAACTAAAAGCAAGTGTCTTTGATGGACCTCAAATACGTAAATTGATGAAAGACACAACTTATTTTGAGACTTGTATGAATGATGTGTAGAGGCTTGCCTGGCAATCTTTTGTAGCAGTTGCACAAAATTTCCTCGGAAATCATAAGGCTGACAACTATGTAGAACTAGTAGAGGAAATGCTGGTGCGATTCAAAGATTTAGGCTGTAATATGAGTATAAAATTACACTATCTCAATAGTCATCTACATGATTTCCAACACAATTTAGGAGATCTAAGCGAAGAACAAGGGGTACGTTTCCACCAAGACCTAAAAACAATGGAGAATAGATGCCAAGGAAGGTGGGACAGTCATATGATGGCTGACTATTGCTGGGGAATCATGCGAGATTGCCCGAGTCAGTTTCATTCTAGAAAATCACTCAAAAGACAATTTCTTGATGTTTAATGTCAATAAAATATATATTTTTTCGTGAATTGTGTTTTTTTTTTCTCAGGAACTAGAGCTGACAGAAGAAAACGGGTAACATTTTTGATATCGCCATGTAAGACATACTTAAAATCGGGTCTAAAATCTCCAGCACCAAAATGGTTGTAGGCCAGTGTTATTATCGTACAATTTTAAACATGTTTTTTCGCTAACAGTAAACAGTCATGGAAATTCTAATGTAGCAATTAATATTAATTCCAAAAGCGAATAAATTTTGAATTAAAACGTTATCTTGTTATTTACTTAATAAAGATTTGTGAATAGTTTTATTATAATTTAATTTACTTATTTAAATGACACTGGCATTTAATAAATTCTGAAATGACATTATCTAGTCGGAAAAGTGACATAAGCTAACCGGTAAAGTCACAAATCACATATAACAAGTGTTCATTTGAAAAGTCAATTATTAGTAGCATGTGATTTACTGAGAATATTTTGAAGTATTTCGTAAATTAAAATTTACTACTTAACCTACGAAGTCGTATATTTTGACAGTTTCATACATACAAATAAATAACAAATAATAGGTATTTATTGAAAACTATAACAAATGTTGAAAATGTTGTCCTTCAAGATCAATGCACTTTAAAATCCTCCGTTCAAAATTTCTGATGATATTCTGCAACATTACTGGATTGTTATTAATTTCCATGCATTTCTGTTCGATTCTCTGTAGCATATCATTCAAATTCAATATAGGTTTTCAAAATATGTTATTTTTTGATAAGGCCACAAAAAAAGTCGCAAGGTGTTAAATCGCATGAACGTGCAGGCCAGGCAATTTCAGTATTTCAACTAATTATACGCTCATCAAAAAATTCTCTTAAATAATCCAAAGATTCTGCAGTACAGTGACAAGGTGCTCCGTCTTGTTGGAAATATGCATTTTAAAGTTCAACATAATGCAACTGATTGACAAATGGTTGTAAAATTTCCGTACGGTACCTTTGAGCAGTTAACGTTCCCTGAAAAAATATTGATCCAATGAATCACCTTTGGCTTATCGCTGCCCAAACACCAATTTTCACTGGATGTAGCGATTCTTCATTAATTACATGTGGATTTTCACTACTCCAAATTCTTGTATTTTGTGAATTTAGGTATCCCATTTTATAAAACCATGCTTCATCAGTAAAGATGATTCTTTGCGAGCGAAAGTTCTCCATTATTGTTCATATTTACAAACCAATTACAAAACTGTAGTCTTCGTGGGTAACACAGGTCTACAAAATTAAACTTTTTGACAGATGTTTTTATTTTGAAAACTGATTTTATATAATTTTGGTAGGCTGATTTCAAAAATTCTATGCATTTAATTGTATCACGTAAGGTTTTTTGCAAATATTAAATGAAAAAAAAACGATATTTCTAAAAAAATTTATTTGTTTATTGAGTAAAAAGGTGGAATACAAGTTAAAAAAGTGGAAAAAAATACTTTACTCAGTCTTTTTTAAGTGAAATCTTTGTCTTTTTGCCAGAAAGCTGCGTTGTCCGGACATTCGGTTGTATGTTTTTAAGGGCATATCCCGTTTTAACATCCAGCAGTACTCCGCCATCATCGTTATGCTCCATCTGCCTTGGTATCGCCGTTCCATTTCCTTAATGTCTTGGTGAAACCTCTCTCCCTGTTCTTCGCTAACTGCTCCAAGATTTTCAGGAAAATAGTTCAAGTGTGAAAACAGGAAATGCACTTTCAAACTCATATTACAACCTAGACGATGAAAGTGTTGTAACATATTTTGAACAATATTTTCGTAGTTTTCGTCCTTAGAGTTCCCAAGAAACTTATCAATTACTTCTTTAAATGAAACCCAGGCGTTTTTCTCGAAATTGGTCATTGTGTTTTGAAAATCCTTGTCTTTGCATAATGTTGTTATCTGCGGCCCAACAAAAATACCTTCTTTTAACTTGGCATCGGATAAGGCTGGAAATGTCTCGCACAAATATTTAAAACACTGTCCATTTTTGTCTAGGGCTTTAACAAACTGCTTCATCAAGCCAAGTTTGATATGGAGAGGAGGCAGTAAAACTTGTTTGGGGTCAACTAAGCTATCTCTTAATACATTTTTGCTACCAGGTGTAAGGCTTGTTCTAGAGGGCCATTCTATTTGAGTCCAATGTCTATCCCTTGCTCGACTATCCCACTCACAAACAAAGTATGGAAATTTTGTATAACCTCCTTGTTGTCCTAGTAGCATGCACAGCACTTTAAGGTCACCACAAGGCATCCACTGATGTTCTTGGTAGTTTATTTTCTTTAAAAGAAGTTCAAAATTTTCATACGTTTCCATTAAATGTACCGAATGGGCAACGGGAACCGAGGACAGCTCGTTACCATTGTGCAATAAAACGCCTTTTAAACTACGCTTACTTGAGTCAATAAACAGGCGCCATTCTTCTTTTACATACGGCACATTTCCTAATTTTGAAATTAAGTCAGGAATATTGTTGCAATACACTAGCGGTCCGTCTTGAGTAAAATATTGACATAACTCTTTTACGCGATCCCGGTAAAAGCTTGATGTGTCGCAGGGTGCCAGTAAATGTTTCTCACGAAGTCGGGAGGCTAACAATTCGGATGCATCCTTTGGAAGGTACAAATCTCTAATTAAATCATTTAGTTCGCTCTGGTTAAACACTTCGGGCTCTCTGAAATCTGGTGTGAAATCTGAGTCATCTGGGTCGCAATTAGATTCCTCTGATTCTGACGATATGGCGTTTTCTAGTGCTTTTGGGGCGGTAGGTATCGGTACATCTGGTCCATGAGGAACTGGTCGAATAGCAGAGTCAAGATTGGGATACGCAATTTGTTTCTTATTTTTTCTGTTGAATCCTTGAACATTACACGAACAAAAATAACAATCATAACTGTGATTTCTAGGCTCTCGCCATACCACAGGAACACCAAAGCTTAAACATTTCTTCCTACCTTTTTGCCAGTTTCTTAATGCTTCAACGCAAACGGAGCAAACAGTATGAGGGACTTGTCTTGGTCGCCATTTTTTACACCAAAATAAGCGTAGTATACATTTTTCACAAACGAAGTTATAGTTTGCCTCTGCTTTACTACGACATAACTACCACAGATATAACAAAAGTTATTCGGATTGTTCACACAATGTCTTCTTTCCATATTTATACGTTCTAGAACACTTAAAATACGCAACAACGAAGACAACAAGCGCGCGGACACAGTAGCACGACGACTAACACAACCAAACTGCACATAAGCAGGTTTCAACGTTGTATTGACGCTTCTGCGCCGACTCTGTTGCTTTGCTGAGAAATCTAATATTAACCAGTGTTGCCAAATCACATTTAATTTCATAAAAATCAATTCATTTAAAAATCATGCCTAACATGGAACAAACATATTCTTGTCATAGGTATGTATATTAATAAATTAACATTTTTAAGATATAGAGCGCTATAAAAAAAATTTACGTGATAGAGCAAAAATATGGCGTTTTTTGGAATAAGGGCCCCCAAACATATACAAATTAGCAAACAGCTTTCAAACATCAAAATCACTGTATACCTGTGTAATCAATTTCTAACAATTCTTATACTGCTGTGACACGGTATGGATAAAGTTGCATATCTTTTTTTTAATAACTTGTGAGTTGTACCAACAGAAAGGTTTATTTGTTGACTCAAATGTCGAACAGGTGTTTGTGGTTCATTTTCCATTATTTCTTCGACACGATTGACAGCTTGAGGTGTACGTTTCTTAACTGCTCCACTGCCTGATTTTCTTAAAAGACTACCAGTTTCAGAAAAAAGTTTTAAAGTTCTATCCAAAGTATTCTTAAATTATATATAATCTATTACAAAATGTGGAAACTCAACTTGAAATTCTACCATGCAATCTTGAACTGAATAAACCCATAAACCATCAATTTTATTACCACTTCGAAAATAAGCCTGGACTAAAAAAATTTTATGTTCTAAAATGAAAGCCATTTTAAAACTGAGAAGCAAATTATTTAAACCAGAATCGACGCTCGATTATTTTATGCACTAACTGATATTTGTGATTGACATTATCAAATGTCATTTGGATTTACGTTTACGGAACAACAAACACATATTAATATATTTGCGTCTTATTCTATCAAAATTTCAAAGTAACCTAGATTGACTTTTCAAATGAACACTTGTTATATATAGATGTGTAGCTGATAGGCTATATCTGTGTATAATTTTTCGGGGTAAGGCATTGGAACAAGGTGAGGGGAAGGAAATTAGTTATGCAACTTAAACATCACAAGGGTGTTGCATTTAGAAGTTGTTCTGGGATAGGAATTTCATATGTTAACGAAAAATTTAATGTTGGCTATCTTGGTCGATTAGTTTTCGGCATATTTAAATTGTGTGATTTCGTGCCCGTGTTATATGTTATAAACTTTCGTTGGATTTATTGTTCGTTTGTGTAAGTAGCATTTAGGACTATGGATAATAGTGTATAGTTTTACCATTTTTTTTACATTATTAGTTGTGGACTTTTAGATTAATATTAACTGGATAATGTCATATTCTGAAACGTCAAACTAGACAATTTTTGAAAATACGAGTACTATTGTATTTCTTTAAATTCATCTAACATAAGAGTTGGTATCGATTCTAAATATATTTTTCTATTTTGCGTTCGAAATGAACTCATTATGAAACCAAAAACAGTATCGAAATGAGCTCTATTTCGATACACTTTTTTTCATTTTTCAATGTTGGCGTTGTTCGAATACAGAAATAAATATCATTGCTGTCATATGATTTTAAGAATTTATGTACATTTGACAGATATGATATATGTTCGTGTTTTACACAAACAACGTATGTTGTATACAATTGACAACAACATATATATGTTTCTATGTCACTCATGTTTATATCTTTAAATGAAATATCAAATAATGTTAACGAAAATTAATAAATAATATGTAATATAATATACTTCGCGGATAGCAAGATTTAAATTTGAAAATGTCAAGTATCAATGTGACCAACTGCATGCTTTATATAAAAATTAAACTCTGAACTTTCAAATTAAATAATTCCAATTTAAGCAATTTATTAATGTAAAAAACGCAAAATAGAAAAAATAGTATAAAAAACTCGTTTCATAAGGCCTTTTGCCGCACTCGCTCTTTAGAAAACTCGCCGCAAGCGGCTCGTTTTCTAAACTGATCTCGTGCGGCAAAATGGTGCCTTATGAAACTCGTTTTTTAATATACTATTTTATACGAATTACGTTTTTGTTATTTTCATGTGAATTTACATTTTATGATATATTTTGAAGTTATTCAAGAAGGTGGAAGAGAATTAAATAGAATATGGAGAAAAATAATTTTTCGTTCGATTAAATTCTGCATTGAATATGCCTAAGAAGTTTATGTAATGGGTTCTAAATTACATATATTGATTGCAATACAGAAGTTAATCGAATGAAATATTATTTTTCCTTCATACATAAAATTTGAATAACCCCAATAGTAATTTAACTACAGCTATGTTGGTTGCATACACAATTATCCCCTTTCCCCGCATGGATCCCAGTCAACAAGCTATACATAGGGATCTATTTTACTACTAAGTTACACATCTATATTATTACTGATCTGTGGGTAAAGTGTTGTTACCTACTTTGGTATGTAATAGTGCATTTTCTCGTCGGTTTGAAGGTTAGAAATGTTCAAATTACTAACCGATCGTGAGTAAACATATTCTCAAGCTTGTGTTATTAAATTTTATGAAACGAGGACAATAACTCGCAAACCTGACAGTGGAGCACCTGGAAAACAAACAGCAAATTGCATAGAGGACGTTCGATATCGAATGGACAATTCACCCAAAAAATCAATCGCAAAACTATCACAAGTTCATTTGTCAGTGAGAACATGCCATACTATTTTAAAAAAGTTATTTCCATGTAAAATTCAAGCAGTTTCAGAACTCAGACAAGTAGATTTTGTTACGAGAATACAGTCATGTCTATGGTTTTTTAATAACATAAATAATAATGATATTCTCGACACACGCTTCTTTTCGGATGAGGCTTGGTTCCATTTTTTAAGATATTTAAACAAGCAAAATATGAGAATTTAGTCAGCGGGAAACCCTCACGAATTCACTAAAACTGTATTACATCCACAAAAAATAGGCGTCTGACTAGCAGTTTCAAAGAGACGAATTATTGGGCCTATATTTTTTAATCAAGCCATAGTCATTTATTTATGAACTTCATGATGGTGAACTTACTGAAGGATATTTCTAGCAAGATAATGCACCAGTGCACAAATCTTGAGAAGCCATAGCTTTTTGCAAGAATTTTTCGATACAAGAATTATTAATTTTCCTCCAAGATCCCCAAATTTGACAATTTTAGACTATTTTATTTTTCCATATTTAAAGACTACAATTTCCAAGACCAGACATCACACAATCGAAGAGTTTCGTAATGCTATTGTGAATTCTTGTGCTGACATAACTCAAGAAATCCTAGTAAATGGCTTTGAAACCATGAGGCTCAGAGTGCAACTTTGTCTTCAAAATAATGGTCAACATTTCCAACATCTGCTTTCATATTATTTTCTTTTAATTTTGACTACTGTAATAAGTATTTTTCAAAAATTAAATTACTAATTATTACGCACATTTACATAACGTAACCAAACTAACAAAATTATACATTTGTGACAGATTACGTGCACTGTCACCAACCATAAAAAAAGCATTGCCGTCTCTAATGAGGAAAGTTTTTGAAGGCACGTTGATTATTTTTACTTATAATCACCATTTAGTGCAACACACTTCTCCAAACCCTGGATCCATTTCCTCATTCCGTTCATGAAAAAACTTTCTTGTTTACCGTTGATCTAATTAGGAACAGCTGCCTGAACTTCGATGTATGAAGAAAAATGTTGACCTTTCAAAACCTCCTTTAACTTTGGGAGCAACCAGATATCTGATGGTGCCAAATCAGGATTGTACGGATGCAAGAAAATGTTTTTTCCGGTCTTACTCAACGGAGACGATTCTTTAGTGATAGTAAAATTTTGCAGTATTTTCTTGAATTAATCGTTGATCTATCTCTTCGACAGATATTCAATATAAATGATTCCCTTTGCATTCCAGAAAGCATGACTTTCTGTGCTTAAGGAACTCTTTTGAATTTTTGTACACGTAGAAAATCGGGACAACGATATGGTTTGCCGCTCGTTATCGGAATTATATTGATGAATCCAAAATCACCGATGGTGATGTTCACGAGAAAATCATCAGCTTCATGTCGATATTGGTTAAGAAGTTCTCGATAAATACTTTTTCTTTATTTTTTATTTTTTGTGGCATCCGTTACTTGACGCGGGACTCATCTTGTGCAAATTTTTCTGGAATTCAACGTCTGAACAATCTATTGGACTCTTTCTTGACTAATGCCTAATTGCCGATTGATTTGCTTTACCTATTTCCGGCGATTTCCTTGAATCAGTGCATTTACTTGTCTTTTATTATTCTCATGCATCAGTGATACCGGTCGACCTGATCATTTTTCGTCAAACATCTTCATTTGGCCTCTATGACAGAGTTTCGCACGTCTAACACGCTGGCAAACATTCTTCACATCCATACAATCATTGCCATAAACTGCCATAAGCTTTCAAACGCAAGTAGATTTCTATTGGCACACATCCTTCCAGAGTTAAAAAATCTATCAGGAATTGTTGTATAGCAAACGCCAATTAAGTTGGCGCGAGGAGGGGGTGCGCAGAAGCCGTTTTTAAAAACGTCCACCCCCACTACTCAAGTAATTGTCAGATACATTTGTCATTGACGTTTGACAGAACATAATGTCTTTGCTAGGGGATCATAAAGTGATACACGCTCAGAGGTTAGAATTATCTGACATTTGATGTAAAACCAAATACAAATCTCCCCACTACTTTTAATCCTGCGCGAACTTACCCCGGCTCGCGCCAACTTAATTGGCGTTTGCTATACTCATCTTAAAAATCGAACTCATGATAAATTACGCTGTTACTCAACGACGCACACATGAAAATGAAACTTGACATTGCTAAGACGAGATACTCCACAGGTTAGGTCTAGTTTCTATTCACACTACTCTCACTGCTTAAGGGCGAATTTTTTTCGGTGAAAATTTCGAATAACTAACGTCGCAAAATGTAGAAAGCATCCATTTCATTCACTTTACTTCGCGAAAATGCAATTGTTTTATGACATAGTTTTTTTTATATTCTGTAAACCAGACTTTTAGCAGTGCATTTAGGCAGTTAACAAAATTGAAAATAGCTAATTGATTACCTATGAAAGCTTGATTTACAAGGCCTAAAAATATAAGGAGTAGTTAAATTTGTCCCTCAAAATGTACAGCTGAACAGATATTTTGGCGGCGGTGATTTTTTAACTGTTTCTATGTAAATTTTGGATAGGGAATCAGAAATAGCGTTCAGATTTCGTCGGTCAGATCTAACTTATGATATATAGTATATTGACCTATTGAAAACTCTTTTGAATATTGCTGGACTAAATGCAGTAACTTACACGAAGAAATATGTAAAAAGTTAATCAATTTTTGGTAAAAAATCGGTATTTTCTTGTCTAGGCTCACTAATTGCTGAATCCCCCTAGTTCTCGTGTAAATAGTTCAAAATATTTTTTGTAGAAATGACATTTTTCACGCATTCGCGAAAGTATTGAATATATTTATTTATGTGGCAAACCTCCACTCTCAAAGCAATTTGAACTATTTTCTTTTAATTCCATATACCTTCCTGAATTTTTTTTTAAATTTCGAATTCTATGAATTTGTTCTATTTTTATTAGATATCTCCTTTCCTATTTCGTTTCGAAGTTTTTAGCTTTTTTTCAGATACCGACCCAAAACTCCATACATAGTTATAAATGTGCAAATTTAGAAAACGTTTTTGTTTTACTAAAATTTCATATACCTTTCCGTTTGTATCCGGAAATTTTTCGTTTAGGTTTATTTATATAAAAGAAATTGAATTTATATTTAAAAGTGGATCGTAATACAGTTAACCCAATGTAAAAGTTGAATTGAAAGACAATAATGGGGATGAGGAAATTGAAAATTTAATCTCTGTTAAAAAAATGCTATGGAGTCGAACACTATAACTAAATCTATAAATAAAAAATAGATTAGCCGCAATAATATTTCAAATCTAGTCTAACATTGTTATCTTCAGTAACAAAACATTTTTTTTTTTCGTATTTTTGGACTTCTTCAAATCATCAGTTTCATAAAATACTAAATTAGCTTTTTATATTTACAATATCTTTAATTTATAACTAGAGCTGAGGATGTTTGCGGTATAACCATGGTTATATCATGTAACCATAGTAAATTACTATGGTTATATGATATAACCATGGTTATACCGCAAACATCCTCAGCTCTATTTATAACCAATGGAATTATTGCACTTGTGTAATGCTATAGTTAAGTATTCCTATCGTGTAACGCGGCGATAAAAGTGTTTGGCACACTGCGCGACATATAAAATCCGTAGAACTTTTATGAGTATAAAATCAGAATTATTTAGTTGCGTAGACGGGACCAATATATTAATACTGTCACTAATAGACTTCATAGGTTATACATACATTGCTAATACCCAAGGTTAGTAAATGTATAAGGTTGCCTCGCAACTCCACCAATTATATTTTTAAGCGGGAAAACGTCACTCAGCGTGCCCATTCAAATTAAAATGATTTTTACTTTAATTTTGTCATTAGTTAAGTAGGTATAAATCGAGTAAAGTAAATTACTTTAGACACAACGATTGGTTTATGTACGATCTAATCAAATATACTTACACAAAGCATGTATGTCATTGTTTATTTCAAAATATTGTATACCCTTATAAGGAGAAACCTACTGTAAAAATTAGTGACTTAAAAAATCTGTGGAGAAGGTGAAAGACCTCGTTTTAAACAATTCTTTTAGTATTAATATGCAAAAAATGAAAATAAATAGGAATTTTTCTTAATTTCGTTTTAATATTTTAACGCGCCCTGAAGCACCTCAACGAGACGTTTCCGAACATGTTTGTACACCCAACTTAATTATGCGGTCACACAAGTTAGACACCTTAATTCAAAAACATTCATTTATGAACATTATTCATTGTAGTAGAGGCCATAATTTACCTAAAAGATGCACGTAGGATTCAAACAAAAAATATGTAAATCATTCGTACGGCTAATTAGTCTTGAAATCAAGCTCGTAATATTGTTATAACATGTTTTAAATTCTAATTGTCTTCTACCCACTCATCGCTGTTTATACTGCTTGTTTACAGTAAAACACATAGGATTTCAAGCAAAAAAGTTTTGTAATTAGAAAAAGTAGTTAAAAAATGAGTTGAAAAAATACGCTCGACTAAGTTCTAGAAAGCATACATACAGTAAGTAGTGTGCATGTAATATAAATTACGAAGCTTAGCTTTTCATTCGCTTATTGCGAATAGGAAAATAATTAACTGATGTGGCCGTTTCGTAATAAAACAAAATTTGTTATATTGTATATTTATATACGTTAGATATAAGTAAATTTAGCATAAAAGAATGAAAGTATAACATTTTATAAATATTCAAATTGTATTTTCAAGTTTAAAATACTGTATAACATACTTTTATTAGCATATTCAAATTGTAAAACTTTCATTAGATAATAGGCGGCATCCTTTAGGTATATTTACAAATTCATTTATTACCTACATTATAATTTGGACCTTTTCTTTTATTGCCTAGGGTTATCAGTAGATCAGACCAATTTCCGTGCGCGCCATGAGCGCCGGTATGGGAGTGTAATTCGTAATATATTAGAATATGCGATAGAATAGGGACGCAATATGAGCTTGTTACCGATATAAGTATAGAAGTAGAGACATTTATTCTATCAGAAATAATTAAATATACATTTGGTTTTCTGCTATTAAAGTAATATGCATAAACACAAGAAAAATAAGAATAGTACATATTATATTAGCGTTGTATGTATCTATAAATAAAATGGAAAATGTATGAAATCAGTGATTGTGTGCGCGACAGAGGATTTAAAAAAACACTTACCGTTTTAAGCGTCTTCCAAGGATTGACAAACTGGAGAAACTCGATTGTATATTTTCAACATCAGGTGCGTTTCTAAGGTTATTTCTGAAAAACATGTCCGCCGTGACGAAAAAATATGTTGATATTCGGAAAACGAGCGTTCTACATCTAGTGATGTTATATTCGCATAATCAAAATACTTTTTTAAACAACTTAACGCATCTGTAGACGTGCCCTCACAAATATGTATGAAGGTGTCAAAATCTGCATTTCTGTCTAAAACACTTTCAAATTTAATTAGAACACTTTCACTTTTTGCGTCTTCTACAGCACACAGTTGTGCGTGAACATCTTTAACGATTTGCAGTGATTCCTCTAACGCACAACTGTGTGCTGTAGAAGACGCAAAAAGTGAAAGTGTTCTAATTAAATTTGAAAGTGTTTTAGACAGAAATGCAGATTTTGACACCTTAACACGTATTTGTGAGGGCACGTCTACAGATGCGTTAAGTTGCTTAAAAATGTAGTTTGATTATGGGAATATAACATCACTAGATGCAGAACGCTCGTTTTCCGAATATAATAGCTATTATTACAACTAGGGGAAGATGAATAGTATATTTCCCGTGGTTGGCTAGTTACATCCCGAGGGTGAAACCCGAGGGATGTATAGACAACCAAGGGAAATGTATTCATATTCCCCGTGTTGTAATCAATAGTTTTTTTCTGATTGAAACAATATTGTTGTGAAAATGGAAAAATATTGGATTGTATATTTTTGAATTTATCGGATTGGTGACGTTGCTAAGGGCCGTGTTTGTAAATATCATGGTTGACTGGTTTGATTTTCGCGTTCTGTTATAAATAAAATTGATGAAATGTCAAACAATGTGCTAACACAAGCGGTGAAAGCCCGTGAATGTTTGGTTCCGGCGAAATCCAAAGCTGCTTACACTAAAGTGTATGAAGACTTTCAAGAGTGGAGAAGAGAAAATTTGGTGAACGGTGTCGACGAAAATATTTTGCTAGCGTTTTTTGAAGATTTGGTATTTTGCTATAATTTTTTTAATTTTTGACGTATGACTAATTTATTCTATCCGTAGTCGCATAAATATTCACCAAACACGTTGTGGCCAAAATTATCGATGCTAAGGTCAATGTTACATTTAAAGGAAAAAATTAATGTTTAAATGTTCGATGAAGTAGAAGCATTTGTGAAAAATAAAAATAAAGGATACGTTCCTAAAAAATCAGAGGTGTTGTCCCGAGAACAGCTCAAAAAATTCTTGCGAGAAGCTCCTAATGAAATTTTTTTGATGTATAAGGTAAAAATTATATTGTGATTCTCCTTGTTGAATAGATTGTTACAACCGTAATTTTAAAGGTCGCTTTAATTATGGAATCAACGTTTCAAAGACGAAGAATGATGTAAATAGGAAATTTACAATTATCGAAGAAGATCTGGGTGCTGTTCGTTTGGTGAGAGAATATTCGGCGTTGCGTCCGCAAGGTGTTCTTAGGTTCTTCGTGGCTTATCGAAATAAGAAGTGTACTCTTCAGTCGGTCGGCAAAAATACCTTTGGAAAGATTCCGAGTAAGGTTGCTGAATGGTTGGGTTTGGATAATTCGAAGGCGTATTCAGGCCATTGTGGAAGACGAACATCCAATGACTCAATGACTACACTAAAGAGACACGGTGGTTGGAAAAGTTCGTCTGTTGCGGAAGGCTATCTGGCTGACAGTATGTTGCAGAAAAATAAGGTAGCAAAGATGATAGCGAGTGTGGAGGGAGAGCCATCTGCAGCATCTGTTACGGTTCCTGGTGTGTCGATGACGAATTGCGAACAAGATTCTTCATCGTTTGTATCTGGTTGTAATCGCTTAAGCGGAAGGTTTGAGAATTGCAATTTTTATTTTGGTTCTGAAAAGTAGTGTTACTAATGCAAAGACTTTCTTAGTTCATTTGTTGCTTTAATTAGAAAACAAAACATTTCTGATTATTTTTGTTGCTTCAATTAAAAATTATAACATTTTTATGGTGAAATGTGACGTTTCATATTTCCCTTGGGACAATATGAGCGTTTCATAAATTCCTTGGGAAATATAAGTGTGTTATGATATATCGTAACCCAGGCAGTATTATTCAATATTGTTTCAATCGGAAAAAAACACATTTTTTCCTCACGGCGGACATGTTTTTCAGAAATAACCTCAGAAACGCACCTGATGTTGAAAATATACAATCGAGTTTCTCCAGTTTGTCAATCCTTGGAAGACGCTTAAAACGGTAAGTGTTTTTTTAAATCCTCTGCCGTGAACACAATCACTGATTTCATACATTTTCCATTTTATTTATAGGTACATACAACGCTAATATAATATGTACTATTCTTATTTTTCGTGTGTTTATGCATATTACTTTAATATCAGAAAACCAAATGTATATTTAATTATTTCTGATAGAATAAATGTCTCTACTTCTATACTTATATCGGTAACAAGCTCATGTTGCGTCCCTATTCTATCGCATATTCTAATTAATATATTACGAATTACACTCCCACACCGGCGCTCATGGCGCGCACTTAAATTGGTCTGCTTTAGTTATTAGTGAACGCATTCAAGAGACGATACTTAATCTGACCACCTATTGCTAAATAAATGTGTATAATAGAGTTTTCATTACTGTACACATGAATTAACCGGAACTACATATTGAAGTTCATGACACCTACTAATTTATAAAAGGTTTATAACCCCTTACCACAATTATTAATCGTATCCTAAATACGTATTTCGACAACTGAGTTGTCATCATCAGTAGGTAAAACCACTAATTAAGGTATCGCACATGGGGCACAGTAAAGCTAGCACAACTGATCACGCAACAACTTTACACGCGTCCACGTATACACCGACCTAAAAATACAAATATATCGACTGAAAAGATCGACAAAAATTACCTCTCTTAAGGAAACGGCACCCACATGTGTTTGTACTCTATTTGAAACGTCTACGACCTTTTATTTACCTCCTTTTCTAAGAATGAAAAGAGACAACTGTAGGCGATCGGTACCTTGTCTCCATTCATCGAGTTCTGTTTGTTTTTAGCGATATGAATGCTTTCGTATGCGTCAAGATCGCGGGGATTATTGATGGCTTTGACAAGTTTTAACCGTTTAATCGACATATTGTGTAGTGTATTTAAAGCATGGTTGGCAACGTTAGATTTTTCTGGTCTATTGTATTTAATATGTGATATGTGTTCTTTAAATCGGGTTATTATTAATCGTTTTGTTTGGCCTATATATTTCAAACTACAATAATCGCAATTAATTTCGTATATATCTGATTTCGAATTAAAATTAACTTTATCTTTGGTATTCCCTAGGAGACTTTTGATAGTATTTTCGAACCGAAAGGCAACTTGGAGACCTCGTTCTTTCACAACTTTATTAATGTTTTTCGTGATAGGGTGGTATGGTAAACACATGTACTTTTTCTCCTGGTTACTTTGAGATGCCAAACTTGTGGATTCGCAGATTGAAGTTAGTGTATACGTGGGCGCCGTCTAAAGTTGTTGCGTGATCAGTTGTGCTAGCTTTACTGTGCCCCATGTGCGACATCTTGATTAGTGGTTTTATCTACTGATAGTGAAAACTTAGTTGTCGAAATACGTATTTAGGATACGATTAATAATTGTGGTAAGAGGTTGTATACATTTTTTCAAGTTTTTACTTAACCACAGTCTCCATAGAAAGACTTTACACCTACTAATACTTAATTAGTAATAATATTTATTTATGAGTAAGATCTTTAAGACCCTATCGTAAACCTGGTATTGTGGTCGTAGGTACAATTTCCACGAAACACAGAAAAATAATGTACAACGATACGCACATTTAAATTATGTAATAGTTGGAGTAGTGGTATTTATTGACCTATTTGTAAAACAGTACTCAACAGGCTCAACAGTATCAACTTAGCCACAATACAAGACACACAGTCTTAGCAGTACAAAAAAAAAACAGTATCATATTAACCACAAGAGACATACAGTCTCGTACAAGAGTAAAGAATTTAAAATTTTAAGTTTACATTAAGTGCTACATTTGCGAGATTTATCTTAATAAATTAGGTTTAAGTGTTTTTTATTAAATAAATAAAATACCCAGAAAACACACCTGAATTTCAATATAACTGCCACCAACTAAAATATATAAGCAGCTTATACGGAAGTTACGCCCCGCGAGCGGTGGGTCAAGCGGTGGGTCAAAATTTATACAGTGATCTTTACTTCATGAAAATCTATTCCAAAATTAAATGACAAACACAAAAGCAGAATTATGTTTTTTTATTTAATATAAAAATATATACATTTTTACAAAAATTATGTAATTATCTAGTAGTAACATTTCGTGTGTCTATAATAATCGAATAATATTAATTTGGCTGAAATGCTCTCCAGTCTTCCTAAAAAAACAAACGGCTCGTTTATATTTCTTGGTATATTTCCTGTGTGTAAATACGATAATAAAGATATTTGTATATGTTTCATCCTCCTGGTTTGAAGGAAGTTCGGTAAGTATCGACCGAAGTTGAGTTGAAATAATGCAATAGCTTTTGAATAACACTAATATATTTACAAATTTAGTCCTGGAGTTCCGTTAACTTAGTACAAATGCAGTATCTGGTCTTAATACTAAAGACCGAGAAAACTGGCTAATAAATAATATTTGTTCCTATTTAGATCACTGAGACCTAGGCTAGAGCTGTAGTTAACTCGAAGAGATCGTACTTGGAACTGTAGTGAGCTCTAAGAAATCTTGTTTGGAACTGTTTTTTCATTTATTTTTCGCATTTTTCGGCAAGAAAGTTTAGTCCCCGCCAGTTACAAGAGAGGGAGAAAACAAACGAAATTGATTATACAGATATTTCTATACAACTATTTTTTACCTTTCTTCCATGAAAAGTATATGCTGTAGTTTCCAACGTTATCAATGTATTAAAATAAACAATATACGCCGGAAACCCTTAATTATAGAAAATAAAATAACTCTTAAAATAATAAATATACAATATACAGGAAGTGCGTTAGAGATAACATAATATTTCGCAGAATCGCATCGAACCAAAACTATTTAACCTATTATAATAATATAACACTATATCTATAACAGGAAATATGTCAATAAAACTTATTCTATTATACATTACATTTACAACTACTAAATGGGTTGGTTAACAAGAAGGTTGTGCCTGTAATAATAATAAAATAAATAGTTTTTATGACCGTAGAAAACAAGACAATGAATAAAGGAATAGAACCTGACCAGCCTATGTAATTGGCAACATTTAATATATCCAAGAACCTTTTCTATATACACTTGGCAATATTTACAATTTAAAACTACGATTGAATACATTAACATAAATATACCTACATCTGTTTGCTTATATCTAAATGAAACTAAAAATACAAAATTAAATCTATTTTTCCCGAACAGTATACGTAAAAATGGATATAGAACGCAAACCAAATTTGCACTGGAGATTATCAACATGTTTGAAAACTAAACTACCTAAACTACCAATTTCAGAAATTTTTGCAGCAACCCTCGTATTAATAATTGTATTAAGAAACCCATTCGTATTGTCCATCGTCCACATTACTCTTCACAATCACGTTAATTTTTGGCTTTATTCTTTCAATATTGATTTCAAAAATGTTTAAAAAATGAACAATATTATACGTCTACAACAGACATTTCATTCTCTTATAATTAATCTTGTGATACATATAAGTATGTAGCCAGTGAGAGAAAAGAAACAAATTGTTACAGAGAAACAATTTCGATCCATTTCAAACCATAAATTCATTTCACACAGTAAAAATGACGTTGTTTATTTCACCAAATAAATTATTCTCCAGAAGAACACACAATATAGATATAAAAAAAAATTAATACTAACGCATCTGACGTGTCACCTGTGAGGTCTCACCATGTCTGAATCGTGTGCATTGCGTTGGATATTTCATTAAAAAATAATTTTTACTTATTCGTTACTTTTGAGTGAAGTAAACATATAGTGTGCCTTTTACTTTAGCTATGTATTTTAGTCGTTGTTTATTATTTTGTATAAATCAATAAATTACAATAAAATATTGTTACGTTGCGTGGTGAAGTGGCTATTAGTTTAAGGTTGAAAGAATATTAAATTAACAGTTGATTATGTCAAATATAACGGGTGATATTTGACATAAGTCAAGTAGGTTTTAAACAAAAAATCGTATGTCCTTACTATAATCCATGGTTCGTATTAAATATTAAATGTCAACTGTTGTCTGTCGATAATTGCCAGAATCTAATATCAAAGATAGTAATTTATATTTTTGAATTTTGAATGTGATATTTACTAACGTACACAAAGCAGTAATGATTGAATCTTATTTTCGAAATGGTCAAAAGATCGATGGACAGTGGAGGGTACTAAATTCAAGCTTGTTTATAAGAATTTCGAAATGGATTTTCCCACGTCGCTTTTGATTGTAATACTTTTCAGCGCCATCGTTTCTCGACCTGGGGGGTTGCGGCGATATTAAAGGGCAGGTCGCGAAATAGCCTAAATAATAACGAAAAATCATTTTATGAGAAAAAATCATTTATTATAAATATTACACTTGTATCCTTGGGTATCATTTCGAAAAGTAGCAAAGAACAAATTGAATGCACATATTGCACATGCAAGAAACAGAATCGAGGAATGCACAACACAGATATACACAGATATCCAAAATAATATTACATTCATTTTTAAATAAATTTTTACTATTTATTGGAGAAAAATCAATAGCATTTCCCCAAGACTATCTGATGGAAAAGCCTGTACATGTCAAAATCTTTTTCATCATATAGTCTTCCGCACTCGATGAACCATAAACAGTTTTGCACACTGTCATTGCCGATCCCCGCACTCAGTCGATGCACAATTTCATACTGGATCATCCTCCTCGACGTGCACCCGTGGAGCGAACGGCTGCAGAGCACTCATGTAATTTATATCTTCTTTTAAAAACGGAATTTCCAATTTCAAAACTATTTCTGCTATATGTCATTTTGTGTTTTGACATATTAATTAATCTTATGTCATTTTGATTGTTGACATAATAATAAGCCCTGTCCCGTACATCGCAAACGAAGAACACTCCAGAGGAAACAGTAGTCGGCGAATAGTTGATATCTTCCTCAACCTCCTGGACATGTGTCACTCCCATGGATTTCGTATAAAAGAGAAAAAAATATAATTTGTAATAATGCTTGTCAATCATTAATACCAATAACCATATCATATAACTTTACTTGCTAATATTTTCCCATTAATTAATTCTTCTTGCACAATAAAACTTTTATATAATTATCTTAATTTCATAAAACTTCTTTAAAATTATTTAAAACTTTCATCCTGTGGGACCTGAAGGATCACCTCATACTCAAAAGTCCCTTCAGCATATTCTCTATTATATTCATTTAATTCAAAATAATTAAATTTACTTTTATTGTTATACATTCTAGATAACGCATCGGCAGTAACATTTAGTACTCCCTTTATATGCCTAATTTCAAAATTATACTCTGACAATAACAAAGACCAGCGATAAACTCTATTATTCTTAAACCTTGTACTCAAAAGTAATGTCAACGCAGCATGATCTGTTTCTACTATGAAGTTCTTGCCCAATAAATAAAATCTAAGCTTTTGAACTGCGTGTACTACAGCTAACATTTTTTTTCACTAATAGTATATATAATTTCATATTTTAATATTCGAGATATGAAACATATCGGCTGTTCTATACCTTCATTATTAATTTGAATTAAAACTCCACTAATAGCGACATCACTTGCATCTACTCTTAATATAAACTGTTTATTAAAATCTGGTAAAATTAAAACTAACTTGTTATAAAAATCTTTCTTTAAATCCTCAAAAGCTTTCATTCTCTCATCATTCCATTTAAATTTCTCATTCTTTTTAAGCATTTCATACAACGGTGCACTTGTTCGTGCCAGGTATGGTATAAAACGTTTATAATAATTAATTATGCCTAAGAACCCTCTTATCATTCTTACATTTTTAGGTTGTGGATACTGTTTAATTAGCTCCAGCCTACTTTGATCCACACTGACATATCTGGGACTTTTATTATACCCTAAAAACTTTATTTCATTTTAAAAAAATTCACACTTCTTTATATTTAGTTTTAATCCCTCACTTACCAACACTTCCATTATATTTCTTACATGTTCCAGGTGTTCCTGATAATTCCTGCTATAAATTAAAATATAATCTATATAGTGTACAACATGATCTTCATAAGGTTCTAATATCTGTTGCATAGCTCTTATTAACGCCGCTGCAGAACTGCTGAAACCATATGGTACAGTCCTAAATTGATTTACTCTTCCATTAACCATAAAGCCACAATATTTCCTGGATTATTTTTCCAATGGCACCAACCAAAAAGCACTCTTCAATTCCAATTTACTATCTACTTTTGCATTGCCACATTTCGACAATAATGCTTCTATTGTTATCGGAGTTTCAAATTGAGCTTTCGTTCGCTCATTAAGTCTGCGCGCATCCAAACATAATCTAATGTCTCCTGACTTCTTCTTAACCACAACTAACGGATTTACATACCTCGTTTTACCACGTTCAATTATTCCATCTTGTAACATCTTCTTTACTTCCTCTTCTACCTGTTGTTGAATATTCCTCGGAATTGGATAGTTTTTTATTTTAAAAGGTTTTGTCTCATCTACTTCTAATGAATGTCGATAATTTCCGGCAATACTGGGAAACTTGTTTCCTAATTCTATATTATTCTTTATCATTATTTTAACTTCTTTTTCATATTCTTCATTACAATCTATTTTCAATAAATCAATATCTTCGGGAAATTCCACTTCTCCCTCATTTTCTTTCTCCATTTCTTCCAACACCATTAATTCCTTTTCTTCCAATACTCCAACTTCTTCCCCTTCCTCCATATTATTTATTTTTTCCATACAATTTAATTCTGTATACAATTTATAATTTTCTCTTCATCTCCAGCCTCCTGGATCCATTGCACATTATTATTATTAATTATTATTTTCTTCTTATTAATATCTATTATAGTATTAATTTTATCTAACAAATCTATTCCCAGTATTCCATCTCTACCTAAACCTTTTACTACTATAAATTCTCCGATAAATTTATTATTTTCTATTTTAAATTCGACAACATAAATTTTATTAACTACAGCTCTAATCTTTTTCGTAGCTGATACAATAGTAATTTTACTTGTGGGTACATATTTCCCTTCTTTATTCTTAACTAACCAATCAACAACCTTTTCATCCAAAAATGACGTTTCACTACCAGAATCAATTAAACCATAACATTTTCTTTGTCCTATATTAATTTTAATGTGTGGCAAATTCGTATTTATTGCGCAATCTGACTTATCATACAACAATGCAAAACTTTCACTCTTTTTGGTTGGCCCTATAAAAAATCCTTGCTACTAGCAAGTTCTGATTTATTTTTCTCATCTACTTTGACTTCTAAATTAAAATTAGGCCTTGTATCCTTATACCTTGTACCTGTGTATTTCTTTGGATCTATACTATTTTCTTTTACATCATGTCTATTTGAATTATTTCTTATTCTATTTGGGGAAGCCATTCTATTAATATTTCTTTGAGTATTATTCTTATTAACCATAGGTCTTTCTGAACTCGGAGGAGTATTATTTAAATTAACTCTAGAATATTCATTTCTTTTAATATTTCTATCTAAATAATTATTATTATATCTATTACCTCGCTCCGCATCATCTAACCTCTTTAATAATTCGATAAACTGTTGCATATCATTGATATTGTGTATTGCTACTGCCTGACTGACTTGAGAATCAAAGTGTCTACTTAATTGTGAAACCATATCTACTTCACTTATTCTAGGGGTTAAATATTTTAATACCGAGTACCTTTTCATAACATAAGTTTCTCTCGTTTCATTATTTCCGACATTATATCTACCAAATAATAATCCTTGTCTTACCCTAGTCTGCTTATTTCGTCTCCAGAATTGATTTGTGAACCTGGCTTCAAATTCATCCATAGTTGTTACCTCGTCTGACACGATCTCCCACCATACCATAGCGTCATTCTTCAGACAGTTTCCGATCTTTTGCAACTTTTCTCATCCCTTGGCACATCTTCCAAACTGGCTTTGATTTTCTTCAAGAAATACATGGGATTTGTGTTAGACATCCCATAAAATTTAGGTAGCACTTCACTTTCTACAGGAACAGGAATATATGTGGTACATTTACTTCATTTTTTTCTTTTCTTACTTCTTCTATTTCCTTTCTTAATTGTTTTTCCATATATTTCATTTGTAGTTCTGCAAACTCTCCTTTTTCCACTTCTTCGGACAGTTTACTATTTAAAACCATAATATTTTCTTCCAAATTTTGTTCATTTGATAATCCCAACGGGTCCATGCCCCTTATTATGCCTTCTTCTTGGCTTGTATTACTTAATGCCATTATTTTACCCATCATTACATCCAATTTCTCTTCCATTTTTCTCTGTCTTACTTGCATTTCTATTAATGTCCAACATAATCTTATCCCTGTTTACTCCATCGTGCCCCTATTCATGTATGGTAATTGTTTTTAATTGACCTAATACTGCCCTTGCTTCCTCCAAAGATTCTTGACTTCCAGCTACTTGACTCGGCTGCCTTCATTCTCCTCCTGATTTCATTATTGCTTCCATTTTAGTGCTCTGATATTAACTTTCCAATACTACTATTGTTCCAACGTTGGCTGTGCCAAAATTATATGTGCTATTTCTGTTCGCCCACGCTTGGTCTTCGCCAAAAATATGCTATGAACTGTGTTTTTTATATTTACTATACCACCGTTCACGACAAATCTATCCAGCTAGGATATTCAGTCGGTTTATTTCCAAAAATGGGACTGCTTTCCTCTCAGGGTTCCAATCGGAAACGTGGTTGACTCTTCTACAAAATTTTTAAGGCGCCAGTAAAAGAGTATTGACAATTGTAATAATTATAATATCTTTAAGTTACTTATAAAACTCGTAATGGATGCATGATTAAATTAAAGATCACAATATAAATTTAAAATGAAAATTTAATTCAATATCAAAAAAAAAAAAAAAACAATCATTATAGAGTATAAAGATTAATATTGCATCATTAAACAATATTTTTAAAAGGAAAAATAATGCACGGAAATGACAGCTACGTGCATTAAAAAAAACCTAAGTGAACACCGAACAATTTAAAAAATAAACTAAATCACAAAGAATATTTCTAATTTCTCCCCAGAGAACAATATAAATAATCAAACTTGACAGCTCGATCAAAAATCTAACGCATGTGCATACATCACGCAAGAAAAAAAATGCCCTTGAAATACCCAACGTATAAACTTTTACATTTACTGTTTTTTACTTAGAAATGTTAAAAATCCTCTTTGTTATTTAAATCAATTAACTAAGACTAAATCTCAATACAACAATATTAAATACAAGTGAAATACAATATTCAACTCTTTTAAATATAATAAGATATCTTTTTTAAAAAATATATATATTTTTACTTACATAAAAAACAATGCGAGACACATTAACGAGAATCGTAATACATTAAATATTCAAAATTACGAGACTAACATACTCGTAGAAAGTTCGGGAAATTGAAATACAATCACATCAACTATACTCAAAACAACCCGAATTTACAATACATAATTATCTATCTTAAATAAAAATGTACGATCTCGTCAACTGTTAACTTGTGTCTGTCTAGTCCACATGAAGCACGTAGGCTTCGCATAAAAAAATACAGTTTTTCTTACACATAAATACATACGGATATACACAGATATCCTAAATAATATTACATTTATTTTTAAATAAATTTTTAATATTTATTGGAGAAAAATCCATAGCAATATGTAACTCGACACGGAGAGTCAGGATTAAGTAAGTAAGTAAGTACGTGGTGTGAACCAAGAAACCTTGAAACCCTGAAACCTTGAAAACCTGAAAAGAAGAGAGATTAAAGCTATACCCCAAAAATTACTCTATAAAGTTATGTTCAACGTTTAAATAAATGTTGAAGATGATGAAAAAATGTAGCCTGAAATAGTTACTTGAATTGAAAATACTTTTTGGCACAGCCTGTACATATATTTTCTTTTAGATAAAAATAATGTATTAATGCCCTTATTCAAAGTACACAACGAAGGATACAATATGCAAGCAACCTAGCATATGTTTATAGATACATCGCATCTCCAATAAACTGGCTAATGTAAACACTACTTACTACTCGGTTTGCTGTCGTGGCAAATACTGCTGCAAAGACGTTTTGTAATGAGAAGTAGAGACGTAGTTTGACTTCTGAATATGCATGCTGTTACTTAACGTAATGGCTATTCCGTATTGCAAATTAAACGTGTATATGCCGCTGTGCTTGTCAATAATTAAATTTTACGTTTTCTTCGTTATATTCGTCTTTGTCGGATTGTTAGATTCACCCGTGCTTCTATATCTTTTATTAAATGCTTCTTACCATACACCAAATTTGACTTTCTTTGTATTTATAATGTCTCAGGCTCTCAATTGTATATATCATAGCATTATCTTACGAAAGCAAGTAAGTTTCAATTATACATTAACTGAGCCTGCAATAATGACACAAAGCTCCATAGTGGGACCGATTTTGTTTGTAACAATAATAATAATATTCTTTAATATCCAAGAGAAATGATATTCCAATTACAGGACAAAATATAACTGAAATAAATACATATGCAGTGTACATATTATACAATGCAAATAAAAGACCAAAGACAAATAACAATTCATAAAAATATATGGAATATTTGTTTGGTACTCGATGGCAAACAAATACACGACCCTCGACAATATTTTCACGATAAACACGATAACCTACACATCGCAATAATAAAAGCAGATCAAAACTAGACACCATTAAACACAGCATTAAAAAAATTACGCGCACAATTCATATAACGATTTAACGTAAATTTAAATGAAGAAAAATATGTCGCAAAAGAAAAAACTCCACAAAAAACTGTTACGGTTCATTATTTGAAATATCTTCATAATGCACATTTTAGGTCGAAGTGGATTACAACGGATGACACCCAGTGTACCGCCGTTGCAGTGGACGCAGGTGTACGTTACGTCACGCGATCGTTTTGACCAATCAACGGGCCAAAGCGCCAAGCACTTCTTCCCTCGTAAATTTGTATATACTCATATAGGTAAGCGTCGTTTTAGGCAGATATCGTTTGAAAGTCGGTAAAGTTCGGTAGGGTGAAAAGTTGGTTGTCATTTTTAATGTGGTTGTGTATTGTGAGAATTTTTGGAGAACACACCTGTAGGTGGATATAGGCCGCATCTTTTCGAGTTAAATTTAGCCCGAAAATATTTAGATTTGAACTCCACTGACGTCGATATCTATTGTGCCCTTAAACATCTATAGGTAAGTGACGCTTTCATCGTAAGCGACCTCCATTCTCTTTATATACTCCTTTCTTCTATCTAAAAATGAATTATATATTTTTATCTGAATATCTTTTTCTACTCATGTTTATGAAAATGATCATTTTTCCATCGGCCACTCTACATGAAAATGACATTTTTTTACTCTAGAAATGAAAATATTTTCACTTCCAGAGGTGAAAATGAAACCAATGAATATACATTATGCATCCCGTTAATGATGTGGATTTTTGAAACTCATGACTCACCAACTAGTATAGCTGAAGCGGCAAACGAACGTCTGATAGTCCAGAAAAATTTTCACATAGGAATCTGGTATCGATGTGTCAATATATATTGTTCATTTACAATTATACTGAACTTTTCTCTATATCCATCGTAGAAAAAATAGCATTTACTACTCGAGGATGGAATACCGTTTTTTTCGTTCGTAAGATTCCCCCACTCGCCCCGCTCCGCTTCGCTCGTGGACAAATTCTCACCTCACGAAAAAACATTTGTTTCGGCTGTTGTAAAATATCATATTTCTATTTCGCGCTCGTAATGAACTCATTATGAAACCCAAAACAGTATCGAAATTAGCTTCATTTCGATACGCTTTTTTTCATTTTTCAATGTAGTCGTTGCTCGAACACAAACATTTCTGTCATTTGATTTTAAGAATTTAAAAATAAACATTTTATTTTAGACAGAAATAATATACGTATAAAAGAAAAATTCTACACAAACAACGTAACATGCCTCCAAAAACTTTCTTCATTATGGTAGGCTGTTTTTCAAATAATTAAGTAACCAAAGATTGCTGCACATGCGAAGCTTTAGAAAACTTCAAATTCTCACAGTCGTCATAGATAAATTATAGAGGGTATTCGACGTAGAATGGACGACTCACCCGAAAAATCAGTCGCAAAACTATCACAACGAGCTTATTTGTGGAAAAGTGGAAAGATGTCATACTATATTTTAAAAAAGACTTAAAATTGTTTCCATATAAAATTCAAGCTGTTTCGGCACTCAAACAGGTTTATATTTTTAAAAGAAAATTTTATGTTTTATTTTATTTTAAGAGTAAATTTATGTTATATTAGCCAATATTATAAATTGATTTATTTAGTTTACATTATTTTTATACACAAGAAAGTTGTGATATGCGTCATGCGACGTCCCGTCAGCCGGTGACCTAAGTGATGGCATCACACAGTGCGCACATCATGGAATTCCCGGTTTCTCCAGAAACAATCAACGAATATATAAACACTCAGGCAAAGGATGATTGATTAAACGAGTAATAGTTGTTACGTGAACACAGTATTGTCCATGGTTTTTGAATAACATGAATAATAATGACATTCTCGACAAATGCATTTTTTTAGATGGGGCCTGGTTCCATCTTTCAGGATATTTAAACCCTCATGAATTCGTGGAAACTACGCGACATCCACAAAAAAATGGGCGTCTGGCTAGCAGTTTCGAGAAGACGAATTATTGGCCTATATTTTTTAATCAAACCATAACTGCTGAAAGATATCGAAATGAATTATTAGAGCCGTTTATTAATGAACTTCATGATGACAAACGGAAGGATATTTCCAGCAAGATAATGCACCAGCGCATAAATCTCGAGAAATAATAGCTTTTTGCCAGAATTTTTCGATACAAGAATATTATTAATTTTCCTCCAAAATCTCCAAATTTGACAATTTTAGGTTATTTTATTTTTCCATATTTAAAAAGTATCATTTTCAAGACCAAACAACACACAATCGAAAAGCTTCGCAATGCTATTGCGAATTCATGTGCTGGCGTAACCCAAGATATCCTAATAAATGAGATCGAAAGCATGATGCGTAAAGTTCGATTTTGTCTTCAAAATAGTGGTCAACATTTCCAACATCTGCTTCAGTATTTTTTTCTTTCTTTTAATTTTGACTATTATAACAAAAATTTTTACAATAATCTAAATTACTAATTATAACACACATTTACATTATTACAAATTAGGGGGCGACACTTATTACAAACAAGGGCTTCTGGTGGGTGGTTATTGGGATGTGGATGTGCCGTGCTAATAATAATGAAATTATTTGATAGATAATAAAATAATTACGGATGCTGGTGAAGTCTCATCAAAGGGGCCAGGACGTGTGTGATACTGGTTAATTAAAATAAATGCACAAAAACTTAATAAATAAAATAAAACACAGCGGCGTCCTTAAAGTTTGTATTTATATTTACATAATAAGAAATTGAAATTCGTATATTTAAAAGTAATTAAGACAGTAATAAAATAAAACAGTAATAAAAACAAAGTACTATATACATGCGGAGCAGTAAATAAGTAGATTAAAAATTAACACAAAAATATACTGAAAAGAATGTTAAATGAAATAGTAAATTAAGGGTTAATTAATTACGATTAATATAAAATAATCTCTGTATAGAACAATACAGAGTTACCTTGAGTTGCCAAGTTGGACACGTGGTCTTCGAAGATATATATACCTGGTCGAGTATATGTAGAGCGGTGTTGGCCGGAGGAATAAGAAATTAATTATTTTAAATTACTGTGAATTAATATGGATTCGCTTAAAAGAATAATATGTATAGAACAATACAGTTTACCTTAGAAGCGAAGAGACACCGGACGGCGTGGCATCGTGAACTTGGATAGCACGATGAGCGATGTGTAACCTTCGAAGGTACTAAAGAGAAGAAGGACTGATGGAGGACAGTGTGGAGAAACACTGGTTTTGAAAAGGGCTCTTTTATGACTTGTCGAAGAGAGGGGTCGATATCTTGAATTATAATTAATAAGAAGCGGGACCTGAAGATGTGATCTATCGATGTCATAAATATTATTAAAGTAACGCTTGTGACATAAGCTTTCTAATAATATGAAACACAACATATAAAAGAAGATGTATATTTGAATTAAAACAATCTAATGAAGTGTAAATAGAAATTCCACAGTAACGTTTGTTGAGTCAGGTAGTAAACGAAGGGTCTCGGTCAAGATATATAACAAAAGAGAAACTTTCTCTTTGTAAACGAATATACAGAAAAATGTCTAAGTTTAAATATTGAGATATTTAAAGAAGAATATATTTAAAATTACATTAAAATATTCGTATATGCTAAGCGTAACAACATGACATAACCAAACTATTAAAATTATACTTTTGTGACAGATTACGTGCACTATCACCAACCCTTAAAAAAAAAAGCATGGCCGTCTATAATGAGGAAAGTTTGTGGAGGTACGTTATATTGTATAGAATTGACAACAACATGTATTAGTTTATATGTTACTCATGTTTATATTTTTAAATAAAATATCAAGTAATTTTAACTAAAATTAATAAATAATACTTAAATTTAAAAATGTCAAGTATCAATATGACCAACTGCATACTTTATGTGAAAATAAAACTCTGAACTTTCAAATTAAATAATTTCAATTTATTATGTAAAAAATGCAAAATAGAAAAAATAATATAAAAAAGCTCGCTTCATAGGGCTTTTATCGCATTCGTTCATTAGAAAACTCGCAGCTATCGCGCCTTATTTTCTAAACTGAACTCATGCGACAAAACGGTGCCTTATGAAGCTTGTGTTTTAATATTCTATTGTAAAAGCGCCATTGAGAGTTCAATTGCGCAAATAATCATTTCCCGGTTTACAATAACCTCCTCAGCCAAGAATCACTAAGTGTGGAACATGGCTAAATCGCAATTTTTTATTCAAAAAATTATCAAAATTCTAAAAATTTTATTTTAGATTTCTCTGGTGATTCAGATGCACAAGAAAAAGCAAGTGTTTTTAAAAAATAATGCAATACCAAATCGATTGGCATTTATTCCAACAATTTTTTCTGTAGTAGGAAAAATAATTTTGAAATTTTGACTTAACCGGTAAATTCAACAAGTGCCTCAACTATCACAGCAGCTGCTGAAATAATTTTTAAAAAGCTGAACTCAGCATTAGAAAAAAATCAAGAACTTAAAATCCTTTCAAAAGTTTCTAATAATTTAAAAAATGGAAAATTGTAAATGATATTGACTATAGCCTGAAATGGTAAGCGATATAAAATGAATTACTTCCGTCGATTTTGAATGATCTTTTTCCACATTCAAACATTAGCTAGACTTTTTTTTTAAATAAATAGAAAATTTTGAAAAGCATCCAATCATCAATTTTTTTAATAGTTTGTACTTATTGTTAGATTTTATTAATTATTAATAGTTACTAATTTTTAGTAATTATCGATTCTTGAAGAGCACCTATAATGTTTAAGGAAGTTTTTGTAAACATCTTGTTAATAGTGTTATACAAATATTATAGTATTTTCTACGACCCTTTATAAAAAGATTTTTCGTCACCGAATACTGCAGCGAAAATTTGATTTCCGTCACCAGTGAGAGAAAATCCCATAACGTTAACTTTCGTCCCTAGTGACGAAAATTACCTACTAATATTCACCTGCGTCTGGTTGCCTGCTGCCGCTGTATAACGCGATTTTTAAATCACGTCAGTTTGTGCTGTTCGTAGCTTTATCATAATTTCTGATTCAGAAAGTGATTTAGATATTCTCAATACTCCATCAGAAATAGTAAATCAAGCTGAGAAAATATATACGAGCTTATTACGAGAAAAATCGAGAAAGAGGTATGAAGAAGTCTATGTAAAATTCATTGAATAGAGGGCTGATAATAGCGTAAATACGGCCGTAAGTCGTTCAAGAATCATTTAACTCTGTGATTGACAATTCAACCCAACAAAACATAACCTTTATACCGACACCGATCAACACGTTGATAAATAATAAATTATTTTACAACGAATACGAATTATACGTTGATAAAAATAAATAATATCGATACAACTGATACGTCCAGTACCAGTTCGTCAGAAGAAGAAGAAGATGAAGTAATAGTTGTCAGAAGACGTAAAATTTACAAAGAACGCAAAAATTATTTTGAACTACTCGACGATCTAGAATTTGTTTGTTGTTTTGCGTTCTATATTTTTGTTTTTTTAGTTCCTTCAGTAATTTGAATTCCTACTCCATGGTAAAGTTTGTTAGACGCATTCTTTTTGTAGGTGTACACATTATTATCTAATATTAATTGTAATATTTAGAAATTGTCATTACATCATTTCATAATTTACAATTTTATCTTACCCTTTCTAAAAAAAATATGTTGGACACAAGAAACTTAAACAAAATATAAAATTCTACAACACAATTACAACAAAATTTAAAAAAATAATAACAGGAACGCTTGTTTCAAATGTACGAAAATAGTGGCAAATGCGGTGATATAACCTCACAAACATTAAAAAATGCCGGATATTTCGCGACAATTGTCAATTTGTATGAGTAGTAAAAGGAACTATTTTTCAAGGCAACCAACGTATAATAAATTTACAAATTGAAGCGTTAGCTAAAGAAGCCAGTATCATTGGCCCAAATTTCGCAATCAAACTTTAACCGACTTGCACAAATTTCTTGAAATTTTTTTATTCTAAGACAACTCTTGCGCAATTGCCGTAGCCGCCGTAGTTATGTAGGTGACAGATTTTTTATTTATATTAATCATATTAATGCAGTTTTAAATTACTACAATTGGTGAAAAAACGTTGTTTATGTTACGTGTGCAAAGCAGTTTTTGAGTTTTCGAATATATTTTTTGTCTCGACCTTCGGCCTCTGAAAAACTTAACATTCTCAAACTCAGAAAACCTATGCTTTGCGCACTTAACATAAAATAAAAATAATAATTGATACAAATTTTTCGATATTAGAGCATATGTGTCAATATTTTGTGCATACTTTTGTCAAAATATGTGCATTATTTGCTATTTTTTACATGTATACAGTGTGTTTAAAAAAGATGCGGCAATATTAAAGGGGGTGATTGCCCAGGTCATTTTATACAAAAAGTTCCTATAAACATAGGTCCGCATACGCTTCGTTACCGATCTACAGCGTGTTGAAATTTAATTTTAAAAAACAGTAAAAACTTGATTTTTCCAAAGCGGCTTGAGATATCATAATGAAATTTTAGGCGTGTTAATAGCTGTGGGAGACACATACTTTGCAATACAACACGATGTTTCAGTCGTACCTGTGGCGCGCGTATTGGCACGTCACAGGCTATTTTTCAAGAAAAAATAGGACGCCTCCTATTTCTCCAAAAATACAAATATGCTTTTATTTATTGTTCAATTATGAAGAAAAAAGCCCTCTTAACTTTTTATCGTACGACTTACAGTTTTTAAAAAAAAAACAATTTTAATGCATGTCCATTTATTACAGAAAAAAAATAAAAAAACAAGGTTTTATTCAAGGGCAAAAACAAATATTTTACCAAACCACAGTCCTGTTTTATTCACTGACATATTGAATGACATATTGAATGAGTCTCGTTATTAATAATTTTGTATGTGTCGAATTTGTTGAAGTTCCTTATCATGAATCGCTATACGAATGCCGAGATGACCGACATGCACTACATTTATGAGCGTGCTGATGGCAATGCATTAGAAGCTAGGCGGTTGTATACTGAAAGATTTCCTGGCCGTATTGTACCTGATAGAAAAACTTTCGAAAGTATTCATCGGCGTTTTTATGAAACAGGCACATTAAGATGAAATGGAGGAGCAGGAAGGCCAAGGACAGCAAGAACGGTAGAGCTGGAAGAGGATGTGCTAGACATGATTGAAGAAGATCGAGGTACTTCTACTCGAAAAATTGCTGACGCTTTGGATGTAAGTAATGGGACTATTTGGCACATTCTGAAGGAAAATTTGTTGTATCCATTCCATATACAACGCGTTCAAGCACTTCTTCCTGCTGATTTTCCTCCTCGTATTGCATTCTGTCAATGGCTTTTGCACAAAATGGTTCAAATCCCTCAACTCCTGATGTTGATTCTGTTCACCGATGAAGCGAATTTTTCAAGAAATGCAATACGGAATTTCCATAATAACCATGTATGGTGTGACGAAAATCCACATGAAATTGTTGAAGATCGTTTTCAACATCAGTTTCCTTTGAACGTTTGGCTTGGGATTGTGGGTGACTGCATAATTGGACCGGTATTTTTACCAAGGAGACTTACCGGAGAGGTGTATCGCAACTTCTTGGAAAACACGCTCCCTGGATTTCTGGAGGACGTACCATTAGCAATTAGAGATGCAATGTGGTATATGCACGATGGCGCACCAGCCCACTTTAGTCAAGTAGCTCGTGATTTCTTAAAACAAGCATACGGAAATCGCTGGTTAGGCCGAGGTGGACCTCACTCATGCCCTGCACGATCCCCGGACTTAAATCCCCTAGAATTTTTCATGTAGGGCCATTTGAAGTCCTTGGTGTACGCTACTCCATTGGAAAACGTAGAAGACTTAAGAAACCGAATCATTGCTGGGTACAACTCAATTAAAACCGATCCTGGTGTTTTTCAGAGAGTTCGCCAGTCAATGAGGAGAAGATTGGATTCTTGCATCCGAGCTAGAGGTGGTCACTTTACACAGTTTTTGTAATTTTTGGTTGATAAAATTGCTGGTTTGGTAAAATATTTGTTTTTGTCCTTGAATAAAACCTTGTTCTTTAATATTTTTTTCTGTAATAAATGGACATGCACTAAAATGTTTTTTTTAATAAAAAAACGGTACGTCGTACGATAAAAAGTTAAGAGAGCTTTTTTCTTCATAATTGAACAATAAATAAAAGCATATTTGTATTTTTAGAGAAATCAGAGGCGCCCTATTTTTTCTTGAAAAATAGCCTGTGACGTGCCAATACGCGCGCCACAGGTACGACTAAAACATCGTGTTGTATTGCAAAGTATGTGTCTCCCACAGCTATTAACACGCCTAAAATTTCATTATGATATCTCAAGCCGCTTTGGAAAAATCAAGTTTTTACTGTTTCTTAAAATTAAACTTCAACACGCTGTAGATCGGTAACGAAGCGTATGCGGACCTATGTTTATAGGAACTTTTTGTATAAAATGACCTGGGCAATCACCCCCTTTAATATTGCCGCATCTTTTTAAAAACACACTGTATAATCCGAACTTTATTTATTATAGTTTTAAATTTAAACTCTCCTGGTATTTAAATATATTACTGGCATGCGAACGTTCTTTCCCTTCCTTTGTAACTGGCTAACAAATTTATAGGTTGTTATGTGTACAAAATATTAGTTCTGTATCGCATGCTTTTATAGATGCTACAGAAAATTCACTGAGTGTATTTCTGCTTAGTTACACATCGATTTGTAAAGACTATTTAGATATCATCAATCTGTCATCCCAAGTCTTTTTACCCTCGTCGTTTAAATAAATGAAAGAAATAAAGCAATTTGATGTTATTTACAATTTATTACGGAAATTAGTGGCAAATTTATTTTTAATGTTGGTTTATTTTTTTTTCTATGTGTAATAAATAAACCAGTTTATTTATAATTAACCCAAATGTACCTTCAAGAGACTAATACCCACTCTTTAATAATTTCATTGATATTTTCCTTTGCACGTGGAAAATTCGCGTCTAGATATTCCAACTGTATTATATATGTATATCAAAGGAATAGTAACAAACAGTCCCTAAATTAATTATTTAAAGTTGATTTCCTGAACTTTTGGATTAACTCGTGGTGCCTGTAGTGTGACAAAATAGGATAAGAATAAATAACTTAAGGCCGTTTACTAAAATAATTAACTTTTAGAGGAATACCTTTCCCCGTATTTTATGCGTCGAAAGAAAAATTTACTGTAGTATTACTAATTCTATTTTTATTTATTTATTTTGGATGAGAAGCGAAATCTCAATTTAGATATTAGTGTATAAATCACCTTTATAACAAAAAGAGGGTCATAAAACAAATTTATATACAAATATCTAAATTTTTTAATCTGTCGAGAGCTGCAGGAATTGCCTTCCTCAACTCGTCGATATTTGAACGAAATCTAAACGTATCTAATACTATTTTTTGCCCTCTTTCCAATCCTGTGAAATAGAGTGCTATCACTTGAAAAACAAAAGATGATCTAATGATATTTTTTTAAATTGAACACCGTATATATTATTTGATATTTAACTAGTTTATTCAATTCTGAATAGAATATATACATATATACATATATATATATATTTATATATACATATATATATATATATACAGGGTGGTCCTTAATTTCTTCGAGAAATTTTAGGGTGCGATTCCTTGGGTAATCTCGAGAGAAATAGTTCCTATAAACATTTGTCCTAAAGTTTTCCGTTGTAGAGATACAGACTGATTAATTTTTCACCAAAAAAATTTTTATTTCAAAAATTTAGAAATCGATTTAGGAAACTGTTGTGTTGGTTGTCATGTTTACAGCATTTATTTGTACTTACGTAACTGTCATAAGTATTGTCAAACAATAATTAATTTGAAAGTTCGTACCTACAAATCTTTTTTTGTAATTATGGTGAATTATACAAATGCTGAAATGGCAGATATGCATTTTGTGTACGGTCTAGCTAATGGAAATAGTTACGAAGCAAGGCGTATTTACCAACAAAAATATCCTCGACGACTTGTTACCTTGTGCGGAAACCTTCAGTAATATTCACCGTCGTCTAGCAGAAACTGGTACATTTGAGAGAAACAAAAATACTCCGGGAAGACCTCAAACTAAAAGAACACCCGATTTAGAGGAAGCTGTTCTGCAGATAATCGATGAACATCCAGAAACCAGTACAAGAAAGATTGGTGTAACGGTAAACGCGAGCCATCAAACCATCTTAAGGATATTACACGGTCAACAATTATATCCTTTCCATATTCAGAGAGTACAGGCTCTTCTTCCGCGTGACTTTCCGCAACGCCTAGTCCTTTGTGATTGGTTCCGACAAAAAATTGCCCAAAATGCACAATTTCTAACCTACATTCTATTTACTGACGAGGCGAACTTCTCCAGAAATGGTATTAGGAATTTCCACAACAACCATTTATGGTCAGATGAAAATCCGCATGCCATAAGGGAGATGCACTTTCAAGAGCAATTTTCCTTAAATGTATGGGCGGGGATAATTAATAATTATTTAATTGGTCCCTTTTTAATTCCTATACGACTTAATGGTGCATCATATCGGCTATTACTTGAAAACGAGTTGCCTGGCCTTTTAGAAGATATTCCACTTTTGATCCGAAATAACTTTGGTTTATGCATGACGGCGCTCCAGCACACTTTAGTTTACAAGCTAGGAAATTTTTAAATAGGACATATCAGAATAGATGGATAGGTCGAGGAGTGGAAGTTCCGAATCAGCCGTGGCCTCCAAGGTCACCTGATTTGAACCCTCTAGACTTCTTTCTGTGGGGACATTTAAAATCCCTTGTTTATACTTCGCCAATTCAAGATCTCGATGACCTAAGAAATCGCATAATTGTTGAATGCGAAACTATTCGAAACACTCCCGGACTTCTTCAGCGTGTGAGTATGCAATTGAATAGGAGGATAGAAGCCTGGATATTAGCTGTTGGTGGTCATTTTCAACAGTACCTTTAGGGTTTATTGTAACAGTTTCTTAAATTTTTGAAATAAAAATTTTTTTTTGGAAAAATTGAACAGCCTGTATCTCTACAACGGAAAACTTTAGGACAAATGTTTATAGGAACTATTTCTCTCGAGATAACCCAAGGAATCGCACCCTAAAATTTCTCGACGAACTTAAGGACCATCCTGTATATATATATATATTTCCTTGGGCAATGAATAATGCCATAATAACAAAAAAGAAACAGTTTGCTTTGGAAATGTGATATGAAAAGATGCGTAGTCCTTGCAAAAATGAACGACAGGTACAGCTACGATAGAGATTTATTAATGATGAAATACATATTTAGAATATTATTTCGCTACACCAAAATTAAGACAATAAAATTCGGAATTTGACTGATGAGGAATATTAATTAATTACGTTTAACAAGCGCCAAATAAGATGGTGAGCGGTGGGAGTAAGTCCGAGCAGCTTTAGAAATAGTGAGAAACTTTGTATTTGGTTTTACATAAAGTTGCAAGTCAGTAGGTAAGTGGGCATGCGCGTTTTTAAAAACGACTTAAAAACGACTACGACGCATTCCCACCCCTCGCCATCTTATTTGGCGCTTGCTATACCTAATTAAGAATTATTGATCGAAAACTATAGTCCAAAATAACTACCACGAGGTGACTCTGACTCTACAATAACCAAAGAGATCTTAAATGAAAAATGACAATTCTAACTGAATTTACTACAGACAAAACCGGAAAATATTCTAATTAATTTTACAATAAAGATTCACATTAAAACTCGTACAAATTAACTGTCTACACTGTTCCAACTCTATCATATTTATTGCGAATTCCAACACCATTACACGCGTTAAATATGAACTAAACTAGAATGAAAACAAAGTTGCCTACATCAACGTGAAATATATCGCAATTTTTAATTTAATTGAAATCATACTCAGAAAATTACTATCATGGAATTTCTAATTTTATCTAACAAAATGATAAATATCCGGAAAAGAAAACCCTTATACAAATTTTTAAAGATCAAAAATTACAATTTATATTAAAAATTCTTCGATATACAGGTCCGTTCAAAAAATTATGAATAACGACTACAAGTGAACTAGGGGTGATTTCAGCACGTTACAAGATATGTTTTACCTTCCTTAAGCTTTACGTCAAATAAATTAGGAAATTTACTACAAAGGTACTTAAAGTAGTTTCCATTGCTATTCAATGCTTTTACAAAATTCTTTTATTATACCTAATTTGTATTGTGACTGAACGCAGCATGTACTTATATACTGGGTGTTCCACAAAAAGTTACCAAAAGCTATATATAACGTCTTTATTTATTATCTAATTTTAATGATCTTTACATCAAATTAAACGGTTTCGGAAACACTACATTCAGCAATGCGAATTATCTTTTTGTCAAATATAATTTACCAGAAACATGAGTCAATTGAACTGTTTTTTTTAAATATTTTTACAAAAGAAAATTTTCTACCGATTCCAGTAACGTAATAAAAACAGACTTAAAAAAAGAAAAATGCAAGGAAATCAGGTTTGCAAATTATTGTCACACATCATGGCCATGAGTTGATGTAGGCAGTTGTACACCGACAACTTCTAGGTAATTAATTGTGGACTGGTCACCGTGCGGGGAAAGGGGATAAATGTGTATGCAACCAACATAGCTGTAGTTATACTACTATCGGGATTATTCAAATTTTATGTATGAAGGAAAAATAATATTGCATTTGATTAGCTTCTGTATCGCAATCAATATATGTAATTTAGAACGCATTACATAAACTTCTTAGACATATTCAATGCAGAATTTAATCGAACGAAATATTATTTTTCTTCATACTTTATTTATCTTTTCCATCTTCTTGAATATGTTCAAAATATATCATAAAATGTAAATATACAAAAAACTTGTGTTTATGTATGACAATACGTTATGCACGTATAAAGCATTGTTACAATATGAAACAGACATGTAAATAATTTACATATCTGTAACTGTACACATGGACAATACACCTCGTATTTTCAGCATCTACTTCTGCTTAATACATATGTTTCTGCCATCTAGGCATCTAGATGTCACTTATTAAATAGTGTCACCTTATAGGACGAAACTTGCTTTATCTTTGTTGGGTGATTTCAGTAAAATGTAAATACAGATACAAATCATTTGTTTAATTGATTTGTATCAATTTGTATACATTGCTTCACTAGCTTGACTGATGACGCCTAGATGGCAGAAACATATGTATTAAGTAGAAGTAAATGCTGAAAATACGGGGTGTATTGTCAATGTGTACAGTTACAGATATGTAAATTATTTACATGTCTGTTTCATATTGTAACAATGCTTTATACGTACATAACGTATTGTCATACATAAACACAAGCTTTTTGTATATTTACCGCCATCTGGCACGTTGTTAATGGACTACACCGACATACGTATTTTTTTGTTCCTATAATAGCATAGCTATTCGAACAAAAGGTCGCCTTCCGACATAGTCTCTTCGTTCTTCGTTCCGTAAGATGTCACTCATTAAATAGTGTCACCTTATAGGGCGAAACTTGCTTTATCTTTGTTGGGTGATTTCAGTAAAATGTAAATACAGATACAAATCATTTGTTTAATTGATTTGTATCAATTTGTATACATTGCTCACACTAGCTTGACTTATGACGCCTAGATGGCAGAAACATATGTATTAAGCAGAAGTAAATGCTGAAAATACGAGGCGTATTGTCCATGTGTACAGTTACAGATATGTAAATTATTTACATGGCTGTTTCATATTATAAAATGTAAATTCAAATGAAAATTATAAAGAGAGAATTATAAATACAATAGTATTTTCAAAAATTGTATAGTTTGACGTTTCGGAATATGACACTATCCAGTAAATATTAATATAAAAAATCTACAACTAATAATATCAAAAAAATGGTAAAACTATACACTATTATCCATAATCCTAAATGCTACTTACCCAAACAAACAATAAATCCAACGAAAGTTTATAACATACCGTATGGAACACCAGGCGCCAGGCGTGTCTGTGCCCAGTCGTCAACATATTAAATGAAAGTGTTTCTGTAGAAAAGAGGTGCAGACTATGCATTGGTCGAAATGTATCCCCAGTACGAGCAATTTTTACAGGACACTGTTTCTATTTATTTACATTTTTTTACTAACTTTTTTTTTAACACGATAAGGAATGTTTATTTTAGTGTATTTATTTTTCATATTTAACAAATTTTTCTTTCTTTCTTCCGTATTAAAGTATGTTTTTTATTGCTGAGAATTACAGCAAATAAATATGTAGAGCTAGAAGCATGGAAATCCAGACACAAATAACAGGCTACTGTAAATATGCCTTTCATTTAGAGTTTTATTGACATTAGACAGTTATTAATGTTTCATTGATATTTAAAAGTATGCCTAGAGTTTTTCTTAATGAAGTGCAAATGTCAAGAGCAATAACAAAATTTGAGGAAAGATGGTCTTTGCTGTTGCTGTTGCCGCGCACCTTAATGTGAGTAAGTCTTGTATAAAAGACATAAAAAACACTGGGAGCATTACCACATGATTGAAAGAGCTCCAGGTTCTGGTGGTCGACGTGTTATTAGTCAAGGCGAAGACCTCGCTTTAATTAACCATATGAGAGAACATTCTTTTCAGACAGTTGTTGAAATCCCTAACACAATTTCCTGGATCTAAGTGGACTGCTCGGACAAGGATAAAGGAGCATGGATAAGAAATTTATTGGAAAATGTAATGCTACCTTCGGTCTTGGAAAGTTTTCCAGATGGTAACTGTACATTTCAACATGATAATTGCCCAGGTCCTACCGCCATAGCCGTTAGTGAATGGTTGGCTACCCAAAATATTCAAGTTTTGCGGTGGCCTGCGAAGAACCCAATTGAGAATGTTTGAGGATATATCGTCTAAAAGCTATATAGAATTAATTTTAGACCAATGAATAGAAACAAACTTTGGCAAACTGTTCGAGGTGCTTGGCAAGATACTACTGAAAATTACGACACAATAAGCTTAATTCAAACAATGAGGGGACGACTACAATTGGAATAAGATCATAATGGTGCTTCAATAAAATACTGATACAATTGTATACTTATTTAAATATTAAATTTCTTCAGTATCTTGACATACAATTTTATTGAATTGTTTAGGACTTACACACGCTTGACATTGATAATAATACATAACCTGAAGCTACAAGTAACAGTAAAATATACGTTTACAATAGTAAATATTTTGCAGAAACTGCTATATAAGTTGTCTGGAATTCCATGCTCACGACTGTACCTATCTGTTTAGTCAAAGTGTGCAACTGCCTACACTGTCTCGTGGCCTGCTGTGGGTGACTCTGATTGTATTTCATTTTTCTTTATCCAAGTATGTATTTTTATTACGTTACTGGAATCGGTAGAAAATTTTCTTTTGTAAAAATTTAAAAAAAAATCAATTTGAAAGCGAAAAAATGGCACGTTTCTTGTAAATTATATGTGACAAAAAGATAATTCGCAGTCTTCCCGAAACCGTTTAACAACAAGCCAGCGAAGGCTCAGACAAGTTTAAACCTGCACAAGCTGCTGTACTTGCGAACAAATATTTAATACTCGTAATCGTATTAAATATTTTGCAAAACTATAGCTAATAATTCTTCTCTTTTCCTAGCACAACTCGTTTAAATTCGACGAACTGCTAAAGTGGACCCGAACAATAAACGAACATTTAAATGTGTTAATTAAAGAAAAATAGCACACGTTTTGTTCATAAATACATTTTCCCTGTTATCATGATTATTTGCACAAACATTCATCATAAATTCGACAATTATGTAAAACACAACTGACCCGGTCTTTTACAAAATAATTCGCTGGCAGCACGCGACACGCAATGCTTCATACGAATGACAAATTTTATTTTCATTACTTTAATGGATAAACAACAGAGCAGTGAATGTAAACCAGCAATTATTTATGTTTAATTTACATTTTACAAAATATGTTGGTACATATATGGGCAAATAATTATAGTATTGAAATTGGATGTGTGATACATAAAATATTATTCTTTGATGTACTTATTATTTTGTCTATATTAAGGTCATTAACTTATATTATGTTTTGATTAATTCTATACCTGAAAATTTGGATGTCAATATTTATAATGAGAAGTATTAGTTTGGTAATTCGATAATTTCGGATTCACCTTCATAAAATTTCTGATTTTTTAACAGAAAAAAATGAACCAATTGAAATTTGACATCATCATAATTATTGAAATATTTACCAAACAAGAAGTTTTGTAGAGGACGTATTTATTGGTAACACTACTTTACAGTGCGGCTAGCATTTAAATATAACTACATGCCGCAAAAGTATTTTTTATACGCACTATCCATCACCTGACTCCGAATATTCAGTTAGCCTATTGTAAGGCTTTTTCTGTGATGTTTCCTAAATTGTAAAACATATTTGTTAGGCGCTTATCACTTTTGATATATAACGAATTTCTCAATAGGGGTATCCTATCTGCCGCATCGTCCATTTTTGGCATTTTTTAATATTTGTTTTCAGGAAAAGTTTGACAAATCATCATGAATCGTTACACAGGTCAAGAACATTTACAAATCGTTCAAATTTATTACGCCAATCAACGATAAGTTCGTTAAACTTATAGAGAACTTCGTGAATTTTAAGTCATAATCGACTAACTGAATTAAACATAATTGTAAGGCACCACGATGCCTCCTCCTCTCCTTCAAAAAGCAAAGTTTTCGAACAAATACATCCCACATGCTTCGATTGTCGCCTGAACTTATAAATAAGAAAGTCTTATTAGACCTTACTTATGATGCTTCGAAAATGGACAAAAGAAATTTAAATTTATACAAAGAATTAAAGAAAGATTACAATTCTCTTCTTTTAAAAACAAGACAGAAATATTATTCTGATAGGTTAAGAAATTCCACAAACAAATCTAGAGAAGTCTGGAAAATAATAAATACCGAATTAAATTGATATCCATCAACCGACATTTCCAACATAAATATATCGCCGAACGACTTCAACCAGTACTTTGCGAATATGGTCACACAGTTCCATAAGAACCTTCTTGCTACGACTGTTTCTTCTTATGATCTACTAAAAAACAAATCTATTAACAACAAAAATTCGTTCCTTCTTGCACCAGTTACTGAAAGCGAAATCATTGAAGTTACGAGATCTCTGAAGTCTAAACCCTGTAGGGATATTTATGGTATGAATGTTGTACTGTTGCAGGATATTATTGTTGATGTGGCACCAGTTCTGCCTCATATAATGAACAGTTCTTTTAACGTTGGTACTTATCCTGAGCGCTTGAGGATTTCCAAAATTATACCTATTTTTAAAAATGGTGATCGGAACGATATTGCAAACTATCCCCCATAGCAATTGTTCCTGTGATGGCAAAGATTTCTGAAGAACACTTATTCAGTAGGATTATTGAATAATTTAATAGAAATAACTTTCTATCAGTAGAACAATATGGTTTTCGACCAGGTTTATCGACGACTGATGATATTCTTCAGCTGGTACATTTTGTTGATGACGCTTTTGAACATCTTTGCTCTGTGGAGGGACTCCTTCAAAAACGAGTCGTTTTGGCTCGTTTTTGAAGGACTAACCCGTATTGCTTTCGGTTCGTACTTGCATAGCTGGTCAATCGAAAGATCGCTTTCTTTGGTAAAGTATCTTTCGTCCGTAAGATGTCACCGAAAGCAATACGGGTTAGTCCTTCAAAAACGAACCGTTTTGGCTCGTTTTTGAAGGACTAACCCATATTGCTTTCGGTCCGTACTTGCATAGCTGGTCAATCGAAAGATCGCTTTCTTTGGTAAAGTATCTTTCGTCCGTAAGATGTCACTTATGAATAACTGCCACCTTATAGGATGAAACTTGCTATATCTGATAGGCGGTTCGGCTCAATGTCATATACAGATACAGATCTACTTATAAAGATTTGTATCATTTGTATACATTGCTTCATTAGCTTAACTGACGACGCCTATAAATGGCAGAAACATATGTCTTAAGCAGAAGTAAATGCTGAAAATACGAGGTATTGTCCAAGTATACAGTTACAGATATGTAAATTATTTACATGTCTGTTTCATAATGAAATTAAACATATTCGTCAAATTATTTAAAGACTGGAACGTAATTTATCTCTTATTGGTGTATAAGTGCCACTGAGATAAAGAAATGCCAGAAGTGAAGCCAATATTTTCAGGAATTATACCTATCTGTCACCACAACTTGGCGCGAATTTTGCGGCAAAGATTTGAGTACACCCGTATAAGATACAACTGGTCCAAGCACTGAAACCAAATGATCATCGTTTACATCGTGAGTTTGCGCATTGGCCCTGACAAAGCTAATTTTTGGCTAAACGAGTATGTCAATAGAGAAAATTGTCGGATTTTAAGTGAAAATAACCACTCCACTTCATCCACATAAATTGACTGTTTGGTGTAGATTACATGCTGGTTGGATCATCGAACCTTTTTTCTTTCAAAATGTGACCGGAGAGCACGTAACGGTCAATGGAGCACGCTACAGAGCAATGATCAACGAATATTTGATTTCAAACATGCGTGACATTGATGTAGACGAGTTTTGGTTCCAATAAGACAGCGCTACGTGCCATACAGTAGTTTATTGTGTTCCAAATTCAATGATTCAATGATTTCTCGAAATGGTCCTGTCAATTGGCCATCAAGATCTTGCGATGTGACGCCTTTGAATTATTTTCTGTGGGTATATGTCAAGTCACAAGTCTATGTCGACAAACCAGCCACAATTAAAGCATTTAAATACAATATTATTTCTCCACAAAGGAAATGGTAACGAGTACCCAGCAGCTAGCTCCTTTAGTTCAGAACGCAAACAATCACCAGGCTCACGCCATAATGTTGTTCGGTGTATTTTAGCTGCATGTTTCAGTCGTGGAAAACGTTTCTGAGATTTAAGTTGGCTCGGTTGGATTTCAGGAATGGACAATAGATACTGATGGTCCGTTTCGTGCTTCTTCCTTTCACATTCCGCGGCGACAAGTTTACTGATTGAAGGTAGTGCTATGTAAATCTCCTCAGTTGGGATTGGTTTCAAGCAGCTGGAAACAATGCGGATACACTCATTCAATGCCACATCGACATGTTTGGTATGTGCCGAATTAAACCACACTGGTGCGACATACTCGGCAACTGAGAAACACAAGAATACAGCTGATATTTGTAAGACATGTGGTTGTGCTCCCACTTAGTACTTCACCTTGACCTCTTGATAATGATTTCGAAAGGATAGAGTTCGATCGAGCCATATGCCTAGGTACCTTAGTGAGTCGTTATGTTCCAGCTCCTGAACCTGCCATGACACGCTCAGTTCCCTCCGCGCCTACCTGTTTCTAAGATGAAAGCACACACCTGAGTTTTCGTAGGGTTCATTTTATGATGATGAGCTTTATAGTAGGTCTACAAGCAACTCAGGGCACGTGCCAGATATGAGTACATACATACATATACAAATACTTGTAATGACATCAAATAGAATAAAGGACCAGTTTATTGGAAAATTCCCCGATGGGACAGAAGACAGGTAAATATAGTTCATATGTTTGAGTCTTTAAGCAAATAATCAAGAAGATGACATGCTGATGAAAGTTGTGGATTCCAAACTCCAAAAGAAGTCTTTAATCTTTCAGATATATATAATCGAATACACCTTTCTATCTTCTATGTCTATTTATGCCTTAGTTAACACTGACACTTCTTAGCTTTCCGCTTTGATCCCTGAGAATGACCAAGGAGCTGAAACTGAAGATTACACAAAATTGATAGATTGTGCTGATGTTAATTACAGATATTTATTTACTAACGAATATGCTGAATTTGTGTTATTCAGCTCAGCTGTGAAATATACTTTTTTTGGCTTCTTTTCCGACGAAGCTTATTTTTACCTCAGAGGTTATGTGAATAAGCAAAATTGCCGTATTAGGGGCACAGAAAATCCACACGTGACAATTGAGATGCCAATGCACCCAAAACGAGTGGTGTTGAAGATGGTCCAAAGGCATCATAGGGCCATTTTTCTTTGAAACTGAAAAGAAGGCGAGAACATTACCATGAACAACTAAAATTTATTCAAGGTGTTCCTGTGTTAAATTAGTTCTTTTAGATGTTAAAACGTCTTTAAAAATAGAAAATGTCCGTTCCACATCACACCTGGTGATAGGTGCGTGATTAAAATGTTGCAAAGTGCACCATACTTCGAATGAGTAGATTTTTCAATCGGCTCTGTGCAGAATTGATATAATATATTCAAATCTGGATTTCTGCTAAATATGGCATGAACTTTTTGTCTCAGCTTTGAGAAGTATCTTTTTAAATTATGAAACTAACTTATCAACATTTGGAAAATGAGCCCTGATGTATTCACATACTCTGTGTAGTGCATGCGCTGCACAGGTAACGTGTAGCATATTAGGATAAGATTGCTTTAATAACTTCCCTGTTTTTAACATATAAGCTGCCGCATCGGTCAAAAATAATAGCATCTTGTCTTTATAGTTGTTATCCCATGACAGAATATTATGAATACATTGATCAATTACTTCTGCAACTTCACCATTTACGACTAGCAATATTTTACTCGCAATTAAGTATGGTTGGTATGAAGTTGTTGGATAAAGAATCCGAACAACTACATTTAACACATATCGTCCCATTACATCCGTTGTTTCGTCTGCACTTACCCAAAGATAATGACCAGATAGGTTGATACGTATTTTTTCACTGGTTCTCAAATCATATTTTGGTAAGTGGTATTTAAGAAAACTAGATTCATCTGGTATATGACGATCAGTATATTTTGTAAGAAACCTCTTGAGGATTATTAAGCTTTTTGAATGGGATATTGGCCACCATGAAAGCTTCACACAGTTCTTCGTTAAAAGTGTCAGGTGCAGATGGACATATTGCTGTGAATTGTGATTTTAATTGCTTATTGACTTTCAATTCACACTGCAACTTATTTTCCCTGCTATCCTCAGTCGGGTCGCCTTCCTTGAGCTTCTTTATCTTCAGGGCTTATTCTCACGAATATGTGGTACCAGAGAAATCAAAATAACAGGCATTAGGTACAGAAATAAAACTAGCATTAACGCCACATACATATAATATTCAAAAAAAAAAAAAGAAAAATTCTACCTTATCAAGTATAAGGCAGGATTGTGACTTTATTTCGCCGCAAACTTAGAGGAAAACTAGTGTAAAATATGACTTGTACACGAGATGAAAAACCTCTTAAATGAATCCCGAACAAAGATTTAAATATAAATATAAACAAAATTTATCAGCTGTCATCAATTACATTACCCCCTCAAATCAAACGTCAAATAGAACTTTCTCTATTTTTCGCACGCATCCAAAATTGATCATGCGCAAAAATCAAGCATGTAACAAATAAGTTTTCCCGCTTCCTAACATTCTACGATAACTTATATGAACAAAAACTATATTAAAAAAAAACAGTCTAATAAGTTTTGTTAATATTTTCAATGATTACAAAATATTACAAACTAAAATTATAAATTTAAGAAGCTTCTGATTTCAATAGAATTATCGCTAAAGACATAAATATAATATTAAAATATACATACATTAATTTTTGCATACGTCACGTCACAAAAACCATTATAAGAGAGACTCCAGATAGGTCATCTAATTCAAATTACAAGTTTAAAATACTCGTAATAACACGTAAATGAATTTTAATCACATCAAAACCCCTCACAATACAAAACGAAGTTATCCAAAATACATTGAACAAAATTAAGTTCTGTTCAATATTAATAAAAAAAAAACACCACCTATCTGTTAAAGAACTATGAAATCTCTCAGGCATGATGAAGCAGAAAACACCAAGCTACCCCTACCTAACACAAAATATAAATCAAAATAACAACAATATATATATCTATACATTATTACAACTTCCAGCTTGGCGCGAACTACGAACATCACACCGGCCCCTACATCCTACAGTCGTGGACAAAAATACACCTTATAATAAATTGTTATTTAAAATTTTAAATTTTTATAGTTGTGTCCCTGGAATAAAATGTACATACAATCAGTGTTTTTCATATCTTCTTTTATTATTTTCTGCAGGGAAAAATCCACTGCAATATGTTAGCTTGATGAGTTTTCGAAGAAACATGTCTCTGCACATTACATTTTTGTGAACGCCTTAAACTTAATCAACAGGCACTACAATATATCTCGATATCATTACGAATATGCAACCAATATGTATGGCCTCTAATCCATCCTACCATGGTTGCCCTACGAGAATTCTCCATAGTTAATGAAAATTAAATAGAAATACTAAAAAGAGAAAGGAATGGTCTAAGAAGAAGAAACGAGAACTACTCCGAAAATAAGGTAGTAAATTAAACTTAATATTTATCAAAAATTATAGGATAAATAAACAATATAATAATATAAAACGGATTTTTTTTATGTACTAAAAGTTGTAATCAAATAACACTGAAAGAGACGAAACCAGTAACACGCCACTGTAAAATAGAATTTTTGAATGAATAGACACAATAACGACGGAAATAACAACATCTGCTTGACGAATGCAATCGAGCAAGCAATAGGCTGTTATAACATGCATACTCTAGATGATACCGCCACAACGTTTTATCGGTGCAATTGGTCATTCAATCGCTTCAGTCGGCTCTCTGGTGATGAATTTCGTAAAGGACGCTTAAAAACTACTGCTATTGACGAGAATATTTCCCCTATTCGAGCATTGCTTGAGGAAGATCGACAGATATCATATGAATTTATTCAAGCGACATTGCACATTGATATGAGTCAAATCCAAAACATCTTACATCAATAGCTCACAGTGATACAAAATCGAACTTTCCAAATGGGAATCGGATGAGACCAATTGCAAATGAAAGTTGACATTATCCATAACAAAACCTTCAAGGGTATTTTTTAGTTCAGTGCGAGATTTCTTTTTATACGCATTTGAATTTGGTGATTTTGGAACGCTGTCTAACAAGGAAAGATCATTGAAAATTTGATAAAATAATGCTTATTTATTTTTTATTATCCTGGAAAGTTGTGGTATCTTACTGTTTTTGGGGTCGAGGAATTCATTTTTGATATTAATTTTTACCTAAAACTGACGCTAGATGGCGCTGTCATACAAATGGTGCTATTTCTTGTAGATTTTCATAGAAAAAACGGTGTATTTACTGCTTCAGACATAATATTTGAACCCTTAAAGAATTTTTATTACAAAAACAACTTTTTTATTTAAAAGTATTATATCTTATTTGGATCTCATTTTGGATCCGCTTAATCATAATCACTATCACTGTCAATTCGCATGTTTGAAGTAGCAAAAGCTCCAGAAGTAGTAGGTTGTGGATCTCTGTATGTTTCTGGTTCTTGCTCTTCTTCAGTATCCTCTTCATCGGTTGTTCTCTTTAACCACCAGCATAAATCACCTAACATAGAATCTAGTTTCTTTCCTCTATAACTAGTTTCCATGGTTAAAGCTACTTGGTGAAAACGTTCACCTTGCTCATCAGATTCGGTGGATATTTGGTTTTCAAACCAATCCATATGGTGATGGAGAAAATGAATTTTTAATGACATATTCACACCAAGGTCCTCAAAGGCTTTCAAGAGACGTTTAACCCTTTGTGCACTATCTGCTTCTCGTTTTTTACCAAGAACTTTTTCGATTACGTCTTTAATTGCAATCCATGCAATTAATTGATTTTGATCCAAGGAATTTTCAAAATCATTATTTTTCATCAATCTTCTAATGTCTGGACCATTAAACATACCTGTAAAATTAGAAAAAAATATTGTAAATTCATTTTTTGAAATCATTTATTTTATTTGTATACAATAACTTCTTTAACTTTGCTAGCACTGAGTCGTGGAAATGTAGATCTCAAAGTAGTAAAAGCTGGTCCATCTACAGAAAACACTTTTACAAAATTTTTTAAAATACCCAATTTAATATGAAGTGGTGGGAGCAATACTTTATCTGCTGGTACAAGAGGTTCATGGATAGCATCAGCTGTTCCAACACGAAAAACGTCTCTCTTTTCCCAATCACATTTTTGATATTGATTTCCTTTGTAACGTGTGTTCCACAAGCATATAAAGCACATGTTCTTCGTATAGCCACCTTGTAAACCACAAAGTAAGGCCACCATTTTCAAATCACAGCATATACGCCATTTATGGTTTTCATAATTCACTGATTCCAGTAGATATTTTACTGATTCGTAGGTTTTTTTGGTGTTCAAATTGTATGCTATTGGAATGTTTGATTTTTTGTTATTGTAGTACAATAAAACTGCTTTCATACTGGTTTTTGAAGAATCTATAAATAATCTCCATTTATGAGGAACATACTTCATACCCATTTCTGCCATAAGTTTTTCAATATCATTACAGTAAACGAATGTATTTTCTTCGTTGACAGAGAAATATTGTTGAAATACTGCTTGACGATTACGATAAGCAGTTATTCTTACATCAGGTTCTAGTAAATTGTTTTGTTTTAGTTTACGTGCAACATACTCTGAATCACGCTTCGACATATTAACGTGTTTTAGTACTTCATCTAACCAGTTTTGTGATATTGGTATCATACGATTGTTGAACTCAGAAGGCTCGTAAGTAGTATCGTATCCAATTGTCCCTGTAGCATTTGTAGATACTACGGAGGCTACATCAGGACTTGGTGGTTTTGGTATTGGAATAAACTCTGTATGTTGTTTAGGTAATTCTGCATATTTTGTACCAACATATACCATGCGTCCTCTATTATATCTGTTTCTTCCATTAATACTATTTAAACACACATAACACTGCGATTTAACGTGTTCACCTGAGAAGATATGAAAATGCAAATTAAAATTAATATATTTGATATACAGAGTGTTCACACTTAAACCCGCACCATTGGTAACTCCGTTATTATTGGAGTTAGGAAGTCGTCCAAATTAGCAAACTAGTAGGATTTTTCCTGGCTGTTACGACGATAAAAACAAAAAAACTATTGAACGTCGCGTTTTTCTGATATTTGACAAAATGTAATTTTTAAAATGGAACACCCTATATATTTTTATGCGGTTGAATAAAGAATTTAGTTCTGAATAAAAATGTTTCAATACATTATCTCAAAAAAATTGAAAATATAAAAGGTAACACGTGATTTCTTAAACATTGCATTTTGTTTAAAATAATTGATGAAAGACGTAGCATGTTTCACATGTTTATCCAATTGAAGTCATCTTCAGATATTAAATAAAATAATATCATAAACATCCTTAAAATTTGCTTACTTTATCACTAAAACGTAAGTTTTCAAATGAGATACCGTGCATTTTTAGGGATTTAGGATTTGTTTTTAAGGATGCCTAACGAAATTTGTAATTAAATAATATGTACCGATTATTTTAGACTATTCTCTTGTTGAAATATCAAAAATGAATTCCTCGACCCCAAAAACAGTAAGATACCACAACTTTCCAGGATAATAAAAATTAATAAGCATTATTTTATTAAATTTTTAATGATCTTTCCTTGTTAGACAGCGTTCCAAAATCACCAACTTCAAATGCGTATAAAAAAAAATCTCGCAGTGAACTAAAAAAAAACCCTTGAAGTTTTTGGTTTTGTTATGGATAATGTCAACTTTCATTTGCAATTGGTCTCATCCCATTCCCATTTTGGTTGTTGCACAGTAACTATATACCGATAGGTCCAACTCGCAACGGGCCATAGGCAACAATATACGTATGGAACGTAATGCGATGTGGCAACGTGTGTACGATGCCTATATTGAGTGACTTTCTTAAAATTTAAATTTATTTTGCAGAATTATTGATTTTTTTACTTTTATCTTTTAGAAAACGTTATTGTTTTTTTATTACTTAAAATTACTTTTCCGTAGCAGCTAAGAATACAATAATACAACAAATGGGCAAATTACGTATACAGAACGAATATGCAAACGACTATATCCTTGCGCGGTTTAAGTCTTACTAAATTCTTAACTGCAATGCAATATGCAATGTGCTGCAATCGAAGGAGCTGCGCATGGAGGGGATTCGATTCGCTGTTGCCACACATTGCAGATATGGCCCGTTGCGAACTGGACCTACCGGTATAGTTAGACATAACAAAACTTTCTTGTCGATGGATTCCACATTGTCGCACAAAGCAAAACTAACAATTGAGTAACTGAATGCCCTAAACGGCTGCACCACAGGCCCTCCACCAAGCAGGCATGATCTGGAACTTCGTGATTTCTTTTTGTTTCAAAAAATTAAAGATGAAATGCGAGGAATCACTTTTACGTCATCAGATGAAGCAATGGTACATTATAAAAACCTGGTTTCTGAAGTGTCTCAGGAATAGTGGCATCATTTATTTAAGGACAGGTTTCATCCACTGCAAAAATGTATTGATGTTAAAGGAGAATGTTTTTGAAATCAATAAAATCATTTAATCTTCTTTAAAATTAATACTTATTTGATTTTCTAAATTTTTTCAGTGTTCTCCTTGTATTAGCCTTTTAATTTTGATTAGCTAGCGTAATATACTATATTTTTTGTTTATTCCACTCTTATACATACAAACACAAATTCGTACGTACTTGTCAAGGGCAAATTTATATCATTCGTCTGCTTTTTTTGTTAAGTTACAATTCGTTTGATCTGGAGCCCAACCGATCTATACATCTGTCTACAAATGAAAGACACGCTTACGTAATTCCACGAACACACGCACGCTTGGACGCTCGCATCACACTCACACGTATACATTACCACACACACACTTGCAAAATCTTATGTTGCGTTCATTAAAAAAGTTCACTGAATATTTAGGTCCATCTTTGATCTTCTCAGGTGTAAAGACGGCGTATTATCTCTTTGTGTTCCCGTTTCACGCCACGATAAGAATGAATCTGCAAATCTCGAGTGCTAAATTCACGTTTCGAAAATGTTACTTTTTCGCGTATTGTTTTGCTACGAATGCAAAGTATAAATAAAAATCTGTTTCTTTATTGTATTACTCTGGGACATTTATCTTCACTTCTTCCCATCCACGTCAATATAAATTACGCTACGTTTTTATGCGTGTTTTTATCCTTATGTCTCCCATTGATGTCAATATGAAATATAATTCATTCTTATGCATATTAAATGGACCAAAATATAGAGGGGAAATTTAATATTTAAGGTGTTCGCTGCCAAGTCAGACGGGAAGCGTAAATATTCCAATAATACTTCCGTAAAATTGGCGATTGTGATTTCTCGAGATTCTATTCAGAGAAATGTTGATTGACGATAACAATCGGATATTATTCGATCAATTTAAACTGAAAATTAAGAAATTTGGAACGATGACCTTCACCCGAAAAAGATATAATGTTTGGTAAATAAAACCGAAGTCAATATCATTAGCTTTAAAAATCATTATGCAAATATAACTGAGATGAAGAAATACTTTAACCCTCAAGCACCTTAGTTATTTATTTATTTCGTGTGGGAATCAAAATAGAAATTTAGATATTAGCGTATAAATAACTTTTTCCCACTCCCCTTATAGTAAGCATACCATTAATATATTCGGCCCTATTGCGTATCAATATGCATAATGTTAACGATCATCGTTACACTTGACCTTCAGCTTATAGTCGTTAGTTTTGTGGTGCGCGATTGCGTATTACTTATTCTGTAAACGATATAGTTAACCATCATCGTTTATTTGCTATCTAACGACGAAAATTAAATACTGGGTTTAACCTGCTTCTTATAAATAAACGACACCGTTAACTGTACCTCTCTGTGTCAACTATAATAAATGGCCGCACAAGCTTTTGGTAACGTTTTAAATATGGTTATATTAATTGAGTTACAACAGATTGATGAACGGTAAGTTCAATCAAGATTCAACATAATTGTATAGTAAACATCGCTTCACCATAAAGAAGATAAAAATTTTAGGAATAGACTGAAAATTTTACGTCGTTCTTTAAGAGATACTACTAATCCTTTCGAGTTACCAGATAGGGACTGTTGGGGCAACTATTGGATTTGGTCGTCGCTCCTATGTTGACTCACCACGCACGGGTTGTAAGGCCGTATACGCACTAATTTATTTAATCTTCGGTGACAGTTATTAATGAAATGCGGCACATCCAATTTAAAACCTTTATTTACATATATACATTAATTCATACATGAAATTTTGTTATATAATGAAGGACGGTTGTCTTTTGATAAAATGTGAGACTGGTGTCTCTTGATATTAAAAGTCGCTTGCTGTCTTTAATATTGTTCTTACGACTGTTTGTCTAGAACTTTATTATGTTCAGACTCGCGACTGTTATTGATTAATGTAGACTGTTGTCTTGAACATCGTTCTTACGAGTATTGTAAGAACGTTGTTCTGTGGCAAATAGCTACTCGAACTGTCTTATTGACTTGAGTTCGCGGCTTGCTTTAGCGAATTGCTTTATTGTAATGCTGCTGTAGTCATCGCGCGCAGACCTATTTAAAGACCTTTTAAACATGGTAAGCAAAATTTACCCTTTCCCTTCCATTAACAAAATAGGCCACATGCGGCTAAAATGATCAACAAAGTTCGGCAAGTTACAAAGAACCGCTTTGATTGTAAATTGTGCCTACAATGCAAACGTTGCATCTAGTTTTTGAATCTATCTGTATACATGGCTTAGCACGTTCATTATTAAAATAACATAATTTGAAACGTATCAAATACTATAATTTAAAACGCATTTTTGAGAAGGCGGCAATAAATAATTGCCGGTAGAATAACATTGGTATACATGTGGAGGCACGTTAATCGATAACTTAAAACTTATCCAGAGAAATACAGCAATAAATAATCGCCGGTATAAACAACGGTCTACAAATACGCGTGCGGCAGCTTATTGCCGCAGACATATACAAAAGTGCCTGGCGTCAATATCTGTTGACAAAAACGTAATACGCGGTATCATAGATTTATGAAACGTCTGCATCTTGATATAATAAGAAAAATATAATTACATATACAGAAGGTTTTAATTTTGTTTCTGATTCTTATATTTAAATACTAAAATCTAAGCTTTTATTAAAATGAATAATACTTATATTTAATATATAATGTAAAATTAATAATGTTTATGTTTAAAATATCATATATAAATTGGTTTCGCTATAAGACGAAACATACTGCCCGCCTTGAAAGTATGCACTTTCAATAAAACAATGATCTGATATGAAACGGGCGACACTGCACTTGTTTTAATTGTCACTTGTCTCTAGCGGAAGTATATATAATTTGGCTGTGGGTCTCTTCAAAATGTTTTTGTGGAGGCGAACACTTGCCGTACGGATAACACCATCCTGCCCGGGATGCAGTTCCACGATGCGTCCGGTAATCCAATGCAGCGGGGGAACATTGTCTTCCTTGACAAGCACGAGTTGTCCTATGGAGAAAGCGTTTTCGAGGTTCTGCTTCCATTTCCCTCTCGGTTGAAGCTGACTTAAATATTCATTAACCCATCTCTTCCAGAAATGCTGTTTGATTTTTTGAATATGCTGCCAACATGACAAACGATTTAATTTTGTATGAGTTAAATCAGGTTCTGGTATCGCCACAAGAGAGTCTCCAATCAGGAAATGACTGGGAGTTAAGACAGATAAATCATTAGGATCGTTGGTTAGAGGAGTGAGAGGACGTGAGTTAAGGACTGATTCGATTTCGGTTAGCAAGGTATAAAACATTTCATACGTTAGGCATGCCTTACCTGCTGTTTTGATTAGGTGCTGTTTCATTGACTTTACTGCAGCCTCCCAAAGACCTCCAAAATGAGGAGCTCTTGGAGGAATGAAATGCCAACTTATACGTTCTTCGATCAGTAATTCAGATAATCGCTTGTTATTTTGCGATAATAATTTGCGCATGCCTTCCAGTTCCTTACTAGCGCCTACAAAGTTTGTCGCATTATCGGAGTATAAATTCTGAATTTTTCCTCTGCGTGCTACAAAACGTTTCAATGTATTTAGAAATGCTTCTGTAGATAAATCGCAGACGGGTTCTATATGTACTGCCTTTGTAGATAGGCATACAAATATAGCTACATACATTTTAATGTTTTTACTGTTTCTTCGCTTGCTTTCGCGAACTTGGAACGGTCCGCAATAGTCAACGCCACAGTTTGCAAATGGACGTGCAGGCTGTATACGGTGAGCTGGCAAATTTCCCATCAAATATTGATTTCCATATGGTTTTGCCTTAAAGCAACTAATGCATCGCCTCACAATTTGCCGTACGTTAGATTTTAACGATAGCGGCCAATATTCTGTTCTGATCGCTGCCATGGTTCCTTGTATCCCTGCGTGTAGCTGTTTTTTGTGGAAATATTCAATTACCAACTTTGTAATAATGTGTTTTCCCGGAAGTAATATCGGATGTTGATGTGAGTATGCTAGTTTTGCATTCTTGAGTCAACCTCCAACTCTGATAATGCCTTCGTCGTCGATAAAAGGATTTAAGCAAATAATGTGAGCCTTTGAGTTCACCGCGTTATTTTTTTGTAGTTGTTTTAATTCATTGCTGAAGCACTCAGTTTGAACTAACTTAACTATGCATTTCTGAGCGGCGGTAATTTCTGACGAGAGAAGCGAGCCTGTCAAGGCATATGTGCCGGTTTTTTGTCGGGACATAATATTACATTTAAAGCGCAGACAATACGCTACTACTCTTAAAAGTTTTGATAAACTTGAATACTTGACTAATATAGACTTGAATGATGCTACTGAATTTTGAGCGCAAATAAGAGTTGCTGACTTTTCTTCTGGAACGTTTACAATTTCTGGAATTTCAGAAGGAATGACACAATCTGTTTGTAGCCAGTTAGGACCATGCCACCATAAGTTATTATCAAATAAAGCATCTGGTAACATACCCCGTGATATGATATCGGCAGGGTTGTCGCTTGATTTTACATGATTCCAAGCAGCAACATTGGTTAATTCCCTTATTTCACTAACGCGATTAGCTACAAAGGTTTTCCATTTTTTGTTAGTTGCCTTGAGCCATGCTAAAACGATTGCTGAATCAGTCCAATAATGAATTGATTGAAATTCTCGATTGATTGTTTCAGTAACCTTATCAATTAATTGAGCTAGTAATAAGGCTGCGCATAATTCAAGTCTTGGTAATGAGGTACTTTTTATAGGAGCCACCTTTGATTTGCCGCATAATAGATTACAAGAAATGTTTCCTTCGTAATCAATACCCTTGATGTAAATGCAAGCCCCGTAAGCCACTTCACTAGCGTCACTGAAGCCATGCATTTCTAAAATAGATATGTTTTTTGTGTGTATTACCTTTCTAGAAATTGTTCTAGAGGATATGTGGTATATGTCTTTCTTGTATTGTTCGAATTGCACGTGTATGTCATGAGGAACGGATTCATCCCATGCAATTTTCAATTGCCACAGTTTTTGGATTAATATTTTACCTATGACAATAACAGGGCCGATTATTCCCAATGGATCAAATAAACTGGCGATAAAGGAAAGTATCGAGCGTTTTGTTATTTTTGTGTTTGAAATCGTATTTGGCAAATTATACATGAAATTATCTTGCTCTGAGTCCCATGAAAGGCCTAGTGTTTTACTGTTTTCCTTTTCTAATGACTGAAGGGGATTGTCAGTGGAATTTATTGATAAATCGTTGAAGATTTCAGGATAATTTGAACGCCATTTACGCAATTCAAAGCCACCTGTTTGAAGAAGAGCTGCTGTTTGCGTGATTGTGTTTTTTGCTTCCTCTATAGAATCCGCGCCTGATATCAGATCGTCTACATAAAAATCTCTTAACACTGTGGACGCGCCAATAGGATAATTATGTTTTTCATCTTCAGCTAATTTATAAAGGCACCTGATTGCTAAAAATGATGCAGAAGCGGTTCCGTACGTGACAGTGGAAAGCTCATAGATCTGTATCGGTTGATTACTGGTTTCTCGAAACAAAATTCTTTGAAATGGCCTGTCCTGTTCGCGAACCAATACCTGCCTATACATTTTTGTTATGTCGGCAGTTATAACAATTTGATGTGTTCGAAAACGAATTATGATACTAAATAAATCTTGTTGAATGGTGGGGCCTACCATTAATTTATCATTCAATGATACTCCCGTGGATGTTTTGGCGGAGCCATCGAAAACAACACGCAATTTAGTTGTTAAACTAAATGGTTTTTTAACGCCGTGATGCGGTAGATAATAACCGTGAGACAGATTGAATGAAGGAGTTGAATTGTCAACGAGTCTCATATGATCTAATTCTAGGTATTCCTTTAAAAAGTTCGAATATTGTTTTTTAAGACCGGGATTTTTGTTTAATCGCTTTTCTAAGTTATAAAACCGTTTTAGTGCAAGGCTATAAGATTCACCTAGTGGATTGCTATGGTTTGTAAACGGCAGGCTTACTATAAAGCGCCCGTTATTATCGCGAGTGGTATTTTCTCGGAAATTGTTTTCGCAGCTTTGTTCCTCTGGTGTAAAATTGATTTTTTTTGAACATTCTTCTAACTTCCAGAATAACTTAAGCCTTTCATCTAATGACGTTTCCAGTGAAAGATTACAAAGTGACCCGGTTGACAGTGACATGTTACCAGTGAGAGAACCTGATACTATCCAACCAAAGTGCGTTTTTTGCAAACATGGATGTTTGTCGTTAGACTTGATTTGGCCTATACACAAGATTTTCCAGAACAAATCTGCTCCTAACAGCATATCAATAGGCCTTGAAATGTTAAAATCGGGATCTGCTAATCTAATATTTTTTGGAATATTAAATTTGTTACAATCAGTCGTTCTGATTGGAAGGTTTTCAGTAATTTTATTAATTACCAAGCATTTAATGTGGGATTGAAATGCATTGTATCTTGATTTGATTTTAACATGCACGGCACTATTTATTTGTGTAGGTGACTGATTTATACCAACAACTGGTATTTGATATGGATCGGGTTGTAATCCTAATCGATCAACGCATGATTTAGATATAAAGTTCGACTGCGAACCAGAATCTAGCAAGGCTCTGCATGACTGCAGAGTACGATTTTTGCCATATATGTGAATTATGGCCGTGGATAAAAATACCTCTGAAGCTACCTGTTCATTAGAGCAATGATTATTGATAGTTGCATTTGTATCTTCTGATGATGTGGATGGTTGAGGTGGAGCATTTTCTTGTGTATAATGTAATAAAGGGTGGTGTCTTTTGTTGTATTTTTTACAAGACCTACATCTGCATTGTTGAACTGAATGATTTTCTCGCAAACAATTAATACAAATTCGTTTGCCTTTTATTTCTTTGAATCTTTGTTCTGGTTTCATTTTGAGAAATTTATCGCATTGATATATTAAGTGATTTCCAGAACAGACTTTACAAACTATATTAGTTGTAATATATGAAGTATGTTTATTGACTTTATTATCTTTTGATGATGAACTATTCACTTGTTGTGTGTACTGTCTTGATATCGACTCTAACGTTAAGCATTTTTTGTTTAGAAAATCAGTCAATTGTGCAAGTGTGGGAAGAATGTCTGATATTGGTAACTGATTTTCCCATTCTCTATTTGTAACCGAATCTAATTTAGTTGTGATAATATAAATTAGGAAATGATCACAGTTGTTTGTGGGAAGACCAAGTGACTCTAAGGCACGTGTATTTTTTAAAATACCGTCTTGTATTTGTCGCAATTGTCCTAGGTTTTCCCTTGACATTATGGGCAGATCAAAGATGGCTTTAATGTGTTTTTGAACAATTATTTTTTTATTATTATATCTACATTTTAACATGTCCCAAGCAATAGTGTAATTTTCATTAGAAATTGAAAGTGACTGTAGTATTTTACTAGCATCTCCTTTTAAGGCTGATTTTAGATAATGAAACTTTTGCACATTGGGTATTGAATCATTAAAATGTATTAATGATGAAAATGTGTCATGAAATGATGTCCATTCTTCATACAAACCGGTGAACTCAGGCAACGTAATTTGCGGTAACCGTACGCTATTCGTTTGATTGTTGTCTGTGTTAATTGAGTTAATTGTAGCATTCGGATTAATATTTGCATGATTTTCTAATAATTGGTCGACGCGACCTACCAGCTTGAAATATGTATTTTCAAAGTCATCTAAATCTGTTTCTTGCGTTCTAACATTTTCTAAACAGCTAATTTGAATTTGTAATTCGTGGAACTGATCAAAATAATTTTCTATTTTTTGATAACGCTTTTTCAGTTCAAATATATTAGTATTTTTGTTATCATTGAACCTGTCTAAGTAAGCTTCAAATTTGGTGAGAGCTGCTTTAATGACACCTCTTTTGCATTTTAACGCCTTTAATGTATCGGCATCTGACATTTTGAATAAGGATGGTTATATGTTTATGAAATAAAGGAATTGATTGGAGACCTACCTCTTTGTCTTCAATGATGATAACTCGATGCTATGTGTCGCTGTTATCCGGCTCGAAGGACCATATGTTGGGGCAACTATTGGATTTGGTCGTCGCTCCTATGTTGACTCACCACGCACGGGTTGTAAGGCCGTATACGCACTAATTTATTTAATCTTCGGTGACAGTTATTAATGAAATGCGGCACATCCAATTTAAAACCTTTATTTACATATATACATTAATTCATACATGAAATTTTGTTATATAATGAAGGACGGTTGTCTTTTGATAAAATGTGAGACTGGTGTCTCTTGATATTAAAAGTCGCTTGCTGTCTTTAATATTGTTCTTACGACTGTTTGTCTAGAACTTTATTATGTTCAGACTCGCGACTGTTATTGATTAATGTAGACTGTTGTCTTGAACATCGTTCTTACGAGTATTGTAAGAACGTTGTTCTGTGGCAAATAGCTACTCGAACTGTCTTATTGACTTGAGTTCGCGGCTTGCTTTAGCGAATTGCTTTATTGTAATGCTGCTGTAGTCATCGCGCGCAGACCTATTTAAAGACCTTTTAAACATGGTAAGCAAAATTTACCCTTTCCCTTCCATTAACAAAATAGGCCACATGCGGCTAAAATGATCAACAAAGTTCGGCAAGTTACAAAGAACCGCTTTGATTGTAAATTGTGCCTACAATGCAAACGTTGCATCTAGTTTTTGAATCTATCTGTATACATGGCTTAGCACGTTCATTATTAAAATAACATAATTTGAAACGTATCAAATACTATAATTTAAAACGCATTTTTGAGAAGGCGGCAATAAATAATTGCCGGTAGAATAACATTGGTATACATGTGGAGGCACGTTAATCGATAACTTGAAACTTATCCAGAGAAATACAGCAATAAATAATCGCCGGTATAAACAACGGTCTACAAATACGCGTGCGGCAGCTTATTGCCGCAGACATATACAAAAGTGCCTGGCGTCAATATCTGTTGACAAAAACGTAATACGCGGTATCATAGATTTATGAAACGTCTGCATCTTGATATAATAAGAAAAATATAATTACATATACAGAAGGTTTTAATTTTGTTTCTGATTCTTATATTTAAATACTAAAATCTAAGCTTTTATTAAAATGAATAATACTTATATTTAATATATAATGTAAAATTAATAATGTTTATGTTTAAAATATCATATATAAATTGGTTTCGCTATAAGACGAAACAGGGACTTCATAAAATATTTCAGATTATCGAAGGACCTAACACGGTATTTAATAGAAGCGTTAAGACCTCATGTAGAGGTATCATTAGTTCGACGCAGAAGTACTGGTATATCTTTAGAACTTAAGGTCTATTTGGGTCACATATTAATGGCACAGTAACTTTAACAAAATATCTTAGGTTCTTATAGCATTAAACTTCTTTGGGCAAGGGAGCTATCAACGATGTGTTGGGCATAATTTTACATTAGGAATTAGTCAACCGTCTGTAAGTGAAATTTTAAGTACTATAACGGATGCTATGATTCAACATTTGTTAAACCAATGAATTACATATCCTCAAACGGATGCTGGTAGAGAGAGAGTTAAGCAGAGGTAAATGTTGAACTCAAATAAAAATATTGAAATTTGTACAATTGCTAATTTTACAGATTTAGAGATAAATATAATTTCCCTGGAGTCATTGGTGCTATAGACTGCAGCCATATAGCAATTGTAGCTCCTCGTGAAGACGATCTTGTGCATCCCGCACTCGCGTATTATAATAGGAAAGGGTTTTATAGTATTAATGTGCAAATGGTAAGAGTAGATAATCAAGCAGATGAGGTCTCCGTATTTACATGGTCTTGTAGATATGTGACGCTAATTTAAGAATTCTAAATTGCAACGCAAGATTCCCCGGTTCTGTACATGATTCAGCTATTTGGGCTTTATCGGCTGTGAAACGGCACTTAATGAACAAATTTATACAAGGAATCCGGAATCACCTATAATTAGATGAGAATTTACGAAATTTAATAAAGATTCCATTTGTATCTTACCTATTAACATCATGGTTAATAGGTAAGGTAAATTCTCATCTAATATTATAGGTGATTCCGGATATGGCTTAGAACCTTGGTTATTAACGCCAATTGAAAATGCTGACCAAAATACACCTGAAGGTCGATACACCGCACATCACATTGCTACAAGAAATTGTATCGAAAGATTTAGGTGCTTGCTTAAACATCGTACATTACATTATGATCCTGTGAAAGCAGGTAAAATAATATTATGTTGCGCTATACTACACAGCATGGCTATAGAGCATCAACTTCCCGTAGAAGATGATGAGATGGATGAAAATGAAGATGCAGAGGGAAATGCTATTGGAAATAGTAAGATAGTGCACAATTATTTTATGAAAATACGTCATGTCCATATAACCTTTCCAGATGCAGGCGAGGACAACAGAGTTTGGTTGGCTCAGGGTAGACGAGTTCGCCAAAATATGATCAATCAACATTTCCTGTAATAAACTTAGGCATCTAAATATGTAAAAAAGCAATAATGAAACGCACAAAAATATGTTATAAGTCGAGATATCTTCTTTTGTTTTTGAAATACAATTATATGATTAAATAAAGGTCATAAGTAAACAAAGATGTTTATTTCCAGATTTATGCTATAAAATATTAGTTATTATTAAATATATAAACCATCAACTTATGAAAACATTACATTTACAAATCCTTGTTGTTCAGCAATTTAATTAATTTTATTTTTGCTTGCATTTGCTTAGCTCGAGCGCGTATTAAATTTGCCTCAGCGCTTACCATTTTGGCTTCCACAAATTTTCCAAATATAGTATTTGTTTTCTCGAGAGTATCACCTATATTACCGAGAGTTGAACTCAATTGATTAATGGAATTTTCTTGCAATTTCGTCATTTCTAAATTAACATTCTGTACTTCTGCAAATTTGTTTATTGCCTCCTTTAGTGCGGCAGAGGTATAACGATTATCGGTATCTAAAAAAGTTATAAATATCGTTTATGTAGAAATATTAATTTTTATATAACTAATTACATTTCGACTTTTTAGTAATTGGAAAGCTTGTACTAGGTTTATTGCCACAAATTTATACTTCATCTTCTTTATAAGCAGCTGAAATTAAACATTAAACTTAATACTCATAAACGTTTCGTCGAAGATAATTATTAACCTTGTCGTCTTGAATACTGCCGTCCGTCATTGTTTTGAGAAATATTACCTAAGAAAAGAAATAAGTAAATACCGAAAAAATAATTGGTATTGAAGTATCTTTACCTTTTTCATCTGTGACAGGGTTATTAACCTCTTCAGATAATGTATGTTCAGCTGCAATATTTATTTATTAATTCTTCAAATTTAATTATCATTTTTCTTTAAAATCTATTATGACAATAATCATTTGTACGTACCTGTTTCAGTAACTTCCATATGATACTCAACATCTAAAATAAACAAATACAAAATAAAGGAAAAGTCTATTGAATCATTTGAAACATACGTTCCTCCCACTGTATATCATTCAGAGAAGATGTGAAGTACACCTGGTCCAATTCCGCATGTTTATTATCCTGAATGGGATCAACTGCTTCAATTACTATTACTGTAAACAAAAGTCACATGTATTTAAGAAATATAAAATGGCCATGTCTGGTCTTTACCATTCTCATTTACACTCCCAAGATTATCTGGTATTAGTAGTTCTCCTAAGTGAATTTTTGAGAAAATCGCTAATAACCTTTCTTCCAAGTCAGTTAATGTCTTTTTTGCGGCAGGTCCACCACCAGTAGCATTTTGGGAAAGTAGTATTTCTCTACTCTTTCTTTTTGTATTTACTTTCCATTCGGTTAATATCTAACAAAGTCAAGCAAGCTTGTATAATAGGTTCACAATATATATTTTTATTGTTAGAATTTAATTAACCTACCCCTTTCCATTGCTCTGTACTTTTAAATGGGCCTCTGTTTTTAGAATTAACCTCTTTGGCAAATGTTTCCCATAATTTTTGTACTTTCAGTGAATCGCTCGGTTTATTTTTTCCTCTGCTGACAGAGAAAAGCTATAAGCTCTTCATACTGTTTTTCTTGTTGTTCGTGCTAATCGAACCTTCTTGTCACTCATTTTTCTGTATATATCTATATATAATATAATATATAATCACAGCACAATAATCAGTATAATAAATAATTACATAACTTTTAATTAATTTTCATTTTTAAATATTAATTCTAACGCCTTTATATATTTTTTTACCAAAAAGAAAACAATACTTACAAGCACAACATAACCTAAAACACTAACACAAATCTATCACTTTATCAGTTAACGATGATCGTCCGAATAGCAGTTATCGCTTTGTCTAGCGCTTTTTATCTAATGCAAGTATATGTATTTCCATCTTGCTTCACTTTGTACAAAATTTAATTTCATTTTTACATTTTAAGTAAACGACATCCACGGTATATGAGGATACGCGATGCGGTTAGTCGTTTCAAATTTTAACAGGTATGTTAATTTTCATCGTTAAATAGTTTAAAACGATTCTCGTTAATAAGAAAGAAATTGATACGCGATAGGGCCCATTTGTTTCTATAGACGTAAGTTGGTTTTACTGAAATGACTGTGATTGTTATGATGACGGGGCGTAAGTAATTTACTTACGTCCTTTAGGGAAAAAAAGTGCATCAAAACACGTGTTCTATTAATTTATATTTATGGCATTATTACAGTTTGTACAATTAGTAACATTATTAACAAAATTGGGATATTTATTTATATTTCTTGATAATTCAATGTTATTATCACCTACTTTATCAGCAACACTTAATGTCTAATTTATTAAATTCCGAGGTTGTTCACCGTTACTGTTTATCATGATTACATTTAATTTTTGAGGATTTTATTGTCTGGGGAGTGGGAAAAATGTTATAAGCAATTCGGGAGGTAACATTTACTAGTCTCGAACTCTATTGCAAGCTAGTCCTCGACTAGTAAATGTTACTTACCTCCCTTATTACTTAAATAACTATTATATCATAATACTAATTTATGCAATACAGTATTTTTACGATAAGTGATCAATTACGTCATAACCAGTAATATCAGGTACAAGAACCTAAGAAATTCAATTTACTAACGTAGTACATATAATTTCTCCAATATTTTATAAAATTTTGATTTTCAGTGTTACCTATTCCGCGCAGTGTTGCCACGCATGATTATCATAATATCCGCTTGTTATCTGTCAGTTACCGTTTCATATTATTATTGTTTATTTTATTTTTCTCGTTTTAGTTTTCGTCTTTCACAACTAGTTCTTCTTAAAACTGATAAATCATGCCTAAACCGCTTGAAAAACAGGCAAGAGAGCTAGTTTTGTCACTAATCATTAGAGCAGACCAATTTCTGTGCGCGCCATGAGCGCCGGTATGGGAGTGTAATTCGTAATATATTAGAATATGCGATGGAATAGGGACGTAACATGACCTTGTTACCGATATAAGTATAGAAGTAGAGACATTTATTCTATCAGAAATAATTAAATATACATTTGGTTTTCTGCTATTAAAGTAATATGCATAAACACACGAAAAATAAGAATAGTACATATTATAGCAGCGTTATTATAAATAAAATGGAAAATGTATGGAATCAGTGATTGTGTGCACGACAGAGGATTTAAAAAACACTTACCGTTTTAAGCGTCTCCCAAGGATTGACAAACTGGAGAAACTCGATTGTATATTTTCAACATCAGGTGCGTTTCTAAGGTTATTTCTGAAAAACATGTCCGCCGTGAGGAAAAAATATGTTTATATTCGAAAAACGAGCGTTCTACATCTAGTGATGTTATATTCGCATAATCAAAATACTTTTTTAAGCAACTTAACACATCTGTAGACGTGCCCTCACAAATACGTGTTAAGGTGGCAAAATCTGCATTTCTGTCTAAAACACTTTCAAATTTAATTAGAACACTTTCACTTTTTGCGTCTTTTACAGCACACAGTTGTGCGTGAACATCTTTAACGATTTGCAGTGATTCCCCTAACGACAGCGACGAATTTTATAATTTTGTTATTGCTTCTTATAGTCCCAAGTAATTCTCACGAATACTTTGTAAATCCATTTTAATCTGGGCATCTTGAAATTTTTTCTGGCTTGTATTGATAGCTGCACTTTCTTTCGGATCGAATGATAAAACCACGGCCTTAATTTTTTCAAACCCCGCCCGTAACCATGTACCCCAACGTGTCAGAATCGGCTGTGGTGGCTCAGGGGTATGGGGACACAATTCGTGAAATTTCCGAATACGTTTTGGAGATTTCAGGAATACTGCCTTTGTACTCGATATTAAAGCATCTACCTCTGGATAACATCTACGAACCTGTTCTGACACAAGGTGTAGAGCATGGATTTTACAAGTAATATGTAACAAGTTAGGACAATATTTTCTAAGAGACCGGCCTACAGAACACATCGTTTCGGCACCATAAACATTAATACTTGGTCTTTCGAAAGTTTAAATTTTTCCAAAGTCGGTATCTAATAGCACCTCTGAAATTGTTTCGGCATTACATTGTTCTAGTCGTCTGGATGCTAATAAAATTGAAGACGTTGGTTGATGTGGTTCCATATTACGCGCCATCACATTAACTATAGATTGTTTTTTGCTGTCAGTTGTTTTATCCACACATAACCACAGTTTTTTATTTTTCAGTTCGGCTTTGATTTTATTTTCAACCTGTTTACGCACCGATGGTAAATTCCGTAAACACCGATGGTAGAATTAAGTTGTAAATAGAATTTGTATATATACTGTAATTTTGTTAAATAAATTATTAAGGAATCTTCTGTTCTGTAATCAATATTCAGGTTTTTGATACGAGTTTGGTCACCTGATTTTGCATCAAACCATTTTTTTTGTGAGATTATGTAAAATCGTCCATTTACGATTTTTAGTTAACTGTAATACAGTTATTTTCCTTTAAAAGAATTTTCTTTGGTTTTTTGAGAAGAGTTATTTGGTTTTTAGGAAGAAAGACGTGTCTGCATGTTTGGAAAGCAATTTTCGCACAAATATGAACTTGTTTGTGTTCTCCACGCCCGATTTATAATAATATTTCAATATTATTAAAAATATTTTGTGTTTTTCATTCATATTTTTGACCTTTTCGCAAATATTACAATTTTACTTTTCTCGAAACAGCCCAAAGTTCCAAAGAAATGTACAAGTTGTTTTTACGTTCTTCTTCTTTTTAATGAAAAATTATGAAAGTTAAAAATTGAAATAGTTATTCACCTGAGTTGTCATTTACATAATTTCGCTGCCAGGAGAGTTTATTATTGTAGAATACGGTCGAAATGTCCCTTTGAGCAATGATGTTTGTACATAGTTGCAATTACATAACAACTGTGCATACACAAGTATGTAAATTTATATGTATTGCTACGTACATTCTCTTGAATTCGACCTCTTTCGTGATTATTTTCGCGTACTCAATTTCGTATTTCCCAAAATTTTTAAATAGCTAAAGAATTTAATTTTAGATTTCAGAATTTTTAAATAAATATAATGCGTGAAATTAATTATAATGACCATAATATACATAAACTATAAATTTCGATTGATGGTTTTAACCTTGAAAAAATTCTGATATAGGTCTTAGAAAAATAAAATCAAAATTATTTTCATTTTAACGGGGAAATTTACAGTAGTAATGATGGTTTGATTACAGGTAACCCCCCCAGTCCGCTACTAGCTGAAGTTTTTATGGATAATATTGAAAAATTACTTCATAAACACCCTATGAGTAACAAATTTATTTACTGGCACCGAAATGTGGATGATATTTTAGCAAGCTTTACCGGTGCCACTAGACGATTAGATAGTTTCGTAACATTTATAAATACAGTCCATAGTAATATCAAATTCACCGTAGAAATTGAACAAAATAACTCTGTCAACTTTTTAGACCTTACTATTTCAAAAATAAATAATAAACACGATTTTTCCATATTTCATAAACCATCACATACTGATATAACAATTCATAATAGTTCAATCCACCCATATAACCATAAAATAGCAGCTTACAATAGTATGATACAAAGACTTTCAACAATTCCTTTAACGACTAATAACACAGGTCTACAGTGATTTTGATGTTTGGAAGCTGTTTGCTAATTTGTATATGTTTAGGGGCCCTTTTTCCCAAAAAACGCCATATTTTTGCTCTATCACGTAAATTTTTTTATAGCGCTCTATATCTTAAAAATGTTAATTTGTTAATATACATACCTATGACAAGAATATGTTTGTTCCATGTTAGGCATGATTTTTAAATAAATTGATTTTTATGAAATTAAATGTGATTTGGCAACACAATATTAGATTTCTCAGCAAAGCAACAGAGTCGGCGCAGAAGCGTCAATACAACGTTGAAACCTGCTTATGTGCAGTTTGGTTGTCTTAGTCGTCGTGCTACTTTGTCCGCGCGCTTGTTGTCTTCGTCGTTGCGTATTTTAAGTGTTCTAGAACGTATTAATATGGAAAGAAGGCATTGTGTGAACAATCCGAATAACTTTTGTTATATCTGTGGTAGTTATGTCGTAGTAAAACAGAGGCAAACTATAACTTCGTTTCTGAAAAATGTATACCACGCTTATTTTGGTGTAAAAATTGGCGACCAAGACAAGTCCTAGGCTCCTCATACTGTTTGTTCCGTTTGCGTTGAAGCATTAAGAAACTGGCAAAAAGGTAGGAAGACATGTTTAAGCTTCGGTGTTCCTATGGTATGGCGAGAGCCTAGAAATCACAGTGATAATTGTTATTTTTGTTCGTATAATGTGTATCCCAATCTTGACTCTGCTATTCGACCAGTTTCTCATGGACCAGATGTACCGATACCTACCGCCCCAAAAGCACTAGAAAACGTCATATCGTCAGAATCAGAGGAATCTAATTGCGACCCAGATGACTCAGATTTCACACCAGATTTCGGAGAGCCCGAAGTGTTTAACTAGAGCGAACTAAATGATTTAATTAGAGATTTGCACCTTCCAAAGGATGCATCCGAATTGTTAGCCTCCCGACTTCGTGAGAAACATTTACTGGCAGCTGGCGTCACATCAAGCTTTTACCGGGATCGCGAAAAAGATTTATGTCAATATTTTACTCAAGACGGACCGCTAGTGTATTGCAACAATATTCCTGACTTAATTTCAAAATTAGGAAATGTGCCGTATGTAAAAGAAGAATGGCGTCTGTTTATTGACTCAAGTAAGCGTAGTTTAAAAGGCGTTTTATTGCACAATGGTAACGAGCTGGCCTCGGTTCCCGTTGCCTATTCGGTACATTTAATGGAAACGTATGAAAATTTTGAACTTCTTTTAAAGAAAATAAACTACCAAGAACATCAGTGGATGCTTTGTGGTGACCTTAAAGTGCTGTGCATGCTACTAGGACAACAAGGAGGTTATACAAAATTTCCATGCTTTATTTGTGAGTGGGATAGTCGAGCAAGGGATAGACATTGGACTCAAATAGAATGGCCCTCTAGAACAAGCCTTACACCTGGTAGCAAAAATGTATTACGAGATAGCTTAGTTGACTTCAAAAAAGTTTTACTGCCTCCTCTCCATATCAAACTTGGCTTGATGAAGCAGTTTGTTAAAGCCCTAGAAAAAAATGGACAGTGTTTTAAATATTTGTGCGAGATATTTCCAGCCTTATCCGATGCCAAGTTAAAAGAAGGTATTTTTGTTGGGCCGCAGATAAGAACATTATGTAAAGACAAGGATGTTCAAAACACAATGACCAATGTCGAGGAAAACGCCTGGGTTTCATTTAAAGAAGTAATTGATAAGTTTCTTGGGAACTCTAAGGACGAAATCTACGAAAATATTGTTCAAAATATGTTACAACACTTTCATCGTCTAGGTTGTAATATGAATAAAACAGGAAACGCACTTTCAGCATTTCCTGAAAGTCTGGGAGCAGTTAGCGAAGAACAGGGAGAGAGGTTTCACAAAGACATTAAGGAAATGGAACGGCGATACCAAGGCAGATGGAGCATAACGATGATGGCGGACTACTGCTGGATGTTAAAACGGGATATGCCCTTAAAAACATACAGCCGAATGTCCGGACAACGCAGCTTTCTGGCAAAAAGACAAAGATTTCACTTAAAAAAGGCTGAGTAAAGTATTTTTTTCCACTTTTTTAACTTGTATTCCACCTTTTTACTCAATAAACAAATTTTTTTTTTTAGAAATATCGTTTTTTTTCATTTAATATTTGCAAAAAAACCTTACGTGATACAAATAAATGCATAGAATTTTTGAAATCAGCCTACCAAAATTATATAAAATCATATTAGAACAAGTATTTCCTTCTGATAAGAGGAAAAATAAAAATAATCAATTTAAAAGTTTAATGTACATAGGCAAACCTTCAATTAAAATTAAAAAATGTTTAGAAACTTCAGACCTAAATGCATGCTTTAAAACAGACAACAATTTAGCCAGGTTCATTAAAAACAATAAATGATAACAACACACAATGTTGTATTAGATTTACACTTTATTTAATAATATTTAATAATGACTATATAACAGCTGTTTCACCGTACAACGGTTTCTTCAGATATATCTTCTTCAGATAATCCAAATCGTCAAAAGTTAATAAATCAGGGGTATATAAATTAAAAGGGGGTAGAAATTGTGACAAAATTTATATTGGTAGAACTTTCAAAAATTTCAAAACTAGAATTTCAGAACATAAACGTAGTTATGATAACAAAAAACTAGATTCTAATTACTCAAATCACTTATTATCTGAAAACCATTCATTCGATCCGGAGCTTGACATCTTACATGTACAAAATAAATCGCATAAATTAGACCTCTTAGAAGCCCTGGAAATAAATAAAAATAAAAAGTCTGGGAATTTACTGAATGACCAACTAGATATGTATAGTTCTCCTTTACTAAACTTATTTAATTAGGGTTTTTCCATGTGATTACTGTGTTTGAATGCCTAATCTCTCCATTTCCTTTCTTTGTTAACAGCTTATCGTTTCTTTCTTTATATACCTGTAATTACCAACTCATTACCTTCTCATTTCATTTGTAGAATAATCATTATACCATCGTCGTTTGATAAAGCTACAGTGTTAGCGAAACGCGTCACATTTTTGGAAACGTTTAGTAAATATACGTTTTATATAGTGAAGATTAAACAAATTAATTGTTTTGTTTTATTTTGCATCGTATTAAAAATATAATTTGATAAATATGCATTATTTAAATAATATGATGATTTATATTATTAAAATCACATTATTAATATAACCGGGTGAGCTTTTTTTCATCTTTTATATAGGGATCTCGGAAACACTATACAATAGATAGAGATTTGGTTAGATGGGGAAAGAAGTGCAGTTTTACGAATTTGTCTTAGTGCTGCTGTTGTATTTCAGCAAAAGTTCACAGCTTACTAGATATTTGCAAAAAAACTAAATTTCTCCATTTTCTTTAATATCGTCTAATCACTTTATTATTAAATTTAGAGAGAAGTTGAAAAGGAAAAATCCGAATATATCCTATCCCCAGAGACGTAGATACGTATTTCACCTTTCTACAGGCTCATCGGTACGCCCCTGCTGGAGATAGGATATTCCCAAACACATTCACAAAAAGAACCACATCGAACCACATCGCCCTATCACCGTAATTATCCAGACGCCCTTCCAAAGGTGGCACAGCCAATCTCTCTAGAAAACTGCATTTTGTTTGTGTCTTCACTCATACTACGGCTAACCGCATGTGTAATGTATCAGAATAATTGAAACATACATGAGTAGGTAAACCCCACCAGATATATTCGCACACGTTCAAAAAAAATATTAATAGTGAACCTGTATTTGTGTTCTTCACACCAGATTTTTAATAATATTTTATATTATTAAAAATACCTTTGTATTATACAAAACTGGCGGGGTTTACCTACTCATGTATGTTTCAATTATTCTGAAAAATATTAAGGTAGCTATACCCTCTATCAACCTGCGTTAATTAATTTTTTATCGGAGTTATTTTCGGGTTATGACACGAACTTTTGTTTTCTTAAACGAAACTTATAGTTGGCAATGACTTCGTTAAAAACAGCTTATTTTTCCCGTTACAACATTGTACTATTTGATAAGGTTATTGTGTTAAATAAATGAGTTATAGCCATTTTGAATTTCTTTGTTACTTAAAACGAGTTGGCCTTTGAAAAACTGAACAAATCAATATTTGAATACCTCAGTTTATTGCAAAAATAATAAACCATACCTAAACAAATTAAATTAAAAAATTCAGAACAATGAGGATCGTCACCGGTACTGTTAGATCCACTCCTAGTTTCTTGTTACCGATTCTTTCTAATATTGCCCTGCCGGATATCAGAAGTCTCGTAGCAGCACATAATGAATGATCTTAGATTTCCAACTATATTGATCTTCTCATACACAACGATTTCATGAGCGACTCTAGGACGCGACTGAAATCTAGGAGACCGATTTGGCTGGATGCTGATGTTGAGCATCCCATCAATGCAAATGATACAATATGAAACAAACATGTAAATAATTTACATATCTGTAACTATGCACATGGACAATACACCTCGTATTTTCAGCAATTACTTCTGCTTAATACATATGTTTCTGCCAATATAGGCGTCCTCAGCTAAGCTAGTGAAGCAATTTATACAAATTAATACAAACCTGTTATAAACAACTGGTTTGTATCTGTATTTAAATTTACTGAAATAGCCCGCAAAGATCAAGCAAGTTCCGTCCTATAAGAAGACAACTATTTAATAATTGACATCTTACGGGCGAAAGATACATTGTCCGGAGGGCTACCTATCGTTCGAACAGCTATGCTGCTACGGGAAACGATAAAATACGTATGTAGTTGTAGTCCATTAACAACCTGCCAGATGGCGGTATATACGCAAATGATTGTTGAATAGCTATCCTCAAACAACATCGAGATCTAATTCCAAATCCTTCAGAATCTCTGCCGGGCGTAACCCTCCCACGTAGACAGTGACCTCAATTAAATAGATTCCGCACAGGCCACGGGAAGGTGCAACTCAATGTTGTGTCAATGGAAACTATCAGATACTAGGTTTTGCAAATGCGAAATCAGCTGACCGAAAATGGTTGGATTGCGCAATCGTGCAATGAAAATTGCTGCAAGAAAAATTGCATGCAAACTGTAAAATAGTCTTTACAAATACTATACACTCTAAACGGTCCCGGTCTTGACAAGCTTCCAGCTTGACACATTGGGCACACCCTGTCATTATCTGCATTCCTAAAGCAATTAAATATACAAACTAAATTTCCAGTTGACCTACATAAACCTCAAGCTGTTTCAACATAATTCTTAATACATCTTATTGCGACCATTTTATGCAGTTTATTAAATCGAAAAGACATTTATAATTAAAATAATAAAATAAAATAAAACCATAACTTCGTTATACCACTTTATTCACATATAATAGTGACCGCGGTTTCGACATACAATGTCATTATCAAACTGCAAAAAGTTACAGACCTACATAGATCTTATAAATGACACAAAAATATATGGGGGTGGTTTATGATGTTATTCAAAATTACTACTATATACTTAACTATTATATACAACATTGGAAAAGAGGTGTATATATAAGATCCTACTGGTCGTTCAAAACAATATCTATTGTGTTGTTTCGGCTTTCAAAAATTTCTAGAGCCTCTAAAAGATTTAATTTACGACCTTTCTCGGCCAAATGCAATATTTTATGATGACCAAATGTATGCCTTTCTGTAATAAGATAGTTTGCGAATGTTGAATTTGTCTTCTTTAGTTTATATGACCTCATGTGTTCTTTTACCCGTATAATAAAACTTCGACCAGTCTGACATATATGTATGTCATAATGACATTGTATGTCGAAACCGCGGTCACTATTATATGTGAATAAAGTGGTATAACAAAGTTATGGTTTTATTTCATTTTATTATTTTCAAAATGAATTCCCACAAAGTTACGGCTACTAGTATTAATTTATAATTAATAGTAAAAAGAGCACACTAATAACAATTTTAACGAGAAAAGAATGGGCGAGAAATTAAGTATTTTAATAGTCTACTGTTAATTTGTATAAACGAATAATACTTCAACGTATTAGTAAAATGTCTTTAACAATAAATATGGCTTTATTACATCCGCTGACCTTTCATACTGTTCTATTTTATACCGAAGTGCATTTTCTCTAATAGGTAGTAACTCTGTTATTTAATAAAACAATTTGGAGTTACCCAGCGTATCTTTTGTTAGTTTCATTACTCATTTAGTCGTTAAATATAGTATATTGTTTGTTGAAACTATATAATTATTATTTTACTTCCTAAGAAACGAAGTGGAAACTAAGTTATACAAGATGATTCAAGAGAAACGGTTCAACCGGATTTTGCTTTTTTTAATTTAGAATTTCTAACCAATGAATAAAAGGAGAATGATTCAGTTTCCTCTTAGTTTCGATTAACGCCATTAGACTTCTTCCGTTGGTGCTATCTTAAATCGCCGGTCTATGAGAATAATCCGCAAACAATTGGTGCCCTCAAAGTCAACATAACGAACTCCATCCAGTAAATTCAGACAGATACGAGCCCCGTCCCGTTTCAATTGGCACACCTACTAAAATTTTAAATTTTAATCAAAACATGTTTGAAAAACGGTTACAATCAATTTTTTAACTGAAAAATAAAAGGATAACACTCTTAAACGTTGGACAATATATGTTAAATATGTACTTCAAATATATTAGATAAAAATAAAATCCACCAGTTAACCATTTGTGTCTGATTTGTTCATGTATTCTTAACACATAAAAATTGGTAAAAATCGAGGTAGCTATGAAAGATATGTCAAAACTTCCATTAATTCATCGTTAGGTTATATTGTGGGCAGTAAATATTATTATTATACGCTGTAGTTATTGTAATTAAATAAACAATGGCAAGAGGTAAAGCAATTGATGAAGAAATTAGGTCAATAATATAATTGTAAAACTATCGAATGAAGGGAATTCATATTCTGAAATTGGAAAATTGTTGGATATATCAAGGTACAGTGTTAGAAATGTAATAAAATTTTACAAGAAAAACAGTTCAGTGACCCCAAAACCCCGTAATACAAAGAAAAGCAAACTCACTGATAACGACAGAAGAGCTTTGAAATGAATAATAAAACAAAATAGGCGTGCTAATTATGGCCAGTTGAGTGTACTATGGAGTGATGCTGTAGGAAGACGAGATTTGGGTCGTACAAGGTGACACTTTTGAAATACTAATTTTGTTTTGTTAAATATATTTTTCTCTAGGCCAAAGAAAAACCTTTATTGACCTCAACACAAAAGAAAAATAGATTGAAATGGGCCACAGACCATAGTAATTGGGACTTGAAACAGTGGAACAAAATACATTGGAGTGATGAGTCTCGATTTGAAGTCTGTATAGGTAACAGTCGGAGTCGAGTCCTCCGTTAAGGACATGAGACATTTCATCCAGGTTATCTGAAACGAAAAGTAAAATTTCCGGCATCCGTTATGGTGTGGGGGTCGATGTCGGCAAAAGGTGTCGGGCGGTTATATTTTATAGATGGTATTGTCAATACCGATAAATATTTAACCATTCTTAAGGAATGTTTGTTACCCACGATGGAAGAAACTTTGAATTTGGGGGATGATTTTATATTCCAGCAGGACGGGGCTGCGTATCATACGTCAAAAACAGCATTAAAATGGTTTAAGGACAATAATATTCCATTGTTAAAATGGGTCTCAAGCAGCCCTCACCTATCGCCCATAGAGACTCTATGGCATCAAATGAAAAAGGCCTTGCGCGCAGCTCCTGCAAGATCAGTGGGAGAATTGAAAACCAGGCTTCGAGAAATATGGCATGGATTCATGGCACAAGATTGTCAAGAACTTGTAAATACAATGCCCAGGAGAATCCATGCCGTTATCAAAGCTAAAGGCGATGTAACGCAATGGTAAAGTTTCGTTAATGTTTGTCAAAGGTTGTGCGTCTGAAGTTTATTTATATATAATTATTATTATTATTGATTTTTTTTTTTTCGAAATAAGTTGTAAACTAGTTTGTAATTGTTGGCAAAAAGGCTTGATGAAAAATAAAAAACTTTTAACATATTTATGAACAGGATTTCTTCTTCTAAAATGTTACTTACTAAAAATTTTAGAGGTGTGCCAATTGAAACGGGATGGGGCTCGTATATGCGACAAAGTCATCGAAATTGGACCTCCCGAATACGTGCCACCAAGTAAAGTTGTGGCGGAAATTTGAACGTCGTATTGTTTCATACTTAACACCATCAAATAAAAAAAAATTGAGTGGATATCTCATACACAACTTGTTTTATTTACATTTAAAGATCGAGCGTCCTTATTCAAAGACTCGTTACGTTGTGCAACAGAATTAACACACTGTTGTACAACATTGTTAATACAACTGACAGTATTGACATAATCAAGTTACAGTTGTTTATGATGTTAGTTAACGTGCCTAGTTCGATTAATATAAAATTGCTTTGCAGTATCTCTTCAATTATCTTCAGATAAAAATAAAAAGCCAGTAAAATTTAAACTACCCTCGTTTTCTGGATGTTTTCCAGAGGTTAAGATGTTTTTTTGGTAAATATATACCAAACGGAATTAGAGTGTTTCCAGCAAACAATACCAACACATTAATTTTAAATAAAAAAAAACAATTTAATCAAAATATATATATAAAGCAGTTGAGTATTTGAAATACATACTACAAAATTCACAAAATATGTCAATTTTAAATCACTTTCTTATTAAATTAATTAATTTATCGAAATTGCGTTCGACTATAATATCAACGCGTTCAACAAGAATATATGGTAATTAAAAATTAGCATATCAAATGCCTGCATTCCAAATCCTTTCTGATCCCCTCACGTCACTGCACAACAGTCAGGACATGACATGGCCCAATTGGAAAATGTTTTACCAAAAACCGACTGACTAAACCGCGAGTTATTAACTTCGGGCACGTCTGGGATTAAATAATAATTAATTAACATCTACAAGATCTGTAATTATACACTTTGCCATTTCTAAATTTGAATATCTAAATACTAGGTACAACTGCGTGTTGTTGTATGAACTTATATAAGGTACAACGATATTGACTAATGTGTATAAGGTAACATGATGAATACACAAGAATGCAATTTTGTTTTCCCTAAATATTGCTGTGAGTTTTAGTCAATTATGTTGGAGTATATGGCTACCACTAATGCATATTTTTCTCGACTCTTTGATATCGTCTGTGTATCTCAAGGTTGTATTCGGGTTCTACGTAACTAGGCCTAGCGTTAAATGTAAATTTCAAGAAATAACAACGATCTATATCCCATTAAAGGGTTATAACTTCGAAAATATTAGAAATAAGTACTATGTTATTGGTACCATTTTAACGGCAATTTTACAAGGAATTTGCTGACTAATAAAAAAATTATAGGTTCAATTTAAAAAAAAAAAGAGAAAATAGCCTTTAAACTTCGATAACTTTGGCACGACATATTTAACACCTTGTATATGTTGTCACGTTGTTCACCATCAAAACATATAACGTGTTAGTCCATAAATTGGTAACAAAAGAGTTACGTGAGGCACTGTATCCATTTTCAGGCTAAGACTGTCAAGATTTTAACAAAATTTGTAATAGAACCAAAACTAACAGTTGTAAGTGCACATTGTCATATATCATTGGAAAGATAATTTGGGTGGCTATCATCATAATAACAAGAAAGTATAGCAATCTATTTAAAAAAAAAATTGAAAGTGGTTGCGGAAATTTGGAAGACCCTGTAAATATATAAATAAAAATAGAAAATGCACTGTAGCAAAATTCTTATCAGGATTATAGAGAATACACACATAAAGCTTTGAAGTCTTCATTTTGATTCTGGTAGAATCTTAAAATTACCACACTTGTGTATCTCACTTAGCCTAGGGGATCTAATCCCTCCAAAGTCTAAGCTTTGACTCTTTAAAATATAAGCGTCTATGGATATCTTGATTTTACTGAAATTTTTTATTTAAAAAAAAGTGTGTTATTGAACACTTGTTTAGTGGAAACCTAGTCCCTATAGAACAAAATGTTTATCTCTACACTGTGTACAGTTTTATTTGATATTTGGTTGTTAGATTAAATTACGCAGATATCTTAAGGTCGTGTCGAGCATGGTTACTTAGATATTTTGCACAAGTATTCAATTACAATGACGAAAATTTACTGTTAATTAATTTAAACTTATTATCCATATACGCTTTGAAATATTCGATTTGAGTTTTTACAGACTTCAAACTTTTGTGAGTCATTTTACTTACACTGATCTTGCTCCTCATACATATTTCGAATTCTTCATGAATACATATTAGGATAATTATAGTAAATTCTGTGAACATTCAAAATATTTCATATTTTTATTCCGTTAGAATAGAATCTTCAAATTAAATTTAAAGAACCACGACCCGAAGATTATGTTAACCATATTTAACATTTCAAAGAATCATTTAGTTCACTAGCTCCAGAACAATATATACTCAAATCTTGCCGGGTTCGGCTAGTTGAATATAAAATATATATAAGAAAACATTACAAAATTAATGATCTACATGCAAAAAAAAAGTATAATTATGAATGTATATATTACTATTATTACTCAAAGTCTATGGTCAGTTATATAACAAAATATTTAAAGAATACTCTTGTTATAATTACGGACTCATAAAAGTAAGTTGTCAATTTGAATTTTGAATATGTTGTATGTATCGTTTAACGCCACGCGATAACATTTTATGATATCGATTTTATAATCGTCGACAATTAATAACGTTTTGCCTTTACTGCTTATAACATTCAAAGAATATTCTTGTTATAATTGCCGACTTATAAAAAAAATGCCACCTTGTAAATTTGAATTTTGAATGTTAGTTCCTATCATTACTCCGCCAAAAAGTAGTAGTAGTATAAATATAACATTTAATAGAATAAAAGCTTTGTTCGTTACAAAATATACATAGATAATCCTGGAAATTAATTGTTTTCATATTACCCTCGATCACTTAAAGCAAAGTACTCCACCAAAAAGTAGTACAATTTAGTTACAATTATTTATTACTAGAATTCTCGTTACAAAATATATTGCATAAACGACGTATGCGAAGGTTTTTCCAACATTTTCATAAATAAAGCGCTCTCTCACCTCGTAAACGGTCGCTCATACTGGAAAAATTGTCTTCACGCACTTCACTTAGTAAATAACTAACATAAGGTGCATCATTAATAAGAAGGAAAAGACCAAAAGATCACTGGGAATAAAGCAATTATAAGAGTAATAGCACAAAAGGGAAAACTATAAAGAAGACTACTACTAACTTTGCGAAAAAACAGAAAAAAAATTAAGAAAGTTTGGGCCCAGCTAAAAAACCGCTGCTCCAGATCGGAACTATTGACTATATACTATAAATACATAATTAATTATATTGCAGGTCTTAAATATAATTGCGGCTTTATAGAGTATTATTATAATGGAACGGTTAACTCATATCCGTAAATCCAGATCGTTCTGCTTCTCATTCTATAACGAACGCACATGACACCAAAAATATTTTAAAATATGTTCCCGTATATCGATAGCGTGTTACAGTTTGCATACCTAATTACCTTACACCGTTTACGTTTGCATAATGTTTTCCCGGGTGTATTAGATCTACCGCACCGTTGAGAGAATTTAAAGCGAAAACTAGACCATTTGCAGTGGTTAGCGTCATGCTGTTGGTTACTAGCATTTTAATAAGGAAGTTTTGTACGATCTTAGCTTATGATTTCGGTGTAATTTCCCTTCATTTTATATCGCACAGCTTCTTAATGTCTATATTGAATATTATGTGATTTTCATTTTATTAAATATTTTTAAAAAAAAAATATATATATATACAGGGTGGGGCATGAGAACCAAGTGTTTTTGGTTTGGGTAGTACTCGGCCATTAGAAAAGGGAGGGGCGCGCGGTTTATTACAATCCATTCCTCGACTCAAAGCATTTCACTTTCTCAGTTGCCACTTGCCATCATGGAGAGGTGGACGCTAGAGCAACGCGTGTTCGCGTATGATTGTTTTCTTCGAAGTGACGAGTCGGTGACTGCAGTACAGCGTGAATTTCGCAGAAGATTTAATATCCATCGTAATGACTCTGTTCCTGCCCGAGACACCATCTTACGCTGGGTCAATAACCTTCGAACAGTAGGTTCAATAATGAAAAGAAAGCCGCCCGGTCGTCAACGTACTGTGCGTACTCCTGAGAATATTGAAAGGTCGAGACAAGCATTACTGCGAAGTCCACGCCGCTCTGCACGTCGACATTCAGCTGCACTTCAAATCAGCAATCGCACTGTACGGCGGATTTTGCATGGTGACTTACATTTTCACCCATACGAAATACTGGTTGCCCAACAATTAAATGTAAGAGATTACGCCCAACGCTTGAGTTTCGCACAACAAATGCTTGAACTTGTTCAGGAGAATGAAAACATGTTGTTACTCATGAGTGATGAAGCTCATTTCCATCTTACGGGGGTCGTCAATAAACAAAATTGCCGGTACTGGGCTGACGAGAATCCACGACAGTTACATGAGATGCCATTGCATAGTCCTAAGGTAACAGTTTGGTGTGCGGTGGGAAAATTTGGCATCATTGGCCCATATTTTTTTGAAGAAAATGGGGTAACCGCTACAGTAACATCTGCGCGTTACATTCATATGGTGAATAACTTTTTCATACCTGAATTGTTAAGAAGAGGTGTGGATATTCAAGATTTGTGGTTACAGCAAGATGGGGCCACGGCACACACCGCCAGAGCATCTATGGCTGTTCTTCGCCACCTGTTTCCAAATCATCTAATTTCGAGATTTGGTGACGTTTTGTGGCCTCCTCGGTCTCCCGACTTATCGATTTGTGATTTTTATCTATGGGGGTACCTCAAGTCACGTGTTTACGAGGCCAAACCCCGTACGTTAGACGCATTAAAGGAATCGATTCGTTATGAAATCTCCCTAATCGACAGAGACATGCTGGAAAGAGTGGAGGCCAATTTTCGTCAACGGCTGCAACAGTGTATCAATGAAAACGTACATCATATGCCAGATGTAATTTTCCGTACTTGAATATTTCAAAATGCTTTATTATTAGCTATGTTGTACTACCAATAAATTTTTTTTAGAGTAAAAACTAATAATTTTATTATCATTTCAAAAACACTTGATTCCTATGCCCCACCCTGTATATACATATATAGAATAAAATAAATTAAAAGCGGGCAAGCGGTCTGTCAATTAAAAAACTCATTGATTAATTATCCCTATATTTCGCAACAACTTTGTTGCTTCTTCCGGAGATACTACAAGATTAATGAGAAATAACATTAAATAAATAAGAGTATAAAACAGTAGTAAAATACTTACAAAATGTAGAGTTGGAAAAAATAATAAAAGTGACGTACAAGGACAATAAAATTGATTAGATTTAAAACTTAAAGTAACTATAGATACAAGCCTTTAAAACCTTTAAAAAACATGTACATGTAAAAGTTAAAACATGAAAAATGAAAAATATAAAACGAAACATATAGCAAAAAACTAAAGTCACAAGAATATAAAAAAAATAATGCATTATAAATTTAACAATTTATGGACAAAATGACAAAACAATTTTTAGATGGTCAACTAACCGTCAAACCGAGTATATTAAAATAAATTATACTTAGTCCGTTAGTATCTATAATCTATCTATATCTATAATTTACGTTATTTGTGTCTCTGTTAATGTGGACCATTTCTAAAAAGGTTCTTTTTTTAAGGTTATTTTCAACGTGTAAGAACTTAACGTCAACAAAACTGAATGCATGGTCACGATCAAGTGCATGGTCCACCAATTCACAAGATCTCTTTCCAATACGGACATCACTTTTATGCTGTATGATGCGCTGTTTTAGGCATTGTGATGTCTGACCTATATAAACGCCACGACAATCCAAACATGCTATCCTGTAGACAACATGACTATTTAAAAAGAAAGGTGTTATGTCTTTGATCTTACTATACAACTTCTTCAAAGTATAGGTGTTGTATTTAGCTATTTTAATGTTATTAAATTGTTTGAAATGTGATACAATTGTATGAGTATGACTACCAATGTATGGGTTTTTTTTTGTATATCACACTATCTGCAGGAACGTCCTCAGTAGGGCCATCATAAAAGTTTGAGCTATATATCAATTTATTAAGTATGTGCTTAGGATAGCCATTGTTGACCATCCAAAAATTGTTTTGTTATTTTGTCCATATATTGTTAAATTTATAATGCATTATTTTTTTATATTCTTGTGACTTTAGTTTTTTGCTATATGTTTCGTTTTATATTTTTTATTTTTCATGTTTTAACTTTTACATGTACATGTTTTTTAAAGGTTTTAAAGGCTTGTATCTATAGTTACTTTAAGTTTTAAATCTAATCAATTTTATTGTCTTTGTACGTCACTTTTATTATTGTTTTCAACTCTACATTTTGTAAGTATTTTACTACTGCTATATACTCTTATTTATTTAATGTTATTTCTCATTAATCTTATAGTATCTCCGGAAGAAGCAACAAAGTTGTTGCGAAATATAGGGATAAGTAATCAATGAGTTTTTTAATTGACAGACCGCTTGCCCGCTTTTAATTTATTTTATTCAATATATTACGGTCGATAATTTGGTTTAAATTATATATATACATATATATATATATATATATATATATATATATACATATATATATATATATATATATACTACTATTTAACGTTTAGACATTTTATTATCTTCTTCAGAAAAAAAAATATCTTTTATGTTGTAGGTTGGTAAACTATTTGTGTAACTGTACAATGTCATTATTTAAAAATTGTGCAGTTACAGAAATGGTTTACCAACCGCCACAAAATTTGTTTCCTAGGTAGGTCGTGAACGACTGAGATAGACATATAAGTCACGTCTGAGCTTTGTATCTTTCGCCCGTAAGATGTCAATTATTAAATAGTTGTCTTCTTATAGGACGGAACTTGCTTGATCTTTGCGGGCTATTTCAGTAAATTTAAATACAGATACAAACCAGTTGTTTATAACAGGTTTGTATTAATTTGTATAAATTGCTTCACTAGCTTAACTGAGGACGCCTATATTGGCAGAAACATATGTATTAAGCAGAAGTAAATGCTGAAAATACGAGGTGTATTGTCCATGTGCATAGTTACAGATATGTAAATTATTTACATGTTTGTTTCATATTGTACAAACGCTTTATACGTGCTTAACGTATTGTCATTAACGTTTTATTTTATTAATTAACGTTTAGACATTTTATTATCTTCTTCAGAAAAAAAAATATCTTTTATGTTGTAGGTTGGTAAACTATTTGTGTAACTGTACAATGTCATTATTTAAAAATTGTGCAGTTACAGAAATGGTTTACCAACCGCCACAAAATTTGTTTCCTAGGTAGGTCGTGAACGACTGAGATAGACATATAAGTCACGTCTGAGCTTTGTATCTTTCGCCCGTAAGATGTCAATTATTAAATAGTTGTCTTCTTATAGGACGGAACTTGCTTGATCTTTGCGGGCTATTTCAGTAAATTTAAATACAGATACAAACCAGTTGTTTATAACAGGTTTGTATTAATTTGTATAAATTGCTTCACTAGCTTAACTGAGGACGCCTATATTGGCAGAAACATATGTATTAAGCAGAAGTAAATGCTGAAAATACGAGGTGTATTGTCCATGTGCATAGTTACAGATATGTAAATTATTTACATGTTTGTTTCATATTGTACAAACGCTTTATACGTGCTTAACGTATTGTCACACTTAAACAAAACCTTTTCGTATATACCGCCATCTGGCAGGTTGTTAATGGACTACAACTACATACGTATTTTATCGTTTCCCGTAGCAGCATAGCTGTTCGAACGATAGGTAGCCCTCCGGACAATGTATCTTTCGCCCGTAAGATGTCAATTATTAAATAGTTGTCTTCTTATAGGACGGAACTTGCTTGATCTTTGCGGGCTATTTCAGTAAATTTAAATACAGATACAAACCAGTTGTTTATAACAGGTTTGTATTTATTTGTATAAATTGCTTCACTAGCTTAACTGAGGACACCTATATTGGCAGAAACATATGTATTAAGCAGAAGTAAATGCTGAAAATACGAGGTGTATTGTCCATGTGCATAGTTACAGATATGTAAATTATTTACATGTTTGTTTCATATTGTACTGTCTCTATGACTTAAACTATCGCCTTTATATATCAGAGAAGATCCTTGTCTTACTTACAAGTTGTTTCTAGAACAAATGTACAACCCTGATGCATAGCCTTGTGTATGCAACAAATACGGAGTAAGGTCGTGTTTGGATAACACGTTAATGTTTTGTATTACAGGCGAGGCTGTCGCCTTGCCAAAGTGTTACGCATACACATGACCGTATATCGAGTTATTACAGTTTATTAATATTCGTATAGACATTGATTTTGACACGCCTCCAACTTCAAATTGTCAAAACGCGCGAAATAGACTATTAGAAATATGCCCAGATAATGAAATCACATATTGGAAATATATTAACACATATTTGTAAATTCATAGAATAATTTTATGTATCTATGTAAATGATTTTTCTGATCAAAGTATTACCTTAAAATAATCTACTTCAAGATAAAATTCTAGGTAACTTGCATATTATAAGGCTGTGATAAAAAACAAAGGACGAACGGCGTCTTTTTCCGAAATTTGAGATAGTACGCTTCTAAAATTTATCCTGCTCCGAAAAATTTTATAAAACCAATTAAACATAATAGAATCTTACTAATTTTTCATCATAATAGTGTCTAATAATCATTTTATCAATTTGAATATCAAAAACCCGACCCAGAAGTACGATTTTATATTTTAACGAGCTTAGCATCATAATAGGACGTTCCCGTTAATATTCGAAGATAATATCGAAATAAATAGAAAACTTACCAGTGAAAACACATCGAAAGTGCTAAAAAATACTCTTCTAAATACCGAATTTCCTTAATCTTTTAACAAATTTTGAAAATTACCGATATCCCGTTCTTTCCTGGCTGCATACCACTCTAGAGGCCGTCACAGACCACATCCCAACTAGAAAACACCTGCAACTACAGGTCCTTTGTAATTTATCCCTTATTTTTATTCTATCTTAAATAATAAAAACTTATATATTAATTGAACATTGATTCAGATATCTATATAAAAAATCATTTAAATATTGCTCAAATCACTAGAATACTTATTTAAAACCCTCACATAAACTTACCGTTATTATTTATCATCGACTCAACCTATCTTACTTAAATCTTTCTTAGCATTTCTAGGCGTGGACCAATATACTGCACGCCACACAGAACGTACGGGAAACAAGTGTTAGACGCACTTGCAATGCTTATTGACAAGGAATCGTATCACATTTCCTCTAGGCTCAAAGAAAAACTAAGTACTGTAATAATGTAATAATATAACGTAATATTAATTGCCGCCTTATAAACTAAAAAATAGTGTTCTTGTTTAGAAATAAAATAACCAAATTATATTTATGGCAGAATATAAAATGCAAACACTTCTAAAAACTAAATAGCACTTCTCAAGAAACCAAAGAGAAGTAAACAGAAAATTCCCTTAAAGAAAAATAACAATTCTGAATAATTTTATTAGAACAGATGTACCTAACTGAAAAGCGCAATGCCCTTAATCTATCAACAAAATTACTGCAAACATTCAAATATGAATGAGGTAATATGTTCCCCATGTCCGACGGTAGTGCAATTTTGAAAATCGTAAATGGAGTCATGAGAAGACATCTCAAGATATTCACGTGCCTCTCTTGGTCTCAGATACCTTGAGATGTTTTCTCGTGACATTTGATTGATAAAGGAAAATATAAATAAGTGAAATTTTTAATTTCACAAATGCAATATACTACATTTGTATGATAATGTATTAACTTTGTAATATTTGGCATTAAGTTCTCGGGCAATAATGACTTGGCAGGCACACTTTGTTAATTGTATTCCATGTATTATTTGTTATAATTAACACAGTTTTAAAATTGAGATATAATTTTATAACAAAAATCTTGGAATATGCCATAGATTGCAAGTTTACACCATTAACATTTTTCTCCTATTAAAGTCTCTATTGATTCCAGCCTTTTTCTTTAACATGCATGCTTGAATTTAATAATACAGAAGTTATTGCCTTTAACAAATTTTTCAGTTATACAACCATCAGAGCTATCTTCTTTACAATTTAACCCAAGAGAATGTGAGCTTACTAAATTACATTGTGTTTCCTGCCTCGTACAAGCAACAAAAATCTCGAAAACTGGTCTTTCTAAATCTTACTTAAATTCAATAGCCCTTCTTGAACTTACCTTACGTGGGCGGGGGGTGCTCTCAAAAATACAAATTTTTTATCTTGTTGTATAGATTCAATTTTGGCTCCTACAAAAATTCCCTCTTCTAGTTTTGCATCTAAGATGTTGGGAAATATTTGTTTAAGGTATTGAAATTCACGGTCATCTTTATCTATTGCTTTCACGAAATTATTTCGTCAAACCTAATTTTATGTGTAATGGCGGTAGAAGTATTTTATCAGGTTTAATTGTGACTGATGAAGTATGTTTTTTCTTATTTTTATTGGAAACCCCTAAAGTTTTCTTGCAGAAAAAGTAACAATAAGTTGATGGTCCATTTTTTCACGCCAAATCATAGATCTTGCAAATGATATAGCGCTTTTCTTACCGTTTGACAAGCCCGTCAGAGTAACAGCACGGCGTGCGCAGCAAATGCTGGGAGCCCTGGCTTGTCTTGATGTTTAATGGTTAAACCAAAATAGTGAAATTATAACTTTTCTATTAAAGGTGTAATGGTCCGCTTAAGCTGGTGGGTAGTGAATTTTTCACATATAACGGGTGGCGCAAAAGTAACGTTATGATTTTTTTAATGAATAACATTTTTCTTTCTGATTTTATTTAACGTAGGCATTTATTAAAATTTAGATTATAATTTGGAAAATATATTCACATTATGTTTTGAAGATAATATCTTTCAAATGGCGCCCATTGTTTGCTTCGACCTGACGTGCTCTTTCCAGAGCATTCCCATAGAATTTCAGGTCCCAGCGCCCTCACTTCTTCTCGGATATTGGCCTTAAGCTGTTGGATGGTTCTTGGCTTATTGGCATACACCTTACTCTTTAGGTAGCCCCAAAGAAAAAATCGGCAGCCGTTAAATCGGGCGAACGCGGTGGCCAGTTGAAATCAGGAAAACGCGATTCGATCGCCAAAAATTTCGCGCAGGAGAACTATAGTTGGACGAACTGTGTGAGCTGTGGCTCCATCTTCTTAGAACCACAATTCTGGATTGTTCTCTACCTCTGGCCTTAAAAAATTTTCAATCATTGCCCGGTATTGAATGCCATTCACATTAACCGCACTTGTTCGTCGTTTTCAAAAAAATATGGTCCAATGATTCTTTCTCAAGTTATTACACACCACACTGTGCATCTAAGTGGGTGTATTTGATGTTCAACAATTATTCTTGGATTTTGGGTCCCCCATATTCTGCAATTTTGTTTATTCACGTGACCATTCAGGTGAAAATGGGCCTCATCGCTCATTATGAGTTTGTGAATAAACTCATAATTTGTAAAAAATAAAGACATTTCTAAAAGATATAAACATTGTATTTATTTTAGATTAGAAATATGAGATAAATAAGGAGATTACGATTCACATACATATATTCGATATTCGTATATGATGCCGTTGCGAAGCATTACTTAGAGCGAAGACTATGGCCACACTAAACGTTGTTTGCAGCGGTGAATTCGCGTATTGCCGATCGTATATTTAACTGCGACCGAACCGTACTTGAATAAAGAAAAATCATTTTCTCGTTACTACGTGAACATCAGACGGCGATTTTTTGTATGAAGGCATTGCTCACATAATTATCTTTTCATTAATATTTATATACCGTGTGTCCCAATTTCGATGCTCACCATTGGTATCTCGGTTATTAGAAGATATAGAACAACGGTTAAATGGGGAATGTTTTGCAGAATTCAATACTCGGGGCAAATCCCATTTCAAATTAGACCTAACTTTTTAATTTTTTAAAATATTTTGAAAAATCAAAAATTTGCCGATTTCGTTATTCCTCAATAACTCGATAACGCTTAGTCTGACCTCTTTTAAAGTTTTACATTGTTGAGACACTTTTTTAAAACAAATTATTTGATACAAACAGAAACCCCCGATTGTCATTTGTTTTTAAGTTATTACCACTATCTTTTGTTTTTCATATGGCGGCCATTTTTGATTTTGGGTTTGTTAGGTAGTCCTCAAAATGTGCTTTTCAACGATGTATAACATGCCTGAAAAATTTTTATTTATAAGGAAAATATTAATAAAAACGTAAATTAATCTTTAATATGAAATTAGTAGGCTAAAAAATTAAACACCAATGTCAAATGAAAGTGAAAAGATATTCTAAGTATAGCAAACGCCAATTAAGTTGGCGCGAGGAGGGGTAAGTTCGCGCAGGATAAAAAGTAGTGGGGAGATTTGTATTTGGTTTTACATCAAATGTCAGATAATTCTAACCTCTGAGCGTGTATCACTAGCAAAGGCATTATGTTCCGTCAAACGTCAATGAAAAATGTATTCTGACAATGAAACAAAACGATAACCTGTCAAAGTACAATTACTGCTGCAGAGATCAGTTAATTAAAACTACTTGTAGTTAGTGATAAGTAATTATTGTCAAGTATTAAGATTTATAAGTATTGATAATGGCACATACATATTCAAACGAAGAAAAAGTTGATATGTTGGAAGTCTATTTCAAAGCAAATAGAAACACTGAAAATCCGTGCACGAGTTATGCAGAGCGTTTTCCAGAAAGACAACAGCCACACACGACAATTTTTAGAAGACTAGTTAGCAAATTAAAAAACTTTGGAAGCTTCGAACAAAAACGAGCTAACTATGAAGTTAATGATGCTGATACACGTCGAAATAATATTTTGCAGAACGTTAGGAACAATCCCAGCACATCGGTTCGTCGTGTGACACGAGAAACAGGGATTTCAAAATCTACTGTTCACAGAACCTTGACGAAAAACAAGTATCACCCTTTCAAACCAACAATTGTACAAGGTTTAAGTGATAATGACAATCACCGACGATTACAGTTTAGCAGGTGGTACCTTCAAAAATGTGAATATGACGCTAATTTTCCTAGGAAAATACTATGGACAGATGAAACACGATTTACCAATTGTGGAGTGTTCAATAGGAATAACTATCATCATTGGTCTACTGAAAATCCACATTTGGTAAATCAAAGAAGATTTCAAGTTCGATTTGGTTTTAATGTCTGGTGCGGTTTAATTGGTATGACTCTTTGTTTACTTTTTTTGTTTTTTAAACTCTTTCTTTCGTTTTAGATAATCAGTTAATAGGTCCTTTCATCTTTGATTACAATTTAACTGGTAACAGATATTTGGAGCTACTAACAAACGAGATAATGCCTGCTTTGAGGCAAATTATTAATCCCGAGAACATGCAAAACATCTGGTTCCAGCAAGATGGTTGCCCGGCCTATAACACTCGTAACGTGCAACATTTTTTGAGAGAAAACTTTAATGAGAGAGTAATTTCAAATAATGGACCCGTGCAATGGCCTGCGAGATCACCCGACCTTACCCCGCTTGACTATTATTTATGGGGTACCACTAAAAACGAAGTATTTGATTTTGAACCGCCAGAAACTCGGGAAATTTTAGAACAAAGAGTACTAGATGTGCTACGATCAGTATACGGAAACACGCTACATAGAGTTTGTAACTCTACCCGAACAAGGTGTCAAAATTGTGTGGAACAGAATGGTCGTCATATTGAACAATTTCTTTAAGTGAATGTGAACTTTAAGTTCTGTATCTTTACTTTTTATTTCTATAATTTTTTTATCGTTTCGTTTGTTTACAGTATTACTTAGAATATCTTTTCACTTTCATTTGACATTGGTGTTTAATTTTTCAGCCTACTAATTTCATATTAAAGATTAATTTACGTTTTATTAATATTTTCCTTATAAATAAAATTTTTTTAAGCATGTTATACATCGTTGAAGAGCACATTTTGAGGACTACCTAACAAACCCAAAATCAAATATGGCCGCCATATGAAAAACAAAAGATAGTGGTAATAACTTAAAAACAAATGACAATCGGGGGTTTCTGTTTGTATCAAATAATTTGTTTTAAAAAAGTGTCTGAACAACGTAAAACTTTAAAAGAGGTCAGACTAAGCGTTATCGAGTTATTGAGGAATAACGAAATCGGCAAATTTTTGATTTTTCAAAATATTTTAAAAAATTAAAAAGTTAGGTCTAATTTGAAATGGGATTTGCCCCGAGTATTGAATTCTGCAAAACATTCCCCATTTAACCGTTGTTCGATATCTTCTAATAACCGAGATACCAATGGTGAGCATCGAAATTGGGACACACGGTATATATATAGATCTACAAGTGATACATGTGGTTTTCCGTTAGACAATAAAGCTATTATTATTGCCAATACTACCTTGACTAAGCACATGTATCTTCCATAAATTTTCATCTTTTGTTAGTATGAACAAAATACATCATTCCTGAAAATATCACTAAAATATATCAACGTTTATGTAGTGTACTTATTATTAATAACAAGTGTTCATTTGAAAAGTCAATCTAGTAGCATGTGATTTACTGAGAACATTTTGAAGTATGTCGTAAATTAAAATTTACTACTTAACCTACGAAGTCGTATATTTTGACAGTTTCATACATACAAATAAATAACAAATAATAGGTATTTATTTAAAACTATAACAAATGTTGAAAATGTTGTCCTTCAAGATCAATGCACTTTAAAATCCTCCGTTCAAAATTTCTGATGATATTCTGCAACATTACTGGATTGTTATTAATTTCCATGCATTTCTGTTCGATTCTCTGTAGTATATCATTCAAATTCAATATAGGTGTTCGATATATGTTATTTTTTAGTTAAGGCCACAAAAAGGAGTCGCAAGGTGTTAAATAGCATAAACGTGCAGGCCAGGCAATTTCAGTATTTCGACTAATTACTTATACGCTCATCAAAAAATTCTCTTACATAATCCAAAGATTCTGCAGTACAGTGACAAGGTGCTCCGTCTTGTTGGAAATATGCATTTTGAAGTTCATCATCATGCAACTGATTGACAAATGGTTGTAAAATTTCCGTACGGTACCTTTGAGCATTTAATGTTCCCTGAAAAAATATTGGTCCAATGATTCGCCTTTGGCTTATCGCTGCCCAAACACCAATTTTCTCTGGATGTAGCGATTCTTCATTAATTACATGTGGATTTTCACTACTCCAAATTCTTGTATTTTGTGAATTTAGGTATCGCGTTTTATAAAACCATGCTTCATCAGTAAAGATGACTCTTTGCGAAAGTTCTCCATTATTGTTCATATTTACAAACCAATTACAAAACTGTAGTCTACGTGGGTAATCAATTTCTAACAATTCTTGTACTGCTGTGACACGGTATGGATAAAGTTGCATATCTTTTTTTAATAACTTGTGAGTTGTACCAACAGAAAGGTTTATTTGTCGACTCAAATGTCGAACAGATGTTTGTGGTTCATTTTCCATTATTTCTTCAACGCGATTGACAACTTGAGGTGTACGTTTCTTAACTGCTCCGCTGCCTGATTTTCTTAAGAGACTACCAGTTTCAGAAAAAAGTTTTAAAGTTCTGTCCAAAGTATTCTTAAATTGTATATAATCTATTACAAAATGTGGGAACTCAACTTGAAATTCTACCATGCAATCTTGAACTGAATAAACCCATAAACCATCAATTTTATTACCACTTCGAAAATAAGCCTGGACTAAAAAAATTTTATGTTCTAAAGTGAAAGCCATTTTAAAACTGAGAAGCAATTTATTTAAACCAGAATCGACGCACGATTATTTTATGCACTAACTGATATTTGTGATTGACATTATCAAATGTCATTTGGATTTACGTTTACGGAACAACAAACACATACTAATATATTTGCGTCTCATTCTATCAAAATTTCAAAGTAACCTAGATTCACCTTTCAAATGAACACACTTTATAATTATTCGTAATTTCAGTGTATTTTATTAAACGAACCGAATAGAAGTTTTATCGCATTATTATTATGTGATTAAATTTAATATTATTTCACGACATACTAAAATTCCAATTATATCGTTATTCGCATTTATTAAATTTATTAAATTTAATTTAATAAATTAATTTAATTAAAAGTATTAAGGATAAAATCTAGCCTCTATTTTTGATCAATAACTTCAACTTGAACAGTTACCGACCGTTGTGAACATTTAGCTTACACAATACAAAGCACGAAAAGATCTTACATAAATATTGCGTTCGCGTTCTAATATTTCAACTAAACTTTTGTTTTTATTTCAGATGCATGTCAGCAAGATCGTCCTTTTAGCTGCTTATTTCCTAACAGCTGTGCTCGCTATAACTGCAAACAAGGAGACCTATACGCAACAGAAAAAGATTGGCAAAGGTAGGCAATTCAAATAGAAAAGAAAAAAACATGAACGTAACTTCCGTTCCGTGAGCGTTAGTACTCTGATTGATCATGGTTGCTATTTTCCGTTTTCAAATTGAAAATAAATTAGAGGCGTCTTAATCACATATACGAGCGCTGCTCCATATTACCTGACCCGGATTATAAAAGCATGCTTCTTAAAAAGAAGCTTTAATGTTTTATTGTAAATAATACATAATTTTGAGACGATAAACAGAGAGGTTCATTTGAATAACATCACACCGACAGGTCGTCCTCGCGCGTATACAGGTGTCCTTGAAATAAAAAGCCAATGTATGAAAAATGGAAAGATGTATTTATAGAGAACCAGCTGATCCGGGGAACTTCGTACCGCCTAACAGTCAATAAATGTGTTAACTTTTAGCTGAACTTAATGTAGGATTCTATTAACGTAATAAAATGAATACAAAAAATGTATTAAGTTCAATAGTTTATTATGATAATATATATCGTGGGCGTTAAAGCAGAAATCACTAAGTACATTTTTGCCGTTATTGGGATTTTAATGTAGCGGAATACGAAAAAGTTTAATTTTTAGCCTACCAAAACTCACTATATCCAAAGGTTGATAAGTAGACCAATAAGTAAAATGGTAATTTTAGTTAACTTAGAAAGAAGTACTTTTATAACAGGTAAAAGTCACTAACTGGACTTAAAGAGTTTTGTTCGTTTCATTGTTCAATGTATTTTATATAACAGGCAAAAGTGACTCTCTGGACATACAGTAGTACCCCGTTATCCGCTGACTCCGTATCCGCGGTTTCAGTCATCCGCGATTTACCTATGATGAGCAGAAGACGCGTTATATCAATAAATATAAAAGTTATAGGAGCATTTGCCGATATATCGTCGTATATATGAGTCATCCCCTGAATTCGGCGCTCTCTTATGATAAGTTAAACAAGTTGGAACGTGCTTAAGGTGCCACTCGCTTTACTTGTACATATAAACGCTCCTGTTAACTATGAGTTTAGTACTATTCGAATTGTCGGACAAGACAGTGCTTGCAATAGTTTTTAAATAAAGCAAGTAAATTTGAAAATAATTTTAAAATGGCTTCTAAACCAAAAAGAAAACGTGAAATGCTCACTATTAGTGAAAAAATAAAAATCATTAATATGATTGAAATAGAAAAAAAATCTATTGCAACTGTTGCTAAAATATACAATAAAAACGAATCTTCGAGAAGTGTTAAAAAACAAAGATAAGATTCGAGCTAGTTTTTCTAGTGCACCCCAAACTGCAAAAGTTGCAACCACAATATGTAATAAAGTGTTACTTAAGGTAGAAAATGCCTTAAATTTATGGGTGGAAGATATGACAAGAAAACATATTCCTATCGATGGCAAAGTGCTACAAGAAAAGGCGTTGGTTTTATATGAAGATATGCAGACCCAAGATTATACTGAAGAGGAAGGAAAATCATTCACAGCAAGTAGGGGGTGGCAGCACAGATTTAAAACTCGGTTTAATCTAAAAAATATAATAATGACAGGGGAATCTGCGTCGGCTGATCATGTAGCTGCTGCCCTGTGTCCAGAAAAATTTAAACAAATTATTGCAGAAAAAAATTATCATCCTAAGCAAGTTTTTAACTGCGATGAGACTGGTCTTATGTGGAAAAAAATGCCTCAACGGACTTATATTCATAAGACTGCAAAGAGTGCACCAGGCTTTAAAGCAATTAAGGATAGACTTACCTTGATATTTTGTACAAATGCAGCTGGTCATATGATTAAACCCGGACTTGTTTACCGATCACAGAATCCACGTGCTCTTAAATACAAAGATAAAGCTTGCCTGCCTGTGTTTTGGCAATCAAATCGAAAGGCGTGGGTTACGGCTGTTCTATTTACACAATGGTTTCATCAATGCTTTATTGCGGAAGTGAAAAGATATTTGGAAAAGGAAGAATTACCATTTAAAGTGCTGCTGATACTAGACAATGCTCCTGCGCATCCTGTGTCACTAGGCACAGAAGATAAAAATGTTGAAGTGCATTTTTTACCACCTAACACGACCTCATTGCTTCAGCCCCTTGATCGAGGTGTCATTAGAAGCTTTAAAGCCATATACATTCGACAGGTTTTCGAAATGCTGTATACAATGGCTAACGAATGCTCTGATATCGGGCTCATGGAATGCTGGAAGTCATTTACAATTGCTGACGCAATTCTATTTATCAAAGGAGCGATGGAGGAATTAAAGTCAGAAACGATAATAGCATGTTGGAAAAATCTGTGGAATGACATCGTTCTTAGTTCTGAAGACACACATGATATTAATTCACATCTTACAACGATGTTTAACATAGCGCAGAAAATAGATGGAGAAGGATTTAACGATATAACCCAAGAGGAATTCAGTGATTACATAAACGAAGAGGAGAAAGTATTCACCAACGAGTAATTGGAAGACCTTGTGAAATCTTCTCCAGAAGCGAGTGACGATGAGGATGAGGGTCAACAAGAACCGCCAGCATGGACGCTTAAAAAATTTCAGCGATATTTCGAACTGCTCAAACATTAAAAGAACAGATAGTAGAATATGATCCAATAATGGAACGCAGTATAAAAATTACTCGCACTATAACAGAAGAAATGAAAAGACAAAAACGACAACTACCAATAACAATGTTCTATGAAAAAGTCGACAAAACTATCGATAATGCACAGCCATCAACATCGTTTGCTTCGGATCTAAGTAAATAATCGACTGCTAACTTGGACTTGGAGGAAGATGAATGAATATGTAGCTCACGATGATAAAGTTTTTCTTGTTGTATATTTTCTTGTTGTGTATGTAAATATGTACTATATGTACATATTGCAGTGGAATTTACTTTGAAATTGCTTATTAATTTTTTTATTCACACTACAGCTTATATCGCCGGCTAATCAGTCTAGTAGAATCCACGAACTGCCATCTCATGAATCGTTCCTTGCGGATCAGGTTCAGATTTCGTTTTCCAAAATAAAACCATAAACACAAATAAAACACGAATCAGTTCCTTTATGTTGGTGTAATTAAAAATAAAAATAAAAAAAAATCCCTCTACAAAGTGTATAGGGTGCTAAAGCATCATCAAACAGTAGCAATGGAGGAAACACTCTTTGTGAATAATGACTCGCACACAGAGAAAAACCTCTTTTGAATCTCGATCAAACATAAAACTAATAAATACTAGTGAAATCTGTCAAGTTTAACCTCTAATGTGACCCCTTCAAACAAATATCAAAAACAAATAAGTTTTCAAAACTCACGAAAATTGAAATTTTGTCATGCGCCAAAATAACATAACAAGGTCAAACCCCACTACAGAAACTCCAACCTTGAATTCAAAATGTTCTCGAAATATTATTTTAAGAAAAAAAAACTTCCCTTACAAAAAACATGACAACTTTCGCTAATATCCATATACTACTTTCAAATATAAATTATTACAATAAATACATGAAATTATAATAATGCAAATAATCATGATATCAAATATATAAACAAAATATTTTTTTATCAACTTACATAGATCTGTGTGCGATTTTATAAAATACACGAGAGATATCTTTTTCACAGAATTTCAAATAAACATAAAACACTCGCATAAATCGAATTAAGATTAACTTGCACCTTACACTAAATGCAAAAACAAAATACAACCCGAATTTATACAACAAAGAATAAAATTGATTATTTTATCCTTTAATAAACCGAACACTTTAGCAGTCAAGATATCTCTAAATCAAAATGAAATTTCCATATCCGCTTGTCCACTCCCACCATCTATAAAATCAAAATATATACAGACAACACATTTTAACGAATACAATATCCGAAAAAGCGGCAAGTTCAATCCTTTGGACAACCTATATATACAAGGGCTAATCATAATTTCATACATTATAAAATTTATTTTATTTATAAAATAATATATATATATATAACGATCCCCGTCTGAAATAAATAAACATACAACTGAGATAACTAATTTTTTTAAAATGTCCCTATTACTAAGTTCGATATAGTTCAATCATTTTCCTTACTTGTCCAAGGAAAATCCATAACATGATTCCCCGAAGTTATCCGAGAACAAAGTCAGAACATACCTGAGCTTTTTTCAAGGATAAACTTCAGCACAGCACTCGAGACAGTACCGCACCCTGTCTTAGTTCCCCGCACTAACTTGTTGTATTAGTGTTGAACAGGATCTTCATCGTTCTGATGCTGTAGTGTGATAAACGGATGCAATGCACTGATGTGATATCGTCCTTTTTTCTTACGTCCATCCATCGAATACAGCTCATACGTCACATTATTGAAGCATCTCGATATCCGATAAGGTCCTGTATAAGGCAGATCAAGCTTCTGACATTTGCCTTGATCTCTTCTGCCCAAACGATAACTTTTTACAATCACCACATCTCCAATATCAAATCTCGTTCTCGTCATAATCTGCTCATTTTGTTTATTTAGATATTTCTGTGCGTTTATTGTAATTCTTTGTGCAACTTGGTTTTTTAACTGTACCAGGTTGTCAACCCTTTCATTTTGTGTATTCCAGGGTCTGGCAGGTTTCGTCCCATACATCACAGTCGCAGGACATTCCAGTGTGACAGTATTGGGTGTGTTGTTGATGTTATCTTCGACATCTTGAACATGAGCAACCCATCCTGCATGATTTTCATAGGTTTTGATCCTTAGAAACTTTATTATTTCCTGAATGTATCTCTCACATGGATTCCCGCATGGATGACGTATGGAAGAGAAAGAAATTTCAATATTACGATCATGTAAAGCAGTCTTAAATCTATCATTATTAAAATACGAAGCATTATCAGCTAATACTCTATTCATTTTCCCTTGACGCATAATCCATGAATCAATACACTGTATAGAGGTATCTGTATTATATTGCGAAGTGGGAAATAATTTAACAAACTTAGAAAATACATCAACCATTACTAAAATATTTTTATATTCAAATTCTCCTGGAATAAGATTCCCTAAATAATCTATTGCTACCAATTCTAATTTCTCATGAGTAATTATACTCTTTACCTCATACTGACAGGTTCTATTCTTATGTTTGCCCAAACGACAAGTAATGCAATTTCTGACCACATCTTTAGCGATTATGCGATCTTTCTTAGCATAAAATGCCTCTCTAAACACCAACCATACTTTATATCCCCCTGTATGTCCCAAACTTTCATGAATTTGCAACATCGTTTGCCTTGCATACACATCATTTACAGCAATATAACTTATTTCCCTAATCACTTTCATAATCAACCCCTCTTTCATAACAAAATTTTTATAATTATCTTTAGTATTTAATTGTTCCCTTATTATATTAAATCTTTCATCTCGCTGGACCTGAAGGATCATCTCAAATTCATAATTCCCCGTAGCATAGTGTCTATTATATTCATTCAACTCTACATAATGAAATTTACTTTTACTGTTGTACATTCGTGACAACGCATCGGCAGAAACATTTAGAACGCCTTTAATATGCTTTATTTCAAAAGTATACTCTGACAACAATAGTGACCATCGATATACTCTATTATTTTTAAAACGTGTTTTCAAAAGTGATGTCAAGGCAGCATGATCTGTCTCTACAACAAAGTTTTTTCCCAATAAATAATATCTGAGCTTTTGAATCGCGTGTACCACAGCCAACATTTCTTTTTCACTAATGGTATATTTAACCTCATAGCTTTTCAAAATACGAGAGATAAAACATATCGGTTGTTCTATCCCTTCGTCATCTATTTGAATTAAAACTCCGCTTATAGCGACATCACTAGCATCTACTCTTAAAATAAACTGTTTATTAAAATCTGGTAGTATTAATTTTAATTGATTATAAAACTCTTTCTTTAACTCCTCAAATGCATTCATTCTTAATTCTGTCCATTTAAACTTTTCATTCTTTTTAAGCATTTCATACAAAGGAACACTAATACGTGCCAGGTATGGTACAAAACGTTTATAATAGTTAACCATGCCTAAAAATCCTCTCAACATTCTTATATTCTTAGGTAGAGGATACTTCTTAATGAGTTCCAATCTACTCTCATCTACACTTATATATTTAGTACTTATATTATACCCCAAAAATTTAATTTCTTTCTTATAAAATTCACATTTACTCAAATTTACCTTTAACCCTTCTCTGGCTAATACTTCCATGATCTTCTCTAAATGTTGTGAGTGTTCCTGCTCATCCCTGCTGTATATTAAAATATCGTCCACGTAATGAACCACAAACTCTTCATAAGGTTCTAAAATTTGTTGCATTGCTCTTATTAAAGCAGCTGCCGAACTGCTTAACCCATATGGTACCGTCCTAAATTGATATACTCGTCCATTTACCATAAATCCACAATATTTTCTGGACTCCTTTTCTAATGGAACCAACCAAAAAGCACTTTTTAAGTCCAATTTACTATATATCCTTGCATTGTAACATTTCGCCAATAATGGTTCTATCGTAATAGGCGTCTCAAACTGAGGCTTTGTTCTTTCATTCAGTCGACGTGCATCTAGACATAATCGAATGTCTCCTGTTTTCTTTTTTACAACTACTAATGGATTAACATAACGCGTTTTACCAGTTTCAATAACACCATCTCTCAGCATCCTCTTGATTTCATCATTTACTTGTGATTGAATATTTTTAGGAATGGGATAATTTTTCACCTTAAATGGTCTCGTCTCATCTACCTCTAAGGAATGTTGGTAATTTCTGGCGATACTAGTGTTAAATATTAGTTACTTTTGTTTACTTTTAATTATGTATTATTAAGTAGGTATTATTAAGAATACAAAGTTGGTAGTACGGAACCAAGAAGAATAAAAAATGATGAGAAGACAAAAAGCAGAGTTGTTGTTAAGTTGTGTTTGGGTGTGGTTTATAAACATTAAAATGTAAAATAGTTTATATAATAAACAATAAATAAATATACAAAAGTGTATTATTTAAAGTTACAAACATTAACATGGTAGCAGAGCGTAGTTATTAAAAATATATAAAAGTGTTAAAAGTTAAAACAAAAAATTTAATATAACAAAAATGGCGACGTATATAAAAATAGATGATGTAACAGTACCGATCTTTGATGGTTCCGATTATACAAAATGGAAGCTACGAATATTAAAATTTTTGCAATTTAAAAAATGTAAAATAGTAACTGAAAGAGAAAGGACTGCAACTGAGAATGCAAATGAATGGGAACAAATGGACATCAAAGCAACGAACTACATATATAGCGCTATCTCAAATAAACAATTAGAATTAATTAGTGAACAGGAAACCGCCTTTGAAATTATTAAAAAATTGGATGAAATTTACAACAAAGAATCGACAGCATTACAAATGATCTGTAGAAGCAATTTAGAAAATATCAAATTAAAGGAAGAAGATGACCCCGAAAATTTTTTTAACAAATTTGAAAAAGCAACAAATGAATTGAAAGCGGCTGGATCAAAAATCAACGAGGATGAAAAGTTAAATTATATGTTGAGAGCACTCCCAAAATCATTTAGCCACCTGGGTGATTTAATTGATGTTTTACCCAAAGAAGAAAGAAATGTAGAATATTTAAAAACGAAAATCAAGTTAAAATTTATGAATGACAAAAGTGACAATGGTGAAGATAAAGAGAAAAATACAAAATCAAATGCATTTGCAGCGGGTTCGACATCACAACGGAATCAAGGTTGTTATGGATGTGGTAAAGTAGGTCACATTCAAAGGAACTGTCAACAAAAATATCAAACAAGTTTTCAAGGGCAACATAATAATTTCAATCGTGGTGGCCGTGGTCATTATCAAAATTTAGGACGTGGAAATTATGGAAACTATCGTGGATATCAAAATGTACGTGGAAATTTTAGTGGTTATCAAAATGCAGGACGTGGAAATTTTAGTGGTTATCAAAATGCAGGACGTGGAAATTATCGTGGTTATCAAAATAGGGGACATGGAAATTACAGTGGGCATCAAAATTCAGAAAGTAGAAATAATAGTGAATGTAATAACTTTTATGTGACAGCAAATACTTCAACAATAAGTGAAACTTGCATCGTCAATCCAAATGAAATAAACTGGTTATTAGACAGTGGTTGTACCGATCATATTATAAACAATGACATTTATTTTGAAAGTTTTGTGACATTAAAAACACCAGTGAATGTAAAAGTGGGAGACGGTCGCATATTGCTAGCGACAAAAATTGGTCAAATAAAAGCTTCATTTCCTGTGTACAATAAACAAGTGGTCATAAATTTGAATAATGTATTTTATGTAAAAGATATGAAAACAAATTTATTAAGTTATTCAAAAATTACAAACAATAATAAAATTATTTCTTATGGAAATATTTCAAAAATTTATAATATGAACAGTGAATTAATAGCCATAGCAATCAAAAAGGAAAATCTGTATGAAATGAAAAGTTTTATTGACAATAATAACAGATCAGCATTTGCAAATACAACATGTAGTGAAAATAAATTAACATTAAAAGAAAAATGGCATCGAATGTTAGGACATGTAAATTTTAATTACTTAAATGTTCTATGTACAAAACAACTAATAGAAGGAATTCCGGAAAAGTTAGAGGGTGATTATTTAAAATGTGCGGTGTGTATTGAAAATAAAATGAAAAATTTACCTTTTGGAAATAACCGTAAGAGAGCAGAGGACATTTTACAAATAATTCACACAGATGTAAATGGCCCACACACAACGAAAGGAAATCAGGGAGAAATGTACTTTCTATCATTTATAGATGATTATAGCAAACTAGCAAAAGTGTACACCATGAAATCAAAAACACAAGTTTACGATTGTCTGGTAGAATACGTAAATCTTGTTCAAAATTTAACTGGTAAAAATATACAAGAATTAAGATGTGATAATGGAACAGAATATATGAACTCAAAAATTTATAACTTTATCCGTGAAAAAGGAATATATCTAAACCCGTGCCCACCATACGTGCATCAGCTAAATGGAACAGCTGAACGTTTTAATCAAACAATTATGAATATAGCTCGGTGCTTACGAGCTGAGGCAAAGGTGGATATTAAATATTGGCCGGAATGTGTTAGAACGGCTGCATATTTACATAACAGAACATTAGCAAACACTACTGAACAGAAAACTCCTTATGAGATATTTTTTAATGAAAAACCTAGTGTAAAAAATTTACGACTGTACGGGAGCAAAGTTTACGTTCGTATACCTGAGGAGAAACGAGCATCAAAATGGGATAAAAAAGCTGAAGCAGGCATATTATTAGGGTATACAGATGTGGGATATCGTATACTTGTAAATGATAAAATAAAGATTGCACGACATGTAGAAATTATTGAAGAAGAAGTTAAATGCATTGAGTTGGTTAACAATGAGCAATATGAAAAGGGTCCAGATGAAGATGATGAAAGTTTAGATGATACTAACGAGGAAGTGGATTTACAAAGGCCTCAACGACAAAGAAAACTTCCTTCAAAACTTGATGATTATATTATATATGTAAATTATTGCAATGCGACAGTACCGCAAACATTTAAGGAGGCGATGAGAAGTATAGATTCCATAAATTGGAAAAATGCAATGGATAACGAAATAAGAAGTATTCAACAAAATTACACATGGGATTTGGTACAACAACCAGAAGATAAAAATATATTAGATGTGAAATGGTTGTACAAACGGAAAAGCAATGACAGTTACAAGGCTCGATTAGTTGTAAGAGGTTTTCAACAGCAAGAATTAATTGAACATACATATTCACCAGTGGCAAAAATGCAAACGTTAAAACTATTATTAGCATATTGTTGTAGGTACAATTTAAACATTGATCAAATGGACGTAGAAACAGCGTTTTTGAACAGCAAGATAGAATCCGAAGTATACGTTAAACAACCTGAAGGATACGAAAAGGGAATTAACCAAGTGTATAAATTAAAAAAGGCTTTGTATGGTCTAAAAGTAAGCCCACGTGCATGGTATGAACATTTTAATAATTATATTACTCAATTAGGATTTAAAAGAAATAATTACGACTACTGTTTATATGTTAAAAATTCAGGTAATGATTCAATATATATTTTATTATTTGTTGATGATTTATTAATATGTAGTAAAAATAAAAGACAAATAAATCAAGTTAAAATTAAGTTAGCGAGTAAATTTAACATTAAAGATTTGGGCAAAGTAAAAAGTTATATAGGAATTAACATTGAATATAATGATGTAGAAATGACTTTAGATCAGAAAAGTTACATTGAATCTTTAGCACAAAAATATCAAATAAAAAATTCAAAACTATATGATACGCCTATGGAAATAAATTTAAATTTAATGACAAGTAAAATAGTAGAAGATAATATTAAATTTAGAAATTTAATAGGAGAATTGTTATATATTGCAACAGGCACCAGACCTGATATATCATTTTGTGTAAATTATTTAAGTAGATTCCAATCAAGTTATAATCAGGAGCATTTCAAATATGCATTGAGAATTTTAAAATATTTATATAAAACAAAAGATTATAAATTAACTTATTTGAAAAATGAAAATATTAATATAATGGATTGTTACGTTGATGCTGATTGGGCAGGCGACATAAATGATAGAAGATCAACATCAGGATTTGTAATTAGATTATTTGGGAACTCAGTTTATTGGAGATCACGCAAACAGAACTCTGTAACAAAGTCAAGTACACATGCGGAATATGTAGCATTATCAGAAGCTGTTACAGAAGTAATTTTTATGAAGGGTATCTTAGAATCATTTAATATTAAATTCAACAAGCCTATAAATTTGTTTGAAGACAATTCTGGTGCAGTAGTTATATCTAAATATGGAAATTTATCAAAGAATTCAAAACATATAGAAACTCATTACCATTATGTAAATGAAAATTACTTAAATAAGACTATTGATATTGTTAAAATTGAAAGTCAGGATAACATTGCTGACATATTTACAAAGTCTTTGAGTAAGCAAAAACATTATAAATTTAGATTTTTATTAAAAGTCACTCAAAAGTAAGGAGGCGTGTTAAATATTAGTTACTTTTGTTTACTTTTAATTATGTATTATTAAGTAGGTATTATTAAGAATACAAAGTTGGTAGTACGGAACCAAGAAGAATAAAAAATGATGAGAAGACAAAAAGCAGAGTTGTTGTTAAGTTGTGTTTGGGTGTGGTTTATAAACATTAAAATGTAAAATAGTTTATATAATAAACAATAAATAAATATACAAAAGTGTATTATTTAAAGTTACAAACATTAACAACTAGGAAATTTATTTACTAAATCTATATTCTTTTTAATTAAATTTTTTACTTCTACTTCCTTATCCTCTCTGCAGTCCAATTTCATCATATCTATATCTTCAGGGAACTCCACTTCTCCATTTTCTTCCTTACCCATATCTTCCATCATCATTACCTCCTTTTCTTCGAAATCCTCTTCTTCTATATTATTAATAATTTTTTCACCATCCTCTTCACACTCCTTAATCCATTCAACTTTCGTATTATTAATTATTATATCCCTTTTTTGTATATCTATTATTGCATTAATCTTATCTAATAAATCTACTCCTAGTATTCCATCCCTTCCTAATCCTTTTAATACTATAAATTCTCCCATGAACTTATTATTATCTATCATAAATTCAACAATAAAAACTTTATTCACTACTGTTAAAATTTTCTTTGTAGCTGTCACTATTGTAATTTTACTTGTGGGCATATATTTCCCCACATTACTTTTAATCAAACATTCAATCACATTCTCATCTAAAAATGACGTTTCACTTCCTGAATCAATTAAACAACTTAACTCTTTATCATTTATTTTTATTTTTATATGAGGTAAAACCGTATTTATTGCGTATTTCGACTGTTCATACAATGCATTACATTCATTCTTTTTGGTTGGTCTTTTTAAAAATCCTTACTACATGCTAATTCTACTTTACCCTGTTTATCGTTTGTTTCTAAATTAAAATTACATCGACTATCTTTAGGACGTGTCCCAGTATAATTTTTAACTTCTGCTAAATTTTCCTTTCTTATATCTTTACTATGATTATCATCTATTCTACCTGGTGAAGCCATTTGATTATTTCTATTACTATAGTTACTTACTCGCTGAGGACTTGAATATTTATTATTATTATTATTTTCTATTCTGGCATATGACGATCTATTAACACTGCGATCTACATAATTATTCTGATATCTTTTACCATATTCCATGTCATCTAATCTTTTCAAAAGTTCAATAAATTGTTGCATGTCACTTATATTTTGAATGGCTACTGCCTGACTAATTTGTGCATCAAAATGAGTACTTAATTGGCATATTAGATCTCTATCAGTGATTTTTGGTTGCAAATATTTTAAAATTGAGTGTCTCCTCATAACATACGACGCTCGTGACTCATTACTATTATTATTATATCTACCAACGAATAAATCATTTCTTACCCTCGTTTGTCTTGTTGTTCCCCAGAATTGACTGGTAAATCTGACCTCGAACTCCTCCATCGTCTTCACCTCATCCGAAATCATGTCCCACCAGGTCATTGCATCATCCTTGAAACAGTTCCCTATTTTCTGGAGCTTCTTTTGGTCCCCTGGCACATCCTCTAGACTTTCCTTTAATTTTTTTAGAAAACCCATGGGATTTGTATTTGCCATACCATAAAACTTCGGCAATGGTTCATTTTGTACTGGTACAGGGATGAACACAGGCACACTCTCTTCACTCTTCTCTTTTCTCACTTGTTCAATTTGTTTCTGCATATACGTTAGTTTCTGTTCCTGCCATTCTCTTTTTTCCTTTTCTTCTAAATAATTTCATAAATCATTTATTAACGGAAGTGATTCATCTATTATGTCTTTATCTGTTTGTTTACTGCTATTTATGGGTACCATTTGATCTACTATCTCTTCCAATTTTCTCTCCATATCTACTTGTCGTTGTTTTATTTCCATTTGTTGTTGTTTTATTTCATTGTGATTTTGTTGCATCGTTTGTTTTATATCCATTATCATTTTCATCATAGCATGCATCATATCCATTATCCCTCTACTGTTACCACCTTCCTGTCCTGCTTCATGTATGGGATTTAGATTGAGGTTACTTATACCTGCACTCGCACCTTCTAATGACTCTTGACTGCCAATTAGTGGTGGCTGTCTCCATTCATTTACATTCGAAATACCATCTATTTTGCTTGTTATTGTTTACTATTTCTTCAATATAACTCTTTTAATTTAGTTATATTCACGTGACACTTTATACTCTCCAAATTTATAAATTATCTTGTATTTCCAAATTATTTGCTTAACTTCATTCGCCGACACGCTGGGCTGCCAAAATTGTGCAGTGGAATTTACTTTGAAATTGCTTATTAATTTTTTTATTCACACTACAGCTTATATCGCCGGCTAATCAGTCTAGTAGAATCTACGAACTGCCATCTCATGAATCGTTCCTTGCGGATCAGGTTCAGATTTCGTTTTCCAAAATAAAACCATAAACACAAATAAAACACGAATCAGTTCCTTTATGTTGGTGTAATTAAAAATAAAAATAAAAAAAAATCCCTCTACAAAGTGTATAGGGTGCTAAAGCATCATCAAACAGTAGCAATGGAGGAAACACTCTTTGTGAATAATGACTCGCACACAGAGAAAAACCTCTTTTGAATCTCGATCAAACATAAAACTAATAAATACTAGTGAAATCTGTCAAGTTTAACCTCTAATGTGACCCCTTCAAACAAATATCAAAAACAAATAAGTTTTCAAAACTCACGAAAATTGAAATTTTGTCATGCGCCAAAATAACATAACAAGGTCAAACCCCACTACAGAAACTCCAACCTTGAATTCAAAATGTTCTCGAAATATTATTTTAAGAAAAAAAAACTTCCCTTACAAAAAACATGACAATTTTCGCTAATATCCATATACTACTTTCAAATATAAATTATTACAATAAATACATGAAATTATAATAATGAAAATAATCATGATATCAAATATATAAACAAAATAATTTTTTATCAACTTACATAGATCTGTGTGCGATTTTATAAAATACACGAGAGATATCTTTTTCACAAAATTTCAAATAAACATAAAATACTCGCATAAATCGAATTAAGATTAACTTGCACCTTACACTAAATGCAAAAACAAAATACAACCCGAATTTATACAACAAAGAATAAAATTGATTATTTTATCCTTTAATAAACCGAACACTTTAGCAGTCAAGATATCTCTAAATCAAAATGAAATTTCCATATCCGCTTGTCCATTCCCACCATCTATAAAATCAAAATCTATACAGACAACACATTTTAACAAATACAATTTCCGAAAAAGCGGCAAGTTCAATCCTTTGGACAACCTATATATACAAGGGCTAATCATAATTTCATACATTATAAAATTTATTTTATTTATAAAATAATATATATATATATATAACGATCCCCGTCTGAAATAAATAAACATACAACTGAGATAACTAATTTTTTTAAAATGTCCCTATTACTAAGTTCGATATAGTTCAATCATTTTCCTTACTTGTCCAAGGAAAATCCATAACAATATGTATGAACTTATATATTTATTAAACTTAAATTATATTTGTGCCACAGCACAAGAATATTTATTTATTTATCGTTTATTTATTTTAAATAAATATTATATAACTTATTTTTTCTTGTTTCATTATTTTAAATTTCCTTCATATTTCATATTGTACTCGAAAATAAAGCGTTCGCTACTATCCGCGGTTTTCAGTATCCGCGGAAGACCACAGAACCAAACCCCCGCGGATATGGGGGTACTACTGTAGTGAGTTTTGTTTATTCTATTATTCATAATTGAGGTTATGTAGTTTTTCCTCTCATTTTTCTTCTTTCTGAAGGTAAAGTGATAAAGTGTTATAGAACTGTTTAACATATTATCGATTAATGGTAATGGAGGGTAATAGAGGTAAACGAATGTTAGAGCTTGCTCTTAGTTCCATTAACAACGAAAATGTAGCCGAAAAAATTGTACAAGAAGTTAATAGTATGCCGGCCGTTTCGGACGAGGTTAGAATTATCTTGTGCGTAGCATATTTCTTTTCAACGATGTGTTACAGATTATTGAAACAGATGCTTTCGAACAGTACGATGATAGTGACAAAGATAAGGATTTTGATCCAAATGAAGAATTATGCAACACTTCAGATACTAGTACGGAAAATATAGATAATCCCATAAAAGCTGGTAAGATATTCACAATTAACACGACAGTAAAAAATACAATGACAGCGATAATATTATGAAGTTTGTTAAGTCGGAAAATATAACTCATTTCGACTTTCAGGTAGAGGATTGAAACATGGTAAGAAAAGAAGTCGTTGGAATAAAGCTGATAAATCAAGATGGTGTCGTTACGTAGCAAAGAAACGCAGAAATTGAGGACTTCCGTATGTTACAAGAAATGGAAAGATGCCTGCCAAAGTTCCCAAATATATAAATTGCACTAATTGCAAATTTAAGTGCTCACAGAATTTTAGCGAAGAAGACCGAGTTAATTTATGTCTAAACTATTGGCGATTAGAATCTTTCTGTCGCAAGAAAGATTTTATTCTACAAAATGTCAAATCATTTATTCCGCAGAGACAACGATTGCGTAAAGAAAGTGGAAAAGCACGGACGAATTCGAAACAATTCTATTTCCTTAAAAATGGCACACCTGTTAGAATTTGTCAAACATTCTTCTTAAAAACACTTTCCATTAGTAACGGACCTCTTAATAAAGCTTTAGCAAATAGAGATAGAATGCCTGGATTATATCAAGGTGAAGATAAACGAGGAAAACACGAGCCAGCCAACAAACTGTCTCCAGAGAAAAAGCAAACTATTAAGGATCATATTGAGGCATTTCCTGTAACAGAGTCACACTACTGTAGAAAATCTTCACAAAGAAAATATTTAGACGCTACATTATCAATAGCCAAAATGTATTCTTTATACAAAGAAATGTGCGCTGGCATTGGTAAGATCCCTCGCAGCATGACGACATATAAGAAAATCAGAGTCAAGAATATAACTTCTCATTTTTTAAACCTAGAAAGGATCAATGTCCATTGTGTGTAAGGTATAACGGAGCAACAACAGAACAGAAAGGTACTTTACAATCAACCTATGAGGAGCACAAACAACGTGAAGCTGATGCAAATAATTCCAAAATGTGTGACAAAGAGCGCGCCTCAGCTGATTCTAGTTTTGTCACTGTAACATTCGATTTACAAAGTGTTCTTCAAATACCGTGCAGTGATGTATCACCTATGTATTACAGTAGAAAATTGTGTGGGTATAATTTAACAATTTACGAAGGTGCTCCGCCTAACAACGCCTACTGTTTTGCTTGGACAGAAGTAAATGAAGCACGCGGAAGTCTAGAAATTGGTATTTGCTTGTACTTATACTTAAAAGCTTTGCCTGAACATGTGAAAGAAGTATCACTTTTCTCTGATACATGTGGTGGCCAGAATCGGAATTAAAATGTACTTATAATGATATACTATTTCGTTCACCATGAAAGCAGTAACATTGCAGTTATTGAGCAAAAGTTCCTTGAATCTGGACACTCAATGATGGAGTGTGACAGTATGCACAGTGCCATTGAAAAACAGAAAAGGAATTTATCTGTATACACGATGAATGACTGGATTAATATTTTTAAAATGTCTAGATCTAAGAGAGGTAAAACGAAGAACGACCAGTATAAAGTTAAGGAACTGAAATTTCCAGATTTGATTGACTTTAAAACGGTCTCACAAGATATTTTGAAGAACAGAACAATAAATAGTCTTGGCGATAGGGTAAACTGGCTAAAGGTTAAACGTTTCCGAATTGAGAAAGCTAGTCCATCCTTAGTAAAATATAGTTACACCCATTCAGGAGATTATCTAGATATTAACATACACGGTAAAGGCCGTCCTTCTAAATTACCATTACTGAAAAAAGCGTACTCAGCAATGCTACCAATTTCTGAGAAAAAATATAATGATTTACAAAAATTGTGTGCAAATGAAATTATTCCTATAGAATATCATGCTTGGTATTCATCTTTACCTACTTCGACATCAGTTCGCGATAAAAATCCTGAATCTAGTATAGAAAGTGACAGTGAAACTGAAGAGGACTGAAATTTTTACCAAAATATTTTTGATGAATAATATGTTTTTGAACAAAATGTACTTAATGTACCTAAAGTATGAATCTATAATTAAATTAATATTTTTGACTAAAAATACACCTTTTCACTATACTGCTGATTTAAATACTGTTCCCGTCAAAGATAACTAAGTCCATCAAATACCTTTTTTTATAGCTATGAGAAAAAATTTTATTATTTCATTAATATCATGGAATGATATGCCTTAACCCCTTCGCGCCCAGGCCGGTTATGCAACTCGACGATATTATACCAGATTTGGTTAAAAAATGGTCTTCCGTTTCGTTGAAGTTTTTGCATTGAAAATTATTACACTATGCCTAAATAGTTATTTTACAAAAAAGACATTGAAAAATATTCCATAGGCGGCGCTACCTGGGTCATTTTAAGGCAATAAACAAAAACTTTTTGCTTTGCTAAATATAACGATGCATGATTAGTTTTTACAAATATAGCTTACTTCTGAATAATTAGGGAAAAAAATGATCAAAACCGAAGACATAATAAAGACAGTAGCGGAGATGTGTGAAGAAACATTTATTATGGGACCAGAAAATACAATATAGGTAGGTACTATTTCATTTCAATAGTCATGAAACTGATCGAAATGGGCTTTACAACACAAATAGACGGGAGCATTTAGGCAACTTGTGCACAAGTTGCTTGTGTATACTCTCTTTTTATCAGTTTGGTAACATATTTTACAAGTTCCCCTTTTGCGGCGTTTCCCTAATTCCTTGTAGAAGGACGCAAACTGGTGTTTATTTTTGGCTGACTTGACATTGGTGGAACTGCTTCCACCTGGTTTGTATTCTTCTTTGATTCTTGTATATCCAGATGAATATTTAGTCAAGAGACCATCAATCAAAATTTTTGTAAACTCCAACACACTCTTCTCCTTTTCTTCGGCATTTGTGTACAACACTCTCGCATTCAACACCATGCGTTGGATTACATGAAAACCAATTTTTTTAAACCAGGTGTAACTTTTCCTGGTGCAATCATATGGTTCAATGTCTTGATCAGTCGCATCTACTCCGCCCATATTTAGATTATAATGTTCTATAGCAGTTGGCTTTTGAATAACTTGATGTGATGTGGAGGGCCGGTAACGATTTTTTTCTGTATATCCGGCCTCAAGTTTAGTGGTCAGTAGATACACATCTCTCTTATCCTTATATCTAGTAATCAAAACATCATCTTTTCCGACAAAGCATGTTTGAAAAGTTTCTAGAGGGACTTCTGTCAGTTCTTTGGGTACACCTCTATTCGCGCGCATGGTTCCAGTCACATAGGTGTTTTTTGTGAGTAGAAACTCTGCTAGCCTCAAAGATGTGTACCAATTATCAATTATTATTTCTCTGCCTTGATCTTAAATTTTGAAACAGGAACACCACAATTCTTTCAGATAGAGACAAAACTTCGGATCCCTGAATGTGATCGACGTTGTACATGTCTTTCCGAAGTACATAGCAAAATTGTAAGTGTACCCCCGTAAATGTGGACTGCTGGGGCATGCGCAAAACAGCTTCATTCCGAAACGGGAACGCTTCGTTTTTATATATTGTTTGAAATGGATTCGACCTTTATACAAAAGCAAACATTCATCAATTGCAACTATTTCTCCAGGATCAATAAGATTCATACAATTTTCTTTTACATACGCAAAAAACATACCCAAACGGGTATTAGGTTTACCTGGAATGAAGGCTCCCGGATTACTGAATCTGATGAATTTCAATATTGAGAAAAATCGATTTCTACTCATGACTTTGGCATTAAATATATTTGGCCCTGGAAATAAAAAATCACGTTTCCAATAATCGTGGATTGTAGGGCAGCGAATTAGTCCCATGTATAAATGCAATGCCAAAAGAGTGTACATTTCAGGAACCGTTACATCTTTCCACATAATGTCGTACACTTTCTGAGTACCATTTTCTACTAGGTACCTTCCTGCCCGTTCATTTGTCCATTCACAAAGACATTGGACAATTTTTTCGGATATGAATGCTATGAAGCAATTCTCGGGATGTTTCATGTCTTCCAGTTCAACAGCAGGATGAACACCTTCAAACAAACGGGAAACCGGCACCAACGCTGACGCTCTTGCATCCTAAAGTAAAAATAAAAATAAGCACATGATGATATGAAAATAAGGGTAAAATTACAGAGAATGGATCCACTACAACATTAAAATCTCCCATACTTAGCGCCTCATCGTCTTCAGAGTCGGAGGCACTGGACAAACTATCATCATCATCGTCGTCGGAGGGCTCTGGCAAATATTCTGAGCCAGAATCATCAAATTGCTCATCATTATCAATTAAATCACTCATTTTTACAAAGAAAACAAATTATAACTGCAGCCGTACTCTTTAGATGCAATATAATGACGCACACATGACGCGAACAAGTGAATCTATAAGCTTGACCTTGAGTTAACCAATCAAAACTTCCATCCCCACCAATAATTTTTCAATATGACGATATCCCAAACATAAAACAACGTGTACAAAATTATCCCAGGCTTATAGCAAAAGTATAATATTTGTTGCCACATATGGCAACCTGGGATCACAATGCATAGTTAGCTTGTTGCCACCGGAGGCAACATGGGTCTGAAGGGGTTAATACATCTTAAAAATATTATAAATTTAGCCCTGGTATTGAAAATGTAATTTAGCATGTCATTTGAACTTTAAATCTTAGTTACCATAAAATTGATTATTTGGACTTAATTATTTCTGCTTGAACGCCCATGATATATAAAGAAAACAAAAATTCAATAAAAGTACAAAAATCAAGTATTTCAATGGCGTGTCAGCAAGACATTTGCTTTATTGAAGTTATGTATTTTGCTGCATGGGTTGCACTCGAGTTGATTCTCTTCGGTGAAGGATCTTGTGATATACGACATTTTTCGTTTTGTTATCAGGCGCAAGAGCAAATAAAGCGAATGGTTTGCCGACACGTGAACATGCCACGTACAATTGACGATGAGAAAAACATGCATTTTCTAAATTTAGACCACAAACACTCAAGGATTGGCCTTGTGATTTGTTAATCGTCATGGCGAATGCTAGACGAATCGGAAATTGAATTCGTTTAAACTCAAAAGGCATATCGGTTAGGATCATCGGAATCCTCGGAATAAGAACTTCCTCAACTGTAAATTTTCCTTTGAGTATGTTCGCGTGAATCACATTGATCATCAGTTTTCTCATCACCAAACGCGTTCCATTCCATAGTTTTGGTTGGTTTAGATTTCGAAGTATGATGACTACCGAGCCAACCTTCAGTTGTAAATTGTGCGGTGGTAAGCCAGGCACATCCAAGGAGTTTAAAAATTCAGTTGGCTTCGTTTTCGTTTGTTACACAGTCAATAGATTTGAATGAATGCAAAGTACCAACGATTTTATTCTGAATTACTAAGTTTAAGTCATCCACATCTTTGTTCTTAGCCGCCAAAATTGCTCGCTCACTCAACCATTTGTTGTTTTTGTGGTTAGCAATGATGTTCGGGAATACTTTGTTAATGAGCTCGCCTTTCGATGAGACAAAATTGCAGAAATTCGGAGGAAATCAAATCAATCTGCTCGATTCGCCGACAGGAATACAGCCATTACCGATAGCCAGCAATTGCTTGGAGAAATCTTCAGCAGATGGATCGTTCACCAATGCAACTCTCATGTATGCTGCCAGCTGAAGTTTCTTCACATAGCGCCACAGATTCGATGATTTGAAGCAAGCGTTTATTTCATCGGCAGCAGTCGATCTTAGAATGACTGCGGTGTTTGGCGGAAATCGCCATATAGTAAAATCATTGCGCCTCCAAAACATCTAAAGTCATTGCGCAGATCTTTTAATGTTCGGCCAAGAGCTTCCAATGCGCGTTTGTGCGCTATTGTGCATTCGTCCCAGATGATTATTTTAGATGCTACTAAAACTTTGGCTATTGCGGAGTGTTTTGCAATGTTACAGGTCGGTTGTTCAGTAGTTTGAAGGTTTAATGTCAATTTACCTCGAATGTCGGATTAAATCCGTGTTATTCGATAATGTCTGCCCCAAATGAAGTCATTTGAAAGCAGCCATTGTATTTTTGAGTGTTCGCTAGAAAATGTCGTGATTCTGGTGTTTCGCCACGAAGCAATGAGTGCAATGGCTCAGGTGCCGGAGTCAATAATGGCAATATCACTTTGCCATTAAGGCTGCACAATCCAGGCGTTTCTCCAGCAAACTCCAATGCGCCAAAATGCTCGCAAACAACGTCCATTGGACCAATGCGAACGAAAGGATGCGAGCTGTAATCAATTGTGCAATCGTATAAAAACGCTGCTCCATTCAAATCAACACTTGAAGCATTTCTTCTTGCGCGTCGAAGATTATCTCGTTGTTGATCTGTGCGATAAGTTCGACGATTTCTCATTGCCAACCAAGCCGTTTCACGAGCTGCCTCTCTTTGCTCTTGTGTTTGAGAAGTACGAAGTCGGTCCATACTAACGCGGCGCTCTTCTTGTGTTATTTCTCGTTCTACTTCAGTGGATTGATTCACAATATTCCGAAGCCTAATTGCATTGCGGCTTTGTCGGGAATGATTAGATCTTCTGGGTTACGACATCGTTAATAATAATACTCGCTCAATAAGATTTATTAATAAAACCCGCACAAAACAATCAAATCGACTGTAACCTTTATATGCTTTTTTCAAAACAAATCACAGACAACATGAAACCAAAAAAAAATACGTCACTGATTTGCAATGGACATCAATTATTATAAATAATCTATAAGCGTGCGTAACGTAAGCTGTCAATTGCGAAAGATAGCGGAGTTCCTAACCTAATTTTTTAAAAAATTTATTTTCTGTATAATTTTTTTTCTGTGAATTTTTCCAATATTTTAATTGTTATTCTGACGAATCCAACAAATCAGAGATTAAAGTCGGTCCAGTCGTTCTTGAGTTATAAATGATGTAACTAACCCGACTTCATTTTATGTATTAAGAAGATATGAACGAACCCCAAAATTAAAAACCCGGTCAAAATTCTAATATTTTCTAATGTAACAGCTGTTGATGTTATAAAGGATTTAATATTCTGTACACTAAAGTCAATATCACGTACAAAATCAGGTTTTTAATACATTCGAGTATAAACGTAATTGAAAATAATTAAGACTAATGTTAGATTTATTTACAAACCCATTTTAAAAATAATACTAAAATTTCATGTGTATTACGAGAATGTTTTTTTTGTTAGAGAAATTTAAATAGGAATGTCGGAATCAGAATACCCTATTGTACTCAAAGGCGGCAATGTTTATAAACACAGTGAGTGAGCTGTTTATTTATATAAATTTATAGTTATAAATTCTTAAAGCTGATATATTGAAATAACATGCAAGATGTATGCTTTACGTGCATTTAATTTACAATCTATTACGTTTAATCGAAAAATTGTAACAATCGACAACAGAACGAACTTGAGGCGAGAATACAATAACAAGACTATTCATTTTATTATTGTAGGTAGGGCTGAGGGATACCGATGCTTTCTTTACTTAGCGATGTTTCGGGTCTGTGCACGGTATCGATTCTGAGTACTGAAATCTGTAAAGTATCGATTGATATTGATGCAAACACAATAAATGCACACTGGAAAGAAGTTAATTAATTAAATTAATATGAATGTAAGTAAAACGAAATAATTTCTGTATCAAACAATACAGAGTATCCGGACACGTGGATATGGTGAAAACAAAAGAATGCGGACAGCACTTGTATGCTTGAACAGTACTTGGAGTAAGAGCGATGTGTATCTTACGGTAGTCGGGAACCAAAAGAAGGTTTTGTGTAATAGAAGACTCGTGGTTGAAAAAAGGTTCCGTTTAGGAGAGCTGGCGATGTCTTAGAATTAAAAACTAATTAGCGACGCGAGCTAAAAAGTTGCGATGTCGATGAAATAAATATTATTAACATATTCCATGTGAAAAAAGCATTAAAATGATATCCCACATGATGTAATTTAGAAGAACATCACAATAGTAATTTAAATTATGGTTTATAAAAGTATTTAGACATGTCGAGAAAATAGGTCGATAATAAATCAACTTGCTAACTAAGAAATAATTAGAAGCGAAGTCGTACGAAATTAATTAATAACTAAGTTAAAACGAAATTTATAATAATTCTCAGAAATTCGAAAAGAACATTGGAGAATGCCTAGGTTTACTGTTCGATAGATAAATTCTTGGAAGGGTTTGGCTAGAGCGATAAAAAAGAAAGATATTCTCTTTGCAAAAACGAATATATAGAAAATGGCTATAAAGAATTAATTATTTTAAATTCGAAATATATTTGTGAAGAATATAATTTAAAATAGAATTAAAACATTCTTGACATATACGAAGTGTAAAAACACGTAGATTACTTGAGATAGCCGTGAAGCCTTTTCTAGATCTAGTGTGATCCTCATGCCTCGTTAGAGTGCGCCATCTAGCCCTATTCTTTTAATTAATCTCAGTAGCTTCGAGAGCGATTCTTTTAAATATAGATCTGCTTTAAGATATTGATCTATCATTTGCAGGAACCGCGTCCTATTTAATCCTTTACGTTGGCCAGCTCTTCCTCTTGACAGAATATACATAACGTTTCTTCTGACAAGCCCATATTATTCACATGATTGTTGAATTTACAATGCCCCGTTAATATGCCTACGATCATCTTAACACACTTTCTCTCTCTACTTACGAGGGAAAATCGGAAAGTTGCTAGAACGAACCAGAAGATGGCGTTGTGCGCGCGTACCGGTCACGTGTTTTGAGTGCCCCATCTATAATATAACGGGTATAAATTTTTAGATAGATACTGCATAAAGTAAAGCCCGTGGTCGAATAAGCATAGAACATCGCGTTCTAGGAGACATCTACCGATGAAGAAACCATTAGAAAAGTTCAAGGAATTGTGATGAATGATCGCCAATTAAAGTTGAGAGAGATAGCAGAGGCAGTAAGCATATCATATGACCGCGCGCATTACATTTTACATCAACATTTGGACATGAGAAAGCTCAGTGCAAGATGGGTGCCGAGTTCAGATGATCAAAAGCAAGCTCGTGTGACCATTTCTCAGCAATGTCTAGACATGTTCAATCCTGTAGATTTTTTGAGACGTTTAGTAACCGTCGATGAAACATAGCTACACGACTTCACACCAGAGACTAAAACACAATCAAAGCAGTGGACAGTACGCGGTGAACCAACTCTAAAGAAGAGCAAGACGATGCAGTCAGTTGGAAAGGTGATGGCTACCGTCTTTTGGGATTCTCGAGGTATAATTTTTATTGGCTACTTGCAATACTGGAGGACAATAACAGGCGCGTATTATACGTCGTTATTAGACAGATTGAACGAAGAAATCAATGTCAAAGGCCTCATATGACAAAGAAAAAAATATTGTTTCACCAAGACAATGCCCCATCGCACAAGTCGGCAATTGCGATGGCGAAACTGCACGAATTACGATTCCAATTAATCGAACATGCACCGTACTCGCAAGATTTGACCCCTTAGGACTTCCTCCTATTTCCGAACTTCATCGAATAATGAAACCATCGAAGCTGTAAATGAAGATTTAGAAGGCTTTGATAGTCTTATCTTATTTTTCTCAAGGAATGAATGGTCTTGAAAACACTCAGGTCTCGTTTTATGCGATAGATGCGTTCCAAAAAAAATCGCATAAATTGAATTCGCATAAAACGATACTCTAGCTTCATATAAAAACTAATGATTCGTTCCAAAATTCTGAAAAACCGCATAAATTCAAATTTTAATTAAAAAATCAAAACAAAATCGCATAAAAAAATTAACAAAAATATATTTATTTCATTTACTTAAACAATAAAAACAAAACACGTTTAAAAAAAGATAAACAAAAATATAATATTAATTCATTAATTACAGAAAAAACAGAAAATGATCCAAAAAATAAGCTAAAACATTTTTTAAGGAAATTCTGTAAATATGTATGATTAATCTGAATCACTGAATAATTGTCTGCATCGTTTTGGAATTGGTTCAACGTCACTTTCATCACTAGATGATATTAATCACATTGTCATCATATGGTAAAATATCATTTTCATCACTAGATCTCGTGAATAGGGGACGAGATCAAAGAATTTTTTGGGGCTTCAATTGTTTCTTTTCTTGCAAAATAATTTGTCATCAAACTTTGCGATTTTGAATTTTTAAGTTGCTTATGCAACTCTTGATATCCGGAAAACAGATCAGTCAGTCCGCGTTGAATCTTTAATGCTCTTTCCGTATCTGGATCCATATTAAGAATTTGATTTTGTAAAGCATTAACTGTGCTGAGGATATCACCAATTTTTTTTTTTTTTAAGCGAAGTGTTCAACAATTTCTTCGGAATCACTGTCTTCACTATCCACGTTTTTCTCAGTTCCAATAACTAAACTAATAACGTCGTTATCGGTTAATGCTTCTTCAGCTAAAAGTTCTTCTAAATCATCGTGGTTTAGCGAGTCAAATCCATCTCCTCCAATTTGATGAGCTAAATCTATAATTTCATTAGTCAGTATCGATATTTCCCCACCAGTACTTCTAGCAACACAATCTGGCCATGTAGTTTTCCAGCATGCATTTAATGTTTGCGGTCGCAGTTTAGAGATCGCTGATGCTACCAGAATAATGCAATCCAAAATTGTGAATTTTTTCCAAACTTCATTTAACGTAAGTGATTCATTTTCAAGTTTGTTTAAAATGAATTGATAAGTGCTTTTTATGTAGTATTTTTTAAAAGTGGAAATTATTCCTTGATCTAAAGGCTGAAGAATGCTAGATGTGTTGGGTGGAAAAAATTCGACTTTAATGTTTGGATGTTCCAAATGAGGATGGCCGGGTGCATTGTCTACAATCAGCAAAACTTTAAATTCAAGACCTTTTTTCTTCATATAAGATTCAACTTCTGGTACAAAGCATTTTTGAAACCATTCAGTAAACACTGAAGTTGTCACCCATGCTTTAGAATTTGCCATCCAATGAACTGGCAAACGAGTCAAATCCTTACCTTTAAGTGCTCGTGGCTTTAAAAACCTATTTACTACTAGCAGCTTTAACATTTTATCTCCTGAAGCATTACTCCATAGTAAAAACGTTAATCTTTCCTTGCAAGCTTTAAATCCACTAGCTCGTTTTTTTGATTTCGCAATGTAGGTTCGACTTGGCATCTTTTTCCAAAACAGACCAGTTTCATCAGCATTAAATACCTGATCTGGGCAATATCCCCATCTTCAATAATTTTTTAAAATTTTTCTGGGTAAGCTGCGCAAGCGCTCTCATTTGCTGAAGCTGCCTCACCTCTAATTTGAATGTTATGGAGATTATTTCTGTTAATAATCTTTAATAATCTTGTCATCCATCCTTTACTTGCTGTAAAATCCTTTGGCCTAGAAATTGACGGTTCAGAATCTTTAATTGTCTCATAAAATGTTAAAGCTTTTTCTGTGATCATGTATTCGCTAACAGGAATTTTCTTTTTCGTTAAGTCTTCAATCCATATAACGAGAGCTTTTTCCACTTTTTCTATTAACGTGTCTCTTGAGTAAGAAGAATATTTAGTGCTTAGTTTTGTGCCTGAAATTACGGATTTTCTTATTGAAATCTCATTTTTTTTAATAGCTCGAATTGTTGATTCCCCTAGTTTATATTCATTTCCAAGTGCGGTATATTTTGCTCCTTTTGAAATGCGATCTAAAATTTCAATTTTTGGTTCCAGGGATATCGTTTGTCTCTTTTTTTAATTTTTTTCCATTGTTATATCCTAAATGATAAACAAACATTCAGCAAATAAAAAAGCCACCAAAATTTATGATTTTTACACTTACTTTTTCCCAAAGTGAAATGTTTATTCAGGTTTAAAACTGATTTCAATTTAAATGTTAAAGCACTCGAATCACTCACTCACTGCACCGTAATTAAACAAATGAACCAGCTAATAAAAAGGGCAATTCCCGCAACACATATGCGTATCTTCTATGCACAGAAAAAACACTGCACCGTAATTTAAAAAAAACACCAGTTATTAAGAAGGGAAATCCCCAGTTTGTTCTTTCAATAATAACATACACACACAACACTCATACATACGTATCGCCTATGCATAGAAAAAACACAAAATAAAACAAACTGTAACGATTATATCAGTGATGCAAACTTGGTTTAATTTAAAAACGGTAAAAAAGCTTAAAAAAACATCTAAAATCTCAAAATCTGTTAAAATTCTAAAAAAAAATCGTTAATTTAAAAATCGCATAAATTTGAATTCGCATTAAAAAAATCCGCATAAAACGAGATCTGAGTGTATAGAGTTACTAGGAGACTATGTAGAAAAATAAATATGATTTTATCCCGAAAGGTGGTGTTCGTTCTAGAAACTTTCCGATCTTTCCTCGTAGTAGGTCCGTTGTAAATTCTAATATATTCTATACCTATAATTCTATACCTATAATATTCTCTAAAGAAGTGTTTTTTCCTGTCTTTGACCTGGAGAGTTCTTCCACCTTTCCCTAGATTTACTTCCAGCCCTCTTCTTCGTGGATATTTTAATAATTGTTTTTTGAATGCTAAAGGAAGTCCTACGAAAACTGTAGACGAGGCCTGTTGAGCCAATTCGCCCCCCTACTCATTAGACCTGCAGCTTTTGTGCCCCGAGCCCCAAGCTAATGTCACTTTCATGTGATCACTGAGCTCTTACAAGTTTAGATTTAGCTTGTGCTGAATCTAGTCCAATATTACTCGGCTGTCTGAGAGGGCGATTTATTCCACCCTGTCTCTTAATTTCCCCAATGCAGTCGTGTAATGCGGATAATTTGTTAATAACATATTTTCAAAATACGCACTGACATTCATGTTATAGTACAAGAAAACATTAAAAAAATCTATTAACCAATAGTAATCGACCGTGTTAACGCAAAATGAATGAATTGTAAACGGAAAGTGAAGAAGTTGTAAACTGACAAACACTAGCGGAAGAAAACCGCAGAACGATTGCGAAATATCAATTTTAAGGGTCTGAACTTTATTACGGACCGGTTACATCATTTAACTAGGTAAACTCTGTAAAAGTAAACTGAATAATATTCCCATCACAATTTAAATACGGAAATGACAAACCAAAGATTTTACCTCAGACTAAGAATATAAATACGTGGACGACGTAGGTATATCATTTAAGGATGTGTAAACATGAACTGAGAATGTATCCGAACGAAGCGATAAAATAAATATTTATATGTGCAATCAAAAATTGTGCATGCACTGTCAAGAGGTTATTACTTTTAAATGAAATAGAAAATAGATTAAGATATACAATTATTTATTTATCTTTAGAGCAGTGGCGGCTCTTTAATGAGAGCAAGTGAGCAATTGCACCCCCTCGAATTATTAAACAAAACAAACCAAGCGGCGACTAACTGTGAAAGTATTTATTTATTATGTATATTATGTATTCATCGTTATTGACGAGGAACGTAGCACGCTAACAACGTACATGCACCGATCGTCGTCACAGATATAATGAGCAAAGCCCAACTGTTGCTCCGTTAAGCCATTAACATTACATTGAAGGTGGGGAGAACTGTATTTTGCCCTACTTCAATGTCGTATAATACATAGCGTCTGAGCAAGTGGTCCAGTCTGCTCACAGCCGTTGTAAAATGAATTCCGTCTCTGGTTTAGAGAACGCGTTTTCGCGGTTAACGTATGATGAAAAAATCGCAGTGAAAAATCTTAAACGGCCGATGCCTCAATTATGTTTAGAAAATAAACAATCTGTTAAAGGTAAAGACGTTATAAGAAAATTGAAAATGGATATTTATCAGAAAAATGACTGGATTTGTGGATGTGAAATTAAAAATACTTTGTTTTGTTTTCCGTGTCTTTTGTTTGGTGGTGAACCGTCTTGGTCAAGGAACGGAATAAGAGACTTAATTCATCTTAGTGCTAAAATTATTAAACATGAAAATTCCGAAGGGTATTTGAAAAATATATTTAGTCTAAGAATTTTAGGAAAAAATAACATTCAGAATGTTTTAGATTCATCATATAGAAAAGCAATTCAACAACACAATGAAAAGGTAACAAAAAATAGGCATGTGTTAAATTTAATAATAAATTGCATTAGATTTTGTGGCGCGTTTGAACTGGCACTTCGGGGTCATGATGAACAGCAAACGTCGAATAACAAGGGCATTTTTCGGGAATCGATAAATTTTACGGCAGAATTGGATAAATCGCTGAGATCACATCGAAGCAGCACCGGTTTTTAAGGGATTATCAAAAACGATACAGAACGAGCTGCTTGATGCAATGTTGAACGTGTATCATGAACAAGTTGCCAGTGAAATTAAAGCAACCCACTTCATATCTGTGATAGCTGATGAAACCACAGATGTGTCCAATCAGATTCAGTTGGTGGTTGTTTTAAGATATATTGTGAACGCGAGACCGGTCGAAAGATTTTGGAAATTTCTTCTGCCTAGTGGACATGATGCTAATTCTTTATCTGCCTCCATCCTTAACGAAATTAGTTTGCTTGTTGATGACCCAGAAAAACTGATTACACAGAGCTACGAGTTTGATGGGGCAGCAATCATGAGTGGTGCTATTAACGGCGTGCAAAGACATGTCCAAGACCAGTATTCAAGGGCTAATTTTGTACATTGTTATGCACATCAGGCAAATCTAATTATGTCACATGCTACATCGAGCAGTAGTATTTGCAGATTTTTTTTGCCAAATTGACGGGATTATGTACATTTTTCTCCACTTCACCACAACGAACTGCAAGATTGGAAGAATTTCTTCAGAAAAAAGCTTACCTCGTTCTTCAAAAATAAGATGAAACTTCAAATCTAGGACAGTGAATACAATATATGAGCACCGAGAAGAAATAATTGAAGCTCTAAAAAAAATCGAGGGAGAAGCTAGTTTACAAACTACCATTCTTCAAGCTGCCAATTTGCGAATTTTAGAGGAGGAAACTTTTATCTATTGATTAACTTTATTTCATAAAATTAGGCCACATGTGGACATATTGTTTAATCAATTACAAAATGTCAATACAGATGCATTAAAAACTAAGAATAATTTAGATAATTTTGAACGCGCTATTGGAAAAATTCGAACCGAAATCGCTGACACAGATAATCAGTTGGATAAACAAAATGACCCAGAACTGACTCCTCGACCATCAAAGCGGCGAAGAGTAACTGATGGTAGCCAAAGAAGGAGGAAAACTATTGAAGTGTGCGATATTATTTTCCTAGAAATAAAAACTAGATTTCGGTATACAGGGCACTTAATATTAGCAAACTTAATTTCTTTTAAACAGTTCTCCTCTTTTCAAAAAAAATTTCCGGAAGATTGCCTTAAAGAAGCAGTAAAATTTTATCCATCCCTCAATGAAAGCAGACTACGAACTGAATTAAGCGTTCTATATTCTAGAGAAGAATTTAGGCAAAATATAGAAGTCGGTGCTGTAGGTCTGCTAGGTCTTCTGCTGGATGGATTAAGCGACACCTTTAATGAAGTTGTTAAGCTTTTAAAAATTGTCATTACAATCCCAATGACAACGTCCGAAGCGGAACGCCAGTTTTCACGGCTGAAGAGAATAAAAACTTTCCTGAGAAAAACAATGAAAATGATTAAATGCCCTTACTATGTTATCTTGTGAAAAATAATGTATAAATGATTTCCCAAACTTTAATGAAAAAGTGACAGAACTGTTCTGCAAGTCAAAGGCACGTAAAATGGACTTCGTTTATCGTCAGATGTAATTAAACTGTGTAGTGTAATATTTACTATTCCCTCAAAACAAACTCTACAATGAACAGTACCTGTCTGGAACAGTACGTCGCGTCGGTGAAATTTATAAGGATTGGGTAAGCGTTTTTGTATTACACTTTTTAATTTTGAAATTATGCACTCCCTATGTGAACCACCCCGAGCCGCCACTGCTTTAGACATCGGACTTTAGGTCAGAATTTAAATCGACATCGAATAAAATTAGCGAGGAACATAGGCGCACGCACATAGATTCACTTTTGGGAACATATTTTATTATTATAAAAATTATTTTTTTTTGTACAATATACGTCATCATTATATCACATCATTCACAAAAACAGTGTGTATCTAAGCGTCAGTATTTATTTTTTTATGCAGCAATAGAAGATTCGAACACAAATTGTCATAATTTTAAAATCAAATCTTTATGAAATGAATGGAGAAGTTGTTTGAATATATAATAGCGTTGTTTGAATATAGTAGTTAATCAACCCCATAGTGGTATAGTCGGTAATTTTCTCCCTCTAGGAGGTGCTGCGCTCTATTGACAAATAGATTATTTAATTCTTATAAGAAGATCAGTATCGTAGATATCTATTTGATTCTACAAAATCTTTATAGAACTAGAACTTAATTATCTCCTTTATTTACTTGTATTAATATAATAAGTATTAAGGAAATAGTTGGCAAAATAATTTTTTTAAATTTTAAACATAAACTCTTCCTAAATGCTGTGCTGCCAAATTGCCCTTTAGATGGGTTTTTCCAAAGTACAGAAGAGGTAAGGGAGCGGCAAAGATCGTGTAGTTTTATAGACAAGGATTTGCTTCTTATATTATATGATAGAAGAATGTATCTTATTCATAGTATACTTATCTCTATTCTCTGTTTCGCTTTCTAATGTACGCATACATTTTAAGAAGTTAACGTGTTTAATACAATTTAGTATTTTTTTGTTTATCAAAAATTGGGAATATGCACGCGCTTTGATATAATTATATGAGTTGATGATAATTATTATTATTTAGTTTGCAACATCTTAAGGTACCCTTTTTTGTTTCACTAAAAATTGAGGAGGAAACCGAAATTCTAAATTAGGATATAATAAAAGTCTTATTCATCTTTCCAAAATTCAAAAATTTATTTGTGTAATATACACGTTCAAAATACAACTCAGCGTAATTCTCTTAAATATATTCCGCCTTATGCATAGTCGCGAAGTTAATAGGGTGTTAGTACGCTATTAGTTAGTAGCTACTAAGAGCGTACTAAGATGCTTTTATCTTTTCGTATTCATAGTCGCGTATTTCATCATACTTAGTGGCTACTAACTAATAGGATCTTAGTAGAAAAAAATATGTGGCAACCGTGAAAACGGAGTTCGCAGGCATGCGCATTTTGCATGAAGGAGAGAATAGTTTACCTATTGGAATTGTAGGTTATTTTAAATACGTTTTAAAAAATCTTCTTTGTTTTAATAAATTTTATGATTTTTTGCTTTTAAATTTGATATAAGAAAAATGTAAGTGTAATATATAATCTTACTTAAAATTTGTATTACTGAAATTATATAATTTTGAAAGTATGGAAGATCTAGTTGATATACAAGCTGAGTTGCAAGAAGTTGAGGAAGCACGGGTAGATATCATACGAAATCCCAAAGCTTATGGTGATGATATAGGTATATACATATTTAACTGGCTTTGTAACATATTTATTACTGAATTTATTTTAGCGGAACAACATGGATTCACATGACAATATCCACAGCAATTTATTCCGACAACAATTATATATGAAGATATTTTAATTAGTAGACCTTAACAATGTTAATACATAATTTATTATTTACTGAAATACTTTAGGGATATTTTGATATAATTTTTATTAGTATTAAATATAATATATACATTTAGAAGTATCCACATGTAACAAATATTCATACCTACTTTATACATGATGCAGTATTTACACGTAACTTAGATATAATTATACCTACTTTATTCTATATTTTAAATTACATCATATCATCCTATTGTCATACTTATCTAATATCATATAATAAACATATTCAATTATCATTTTCACGCAATAACTTCAGCTCCAGTTTCAAGTAAACTTTTTCCAATACTGACTGATATTTTTTGGTGCTTGCATCTGCATCTGTTGCCAATGTTCTCGAAGACGCTTTGAATCTTTAGCAAATCCTGTAATAAATATATCATATTACTTCCCTTAAGATAAATGATTCATTTATAGCCAACAAAGTGACATATATATATATTACATAAATACATTTATATCACACCATCCACCTGCTACAGAACTAATATTTGCAAATAAAATTTGTAAATAAATCATACCATAAATACATATTAAAGAGACTTTTTCTCATCAGTTTGCTTCATTGCATCCCATGGGTACTTGGAAACAGCATTCAAAAAATAATAATTAAAATTGATTAAAATTTTGTTGATAATGAAATTATAATGACACCATGCACTTCCATTATTATTAAAATTGCTGTATGCCGATTATCCGTATACTTACAGTTAATGAATTCATTGTTATGATTTTTACTCTCAATTTTGTATCATTTCGTTATGTTTTGACAGTTTGCGCTTTTTCTTTTTGTAGGTTAGCTTTAATAGACACTTTAAACACGGTCTCAAACGCTATTAAGGATTTAGTAGCCTACTAACGTTAAAACGTTGTTAGTACGCATGAAACGCGACTATGAATACGGAAATTCTTAGTAGGATGTTAAAATGGTCTTAGTAGCGTGTTAGTAGCCACTAAAACGACTATGCATAAGGCTGATTATAAATAATTTAAAATTTTGAGTATTCCCAATTCTAATCATTGTTACAATATGAAACAGACATGTAAATATACATATCTGTAACTGTACACATGAACAATACACCTCGTATTTTCAGCATTTACTTCTGCTTAAGACATATGTTTCTGCCATCTAGGCGTCTTCAGTCAAGCTAGTGAAGCAATGTATACACATTGATACAAACAATTAAACAAATGATTTGTATCTGGATTTACATTTTACTGAAATCGCCCAACAAAGATAAGCAAGTTTCGTCCTATAAGGTGACACTATTTAATAAGTGACATCTTATGGAACGAAAGAGACTATGTCGGAAGGCGACCTTTTGTTCGAATAGCTATGCTATTACAAGAACAAAAAAATACGTATGTCGGTGTAGTCCATTAACAACGTGCCAGATGGCGGTAAATATACAAAAAGCTTGTGTTTATGTATGACAATACGTTATGCACGTATAAAGCATTGTTACAATATGAAACAGACATGTAAATAATTTACATATCTGTAACTGTACACATGGACACGTTGTTAATGGACGTTGTTAATGGACTACACCGACATACGTATTTTTTTGTTCTTGTAATAGCATAGCTATTCGAACAATCCGACATAGTCTCTTTCGTTCCGTAAGATGTCACTTATTAAATAGTGTCACCTTATAGGACAAAACTTGCTTTATATCTTTGTTGGGTGATTTCAGTAAAATGTAAATACAGATACAAATCATTTGTTTAATTGATTTGTATCAATGTGTATACATTGCTTCACTAGCTTGACTAAAGACGCCTAGATGGCAGAAACATATGTCTTAAGCAGAAGTAAATGCTGAAAATAGGAGATGTATTGTCCATGTGTACAGTTACAGATATGTAAATTATTTACATGTCTGTTTCATATTGTAACAATGCTTTATACGTGCATAACGTATTGTCATACATAAACACAAGCTTTTTGTATATTTACCGCCATCTGGCACGTTGTTAATGGACTACACCGACATACGTATTTTTTTGTTCTTGTAATAGCATAGCTATTCGAACAAAAGGTCGCCTTCCGACATAGTCTCTTTCGTTCCGTAAGATGTCACTTATTAAATAGTGTCACCTTATAGGACGAAACTTGCTTTATCTTTGTTGGGTGATTTCAGTAAAATGTAAATACAGATACAAATCATTTGTTTAATTGATTTGTATCAATGTGTATACATTGCTTCACTAGCTTGACTGAATAGCTACTGTGATAGCGAAACAGCTGTCATTATTTTATTAATAAAGTGTAAATCTAAAACATCTTATGTGTTTTTTATTTATTTGAAATACATATGTATTTCGTAATTTTATAGATCACCACCCGTTTGTTTTCCAATTATATAAATAAAATTAAAAACTTTATAAATACAACTTTTCAACAAATAAATATGTATTTCGTAATTTTATAGATCACCACCCGTTCGTTTTCCAATTATATAAATAAAATTAAATATTTTAGAAATACAGCCTTTCGCCAGTACTGCACTGGGTGGTAAGCGTGTCCGTTCTCTACTCATAAGTCACCATTTTGCCCCACGAGTTCAGTTTAGAAAACGAGCCACTCTAGCGGCCAATTTTCTAAAGGACGAGTGCGACAAAAGGCCTCATGGAACGAGTTTGTTATACTATTTTTTCTGTTTTACATTTTTTACATCAATAAATTAAAATTATTTAATTTGAAAGTTCAGAGTTTTATTTTTGTATAAAGTTCCTATGTAGTCGGTCACATTGATACTTGACATTTTCAAATTTAAATAGTGCTATCTACGAAATAATAATTATAATTTTCGTTAACATTACTCGATATTTTATCTAAAAATATAATGATGAGTAACATTGAAACTAATGCAAGGAGTGAGCCACAAAAATGTTTTCAAAGTAAATCAGTTATGTCTTAGATTGATTAAGTGATCTAACCTACATGTCGTACTTTTAGTAAGAAGCTAAATCGTAACTTGTCAATTTGACTTATGATTGTTTACAAATGACAACACTTCGTCAATTCTTTAAGCTCAGACGTGACCTATATGTCTATCTTAGTCGTTCATGGCCTACCTAAGATACAAATTTTATGGCTCGCTTGATATCTTGTTTATACAATATACTTTGTTTGTGTGGCATGTTTCTTTTCTATGTAAGTATATCAGTTCTATTAAATGTACTTAAATTTTTAAAATCAAATGAGACAATAATATATTTATTTCTGTATTCGAGCAATAACAGAATTATAAAATTAGAACTTGGTCGGCAAATTCCACACAACTTAATCGAAGTACCATCGGGAGCATAGATATTTGAACGAAAACAGTTTTCTATTGTATACTAGACTTTTTAGACTTTTAGTCGTGATTGGTATTGATAAAGTTGACATATTAATAACATGCAATTAAATTGTCATGTCCTTGTCAAATTTGCAAGTCCAAACATGTGCTACACTTTTCATGACCAAAGCAAAATAAAACAAGTAATTACGTGGTCGCGAGATGTTCTGCAGGGCCTCCCTCTCTGGCCCGAACCTACCTGATGTTGGTCGTCCCGTGGAAAATACTCTGTCGGCTAGCTCTAACGTTATCAGAGAGTGTCGCGAGTTCCAAGGTCGCTTGATGGTGGATAAGACGCCACCGTATTATTTTCCTGCAAAGTACCCCCGAAACACGGAAGCGGGTGGGACTCTGGTAGCTCCACAAGCAAAAGAGTATGCCCCTTTACTACTTGTTACCCAAATCAATTTATTCTTTGCTCTCAAACCCTTGAGGGAAAGGTATCAAATAAACACATGTCATCAACAATAACAAAATTTAATAACAAATCAAAGTAGGTTCAGAATATTAAAATGTCATAAAAATCAGTAGACGAATGAGTAATTAACAATAGATATATAGAATGAATATAGTTAGCAATACATAGATTAAATTAAAAAATCGCCAATACATAACAAAAAGCGCCAAGGCAATAATTAAGCTCAGATTAATTTTAAATTTGGCACAAAATCTCCCAATTCCCCAAATCTCATTAGAAACGCACTAGGCGCAATACAGTGTTTACTACAAAACAGATTCACCTGCCAAAACATCACCCTGTATAATCAGGAAGAAATATTGTGATCAATTATATAAATCTGATTAAAAATCCAAACAAGAGTTAAGCAGAACACAAATTAGGTATACGTAATCGTTGGTTCTTTACAATATGGTTACAAAGTTTTAATTGAAAGTATTACTAATCTACAACGTACCCCAAGTTATTGAATATACTGTACGGAGGCCCGTCTGAAGGTTCTTAGCCTGGTACAATAGAACAAAATATTACAGAATTCAAACAAAAAGCAAGTTCTTGCAAAAATCGAACCCTATAGATACTAACCCGATTACATCAATCAGGATCTTAAGCTACTATTAAATATGAAGAGTTTACTTTACAACGTCTGTCCCAAAAAAAGAATGAACGGCTTCTCTAGAGCCTTTCCAATGTGTAAACAAATTGATAATTAGTTAAACTTAATTGGATTGCTCAAGTTTAATTAATAACCAAATACAAGACATAGAATTTCTACACCTACTTCAATATTGTTCCTAATATCGTCTAAAATTCAATCTAAATTGAAAAAGCCTTCCAAGGGATTGCACGGGCTATCCAATTCCAAAGTATAATATATCGAACTAAATGCCGCTATTCACGCCGCCGTTACGCTTTAGTACGCCATTTTGGACGCTTTAGTACGCCATTTTAGACGCTTTGAAAATTTCGATCTAAAATCCCTGATTTTAGGAAGCCACGCCGTTATCAAATTCGCTGATGAAGGTGGAATGTAGATATTTCCACCGGGTTTCCCTCCAAAATATCGTAAATTTGAAAATGCACAGCTGTGAGGAAAAATGAGTTCGATTGCCCAGCCTTTCACGAGGTTTTAGACTTCGAAGAAATACAGCAGTAAAATCGGAAAAATTCTCACACCAATAGGCGGTAGAATAAAATTATATCCTATAAAGGATAAAAGAAACACATAAGTAAAAGTTCAAAAGATTATAATATCTCTTACCGCAACGACTAGGTTCACACACAAAGATAAAACACAACCAAAGCCGGCAAAGCTCTCGAACCAAGTGCCGTTCGAACGAGATGCCCGATAAGCGAACGAGGCCCGACATACGTCATACACGTTCGTCGGAAGATTCAAGGTATGGCGACATCTAACGAGCAAAAGAAGTCAGGCAAAAGAGGTTGCCGATCCACAGGGTTCGAAAACGTATTAAATGAATAGAAAAGTAAAAAGAAAGACAGGAAGTTAATTCAACTAATAATCAAAATAAATATAAATATTCCAACTGGCCTTTTTGCTTCCCAAAACATAACACATGGTGCATCTTACGGTTATGCAGGAAGTAAAAATAGTTGGTATGTTGGAAAATGGATATTGAATGCGTGTTATTGCTGAAGAGTTCAATATGAATAAGTCCGGTAAATTTTACTAAAAAATAAATGGCGCGAGCAACAAACCGTATCAAGAAAAATTGGAACAGGTCCTCGAAAAATATCAACGCAACAGCAAGACCAAGAATTAATATATTTTTTACGAGAAACTGCAGTGTCAGCAATCCATCAAAGTACTTTTCCTGGTTAGAAGTGGACTGCTTATAGACGAATAAAATCGGATTTGAGAAATCGAATGCTGCACGAAAACTATTTCTCACGAAGCAACATAGCAAGCTAGGGAAGCTTTTGCGCATAATTATATTGATAGAGGTGATGAATTCTGGAATTCAGTCGTGTTCTAATAATGAAAAGATTTTTCAGTTCTGCCATAACGGGCGAATACGCGTCTATCGACCATGGAATTCCAGATATCTTGAACGCTATGCAAAAAATTGTAAAAATAGTGGTGGATTTAGTGTAACGTTTGGGCATGGATTTCCAATAATGGTCCAGATGTTTGTTGGAGAGTGGACGAAAGGCTTACAGGAATTTACTATAAAACTATTTCAAGTGATATTATATTACTGTCTATTTTACAAGAACATTTGTACAATTTCATATTTCAACACGACAATTGTGTTCTGTTCATCACAGTCGTCTTGTCCAAAATTGGTTACAAGAACATCGTTTTAATGTCTTACCATGGCCATCCTTAAGCCCCGACCTAAATCCTATAGAAAATGTCTGGGTAATGATAACTAAAAAAATTCTTAAAATAAATTTTCGTTATGCCAATAGAGAAGAATTGTGGACAGCAATAGAAAACGCTTGGGAAGGTTTAGAAGAAAATTACATTAGACGTTTGCAAGCAATTGCGGAAAGTAATGGTGGTCTTACAAAATATTAATTACTTCCTTTATTACTGAATCCCGTTTTTCAAATAAAAATATTATATGTTTTCGTTTATTTATTATTAATATGCTAATGTTTTATTCGAGTGCATATAAGGTCAGTATCACAATATTAAAATAACTCGTAAAATGTGTATAGGAGTCGTTCAATTTTCCATGCTCTCGGTGATACCACTGCATCCAGTTAAAATTGGTGTTTAGGTGGCAATGTCAAGACAACGAATTATTGGGGGCTAGTATTTTTTCAAGAAACAATAAACTTCCAAAAATATGAAACTACTATTTCAGAGTCATTTATAAATTTATTAGATAATATAAAATTAACTGATGGTTCTTCCCAACAGGATTCTGCCACATTTCACATATAACTTTTTTTTTAACAATAACAATAAAAATAACAATTTTTTTCAAGCCGTTTTATATAAATGTAGGTTTATGGCCAAGTAAATCGCTTGATTTGATGCCTCTGGATTTCTTTTCATTCCTTTATTTAAACGATGTAATATTTCAAAATTCCATAAACTATTGACAAGAACTACAGTACGAAAGAGGCAATGTATAAATGTAAATAATATATTTAGCAATTTATCACGACGTGTTCAGTATTGTTTACAAGTAGGAGAGGAGAAAAGTGACGAGCACACCCTATATAATCTGAACGTGTCAATATATATGCGTAGATTTAGCGGAGCATTAAAGTTTCCTCTAGACGAGTTTATGCAGCGAGTTTTGACTTTTTCTATAGCTGCATTTTTTACTGAGTGCCTCCGAGAGCTGCAAGATGTTGTCTCCATGGAGACCGATGCGGGGAGGGAGAAACCGGTTATTGTTAGTGTGGTGGAAGCGGGTAGTTGTAGTCGTACTTTGTGCGTGATGGAAGGCCGTTCGCGTTATCGCGAGTGAGTTTGAGGGAGGAATGGTTGTGGGGATGCACATGACAGGAGTATCCTTCCGTGATATAGCGCGCCGTCTCGAGCAATCATTATCGGCAGCGCCTTCAGCCGCGAGCGGGACGACCCCGCGCAAGCACAGCATGCGAGATCGCGCCCTTATGCACAGCGCTTTAGCATTGCGTACGTCTTCCACAATGCAACTTGGAGCCGTTTGGCCAGCAGAAAGGGAAGGCGTACTCACTACGCGAACTGTACGCGGGAGATACTCCCGCTATTAATGCATCCCTTCCCAGCAGGGCTGCACAGCTCTCCCGGTTAGGGCAAGTTATGCTACGTTAGTACTACTTCGATACCAAATTTCATTGCGTTAGAACCACTTCTTCAAATTGTACAGAGTGTGCTCGTCACTTTTTTCCAACAGTGTATTTGCAATATAGGTTCGTAAAATTTGCTTCAACTATCATTTTGCATAGATCTAACCTCTGATAGAGAATATTAATTTACTTATAATTCTAACCATACATGTCATCCATATTCATATAAAATATTCTAACCCAAAAATGAGAATGACCAGTTATTTATAGTTACTCGGTATGTGCTATTATACTACTATACCCAACAAATTTGAATACAACAATACGTTAAGCAAGTATTACGCATTTGTTACAAATGAAACAGACATGCACTACACACATCCGTATCTGTACACATGAACATACACCTCGTATTTTCCAACGTTTACTTCAGCCAAAGACACGTGTTTCTGTCTCACATAGACTTCGTCAGTTTGGCTAGTGAAGTAAAGTTTGATGGATCGCCCTAGAAATACACTCACCGGCAAAATAATCGATCCACTCAAAAAATTGATGAAGTTTGTTCGTTAATAAGTTTGTTATTTTAAATTCGATTTTATTCATTTTTTTTGCATATTGTAGGTAAATTTAAATGTAATCTATCACATCTTTGGAATTTTAAGAAAATTTGGCGTACATCATTTTATACGGGGTGACACAAAGTCTGTTTTTTTAAATCAACCCTAAAAACCACATATGGATTGTCAAAGTTGCTCCACCTTGTATTTTCTTATTTTGTTAACAAGACACATCATTTCTTTACAATTTTTTTTTTTATTTATTACAATAGCTTAATTTTTGTAAAAGATACAAGGGTTCAAGAAAAATCTTACATTTTTACATTTTTCCTATGGTACTAACAATAAGTTTACGAATTTATCGTTTTTGCATAGAGGGCTATTGAAATACTGTCAGTTGTGAAATCTAAAACTTGTCAATTACGTTTTTGAACGTGTTTCTTGTCGAATAGTAATTTAAAATATGGATCTTTCTGTAACCGACGCCGCGAGAGCTGTTGCTTTGATTCAGGATGGTAGGTCACAGTATGTTGGGAGTTTCAAGATGTAAAGTTCAAAGAGCTGTTAAACGGTTTAATGAATTTGGTGTATACACAAGAAGAAATCATTGTGGTCGAAAGAAATCTACTAGTGAGCGAGATAATCGCTTTACAACGTTAAATGTTTTGAGGGACAGAAAAGTTACTTGTGTGTCTTGTTAACAAAATAAGAAAATACAAGGTGGAGCAACTTTGGCAATCCATATGTGGTTTTAAAGTTGATTTAAAAAAACAGACTTTGTATCACCCTGTATAAAATGATGTACGCCAAATTTTCTTAAAATTCCAATAAAGGAATAGATTACATTTAAATTTACCTACAATATGCAAAAAAATGAATCAAATCGAATTTAAAATAACAAACTTATTAACGAACAAACTTCATCAATTTTTTGAGTGGATCGATTATTTTGCCGGTGAGTGTACTTTTGTTCAGTTCTGAATATAGTCTGTTGAGCGTTTAATAAATTATTATTACTATTATTTTGCATGATACCAGAAGCATTTTATATTACACCGTTATTTCTGCTCTCAAAGAACGAATAAATGTTTCCAATTTAATTCCTCAATTAACTGTATGATTTATATTGAAATTAAGCACTTGGTTACAGATTTCCTATTAGGAATGAGATATGGAAGATCCAGAGATAGTGCTAGTGGATCCAATAAACAGAAGCAACATAGAAGCGAAGTTTTCTATTTAGGATCTCGGTAAGATATTAGTTTGAATAGTTCAGAAAAAGTTTTATTATTATATTACATATTGTTATGAGTTTCACTTAGTTATGTTGGGTTATAAAATTTTAATGTAAGTTGTCACTCACGCATATTTTTTTTTCGACTCTGTGATATAGTGTATATTTGTCAGAGTTTTGTTTTTGGGTTCTAAGGAACTAGGTCTAGCATCAAATGTAAATTTAAAGAAATGATATAACAAGATGTTAAAAATTCTTTTATTGTTTAATATTTAAATATATTCACAATTCATGTATTCAAAATCTTAATAAATCTTATTGATTAACCTAAACCAAATTAACATTATTAAATTTTATGAGGATTATCGGGAATACACATATAGCTTTGATCCACTTTTATTCTGATAAAATCTTAAAACTACCACACTTAGCCTAGGGGATCTAAATCTTCCAAACGCTATGTTATGACCCAAGATGTTTGGTTTGACTCTTTAAAATATAAGCTCCTAGTCAAAAATATCTTCAAAGCATCCTCTTTCAATTTTTATCAATAGATTTATGTTAGGTAAATTATATAATTAGATGTTGCTAATTAAAAATGAACAAATCATTTTGGCTCTCACTGTATTAAGTATCATAAACAATAACCGATTGTACTGAAAGAATTAGATAGCAAAAACTTAACGAAAGCAAAATAAAAAGGTGACCACAAAGTTAAATAACTGTCAACAAGATCGCGTTTGCATTAATCATGTTTACCATTATTTTAAAAATATTCTCGCAATAATAAAATTAATAAGAAACAAGATTATCCCCATACTATTTTTATAGTTTTCTTTTACTAAAGATTCTTTTTCTTTCAGATACGGCAAAAGATCCAGTGATTCCCCGGGAACGCCGCTAATGTATTCGCAACTGTGCGCGAACGATAACGATATTTCTTGCGATTACACAGGCGTCTCCAATTTATATCGATGCATTCAAAGGTAAAACCAACACAAAGATTAATAACGCACTAACCTTAAATTATTTACAAATGTTACACTAATTAATATAAGCAAGTAAAAATGGAAAAGAACAGCAAGCCCGAATTAAAATAAAATGAAATCACCAAGTAGATACTCAGAAGTAAAAGATCAACCACTGTGTCGGTAATTAAAACAAGAATCTCTAATGGAGAAAAAATAAGTAGGCGTATGATAAAGCGCGAAGCCGTCGACTGGGATTGAAGAGAAGGGTAAAACGCGGACGAAATTTATTCATATTTTAATTACAAACGACCAACGTTGACACATAAAATATTATCGTTGCTATTTCTTATTTATAAACTTATAATGCTTCTGTGTTGAGAATTACTTACTAATGAAAGGAAATTCCTATTTAAATAAAGTGATTTAGAAATTCTGACAGATCAACAGGTACGTGCGTATGCCTGGCTTTTGAAACGGAGAACGTATAAAAAATTAATGATTGTTTCTGTGGCACTCGTGAATATCGTTGCGTATTTATGAGTTTCAACATTAGCATAAGCGGATAGAAATCAAAATGCTGCGCATCGTTGTACGTCCAAATATGCGAAAATATGACAGTGAGTTATTTTTTGACAAAACAAACAGGCATCGATGTATAATACTTCTTATACAGAGGTTATATAAAAAATATTCTTCATAATTTATATTTGTAGGGTAAATCTAAAGAAACACATGCAATATAACGTTGTGAAACTTGATTTCATTCCGAAATGTTCAAAAATTAATTTAAATAATGATCAAAATAGAGATTTTGATATAATAACTTGCCAAAAAATAGGGTTACGTATACAAGATATCCTTGAAATAAAAATACAGCGCATGAAAAATGAAAGATGTAATTATATAAGGTGTCCCGTATCGTTATATTCAAATTTTAGGAGTGTAAAGTAGACTTCTTCCAAGTAACAAAATTGCAAAACTTGTATATCCATTTTTATTTGTTTCAAAGTTACAGGATCTATGAATGTGATTGTTAGATCTTGAAAAAAAATGTAATCCTAAAGTCAATACAAACTGATTTTATTTTAAAAAAAGTTATACGATTCAATAACAGGCCTGTGATTGTTAACGTCGCATAATAAAATGTTATCCTAAAATAAATAAACACGTGTCGTAGTCCATACAGTAATTTCTTCGAGATCTACAAAAAAGAGTACTGGAAATTGATTTATGATAAAGAAGGTTCTTACTTATTTCGTAAGTGCTGAACCATGAATATCATACAATAAACAAATGTTCAGATGACTGTTAACGTTGCATTTTTCAATAAAGGATTACATTACGTTTCAGTCCATACAACAGCTTATTAGTGAGTGGACACGCTTTCTTTATTCAAAATGCCTTACCGCTTTTCTTCTCAAGAGTGTGCGGACGGCAGTGCACGTCAATCAGTTATTGAATACCGACATCGGTTTCCCGATAGGGGCATTCCTCATTACAGAACGTTTCTGGAAGTACACAGCAGTGGCGGCTCTTGATGACGTACGATGTGCGCTGCTGCACGGATGAGACTACTTCGAACTATTTCGGAAGATTTCGGTACAGTTACTTGCTTCTCTGTATATATGAAAGCTTAAACGAAGCAGTCTCATCCGTGCAGCAGCGCACATCGTACGTCATCAAGAGCCGCCACTGGTACACAGACAATTTCGGGCATGCGGACTGCGTGATTATCTTTTCGACCGAGGAGTAAATTTGCCAGCAGACTTAGAGGAAGAAGCAGTAGCTATTGTTACAAGGGATCCAACTCTCAGTGTACGTCGAATCGCTAGACAACTAGGAGTGCCACGAACGACAGTTTGGCGAATTTTATAACGTGAGGGCTTATATCCATATCACTATCGCAGGGGACACGGTTTGCTTGAGGCAGACCACTATGCTCGTCTAGTTTATTCTACCTGGATATTAAGACAGTCACGGCTTCATTTTAATTTCTGCAGAACAAGTCCTCTGGACAGATGAATCTACGTTCACGAGAAGTGGTGTTACAAATCTGAGAAACCTGCACAGGCGGTCATCAGAAAATCCCAAAGCTATACGCCCATCTAAATTTCAACATGAATTTTCCATTAACGTTTGGGCGGCCTTAATCGATGGCTTGTTGATTGGTCCTGTCGTTCTTCCTGGGAGATTAAATGCGGACAATTACCTTCAATTTCTTATTGACAAACTGCCAGATCTTTTAGAGGATGTCCCATGTGGTTTCACATGGATTGGGCACCACCACATTTCGGAATTGCTGTCTGCAATTGGGTTATCGTCAATTATCCAAGATGGATTGATCGAGGTTGTCTTGTTGCATGGCCACACAGATCATTCGATCTTAATCCCCATGATTTTTATTTATGGGGGTACATGAAAAATTTAGTCTACGCGCAAGTTTCGTACACAAGAGAAGAGTTGTTGGATCGTATTCACCTGGCTGCCGAGCAAATCCGACAAAACAAGTATGAAATTCGGATAATTACTTCTTCTGTTGGTTTGCGGGCACAAGCCTGCATTCAACAAGGAGGTGGACATTTCGAAAATATTATTAATTGAACTTTTTTTAAATAATATCAGTTTTTATTGACTTTAGGATTACATTTTTTTTCATGATCTGACAATCACTTCATAGATCTGTAACTTTGAAACAAATAAAAATGTATATGTTATGTTATACAAGTTTTGCGTTTTTGTTACTTGAAATTAAGTCTACTTTACACTCCTAAAATTTGAACATAACGATACGGGACACTTATACAATACTGTCCAAGATTTTTGACAATTGCGAAAGCTATTCATTGTCAATAACAACATATGCAATACAGTCAACAGATGTATATAAAATTGTTGATTTTATTCAAGGCAATAGTATATCAACGACACTTGAATGCTTTTTTAAAAATGAAGTTTGAATTATTCTCTCTTTTTTAATAGATATCTGTATTAACAAAATTCTTGTCAGAATCTTTACAGAACTTACCGAAGCAGTCATCAAGTTTTACCATTGAAATTGAAGACCCTATATTATCTGTATCTACACCTCTTAAATCATATTCTAGAGACAGATTATTTGACATGCAGAAGAAGAATAAATAAAATTATTATTGCATGTATTTATAACTTTAAAAACATATATATTTCAAGAGAATTACGCTTAATTCTGTATGAACTTTCTCTTTAATAAGACAAAACTATTAGGACAGTTTATGATAATTTATATATATATTATATTGCTACAAAATATATTTTTATACATATAAATTATATGAAATTAACTTCAAAAATATCTTAAACTAAACATTCCGCATATTCAAGTTATATAACATGTTAATTTTTACAATTATTAGTAATTCTGATGAAAGCAAACTATGTATGTACAATTACCTAACGCTAAATAAAACACACAAAATGTATTAAACCCTTATTTATTATCAAAGCCGAAACAACAAAGAAATATTTAAAAATATTGACATAAATTTGAATATTTAAAAACCCGTTTTAACAATGATACGAACTTTTAATATGAAGTAATTTATAAGAAATACTAAACAATTGCTGTGCAACAATAGATGGCGCATTTAACTGTACCATTTATGTGAAAGAGTGGGCCATCTCTACCGTTCTTGTCTCTGCTGGCCACACTGCAATATAGTCAAATATGATGGTTTCGTTTCCGTTCTTCTGTTGATCATAGTCATTCGTATAGATAAAATTCCAGTTTTTGGTGTCAGAGATAGTTGATATCACGAGTAATTACATTTAGGAGTTAAGTAAGTGAGTAAACCTTACCATTTTTTTTGTCTTTATTGTGATATTTATTATAGCATATATTTACAAAATGGTGTTGCAAGTACCATGTCCTAGAATGTGGCAATTTCCTTTTAATGCAGGAGAGTATCCCGATGAACAAGCAGTGTACCAAACAATGTTATGCATATTTTTCAAGCGGTGGTTACCTAATGCTAATTTTAATGTGATCAAAGTGGATGCATTGCACAGAAAGCAGAATCCATGCTGTGCATGGCATGTTTTTTTCAATTTACACAACAGAATAGATAATGTATATGATATTGTAAAAAATTATATTGAAAACAACAAGGCACCTAATACTAATACTGTACAATTGAATGCATATAGTGATGTAAGCTTTTCTGTGATATACAATGTAATATGCAATTGCGAAGCAATGGATTTTTGAATTGATCGTGACAATTTAAGCAGATTAATGGTATAATCTCTAGAATATACTTTTTTCTGTACAAAAGTTTATAGTAAATAATATATCGGTAAACCTGCAGAATCAAGCCCCCATCCAAATTTCCCGCTACGAATATAGCAAACTTACTGCAACGTTGTCAAATCTCTAGTATTTATTTAATTTATTTCTCATTGTTAATTCACCTTATTTTCCAGTTATTAATTTACGTTAATTTGTAATTTTTATATGTTATAGGTACTCCTAATTTATATGTTATAATTTAGTTAGAACTTAAAATACATTGTTAAATGGTTCGTCTTGGTATAAAATTATTTTGCGGTTATACAGGGTGCGGCAAAATGATAGGTACTATTTGGGATGTCAATAAAAACCAAACCACATAAACCAAACATTTCATATTTTAATTCTTAAATCTACATTTCATGCCATTGAGGAGCGTTATTTTTTAAAAATGATATCTTTTAAATGACGGCCATTATTGTCGATGCACTCTTGTAGGTTCTCACGGAAGCGCGTCATTACCCGATGGATCATTTCTTGGGAAATTGCGGCAATTTCTTGTCTTATGGCTGCCTTTAATTCTTCCAAAGTCCGCGGACGATATGTAAAAACTCTCGATTTGAGGTAACCCCAAAGAAAAAAGTCGCAAGGCGACAAATCAGGCGAACGCGGCGGCCAGGCGAGATCACCCCGTAAAGACACCACTTTGTTTGGGAACATGTCTTGAAGAAGATTAAGTGAACGACGCGTGGTGTGCGATGTAGCACCATCCTGCTGGAACCAAAGATGTTCTCGGTGATTTTCGTTCAACTCGTTAACTTTTGGACGCAGGAAATTGTTAATCATATCAAAATATCGATCTCCGTTGACTGTTACCGTTATTCCATCTACTTCAAAAAAGTAAGGGCCCCACACGCCGAATTCAGATATTGCACACCAGACGGTAACCTTTGGACTGTGAAGTGGTCGCTCATGTAATTCCTGTGGATTATTTGCCGACCAATAACGGAAATTTTGCTTGTTTACGGTACCCGATAGATGAAAGTGAGCTTCATCGCTAGACATGAATACAGCGCCTCGGGGAATGTTTTGAAGAATATCCCGGCATGAATTTGTACGGGTTTCAAAATCTCTTTCTCTTAATTCCTGCACTACCATCATTTTGTACGGATGCATTTGGAGTGAGTTGTGTAAAATTCTTCGAACACTTCTATCGGAAATTCCCAAAGCAGCTGCATGCCTACCGAGCTGAACGCCTAGGAGACTGTTGTACGGAATCTCTTACTGCATTCACATTTTCCGGTGTTCTTACTGTCCTTGGTCGGCCAGTAGATTTTCGTTTAAGCGCAGAACCTGTTTCCCTGAAGTTTAGAACCCACCGATGAATTGTTCTTCCATCCGGAACCGCGCCATGCCGAACAACATCAAACTGATTACGGAAGGCACGCTGCGTCGCTATTACAGATTCCCTATTTCTAATAAACTCCTCGACAACGAAAGCACGATGCACTCCGCTCCAAGCCATGTCGATAACTGAAAATTGCATACTTCTGTCTACCTAACGCGACCGCGTGCACAGTGTTGCCGGTTTTACAAAGCGAGCAACCACTATTTGAAATCCTACCTACCTTTTTGCCGCACCCTGTATTTACAAATATTTACACATCGCTCTAAATCACCATTCTTTATATTAGTAGTGCATTTGGCAACGTTGCTCGTATATTGCCGACATATGATTGGTTATCCTCATCCGTAAATGTCAGTTGAAATGGGAGCTTGATTCTGCAGGTTTACCAATATACGTATCTAATATATGTATCTATATATGTATATACGTATATGTATATACGTATCTAATATATGTATCTAATATTTTATGTATAATGTGTATAATAAAAGTTTGTAATTAGTAGAATTTTATTTATTGGTAGTTTAGGTAATGAGATGAGTTATATGAATTTATATACTTCATTGGATCATTATTAAGTGATTTAATTTCCTTCAAGTAAGTTTTGTCAGAATCCATTCCAATTTATTTAAATTTAAAATAATTATGTAACTTATTTATTTTTCTATAAATGAATTATCATTAATAAGTTTGGAATGTTTTGATACATAATACCAGTTTAATTTTGTATTTTTAACATTGTATTTTTCTATAAACGACATTAATAAGATTAGAAAATTCTGACTTTTATATTTTTATATAGGCCGTTTGACACGGCATAAATTTTATAATAAAATTTTAAAATAAAAAATATAATAAAATACTATGCAATTTGACCTTCAAAGTTGTAAAATAAAATTGTAAGAAAAAAATAAAATCGTTTGACACGATTTGAAAAATTTATGAGTAAGCATGCGCATTTGAAGCTCCGTGACATGTTTTTCATAATATTATTTGTTTGATGTTTTAAAGCCAACTTCCCTATATGACACCTAACCTAACCTCGTTACGCCGTAGCTGTCCTTTATTTGAATTGAATCAACATTTGCAGACATGGCAGGTGAACATCTTCTAGATATTTTCTTCTCGCAATACGGGTTTATGGGAAGGTTATGTTTGGAACAGCAGTTTGTTTCAATCTTTTCCTTTGTGTCTGGTACCCTATAATGTGGTTTGATGTGATCTCATACATTTACAATTCAATAAGAACAATGTGCAATTACCTGCTTCATCTTTAAAGTGGAGTGAACAAACACAGATTCTTTTAGAAATAGGCTTTGCTATTTTAAATTTATGTATCCATGCTTTTCGTTGATCGATATCTTCCTTTACGCGGCATTTATTATGTACGGACATTTCTGTATTCTTTGTCTATAAATTTATTTCAAATATGTTGTTTTTTAAAGAAATTACCTCACTTAAAACAATACATTTCTATCAGATGATTAACGTTAAAAACAGTGCAAAGTTCCTCCGCTAGAGGTCGTATCATAGATAATTTTATTAAAGTCACTAGATAAATAAAGTACCGCAAACCTCCGCCAAGAACGCAACTGTATGAACATGCGTTAATAATTAAACCGCAGATAGTAAGGCAATTAATTAAAACAAGCAAGCACTGTTTTCATTATTTATTATTGTTGGTTTACTAAAGCACGCATTTTCGCCTTTTGTGGTTGACAACCAGATCAGGGTGTGCATTTAGAGTTAGTTTTTTCATGTCATCTGCTCTTGATTGTTCAAATTGGGAATCAGAAAAATGCACCTTACATAAGTAACTAAGTGTTATAACAAGTGATCTGCTTTTACATATGTACTCACCTCACAAATCTTCGCATTTACCGGCACATTGTCTTGATTAATGTCACATAACCACACTTTTCTTCTGTCTGCATTCCTTTCACCACTGGGAAATGCAAATAAACGGAAACCTTTGGCGACACTGTTTTTGCAATTGATAATACAACAACCAGGCATAATTACACTTTATGTTGCCAACGGTGGGTTTAGATGCAACGACAAGTGATTTGACGTTTGGCGGCCATGTTTGGGCAAAAGTAGCGCTTTCTCTCTCGCACTCTTTGGCCTTATGGATTGCGGTACTTTATATGTATCTAGTGACTTTAAATTTTATAAATGATGAACCCATAAAGAGAGTCATCTACCGGTTAAGTAGAACGTTTCCCGGGAAATTTTGAATTCTGAATTTATTCATTTTGTTTTAAATATTTTTGCATAACTTATTTTTTTTTTACAACATAGTTATAAAATTAGTATCAAAATATTTTTATAATCAAATAAATATAGTGAAACTACATTTATAGTGAACTACATTTATAACAAAGTTGTAAAAAAATTACTGATTATTAGAGTCTGGATTATATGCAAAATATGTTTTTAATTGCCAGATTTCATTCCAAAAACATTAAATAAACCCAGAAAACTCATTGTTTTGTTGTTAAAAGGTATATCAACAAAACTATGAGTTTTCTGGGTTTATTTAATGTGTTTTGAATGAAATAAGGCAATTTAAAAAAGCATATTTTGCATATAATCCAGACTCTACTCATTATATAAGATTTTTGAATCTTAAAAGTTTATATGGTTTACAATCATTTCAATTAAACTAATTTAAAACAAATGTAATAGTAAAAATTAAATCAAAAACAAATATGTATTTTATCTAACTTTATTTATATTGTTAATGGAAAATGCTTACTTGTAAAAATTGGGTACAGGTTCGCGATCCTTTCCATTAAGTATTCTATATGCACCTTTCGGCTAATTAAAAATCAACAATTTTGTGAAGCTTATTAATTTCACTTTTGTAATAATTAGTGTATATTTGTAATTCTTGCATAATATACAATTTAATTAACATACATATTTGTATGTCAAATTTGACTTAAGTTGTAGGTATTAGCAATGGATGTATAACCTAAGAAGTCTATAAGTGACAGTATAGATATACTGTCGTGAGCAAAAAAATCGGGACAGTGTCAAAATCGTTATGTCAATTTCCTTTATTTTTTAGCGTTGTAATTTTGACGATATTTGATTAACTTTCACGTCAAATTATATACCTATCATAGTTGCTAATTCAAAATTGAAAATGCCGCATCTTTCGAAAACTGATAAAGCCAGACTTGTTACTAGTTTGAAAAATGGGAAATCATTAAAAAGTGTATCGGTTCAATTTAATATTGGTAAAAGTTAAGCCGCAAGAATATATAAAAAAAAATGGAGGGAAGAGGATAATTTAAATCGGAAAATAACTTCCGGACGTAACAAAATTTCGAATACGCAGGAAGACGAAACATTAGTTAGTAAGATTAGGCACAACCCTTTCAAAACATTAAAGGAAGCTATAAGAACATCACAATTTCCTGTCTTATCTTGTAACACAATGGTTACAAGAGAATAAAATTTAAACTTGAGATATCCAGCCCTACAGTCCTTATTTAAATCTCATTGAAAATGTATGGGGATTAATGAGATAGAGCTTCTACCCAAGAAGAATTTTGGGAGATTGTTCAAAATGCTTGGCATCAAATTTCTATAAATGTTGTACAAAATATTGTCGCTTCAATGTCTACAAGATTAGATGCAGTTAATAATGACGGTGGAATGACGAAATACTAATTATTTTAATGTAATAATTATTTTAATTTAATAAATAATCTTTCGCTATCGTTTTTAGTAATTTTTATTTACATTTATTTTAAAAATGTTTAATAAATGTCAATAAGACACACATTTTTGACAATTCCTGACTTACTATTATTATGAGTAAAGATAGCCACTTAAGTAGTCACAATTTAAACCCACCCAGAAACAGTGTCCCGTTTTTTTTTGCTCACGACAGTATTTGTCCCGTTTACGGACCTTAAAAACACTAATTTTATGCTCATAAGAGTTGTGCGGGTTTTCGCGCAGTTTTACTGCCCAATTTTTATTCTTTATTTTATAATTTATAGAACCAATCCTATAAATTTTCTAATAATATTTTATATAAAATTTTACATAAAATAATTGTGTGTGACACGCTATTAATTTGGTAAACAAATTTTATAATATTTTTTGTTGTAAACTTTCTAACAAAATTTATGCCGTCTCAAACGGCCTTATATACTCTCGTGAGCAAGAAAAACGGGACACTGTTTCTGCGTGGGTTTAAATTGTGACTACTTAAGTGTCTATCTTTACTCATAATAGTAAGTCAGGAATTGTCAAAAATGTGTGTCTTATTGACATTTATTAAACATTTTTAAAATCAATGTAAATAAAAATTACTAAAAACGATAGAGAAATATTATTTATTAAATTAAAATAATTAGTATTTCGTCATTCCACCGTTATTATTAACTGCATCTAATCTTGTAGACATTGAAGTGACAATATTTTGTACAACATTTATAGAAATTTGATGCCAAGCATTTTGAACAATCTTCCAAAATTTTTCCTGCGTAGAAGCTCTATCTCATTAATCCCCATACATTTTCAATGGGATTTAGATAAGGACTGTAGGGCTGGATATCTCAAGTTTAAATTTCATTCTCTTGTAACCATTGTGTTACAAGATGAGACAGGAAATTGTGTTGTTCTTATAGCTTCCTTTAATGTTTTGAAAGGGTTGTGCCTAATCTCAGTAACTAATGTTTCGTCTTCCTGCGTATTCGAAATTTTGTTACGTCCGGAAATTATTTTCCAATTTAAATTATCCTCTTCCCTCCATTTTTTTTTATATATTCTTGCGGCTGAACTTTTACCAATATTAAATTGAACCGATACACTTCTTAACCTCTTCAGGGACGGGTTTTTCACAACACGTGAAAAAGCAAATCATAAATTTTATTCAACTTTTATTGATCTTAGAAATTGAAAAATACATAGTTTTGAAATTTTTAGTAACCTGTGAACGTAAAAAATAAGAAGAAATATCTGTCGCATGTTGCCTAAGTTCATTGATGAAAAGATTCAAAACACTCAGGACACACTGGTTCCTTACATTTCTTGCACGTATATCGAGTACGTTTTACGCAGTTTTGATAATGACATCTAGGAGGATTTTTTAATTCTTGCTTTTCGGGGTAGTGTCCTATTCCATCCAATCGCACTTCACGCAAAGCTTTTGTCCATGCCTTCTTTTTCGTTGGTGGTGTATTTACATGTGCCGGTCTTCCTTTTTGATTTGTATTCATTCTAAGAAGGGCATGGACAATATATGCCTTATACTCAACCAAAGAGATGCTACAATGTTTAGCTTCGCAGTAGAGGATCCACGAATTTATGATAGCGATGTCTATAAAGTGGAATGCGATTCTTACGTAAAATTTCTTATTTTTCGTTGCATGAGGATAGTGGGCAACCATTCTATCTGAAATGTCAACACCACCCATAAATTTATTGTATTGGATTACTGCTTGTGGTCGCGGAATGTTGACGTGGCTTTTTTTGGTTTTGTCCCATCTTACAGTATCTTGCGGTTCTTTACCAACGAAAGATGAAACCATATGTACTATATTATTGTCTACCCACCGAATCACACTAATGTTATCGGATGAAGTGGTAACTTAACTTGATCCTCTTCCTCTTTTTTTCAAATCTTTTTCGCATACTAGTTTCTCACTTGCACCTGCAATTCTATTTGATCGTATTGTTCCGACAACATAAATATCTCTACTCTTCAAAAATGATATTGTATCAAGAGACGTAAAAAGGTTGTCTATAAATATCTTGTTTTTTTCCTTCAATGTCGGAACATAGTCTTGCAACGGTGTCCCCTATAACACCTAACTTAGGTTTTGACTCTGTTTTGCGACTCTGGTACATTTCAAATTTTGACACGTATCCATCAGCCGCTGCACGGACCCAAACCTTGAAACCCCATTTATGAGGTTTTGATTTTATATATTGTTTACATTTGCTTCTTCCTTTGAATGGTATGATCATTTGTCTAATGCCATATATTCAGTTGGCGTACAAGCATTGGCAAATGTTTCGGCCAATGTATTCAATAATGGTCTTATTTTTATAAAAGAATCATTGTTGTCGTGCGGTATGTCTTGATTATTTGTAAAATGTAGAAATCTTTTTATTTCTTCATACTTTTTCAGCGGCATGCTATCAGCGATAATATCTAAACGTAGGCCTTGATTGGATGACCAATACATCCGGTATGAAGGATATTTTATTTATGTCATCATTATATTTACCGCAATAAACCGTTTTATATCTGCAGTAGTGATATTTATATCTATGCCTGATTGGACTGCATACCTGATAGTTTCTGTTCTAATATGCTGAAATAGTTCTTCAGGAAATATTTCCATAAAAAAAGGAAAGCGGAGTTTCACCTTGAATTTTAATTTCATGGGAGGATAAAAAAGGTGGTGGATTGTGAGTAAGATCGTTGTCCTTCTCAACATACCATATTCTAGACCTAGTCGGCTGACTGGTTTCTATTCGACGTTTTATTTCCCTCAATGGCAATTCATCTTCACTATCAAAATCTTCGCTACATTCATTTTCATGAATTTCATCTTCATCATCCGATATTCTCGACGTACTGGGTTGGTCCAACCCGTCGTTGTTTGTACGTACATCTTCATCAAAATCTTCTTCGTTGGAATCTATAATATCAAGATCTTCTAAATCTGAATTATTTGGATTTGCTAATTTATCCAGTATAGTTATGGTTGATGCGTCATCCCTTTTGCCATAAAATAATTCACAGGAAATTGGAGTAGACATTTCCGAATAACTGAAACAGTTATAAAATGTAGCAAAAAGTAGAAAATGAAGTAATAACTACTTTCACACTTTGTACACAAATGTGTAACTACATATAAAAACTTCATCACATTTGCAAACAAATGTGAAATATTTCAAAATTATAGAAAAATACATGCATGTAAAAGAAGGTCACATTACTTACTGATTTTTATTTCTCACAAATTCGAAGAGATACTTAGAAATAATACTGCAACTTGAAGTAAGGTAACTAACATAACCTAGCCACACATAAACACTAATAAACTAACGTAATTTTATTATGGCTCAGTCATACACCTTATGCGCAGGTATAGCAAACGCCAATTAAGTTGGCGCGAAGAGGGGTAAGTTCGCACAGGATTAAAAGTAGTGGGAAGATTTGTATTTGGTTTTACATCCAAATGTCAGATAATTCTAACCTCTCAGCATGTATCACTTTATGATCCCCTAGCAAAGACTTTATGTTCCGTCAAACGTCAATGACAAATGTATTCTGACAATTACTTGAGTAGTGGGGGTGGACGTTTTTAAAAACAGCTTCTGCGCACCCCCTCCTCGCGCCAGCTTAATTGGCGTTTGCTATACATAGGTTCTACAATATGATCATTTATATTTACCCTCTAGCAAACCATGAAATTATTTCTTGAAAATATCGTGTTGGTAGTGACAAATAAAATACATCTGTCATTATGTGTATGTTCTGATAAATAAAACTCATCTGTCATTAATGTATTTATTAATTGACACTTAAAAATGTTTACAATAAATCATAAAGTTTTTCTGATCGAATCATACTTTAGGAATGGTGTAAAATTAGAAAATGGAGAATGGTCGTACTCCTTGCAGCCTTGTATAGAAGAATTTCGGGCAGAATTTCCAAATTTTCCAACAACATATGACAGTTTGCGGCAATTAATTCAAAAGTCAGTGGTTAAATTCCGTGAAACAGGGTCTGTGTCTCGAAAACCAGGTGCTGGTAGACCACTAAAGCGGACAGTTGAAAATATAGCAGTTGTTGAGGGACGAATAAATCAATCACCTAAGAAATCGATTCGTAAGCTTTCACAACAAACACAACTGTCATATGGGACCTGCCAGAGAATCCTTAAAAAAGACTTACAAAAATTTCCATACAAATTTCATTGCGTGCAAGAGCTTTTACCAATCGATCATGTAACCAGAGTTAATTACTGTCAGTGGTTCTTAGGTACGATTAATAACGATGACGTTCTTGACAAATCCTTCTGGTCCGATGAAGCATGGTTTCATTTATCAGGATATATAAATAAACAAACAATGCGCATCTGATCTAGTGAAAATCCACATGAAATTCTTGAAACACCCTTGCATTCACAAAAAATAGGCGTTTGGCTTGCTGTTTCTCGTAGACGGATTATTGGTCCAATATTCTTTAATAATACGATAAATGCAGAACGATATCGTAATAATTTATTGCAACTATTTGTAAATCAATTACATGATGATGAGCTCCGCGAGGGATATTTCCAGCAAGATAATGCAACAGCCCATATGACAAGAGAAACGATGGAATTATTGCACGAATTCTTTGATAATCGAATAGTAGACTTTCCACCACGATCTCCGGATTTAACAATTATGGACTATTTCATTTATCCACATCTAAAAAATAGAGTATTTACGAATCGTCCACATACAATTGAAGAACTTACTAATGCTATCCGAAATGTCTGTGAGGAAATTACACCACATAATTTAAGGAATGCCTTCAATAATATGAGACGAAGAGTTGCGCTATGCATAGAAAATGAAGGAGCTCACTTTGAACATTTATTGTAGCTGTTTTTATTATTAAACTTTTTATTTTTTCAACTGAAACGTTTGTATGTAATTATTTGTCAAAATGACAAAACCTAATCTGTCATCAGTCATCAGTATAAAATAACCTATATCACACACACGCTGCAAAATAAGTTAACTTAAATTATGGTACCAACTTAAGTTTAAAAAAGAAAAATGTCATGGCCTTCTAGAGGGTAGAAATATATGATCATATGGTATAATATATTGGCAACATACGGGGCCATTGAGCATTGAAGAATATCTTTACAATATGGGTTTATGCTGCAATGGTCCAAACGTACACATATGTGTATATGTCCTTGAAGAGGTTAATGATTTCCCATTTTTCAAACTAGTAACAAGTCTGGCTTTATCAGTTTTCGAAAGATGCGGCATTTTCAATTTTGAATTTTCAACTATGATATATAATTTGACGGAGAATTTGAAAGTTAATCAAATGTCAAAATTACAACGCTAGAAAATAAAGGAAATTGACATAACGATTTTGACACTGTCCCGATTTTTTTGCTCACGACAATAATATACAATTTATTGTTTTTCATATCTTCGAAATTAATATATTTTAGTCTACATTCTTTGTAAATACATAATGTTGGTACTCATAAAAAAGATATTTAATATCATACATATATACGTTATACTTTTTTATATGATAATTCACAAAATGATTTCATTTCTTCCAAAAAAATTCATTCAAAACTTTTTTGGTCTAGACATTTAATTTTTTTTAAATAATAATTATAAAATTCAATTTTTTATATTATTTTGAGGTGCTAATGAGTAAAAAAATAATTTTTGAAATGTTAAATGTTAAAAATTAGTAAAAGCTAAAGTAAAATCTATAAATATAGATATTACTTAGAGATATTCACAAATTGGTGGTCGTAGTAATTTAGTGTCGACTCATTGTGATGTAATGAAATAATTTATGGTCAAGGTAAAATATCCTCACCCTCAAATATTGATAAAAAGATCATATTTGTAAAAAAAATCTGTTATACAGTAAAAACGCGCGAGATAGGAATATATAGCAATAGGAGAATATAGTGGGGATGTAAGTTGGTTGGTCGCAAGATAGGTCCGCTGTCATGCTCACATATGTCAGTTGTGTTATTTTGAAGTCTGTCAAATTGATTAATCGCACCCCACTTACTTCTCCTATCGTAAAGCGCCAATCACATAATTTAGTATATTCGCAGAAAGCGCGTTTTTACTAATTTTATCATCGTCAGTGACGGCTCGTGAGTTATGAAAGATGGTGGGCACAAAAAAAACTTGCCTATTTTTTGTACATAAAATCCATTCTCCTATTTTTCATGTTGGAAAAAAGTCTATGATTTTGTTGTCAAAATCCGGGATAGACTGGATGAACTTCTTTTCTATTGATAGGACCGCCAATGCGTTCAGTCGATCTTCTGACATTGGTGCTTCTCAGAAAAGTTTTAATGCGCTTGAGGGTGGAAAAACATCATTTACATTCCGCTGTCGACATGGGCGTTGTACAAATAATATCTAACAGTTTGTATGTTTCCGTCAAAACCTTTTTTAGGTTGTTGTCTGTTATGAACACTAAAAGTGACAAAACACCAGCTACGTCACACATGTCATCGCGCTTATAAATTACTGAAAGTTCACTTTTCAATTTTACACTGTCCAACATAGGATAAGATTTCACAGTTTCATAAAATTTATTTTGTGGAATTGAATGACTATAAGTTTTAAAATTTTGAGAATCAATCATTTTGCTGCACTTAAGTGATCCCTAAAATCAAATCTGTCGCTAATTTGGCTTAAAATAGTGTCACATACTTCTTTGCAATTACAGCTCTATTATCTCCAGCTGTCGTTTTTTTGTCTTTTCCTTGCAGGTTCTTCATTATTGCGTTCTGGATGGTCATTGTCAGTAGAATTTCTTAAATTTCTAATGTGAATAATTTGCTATTGGAATTGTTCAATTGCCTATTGCAGTAGAGCACCGTCAATCCCACGCATTTGAGTCTGATTAAATAATATTTCAACATGTGGCATGATGAAATGAAATATTTTCAACCAGTAAAGAAACTCCGGGCAATTCAAATGTATCAATAAACCACTTGCTTCACTAATAGTAAATGAATCCATCCCATCTTCGTCAATAATTTTGTCTAAACATTCTTTGAAAGAATCCTGGTGTTCAAATAATGTGTTCACAGTTCGACTTTTGAAAATCCAGCGTGTAGGAGCAGCTCGTGGTAATCTACGTTTGACTATTTCATCAAGAATAACCATTCGTTTTGACGATCGAGAAAAAAACTTGAAAATGATTGCAAATTTGCAAAGAAAATTTGTACATTTTTATTGCAATATTAAATTAAATTGATGCGCGTAACAGTGAATATAATGTGCATGTGGAAATGTTCTTTTGATAATAGCTTGGACACCATTTGTCTTACCACTCATCACGGACGCCCAATCGTAACTTTGAGCAATTACTTTAGTGTTATCAGACCCAGAAGGAGAATTTAAATAGTTTGCAATTCATTCAGCAATGTTTTTGCTAATACATCAGCATTATGTCCACCCGGCTAAAAAAAAAGACCCAACGCGTTCAAAAATTTGTCCATTAAACATGTATCGAATAATAACAACCATTTGCTGATTATTAGAGGTGTCTGTAGTTTCATCGGCCTTCAAAGCAATGATACTTGCAGATATAATTTCTTTTTCCTGTTTGTAACTTTGCCAGATTGCGTCTAGCAATTCGTTCTGAATAGTTTTTGAGGCGCCTTTAAACACTTGTGAACATTTCATATGTATTGTAAGCACAGCGTCTAATTCAGCTGCAAAATTGATTAAGCCTACATAAATACCTGGATTTTCCGACGTCAATGTCTCATCACGGCCTCGTAACGCCAATTCAAAAGCTCCGCAAAATTTTATACACATAATTAACCGGCGCAAAATATGACGATTTTTTTTCCATATCTTCGTTGTACTTAATTTTATGTTGCAAATAAGCACTGTCTAACTGTTCACGTATGTCCATTTTGCCTAAAACACTAAAATCCACGCATGCATTCATGTGAGGAACGGAATTTTCGTATTTCTTTGCCCTGTCTGCGATATGCTTTAAATCATTCAACCCTTGTTTATTCCACGCACTAACCTCTTTCTTAAAAATTAAGCAGGTAAAACAAAATAGTTTATTTGTTAGTGAACATCCGCAAATTTACTCATATTTTTCATATATATATTTTTATTGAGGGGGTAGGCCTTCCTTTTTTCTTAATTAAAAGTTTTTCCTCAAACGATAGGGGGGTTTTTAAAAGATTTTGCACACAGTTAGCTTCCATCATTAATAATAAACATCACTGCCTTTGAAATCATACACGTGCGGTACGCACCGAAAACAATACAGCAATAATGCACGCAAGACGTTAAATGGAGTCGCGCTATTTTGTGCCCAAAGCGATGGCATAAGTACATATGGCGAAGATAAGCGGACCCGGCCGATTCATACTCGGAATAGGTACATCTAAAATCGTGCTCTGGAACAAAGTTTTGAGCGTTGGCATAGTGTCTGTGGTGCGGAAGGAAACTTTGATACGATCGTTATTAAAATACGTAAAAATAATAAAATAAAATAACTCACTGAATTACATACGAATTTCTTTCTGTGTTTATCTTGGTGGTTGGGTGGCACGTGGCCTTGTGCCCTTTAGTACCAGCCGCCACTGATTATCGTTTATCGAAACTATTAGTATTTTTGTTTTTACATATCCCCGGTATAATTTTTCCATAGTTTTCTTTTGTTACCAATATATTACATGATACAAAAATGCTAGAATTTAATTGTACATACAGTTACTTATATGGGGTTTAAACTTTCGCGGCTCAGGACCGGCACAATACTGACTACTCACCTTGTATATTGAAATAACTATAAAAATTTCAAATAAATGTTATAACGTTATAAAACAAGGGAAAATTTAAATTTTCACGAACATAAATTTCCAAGTTCGTACTTTCTCGTCCAAAGTATTCTTTTATAACTTCGCTTGTGCAATGAGATTGCATCAAACAAAAGAAGAACCAGCTTTAAAAATATATTTTACCTTACGCTACAGTTCTCAACTAAGTAGTCTAATTATAATGGAAACGTAAAACGAAAGAAATTATTCTGAATTATTCAATTTTCGCGGACTAATAACTTCATTTTTAATTTGGTTGTGTACCTTTGAACGCATATAAATTATTCGGTTTATTAGAGTAGTGAGTTGAGTTTGAAATTGGTAAAAGCGTAGTCTCTGAAATACATAGCTCGTTATCCTGCGATACCGCTAATATAATTTTACTTGACTGACCGTTTCTAATTAAGATAAATACCTCTTTGAAATTTGGATCAATTACGTCTTCTCCAGTTGTTAATTTAAACCGCTGACAACTATTGTTTCCGCCACTTTTGATTAATAAAATTTAGCGCATTTGCACTTTGTCATGGTATAATTAACTCAGCTACATTATTAAATTTAATTTTATAATTATTATCCTCATTTCTTTCACAAGAAATGATGACCAGAACAAGGATTACATGCAAATTCATATTTGTATATTAACAATAATAATAAATAATACAAATTACAAAAATGGAGACTATTAAAATTCCTCCCACACATGAATTATATAAAAGGATTACAGAACTTAATCCGATGTTAATAAATAAAAATAACCTATGTCTTAATTTTCAAAAAACAATTTTCGTCGTTTTGTTAAATAGTAAAGTATACTCAAAATAATAATAATGATAATAATAATAATATACTTTAATACCTAAGAGGCTAGGCCCAATTACAAGGTACATTATAATTACATGACATTGCAGTGCAATTAATTAAATAAATGTAACTTCGTACTGGGAACTACTGGTACAAGAAACTACCTAATACGCATGCAAAAATTGCTAGGCTGTTCAATGAAGCTGTTGCGGATCCTCGAAAAATACCTGACTTTTTCACAATGGGAATAACATACTTGCTCCCTAAAACCAAACCAGCTAGTCCCGACCCATCAAAATATCGACCCATTACCTGTCTTCCAACAATATATAAGCTTTTGACATCTATACTGACAGATAAGATATACGAACACCTTGAAAAAAACCAAATCCTAGCGGAAGAACAGAAAGGGTGCAGAAAGAAAAGTAGGGGGTGCAAAGAACAGCTGATAATCGACACCCTTATTACCGGAGAGGCAAAGAAGAGCAAAAAACCTCTCCACACAGCCTATATAGACTACCAAAAAGCATTTGACAGCATTCCACATACTTGGCTATTACAAACACTGGAGATATATAAAATAGATCCGCAAGTAAGGCAAAAGCTAAACCATATTATGAAGGATTGGGAAACAACATTGACAATCAACATAAACCGAAAAACAACAGAAGTAGGTAAAATAAAAATACAAAGAGGAATATTTCAAGGCGATTCGCTGAGCGCTCTCTGGTTCTGCATGGCAATAAACCCTCTATCAACTATGCTCAATGCGGACGGGAGAGGCTATGAAATTATGGGAAGTGGGCTGCAAATATCCCATCTGTTCTATATGGATGACTTGAAACTTTACTCAACAACAAGAAAAGACCTCGAAAAGCTATTGAGAACAACAGAAACTTTCAGTCATGACATAAAAATGAACTTTGGCCTAGACAAATGTCGCATAAACGCGATGACCAAAGGCATCTGGATTGATTCGGAGAACTATACATTAGAACACACATTAGACGCACAAGAATTTATTCAGACAATGCAACCTCAAGACACATACAAATACCTTGGCTTCGAACAGAGCAGAGGGATAGACAAGAACCGCACAAAATAAAAAATAACTCAAGAGGTCAAACGCCGAATTAATCTGATCCTAAAGACAAAACTTTCAGGTCGAAATATGGCCACCGCAGTAAACACGTACGCACTACCAGTGCCAATGTACACGTTCGGTATAGTGCGATGGACCGCAACAGAATTAGAGGAAATAAACAGACTAGTACGGATCACATTCACTAAACACTGTGCCCACCACCCCAGAAGTTCGAATGAGAGATTCCACCTTCCCAGGAAGAAAGGAGGCAGAGGTATAACTGATATTAAAAACATCTACTATGAGCAGATACATGACCTCAGAGAATTCTTCACAGTAAAGGCACAGACATCAAACATCCACAGAGTTGTGTGCAACAATGATGACCGTTTCACTCCACTCAACTTAAAGGACACGCAAAACAATATTAAAGAAAAAATTGTACACGACAACGAAAAAATTGACGCGTGGAGAAACGAAGAACTACACGGCAGGTACATACACGCTGCATACAATGCATACATCGATAAAGAGGCGACACTACAATGGCTATGTAGCACCAACTTATTTGTCGAAACAGAGGGCTTCATGATGGCTATACAAGATCAAGTAATAGCAATTCGCGCCTACAAAAAATACATACTAAAAGAAAACATCGCATCGACGTCATGCAGATTATGTGGCGAGAAACCGGAAACCATAGAACATATACTCAGCGGATGCTCCATTTTAGCCCCAAAACAATACACCAGACGCCACAACAATGTTGCGAAAGTGATCCACCAGGCAATATGCAAACTGTATGATGGAACCACTGGAATAACGCCATATTACTAGTACGAGCCGAAAAATGTAGTGGAGTTGCCTGAAGCCATGATTTACTGGAACCGAACAATACAAACTGATAGAACTGTCCAGCATAACAGGCCAGACATCACGTTACGAGACCATAACAATAGCATTACGTACCTCATAGACATCTCTGTGCCAGCGGCAACGAATATCCAGGCGAAGCACAGAGACAAGTTCGACAAATATTTTACCACTTGCCCAAGATGTTAAAGAAGTGTGGTGCCAAAACAAAGTGATTGTAGTACCCATCATCATCGGTGCTACAGGAGAAATACCGCTGAAGTTACATGAGGCTCTAAAGACCCTAAATATACATCCTATGACATATAAACAGCTCCAAAAAATTGTCATACTAGAGTCAACGAGCATTGTGCGGCATGTGCTAAGCCAGAATACATGATAAAAACAACCACGAACACATCTCAAACCGAAACACCATATCTTCGAAAACACGAACTAAACGACTCCTACGATCTAATGCGTCGATTATGAGGAAAAAAAAAAAAAGCCAAAAGAACAATGTTACAGTAGATCCATGGAAAAAACATATATATATATATATATATATATATATATATATATATATATTTAATATACATGTATAATTCTACCAATGTTTCCATCCATATCAAGCAGGATAGATGTTGATATGCTTGCCTCGCGGCCGTGTATCAACTTTTTCCCTTTCTCCCGAAAGGAGCGCACACATCAATAATATACTTTAATACCTAACAGGCAAGGCCCAATTACGAGGTACATTATAATTACATGACATTGCAGTGCAATTAATTAAATAAATGTAACTTCGTACCTGGAGTTCATACGAGGAACCAAAAACGACATTCGCTCCAGTATGAACGGGCAGTCAATAATGTTTTTCATTAGTTTAGTTAGGAATTTCCTACAAATATTTTCCATTTTTACGCTTAGAGATGACGTGCCGTGGCGTAAAATTGATACACAACGTTCCGGGTAGATGCCATTAGAATGTGAGGTACTTCAAAAGCTTACGGTGAACACGGTCCAGAGGAATAGAATCGTAAGCATAGATGGGATACCAAATTAATGAGGCATATTCCATTTTGCTCAAAACATAAGCATGGTACAGTGATTTAAGCAAAGTGAGATCTTTATCATAATAATTTTCGGAAATTCTTGCATAATTTTCATATTTTAGCAATTTTCCCTAGTTTCTTTTTCAAATTTTCCCAATTCCATCTTCCGCATTCTTCAGAATATGCCGCATAATTTTCCGTATTTTAGCTATTTTATCCCATTATTTTCAAATTTTGCTATTCCCATATTTTCCAGTTTTTCAAAATCTTTCAGAAAATTCTCTCATAATTTTCATATTTTAGTTTTTTTTCCATTATTTTCAAATTTTTCCAATTCCAAATTTCTGAATTTTTCAGAAATTCTCGCATAATTTTCATATTTTAGTGATTTGATACCATTATTTTCAAATTTTGCTGTCTTGTAGACATCGGAACACATATGAATTATATTGGATCTGAACATAAGATTAGAGTCAAATAAGACTCAAGATCCTTTATTTCCCGTCTTACTGGTTAAAATATTGTTTTTAATAAAATACGAGGATTCGTGAGGGGTAGCAGATCGAGTATAAGTGATCACGCAGCATTTTCCAATATTTAATGTAAGTTTGAGACGGTCACACCATGCAACTAATACATCCAGATTTTGCTTTAGTTTAACGATATCGTCAGTAGTAGAAATCTCAGAATGTATTTTTATATCATCTGCATAGGCGAGAATGGGACACTTCACTTGGAGAAAGGGATCATTCGTAAACAAAACAAATAGCAAAGATTCCAAATTTTATCCCTGAGGAACGCCAGAAGGAAGAACAAAATTATTGGAGCAGCACCCATTGTATGTCACGTAGCATTTTCTTTGAAATAGATAAGACCGAAGAAGAGTGATAGAAGTTGAACGAGACCAAAAGATCCCAACTTATGAAGTAAAATCTCATGATCAATTGAATCAAAAGCCTTGGATAGGTCAGTATAAATTACATCGACCTGACTTCTGCCGTCCAAAACCTCACCGATATGCTGAACAATCGGCGCCAAATTGGTGACAGTAGATCTACCCGTGACAAAACCATGTTGGTTCGCTGAGATATGAAACCGCGTGCCACTAAATAGTCTGGTGTATAATACCTTCTCATACAGTTTGGCGAAGTTAGAAATAATAGAGATCGGCCTGTAATTATTAATCAATGCACGATCTCCTTTCTTATGCACGGGGATAATTCCTGTGTTCTTCCACCGATCAGGAAAGATATTAGTTGTTATAAATAGATTAATAAGTAATTTCAGAGGATATGCCAGGACAAATCTACAGTCATTATCAAAAAAACTCGGCAAGGAATCATCTCCAGCGGTGTTTTTTGTTAGGACAACTGGTCATTAAATCAATTAACTCATCCTCGGAGGCCAACGAGAAGGAAAAGGGTAGGGAACGGTAGTCCGATCCATCACAAGTGAAGCCTGACAAGGATGTAGGCACGGTAGAAAACGGATTCTCGAAGGCATCTGCAATAGTATAAGGATCCGAAAAAGCATTACCATTACTGTCATGAAGTGAATTAGGTATCATACTCCAGCGCTGTGTATTGCGAAAAAAACTCCAGAGATAAGAAGGGGTTGTTTTCGAATTTTGATCCCCTTTTTGTGATAGTAGTTCTTATTTTTGAGAATAGATATTATTTCAGATGAAAACCAAGGCGGGTATGAGGATCCAGACTGGACCTTACGAGGCACATATAGATTCAATACAGCGTATAATATATTGTAAAAAGCGTCGAGGGCGTTGACGTCAGCATAATGTACTGTATAAAGAAATGTAATTTGCTTTATGGAAATTATATCTGAAGTTATTGGCCGAAGAAGGAAAAAGTTTTTAGAGGATGTATGTAAAGGATAGAATAAGATTTCAAGGCTAGGGTGATATAAATCTTCTCTAACGATAGGGGATTCGGACCGCTGTACTTCGAAGTTAGTGGTAAATATTAGAGAATAACAGGTCCAACATATTGCCTTCACTAATAAGAATAATGTTGCATTACTTTACATTAAGAATGTCGAGAAAGCTTTGAAAGATATTAATCTTATTGTAACACTGATGAGAAGGCGAATAAAGATTTGCAAGGTAACTGCTTCCAGTACATATGTGGAAGGTTTCCACGACTAAGTTACGAAAAAGTTAAAGCTGGGGTATTTGATGGACCTCAAATTAGAGCTTTAATGAGAAATTAAAATTTCATCAACTCTATGAACGAAGCTGAGAAAGAAGCCTGGACTTCATTCACGATGATCGCGAACAATTTTCTTGGAAACAAAAAAGCATAGAATTATAAAGATCTCGTGCAATCAATGCTTAAAAAATTTCAACGCCTAGGTTGTAACATGTGCATAAAGCTTAATTTCCTTCATAGTCATCTTGATAGGTTTCCCGAAAATGTAGGTGCCGTAAGCGATGAACAAGGCGAGAGATTTCATCAAGATTTAAAAATTATGGAAACTCGGTACCAAGGAAGATGGGATCCTCATATGATGGCCGAGTACTGTTGCAGTGTTCAAAGAGACTGCCAAACCAAATACACAGCAGAAAGTGCTACTAACGAAAATTTATTCTCTGATTGTTATTTTTCCTTTTACAATTTTTTAATGATTATTGTGTAAATACTTGCACTTATTACAAACATGAGCTTTTCGTTATGGTGTCACTTATTACTAATAAGATGTACGTCTGGGCGACATTTATTACTAACAAGCGTTCTGGTTGGCCGGCTGCTGTGTGTGCTAATAATAATAATAAAATTATTCTATAATAAATAATTGTTTGTGCTGGTAAAGTCCCATCAAAGGTCCAGGGCGTGTACAATAATAGTTAAATTAAATAAATATATTACAACTTACTAACTAAATAAAGCACAGGAGCGTTGTCTTTAAAGTTTGTATTTATTATTTACATAAAAAAAAATTGAGCTTGATATATTTAAAAGTAATTAAATAAAAATAATATATACACGAGGAGCGGTAAATAAGTAATTAAAAATTAGCACAAAATATACTGAAACGAACGTTAAATTGGGCAGTAAATTAAATGTGAATTAATATAAAATAACATCTGCATAGAACAATACAAAGTTACTTTTGAGTTGCGAAGATGGTCGGCCACGTAGTGCATTACATACTTGAACAGATATGTAGAGCGATGTTTAGGCTGGAGGAATAAGAAATCAATTAATTAAATCAATTAAATTAATGTGGATTAGCTTAAAAGAATAATATATATAGAACAATACAGATTACCTTTTAGTCGCGGAGATGCAGGTACACGTGCATTTTGGCCGGTACTTGACCAGTACGGCGGGTAGATGTTTAACTTACAATGGTTGTAAAGAGAGGCCTGAGAATTTGTTTAGATAGAACAATGGTCTAGAAAAAGGTCTGTTTATTACTCCTAAGTCTAAGAGAGGGTTCGATATTGTCGATGTCTTGACTAATAATTAATAAAAAGCGCGACCTGAAGAGGTGTTCTATGAATGACATAACTATTATTAAAATATCCCTTGCGAGTCAACGTTTCAAATGATATGAGACACCATATATAAAAGACGTACGTAATTAAATTAATACAACTTAATTCAAAATCGAAAACTATATAGAATTTCAGGGATTGTTAAAGGCTTGTTGACGGGTCAGGTAGAAGACCAAGGGTCTGTCGTCTAGAGCGAACAAAAGAAATGCTTTCTCTTTGTAAACGAATATACAGGAAAATGTCTAAGTTAAGTTTAATATTTTAAAATGCGAGATATTTAAAGAAGTAAATATAATTTAAATATAGAATTAAACATTCTTATATATGCGTAACACACTATACTCGTGACTAATATTGTATTGAAATAAATGAATTATTAAATTTTATACTTTCTTTATATCGTAACAGGTCTTATGTAAGTAACTACTTAGCCGCATTAGTGATTATTCAAAGAGCATAGTACAGTATACAATTTAATTTTGACGTATACGCAAAAACTAATCTGATTTTCGGATTCAGCACACCCGAATTAGTACAAAACAAGTCCCACTTAGAAATCAGTGGCCAGTGTAATTGTACACTCGATGTTTAAAATAAATTGTTCCTTATTTTTTCAATAATATCTTATTCTTATTCGTTGTAGAATCTAATGAATATAATTCTTGGAAATTGGGATTAATGATAATCACGTAGTTTAAATACTCAACAAGTTATCAAATAATTTTGCTCGTCCTATCGGACTCGTGAAATTAAGTTTTGTTAACATGTTTCATATCAACACGTGTGATTTTATCAATAATCACGATTCCACTCGTATTATATATGATAACCATTAAACAGACTATTTGAATGTTTTTATCATAAAAATCATGTCATATCAAGTAAAAACTTCAATTATCATTTTTTTCTTAAGTTTCAGGAACGATGGCTCAATCGAAGACCTAATAACATCAACATAAACAGTATGCAAATGTGATTCGGTTATTAAACTAGTGAATCCTGTCCAACGCAACGAGCGCGACCCATTTTAGGGCTGGAGATGGGTCGCCGTCCGTTCGTCAGTTTCCTTCTTCTATTATATATATATACATACTGTATACAAAAAATAAGTCAATGTGTTACTTGTGCAATAAATATTGGAAGTATGTTTCAATAAATGTTCTTATTGATAAAAAAATGTTGTTTGACTCCCTCTCACTTCACTTGCAATCTATTCCTTGAAATACAACACGTTTCAAAAAGAACTATGAATTTCTTCTATAAATTATGATGTTCTGCATTCTTGAAATGCGGATGTAGATTAAATGGTAGGAAGGTTATCTACCTGTCACTGTCAAAATTTATCATCTAAAGATATGGTGATGAAATTAATAACAAGTACAATTAGATTATTAATTTATTTAATAAGGAAACCTTAAAGATGGGATATTAATCAAACAACCAAGGTAAATAACTAATTTGTAGAAATTTTAATTATTAGGTTGTAACATTTTTTGGAAAATGATCGATAACTGTCACAAATACTACTCGAAATCTACCACTTTCACACAGTAATATGCTGCAACTGTTTTCAATGACTATAAATATTTATCTAAACAAAAAACTGATACCATTTGTGTAGAGGTTTTTTTTGTAATTCTAAAAATTTGTTACAATTTACCCCAGTCCTGGGGTAAGTTGTAACACCATGCTATTACATATATGAGAATAAGAACGAAAATAAAGTAATTATTCTACAACACGCTAGAAAAAAACAAACAAATTAATTTATTCTATAAAACATAATAATGAAACAAATTAATTATTCTATAAAATACAATAACAAGGAGACAAATAAAGTAGATAAGAAAAATATTTAGTCAAATTCGCAATTGTGGCTAATATAATACGCAGTATCTCCACACTCTTGATGTCTTGATGTGACCAAAATTTACATCTTTGACACATGAGTCAGATTTCACCTGGTTTGCTGTTACTGTAAGAATCACAGCAAACAAGCCAAAAATGTTCATCCTCATCGGATGATTCGTCTTTCCGAGATTTATTTCTATTTGTATATGTTGCTCGTTTCTTGCCTTTATATTTATTCTCCTTATTTCTCCCCGTTTTAGGGTCAGAGGTACTCCAGAAGAAATTTTTCTCATGACATCATTCGAATTTCTTGAAAAAAGTTTCTCTTTTTTCTTTTTTGAGACGAGTTGTTTCTCTTCGAGAAGATTTTTTCAGGAGTATCAGTTGGTATAGCACTTTTACGTTTTTTTCTTCCTTCGGAAGATTTTGCTCTTTCTATGGATTTAGGCAAAGGTTTAACGAAATATGGGAAAAAATACAAAGAATCAGCTTTTGATGCGGAAGGTATAGTGGTTGGCGAATTAGGACATGTTTTGACAACTTTTATAGGAGTGGATGGTTTTTCTGAACACTCACCATCGAAAAATAAACTTGCTCTTGATGGTAGTGTCATATTTTTTGTTGCCCTAATACTAAATAAATCTTCAACAGCAAAGGACAAATTTTGAACCACATTAGACAAATCTTGAACCACGGGAGGTACATCTGTTACAGCAGCGGGAAAATCTTCAACAACAATCGGTAAATTATTTTGATTTACTGGTGTGATGTCTGCAAGAGGTCTCTCAGTAACACTAGCTGGCAGAAATTCGTCTTCGGAAAATATATTTCTATTATAGGGACTTATTCCAGTTACTTGAAAACATTTTGTTTTTTGTTATATTATTAGGAGTTAAGGCTAATTGTAGTGAGTCACGTGCCAACGATGGGACGTCATATATAGTCATCGTTTCTTTAGGATTGTTTCTTAGCCAAGCGTCTTGACTGGCACTTAAATATTTTTTAAGTGGCCTATATACACTTCTGTCTAATGGTTTAAGTTTATAAGAACAGTTGAGTGAAAAAGATAACATGATGATATTGTTTTTCTTGCATAAATTTATTGTGTTTATTTGTAAAAGTTCTTTTGTGTGTTCTTTTGATGATCGAATAATCTCAATAAAATGTGTCATAAACTGATAAAATTCCTTCTCTTGCATCCAGCCAGTACTATTTGCAGCACCAATACTTCAAGGGCATCACGTATGAAATGTTGTTGGTACTTCTTACGAGAAAATAAGAAAAGCGGAGGTATAAAAGTACCAACTGTATACATAGAGTTCCTCGTTCACTAGAAGTTAGTCCGCCAACTTGTTTTGAACCTTTCTCTGCTATAACTTTATTAAGCCTTCGGACTGTGGTAATGCCGGTTTCGTCCAAATTCCATATATTGGGAGCACTGAACTTATATTTATCTGTTACAGCAGCTAATTTGTCGAAAAACAATGACATGTTTTTATAAGGATTATTCTACAAATGAAATGAGTGTATGTACATAAATTTGGTAATTACAGGTATATAAAGAAAGAAACGATAAGCTGTTAACAAAGAAAGGAAGAGATTAGGCATTCAAACACAATAATCACATGGAAAAATCCTAATTGAATAAGTTTAGTAAAGGAGAACTATTTATATCTAGTTGGTCATTCAGTAAATTCCCAAACTTTTTATTTTTATTTATTTCCAGGGGTTCTAAGAGGTCTAATTTATGCGATTTATTTTGTACATGTAAGATTTAAAACTCCGGATCGAATACATGGTTTTCGGATAATAAGTGGTTTGAGTAATTAGAATCTAGTTTTGTTGTTATCATAACTACGTTTATGTTCTGAAATTCTAGTTTTGAAATTTCTGAAAGTTCTACCAATATAAATTTTGTCACAATTACTACCACATTTTAATTTATATACCCCTGATTTATTAACTTGTGAGGATTTGGATTTATTGGTTTTAATGAACCTGGCTAAATTGTTGTCTGTTTTAAAACATATATTTAGGTCTGAAGTTTCTAAACATTTTTTAATTTTAATTGAAGGTATGTTTCCTATGTACGTTAAACTTTTAAATTGATTATTTTTATTTTTACTCTTATCAGAAGGAAATACTTGTTCTAACGTTTGCTTGTACATTTTCTTAGCTATTATATTACCAATTAAATTTGGGTCATAGTTATTATTGACAGCTATTTGTTTAATAATATTTAATTCTTTGTTGTAATTATTACTCGTTAAAGGAATTGTTAAAAGTCTGTGTATCATACTATTGTAAGCTGCTAATTTATGGTTATATGGGTGGACTGAACTATTATGAATTGTTATATCAGTGTGTGATGGTTTATGAAATATGGAAAAGTCATGTTTATTATTTAATTTTGAAATAGGAAGGGGTATATAAATTAAAATGTGGTAGTAATTGTGACAAAACTTATAATCGTAGATCTTTTAGAAATTTCAAAACTAGAATTTCAGAACATAAACGTAGTTATGATAACAAAAAACTAGATTCTAATTACTCAAATCATTATCTGAAAACCATTCATTCGATCCGGAGTTTGAAATCATACATGTACAAAATAAATCGCATAAATTAGACCTTTTAGAATCTCTGGAATGACCAACTAGTTCTCTAAATAGTTCTCCTTTACTAAACTTATTTAATTAGTGTTGAATGCCTAATCTCTTCCTTTCTTTGTTAACAGCTTATCGTTTCTTTCTTTATATACCTGTAATTACCAAATTTATGTGCATACACTCATTTCATTTGTAGAATAATCATTATACCATCATCGTTTGATAAAGCTACAGTGTTGGCGAAACGCGTCACTTTCTGTAAACGTTTAGGAAATATACATTTTATATAGTGAAGATTAGGGCTGAGCGATACCGACGTTTTCGGTATCGGGTACCGATACCAATCGAGGTATCGATACTTACCGATATATCGGGTCTGTGCACGGTATCGATTCTGAGTACCGGAATCGGTAAAGTATCGATAGGTTTAGATGCTTTGGAATCGATACCTTGGAACCGATACCTTGGAATCGATACCTTGGAATCGATACCTTGGAATCGATACTTTGCAATCGATACCTTAATTCGATACCTAGAAATCAATATTCATAACCCGTTTTCTAGGTGTTGATTGTTTGATATCGGTTTCAAGAGATATAAAATTAATTTACCGATTCTACCATAACTACGATATGAAATTTGCAATATTGTGAGATTTTTTTTTGTAATAATTATAGTTATGTCATAATAAGGATATTTGCTACACACAATAATAACATCCTTTTAAATATATATTATATAATATATATAATGCATATATACTTAAAAATTCTTTACTTAAAAAGTTATTGCATCCTTTATGTACATTTAAAAAAATGCACGAAGGTAAGCTACCCGATACATGGCTACCCGATACATCGCTACCCGATAGATCGATACTTAGCGAGTACTGGAATCGGTAAAGTATCGATAGGTATCGATGCTTTGGAATTGATACTTTGGAATCGATACCTTGAATCGATACCTTGGAATCGATACTTTGGAATTGATACCTTGGAATCGATACCTTGACTCGATACCTAGGAATCAGTATTCATAACCCGTTTTGTAGGTAACGTTTGTTTGATATCGGTTTCAAGAGATATAAAATTAATTTATCGATTCTACCATATCTACGGTATGAAATTTGCAATAGTGTGATTTTTTTTTGTAATAAATATAGTTATTATGTTTATGTTATAATATGGATATTTGCTACGCATAATATAAAATTCAACAACATCCTTTGAAATATATACTATATAATATATATAATGCTATATATACTTAAAAATTCTTTACTTAGTTATTGCATCTTTTATGTACATTTAAAAAATGCATAAAGGTAAGCTACCAGATACATGGCTACCCGATACATCGATACTTAGCGAGTACTGGAATCGGTAAAGTATCGATAGGTATCGATGCTTTGGAATCGATACCTTAGAATCGATACCTTCGTTATATGAGGTATCGGGTACCCGATACCAGTTATGGTATCGGGTATTGGACGATGTATCGATACTTCGCCCAGCCCTAGTGAAGATTAAACAAATTAATTGTTTTGTTTTATTTTACATCGTATTGATATGGATCTTCACCAAGTAACAGCCTCATCTATTCAATTTCTTATGTTAAATCGCAAACCACACTCATACGCTAGTTTACGGACTTCTTTGGGTGTCAAACCAAAATAAATTTTTGTTACATGTTTGAGATATCTACCTAATTCTTGACTCTGATCTTTATTAAATACTAACTTTTTCGAATACCCCACATATCTGAGGTCTCCATTGTCTTTAACTTTTTTAACATACCTTGAAAGTGTAACATAACAAATTCCAACGTCGTTTGCTACTTATCTAAAGCTCTGATTTTGGTTAATAACTCTATCTACAGCTTGATCAATGGTGTGTTTATCATATTCACCACTTTTGGTTTTTTTCTTATAATTTCTCGTTCTGAAAAGAACAAATAAATGCTTTTGAAAGTATAACTCAACACAAAAAATACATATATGATTTTTAATTTAATAAAATTTTAGTAGTATAATAAAGTTTAGCAATGCAGTAAATAAATTGTTATATGTTACAACTTGCCCGTCAGTCATTGTTATAACTTGCCCCAATCGTTACTTTTTAATATTCTTGTTAATAAATCCTCAACGACTCTAAGAAGCATTATCATATGCTTATCATATCGTACTTATTCAGAGAATAGCTACGATAATACAGTAAGCAGTCGATTGGCATCAATAAAAATAATCTACATGACTGCAGATGATAGATATCCAAAAATAAAGTCAAAATAGAAAATTTACTTACGTTGTCGTAATTTACAAATGGACAATTGCTACACCAGTGAACATCACCCGCTTCAGACTCTGTACAGATTAAAAACATTCGTGAGGAGCGTCCTAGCTGTCAGCGATGCCAGCGATGCACATAGCGCGGCCCGCGGGACACTGTCGATATTTATGCGGCCCGCCAACGAATTTTAAAAATTGTTTGAAAAACTACAAAAGTAGGTAAAAATCCATTCAAATCAATATTTCTTAACTTTCTTAACTAACGGGGCAGTTAAGTTTTAACTACGGACAAGCGAACGTTATATTGTTTGAATTGTAATCTGTGAAGAATAAATATTTCGTCGTTCGAACTTGGCATTACCTACGTAACAATATAATATCAATTTTGATATGGATAAACCAGGCCCCAGTAAAAGCGTAGTCGTAAGGTTGAAGATGAAAATCGACAGTTTCAAGATATTTGGACTGAAAAATACTTTTTTATTTCATCGCATAACAAAAGTGTCTGTTTAATATGCAAGAGTAGTGTTTCTATCCCGAAGGAATATAATGTGAATAGGCATTACGAAACACAGCATCATACTTTTACCAAATTAACCGGCGAAAATCGAACGCAAAAAATTTTCACTTTACAAAGGGAACTAATAGGCCAGCAAGCTATGTTTACAAAACCAATTCAAGATGTTGAAACAGCTACTGAAGTTAGCTTTGAAATATCTCGAATAATAGCGAAAACTTGTCGGCCTTTTAAAGATGGTGAGTTTGTCAAGAAGTGTTTAGATATCGCCGCAAAAAAAATGTGTCCGAAAGATGCAAAAAGGTTTGAGAAAATTCAACTAAATTGGATGACTGTTCAGAGAAGACTTACCACATTAGCAGCTAATATAGAAGCGCAATTAGCAACGAAATCGAAAAGTTTTGAGTATTTTTCTATAGCGCTCGACGAATCTACAGATATAAGTTCCACTGCTCAACTCTTAATATTTTTACGAAGTGTAACGCAAAATTTTGATGTGAGTGAAGAACTGATTGGTATGAGTTCTTTGACAAGTCGAACGAAGGGGAGTGACATGCTCAAAGCTCTTCCGGAAAAATGTTCTATAATGGATTTGGATTTAAATTATCTGGAATTACGACTGACGGAGCACCTTTAATGGTTGGAAGTAAATCTGGGATAATAACTATGTTAAAAGAATATTTACAAACTAAAAATATATAATGCAGTTTCATTGCATTATACATCAAGAGGCCCTCTGTTCAAAATTATTGGGATTTGAAAATGTGATGAAAGTTGTAGTACCTACTGTAAACTTTATAAAATCACGAGGTCTCAATCACCGACAATTCACACAATTTCTCGAGGATATTGAAAGCGAATATGATGATCTCCTGTTTTACACTGAAGTAAGGTGGCTAAATCGTGGGTTGTCACTAGAGCGGTTTCTTAACTTGATTGAAGCAATCAATATTTCTGGCGGAAAAGAAAAAGGACGTCTCCGAAATCGACAACCCTGATTGGCTGTGTGACTTAGCGTTTCTTGTAGACATCACAAATCACTTGAATGTCTTAAATACGCGACTCCAAGGCAAAGATCAATTGATTTCGCGTTATACTCTCATGTTTCGTCCTTTCAATGAAAATTGAGTCTTTTCAGGACACAAATCAATTCAGCCAATTACAGCCATTTTCCGAACTACAAAAAAGTTATGGAGAAATTCAATAAAACTGATGCCAATTTCGCTTATGTTGAAAAAATTGATATTGTAAAGTTTGTCTTTTCGGGTTCTTAAATAAAACTAACAATAACTTTAGACACACACTATATTAATATTAAAGCGTATGACAATATAAAACTAACTATTAACAATAATAAGTACATTTTATGTATTTATATTTATGTATCTATATTTATGTGTACTGCGCGAGACTCTAGGTTTCAATGAATGTCCACATCCCTTCCTCGACGGCTTATATATGAATGGGAACGTCTTTTCTAGAATGCTCCAAATCTGTCGAGAAAACGTCCAGAGGGATGACGCGCCTCGCGTCATCGGATGAGTCATTACATTGCCCCCTTCTTAAAAATGAAGTTTCGTCCCGAAACATGTCATGCTTTGGTCTCCTCAAACAATGACGAAATCGACAGGTAGGGCCTTTGTTACATTGCGACGTCATATCGAAATACCAGTCCACGGTCTTATCTTGCCTGGATGGACAGGAATATTCAAGCTGGTAACTGCATACCAGAATTTCCATACCAGTATGTCGGAAGATTACTTCCAACATGCTCCTTACAATTCTCCAGTCCATGCGGTCCAATCCACAACCCAATTTTGGAACTGCCAATTTCAGAATGTCTTGTTGTAACATTTGTTCGCGTAAGTGGGCCAGGGCCTCCCATAAGGCACGATAGGTTGGCTTCAGGCTCGACAGTTCTTTCGTGACCAAATAAAATATGGGCTGTTCTTCATTTAGTATTTGGAGACTCTTCCCAATTGCTGGTCCCTGTTGCCTTAATTTTTCGATTCTGTCAAATCTCTCTTTAAATTCCCTGGCAATTCCCTTGGCCATTCGCAGATCTCGGGCTACGCAATGAGCAAGCGCGTAGTCTGGCGGCATCGTAAACAAATCTTGCTGTTTCTCGATGGTTACCCCAAATCAAGCTTTCTTCGAACCAGCATACTCTTCCATAAAGTCTTCGAAGGTTGGTTCCTGGTATTGGCTATCCAATCGGCGCAAGTCAGCGGTTCCGTCATTATTGTCTCCAGAGTATGGGGCTAATCGATTAAAATGTACGACTCTTGGCTTAGTGTGAGGTGTTCGCCTGATGCGGTATATTACATCGTTGATCCGCTTCAACACCTCGTACGGCCCCTCCCAATTCTTTCGAAGTTTTGGAGATAGGCCCCGTCGTCGTTGTGGATTATATAACCAAACCCGATCGCCTTCATGGTAACCACTCTTCTCGGCGTTGATGTCATAGCTCTCCTTCATTCTGTCACTAGCATCTTGGATATTATGTCTGACTTGTTCATGGATATTATCTAGTCGTCGTCTGAGCGTGCTGACATAATCGTCTCCGGCAAGATCTTCACCAAGTTTGCTCCCAAACTTTAAATCACAGGCAGTCGGAGTTCCCTCCCGAATAGCACGTTCTCTTCCATATCTTGTATAATTTGCTTGGCTTCCTCCCGTTTTGCCAGAGGTAACCTCCTTGGTCCTTGTCGAATTGGACTTGCATCGCTGGTATTTTTTATCTGCATTACAATATTGGTTCTTCCTTTCGTACCAGTTTCAGTTTCAAAGACGTCTTCATAATGTTTGATTAAATCCTTAACTTGGCTTTGTTCCTTCTTGCTCAATCCTTGACAGGCGGCGTCGATTAGCTTGGACAATTTCTCAGAAACCTGCACGAATCCATTCTTCTTCGCCTCTATATGATGAACGACGGCCGACACTGGTGAACACCACCCCAAAATAGTACCCTTCTTCAATGAAACAGGGTAAAGGTTCACATTCATTACCCTTATCGGTACAGTCTTCTGAGTCTTAACCAGCAACTACTATTCCTCGACCCACCTCGTCATCATCAGCCTTTGGTTCCAACATTGTAACATTTCCGTCCAAATAATCATCTTCCATACACGCCGTCAAAAATGTCTCGCTTCTTGCATCCAGAACAACATTCTCTGCAGTAATTACTTGTACATTCCCACAATCTTTCCCATGAAGAAACAATTCCTCATTATTTATTTTTAAAGTGCCTTCTTTCATGTTTAACTGGAAGCCGCAGGTGTTCATGATGTCTAATCCCAAGATTATTTGTTCTTCTATGTCGGCTACGAGAACACGATGTTGGATTGATGTTGGACCTATGATAAAATTGACATATACATCACCTTCCACAGAAGCTGCTTCTCCAGTAGCTGTCCTAAGTCTCCATTTGCTAGAAAGTAATTCTTTATTCCTGGATATTAAATCGGGTCGTACAATGGTTTTCGTCGATCCAGTATCTAGCAAGCAAGCATAGGTCCTTCTTTCCATAATAGCATCCACATACAGGCCATTGGTTTGATGTTGTAAGGATGCGATTTGGGCAGTCCTTGGGACTTCGGATTCTCAGCGGATTCTTTCTTGGTCCTTTTACCACATTTATTCTGAATGTGACCGTTTCTTCTACAATTCCCGCATGGCCGCGCACTTTTATTTGATTTGATCTGATTTAGGACTTGACTAACCACCTGCTCCATGAACTCCTCATTTTCCTGTTCGTCGACAGAACAGCCACGAGCATGGTTCCGAGAAGCTTGTCTTGCAGTCTCAAACTCAAGTGCGTACGCCAAAGCATCGATCGAGGTTTTCGGTCTTGCCAACCTTAATGCTTGCTGCGTATCAATATCCCGGAGACCATCTATGAACGTCTGGACCGCTAGGTGTTCCATGAAATTATCTGGCGCCATCGGATATGCAAGTCGAACTAGACGAGCAATATCTGCCTCAAATTCCTGAAGATTCTCGCTTTTCTTCTGTGATCGATTCTTCAGTTGGGTATGGTATACTTGCTCCAAATGCGCATGGCCATATCTCATCTCCAATCCTTTAATGAGTTGAGAATAATGTTTACGTTCCTCAGGAGGCAATGTCTGCAAAATATCACTAGCATCACCCCTCAATGCTATGACTAAAGCAGTCGCCTTCTCGGCAGAAGACCATGCGTTTGCTTCTGCGGCCGCTTCGAATTGCGTCAGGTAAGTTGCCCATGACGTCTTTCCATCAAAGGTTGGTGGGTTGATTCTGGTCTTTGAAATAGCCACAAGTTCTTCTTTTATTTCGATGGGCCGCGGTATGACTTCTTCGTTGACCTGCTTGGGATCAGAATGACCCGTGGTAGCGGGTAATTTCATCTCAATCATTATTGCCTCTAAAAGTCTAGAATGTTCTCCAATTTTCTCTTCTACAGCTATGAAATCCTCTTCTTTTAACGCTTCTGATTTTTCCGTTAATCGCTGCTCTAGAACTTTCTCCACTTGTTCCAGACTTTTTTCGAAGTTTCTAGAATTTTCTAGTAATTTCTTTTCCAGATTTTTCTCGAGGATTCTAGCTGTTTCTAGGTTTCTTTGTTCCATTTGTTGCATTTGAGTTTGTGAATCTATTAGACGCTGTTCCAAATTTTTCGCACTATCCAGATTCTTCTGCTCCATTTGTTGCATTTGAATTTGCGCATTCTCTATTAATCGTTGTTCCATATTTTTCGCAATATCCAGATTGTTCTGTTCCATTTGTTCTAGAGTTTTTGCTAAATTTTCAGAACTTTCCACGCTTTTCTGCTCCATTTGTTCCATTTTCATCAACAGCGAATTCACGTCAGCATCTCCGCCTGGAACTTGAAATACATAATTCTCTGGATCCTCGCCTTCTTGGATCAACACATTGCGAAGCCGTTGCTGGAGGATCGACTTTTTGCCGAGTGGCCCCTGTTCCCTATAAGTCTGTGCATCCCTGCTGCATGCGCTTTATTGCCAGTTCTTTTTATTTTGCTATCTATTGCGGATGTTACAACCTACCCCGTGTTACAATCTGCCCCGGTCTCCCCTATATAATTTATAACAAGTGTTCAAAATGGTCACCATTTCGTTGAATGCATAATGTAATACGACGTTTCATATTGTCAAAAATATTCTGCAATACATTTGGTGTTATTTCATTACATTTAATTGTAATTGTATTCAACAAGTCATTTAAGTCATTCATTCTTGTCTTATTTACTTAATTTTTTAGGAACGTAGTCATATGCGATATATTTCGTAAGAACTAGAATAGGGAAAAATTTTTTTCAACACACTGACACGTCACGGCATAACAGATAAACCAGTAAACAACATCAATATTTGGCTTGACTGATTTTTCATAGCTAACTCTGAATAAAAAATTCGTGATTCATATGATATTTCAAGCTTGAAATACGTTCCTAGGAGAGAGAAACTGAAAATGATATTGGCATTACACTATAGGCCACTTTACACTGACTTATCCAATTTCTTGTACATAGGAAGTGTAATTAAAAAATGCGTACCTATGCAAATGATGTCTAACTCAAATTTAAAAATAGATGTAGTATCTATTCACGTGCGTCTGGAAAACATTAATAAATAATGAAAGCCTTCAATCTCTTATTTTTCTCCCGCCTAGATGTATTTCATTGAACACATACGATTTTCCATTTTATTGAATTTTAAAGCGGTCTTCACTGAGCGAATTGCTTCCTATTTGCTTCATTTATACTTACACGTTACTCAATTTCACATTTGCGGCGTAAACTTGATCAGGTTTCTAACGCGGGTGAAACGTGAAATATTCTAGGAATTTCGTATGCATGCTGCACTGGGACGCACAAAAGGAATAAATATGCGAAACGCCAATCATAAACACAATATACCACATCTATGTTCATATATGCATACATATATACATCTATTCAATTTATTCTAACAATAAAGTACAACACATTTCCCATTGGTATTCATTTCTGCGATTGTTTCTTTTATAAGGGCCAGAGTTGTAGGTATGCATGTATAAAATGTGTGTAGGTAGGTATTACAATTTATATCATTGTTTGTAAATTTTGTTGCAATTACCAAACATTGTTACTATGAGTTCAAAAATAAATTTGTCCCACTAGCAACTAAACCAATTATTATAATTCATGTTATACACGTACTTATACAGGTGTCCTTGAAATAAAGAGACAACGTATAAAAAATGGAAAGATGTAATTACTAGAGACCGAACACGAGAGGTTGATGACTCATCGCCCACGAGCGCAGATACTATTGAACATTTGTATTTTTAAAGTTTTCAATTTTATTTATATAATTATACTTATAATAGTAAAACGGATATATACGGCTACAAAAATACGAAATACATTTTTATTTGTTCATTTTGTAGTTCAAGTTGAGTAAAGGAGTATTAATATTTACTAGCAATACTTTCTCAAGGTTCTCTCCTGTAAAAATTGTTCTCTTTGAATGAAATACATCCTCGTAGATAGAAAACGTCCTTTCTACATCGCAACTGGTTATAGGTGCATACTGGAAATATTCTTTTATTTCAACGTATTTAGCAGTTAGATTTTGAGGAATTGTCCCCATACACAATTGCCGCAATGTTATTAAATCTGGATTTCTATTAAAAACTGCGTCTAACTTTTTCGGAAGGCCACATCCGAAGTCACTTGGAATATTTTTCAAATTATCAATAGCCACATCCATGTGTTAATATGTGGTTATATGTGGTTAATCCATCTTTTAATTTGAGATTATAATTTTCAAAACAAGTAATTAGTTTTGTCAAATTTCCAAAGTGTTCCTGAAGAAAGTACAACTGATTTTATAAATGTGGAATTTGTGTTAGTTCCTTGCACTCAGAAATACTCCGAGCATCGTTATTTCAACATGTAACGAAATTTTGTAAACTATCGAAATTCTCTGCATAAAAACTACTAGCTTCCAACCATGTCCCCCAACTAGTTATTACTGGAGAGGGAGGCAGTGACAAAGATGGCAGTTTTTCCCTGTAAAGAGCTACTCTCAATGGTGCTTTTCTGAAAACTTTTTTAAAAGCGGATACAACTTCTGGAAACGTGTCTCTGATATATTCACAGATTCTGTGGCGAACATGTGCTACACAAGTAATATGCAACATATTAGAATATGTTTCCTTTAATAGCCTGCCTGTTTTTGACATATATGCAGCACTGTCACTGACAAATAAAAGTATTTTTTCTTTGTACCTGTCATCCGAATGAAGCATTTGGTGCATATTCTCGTAAATTGTTTGAGCTACTGTTTCCGCATCAACTGTATTTATAACTTTTGTTACTATAACATATGCGTTATATGGAATAGTTGGATGTAGTACACCAGCTACAACATTTGCCACCACACAGCGTCCTAATATATCGATAGTTTCATCGGCACTTATCCATAGATACTGATTTGAAAGATGGCTTTTAATGCGTTCTATTATTTTCGGGTAGCACTTAGAAATATAATATTTGCATAAGGTGGATTCATCAGGAACATTTCGATCAGTATATTTTTGGAGAAATATTTTTAAAGTGGGATTGTTAATTATTTAATGGAGTATTGGCCGCCATAAAAGTTTCGTTAAAATTGTCAGATTCCAACGGTTCCAATTTCTGTGCATGTGTTTGCGATGCTAAGTGACGTTGTACGTGCGATTTCATGGAACTTTTTAACGATATTTTACAGATTTTGCAATAAATTTCGGAATCACTGACAATGGACATACAATCAGTATGACCGTCAATCCAACTCGCCATGGTTTTACGATGCCGTTCTCGACATTCTTCCATATCATATCTGAAAAAGTAACTTAAACAATGCTCTAGATCTAAATAAAACTAAAAATGTATGCGTAAGTTATTGACACTGAACGAAATTCAATGCACACTTTCGTCGAAATAAATGGGAGAAATAGATTCAATCAAACGATCAAACGATATTAAGCAGGATCTATCACAAAAATTACAATGTAATAAACATGTAAAACTATGAAAACAAGAAACTAACTCACAGCACTTTATTTATCTTACGAAATATAAACTAATAAATAAAATAAATTATAAAAACCCCGCTTCTATCTACGCTCATGAAAACAGAAATTTAACTGTAAATATCCAACAAAAAACGTCGCAATTGTCGATGAAAACAGATGTGCGCGCTAGCCAGATCAATAGTGCATTCAATAACTGCGCGATGTACTTACAGATGTTCTAGACTATTTATGTCGTCCGTCGTAATGACGACGTCATTTCAACTCGATGTGTCCGGTCTCTAGTAATTACATACTTAGAATATATATCAAAAAAATTTTGAGTTAATTACGACACGAATGCCAAAATTAAAAACCACCTGAAAATTCAAGCATGCGCCGCCTATGTAGCAGAATGTCTATTAGAAACACCTCCTTTGAATTTGCACATATGTTGCAATGTTTATGTTTATAAAAACTGTAACAGATAACATTGTTTAGGCCGACAGCGGCGTGTTCAGAACCTCACACGCGAATTGCATTCACCTGGAATACAAAGTCACTAGTGCTCATTTTATTTAAGCCTTCTAAGGTGTTGTAAATCACAATGAGTTCAGAACGTAATGCAGGAAAGTCAAAATATTGTGAATAATTTTGTTTAAGCAATTCGAAAACCCCTTCAGAAACTGTTGTCTATATCCATGTATACGTATAAAGATATATGTATTTTTGTATTACTATAGGTACTTAATTATTTAATAAATAACATTAGAAGTTAATTAAAAAATTAGACATATTTGCATAATGTGGGGGGTTCTTGCGAGAAAGCATTAGCTAGTTACAATAAATGGTAAATTACGGTATAAAAGTAAAATAAAACAATATTAGTTTAACACTGACAAAATATTCGAACACGCTAGAACGCCTAATAATGATTGCTTCTTTTATGTATTTGCATTGTTAAACTGTCTAATGATTTCGAATTTTCCGAACGACTTCGACGGCGATAAAAAAACGGAAAAAAATTGAAATAAATGCATTCAATCGGCAGAAGCTCGAGAATGATATGTAAATAAATGCTGAAAATTACGGGAATCTCCTGCACCAACTAAAAAACGCAAATATGAGGCTTCGATAATGAAGTACAACTCTGAACTTATCGAACTGTAAAATGATACAATTTTCATTAAGAAATTCTTCATTTTCACATTCATCGCTCCGCCCGTTTCGTCTCTATTATTCACAAATAAACGGAAATATCTTTCGGTTTTCGCGTTCCTTCTTTTTTCCAGCCTTCCAGACTTCAATTTCATTTACTTATTTTCGTTGGCGGTGGGTGTATTAGCTTCTTCCGAAGGGATTGTTCGTAATACAAGGTTACATTTATATTAAAATGGATTATCGAATAGTGTGATAGCAAAACTATTAGAATTGGATACGATTAAAGTTAATTCGACATGAAAAATAAATTGAATTTGACTTAATGCCTTAAAGAAAATAATTTAAAGAATAAGTCTTTTTAATATACTTTCCATTAGATAACAATTGTTACAAAATTTAATTATTGTAATCCAAATATTCGCAAAAGATAACAAGAAAACTATTAGTTTGTTTTTTTATCACGTTATTATGACTAGTGTTGCGTATTGTGTCCGTACAACAGAGTCGAACGCACCCACCGCTACGTGAATGTGCATTTAACTTGATCTACAGCATTTGATTAAATATGTTTACTCACAATCGGTTAGTAATCTGTAGATTTGTACCCTTCGAAACAGTCGGGAAGCGACTTATTGCTTACCTACTTCACTTTCCCAGCTATAGCCGGAAAAGTGTTTTCCCATCTAGCAAGTGTCAGTTCATTAGTCACAAATATGACATCATTGTCATTTTGGCATTAAAACATGTTTTTAAGAATAAATTGGAATCAAACTCTGTATTTATTTAGTAAAGAAACAATAATAAACCTATTTAGAGTTGTAAATATTAATGGTTACATTAGAATTATCATTACTGTTAACTGTTAAAGAAAGACCATGTTGTTGCTTAAAATTATACTGTTCATTTTTAGAAATCGACGATCTTGATTGTTCTCAGTGGCGGCTAGCACATAAGCGCTGCAGTGCTGCAGAGTTCCCAAAAAATTGGGCGGGCGAACCTGTATTAGTTATAACTAGTTTTCTTTTACATAATTTTTCCGACATTTCTGATGTTTATAAAAGCGTAACATATTGTTGTGAAAATTCTCCCCCTGTATATCAAAAAATTTGCATATTTTTCTACATCACCCTGTAGAGGACATCAAACCCTACAATTTGACACCTCAATCATCAAAATCCGACCAGTAGAAGCCGAGATATTCGCTTCCGAAATTCCAACACCAACGCCGGTTGTTATCAAATAATATTCAATAGGCGACCAGTGGAATAACCAACCTAATTCGCGCGATCGCTCACTTGTTCCTTATCTGGTCCACACGAACGTGCTCTCAGACCTCTTTCAAACACCCGCGCGCACCCCGCTACCCCCGCGGCTGTTTAAAACCAATGCGTGATTATAGCAGGCCTGTTCGCTGCATTTAGTCCAGCGCGGAGGGCGATATGATTAGTATATTTAATATTTTCGCGACCTTTTTACGGTGCGGCGAGTTTAACGTAAAAACAATAATATTAGAGTGCGCGTGCTTCTGTTTTTGTGTATTGTTGACAATTTATATAAACTCTGTGTATTATGGAGGTGGTCTTTAATTTAATTAATGTGAAGAGATTCTTTAAATATTCATACGAAGAAAAGATAGAATTAAAAGCAAATGGTAGGCCATTAGTAGATATCACTATTGAAAAAACTGGTGTAAGAAGAGGGAAAAATTATACACGTAAATTTAGTAGCGATATTTATTCAAAAAACGAATGGATTTGTGGATGCAACAAAAAAATGCTTTATATTGTTTTCCCTGTTTACTTTTTGGTGGCGATAAAGCTTGGACGGAAATAGGGGTCAAGGATCTAGAGCACTCGAGTTTGAAAATAAAAAGACATGGGAATTCTAAAAGCCATCTTCATAATTGTATGGAATTTGCGTTACTAGGGTCATCTAATATTATGGCTCAACTAGATTCTGCTTATTGGGTAAATATACAGAGACATAATGAAAATGTGTCAATGAATCGGTATATTTTATCAAAAATTATTAATTGTATAAAATTTTGTGGAGCTTTTGAATTGGCCCTTCGGGGACATGATGAGAGCGATACTTCCGAGAATCCGGGGATATTTCGTGGACTTATTAATTTTTCGGCTGAATTAGATGCAACTCTAAGTGAGCACCTAAAAAATTGTTCGGTATTTAAAGGCACTTCCAAAGAAATACAGAATGATCTGTTACAGTGCATACTTGAAGTCTGCCAAGAACAAATAATTGAGGAAATTAATAATTCTCCGTTTTTGGCGATCATGGCGGACGAAACAACGGATGTTGCTGCAAAAACTCAAATGGTAGTTATTTTGAGATATGTTCGTGATGGTGAGCCAATTGAACGTTTTTGGAACTACGTCATTCCTGAAAAATTTGATGCAGAAACACTTAGCAAAACAATTTTAAGTGTCATAGATGCTTTAATTCAAAATTCACCTAACAAACTGATTGCACAGAGTTACGATGGAGCAGCGGTGATGAGCGGACAACACGCAGGCGTTCAAGCATTGATTAAAAAAAGTACCCTTTTGCGCACTATGTACATTGCTATGCCCATCAATTAAATTTAATTATATCTAAAGCTGCTTCTGCAAATTCGCAAGTACGTGTATTTTTTGGAAATCTACAAGACATTCCCGGCTTTTTTAATAATTCACCCCAACGAGTAGAAGTATTAAACAAGATTGTAAACAGAAGGATCCCCCACGGCGCTACAACCCGTTGGAATTTTAATATCAGGACCATTAATGTTGTGTACGAAAATAGGGCCTCTCTCATTGAGTGTATGGAAGAAATAGAAGAACAATTCTCCAACAACACAGTCTGTAGTGCAGCCGCCTCTATTCGCCGTACATTAAATGATCCGATCTTCACTTTTTGGCTGACTTTTTTCCATCATGTAATGCCCCATGTAGATACCCTGTTTAATCAATTGCAGCAAAGAAAAATTGAACCCACTCTAGTAAAAGACGCTATCGAAAATTTTGAACGCAGTATAGGCCAAGTTCGAAATAATATTGACAACATCATAAGTGAAGCATCAGATTTAATAAGCGATGAGCCACCACCAGAAAAACGCAAACGTCCAAATAACAGCAGATTTAATCATCGAATTTCGGCTTTAGAGGTGTGTGATGTTATTCTAAATTGTGCAAAAGATCGATTTCATTTTAAAGAGCATCTAGTAGTGGCATCACTTTTTTTTTCGGAATGCTTTGGAGAGTATTGCGGTAAATTTCCTGAGGACAAACTCACTTCCGCATGCTCCTATTATCCCACCCTTGATAAAGAAAGATTACGAACTGAATTGTCTATTATTTACTCAAGAACTGATTGTAGATCTTTAAAAGGCGCACTACCTCTTCTAAAATTTTTAATAAAAAACAATCTGGGAGATACGTTGAAGGAGACTTGAAAATTATTAGAAATTGTAATAAAAACTCCCATGACAACATCAGAGGCCGAACGATGCTTTTCAAAACTAAATCGAATTAAGACGTTTCTCAGAAATTCAATGACCGAAGATCGTTTAACATCTCTTTCCATGCTATCTATCGAAAAAAAGTTTATTTCCGAAATAGACAATTTTAATGACAAAGTGATAACAAAATTTGCAAATCGAAAAGAACGTAGAATAGATTTAATTTATAAGAAATAATTTGTTAGTAAAGTAGTGCTTAGTGCCTCTTATTTTTTTGTGTGACAATTGACAATCGTTCCAGAAATCCATTAATTCAGTGCGGAAGGCGAAGAAAGCACGATAAGATCGATGGGAGACAACCTCTTACTGCCCGTGCAAGGTAAATTTTTTTGTAAAACTTGCAGAACACCTTAAAATTTTTAGCACGAGCCGCCACTGATTGTTCTACATTTGACAACATATTAGCAATTTTTACTTGTCCATGTAATGAGTTCTCCACATATCCTTCAGCAACGGTACTGGATTTCCACCCCCCTAATCTTTTCAACTGTAGAATGTCTCCACCTGTATTTGCCTAATGTCGCTGAAGTACGTCTGAAACAATGTCCTGTAAACCCATTAACGCATTCCAGTTTTAAGTAAGTTGCTATTTTTTTGGGAAAATTTCCGATAGAGTTATGCCCAAAAGGCTGTCGTGTAACTTTGCCATTTCTCATTTGTAAAAAAAATCTTTCAGATTCAATGTTGTTGCGAAGGTCGTAGTATTGCTTTATTACTTTCATCCATTCCGGTTTTGTGATTACGAATGTACGGGAGGAGTTGGTTTTCGTTACAGGCATTACTATTATAATTCGGTTTTCTAAAATATCCAGATCACTTATTTTCATTTTTAAAAGTTCATCGCATCTACAGGCTCCAGAGATACCAATATATGTAATTTAACATAAATTTAATATGCACTGAAGAAATTAGAATGTTACCTTTTGAGGAAGATATTCTATCGGAGCGTTGTTGAGAAAATTATCAATGTCTGCTTTGGACAGAACGCTTGACTTTTTAGCTTTGTATCCCACATTCTGCCATTTTAGGTATGCTCGCAATTTTGCATAATTACTGATATCAACATTTTGCCTAATATTAAGAACTGCTCGCAACATCGAATACCTTGACCATAATGTGGAAACTTTATTTTGTTTACTTAATTCAGCAAAATAAGCAAGGAGTACCGTTTCAGAGGTATGCTGCACACCCTTAATCACGCACCATTTACTATATGCTTCGTAAGTCTTCTCGTACCTCTCCCTGCTTTTTTCCGGAATCATGCCTTCAGTAGCTTTTTCTGCAGCTACTCGCAGTTCTGGTGGGGTGCATTCAAGTTCACGTTCAAGTTATTAAAAATGCCGTACTATATTTTGTAACTGGCAAAATAATTACCTAGCTGTCAGATTCAACAAACTTATTACATTGCCTAGCAACGATTTTACAAGTATCTTCCTTAAAATAGTTTATCAAATTATCATAAAAATAAATACCGATACTCATGTATTATTATTATTATTATTATTTAAAATAAAACTTATATAGAATTACTAATAGTAGATTGTGAGTAAAATCGTATACATACCTCGGGAGAACTCATTCCAGCCTCGCGTCTGCAGCTTACCTCGGTGCTTTGCACCTCGGCAAGCTACCTTGACGCTCGGTTGTAATAGAACACTTCCCCGTTCGGTATGTAAATATACTATTTCACTCTCCGGTATTTATTGTATAAATATAATCTCTATTTACAAAATAGGTATATAATGTAGTAAGTAGCTGTTTAATATTATATTTTTTAGTTCGCATGTTTGAATTAGTCCGAAGCCGTAAACGAGATGTCTAGTCCGATTCGGTCCGAATCTGTAGTACGGACGAAATATCGCAACTTTAATTATAACAGATAACGTTACTGAAGTTTTGACATTAAAAGGATGTTATTCTCAAACGATATTAACAATGCATATGAGAAACATATGACCAATTATACAGGCATAGCGCGACCTCCTAGTTCAATAATCCTCCGTCGCACCCTGACCCTTTAGGAGGAGAGGGGAAACTTAACGTTAAAAAGTGGTACTCTGTTTATTTATAGTTCCTGCTAAAACTGTAGTTAGAAGCACAGTCGATTGAAAAAAAAACGCGGTTTTTAAATTTAGTAATATATTAATTATACAAAGAATTCAAATAAATTTTACCTCAAAGTAGCCCTTGGAAATTATGATTATGTCTTAGCTTGTTACTAATTTTAATAGGAATTTTGTTGGTTATGAGATGAGATATTTGATTGAAATGACAAATGTCAAAATAATAAAACGAACATTTTTAAGTGAATGAAATATGTTTATTTCCAACAAACAAGCAAAATTTTATAAAAATTGTTCAAAGTGTCCACCACCTTGTTCGAAACATTTCTCACATCTTCTTCTAATGGAGGAAAAAGTGTTTTGTAGTATCGCATTGTCAATTCCATTAATTCTTTCAGCAATTCTGATTTGGAGGCCTGCAAGATCAGGTATCTGTACTTGATAAATTGAGTTCTTTAAGAATGGCCATAAAAAGAAATCACATGGGGTAATGTCACAAGATCTTGGAGGAAATTCATGTTCAGTGTTTAAACTTATCAACCGATTTTGAAAAAATTGCTGCAGCATATTAATTGTTTCACCTGCTGTGTGTGCTCTAGCTCCGTCTTGTTGAAAGTAACCCTGTGTTATTTCTTCGTCGTCAAGCTGTTCGATAAATGGCATAATAATTTCTTGTCGATACCTTTCTCCTGTTAATGTTCCGTTAAAAAAAATAGGGCCAATAATTCTCCTTCGACTAATCGCACACCATACACCAATTTTCTGCGGATGAAGTGTGGTTTCAACAAAAAAATTATGTGGTTTCTCATTAGTCCACATCCTCATATTTTGTGAGTTCACATATCCATTCAGATAAAACCAGGACTCATCAGAAAAAAAGATTTTGTCAAGAAGGTCATTATCAAAATTATTTAAGAACCACTGACTAAACGTTATTCTTCTGGGATAGCCGATTTCCTTGATTTCTTGATAACAGGTCATGTGATATGGAAATAAATGTAAGTCCTTTTTCAAAATTATATGACATGTGCCAATTGACACACCCACTTGTTGTGATAATGCTCGTACGGAAGTTCTTGGTGCATTATTTATAATTTCTCTTACATTATTAACTAGCTCTTCTGTACGCTTTATCGCCCGACCTGCGCCTTCTTTCTGTTTAACACTCCGTTTCTCTGAAAACCATAACGAAATGTGTCACTGTGTGCCGAAAACTGTCATAATCAAAGATGACGTTAGGGAACTCATTTCTAAATTCTTCTAAACAATCTTGAAGAGAATACTGCCATTGTCCGTCAATCTTACGTTCGTTTCGAAAATAAGATTCTAGCATGAATGATTTGTGTTGTATAGTAAAAACCATGTTAAATAAATTTTAAATTACAAAGCAATTTTTGTCAACTATGCATCTGTCTAATTGACAACTAATGCAAATTTAAATTATTAATAATCATACGTTTTTAAAGGAATGGCCTACTAGAGGCAAAGCTTATTTGAACGCTTTTTACATAGTATTTTAAAGGCTTGTTCGTAGCCTCTACAGTCTACACTATTCTACACCGTTGTAATATTGGTAGCATAAGTTTGACGGTACACATATTACACCGGTGTGGAATAATGTAGAAGCTGTAGACGTCTCGAACAAACCTTTAAAAACAAATTTTTATCACTTTTAATTCATGTATACCTTAAAAAAAGAACAAAAAAGCAAAGCTCGGAAATAGAGACACATACAGCCGAAATTTATTTTTATACTTTGCAAATTACATCAGCCGTATGATAATTTAGAAAACAAGTTTAATGGAAAGTATATTATAGCGCTTTTGTCTTTCATTGAATTTCTTAAAATACAATTAAATATGTTTATAGATTCATTGATATTTTCATAAATACATGGATTAAACTTTGATTCGCAAAATTAAAACACTTGAAGAGATTTTAGTACAGATAGGTATTAAAAAATACTCATATATAATGAACTAAAAGTTTTTATAATGATAAAATACATCATTGTAATTAAAAAAAACAATAATCTTTCTTTAAATTAAAATAAAAAATTTTAAAATTCAGGCATTGTCACAAAATATATATCACAAATAAAAATAATTTTCTTAAGTAATTGTTTGTACAATATGAGTTTTAATTTTATTAACAGATAGCTTAAGCTAACAAGAACTGAGAAAAGCCTACATTACTGTTGTAAATGAATTTTTCAAGGGCTTATAAGCCCTTAACAAATTTAAAATCTAATCGAATCAAACATCTGAATACATAAATACATGGATTGAAAACAGGTGTAGTTTTCAATTGAATAGTACAAATATTTATTACATTAAGGACCGATTTTATAAGAAATTATCAAACATGAATGTGAAATTATTTCTTTTTTGATTTGAAGTATTTATTCTTACACTTTTGAAAAAATATAAAAAACGGGAAGCTCTCCCTTCAAATAATTGTGAATAATTAATTTAATAAACTCTTTTCTTATAGAGGCACAAAGTTGCTCCTTGTGGCTATCGCACTTTATTAAGTATTCAAAACGAATTTCATATGAAATTTTTGCATACAATATTTTGTAAATGTCTTTTTTAAAACAAATTTCTGGCAATAATATCATACACAAATTGTACATTAATTCCATACTGCAAAAAAACTTATAATTGGAATACTGTAGCTTTCTTTGTTTTGAAAATTCTAGTATACAGGTGGTCCTTAATTTCTTCAAGAAATTTTAGGATGCGATTCCTTGGGTAATCTCGAGAGAAATAGTTCCTATAAACATTTGTCCTAAAGTTTTCCGTTGTAGAGATACAGGCTGATTAATTTTTCACCCAAAAAATTTTTATTTCAAAAATTTAGAAATCGATTTAGGGAACTGTTGTGTTGGTTGTCATGTTTACAGCATTTATTTGTACTTACGTAACTGTCATAAGTATTGTCAAACAATAATTAATTTGAAAGTTCGTACCTACAAATCTTTTTTTGTAATTATGGTGAAATATACAAATGCTGAAATGGCAGATATGCATTTTGTGTACGGTCTAGCTAATGGAAATAGTTATGAAGCAAGGCGTATTTACCAACAAAAATATCCTCGACGACTTGTACCTTGTGCGGAAACCTTCAGTAATATTCACCGTCGTCTAGCAGAAACTGGTACATTTGAGAGAAACAAAAATACTCCGGGAAGACCTCAAACTAAAAGAACACCCGATTTAGAGGAAGCTGTTCTACAGATAATCGATGAACATCCAGAAACCAGTACAAGAAAGATTGGTGTAACGGTAAACGCAAGCCATCAAACCATCTTAAGGATATTACACGATCAACAATTACATCCTTTCCATATTCAGAGAGTACAGGCTCTTCTTCCGCGTGACTTTCCGCAACGCTTAGTCCTTTGTGATTGGTTCCGACAAAAAATTGCCCAAAATGCACAATTTATAGCCTACATTCTATTTACTGACGAGGCGAACTTCTCCAGAAATGGTATTAGGAATTTCCACAACAACCATTTATGATCAGATGAAAATCCGCATGCCATAAGGGAGATGCACTTTCAAAAGCAATTTTCCTTAAATGTATGGGCGGGAATAATTAATAATTATTTAATTGGTCCCTTTTTCCTTCCTATACGACTTAATGGTGCATCATATCGGCTATTTCTTGAAAACGAGTTGCCTGGCCTTTTAGAAGATATTCCACTTTTGATCCGAAATGAACTTTGGTTTATGCATGACGGCGCTCCAGCACACTTTAGTTTACAAGCTAGGCAATTTTTAAATAGGACATATCAGAATAGATGGATAGGTCGAGGAGTGGAAGTTCCGAATCAGCCGTGGCCTCCAAGGTCACCTGATTTGAACCCTGTAGACTTCTTTCTGTGGGGACATTTAAAATCCCTTGTTTATACTTCGCCAATTCAAGATCTCGATGACCTAAGAAATCGCATAATTGTTGGATGCGTAACAATTCGAAACACTCCCAGACTTCTTCAGCGTGTGAGTATGCAATTGAATAGGAGGATAGAAGCCTGCATATTAGCTGTTTGTGGTCATTTTCAACAGTACCTTTAGGGTTTATTGTGACCGTTTCTTAAATGTTTGAAATAAAAATTTTTTTTTTGAAAAATTAAACAGCCTGTATCTCTACAACGAAAAACTTTAGGACAAATGTTTATAGGAACTATTTCTCTCGAGATGACCCAAGGAATCGCACCCTAAAATTTCTTGCCAAACTTAAGGACCACCCTGTATAATTCTGTAAAATTGTGGCGTTCTTCAAATTGTCCGATAACAATGCTTTATTTAACCTAAATGCACTTTTCCTGTAAATATACATATATAAACAAAAGTCTTTTGTGCCCTGAAATGTCTATTTGAAAATTTTAAGTTTATACTGTGACTGAACTTGTACTGTGCGCGTCAAAAAAAAACGGGACGTCATAAAACGATTTTGACATTCATTTAGTTATGTCTTTTGTCAATATTAGTACCCATAAATGTAATATTATGCATCTGTCATTATTTATAAAGTTAGTATGATTCAACAAAGTACTGTCACAATAGATTAAAAAAAGTGTCCCGTTTTTTATGTCGCGTTAGCGCGAAAATAGTATATTTCCATAGGGAATTTTTGTAGGTCATGTTTATTTTAGATGTTTTTCTATGTTTATGCACATGGAAAATGACATCTACTATATCTACTAACCCCAAAATATTGTAAAACGTTTTTTTTTATTTCCACACAAAAAGAAACCAGCGAAACATAAGCTTTCCATTGATGTATAATTTGTCAAACAAATCAACGGTAACCATTCGAAACTATAGCCCATAAGTTAATATTCTAACAATAATAATGCCAAAAGTTAAACATTTACCAAAAATTAGCCATCCAAATAGTAGAAAAACAGCTAAAACTGCTAAACAAATAAAGAGAAAGGAGGATCGTCAAAAAACAAAATTAACGCATTTATGTCTTCAAAATCTTGTCGCAGAAAAATTGTTGTGGTTTCAGGAAAGGCTTATACCCGATGCTCCACAGTATTCAGCAAAACAGACTGATGACATTATTAACCAATACATGGCACGTTTTAACGAGGAATTAGAACAGATTAACATTAAACATTCCGTAGGTCAAAGGAAAAATAGACAACATGCAAATAGAGAAGATATTATTAAACTGACAATGAAAAAAGAAGAGGAAGAATATAATACATGTGGAATTGAAGTTCCTGATCTTTTAAATGAAAAACAATTAAATCTTCTAAGAACATGGTCTGGTGAAATAAAATATTTGCAAAAATTTCAGTTACGTAGACTAAATAAGATGTATTTAAAAGAGAAAATGGATAAAGAAAGTTTAGAAGAAAAAAGAAATTCAAATGAGATTTTATCATCTACAGTTGCCATGTGTTTGGAAGAGGAAATGCATGAAGTATAGAAGTGATAAATTAAAATGAAGAGATTTTACCATCTACTGATGTCAAAATACAAATATGGAATGTGATTAATATTAGGTAATAAAAACAGTTTGTAAGTTGATTATATCAATGTTAATTTATATTATAAAAATATAAAAGGAATATATTTATCAGTAAAATTTCCTGTGTATTTTAGGTTTAAAACCTTTTGATTTATGTTATTATCAGACATAGCTTTTCAAATGCAATTAACAAATTTAACCAAATTAAAATATATTTTTCTTCAAGAATTATTAATGTATATTTCATGTGCCGTATTTTTTATATATGTATAAGATTATCAAAATGTATATATTCACATATAAATTACTTTCTATTAAAGGTGTTTATCCCATTATTCTAGGAAGTATTGGGGAATACCTACAAACTAAATTTGAAATTAATTTTTCAGTTAACCATCGCATGTAATTTTTGAAATTCATATCATGGTAGTCTCCAGTATTTTGTCCAGATTTGTAAATTATTTCTGCATTATGCACAAATCCTGTTTCACCACCTGTATATTTATGCATATATTGTTTTCTTGTGATTATAAAAGATTACATATACCAGCATGTACTACGATTAGCAGTTTGCCTTTAGAAATCAGGCTATTTAGTCCTTCACTTGTACTGTCACGCCATTTATATGGTGTAATATGTCCAGTATGGCCATATGTTTCATCTAGAAATACAATTAACAGTTTTCTATTAATGTCATAATTATATTTATTAAACTGTATAAATCGATTTTCTGATTGAAATTTTGTTATAGCCCTTATGCAGTTCTCTTATGTCATGCCGTTTCATTAGGATAGCCTGATTATCACTTTAAATGAAATTACTTTCCTCAGCAAAAGCAAGACCATTACCTCCAAGTTTGTTCAAAATTCCTTGCACCGTAGATTTTTGTTTTGTGTAATGTGGAAATTATATACAAGTGTACTTCAAATTTTAGGAGTGTAAAGTAGACTTCATTTCAAGTAACAAAAACGCAAAACTTGTATATCCATTTTTATTTGTTTCAAAGTTACAGATCTATGAATGCGATTGTCAGATCATGAAAAAAAATGTAATCCTAAAGTCAATACAAACTGATTTTATTTAAAAAAAAGTTATACGATTCAATAACGTCGTATAGTAAAATGTTATCTAAAATAAATAAATACTTGTCGTAGTGCATACAGTAATTTCTTGGAGATCTACAAAAAAGAGTACTGGAAATTGATTTATGATAAAGAAGGTTCTTACTTATTTCGTAAGTGTTGAACCATGAATATTATACAATAAACAACTGTTCAGATGACTGTTAACGTTGCATTTTTTAATAAAGGATTACATTACGTTTCAGTTCATACAACAGCTTATTAGTGAGTGGACATGTTTTCTTTATTCAAAATGCCTTACCGATTTTCTTCTCAAGAGTATGCGGACATGCATTTTGTGTATGGCTACTGTAACGGCAGTGCACGTCAAGCAGTTATTGAATACCGACATCGGTTTCCCGATAGGCGTATTCCTCATTACAGAACGTTTCTGGAAGTACTCAGACAATTTCGGGAATGCGGACTGCGTGATTATTTTTTCGACCGAGGAGTAAATTTGCCAGCAGACTTAGAGGAAGAAGCAGTAGCTATTGTTACAAGGGATCCAACTCTCAGTGTACGTCGAATCGCGGTGCCACGAACGACAGTTTGGCGAATTTTAAAACGTGAGGGCTTGTATCCATATCACTATCGCAGGGGACACGGTTTGCTTGAGGCAGACCACTATGCTCGTCTAGTTTATTATACCTGGATATTAAGACAGTCACGGCTTCATTTTAATTTCTACAGAACAATCCTCTGGACAGATGAATCTATGTTCACGAGAAGTGGTGTTACAAATCTAAGAAATCTGCACAGGTGGTCATCAGAAAATCCCAAAGCTATACGCCCATCTAAATTTCAACATGAATTTTCTATTAACGTTTGGGCGGCCCTAATCGATGACGTGTTGATTGGTCCTGTCGTTCTTCTGGGAGGTTAAATGCGGACAATTACCTTAAATTTCTTATTGACGAACTGCCAGGTATTTTAGAGGATGTCCCACTGAATATTCGACGAGACATGTGGTTTCACATGGATGGGGCACCACCACATTTCGTAATTGCTGTCCGAAATTAGGTAACGTCAATTATGCAAGATGGATTGGCCGAGGTGGTCCTGTTGCATGGCCACCCAGATCACCCGATCTTAATCCCCTTAACTTTTATTTATGGGGGTACATGAAAAATTTAGTCTACGCGTAAGTTTCACACCACAAGAGAAGAAGAGTTGTTGGATCGTATTTAACTGGCTGCCGAGCTAATCCGACAAAACAAGTATGAAATTCGGATAAGTACTTCTTCTGTTGGCTACGGGCACAAGCCTGCATTCAACAAGGAGGTGGACATTTCAAAAATATTATTAATTGAACTTTTTTTAATAAAATCAGTTCTTATTGACTTTAGGATTACATTTTTTTTTCATGATCTGACAATCACATTCATAGATCTGTAACTTTGAAACAAATAGAAATGGCTATACAAGTTTTGCGTTTTTTGTTACTTGAAATGAAGTCTACTTTTCACTCCTAAAATTTGAACATAACGATACGGGACACTTGTATAGTATGTCAAATTACTTATTCTGCAAATTCATCCACTGTGGATTTTGAAGAAACTTTTTGAATTGTTGTGTATGGAGATAGAAATGCATCTTTTTCCCCAGTTTTATTTATCGAGCTTCACCAACAATTCATACTACAGCACAATTTGAAACTCTAGTTGCTTAGACAACTTTTTCGAAAACGTTACCTAAATACTGGCAAAATAGACATCGTCTAAAACGGGCTTAAGGTCATATTCACACATATTGAATGTTATTGTTTTCTACCCTAACATTCTCGGCCGTACATAGGGGATGTTTTTTTTTTATATCAATAACAAGCCTTTACGTCGAATATGTCGACAAACCTATGTCGCATTAATTAGAATGTGATTAAAACTAAATAGTTTGAACGTTAGACTTTTAAAAGTAAAATTATTATGTTTAAAATAAAACAAAAATCGTCATAAAATAAAAGGCTTTATGTACCGTGTTCAATGGGATAGACACCTGGTTTTTAATTATTTGTATGGAATTACATATCTACTTATATTTTTTTGTCTTTAAATTTGCGGTGATACTGACAAATCCCGATAAAACAATACAACCGGTAAAAAGAATTACTGATGAATTAGAAATGGAAGCCCGTATTGCCGCTCGTATATAGAAAAATCATTTTCTCGTTACTACGTGAACATTGGACACCTTTCACCTCCTTTTTTTTCTTGGTCACTATAGAAGTGTCCCGTACCGTTATGTTCAAATTTTAGGAGTGGAAAGTAGACTTCATTTCAAATAACAAAAACGCAAAACTTGTATATCCATTTTTATTTGTTCCAAAGTTACAGATCTATGAAAGTGATCGTCAGATCATGAAAAAAATGTAATCCTAAAGTCAATAAAAACTGATTTTATTTAAAATAGTTCAATTAATAATATTTTCGAAATGTCCACCTCCTTGTTGAATGCAGGCTTGTACCCGTAAGCCAACAGAAGAAGTACTTATCCGAATTTCATACTCGCTTTTTCGGATTTACTCGTCAGCCAGGTGAATATAATCCACAACTCTTCTTTTGTGTTCGAAACTTGCGCGTAGACTAAATTTTTCATGTACCCCCATAAATAAAAGTCAAGTAGATTAAGATCGGGTGATCTGGGTGGCCATGCAACAGGACCACCTTGACCAATCCATCTTGTATAATTGACGTTAACCCAATTTCGGACAGTAATTCCGAAATCTGGTGGTGCCCCATCCATGTGAAACCACATGTCTCATCGAACATTCAGTGGGACATCCTCTAAAAGACCTGGCAGTTCGTCAATAAGAAATTGAAGGTAATTGTCCGCATTTAACATCCCAGGAAGAACGACAGGACCAATCAACAAGTCATCGATTAGAACCGCCCAAACGTTAATAGAAAATTCATGTTGAAATTTAGATGGGCGTATAGCATCGGGATTTTCTGATGACCACCTGTGCAGGTTTCTCAGATTTGTAACACCACTTCTCGTGAACGTAGATTCATCTGTCCAGAGGACTGTTCTGCAGAAATTAAAATGAAGCCGTGACTGTGTTAATATCCAGGTAGAATAAACTAGACGAGCATAGTGGTCTGCCTCAGGCAAACCGTGTCCCCTGCGATAGTGATATGGATATAAGCCCTCACGTTTTAAAATTCGCCAAACTGCCGTTCGTGACACTCCTAGTTGTCTAGCGATTCGACGTACACTGAGAGTTGGATCCCTTGTAACAATAGCTACTGCTTCTTCCTCTAAGTCTGCTGGCAAATTTACTCCTCGGTCGAAAAGATAATCACGCAGTCCGCATTCCCGAAATTGTCTGTGTACTTCCAGAAACGTTCTGTAATGAGGAATGCGCCTATCGGGAAACCGATGTCGGTATTCAATAACTGCTTGACGTGCACTGCGGTTACAGTAGCCATACACAAAATGCGTGTCCGCATACTCTTGAGAAGAAAATCGGTAAGGCATTTTGAATAAAGAAAACGTGTCCACTCACTAATAAGCTGTTGTATGAACTGAAACGTAATGTAATCCTTTATTAAAAAATGCAACGTTAACAGTCATCTGAACATTTGTTTATTGTATGATATTCACGGTTCAGCACTTACGAAATAAGGAAGAACCTTCTTTATCATAAATCAATTTCCAGTACTCTTTTTTGTAGATCTCCAAGAAATTACTGTATGCACTACGACACGTGTTTATTTATTTTAGGATAACATTTTATTATGCGACGTTAACAATCACAGGCCTGTTATTGAATCGTATAACTTTTTTTTAAATAGGATTACATTTTTTTTCATGATCTGACAATCACATTCATAGATCTGTAACTTTGAAACAAATAAAAATGGATATACAAGTTTTGCGTTTTTGTTACTTGAAATGAAGTCTACTTTACACTCCTAAAATTTGAACATAACGATACGGGACACTTGTATACAACTAGCATTGAATAAACAATACAAAACAGCTGACGGACAAGTAAGAAATTAGCGCGAAATATTCGAAATAGTCACGTGCCCGGTCGATATTTTTAAAAGGGCTACTTCATATCGCCGTCTCTTTTCAATCATATACACTTACTTCTTGGTCAAAACGCGTATCTCGCGTTTTTTAGAGGAACAATGTATTTCTGCCACAATGAGCAATTATTCATAACTAGAAATAAAAAACGTTTTCGAGTATATATATTATATATTTAATAAATAGGGAATGATAAATATAAAAAATACATTAAAGCATGACATCAATTGCACTTTACTTAGTTTATACATATATGTGTATGGTATACTTTTTATGAAGTAAGCTTGCCTTTACTTAGGTCATTCATGAAGTTAAATAAAATGCATTCCTTTTGAATCGTAGATAGCCTATTAAGTATAGGAAAGTGAAACATATTATAATGTAAATTGGCGGACAAGAAAACTGACATAGACATTTAATAACACTTTGTGTATATCTACAAGTGGGAATTAGGTTTGTAAATTTGGCTAAGATAAATATATTTTTCTACGACCCCTTATTAAAAAAAAATATTTTTCGTCACCGAATACTGCAGCGAAAATTTGATTTCCGTCACTAGTGAGAGAAAATCCCATAACGTTAACTTTCGTCCCTAGTGGCGAAAATTACATACTAATTTTCACTTGCGTCTAGTTGCCTGTTGTTACTATATCGTTTCATTTTTAAATCACGTCAGTTTGTGTTTGTAGCTTTATCATGATTTCTGATTCAGAAAGTAATTTAGATATTCCAAATATACCATCAGAAATAGTAAATCAAGCTGAGAAAACCTATGCGGGCTTATTATGAGAAAAATCTAGAATGAGGTATGAAGAAGTCTATGTAAAATTCATTGAATAGAGGGCTGATAATAGCATAAATTCATATTCGGCAATTGTCCTGTTTGCATATTTTGCAAAATTGTGGGAAAATTTGAAGCCATCGACCTTATGGTCTACATATTTTATGTATCAATGTTTAAAACAACTAATTTAAATATGATCTATAGTTTTGTAATTCTTAATTGAAAATACAGTATTTGTTTACATAATTTCTTTAAGTTTGTTTTAATGCCATAGTAATGCGAGGTCATAGAAAAAGAATAGTGTTTAACTTGTCGAAATCATTTTTTAAGCTCGCCGAGTTTGGTAATCTCGGCTTCGCCTCGTTTGGTAAACTGTTCTCTCACTTAAAAAAATGTTACTTTCGTCACACGTTACACAATATACTATTATTTTGGCTGGATATACGTACTTTCATTTAAGTAGACCATCGTAGTAATATTATGACTTATTACATGACACATTATGACAGCTATAATAATGATTATTTTGACATATTGAAGATCGTTTTATAAAGCAAATAAGGATCGTTTTTTTTGGCCACCAGTTTACATTGATAACAAAAACTCACACACTTTTGGCACATTGAGTAAATTTGGAAGAAATTTAAATTTTGATTAAAATAATTTAAAATATTATAAATTTATATCACATCATGTGGGATATAATAAATTTGAAAATTAAAATATATTGTGTAAATTAACAACTCAAAGTTTAATCTGATCATACATAATTAGACTCGGCAAAGAGGGACAAGTTTAAGCTTAATATGGTTGGTACTCTTTTCAAACAACAACAGTCATCTATACGTTGGGTACTTTTGGTTTATCTTAGCATAGCCATTTAATATAACGGGTGTTCAGAAACATTCGAAGTCAAAGTAGTCCTTGAAAATATGAAGTCATATCTGATATAGATTGATACATTTACTTAATACAATTTTATAGGTTATCATACACGCAAATGTCAGTTTATGTCGAAATATATTACTTTAATATGCCATATTAATTAATATAAACTAGTCAAATAATGATTTTAGAAAGTAACAGTAATTAATTTGCAAATTTCAAATTAAGTATTTTGATATTTTAGAGAATTCTTGCTGAACAAAAGCACCTCTTCATGCGATAACTGGAAAAAATTACATAATCAAATTAATATGCTATTCATTCTTGTGTAATAAAGCTCATCTAATCTGTAGTAACATGCAAAAAGACAATGCAGAATTAAGAGGAAATAACTTTACAAGTAAAGGTTTTATTCATCTTATAGTGACAATAGTATCTAGTTATTCTACTAGTTTAATATATTAACATTCAATAAATTATTGTAAGAAATGGCTTAAAATGAATTTCAAACAAATAAATTGTTTGTAAACTCCTTAGATTACAACCTTATAATAAATATCATAAATTGTAGCTGTATAAATTACCAACAATAATGACCATAATTATAAAAGATGTTGAAAATGTCCACCACCTTCTTCCAAGCATTTTACGCACCTCCTCCGAATGCTACTAAATACATTTTGCAGTATGGGACTATTTCTAATTGCACTAATTTTATTTTTAATTCTGTCTTGGAGATCTATATAATCTTGCACTGGTACTTGATAAATTGAATTTTTTAAAAAAGGCCATAAATAGTAATCACACGGTGTAAGATCACAAGATCTTGGAGGAAATTCATGATCGCTGTTCAAACTAATTAAACGATTTCCAAACATTTCTTGTAACATATTCATTGTTTCCCCCGCTGTGTGAGCTCTAGCACCATCTTGTTGAAAGTATCCCAAAGCTAGTTCATCATCGCGAAGTTGATTAAAGAAAGGCAACAGTATTTCCTGTCGATATCTTTCTGCAGTCAAGATACCATTAAAAAAAATTGGACCAATAATCCTTCTTCTACTTATAGCGCACCAAACACCAACTTTCTGAGGATGTAAAGGAAAGGAGCTTCAACATAAAAATTATTGGGCTTTGTATCACTCCACATTCTCATGTTTTGCGAGTTAACATATCCACTAACATGAAACCATGCTTCGTCTGAAAAGAAAGTTTTGTCTAGTACATCATCATTAAAATTATTTGTAAACCATTCGCAAAATACTACTCGTCGCGGATAATCAATATCGAGGATTTCTGGCAAACAAGTTATACGATATGGGAATAACTGTAAATCTTCTTTTAAAACTTTATGGCAAGAACCAACTGACAACCCGGTTTGTTGAGCAAGAGTTCTTACTGAAGTTTTAGGGGCATCAGTCATTATTTCTCTAACATTCCCAATCACTTCTTCTGTCCAGACTTTTGGTCGCCCACCACCCTCTTGGCGTCCCACACTACCAGTTTGTCGAAAAACTGGAACAATTCTGATTAGTGTACACTGAAAAGTATTATAATCAAAAGCAAGGTTGGGGAATTCATCTCGAAATTCTTCCAAACAAGCTTGAATTGAATACTTCCACTGGCCATCGATCTTTTGACCATTTCGAAAATATGCTTCAACCATGAATGCTTTGTGTACGTTAGTAAATACCATTTTCAAAATTAAAAAATATAAATTAGTATCTTCGATATTAGATTCTGACAATTTTTGACAAACAGTTGACATTTAATAATTATTACAAATCAGATACTTAAGTAAAGATATACGATTTTTTGTTCAGAGCCCACTTGCCTTCGAATGTTTCTGAACACCCGTTAGAAATTATTAATAGTAGATTTTTATTCCTACCTATGCAAAATTAAATTTGATGAACAGCATATGAATCCGAAGTGTTTTATAATTTTTAAAAGTAATTCATTCTTGTAACGTTAAAATGCCATTTGTTACTTTTTGATATCCAAAATGGCAAGAAAACTGACTCCGGCAGACAATGTACAAATTTTGTTAAATTTGAAAAGTTGCACCATTAAACAAGTCGCAGAAAAATTTCATTTGAACAAATCTACAGTACTACAAGTGAAAAAAGATGGGAAAATGAAGGCAGTATATTTCGCAAACGAGGAAAAGAATATCAACCGATATAGATCACATCATGTTTGAATATTTGAGAGAAAATCAAAAAATGACAAAGCAAATTCATAGATCTCGTATAAGATTTACTAATAGCGAACAATTATGGAAATCTATTGAAAATACCTGGGAAAACATTGTTGAAAAACCTAATTTTTTAAGAAGTCTCATTGATTCTGTACCTAGAAGGTTAAGGACAATAATTGATGTGAATGGCGGATCAGTTAAGTATTAGTTTATTGTGTTTTCTAAATTGTATTAAAAAATTACTTGACATTTGACTCGTCTTTCAAAAAAAGTTTAATAAACACTAAGCAATATTAGAAAATAGGTTATACTAGATTTATGTTTATGTGGCTTAACTGTATATATATTGTATATATATATTAAAAAGTGATGAGAAGTACCCGACCCGACGTATAGATGGCTGTTGTTTAAAAAGAATGACTATTGTAGGAAGTACTAACCTTATAAAGCTTAAACTTGCCCCTCTTTGCGAGTCTATACATAATGCATAAAAGAACAAATGAAATTACGTACGAGAGAAATACAAAACCATTGATATTTATAAAAGCTGTTCAGTATTATCCTTATATTCACACGCTGGCTTTAGTTTTAACGTAATTACTAGAGTTCATTCGAGTAACATCGCATCGACGGCTCGTCTTCGCCCGTATATATATTTTGTCAGTCGCCGCCAGACAACGTTGAAGGCATTTCGCTCGTTTAAAGTAATAAATTATTAACACTTGACTTGTTGAAAGTTCAAACTTTTCCACTGTATTTAACACTAACTGAAAGTATTTCGCCAGTACATTGCTGTACTCTTCTGCAAGCTAGTAAAATTAAAGGTGATGGTTGATGTGGTTCCATCATACGGTGGTGTGTAGAAAAATCGTGTACACTTATTTTTTGTTATACTAAGTTGGTTTAGATTGGTTTTGACTTATTATTTGTCAGGTCAAACAACTAAAATGCCAAAATTAACGGAAAATGAAAAAGTTTTAATATTTTCTAAATTAGAGGGAAGATGGTCTAGAAGAAGGGTAGCAAATCATTATGGTATTAAGTACAGGCATGAGAGTGAATAAAAGATGGGAATATGAAGGAAGTGTAAGAAGAAAAGAAGGTTCGGGACGTAGAAAAATTCGACCATTGATCAAGATGAAGCTGTTTTAAATTATTTAAGGGAAAATCCATTTGAAATGGCGAAAGATGCATCAATTGCAACAAACTTTCCGGTTTCCCAGTCAACGGTACGTCGAAGGTGTAAAAGTTCCAATTTGAAAAATTTGGCACGTGAAAATTATATTGACGGGAAGCAGTGGCAGCTGGCGCATAAGCGCTGCAGTGCTGCAGAGCTCCCAAAAAATTGGGCGGGCGAACCTGTATTAGTTATAACTAGTTTTCTTTTACATAATTTTTCCGACATTTCTGATGTTTATAAAAGCGTAACATATTGTTGTGAAAATTCTCCCCCTGTATATCAAAAAATTTGCATATTTTTCTACATCATCCTGTAGAGGACATCAAACCCTACAATTTGACACCTCAATCATCAAAATCCGATCAGTAGTAGCCGAGATATTCGCTTCCGAAATTCCAACACTTAACGCCGGTTATATACCTATAGTATATTATCAAATAATATACAATAGGCGACCAGTGGAATAACCAACCTAATTCGCGCGATCGCTCACTTGTTCCTTATCTGGTCCACACGTACGTGCGCTCAGAGCTCTTTCAAACACCCGCGCGCACCCCGCTACCCCCGCTACTGTCTTAAACCAATGCGTGATTTTACCAGGCATGTTCGCTGCATTTACACCAGCGCCGAGGGCGATATGATTCGGTATCTAAACTAATATTATAAAGAGGAAACATTTGTGTTTTTGTATGTATGTTTGTAATGCTTTCACACAAAAACTACTGGACCGATTTCAAAAATTCTTTCACCATTAGAAAGCTGCATTTTCACTGAGTGACATAGGCTATATTAAATTTTCAAAAAAAAAAGATATTCCCAATAAAAATGCATTAATGTAACCCAAGGTGTGAAAAAATTAGTCACAAAAAATCTGCCATCGCGTACGCTGCGGAAACTATTGTTGATAGAACAAAAAAATGTTTTACAGTATTATAGAACGTATTTATATCTACAAAAAAGTCCGCGAAACCATATGTCCAACTACTGTAGTTATGCCACTATAACTACTTTTTTACATTTTAAAATTTAATAAAAGTGCCGACAATAATCAAACCATATTATCCATACCTCTGTATTATTTCTTATCCTATTGAATGATATTTTATTAAAGACCATTTCAATCCCAGTAAAATACTTTTTAAATTATTAAAATCGGACATTCCATTCAAAAGATATAACGAATTTAAAAATGTCAATCTAAAGAAAATAATGTTATAATATAATGTAGTAGTATTGCGATGGCCATATTCATTTTGTTTGTAATAAATTGACAATCGAAAAATTATAACTGGAATAAGAATAGTATTGGCAGAAGGAATTTAATAACAAGTTCAATGAGAATGAAAAGTAATAGGAAACAGGCACAGAGAAGCTGTTATAGAAAGAAGTTAAACATAAAGTGATATAAAATCCAAAAATTAAGGATCACAAGAAAGGAAGATTCAATATTTAAGAGAATACACTCACTATTGTATTTATTCAAGGTAGGATCGAAGAAAAGACAACATATACGATACAAATTTTATTAAAAGAATTTAAATAACACTGAGATATTTGAAAGATGATGTTTTTGAAGTAATTTCGACAATGTGTCAAAAGCCAAGTGACAGGAACATTATTAAAATAGCGGGTTACATTGTTTATAAGTTATGTTAAATTAGTAAATGGACTAAACAGATTTAATAAGCGATGAGCCACCACCAGAAAAACGCAAACGTCCAAATAACAGCAGATTTAATCATCGAATTTCGGCTTTAGAGGTGTGTGATGTTATTCTAAATTGTGCAAAAGATCGATTTCCTTCCCTTCCCAGAGCATCTAGTAGTGGCATCACTTTTTTTTTCGGAATGCTTTGGAGAGTATTGCAGTAAATTTCCTGAGGACAAACTCACTTCCGCATGCTCCTATTATCCCACCCTTGATAAAGAAATATTACGAACTGAATTGTCTGTTATTTACTCAAGAACTGATTGTAGATCTTTAAAAGGCGCACTACCTCTTCTAAAATTTTTAATAAAAAACAATCTGGGAGATACGTTGAAGGAGACTAGAAAATTATTAGAAATTGTAATAACAACTCCCATGACAACATCAGAGGCCGAACGATGCTTTCCAACACTAAATCGAATTAAGACGTTTCTCAGAAATTCAATGACCGAAGATCGTTTAACATCTCTTTCCATGCTATCTATCGAAAAAAAGTTTATCTCCGAAATAGACAATTTTAATGACAAAGTGATAACAAAATTTGCAAATCGAAAAGAACGTAGAATAGATTTAATTTATAAGAAATAATTTGTTAGTAAAGTAGTGCTTAGTGACTCTTATTTTTTTGTGTGACAATTGACAATCGTTCCAGAAATCCATTACTTCAGTGCGGAAGGCGAAGAAAGCACGATAAGATCGATGGGAGACAACCTCTTACTGCCCGTGCAAGGTAAATTTTTTTGTAAAACTTGCAGAACACCTTAAAATTTTTAGCACGAGCCGCCACTGACGGGAAGGACAGAAGCAAACACGTATCCTATTTTGCTTAACTTATGTTTATCGACCTCTTCAATTTCGGAACAATTCATTTTTTCTGACGAGAAGGTTTTCCAGTTTACTCATGACTAGAGACCGGACACATCGGGCTGAAATAGACGTCATTACGACGGACAATATAAATAGTCTACAACATCTGTAAGTACATCACGCAGTTATTGAATAGCACTATTCATTCGGTTAACTGCACATCTATTTTTTATGTGCGGTTAACCGAATGAATAGTGCTATTCAATAACTGCGTGATGTACTTACAGATGTTGTAGACTATTTATATCGTCCATTGTAATGACGTCATTTCAGCCCGATGTGTCCGGTCTCTACGCATGACGGTCGCATCCGTTTTTCATTTGTATAAGAAATTTTATTCGTTTATAGTGGCAATTTACTTAACAATCTCTAATTTAATAATTCAGTGAATTTCAGCTCTTTGTCATTGAAATTTGTTGTATGATGTCATAACATACAAGGCGTGTTTTTTAAGTATCGCTTTAAAACATGGCCCCTGCAACGTTATAATCGCAATTTCGCACATGCGCGTTGAGTACCTGTATTTATTGACTAGCATATACAGTATGACTGAAGTTTCATTTTGTTTTTTGGGGGATATATTCCAAAAAATTCAACAAATAAAATAGTAAAAATTTTTTCTAATAAAAGTTGTCTAATAACGCCAAAAAAGAATAATTTATAACAGCCCAATGTTTTCAAGTTTCACTGTACAAATTTCATACATAATAGGTCAGTAACCGACGAGTGGCCGTAACGATATCGAACTGTGTCAGGGTCAAGTTTAATATGTGAGACTGCAGTTTACTTGGAACATGTGTTAGAATGAAATGCCCGGTTTATTTGTATACTTAGTGACGTCAACCAAAACAATGCGTGCAATGTTTCGCAAAAAAAATATTAGTTCAACGGTATTTTTCGTAGTAATAAGACGTTAGTTTTACTTTATTGCTAGTTGAAAATATTTTTGTATGAACATAAAATGGCATACCACTTTACCAATAGTGAGTTAGTAGATATTATTTTGATTTACGGTGAATGTCAACAGAATAGTCATGCAGCGCGTCGTAGATATTCTGAATTATTTCCGAATCGACATTTACCGTCGGCACCTACGTTTATAGCAGTTGTTCAACGGGCTCGCGATACCGGAGAATTACAACTTCGACGCCGAGATACTGGTCCAGGACGTGCTGAAAACGTTTTAGCTGCTGAAGAAGAGATTTTGGAGGCAATAGAAGATGATCCAACGTTAAGCACACGACACCTTGCTAATCGGCTTAACGTATCACAGTTTGTTGTTTGGCGAACCTTAAGAGAAGCTCAACTTTATCCTTTTCACTACAGACGAGTGCAAACATTAAACCCTCGTGATTATCCGGCTCGGGTACAATTTTGTGAATGGTTGCTTCAAAGAAATCGCGAGGACGAAAATTTTTTATTTAATATTCTCTTTACAGACGAAGCTACTTTTACACGTGAAGGGACTTATAATCTGCATCAGTAGGCAATAGACAATCCTCGTGCGGTCCTTTGTGTGCATAATCAACAGCGATTTTCGCTAAATTTATGGGCAGGAATAATAGAAAACTTTATCGTCGACCCGTTTATTCTCCCTGCTCGTGTTAATGGCCAAACTTATTTAGAATTCTTACAACATAATTTATAACCGCTGTTAGAAGATGTCCCCCTTAATATTAGATATCGGATGTGGTTTCAACATGATGGTGCTCCGGCACATTTTACACACACTGTTCGTAGACATTTAAATACTGTGTATCAAGATCATTGGATCGGACGCGGGGGTACTGTCGCATGGCCACCGCGTTCTCCTGACTTAAATCCGCTGGAGTTTTTCTTCTGGGGCTATTTAAAACAACTGGTGTATGTGAATGAAATAGATACCATCGATGAATTGCAAAATCGTGTGAATGAAGCAAGTACTTTAATACGGGAGCAAAATGTCCTTCATCGTGTCAACGAAGCACTCATTTGACGTTTGGAGTTGCGTGTGCGAGTCGGTGGGGGAAACTTCGAACACCTGTTGTAGACATGTAAAGTACGTATTAACTATCCTAAAAATATCGTTTTTGTTACTATTATTAATTTATATTTTTATTTTAAATTTTTAAATTAAAAAATGTTATTGTTTTTAAGTTTGTTTTATGTTATTTAAGTTAACAAAAGGAAATTTCAGTAATATTGTATATAAACTTACATCAATTTGCGTTCACATTTTAATATCCACTATAATACTCCGAAAGACCAGGCTGATAATCAGTATCTTTTGTCTCTCTCTACGCGGTCATTTATTTTGCCTGCCACGAGTGAATAGACCGAAACTAAACATTTTATATTTATACCCGGTGTCCAATTTCAAGTGCACCGGGTTGGCAACACAAAAATACCTGCTTTGGAAAAAAATAGTTCAATTTTATTTTTGTAAGTTGTGCAGGTTTAAATTATTTCTTAACCCCTCCCAACTGCTCTTATAATTAGTGGTCATTTGGCATTTATTATATACGCGTTTTGAAGTGCGCATACAGCATTAAAGAAAAAAATTGCATATGCATCCCCACAAAATTCAAGTTTTCCAACATTTACGTATCCAAGATTTCGAGCAACGACAAAATTGTCGCTGGTTTAATAAAACTCTGGAAAAAGATTATTTGGATTGCAGCTTCTTTTCTGACGGAGTCTGGTTTCATTTAACAGGATATATGAATTCCCAGAATTATTGTACAGTTAAGCTCACATAAATCTAGTATAAACCATTTTTGAATTTTTGTTTTCTTGTAATTCATTCTTGTAACGTCAAAATGACATTTATCTCTTTTTGATTTCCAAAATGGCAAGAAAACTGACTCCGGCAGACAAAGTACAAATTTCGTTAAATTTGGAAAGTATCACCATTACACAAGTCGCAGAAGAATTTAATTTGAACAAATTTACAGTACTAAATGGGAAAATGAAGGCAGTATATGTCGCAAACGAGGAACTGGTCTTAAAAGATTATCAATTAATATAGATCACAATTTGTTTGAATATTTGACAGAAAATAAAAAAATTTAGAAAGAAAATTCATAGATCTCGTATAAGATTTACTAATAGGTGGCAATTATGGGAATCTATTGAAAATACCTGGGAAAACATTGTTGAAAAACTTATTTTTTTAAGAAGTCTCATTGATTCTGTACCTAGAAGGTTAAGGGCAGTAAATGATGCGAATGGCGGATCAATTAAGTATTAGTTTATTTGTGTTTTCTGAATTGTATTAAAAAATTACTTGACATTTGACTTGTCTTTCAAAAAAAGTTTAATAAACACTGGGCAATATTAGAAAATTTTGACAATTTTGACAAGTTAGGTTATACTAGATTTATGTGAGCTTAACTGTACATGGTCGGCTGAGAATTCATATGTTCTTATGGAGTAGGTGTTTGGATTGCAATATCACGAAGGCGAATTATAGGACAAATTTTGTTTCATGACACAATGAAAGCAGTGTGATATAGAGAAATGTTACTATACGGCGTTCACGATTCGAAGACGTGCACGTCATCAACAGAATTTTCGGAATCACCAACACAACAACAATAAACGAAGTATAATATTTATATAAACATCACTGTGAATGCATATTTATGTTGGTGTAAGTATTCAGTGTTGACACATATCGATATGTCATATTTTGTGTCTGTTTACTCTTGGTTCGCAATGCTGAAAGCGTTTTCTAGCCAATGTAAGCGACTTGTTGCATCCGCGATTGCAAACTGTGAAGCAGAACGCTATAATGAGGGACCGTTGCTGCCTTTATCAGCTGTGAGAGAATTTTGCTATAATTTCATATTACATATTGTACTTATAGTTATAACCTAAATATTGTAAGTTTGACATTAAATTATTCAGAAGAATTTTATGAAGATCAATTAATTAGTTTCAATCTATTGCCAGCAAATTCGGCAGATTTGACACCCTTGATTTCTTTCTGTTTGGTTATTTGAAAAATAAAGTTTATAGCAACCGATTTCACAATTTAAATGAACTACAAGCTACGATTACAAATGAAGAGCAAAATATTACAGAAGAAATGCTGCAGAATGTGTTTCATAATATGAGAAGACGAATAAATTTATGTTTGCAACAAAATAGTCGACATTTTGAACATTATTTGTGAAGTTATTTTAACCGTGTGCTTTGGAATATGAATAGTAACGTAGCAGTAAATCTTTTGCTTGTTAAAATTTTAAGAAGTTAAAAACTTTAAAACGGTATTTTTTAATATACCTAATGTGATCTTATTTTGCTGTTTTTTACTTCTTTCTAAAAAAAACTTATTTTATGTTCGAAAGATTAAATTCCATAAAAAGAAATCTTTTATTATATTTTTAGCTTCAAGATTTCCAATAATTGTTAACAACTTTATGATTTATTATTGCCCTGATCAAATTCTTAAATTTAATGATGACCAGTATCGGTTCTCGTAATATTAAAGATTGATATTAATTCGTTCACAATTTTAATAATACTTTAAATTTAAAGTTATGCAAAAACTATCCTAACATCTTTACCTACATACGAGGAATGCCTTATATATTTCGGGAATAAGTGATACTAGTGCTGCCATCTGACAACCGATGTCTCTATCGTAAAGTTCGACATTTTTGACATAATACTTAGAACGTTTTAACAAACAGGTGCGATTTGTGTTATTACAGTGACTTATGAAAAATAATCTCGCCCTAAAAATGGAATTAACTAGTGAACATTTCCGTGCGATTATTTTTTTACAATTTTCGACGTGGATTATCACAACAGTGCATCGATGAACTTAATTCGACTTTTGGCGATGAATCACCATAAAAAAAACCAGCGTATATCGGTAGTATACTGAATTCAATCGTGGCCGTACTTCGTTCACTGACGAATTTCATGAAGGTCGTCCAAAATCGGTTGTTGTTCCGAAAAACATTGCTGCTGGGTGAACTGATATTGGAAGATCGTCATGTGACTTATTGTGAAATAGAAATATCCTTGAGCATTAGTGGGATCAGCATACATTTAATTTTGCATGAACATTTGACCCTCAAAAAAAGCTCGTGTCGATTGGTCGAAAGAAATGATAAAAAAATACTCGGGGTGTTTCAAAACACGTCTATGACATCGTAACAGGTAACAAATCATGGATTTCGAGTATGAACCGAAAAGTAAACAAGAATGTATGGGTCTTCCAAGATGAGCCAAATCCAACAAAAGTTGCTCGCTCGCGCACGAAGCACTTCGAAGCAAATGGTCGCTTGTTTCTCCGGAAAAGCCGATGGCAACTGTACCATTAATGCACTTCAGACGGTCAATTCTGAATGGTATACAGGCATTTGCTGTATTCGGAAAAGGGAAGCCAACCGCCGAAGTCGGAACATTCCCAACCAGTACAATGCGAGCTCTCACACATCGGATCAAACAAGAGAGTTTTTGACAACTGAAAAAGTGGAATTGATAGGTCATCCGCCGTACAGCCCTGATTTGGCACCCAAAATTCCCGCAAAACAACATAAATTACGAGGTTAATGTTTTTCGACACCTGAAGAAGCGATTGATGCTTTCAAAATGCTTGTTTTGGAGGTACCTCAATTGGAGTGGAAAAAGTGCTTCGCAAATTGGTTCAAGCACATGCAAAAGTGTACCGATCCTAATGGAGAATATTTTGAAAAACAATAAAGCCATGTAATGGTTAATTTTAGTTTTTGGTTCTCTATTCCGGAAATATAAAAGGCATCCCTCGTATTAGATGTCCATTTTTGATAACAAAACAGATAATAACAATGATGTTACATAGTCAATGTAGGCAACATTACAGTGCTACCATATTAATCTAGAGTTGCCAATCTGGTGCACTTGACCTTGGACACACTGTACGTTGACATTTCAAGTATTTCCCCTTTTATATCTCCACAACAGCAATATTTACAAGATAATACTTTCACAGCTTCCTTGCGTTCAGAAATATAGTCCCTGGTGACTAAACTTTTAACAAAAATATGTAGTTCCAGGAATATCACCGATGTGGGTGTGGAATTGAAATTTCGCTTAAATAGAACGAAACTTGAACTTCATAAAATATTATATGCTGCCTTTGTTTAACGAAAATAACATTTCAGATTTTTGTTCTATTTATTTCGATACCTAATTAATAATTTTATATATTTTTTCTTACAAAAAAAAATAAATAAATAGAAATTTGTAATTGATTTGATCCCTTGCGTTCAAGATAGATTTTTTTTGTATTTACAACACCTATATTAGCCGTATTTTACAACAATTACATAACTGTATTTTAGATCATACAAGTCTGACCGATAATAAAATTTGCTTATATTTAACTCCAGGGGTAACTGAATTCAATTTGTTTGTGCGGTGAATTCTTCATAAACTAAATATATTACGTACTTTCAATATAGGATACATATTTACATGTGTTGTTTCTGCTGTTGTTGTTTATAAGACTCCTTTAACAATTTCAAATTATCTTCCAGAGATACGATCTCTTCGTAACGATGCGCTTTCCTAGCCTGTTCAATATAATTTCTAACTATGTTGATCTGTTGCAAAATTGGATCCTCATCTTCTTTAGGAGTGGCTTCAACAACATTGGGAGACCAACCCGTAGGTACCGTTACTCTTTTGACGCTCAAATCTAAACCCGTTTCGCCATCTTCCGTATATGTTAACCGATTTTGTTTGATTTGTTCCAATTCGGCGAGAGTAGGTAAAACGGGCAAGGTCAGTATGTAATCTTTGACGTATTGAGTTGTCGCTCTTCGCATTGAATTCTGTAATGTGAGTACCTTCGGGGCGTCAGGATCGACAGGAATTAGAGAGATATTTTTGCTTAAAGTGTCTAAGGTCTTTGCGTGTTGGGCAATTGTTGTTTTTAAAGACTGTGCATCTTGCAGATGAAATGTCGTATTACCAGCAATCAAAGAGTTATACATCTAAAAAAAAACAATAAACGAAATAATCGACATTACCTTAAAACTAAAAATTTTAGATTATATTATTGGTACTACTTGAAAAACATCGTTTTATCTTAATTTATAATTCAAATTTAGTGAAATTTATCTTATTAAGCTATTAATAAATAGGTGTATTTAGGATATTGGTATGGAAGTTTTTGAAGGATTCAATACCATGCATTTCAAAATCAATAAATTAAAATTACGTTAATAATAGTATATTAAAAAACGAGTTTCATAAGGCACCATTTTGCCGCACGAGATCAGTTTAGAAAACGAGCCGCTTGCGGCGAGTTTTCTAAAGAGCGAGTGCGGCAAAAGGCCTTATGAAACGAGTTTTTTATACTATTTTTTCTATTTTGCGTTTTTTACATTAATAAATTGCTTAAATTGGAATTATTTAATTTGAAAGTTCAGAGTTTAATTTTTATATAAAGCATGCAGTTGGTCACATTGATACTTGACATTTTCAAATTTAAATCTTGCTATCCGCGAAGTATATTATATTACATATTATTTATTAATTTTCGTTAACATTACTTGATATTTCATTTAAAAATATAAACATGAGTGACATAGAAACATATACATGTTGTTGTCAATTGTATACAACATACGTTGTTTGTGTAAAATACGAACATATATCATATCTGTCAAATGTACATAAATTCTTAAAATCATATGACAGCAATGATATTTATTTCTGTATTCGAACAACGCCAACATTGAAAAATGAAAAAAAGTGTATCGAAATAGAGCTCATTTCGATACTGTTTTTGGATTCATAATGAGTTCATTTCGAACGCAAAATAGAAAAACTTCTTTTTCCTCCTGCTTTGAAGGAAGTTCGGACTTTTAATTAACCCTAAATATACGTGTTAAATGATACAATAGTTTAAGATAATACAAATATATTCACAAGATAATTGTTAATAAATTGGATCTTGGAGTTCCACTTATTTAATATAAAAGTATGGATCTGGTCTTAAATAGTACTGACCGAGAAAGTGGCTAATACCTAAATATTTTCTTGAAGTAAAATCGTTGAAATCTGGGTTGGAACTCATTTTCGTTTCAATTTATTTTAGGAAGGTAAGTTATAATGAACAGATATTGCAACGTTCTGGATTGTTGAATGCTCACGCGAAAATTCGTCTAAATCCAAGGAAAGATAGATGGATGCAGTAACCTTACAAACGTAATCGATTAAATATCACGGAAGCTATGGAAGCACAGCTTCCCCTACATGAACCAAGTAACATTCAGTGTATAAATAAAAAAAGTTTAATATTAAATATGTATTACTAATTAAAGCGCGCCTATGTCGATTTGAAATGCTGAAGTTAGCGAATGCCAACAAACCATACGGCATGGCCACCCGAATGAACAGCCTGGTACGCTAGCTATCTACAGCGTACGGCTTATATGGACATTTTCTTAAGTATCGCGTTTGTGAACGGGCCTGTCTAGGAGTATTGGCAAATCAAATAAATACCCTTTTATTGTGGAATTATACACATGAAATTAGTTAGTTATTTATTAATTTATAATATTTATAGACAATCCAAATACTGTGTTAACACAAAAATCTTCCGAGAGATTTCCATTTTGTGACAATTTATTTGCTGTTTCACAAAATAAATCTAGCCACATTCATTTTTGTATAAAAAAATTCAGGAATTCAAATCCATCGTTTTTTCTAAAAGAGAACAATTTGATTATTTGTGGATTAAATTTGAGCGTTTAAATATTCAACCATGTAGAAACAGAATACACACTGATATGGCCAATGAATAAAGAACAGATGAAAAATTGTAATTCCGTAAGTTGTTTTTTGAAATAATTAACAATATTTCCACCCACATAGAACCAGATTTAATAGCTTTAACACCCTTAAATTTCTAGAATTAGTTAATTGTTGCAATAAACCCACAGTTTCTGAAGAGGCCTTTGAATCGCTTAAACAAAAATATCCAAAATATTTTGACTTTCTTGCATTACGTTCCGAACTCACAGTGATTTATAACACCTCAGAAGGCTTAAATAAAACGAATGCTAGTGACTTATGGAAATCTCTTACAGACTGCGGACTAGATCGTGCTTGCGCTGATATTCTTAAACTATGTGAATACTTTTCAACTGTACTTTGATATCTACTGAAATAATAATAAATAATATGGTAAAAAACAAACCTTTTGATACAAATCTACAGATGATTGCACTTGGGTTTTTAATTTTTGCAGCTGTTCATACAAGAGGCAAATCGTTGGTTGTGCCATTTGTTGCATCTGAATAAATCTACGATTTTCCAACATGATCATGCAGTGTTTGCATATTCTAATAGAATCATTATCACCTTTGATGGGAACATCTTTACTATTGTGTTCATCCTTATATCTTGGTATCACAATTACACCTTAAAAATATCAAATTAATATCTCTAAGTACTAGATGTGTTAAAAATAATACTTTGATAGATGAAAATATTCTGAGTGTTAAAATTTATATGTAAAGATTTTACAGTCTGCACTCTCTCTTGTAGACATTCATATTTCAACTTAATTATGCTTCCCAACTACTTAGTTGCATTACAAGCATTTACTTAAAATATTTTTATAATTTGTATCTACACTTTACACAAAATATATAAATTCCATTAATATATACTTACGTGCTGTTTCATAAGACAGAAATTCTGAGCAAGTATTACACATAATGCTTCCACATAATCGACAATGATGTTGTCTTTTGGTTATGTTAAAACTTGCAGCACAAGAAGGACATCGAGTAACAGTTGCTCCATCGAGCCAAGCAACCAATCTCTGTTCTTGCTGTTTCCTATCTGATCCCTGAACTTTTAATAACTTATCCAATCTTAAAATCAACCTATTGGTTTCTGTTGTTTTATGATCTAACCTTTCCCTGCGAATTGCTTTAAAATAATCAGTGTGTGAATGAATGCAACCTGGTTCTTGAGGTTCATTATGTTCTATGCTTAAATAATATTGACTAGTAAATTTCTGTTCAATTGGTAGCAAATCTTGTTCATCTAAATTTAAAATCTTTTTCTTAGCTTTACCGACTAGTTCTAGAATTAAATGTATTAATCTCTATTATTTTATTGTCTTGTTAAATACCTTTAAGTGACTTTAGAACATCTTGTTCCTCAGAATGTACATCTTCAAAATGTGTCACCAATCTTCGTGCAGATTGTAAATTTTTATGGCAAATTGGACATATAAAACCCTCCCTAATCTCTTGTTCGTTTGATTCAGCCATCTCTGTATAAACCCAAATTTGGTTAAAATGTAGGTTAGGTTGAAATGAGTGTCAACAAAAATTTATTCCTATATATAATAATGAGAATATGACGAGAACGAGTTCTCAATCAAATAATTAGGTTAGTTAACGAAATAATGGGCAATGGTTAACTATTGGGGCGCCAGTACCAACAAGTATTTGTTTGCAACCATGTGTACAGCCGTGTATCACGTGTATGTACTTTGCGATTAACAGCGTTGTCAAATATACTCATAACACGTAATTAGGAATCAGTAGAAATTAAATTGGTAGGTATAATAGATTTTATTTTAATATAATATAGCAATATAGCTATCCATATATTTTATTTATAGAAAAAAAATATGCATTTCAAAAGAAAACACCTAAGTAAATATTTAATTTAAAAAACTAACAAATGAAAAAAATACTTAATATTTTAATTAATATATGGGATTTAATTATTAACGTGATAATATATACTAATCTTAGCAATATAGCTATCCATATATTTCATGTATAGAAAAAAAATATGTATTTCAAAAGAAAACACCTAAGTAAATATTTTATTTAAAAAACTAACAAATGAAAAAAATACTTAATATTTTAATTAATATATGGGATTTAATTATTAACGTGATAATATATACTAATCTTAGCAATATAGCTATCCATATATTTTATGTATAGAAAAAAAATATGTATTTAAAAAGAAAACACCTAAGTAAATATTTTATTTAAAAAACTAACAAATGAAAAAAATACTTAATATTTAATTAATATATAGAATTTAATTATTAACGGGATAATATATACTAATCTGCTCTAATAAATTATCGAAAGCGTTTATTGTGCGTTTTCCATAAATCTGTCTCCACTGGAATTCGTCCAGATACGACGGAAGCATTTCTGTATTAGTGCCATTCATTGCTTTATTTTTTTGCTTTTCATTTTTCCACATGCATTCTACATGATTGGTGTGTGCTCCTGTAATAGGATCTACAAAATTTTCAGTATGATTTACCCACTGATGTAAATAAGGTGGTTGTACTGCTATATTAATAATTTTGCTTTGGTTTGTATGTAAGTTTACATACATAGATGCCTTATCGCTGTGGATCATAGTACCAGGCAAAACATATTGCTAAAATATTAACGTTAATTTATATTAATTAGGTACTTCATAAAAATAAAAAAGATTCTACCTCAATGATAGGAAATAACGTTTGTTACGTCCTATCGTCTACAAACACTAATACGCCCACTTCTTTATGGACATCATATAGTTCAAAAATCCACTTTTCTTCCACCAAGTGACCCCGATTATATTTTCTTTTCGAAAGTAAAGATTCGTCTGTAAGACTTCGATTATACACATATGCAATTTGTTATTCTAATTTAATTACTAACCTATTTGTACTACTTTATTTATACCTCCAAGTATTATCGGATTTTCCAGTATGTGTCTTGAACATATGTCTCTGAACCACTGATTCCATTGAATTACGATGGGTTTGGACACACCGGTTAAGGATTCTTGGCACGTAGATGAAATTCCATGTGCCCATAAATAGGCGAACATCACGAATCTTTTACATTCTAAATTAGAATTTTGTAAAAACGACCCATGCCTAATCGCTCTTTTAAAATTGCATCTCGGAGCATCTCCATGACGACGATTACATCGCCAAGTTACTCCGTCTCCACGACTACGTCTTCTATTTTCTGTTGTAATTGCATTACAATTCGTACATATAACAGGTACGGATCTTAAAACACCATGTTCCCGTAAAAACGCTATCGCATTGTCATTTGTGCGTATTTGTTCGATTATATTAAAAATATCCATTTTTGAATTGAAAATAATCAAATAAAATAAAACAATAACTTTGTTATACCGCTTCACATGTAATAATGACCGCGGTTTCGACATACAATGTCATTATCAAACTGCAAAAGTTACAGGCCTACATAGATATTATAAATGACACAAAAAAATTTGGGGGTGGTTTATGATATTATTTAAAATTACTACTATATACAACATTGGAAAGGAGGTGTATATATAAGATCCAACTGGTCGTTAGAACAATATCTATTGTCTTGTTTCCGCTTTAAAAAAATTTCAAGTGACTATAAAAGATTAAATTTACGACCTTTCTCTGCCAAATGCAATATTTTATGATGGCCTTTCTGTAATAAGATGGTTTGCGAATGTTGAATCTGTCTTTTTTAGTTTATATGACCTCCTGTGTTCCTTTAACACGTATAATAAAACTTCGACCAGTCTGACTTATATATACACTTTTACAATCATTACAATATAATTTGCACACTCCTGATTTATTATTGATATCTGTTTTAAGTTTTGCGTTAAAAATGAAATTGCTTGTCTTTACATATGGTTTGTAAGCTATACTAACATTACTATTATTTTTTGAAATTATATTTCCAATTTGCTCGCTTATTTTACCGAAGTAAGTTAACGAGACAAATTGTTTCAAATTAGCACTATCTTTAGGATCTTTAGGATACATATTATATTTTGGTATCGGTATGTAGACGACATCCTAGCTTGCTTTAAGGGTACTCATAGACAACTACAAACATTTCTGAACTACATAAATTCAATCCATTCTAATATCAATTTTACAGTAGAAATAGAAGAGAATTAACAGTATTAACTTCCTGGATTTAAAATTAAACATATTAGATCAGAGCTTAAAATTTGATATAGTTTTTTAATAAGTTTGACTAGTTTTTTAAATAAAATATTTACTTAGGTGTTTTCTTTTGAAATACATTTTTTTTTCTATAAATAAAATATATGGATATATTGCTAAGATTAGTATATATTATCACGTTAATAATTAAATCCTATATATTAATTAAAATATTAAGTATTTTTTTCATTTGTTAGTTTTTTAAATTAAATATTTACTTAGGTGTTTTCTTTTGAAATACATATTTTTTTTCTATAAATAAAATATATGGATAGCTATATTGCTATATTATATTAAAATAAAATCTATTATACCTACCAATTTAATTTCTACTGATTCCTAATTACGTGTTATGAGTATATTTGACAACGCTGTTAATCGCAAAGTACATACACGTGATACACGTCTGTACAAATGGTTGCATACAAATACTTGTCGGTACTGGCGCCCCAATAGTTAACCATTGCCAAATAATGTTATGTATCAGTATGTATGCCATTACATATATCATGAGATAGATATAATTATAAAATTATGAAGTCATAATGTTCACTTAATTCGCGAAGTTTTGAAGTTAAATAAAATATACAGTCTGTATAGCCATACATATATGGAATCGTTTTATTTATTATGCTTAATAATTATAATTTCGATATTAATTGTAACAAAACTTTTCTTGCGTTTTAAAAAATTTTTAGTCATTAGTTTCATGTGTGCCTTTTAAGAATTTATTCATTTATTTATTACCCATATTAATTATCATTTCAAGCAGACAATTCATTTTCATAGATAAATAAATATTGCTCCTAAAAATAAAATGATTGGCACATTTTTAAATAAACATGTACTACAGGGTCCGGCAAAAATAACTGATACATTTCCGGAGATCAATATTTGAGGAGGGTTGATTAGTTTAGGAAATGTCATGCCTTTTACAGTTGCGTCTACGGTTACCATAGTGAAGGGGCGAGCAACACTCATTCATTGTTGTAACATTATCAAAAATAACGAAGCAATTTCTGTAGCACATAAAGTGTTTCGTGTGCACTTCAGGCTTGGTGGGTGTGATCCCGTACCTATTCGAAATATTATTTTACTGTGGTTTACCAACTTCAGAGCTAATTAGTAGGTACTGAAAAGAGAGCCAGTCGACCCCGAACCACCAGAACTGATTTTGTACAATCGTTTAACGACGAAACTCTAGAAAAGATCGTAAGATCATCCGCTTATACAAGCACTCCACAATCCAAGAGCACAGTGGAATCGTTAATAAAAATATTAAATATGGAATAATTAATTGATAAGGGAGACACTTGTTGAAACTCCATAACTATGATAGTATAAAAAATGCACTGATTTTAAGTTTCAAATAATTTAATCTAACTTTCCACTACAATATCGTTTCGTCACACTGTGACTTCATCAGGTGGATGAATAAATAGTGAATTTACAAATGTACAAGGTATATATACAAAGCCTGATAATTATAAATTTAATGAAAGTAGGGGGGAATTACAAATTTCTGTTTTCTGGTTTAGATACGTTGATGATGTGCTAGTCTGCTTTAATGGTACGGATAGACAATTAAAAATGTTTTTTGATTATTTAAATAATATTCACCCTAATATTAAATTTACACTAGAAATAGAAAAGAATGGCTTAATTAATTTCCTAGATCTTACTATATCACATAATGCTAATAAACATGAATTTTCCATTTACCATAAACCTACACATACAGATACAACAATACATGCGTCCTCCTTTCATCCTTTAAAACACAAATTAGCCACGTATGAATCTATGATACATAGACTTTTACATATACCCCTTAATAAAAACAATTTCAACATAGAATTAAACAGAATACACACTATTGCTAAAAATAATGGATATTCATACAATATTATCAATAGAATCCTCCAACACAAACAAAAAATACTTACCCGCTCTTTAATATACCCTAAACAATTAAAAGATTTAGTATATTATTCTTCCTTAACGTATATCGGGAAAACTTCAGACATAATTAGTAATCTTATTAAGAAAGCCACTAATACTATCGTAGCGTACAAAACCAATAATACAGTTGGAAGTTATATAAGCTATAAGTTAACTTGTGAGTGTAATATGTCATATATTGGTCAAACAGGACGAACATTCACTCAAAGGATATCCGAACATCAAAATAGCTATAGAAATAATAAATCAGATTCAACTTTTGTTAATCATTGTATAGAGAATAACCACAACTTTAATACAAACTTCAAAATTCTTCATATTCAAGATAAAAGTAAAAAACTAGATTTGCTAGAATCATTAAAAATTTCTAGATATAAGAAATTAGGGTTAGTATTAAACGACCATACAGAAATTTGTAATTCCCCCCTACTTTCATTAAATTTATAATTATCAGGCTTTGTATATATACCTTGTACATTTGTAAATTCACTATTTATTCATCCACCTGATGAAGTCACAGTGTGACGAAACGATATTGTAGTGGAAAGTTAGATTAAATTATTTGAAACTTAAAATCAGTGCATTTTTTATACTATCATATTAAATATGGATCCTAAAATAGATCCTTAAGATACGTATGCCTCTTAAAGAAACAAATTCTAGATTTGTAGCGCGACCCTTTTAGTTCACAAGCGCGCCGCAGTACCCTCTCCGCTGTCGCCACCAGCAACCTCCCTCCTAGACAACCCTACCACAGGGCCACCCTCTCCCCGAAGGAAGACTGCGCGCGTCTCTCGGACGGATATAAATAGGGCCTACCTGGACTACAGAAGACAGTCTACTTCTACGACTCAACTGGACAGCATCTTGCCTAGGTCTTCCAGCTGGTCAACAGAAGTACCCCTGAACCTACCTTGGACAGCACCCTGCCTGGGTCTTCCAAGAGTTCAAGCCACGAATTAAGTGTAATCTAATATTGTCTATAAATATTGATAATATATTTAGTAAATTGAGAACGTGTTTCCATTACCCCTCTACCACACCTCCCTACAATTGACGCCCAACTAGAGGCCGGAACACGGAGGAAAGAATCAAGTGCCAAAAGAAAATCCAAGTGGAATCCCATTGGACCGAAAGAAAATCCAAGTGGAATCCCATTGGACCGAAAGAAAATCCAAGTGGAATCCCATTGGACCGAAAGAAAATCCAAGTGGAATCCCATTGGACCGAAAGAAAATCCAAGTGGAATCCCATTGGGCCGAAAGAAAATCCAAGTGGAATCCCATTGGACCAAAAGAAAGTCCAAGTGGAATCCCATTGGACGCAGAAACAACCTTGTTGGGCAGGTGCTCCAATAGATGGTAATCACTCGCGAGCAGTCACGCAAAATGACGATACAAATGACGGAAGCCCAATTCCAGGCCTTACTGACACAATTGCAACCTGGCCCCAGTACAGGTAGAAGCCTCACCCAATGCGATGCCCGATACGATGGAAAACGAGATCGAGCCTCAGTGGAAGCATTCATTACCAAGGTAACCATCTTCGTAAAAATCGAAAAAATTTCCGATAAAGATGCGCTAGATGGGCTACCACTCCTATTGAATGGTACTGCACACCTATGGTGGAACGGCATTAAACACCAAGCCGACACCTGGTTGAAGGCCTGCCAACTACTCCGGGAGGCCTTCTCACCAAAAAAGCCAGAACACCAAATATATACGGAGATATTTTCCCTACCACAGGGAACCCACCAAACAATGGATGACTTCGTCTGCATAAAGAGGAACCTATTCGCCCAGTTGGAAGTACTGCCCACGGAACAAACCCAAATTAACATGATATACGGAATGCTCCGCAAGGAATACCGAGAACGTATGTCCCCGACAAATACAACGTCCTACGATAACCTCCTAAACACAGCTCGAACCCTGGAACACCAATTCCAAGAGAATTCGCAAAGGACTAAAGTTCCGGATCCTGATCAGCCCAGACGCAGCAAATTACGTTGTGAATTTTGCCGAGCCTATGGGCACCCCATATCAGAGTGCCGAAAAAGAAAGGCCAAAACAAACCCAGATCCACCATCCAGACAGACCGACACACCAGCCTCGACCATCCGCTGTTACGGCTGCGATTTGCCTGGGTATATACGAAGCAAGTGCCCAAACTGCAACAAACCTGCCTCGAGCACCCCAGCACCAGCACACTTCTGTGCCTTCGAAGCCACCAATTCGCAGTGCCGACCAGCTCTCGAAGTAACGGTTGGCCCCCACACCGGAACTGCCTACGTGGACACTGGATCACGCCTCACAGATCACCAACCCCTCCGGTGGCTTATGAGCCTCCGCTCTCCCAGTGGTCGACTCGCCCGATGGTCCCTTCAACTACAGCCGTACAATCTACACATAGAGTATACCCCTGGCAAAGCAAACCTGTTAGCGGACACGCTCTCCCGTCCGCCCATTAACATGGAAGATGTTAACTTGACCTCCATCGACCTATCTACAAGGAGCCCCGAATCTATCCGAGACAGTCAACTCAGCGACCCTGAAGTAAAGAAGATCATTGACACCTTCGCTGCCGGTAGACTCGAAGACGTTACCCGATGGACGGCTCGAGGATATATAATGTCCCAAGGAATCCTGTATCGCTATACCGCTGACGACGATAACGAGCAAGCCCAACTAGTAGTTCCTGTACAAGAACAAGAACAGGTGGTCAAGGAGTACCACGACTCCCCAACTGCTGGCCACTATGGAATTGAAAAAACCTATCAGAAGATCGCTCGACTTTACTTTTGGCCCGGGATGCGGCATACTATCACCGCCTACCTGAAGAATTGCCCGGTCTGCCAAAAATACAAAGCCAGCAACATGAAACCTGCCGGCCTGTTACAAACTCCGGTGATGCATCAGAGGTTCGAGGTTGTCTCAATCGACCTCTTTGGCCCTTTACCCCAGGACCCAGACGGGTTCCGCTGGATATTTGCCGTTGAGGACACCGCCTCCAGATGGATAGAACTATTCGCCTTGAAGACCGCCTCGTCAGAAGAATGCGCCCGTACCTTAGTAGACGAAATCTTCCTCCGCTACGGGCTACCACGGCGAGTAATTAGTGATAATGGTGCCCAGTTCACCAGCTCTCTCATGCAACAAGTGATGCATGTGCTCCAGGTAGATCACCATTTAACTCCCGTCTACCATCCGGCCGCCAACCCGGTAGAACGCAAGAACCGAGACCTAAAATTTATGCTAGCTACCCAAGTCGGAAACCAGCACACCAATTGGCGACCCAAACTGCCCGCCATCCGCTTCGCCATGAATAGTGCTGTTTGCCACAGCATCGGATGCAGCGCCGCCTACCTAACGTTTGGTCGAGAACTACGAACCTTGGACGAGGTACAACATGACATCCGTCAAGTACTACAGACAGATAATCTCGTCTCCACCATAGTCCCTCACCTTACCCAGATGAATACCTCCTTTTATGAAGCCAGAGACTTACACGAGCGTGAACGAGACCGGCGCAAGACGTACGCCGACCAGTCCCGACGCCCGGCCCCTACGTATGGCCCTGGCGATTTGGTACTTGTAACCGGCCATCCCGTGAGCAAGGCCGCAAGCCACACCACCGCCAAACTGGCTCCTAAACGAGATGGGCCCTATGTAATTCTTCAGGCCCGAGGACCATGTTCTTACGAAATTGCTTCCCAGAGCAATCCACGGGTTCCTCTTGGCACGTATCATACTTCGCATCTCACCGCCTACCACGGAGCAGACGAAGTGCCCATCCAACCTCTTCGTCGCCGCGGGAGACCGAAAAAGACGTCCAGCAATCGCGCTCCTACATAGATTCCGTCACCCTAGGAATTCGGAATCTAGGGGGGGGTTGTAGCGCGACCCTTTTAGTTCACAAGCGCGCCGCAGTACCCTCTCCGCTGTCGCCACCAGCAACCTCCCTCCTAGACAACCCTACCACAGGGCCACCCTCTCCCCGAAGGAAGACTGCGCGCGTCTCTCGGACGGATATAAATAGGGCCTACCTGGACTACAGAAGACAGTCTACTTCTACGACTCAACTGGACAGCATCTTGCCTAGGTCTTCCAGCTGGTCAACAGAAGTACCCCTGAACCTACCTTGGACAGCACCCTGCCTGGGTCTTCCAAGAGTTCAAGCCACGAATTAAGTGTAATCTAATATTGTCTGTAAATATTGAGAATATATTTAGTAAATTGAGAACGTGTTTCCATTACCCCTCTACCACACCTCCCTACAGATTTACATTCAAAATATCGTTTATTTTTATTAAAACACAATATAAAAAGGTACAAATATTTAGTATTTTATTAAAAATGGTTTCGTGGTGACATCAACAACCTGTTGTTGGTGCCATAACCCTACGCCGACAGCTGGGCAAGCCATAGTTTTTCTTCCGCAATAAGAAATCTATAAAATAAACACGCATTTTAAATGATTCCAAATAAAATACTAGCAAAATTTATACCGGAAATCCAACTAGATTCTCGAATCTAGGTTTAATAAATGTCCAAGCTCCAATATTTTGAGGTTCTTCTTGACACCATAAGAATACTGAAAATAAAGTTTATTCGACTACTTATTACTTATATATATATATATATTACTTATGTTTAACTACTTATTTATTTAGTGTTTTATATATACTGAGTATACTATCATAAACCTATGGTTAGAATAAACTTTATAACATTAGATACAACTATTTCAAACAAAATTATGTTTTACGTATGGTAATATAGATTTGTTAAAATATATCTGCATAACTATTCAGGGAAACTATCAACGTACAGACATGTGTTTCGAATTATCTCGTCTTCACCAATATACCATGGAAATAACCATACTCTCAGTTGGCTCGCCACATATATCTCACAGCATCTGCTGACGAAAGACCAAGAGAGGCACGGTCATATACTGATGAGGACAAGGCAACCGAAACACGTGTCTGTCCATATTTAGTATCCAAATACTAAGAAAAATCTGAACGACAGATTTTCTCATTAGATTTTTTCACTTATTGTTTCTATTTATAAAATACACATCGTTTTCATAAACATACCTTTTGCACGTTTATAGTTTGCTAATTCTTGTTGCAATTCTAAAGTAGGAAAAGGGCAAAAACACTCCACCCTAATTATGGCTGTGTTCGTCACACCTAGGCTTTGTCGTTTCTCCAATAAAGTGTAATAATGTTTTCCAGAAGTTAACAATACCTTTTCAATTTTCTCAGGATTACACGTATTATCTCCTAAAAATATAATTAGTGCTGTTTAACAATTTTCCTTAAATTCATAAAAATTACCAAAAACAGGTTTAAATGAGGTAGTTGGTCCCATATCCTCTAAAGATGACGTAGCAGCATGTGACCTTAATAACGTCTTAGGCGTTATAATAATCAAAGGTTTTCTAAAGTTTCTAACCATCTAATGAGAAAGAAAAGTTAACGCAAAGAATGAAATATAATTTTTTATCAAATACCTGTCTCCTAAGAAGATGGAAATATTGAGCCGGTGTACTTGGTTGGTGTACTTGCATGTTTATATTATCGCCGTCTGGCTTGTGTTCTTTGGAATCTGTCATTTGCAAGAAACGTTCTATCCTGGATGAACTATGCTCCGGACCAGCACCGTCGTAACCATGCGGAAGCAAGACAGTAAGACCAGAACCCCATAGCCATTTTGCTGGAAGTGAAGTTATCCTTAATGTAATAAAAACCAATTTTAACCCTTATCCGGGCAAGGGGGGCCTGCCAGGCCCGAGCGACGATAAAAAAATCGATATCTTAATGAGTTATATTAGTACGACTTAATGCTCTTTAGAATTCCTCAGAAATGTTAATTACTGTTTTCTTGTTAAGTAATATGTGTTAAATTATGAATAATCGTTAGTTAATTGACGGATTGTACTTAAAATCCCATTAACGGGCAAGCCGGGCTTAGCAGGCCCATACTTTAGGCAATTATTGTAACTTTATTTTCCGTTTTTGTTTTCTAATCCTCATTACGTAATTAGTGTTTCCGATCATTTTTGTGTCATTTGTGCAGCAAATACATTTGATGACGTGTGATAACGTAATGCAGTTTGTGTGTATGCAATCAATCTCAATCAGGTCACAGCCTCGTTCCCGTAACGCAAGTGTAACGTATGTTACAAGGACCTTCTCTTATGTATATATACTGTAGTGTAAGCAAGATCATTCAGATTCATATTCACAGTCACAGAGTCAGAGATTCACATTCACATTCACACATTCAGTCTACATACTAGTTAGTAAGAATGTATATAATTATTATGCAGTTTTAAGTGTTGTTATGTATTAAATATATGTTACCCGAACTATGTGTATCATTTAACGGGACAACGATATCTGCGTGAAGGCTCAACGATGTAGCCCTCAGGACCAGGCTAACATCACGTGGCGTCCTGCCACGAAGTGCACAAACGGCACTAATATCACATGGCGATTCTGCCTTAGGGCTTAAGGCCCCACTAATATCACATGCCGATCCTCCAGGCACATAGGGCCCTATCACGTAAGGCCCTAATATTACATGGCGATCCTACCTGTCCACACCACTAGATGGCTCTGCCAGCCATCTAAGGCCGAAAAAGCCCAAGTGGAAATTCGGAACGGACCAGAAAAAAAAAAAAATACAGTTTAGCAGGTCAAAACCAAGAGGATGGGCAAGTACGCAACAAGGAACGGAGGAAATCATCTCCAACAGAAGCTCCACACGAAAGAAGAAACGCAGGTATTCTTTAAAATAAATTTAACAAAGACAAATATTACGGTGTATAAAAATAAAGTGCAAGACGTTCATGAATTACGTACATTTCGCGAGTGGAAATGTTTATTTGTTTTATAAGAGACAATAATATTGATTTAATGCATGCATACCATGTTATTTATGTCTACTTACGCAAGAATGCAAAAGTTGCAAAGCGCGTACCATACGTTTCTTTATGTAAAGGTCAAGTTTATTTAAAAATTAATATGTACAATATAATTTAAGATGTTACATTTCGGCCGTACACTTCGCAATTTTGTTAATAAACGCAAAAGTTTAAATATATTTTTTGTTTAGAAGGCGCACATATATATATATATATATATATACATACATATATCGCAAAAATATGATATATTTTTTAATAAGTTTAATTACGTGCATAAAAAATGCATGCGTTGTACTTTTTAATAAGCGCCATATATTGCATATATTACAAACAAAATTATAAACAATAACTTGTATATTTAAACTAATCGCAAGTAAATAAACATCGAATTCAAAATAGAATATGTATAGTTTAATAATACTCGAGTCAAGTTCGCTTATAAGAATGCAAACACATCATTTATTTCTAAACGACGATACTTGGCATTGAAAAGTATAGTGCCGACGCATTCAAAAGTTCGCAATAAAAGAGAATAATTTTAAATTAATAAAAGAAACCAATATACGAGGAGTAGTATATTAATTTTATTGGTAAAGATTCCGAAATTTTTGTAACAAATGCCTTAGAAGTTGATTCCAATGCCATAATGGTTAGTAACGGGACAATACGATAGCATCCTAATCACGTCTGGAGCCCTATAAGACAACAGAGACCTATCGATTGTACCTTTACGACACCAACAACAGTGCAACCTACAGGACAGATCATCCTAGAGTTGTGGACTTGGCCAAAAAGATAACCAACCGAATCAGACGAACTTCAAAGTAGGAGAAAGGCAAAAACGACTCCAATTCGCCCCTAGGTCGTGACGAAGCAAGCATGCGCTTCCAGGAAGTGATCCTGCACGACAAAAAACGCTCTCAGAATTTTTTTTTTAGAGATTGCAGTTATAACAAAAGTGTGTTTTGTTAACTGGTCTCAAGTTTTTCTAGATTGAAGAAAAGGCTTACAGCATAAGGGCATATCCGCTGTACGAGCTCCCTTACTGTAGCCAGAATAAGCTTCAAAAGATAGTTCTGCGCAGGAACATGACAGACACGAAATATGTGCTGTCCAGGGAAATACACGAAAAAGTGATTTCCAGAATAATTTTTTCCATGGAGGAAAATAGATAGAAAAACGGAGAGTCGATTTATTTTAAAGTATGGTTGGAAAGGGAGCATAAGAATTGGGAGCAAGCAATCATGCACAAAATTAAAGACAAACATTCAAGTATAAGGAATCGAAAACGAACAATCAAAGCAAAGAGTTAAGACAAACAAGCGAACATGAAGAATTCAAGACAGAGAATCGAATGCGAAAATTAGAAATTAGAAGCAAGAATTGCAAATACGAAGTAAGTCAACTATTAGATATATACGAACACATGATATAGGAATAAAATACAAAAAGCGAACAGACTAACAAGATTGAGACAGTGTACAAATTACAAAGGCCCGATTATTGATTATTAATAATTATTATTTTGCAACAATGTAAAAACGTACTATGAAAATTTATTTAAAGTTTTACAATCTATGTTATATATTTATCATTATAGTTTATTCGTTTATATATTTATTCGTTAAATATCCATTATTGTATTGTATTATTGTATTGTATTGTATTATTGTATTGTATTGTATTATTGTACTGTATTATCGTATTGTATTGTATTTTTGTATTGTATTATAATATTGTAGAATAGGAATAAGGAAGGTAACCGGAGAGAAAGGTTCAAAGTAAGAAAAACAAACACCTCAGCGTTATTTTTCTTAACCCCCAGGAAGGGTGGTGTGATAACGTAATGCAGTTTGTGTGTATGCAATCAATCTCAATCAGGTCACAGCCTCGTTCCCGTAACGCAAGTGTAACGTGTGTTACAAATACGTCCTCGCTGACGCGAGTTGTTTGCAAACACAGCTACATGTCAGGGTCTGTATTACATTCCCTAAGTAGTCCGAGGACCTTCTCTTATGTATATATACTGTAGTGTAAGCAAGATCATTCAGATTCATATTCACAGTCACAGAGTCAGAGATTCACATTCACATTCACACATTCAGTCTACATACTAGTTAGTAAGAATGTATATAATTATTATGCAGTTTTAAGTGTTGTTATGTATTAAATATATGTTACCCGAACTATGTGTATCATTTAACGGGACAACGATATCTGCGTGAAGGCTCAACGATGTAGCCCTCAGGACCAGGCTAACATCACGTGGCGTCCTGCCACGAAGTGCACAAACGGCACTAATATCACATGGCGATTCTGCCTTAGGGCTTAAGGCCCCACTAATATCACATGCCGATCCTCCAGGCACATAGGGCCCTATCACGTAAGGCCCTAATATTACAGACGTATATAGGTCGTAATTTTTCGAGGAAAGTAATATTAGGTAAAGTAGAGGTTCCCTGTCTATTTGTATATATACGAGCATTTTTTGTTCATTGCTTTTAGTTTATGCATTATAGTGAAAGTGTTATAATTAGAGCTGAGGATGTTTGCGGTATAACCATGGTTATATCATGTAACCATAGTAATTTACTATGGTTACATGATATAACCATGGTTATACCGCAAACATCCTCAGCTCTAGTTATAATTATTCAGCAATGTCGAGAAAATTTTTATCGGACGCCGAACTCGCAGATATACTGGAAAACCTATCGGACGATGACCAGGCGCCTGTAAATTTTGAGTCGGATACGAAAAGGTTTTGTTTAAGTATGACAATACGTTAAGCACGTATAAAGCGTTTGTACAATATGAAACAAACATGTAAATAATTTACATATCTGTAACTGTCTGTATTGTCCATGTGCATACTTACAGATATGTAAATTATTTACATGTTTGTTTCATATTGTTTGAGTCGGATGTCGAAGATGAGGACGAAGAGGACCACCTTTCTATTGCTAGTGAAACGGAAGACGTGCAAGAAGGCAGTGAGGGACTGTGTGACACTCCTGTTGTCAGTATTTCCAAATTTGTTGCTAAAGATGATTCAGTGTGGAGCAGCCAGCCTCCTTCGACAGGACGGGTTCGTTCGTGCAATATAATAAAATCGCAAATGCATAAAGTTATCTTACCGCCGGGAAAAATTGTTGAAGATCCAATTGATGCATTTCTCTTATTTATTGATGAAGCTGTACTTACCGAAATTGCTTCACATACAAACAAGGAGGCAGAGAGGGTACTGATAGATATTCCCTGGAAATCATGTGATAATATCGAAATTCGCGCTTTTCTTGGTTTGCTTCTAACTGCCGGTCACCTAAGTGCTAATGATACTAGCTTCGATGTGCTATGGAGTCGATTATATGGCCCTTCAATTTTTCGAGCAACGATGGGATTGAAACGATTCAAAAGCTTGTTGCGATTTATACGATTTGATGACAAAGGTACACGTTCCGAAAGAAGGAAGAACGATAAACTTGCACCTATTCGAGTTATTTGGGAAAAAGTAAATAACAATCTGAAAAAGCACTACCTCCCCGGAGAAAACATCACAGTGGACGAACAACTTGTACCCTTTCGAGGAAGATGTCCATTTAGACAATATATGCCTTCCAAACCAGACAAATATGGAATGAAGATCTGGTGGGTGTGTGACTCTGAAACCTACTATCCTCTAAATGGTATTCCCTATATTGGAAAGGAAGGAAATCAAATCGCCAAGGGCCTCGCAACACAGGTAGTGGAGCAGCTCGTACAACCGTATTATAATACAAACAGAAATGTCACATTCGACAATTATTTTACGGACTTCATTAGCAAAAACATTATTGACAAATGGGTTGACGAGCGTTGGTACCGTAAGGAAAAATAAACGCTTCATCCCAACCGAATTTTTGCCCAATAGAAAACGTGAAGAACAAACGTCCATTTTCGGATTTACAGAAAAAGCGTCTTTAGTGTCCTACGTTCCAAAGAAAAACAAAAGTGTTTTGGCTCTGTCAACGATGCATCATACTAATAACTGTAACGATGACGATAAAAAAAAGCCAGAAATAATTCTGTATTATAACAGCACAAAATGTGGCGTGGACACGTTAGACCAATTGGCTCATAAATACACATGTAAACGCAGAACAAATCGTTGGTCATTTACATTTTTTATGAACCTTCTCGACGTAAGCGGCATTGCAGCATATGTTACTTGGATGAATTTGAACCCAAATTGGAATAAAGCTAAAGACCAAAAAAGGAGATTGTTTCTAGTAGATGTATCTGAAAACCTAGTTCTTCCGCACATTCAAAGAAGGAAGGCGAATGGACTTCCTCGTACCATCCAACACTGTGTCAGCGAGTTTGTAGGTGAAGAAGCAACGCCGGCAAAGAGAGCAAGAACTGAAACTAAAGCAAATTCTAGAAGAAGGTGCTACATGTGTCCTAAAACAAAAGACAGGAAACAAAGACAATGTTGTGATGAGTGCAAACAAAACATTTGTAACGAACATTCTTCATCAAAAGTTTTGTGTTATAATTGCAAGAAATGAATAAAATTTAAGATCAGTAAGTAATATAATTAATGTTATTTATAAATGGTATTAAATATATAATTCCCATAAACTCTTTGTTTCATTAATTCTGTAAGTAAAAACATATACTAAAAGCATCGGGCCTACCAGGCCCGAACTGCCCGGTTACGTTAGTAAAATGTCTTGCCCGGACAAGGGTTAAATATATTTAGAATAAGATAATAATACAAAATATTATTCAAAATCTGGTGTGAAGAACACAATACAAATTCATATGTTTGTGAAGGTTTTTTCTCCAGTTCTGTCTTAGTAATTTGTGTGAGACAGCGAAGTCGTTTTTGTGAATGTATCTTCTTCAGCAAGGGCGTACCGATGATTCTGTAGAAAGATGAAATACGTACCTACTTCACACCCGATTTTTAATAATTTTTTATACTACTAAAAACATTTTTTTATATTTAGTATATTTTAGCGTAACTTAAAATGAAAACAGTATGCTAAAAGTAGGCAATAAGACGAGGCAATATTGTTTTTTGTATTGGATGACAAATAATCTGCTTGCAAATACACGTTTCTTAACTTCTAGATTGGAGCCATATTCTTGGAATTGATGTATTCAATGTTTCGTCCCCATTTCTTTGGAACCTCTTTTGCTGAGATTATTACCGGAGATACTCTGAAATTAAGAACGAAGTCGACTTATAATGGACTGGATGCTGAATTGTTTCGACTATGGATTTCTATCCTCTCTTAGATTTTATTTTTCTTGCTGATTGAACGATTTTTGCCTGTATGGAACGCGGTTCATCTAGTCGCTGTCATTCCATCGATCCCTTTTTGGATAGAGGAACACAATTCAAGATTATTGTTTCATCTCTTGTGACAATGGACTCAAAAATCGGTTTTTGGCCGTCTCCACACATGTTTAAAAATAATCTGACGTTGAGAAACAGAAATAAATCGTGGTACCCATCTTGCGCTAACCTTATTCATACCCAAATCGTTGTGTAAACACAGGAAAAATGTACAGTTCATTATTGTTTTCCGAAATCGATTTTAATCACAATATACGGCGTGGGGCGCAGAAACTTTTTTTGATGGCGAATTAATTAATATTTTTTTGAAAACGCATTCTTGTAAAAACATAATTTGAAGGTTTAAATCACGTAGTTCTAAACAAAATATATTGAAGATGGTGGCTACCGTTCTCTATGCACTGATTTCTTAAATTCTCTTCTGTTCCCTTCTGCATATTCCACCGGAACATGTCCACTGGAATTCGTACTATTTCCTATCGAATAAAATCCTTCAGGTGACTAGCGGAGCTAGTTCTGTTACTATAGGTTTCTTTTTGGAGGCGTTTTGAAACTGTTTGAAAATCATTTTTATCCGCATCACTTTTATACGCATACGTCAATTACAATCGTTCCCAATCTATCCCCAATTTTTTAGTTGCTAAAACGAATTTAAAATTCACAGCAGCTAGTGACATCTACTATACAAATTATCGAGCTTCAGAATTTTGAAATCTATCACATACTTCTTGAGCAACATGTCTGCTTACACGAGAAATAATTATTTCAAAATAATTTTCATTCCTTATTTTATCTTGAAATAGTATTTCTTCTTCATTGGTAAACTTCCACTCAGTACTACTACTGTCACTAGTGAATAAACTGAATAAATCCGACATTCTTTTCATAAAACCACTACGATTTATACAAATCTCTGCACAAAACAGTCAAACAACGAGCGCGGTAGACGTTTAAAAAACATTCAGTCAGAATCACAACGACGCCTAGACGTTTCTCTACTTTCCGTGCATCAAAATGAAACGCGCATGCGTCTGATATTCCGTTTCACGAAAATACTCAAACCATTCCAACCGATTGAAAATCATTTCACAACGATTTAAAAACTGCAAAAACGACAAATGTTTTATCAGCGTTTGATTTTATTTCTCTGTCCTAACGGTTTTTCTTCAATGCGCACACTCCTGATATTTCAAATGTTTTCAAACGCCTGCAAAATCAAACTTTATACCTTAGGTTTGTCAGCAATTACAATAGCATAAACCCACATACTTGAACGATATAAAAAATATAAAACTCCCAAATTAAAATGAAAAATTTTAAACATAAAGTGACATAGGTACAAGCTAATAAAATTAATGATAAAAACAAACTAAAAACTGAAGATATATAATATATATTAAAATTTGAAATTAAAGGATATGTTTATTCTTTAGTAAACATTCTATGGGGCGATTCTTAAAAATTTCTTCCTCGAGGTATCCGCATAAAAATCACTGGTCGCTAGATTGGCCGAGTGTATTACTCACGGGATGTTACCGCGAATCGAAATGACCTGTCCGGGGAACATTGCCATCAAAACTGTCATTGAAGCTAGGACTGTCTGGGCCGTGACATTATCTTGTTGAAACCAAACATTTCCTAGATGCATTTCTTCAAGAGCTGGTTCCAAAAAGTTTTGATTTATGTACATACAATGCTACGAATTGACGACAGTAACTGCTTGTCTTTAAAAAAAAATAAGGGTCAATAATAACAACGCTCACCATACTGTCACTCTATCAATGTGAAGTAATCTTACATTGAGCTATCTAGAGTTGTTAGCACTCCTATAGTGCATATTCTACTTGTTGACACATCCGAATAGGTAAAAATGTGCCTCGTTACTAAAGAAGACAAGTGTGTCAAGAAGTAAAGTTTCCAAAGAACTATCACACGCCGTTATTCGGTTCTGTAAATCACGTGGTGACAATTATTGCACAATAGCCACTTTGTAGGGATGGAAATGAAGGTGTTCGCAAAGAATTCGACGCATCCAACGATAGGATATTCCTAGAACGACTGCACATTTGCGAGAGGAGCGGTCTGGAAATCTCAAAATCGACTGTTGAACAGCCTCCACATTGCCTGGTGTCGTCCTGGGAATTTTTTCATCACACTCCCGGTTATCCTGAAGGTCTCTACTCACAAAACAATTGATTTCTAGTCAGGAACCAGACCTCTGGGCTGAATTTCAAAGTGAGTACGGAACATTCTGCACGTAAGAACTGTTGTTCAAAAAATAGGTTTCGACAGCAAGCGCACGGTGCTACGTCTACCTTATGCTTTCTACTGATGGATACGACAAACACTTCCATGTCTTCAGCGTTGGCTCATCCCCACTTTTCTACAAACTTCCCTCCCTTCACAACGTTCCTTCAAAAAAAGGAAGTTTCTGTGCTCCGCCCTGTATATTTTTGGAATATGTACGTAACATTCACAACCTATACTTACTTTCCCCACTAGAAATAAAGGCATCAAATATAATTTGTGCGCCATTAAAGAAATCGCCGAATTGTGCTTCCCATATTATAAGATTATTAGGATTCTCTCTGCTACCACTCTGCTACACTCTGCTACCTCTCTGCTACCACGTCTACCTTATGCTTTCTACTGATGGATACGAGACAAAAACTTCCATGTCTTCAGCGTTGGCTCATTTTCTACTTTTCTACAAACTTCCCTCCCTTCACAACGTTCCTTCAAAAAAAGGAAGTTTCTGTGCTCCGCCCTGTATATTTTTGGAATATGTGCGTAACATTCACAACCTATACTTACTTTCCCCACTAGAAATAAAGGCATCAAATATAATTTGTGCGCCATTAAAGAAATCGCCGAATTGTGCTTCCCATATTATAAGATTATTAGGATTCTCAATACTCATTCCATATTCATAGCCCAACACTGCTTCTTCTGATAAAATACTGTTGGCTACCTGTAAATTCAAAAAAAAAAACTAGTAATTGTATTTCTAACAGGTAACATGATGCAAAAATTTTAAATTTTGATGTATTGGATTATGGAATAAGTTCTATTAACAAAAACGAAGCATAAACTTTATTCAGTGATTTATTTAATTGAGTGTGCATTGTCCATTCCGCTTAATTACTTTCTGTAAACGTGAAATAAGATTATTACAGCGCACTTTACATTTACTAGAACAAAGCGTCTAGGTAGTGGATGTCTGTTAACGATTGAAGCTGACTTTAGATCAAATGTAGGAAATTTCTTTACTTAGAATTTGCAACACCGAGAATTATATTATCTGTAGTAATACCATAAGAGCTTTGAATTTATCGATAATTTCATGAATGCTTGTTGCATAGCGACGAAGACGAGTGTGAGTTTGACAAGCATTTAAATCACGACAGCCCGTAGGGCTGGAGTGGTTTAATTGTCAAATTGACACGAGTCGAAGTCTTTATGCAGGAAGTATGAGTGAAATTATCGATTTTAATTCAAAGCTCGTATGGTATTTGATTAGATTATTTTACGTAATACAAAATGAAATTTATCTAAACTCTTTACTTATTAATTCATGTATAAATTAGTACACTGAAAGGTACAATTGTTATATACATTCTGTTTTTTATTGAATGTGCTTGAATCAATATTTGCACTGTTGTAACTATTTCCTCGCATTTGATTAATAATAGTTTCATGGTGTTCTTTATCTAGTTGTAGATACGGCTTAATAGAATGCGAACTACTATGGCCAGAAATTTTAATTAATTGTTCCTCATTTACACCAGCTTTTGCTAAATTTGAGACAGCTGTCGCGCGACTGGAATGGTTACTTATTTTTTGGCTTTCTGTGTTGAAACCAACGAGTTCAGCACTTTTCTTAAACCATTTCAAAATTTCATTTCTTCCAATAGGCATATTTTTATACCAGCTACCTTTTTTCTTATTCCACGCTGGATTGACAGTTAAAAAGAGTCTATCACTTTTTATACGAGCGTTTTCTGTCCTCTTTGAAATGAGTTTTTTAAAAAGTCTGACTGGGCAATTACTTGGTTTTACTTTGTTGGGAATCAACCATTTACTGTCAGCACATTTTTGTGCTCCACCTTGGGTAGTTTTCGTGAATATTGTACTCTATTCTTCCAGTCGGTGTATTGCATACGTTCATTTCTTCTCGGAAGTAGTGAATCAAACATGCCGCGCCTTCTCCTCCTCGCCATGCCAATTCAATCGACACTATCAGGTAAAATTTCTTTTGTAGTCCATCAACATTTATCATTTTTTCATATTCGTTTTTCTGTAAAGTTGCAGAACTCATTTTCCGTTTACCAGGTATCGCTTGAAGAATTCTCCTTTTGGAGTTCCTTGCGTCGCGGGCTGCTTTAAATACGATGCTCTGAAAAGGATCAATTTTTCTGTTATATTCGTTATTAAACTTCTCTTGTAGCAATTTTGCCATGACATTCCACATCGTTTTAACAACACATTCTTTATATTCTTCCCCATTCACCTTCCTCTTATTGAAGGCCCAGTCTTTCAGAATATCTGTTCCTCTTCTGTAACATTTTGTTCGATGCTGTAGTTTTTCGCATCACAAAACTCACAAAATTGTCGCCAAATTGACGCTTTACTCTTTTTCGTATTAGCAGGTTCAGCTTGTTTTACTATTTGATCGATGTTTACAACTGATTAACTACATCCCTCCCATGATGATATATCCCAGGAAAAGGATCCCCAAAACTCTTGAGCAAAATGGACCAATTGGGGCGTTATACAAATGTTCTAAGAACGGTTGGATAAATTCCGATCTTTTTCTTCAGTGGCTGGGCCACTTTCAGAGCCATACTAAGCCTACTGTTACTGATCCTGTCCTTCTTGTTCTGGATAATCATTCCAGCCACATATCAATTGGAGCTTATTATTTCTGCAAAGAAAATAATATCCACATGGTTTCGCTTCCTTCACATACATCTGATCACCTTCAGCCTCTGGACCTGACATTTTTTAGTCCTCTGAAAAATGCATTATTCAGGGAATATGATATTTACTTGTCAAATACTGGTCATAAAAAAATAACGGAATACGATGTACCCGAACTTTTAAACAAGGCCTTCATGAAAGTAGCTACGATGCAAAAAGCAGTTTCAGGGTTTCGGGCGTCTGGAATATCTCCATTGAATCCCGACAAATTTACCGATGCTGATTTTGAACTTAGCCACCGTGTAGGAGAACTTATAGTAGAAGCTACACCTAAAGTTGAAACTTCATCCAGCCAAGATGGTGCAGCCACTATACTAGATAATTACCCAAATTTACAACATCAGAGAGACCCGAGCTCTCAGCCATCTACGTCTAACGATAATTCTTTCTTTGCTATGGCTCCAATACCAAAGACAAACGTTAATCAGGTAACGAAAAGAAAATCTAGGAACAAACAGAAATCCCCAACATGAGCGCATAATTACCCGCAAGGGCACGAGATGGTGCGCTAGAGCACTTTTGTACTTTCAGCAATATTGTGTTTTAAATACTTTCTTTTTCACTAAAATTGATTTACATGCTGAGAGTAAGCAAAATAGCACTCCCATTACGGTATTTACATTTAAATTATCTACAATGCTATCAGTGCTATCACGATTTCCGCTTAAGTGCGCACGATTACCCCACTCTCCCTTACTATACCAATCTAAAAACCGACCGCCGAATAAAAGTGTGAGGTGGCTATAGCCGTAAAAATTGCAACCGAACGGATATACAATATTTCGTATCTACGTTTAAATATGAAAAACTAACCGCAAAAGGGATGCAGCGTTTGCTTACTGTTGTGAAAATGCTAACTCGTGTTACAATTTCAAATGACCGTAGTTAAAACCTGTATACATCACTATACTCTAGTGGCGAAAACATATTCAAAACACATTTTTTGGGATTACAAAGGCCTTAATCTTTATTGATTATTTACAAAATGAAAGTACAAACTGGCCAATATTATGGTGATGTTTCGACGTTTCGATGCTAAACTAAAGAAAAAATAACCAGATTTGTTCAGAAGAAAGCTTTTTTCTAGGATAACGTTCTCAAACCTAAAAAAATTACTTGGTGCAAAGACTCCGGTCAAAAGACTTGAAATAAATGGGAGAGTCGCTTGGCTAAATATATCCAATTGGACAGGAATCATATCGAAAAAATAAAATATTCCTTTTATCGTAAAACAAGTATTTGATGGGAAAGTACCCTCCCATCAAATAAACCTCCTAAAATAGTTTATTAAGGACATCAATTGTTTTTTTTATTAAAGAAAAATAGAAAAAGAATTAAATAATTTGAAAAAAAATTATAAATAGATTGCATTGCATCATGTGATATTAATATTGTGAAATAAAGCATACCTCCAAAAATCCAGTTTGATTAGGATCTATTGAATTTAATGGGATATAAGTATTGTTAGTAACTTGATCCACTAACATAGCATGTCTTTGCGAAAATGTCCCTCTACCTACATCTTGACCGCTTACTCTAACATTATAACCTGTAAATGAAATGTTTTAGTCTTAAACATACTATTACGAAACGTGCTCAATACCTTCATATAATAGAGATCCAAATGCTAAAGCCTCAGCTGTGGACCAATCTATATCATAACCCTCGGAAATCCTCGCGAGTCTATTATTAATATGGTGCTTTATAAGATTCTGATGAACATTCTGAAATATACAGCAAGATAAATTATTTTTGTACGAAAATGCAATGTGAAAACAATCTTACAAAACCTTCAGGATATTCAACTGATTTTGCACCAATATATTCTAGCAATGGTATATCTACTCCAGTATTCCAAGTTGTAATAACTTCTTTGGCCTGTCCATATCCCTCCCATTGTTTATGAAAACACGGATCCTATGAAATACAATATTATTTCCTATTTCAATTGCAATTTTGTTTTCTTACGTCGGGTTTAAATTTATCTACTTCCTTTAAATTCTCATTCAACCAGTTCTTATATTGATCCACAATATTTTCTGCATTTTCTTTAGTCCATATATTTTCTTTAATTAGTTTTTCTGCATATAAATTAGGTACTGTGCTGAAAAAATATCCATAAACGAATCGTTTTAAGTTTTTTTATCTAATTTTTACTCTCTGGCGTGAATTATTTTGTATGTTGCTGGATTAGTAAATGTAGGATCATCTAATTCGTTGTGACCCCATTGTCTGTAGCAATTCAAATCTATGAACACGTCTTTTCTGAATTTTCGCTGATACGCAAAAGCTATCCTTGTTGCTTTTAAAATCATCTACACTTAAAATCGACATAATAATTATTTACCTGGTAGTACACTCGTGAACAAAATATTCCGGACAATGAAGTGAATGCTGTTATCATAATTCAAATTCCTTTTTTGTTTTTTTTCGCAAGACATAAAATATTATCAATGAAATAAGAGTTGGAAATTAAAGAAAACAAAAAAAACATTTAATTTATAAAAACAGCCAAAAGAAAAAAAAATTACGAATCCAAAAAATCTTGGTGTTCTCTTTATTCAGTTTTATCTGTTTTGTTGAAAGGTCATTTGAACTGTCAGTACTGACACTTATTGCTTGACAAAATGCAAGCAGAAAATGTAGCCAGTAGACAGTAGCTTTGAATGAAGATAGACGCAGTATTGGATTCATTGCTGCTGTCTTGAATATTCCCAGGAGTACCCTTCAAGACGCAATACAGCGACATCGTCAAAAGTGGGGAATACACAAGAAGGCCAGTGAGAAGACCGTTTTATGGTGTTATCTACACTACGCGATCGTGGTTTACCATCAACAATTGTGTTTCGCCAAGTCAAAGATGTTTACAGTACTGCAGTTTCTGCACGAACCGTTCGCCGAAGATTGGAGGAATACGTATGTCAAGGAAACCTGTTGCTTGTCCACTTTTGCTCCCAGCTCATCGTGTTCAGCGACTACGATTTGCCCGTGAACATAGACATTGAACAATGGATCAACGGATCAACGTATTGTTCACGAATGAGTCTCGTTTTCGTCTGCGTTCACCAGATGGACGAGAACCTGTGTGAAGAAGGCCTGGTAAACGATTTTCAGCGTGTTGTATATCTCCAAGAATTGCATTTGGGGAAGGTGGTGTAATGGTTTGGGCTGGAATTTCACTGTACGCGAAAACTGGGCTTGTTCTCATTGAAAATAGTGCCATATGAAGGCTGTTAGGTGCATCAACGAGTGTTTAGCTGATTGTAATAGTTAAAGTAGAACATCCATTTCTACATATTCAATGTATTACTTATTTGACAAAACACGTCTTCATTAACAGGTCCTAGTTAATTTTTGCATCTTTAGCATTCTTATAACTAGGTTAATATAACATTAAGTAAATAGGTTAAGACATAGTATATATACTGGGGACAGAAAAGAACGAATCGAATCAATCTTATACATGTGAAAATCGTAATATGTAATGTTATTTTTAAGTATTTATTAAATGTTGTTTCTATATTGTTTCCGAGTGTATTATTTATTACACCAACAAAACTAGCCTCTAATGAGCCCGTGTCGGAGATGAAGCTATAGCGAGGACCAGGGGACATCACATGGCAATCCTGCCATCCAGTTCAGACATCACGTGATCACGTCGTACCATTTGCTCTATTCTTAGGTGAGAACTTTACTCTAATGCACGATAACGTGCGAACTCACGCCGCGCGATGCTAGCTACGGCGCACGCAGGTGTAGCGAAGGCGTTTGAAGATGGTCAAAATCTAAACGAAATCCGTAGTCGTATCGCGCAATAGTCTGGTAGCTTCCATTTATCGTGTATTTAATGATTGGAGACGGATGTGGGTGACTAAAATAAAAAATGATAGGCAGCGCCACTCGGTTTTCTTACGGAAGCTCAAGTCTGAAAACGGAGAAAAGAGATTGCGCGATCTTAGGCGCATACGCATGCAGACTACAATAGTACATACGCTATTTTCAAAAACGAAACGACAAAATGCTGTACAGGATATCTGCAACCTGAAAATAAATGTACAAACTCCAACTTGCTAAAGATAGAATAAAACAAAATAAACGAAGGTAAAGAAAAAAAACTTGGAAATAGTTAACTCGTATATTAACACGATAAATCAAAATAGTAAAACAAAATTATATTCAAAATAATAAAAATATAACATACATCCGCTATATATGTATCACACTGTATATGTGGTAAGATATCTGAAATTTTGCACAATTCAAAAAAAAAATAGGGTGATTATAACGAAAATCATATGTCTTCAAAATAAAAATTAAATTTAATTTCAACAGTATAAAGAATATTTCGTTAACAATGAGAGGTTGAAGAAAACTAAGACACAACAATAGTCTTGATTACTATAATTAAACGAAATGAATAAACAAATAATTACAGCGAATAATAAGTAAAAGATATTACGTATATCTCAGAATAATTTTAAAATTTTGCAGAAATACACCTGCACAAATTGCAGACGGTTTTTTGCTTATGTAAGTGACGGCCAAGATGCCAGATGTTCACAGATACAAAAAAAATATAGAGAAGAAACTCTTTGTTGTTAAAAAGCGGCAATGAAAAGAATATTATTACGCTAAAATTCGATGTATGAATTACCAAGCAATTAAATTGCAACTAATTAGTATTTAAATTAACGTGATTACGTAACATTATTACAAAAGAACATATAAATATAATATAAATTTATGTACACTACAATGATTCTGATTTGAACAGAAAACGAAAATAATTTCGAAAGTTAATAAATATGTGATTATAGAATTTCAAAACGGAAATTTAAAAGTCAAAAATTGATACCAAGAAAAATATATAGGAGTCTCCGTTGTCCTAAATGGGTTCGCAGAGGCCAGTGGATGACGGTAACTAACGGTGATTCGCCGATATTGGATTCGCTAATCAGGTGAAGGTGTAGGTATTCTGACTGCTACTGAGGGCGGCAATTATCCGAGTTTTCCTTTTTTCTGACACAAATTCGCCAAAACAAGACGGTACTTGGCAATTCTAAACTACAACCTTCTGCGCTTTTATCAGCTAATGCGATTATACAAACAACGTAGAATTACGTTACTCTATTTTACCCCCAAGGGTGCAATCGTAAACACTTAATAACCCAACAGATCTGACATATAGTCCGTTAACGAATGAATCTCTAACGCGAGACGTCAAGCCAAGACGATCGCGGGAATCGGACGACTATACCATAGAAACAAGAAATTACATAGATCGCGACAACGTACTGGAGAAAATGAAAATGATGAAATTTAAAACGAACGAGTATACCGGGCGATAAGACGTTAAGTAAATATGAAAAAGGAAATTTAAAACGTAACAACGGGTGGTTGAGCAATATTTTGATGCCGTTAACTTTCGCCGTTTGCAATGGCCAGCTCGAAGCCCGGACATCCTATCGAAAATCTCTGGGATTCATTAGGGCGACGTGTTCGGCACCGACAACCCATACCGGTAACCATTCGGGATCTTCGAATGGAGATCCTGGCGAATTGGAAGAAAAGGTCACCAACTGCATTCAAAGTTTGCGCACTATTAATCGCTTAAATTGTGTGAAAACGTAGATGTGAAACCTAGCCGATAAGACCAGTGAAGTGAGTTGTTAATTTTGCACAATTTTCTGTTTCGTGACTTTTTATTATTGAATAAAATGTTAAGTTAAGTCCCTTTTTTATTTCTCATTGTTACTTTGTAGATAATGCTTCTTATTTTGTTAAAAAAAAACTAATTTTTCTTATACTAGCAGACATTTACTTCGATGTCCGGAATTTTTTTGTCCACGACTGTATTTGATAATACAAAAACGTACCTCAGGATCATCACCATTCACATGCAACACCGGGGCCGATATAATTTTAGCCAGGTCCGTGCAATAAAAAGACGATCTGCCCCTACTAGCCGGGGTTGTAAAACCCAGCTGATTATTAGCAACTAGATGTACACTACCGCCAATTTCAAAATGAGGTACTTGACTCAATGCCAGGCATTCTTGGTTCACACCTTGTCCGGAAAGCGCAGCATCTCCATGTACCTAAAATTCCATGTTGCTATTTTGTGAAAGAAGGTGGAATAACAAAAGGATGTGGTAAATATCTACCTGCAAATTTAAAATTTTATCACTCCATCTGCAATTGGATGTTGAATAATCGCCATCTTTATATATCATTTGCTTAGCCCGAGTTTTACCCATAGATACTGGATTTACCGCTTCCAAATGCGATGGGTTATACAAAAGGGAAATGTGAAGGAACTTGTTATTAATATTAATATCGGTAGAAGCAACTGTAATACAATTTTAATTAATTAATTAAAAATTTAAATAAGAAAAGAAAAATAACCTATCAGATTAATAAAGGATCTTTAAGAATGCGATGCATTACAGAAAAGCTGCTATAAATAAATCATAAATTGTAGACAATATTTTCCGTTCGTAGCGTTTTCATCCAACTTCAAATTTAATATTTTTTTAAAAAACAAAAAACAAAGAAGTATTGATATCTAATTAGCACAGGCCCATAGGTCATATTCCTTGCACAATACAAAATCTTATTATAATGGCAAGAAATAATGATAACGAAATAAAACAAAACACTTTTTCACAAAAATAGTTTTAATAAATTAAATGTACATTTCGTGTGCTCTGCACACATCATCAGTAGTACTGTTTAAACATAATATCTACGAGACAATATATAATATGAAAATACATCATATACAGAAAAATTAGAGGTAGGGTGAAAATGTATGATGTATTTTCATATTATATATTATCTCGTAGATATTATGTTTAAACAGTACTACCGATGATGTGTATAGAGCACACGAAATGTACATTTAGTTTATTAAAACTATTTTTGTGAAAAAAGTGTTTTGTTTTTTAATACTTCACAAGTGCTCAACATATAATACAGGGTGGCCCAAAATGACCCAAGGGGTTTTAATTCCTTATAACTTTTTTATTATAATTTTTTTTTTGTTTTCAGTATTTTGTAAAGAAGACTTGGGGAATTTAAAATGGAACAGTACACAATTGAACAACGTGCCAAAATCGTTGAACTTTATTTCTCAAATCAACGATCCATTGTTTTGACTCAGCGTGCATATCGTCGTTATTTTAATGTGCGGGTTGGACCCTCAGAGTCAACAATAAACCGTCTGGTTGCAAATTTTCGAGAACAAGGGGCAGTAAGGAACCTTCCTGGTGCCGGCAGACGACGAATGGTGCACACGGATGACAATATTGAAGGGGTACAGGAGAGTATTCGGGAAGATGGAGAAACATCAACCAGGAGACGTTCGACACAACTTGGCCTCTCAAGAGGGTCGCTGCAGAGAATTTTGCATACAATAAGAATGTTTCCATACAAAATTCAGCTTGTCCAACAATTGAAACCGACAGATTACCAGCAACGACTTGATTATGCATTTATTTTCGTCAAAAAACAGAAGAAAATCATGATTTTATACATAATTTAATTATGAGCGACGAAGCCCATTTCCAATTAAATGGGTTCGTTAATAGGCAAAACTGCAGGATATGGGCTACGGAAAATCCAAGAGTAGTTCAACAGCGAGAATTACACCCACTTAAGTGTACCGTTTGGTGCGGTGTTTCGTCGGAAAGGATAATTGGCCCATATTTTTTTGAAAATGAACACGGTGTCGCCGTTTCCATCACTGGTGTTAGATATCGGACAATGTTGGAAGATTTTTTAAGGCCAGCCGTGGAAAACCATCCGCAAGTATGGTTCCAACAGGATGGAGCCACAGCGCGCACTGCGAGGGACACAATGGCTCTTTTACGCGACATCTTTGGTGAACGAATTATTTCCCGTACAAGAGATTTTAATTGGCCTCCGCGTTCACCAGATTTAACCGCTTCAGACTGTTTCCTTTGAGGTTATTTGAAAGGAAAAGTCTATATTAATAAGCCTCGAACCATACAGCAATTAAAAAATAATATACGCGACGAAATCAACAACATAACACCTGAAGTTTTGCGAAAGGTTATGGAAAATGTTTTGGAAATAGCACGAATATGCGAAGCAGAAAATGGCCACCACTTGCGAGATATAATTTTTCATAATTAAATTAAAAATATTCTCCATTAATATACTGTATTTAAAAAAAAAAAATTTAATAATTATGTCTTAAATAAGAAGTTAAAATGAACTCAAACCCCTTCGGTCATTTTGGGCCACCCTGTACTAAGAAATAATGATATTTTAAAAGTGTCACTGTAAATGATGTTAGGGTCGGGCTCGCTACATCAGCAACGCCTTCTTAGCGTATATTCAAGGTATCACCGATCAGATAGGAACGGTTCTACATAGAAATAAAATCAAAACCGTCTTTAGACCCCATTCTAAAGTTTCGAACCTCTTACCCTCGGTTAAAGACAAAATATCTCCGCTCCAAGCACAAGGAGTGTATCGCATTTCGTGTTCGTATGGCAGTGCGTGTGTGCGAACATGTTCGTTGTACTAGATTATTAAATATAGCCAGTTCAGCGCTGGCAGAACACAAACTCAACGCCGGTCATCAAATTCTATTCAAAGATGTCAAGCTTCTGTCCCGTGAATCTCATTACTTCCCTAGGAAAATCCGTGAATCAATTGAAATTCACAAACAGCCCCGCGATCTTAATAGAGACGATGGCTATACGTAGCTAAATTCAGTAGTTTGCCACGTTAGATGTGGCAAACTTTACTGAATTTAGCTACGAAATACCACGCCCATACGATGCACGCGATTGGTTCATTGTCTCCAGCCAATAGCAGGTCACCATCTGACCCCCCCTATATAAGTTGGGCCAGTCTCTGTCCTAGCATTCTTCAAGCTACTGCGAATCAACAAACATCTACGTACAGTCCTGAAGATGTTCCTTGTAACAGTGGACGAAATGTTGAAAATTATGCCTAACTCGACGCGGTTCCAACCCGGAAACTGAGATCTACATTTAAAAAACGACAGCGGAAACCTACACCTATTCAATGTCACAAAATTCATGAATTTATTTGACCGTGTAAAGCCGTCTTAAAAGAAGCTTTAAGAACGTTTTATATAATTAAGCAAAGAGTACCTACTATATTAATATGAGTTGGGGTTAACAATGACCTAACGTGTCAACTTTAAACGATCAGACACTTATTTATCTAAAGTCAATAGATGTATGACTTACTAAAATGGCTCAGAACATCTCCAGTCGCTTCGAAAGTACTCGGAAAATCAGGCTTGCCCGTTAACTTGGCAAATATTTTTACAGGTGGAAAATTTAAAAAGCCGGTCAGGAAATTTAGACGGCCTCGATGTGGCATTCCCATAACGACTTGTTCGATTGACTCTAAAACCATGATCAAATATAGAAAAAGAAGAAAAAAACTATTTTTATACTTACCGGAGGCACATAATTGAAAAAATTCTCGAAAAAAGGCCATCATACCTTCTGCCCCTTCACCGCCATACCTTTTTACACTGACAAATTTGTGTGCCAAGAAGTTATCGAATGTTTGAGATTTTAGCAAATCGACTGCCATCTGAACTTTTGTTGCATTGTCGATTTCATCTGACATATACAATTCGTAATTTTCCGCAAACCATTCAATTTCTTCTTTACTCTAGAATTTTCAAAAATTATACATTATACTAACGACGACTTATACTACGCCATAAACACCAATAATCAATAAGAGTGCAAGATTTGAATTGCCTGCCATGTTTGATAGTCATAATTACACGTGATTATGATGTGACAGATCGAAAACTGACAGATGGGAGTTAGTAAACATAGAGCATTACACGATAGAACAACGCGTACTGATTGTTAAACATTATTATCAAAATGGTGAAAGTTTGATTGCCACCATTCGCCACCAAAGTGCGTCCAATATTCGGTCGACAGAATGTTCCTAATTCAGCTACAGTGAAAAGAATAATCGAAAAATTCGAAAGAACTAGTGCTGTTAGTGATGTGAAACACATGACACGAACTCATAGAGGTCGTTCAGAACAAAACATCCCGGCAGTTCGCGAGAGTGTGGCCGAAAATCCAGAGACGTCGAATCGTCATCGTGCACAAGAATTGGACATTACAACAGCCACTCTTCAGCACATGCTGACCCATCTCCACCCCTAGTCCAATTGACTCAACAACTTCTGCCAACAGACTATGCACAGCGAAGAGAGTTCACCAATTGGATACTTGAGCAAGCGGAAATGAATGCTGATTTTGCGGACAAAATCATTTTCAGTGATGAGGCCCATTTCCACCTCGATGGCTTCGTAAATCGGAAAAACTGCCGCATTTTTGGCTCAGAAAATCCACGAATGATTCATCAGAAAGCAATGCACCCGAAACATGTTACTGTTTGATGTGCATTGTGGTCTGGAGGAATAATTGGACCGTATTTCTTTGAAGATGCGGAAGGTAATGCAGTAACGGTGAATGGCGAACATTATCGTGATATGATAACGCAGTTTTTTGTCCCTCAATTGGAAGATATTGCTTTTGACGACATGTGGTTTCAGCAGGACGAGGCCACATGTCATACCGCCGCGCCCGTGAAAAATTCACTGTCTTGCACGAGTTTGCTCCTGGTCGTATCATTTCCCGGTTTGGTGACTAGAATTGGCCGCCACGTTCTTGCGATTTGACACCTTTGGATTTCTGGCTGTGGGGCTTTCTGAAGTCACGGGTTTATGCCGATAAGCCCGTAACCACCGAAGCATTGAAGGCCGACATTGGACGCTCTATCAATGAAATACCGCCACATGTATACAATAATGTTACTGCGAATTTTGTCAAGACTACGCGTATGCGTAGCCATGGCGGTAATTTACAAGATATTTTGTTTCATACGTAATTCCCACATATATACATTATAAATCAATAAATATTCCAATACTTTACTACGGAAAACCATGTTTTATTGAACCTTAAAATCTTGTGCTCTTATTGGAACACCTTTATATGTTCAAACTGTATTGTATTATAGTTTCACATGCGCTAGATCTAAGCTTTCAGTTATTAAACAACTGGTATTAGAAGATCATCAAATCTAGTTTTTTCAATCATCGTCCTGTAGAAATTCTTTCTAACCTTTCTAAGATTTTCGAGTAATGCTTATATAATTCCATATTTAGCAATATCCGATCCTATATTTCTCCACGTCAGCACGATTTCTTCCCTGGTAGATCTATTTCAACTAATCTGGCTTTTCGAGTAATGCTTATATAATTCTATATTTAGCAATATCCGATCCTATATTTCTCCACGTCAGCACGATTTCTTCCCTGGTAGATCCATTTCAACTAATCTGGCTTGTTTCATACAGTTTACCCGTGAAATTATGGACAGGTTGACTGTTTTTATACTGACTTTGCTCGTATTTTTGATCGTATATTGCTGGGTAAATTACCCTCTTAGGGTTTTGCGCCTTGTCTCCTCAATTTAATACAATCCTAACTAGAGGATCGAGTTAATTATGTGTTGTATGGATCTATATTATGATCCTCTATGCAAAAAGGAGTCGATGAAATGGCGGTGACTAGATGAACATCGTTCTATAAAGGCAAAAGTCGTTCAATTCATGAGGAAGGGAATTTTACTAACTGGCTGTAGGGGAGAAACGCTGAATATGTACCGCGGCTCTTTGTTGATTTTAAAGGAGCCTTTGATAATCTACGATGGAACGTTATTATTGAGAAGTTGGAGAGAATTGGTTGTGAAGAAATTGATGTCTGGAAGAGTTATTTCGCTGCTAGGAACGCTTGTGTGACAGGAAGAAGAGACACTGTATGGAAGGATGTTACACGAAGATATACTCAAGGCTCAATTTGTGGACCTGACATGTGGAATTCGATGATGGATCTACTAAACGTTATGGATTCTAAAAAGGATGTTGAAGTTGTGGCATATGCATATATACCATATATTCTATCGATCTATTTAGCAAGAAAACAAGTTGAATGCAAATATATAGTTCATAAAGTATAAGTTTTCAGTTCAAGGCCAAATTCAAAGCATGTGATTCAAATCAGTACTACAGAGTCAAATAAAGTCAATATGCAATCGCGGAAATAACCGTTTGTCATCATAAAATATAAACGTCATGTTTTGCAATATTGTCAAAGTTTTAGTATGTCACTTGCGATATAACCAAAGAAAGCATATACATAACCTACATGTCAAGATAATAATAATGAGTAAAGTAGGAACATGAATAGTTCAAAAGTAGTGTTTCTTTTCTAGTATAAATATATTCATTCTATCCAAGAAAACTATGCGCAAATTATTACTTTAATATTCGAACAAATTACCAGGCATCTAAGAAATATTCTGTGAAATAAATAGGTAGGTTAGAAATGTCAAAGTGATAATCAAACAATTTCGTACTCAAAGTCAATAAACAACAGTATTCAAATAATTTGACAGCAAGCCGAATATCATAAGACTATCTTCTGGACAACTTATCCTCTTTATTTAATATAATATTTCAAAGACGTATGTCTTAACTTAAAATGACAAACGTTAGTAGTATTATAGCGCGTATTCATGTGTGTTAGAAAGAGATAAAGTACAATTTGCGGTTCCCACTTGGGCAGTACGAACTGAAAACTTATACTTTATGAACTGTAGTATAATATTTTATTTCTAACTTATTTCTAACTTATAACAATTCATATGCTATTTTTGAGACATCGATAACTCATTTTACAATGTGAAAAAATAAGTCAGACAGTTTTATTGTCCGCCAGTTTACAACCGGTTTGTTTGCAAACTTACCTGTCTGTGACGTATTTACTAAATGAACGTACTTTTAACGTTGTCATGAAGTGACAGAACGAGCTGTCAATTTAATAAATGCGCTTTGACGTTGTCACGAAGAGCTAAATAATTTTATACTTATTGAAAAGGCTGAGCTGACTACGATCCTACGTTACAAATTTCGAGGAACCCTCCGAAGATGCCAGTTCGGTAGGGTGAATTTCTCGAAGTATGAACCAAATAGTTATGAAAGAAAGCCTAAATGTCAACATTCATTAACTGACAAAACACCAGCTGCAGAGCATGTCAGACACTATAACACACCAACTACTGTGGCGTAGCAAGTTTTTGCTAGTTGTAAATACTATATTCATATTTCACATTTTCAGCTTATCGATATAAATAATTTTTGCTTTTGCAAATGCAAACAATTCTGAAATATATGAATCCATTTTTAAGTTGTAGTATTGTGTAAAATTAGTCCCATCTAAACTATAGGTCTTTCACTGTTAACAGACGAGTCACTGATAAACAGTTACATAACAACGTTGACAAATCTACATTGCTTTGAGTCAGTTGTTGTTAGTAAATTATATGAGGTTAGGTTTATGTTGTCATTTCGCGTTCTTTTTCGAAATACCTGATCAATCATAGAATGATTTCTTTCTTGTTTACCTAACGGTTTAGACATGATTTTGTTGTGAAAACAATAATCTTATACAGGGTGTTTTGAAACATCGTTTAAAGATTTTAAGGGCATGTAGTACGATCAAAAATAAGGTTAATAGTCTTAATAAACATATGTCCGCAAATTTACCGTTTATTAGATAACAGCGATTTGATCGCAATTGCAGAATAAATTTGCTTTAGCGGTATTTTAACATAAAATTTATATTATAACTAAAGAAGATGTTCAAAATGACGTCCTTCCATTTCGACACAGGATCTACTTTCAAAGGAAACGCGCACTCTTTCAAAAAACAAGGGTTTATCTCGAATTATTTGGCAACAGCGTTCTATTCGTTGGCGCAACTCTGGAAGATCGTTTACCGGTGTTGCGTACACTAAACTTTTCAAATAACCTCAGATACTAAAGTCCAACGGGGTTAGATCGGGAGATCTTGGAGGCCAAGCAATGGGACCTCCTCGCCCTATCCATCTCCAGGAAATTCATTGTTAAGATGTTCCCTAACAGCACGCGTAAAGTGCGGTGGGGCTCCATCTTGCATAAACCAGAGATTCAGTCTCAGATTTATAGGTAAATCTTCCAAAAGCTCAGGTAAAGTATTTTCCAAGAACTTGAGGTATGCAGGACCTGTTAAGCGTTGTGGCAAAACAATCGGTCCTAACAAGCGGTCCCCTATCATGCCTAACCAGATGTTTAGAGAGAAACGTTGCTGGTGTCTGGCTTCAACGGTAACGTGAGAATTCTCGTCACACCAAACGTGATTGTTGTGGAAATTAAATATTCCATTTTTAGTCAAACCAGCTTCATCAGTGAAAAGGATGTTATCAGCGAAATCTGGCCGATCAGCAGCTGTTCGCAAAAACCACTCACAGAAAGTCCTTCTCGCTTGATAATCCGCAGCAGTAAGGGCTTATACCCGTTGGATATGGTAGGGGTATAGGAGTTGCTCATGAAGAGTTCTCCAAACAAGATTGCTGCTTACACCCACTTGAGTCGAAATTCTTCTAACACTAGTTTCGGGATTTTCATCGATAATATTCAAAATTTGATCTTCTATCTGTGGAGTACATGCTATTCTCTGCCGTCCAGTATCATAAGACCGCTTCTCAAACGAACCAGTTTCTCTTAGTCGTTGAAACACCGTCTGAAACATCACATGCGAAGGCAGTTGGCGATCAGGAAACGTTTCAGCATAGAGGCGACGTGCTTGTAAAGAATTCCCATTGGCACGACCGTACAAGAACACCATATCGCTCATTTCAGCATTAGAATACGCTACCATTGTAATTGTTACAAATTGGATAAAACGTCAAATTAAACTGTCATAAAACAATAGCAGATAAGCACCTGTTTACTGGGCTATGCTATCGTTAACTAATTCATGTACTACTAGGAACACTCGCTGTTATCTCGTAAACAGTTAAGTTGCGGACATATGTTTATTATGACCTCTACCTTATTTTCGATTGTACTAAATGCCCTTAAAATTTTTAAACGATGTTTTAAAACATATGTGTTATGTAGGTTGGTATTACATTGTCACGCGTGAATAGATTCAGTCATGTGACACGCGGGAGTTGATGTTATGATGTTAGATATAATGGATTGTAGACTTTAATGTAATGGTTTGGAATAATAAATAGTACATACCCATTATAGATTTTGTTATTATTGAATTATGAAGTGCTTAAAATAATATTAAGGAACTCTAAATAATACATGGTGTCAGGTGAAATAAGCTGAAAATATGGAGACTGTGTTTAAGCCACCGGAACCTATGACATTGAGCTTAGATGGAAATTTGGCGGAACACTGGAAAAAATTCAAACAGCGTTTTGAGCTATTTATGACTGCAAACGATTTGAATAACAAAGAGGAAGAGAAGAAAATTGCTATATTTTTGAGTCTAATTGGCGAAGATGGCCTTGAATTATATAATTCATTCGCATTAACTGTAACACAAAGAGGAAATTTGAAAAGTATAATTGGAAAATTTGATGAACATTGTGGACCTAAGAAAAACGTTATTTTTGAGCGGTTTAAATTCAACTCCATAAGTCAAAGAGAAGGACAAAGTTTCGATACTTTTTTAACAGAATTGAGAAAAGCAGTAAAAACAACTGAGTATCAGGACACAGAGGACATGGTGAGGGATCGCATTGTTATGGGAATTTTGGACAAGGCAACTCAGGAAAAATTGCTGAGAGAATCAAGTCTGACATTAGACAAAGCAATAGAGTATTGTCGTGCTGTCGAAGCAAGCAAGCTGCAATCTAAAGCTCTACAAAATGAAGCAACAGTAAGCATTATAAGAAAATGGGAGAAACAAGGCAAGGAAAAAATGAGAGATGAAAAATATTCTCAACAATGTGGATATTGTGGTTACAAACATGAAAAAGGAAGATGTCCAGCATATGGGAAAAGCTGTGATGAATGTAACATGAAGAATCATTTTGCATCAATGTGCAGAAGAAAGAATAAGGCAGGTAACAAGATAGATAATGTAAAAAATGGTACGAGGAAGAAAAAATGGACTAAACGAGTCAATGAGGTGTCTACAGAAGAAGGATTGGAGGAGAGCGATGAAGAAAATCAGTTTTTCATAAGTTCAGTGGTGAAAAATATGAATGCAATCGATGGAACAAATGATACTATGTGGACAAAAACAGTGAGCGTAGAAGGGTGTAGTATAAATTTTAAGTTAGACACTGGAGCGGAGGTTAGTGTATTACCATTGTCATTTGTAGATAGAATTACACATAATAAGAGCATTATGCCTTCAAATGTTACTTTAGTTTCTTATGGTAGTCCTAGTTTTAAGATCAAGCCTGTAGGCGAAATTATATTAAAATGTACTGTTAATAAGCATGTGGCAGATTTGCCTTTTGTAATAGTTCAAAATGTTGATCAAATGCCTCTTCTAGGCTTATCTGGTTGTCTAAGTCTTAATTTAATAAGGAGAGTAGATAGTATTCAAATGCATTTTAAAACATTAAATGATGTTATTGCTTCATATCCTAATGAATTTGTTGGTTTGGGTGAATTTCCCAAGGTACATAAGATTACTTTAAAAGAAAACTATACACCACATGTCGCAAACTTGAGACGTATCCCACAAGCATTACATGATAGAGTTAAATGCAAGCTTGATGATCTTGAACATCAGGGCATTATTCGGAAGGTTGAGAAACCCACGGAGTGGCTTAATCCTTTGGTTATTGTCGAGAAGAAAAATGGTGACTTAAGACTGTGCTTGGACCCAAAATTTTTAAATGAAGCGATTCAACGTGAACACTTTTTGATTCCGACGGCTGATGAGATAGCTAGTAAGTTATGTAATAAAGAATACTTTACTGTTTTAGATATGAAGGATGGGTACTTCCAAGTGAAGATTGATGATGAATCTGCAGATTATTGCACATTTGGTACTCCCTTTGGGAGGTATCAATTTTTAAGATTACCTTTTGGTATTAGTTCAGCCCCAGAAGTATTCCAAAGGAAGAATGTTGAATTTTTTGGAGACGTGCATGGTGTGGGAATATATTTTGATGACTTGATTATTACAGGTGAGACTGAGCTAGAGCATGATCGGAATTTGCAACTAGTACTGGAGCGAGCTGCAAAATATAATATTAAATTCAACAAAGATAAGATTCAATTTAAGTCAAAACAAGTTAAATTTCTTGGGCAAATATTTTCAAAAAACGGAATTAGTACTAGTGATTCATGATTCATATGTTAAAGCAATAGTCGATATGCCAAAACCACAGAACAAGACTGAGTTATTGAGATTGTTAGGTATGGCAAAGTATCTAGGTAAATTTGTACCAAACATGTCAAGTTACTGCACCTTTAAGATACTTAACCCGAATGGATATTGAGTGGGTGTGGAATCAGTCCCAAGATAGTGCACTTACTCGATTAAAGAATTTATTAACAAACGCTCCAGTTTTGGCATTTTTTAATCCGTCTTTGCCTATAGAAATAGAAACAGATGCTTCTAAGGATGGCATAGGAGCATGTATTATGCAAAATGGCCACCCAGTTGCATTTGCGTCACGGACTATGTCCAAAAGTGAAACAAAATATGCCCAAATAGAAAAAGAGTTACTGGCCATTGTTTTCAGTTGCGTAAAATTTCATTATTTTATATATGGTGTGAATGATGTTAGAGTTTGCTCTGATCACAAACCTTTAGAATCAATATTCAAAAAGGATTTAGCGTCTGTGCCTCCACGGTTACAGCGAATGTTGCTTAAAATATTGCATTATAATTTAAAAGTAGAGTATAAACCTGGTAAATACCTTTACATAGCAGATGCATTATCACGAGCATTTCTAAGTGACAGTATACACGATGATCCTGAAATGGCTTATGCGGTTCACACTGTAGTAAAATATCTACCAATGTCTAATAAAAAAAAAAGTGAATTTAAAGAAGCTACTGCAAGCGATTTGGAACTACAAACAATTATTAAATTGATAGACACTGAATGGCCAGCAAATAAAAATATCCCCATTTTTGCAAGACACTATTATAAATTAAGGGATTATCTGTATGTCTCTAACGGTTTGTTATTTTACAATAATAAATTAATTGTACCACATAAACTACGAAATGAAATGTTAATCAAATTACATGAAGGTCATATGGGAATGGAAAAAATTAAATCCCGAGCTAGACAGATTTTCTACTGGCCTTTATTAAACCAAGATATTGAAAATTTTGTAAGAAAGTGCAAAACTTGTGAACGTTTCTGTCGAAAGAACTCCAAAGAAACTCTGCTACCTTACACAATTCCAGAGAGACCATGGGAAAGAATAGCTGCAGATATATTTTCTTATGCAGATCGATCGTATCTTGTGGTTATGGATTCATATTCAAATTGGCTTGAACTTGTATTGCTACAGAGTAAGTGTGCTAACGAAACTATTCAAAAATTAAAATCGATTTTTTCTAAGTATGGTTGTCCAGATATACTTGTCTGTGATAATATCCCATTTGGTAGTTTTTCATTTAAAGAATTTGCTAAGGAATGGAATTTCAATATTACAACACGCAGCCCCAATTATCCTAGGTCAAACGGATTGGCTGAAAAAGCTGTTGGTATTGCCAAGACTTTACTAAAAAAATCTTTGGAAGAGGGCAAGGAGGTGTTCGAGGCGTTACTGCAATATCGAAATTCCCCATTAAAATATATTGATTACTCTCCAGCACAATTACTTATGGGGCCGTATTTGTAAAACTAAAATTCCTATCTGTGGAGATCTATTGAAACCTGCTTTATGTGAAAATGTATTGCAAAAACTAAAATATAGACAAAGTCAGTATAAGTGTTATTATAATAGAACTGCATCTGATCTTAAGAATTTAAAGCCTGAACAAAATGTCACTATTTATAATCATACCGAGAAAGTTTGGGAACCTGGTAAAGTTTTAGAACCTGATAAAACACCTAGGTCATATAAGGTTGTAAAAGAGTCTGGTAATATTGTAAGAAGAAACAGAGCAGATCTCAGGGAATCTCCAAATCAATTTAAGTTAGATTGCAATCTCAATTGTGATAAATTTGCATTTACAAATAATCCTTCTCCAAAAAACGATCATAGTCAAGTTGTGTCAGGTAATAATACCTCTGAATTGGAGAAATGTACTCGATCTACTCTGGAGAATAATGCAACCTCCACTCATACATCTAGATATGGACGATTAGTTAAGAAACCACAGAGACTGAATTTGTAAGAGGGGAGATGTGTTATGTAGGTTGGTATTACATGTCACGCGTGAATAGATTCAGTCATGTGACACGCGGGAGTTGATGTTATGATGTTAGATATAATGGATTGTAGACTTTAATGTAATGGTTTGGAATAATAAATAGTACATACCCATTATAGATTTTGTTATTATTGAATTATGAAGTGCTTAAAATAATATTAAGGAACTCTAAATAATACAACATATAATATCCATGTATAAATACAATGAAATCGGAACTTATAAATATGAATATGAATTCGTCGTAAACAACTAATTCGAATGACATTTAACAGAATCCAAGCTGACAACCATCCCCAGTTACATAATATATTCACTGAGTCAAGAGAATTACTAGGATTATTAGGTATTATAAAGTATTATTGTAATTTAAATGTTACTTGGCCCGAAGTAACTGTTTATCACGTGACTAGTCTGTTATTGTGAAAGACCTATATACATGTAGCCCAACATACCTCTAAGTGGGAAAATTCTGCACCAATATTTTGGCAGTAAATTGACTTTAAAAATTCCACACCATCTCGAACAGATCCTTCTTCTTTACTATTATTTATTATACCCTTAAAATTCACAATGTCGGTTTCTTTGAGCCCATAATATTGGGGATCTAATTGAGGAATACTGTAAAAATAAATAACAAATTTAAAATTCATCTTTAATCGACATTTATTAGTTGACAGTCTATTTTCAATTTAAAAAGGTAAACCTTGAAAATTTAAGACAAAAAATGGCGTTTTAAGTTAGTTTTGTATTATTTACAAGTTATTTAGGTAGTTTACTGCTGGTCTACAGGAAATTAAAACTCAATAATACGTAGTAACAACTTCCTTTAACAGGCAATAAACCTTTAATATATTTCATTTACCGAATCAAATTTCAAAGGAAAAATTTATTTAGTACCTAATAGTTACTATATGGAAATGGTGTCAACAGAATGTCTTATAATGATTTTGACACCATAAAATAATCGTGTAATAAGAGGGTTGATTGTATATAATTTTATAAACGAAGGCGGATTGATATGTAAGATCTCCAATAATGCCATTGTGTGAGTAGTAGAGATAGAAACAAGTTCTAACCTGCAAACGGTAATTTCGAGTATCTCGTCTTAGCATGCAAAGTTTCATTTTCCTTTGTCCCGCTGTTGAGTAACAGCGTCACTTATCATGAGCTCGATTTCTGGAATGCGTACCAACCAATGATTCATGATAGAATTTTTAACGCTGGAACGTTGCACGCCAAGCGAAATCTATAGACGTTTGAAAGCTGTTTATGGCAACGATTGTATGTATGTGAAGAATGTTGACAGTGGGTTCGACGTGCGCCGGATTACGCAAATACAAATTGCTCGTCAATTAGGAATTAGGCAAGAAAGAGACCAGACGTTAAATTACAGAAAAATTTGCGCCAGATGAAAGCGGCGACAATTAACGGATATTATGAAAGAATAAAGAAAAAACATTTGTCAAGAACTTCTTAATCAGTACCGACGTCAAGGAGATGATTTTCGCATGAGCGCCACCACCTGAGACGAATCTTGGCTTCATCATTATGATTTTGAACACAAGCGGCAGTCAATGGAATATCGTCGCACATGTGGAGGTGCGAAAATTCAAGAGTTCTATCAGTGCAGAAAGTCATGCTCACCATTTTCTGGGATGCAAAGTCATTCATACCAAAAATCTGTCTGGTGATTATTACAAAAATTATGATGTACATGTAAATTTATTTGATTTTGAGACTGGTTTCATTATTTTGTCTATTATAAGTCTTATTCTATAGTTGGAGACCTGTAATATTCTATGATATAGTTATAAAAAATGCAAGGAAGTAGGTATACATATAAATTCTTTTGCAACTCTTAACTGCATGCTTAAGTTTGTTCATTGATATTTATTAATATAAAGAAATATCGTATTATACTTAGCGGCAATAAATTAATTGATTGGCATACTTCTTCTGACGAGATCTAAGAAAAGATCGAAACACGTGTCTGTACGTGGAAGTAACCAATGCGTAATCTATGCGTCGTGTATGTTCATATATATATATATATATATATATATATATATATAAGTGTTTAGATAATTTCTTAGCCGTTCATTAAATATAACATTTGATAAATTATTGGAGTTTTTCGGCTTTTTTTTTTTATATGAAATATTTACAAATATTAAATTAGAATATATGTAATTGCAGAGTAAGTGGGGATGTAAACATTGCTGTCTACAAATTACAAAGCAAATCATACGAAATTTTTTATTTGAAAAATATGGTTTACGTTGGGACTCGAACCCAAGTCTACAACTATCCGGGCTGTCGCCTTTACCACTAGGCCACAATAGACCCAGGTTCAAGCCATATAGAAAAGCATTATAAAGTATAGCAAACGCCAATTAAGTTGGCGCGAGGAGGGGGTGCGCAGAAGCCGTTTTTAAAAACGTCCACCCCCACTACTCAAGTAATTGTCAGATACATTTGTCATTGACGTTTGACGGAACGTAATGTCTTTGCTAGGGGATCATAAAGTGATACACGCTCAGAGGTTAGAATTATCTGACATTTGATGTAAAACCAAATACTAATCTCCCCACTACTTTTAATCCTGCGCGAACTTACCCCTCCTCGCGCCAACTTAATTGGCGTTTGCTATAACAGTGTTAATGAATCAGATGTCAGTTATTGAATGTAGATGTCAAGCTGAAAGCAAAAGTCAGTTTTGAAAGCTCATGTCAGTTTTGATAGCAAATGTCAGTTAGTGAAAGCAAATGTCAGTTATTGAAAGCAGATGTCTGTTTTGAAAGCAGGTGTCAGTTATGAAAGCAAACGTCAGCTTAGAAAGCAGATGCCTATTTTGAAATTAGATGTGAGTTACTGAAAGTAGATGTCAGTATTTTCTATATGGCTTGAACCTGGGTCTATTGTGGCCTAGTGGTAAAGGCGACAGCCCGGATAGCTGTAGACTTGGGTTCGAGTCCCAACGTAGACCATATTTTTCAAATAAAAAATTTCGTATGATTTGCTTTGTAATTTGTAGACAGCAATGTTTACATCCTCACTTACTCTGCAATTACATACATTCTAATTTAATATTTGTAAATATTTCATATAAAAAAAGAGCCGAAAAACTCCAATAATTTATCAAATGTTATATATATATATATATATATATATATATATATATATATATATAAGGTAAACTTAATAAGTCGGCGATTAAAGGTCTGGTTTATTACTTCAAAGTATATATATTTAAAACAACCCTACATGTTTCGGCAATGATGCCTTTGTCAAGGATATAAAAAAATATAAATATTTATATTTTTTATATCCTAGACAAAGGCATCATTGCCGAAACATGTAGTGTTGTTTTAAATATATATACTTTGAAGTAATAAACCAGACCTTTAATCGCCGACTTATTAAGTTTACCTTATTATACCAAGGTCACGAAAATATTATATATATATATATAGTAAATTCAATCAGTTGGCGATTTAAGGTCTGGCTTTACTTCAAAGTACATATATATATATTCAAAACAACCCTACATGTTTCGGCAATGATGCCTTTATCAAGGATATAAAATATAAATGACAGTATACAAATGTCATATAATTGAGTTGCTATGGATAAAATTATTCAAAGATACATGCCAATTGAATAATAATAAATCATGCCTTAGTATTCCAAAAACAGATAGACAACAAAAACAGGGAAAAGCAAGACATGAGTTATTATGTATGCGCCCGTGGAGCGTCTTAAGATGCAAAGTTGTCGGCATTCGCCTTAAACGAGAAGGAAAACCACGAAAACCTACTCGGACAACCAGACAGGAATCAAAACACGGAACAGTCAGCGTGATAAGCAAATGTATATGATATTTAAATGTAATTGATATTTAAATAACTTAAGATATATAATTATATAACAAAAAAAATATATTATGATGGTAAATTGCAGATCGTTACACAATTAAGTTATAGTACCTATATTCTGCTTAAATTTTTTATTCATTTCTGTTGTTAATTGAATTTTTTTCCTGTTTAATACTAATCATTTCTTTAATTTCTCTTTTCATTGTGTGTTGTTCTTTATCAATTATCTGTGTGTTTTCAAAATCGAAATGGTGATCGCGTTGTAGTTTGTGTGTAGATAAAGCAGTTTTGTCTATTTTAGAGTATTTGTGGGCTTGTATTCTTTTGTATAAATATTGTTTCGTTTGGCCTATGTAGTAACTATCGCAATCGCGACATGGTATTTTATATATGACATGTGTTTCTCGATTTTTTTCTATTTTAGGTTTAAGTTTTGAAAACATTTGGTATTGCCATGGGCTCTCCTTTAGCTGCTCCTATTGCAAATCTAGTAATGGAACGTTTAGAACAAAACGTTATCAATTCATTAGACTTCCACCCCATTTTTTTCAAAAGATATGTTGATGATATCATAACATGTATTCCGACTAACAAAATACACTATCTCTTAAATAAATCATGACATTTCTATACAATTAATTTTGTCATGACACATAGGTATTATACATTGACTGACTTATTTTCATTTCCAATTACACATGGGAATAAATATATGGTGGCGTAGGCAACCAGTTATACACCAGTCACATTTTCAAACTGTCAAAAATTTATGTTTTTCGTTCATACTTAAATCTTAAATTATATACATTTTATTGAAAAATACATAATTTAATTAACATAAGTTAATTATCCCAATAATATTTGAGAAGACAATTTTAAATATTTTTAACAAATTCAAAGAAGATGGATAGTATTTCTTTAAGGTTGAAATACCTATATCTATAGTAAAATAGTAAATAGTAAAATAGTAGATAGTAAAATTAGTATATCAAAAAAAGGTAGAAAATATAACAAAAATTCTTGTAGGTAATAAATATGTTCTATTTCTTTAATAATCACAATAACATTTGGACTGTACAATTATTTGACAGTACCACTACTGGAATTAAAGATTGAGGGAGGAAAGCAAGGCTATTTTCATATGAAGGAGGATCAGTTACTAGAGTAGCAACTGTTTGAGAACCTCGATTTAAAGGGAATGTTTTCGTTGTACTGAAAATGCTACCGGGGTTACTTCTTTTCTAGATCAAGAAATGTTTAATATTATGAAGAAATAGATCTTGAAAATAAAGAACAAATGCCTGTAATCGAAACAGACATTAGTCTCATCAAAAGTCACTTTCATTATTTGGATTTTTGCAAGAAAGAATAAGAGAAAGTAAAATCAATTACAGCCGATGTAATAATAACTATAGGGCAATACTTTGAAAGGCTAAATTCAAATCAGGACGTAGATCCTCTTTTATTTTGGAAGGTACATTTTAAGAAAAAAGGGTAAATACATTTTTTATTTGGATTTTCTTTTAGGTAACAGGAATGGAGCTGAAACCCTTAAAACAATGTGCTAGGAAATACTTCTGTATTCGAGCGAGTTCAGCAGAAAGTGAGAGTGTATAGTACAGCTCGTTTAACAATAGAACAAAGGTGTGGAAGACTAAAACCGAAAAATCTGAATATAATATTGTTCCTAAATAAAAATATTAATAAGTAAACTAAGTATTTATTTTATTAAAATTACACCCAACCCTATAAGCTAAAGATATTACTCAATGAGTTTCATCTTACTATACTTTCTAACTATTAAAGATATGAATGTTTAAGCATTCAAAGGGAAATTATTGCCATACAGAATGTAGAATGTAGATTGCCATACAGAATGTACATGAAACTCTTTAAATCTATTTCAAAACTTAAAATTTATCACGAAAATATTCTAGAATCTAGTTTGGCAATAATGGTTATACTAGCAACAGTGGGTAATACTAAAGAAAATAAAGCTACAAAGAATTAGATTACGTTTTTAGAAAAGAAAGAAAATCTCATTTTGAATGAAAAAATTAATTTATTCTAACGATTAATTAAGATAAACAAAACAACATAACAAAAACGTTTATAGCAAATTTTCGAAATGTCCTCCTTGTCTTTCAAGGCAATAAGCAAGGCGATTTTGAAAACAGCGCAGGGTATTCCGAATAAATTCTGGATTTATTCCATCACATGCAGTAAGTATACGTTCTTTCAATTCATCCAAGTTATGAATTTGCAAGTTATTATAAATTTTGCTTTTTAGGTAACCCCAAAGAAAGATATCATTTGGAGATAAATCAATCTTGGGGGCCATGATATGAGGCCAAACCTGCCAATCCACCGTCTTTGAAATGTGTTACTTAAAAAAATCCGGATGGCGTGAGTAGAATAAGTGCCGGAGCCCCATCCATTTGAAACCAATGTTGATCAACATTTAGTATCTCAATTGTTGGAATGATGTGGTTTCGTAAGAGATTTAAATATTTTTCTGCAGTGAGTTTATCGTCAATAAAAAATGGGCCAATAAGTCTATCGTTTATTATTCCAATCCGACATTGACTTTTTGAGGGTACTATGTTCGGGATAGCTTATGGGCATGAAGATTTGTACGGGACCAATACCTAATGGATTAATGGAAAGGAAATTTAGTATTTTTCAATGGATAAATGTAGGATACAAACCGGAAATTCTGAGAATTGAATTCACCATTTATGGTAAATGTAGCTTCATCAGTAAAAATGATTTTATTTAAAATTGCTTCATTTTCATTTAACATATTAAACATTTTTTTCACAAAAATCAGTTCGTTTTACTTTATCTCCTCGAAATGCTCCTGATGGTTTGATACCTTGTATGCCTTATATTTAAATTCTTTCAGGGTTCTGTACACTTGAACTGTAAGATACTCCAAAATGCCTGGCTACATCTAAAAGCGATCCTACAAACCGTTCTTCTTAACAGGATATTCAGCTTCATGACTTCTGTTAACACATTATTGATTTTATTATTTTTGTGTGTGAATTTAGAAGACAACCATCTTATTTGAATCTATTATAAATATTTAAAATTGTCTTTGCACAAGTTATAGGCCTGTTAGGATAAGTAACGGCAAACATGTCTCTGACCGTCCTTAAACTATTATTCTTCTGATACCACATTACCATTGAAACTTTTTCGTCTTTGCTATACGTATCCATGATTTAAATAAATTATCTATTTTTCAATAAAGTATATTTAATTTAAGATTTTTGTTATGAATAAAAATTGGGAAATATATGACATTGAAAAAATTTTTTTCTTCAAACGATCTAAAATATGATCATTTTAATACTGAATACATACCTTAGAAGTAATACATTTTTTTACTAGTAAAAAAATGGGCTCATTTCTTTACTAGTAAAAAAATGTAACCGACCAATCATAACTCCTTAAAGTGACTGCACAATTATTTGATAACTGTCAAATATTTACAAAATGGGCGAAGAAGAATTTCAATGTACGCCATCAGAATTAATAAAAATCGCCAATCAAGCTGCTGCAAATTTAATCCCAACCAAATCTCGTAAAGTGTGTGAAAATGCGTATGGAAAATTTCTGAAGTGGACTAGAGAACACAACAACTACACCGAAAACGTTTTGTTGGCATATTTTGCAAGTTTATCGAAAAATTTGAAAAGCTCCATATTATGGGCACAATATTCAATCATTAAAGCTCAACTAAACTTAACACATAATGTAAATATTGGAAAATATAACAAATTGACAGCATTTTTAAAGCGTCAAGGCGAAGGTTATAAACCAAAAAAATCTAAGGTATTGTGTAAAGGTGAAATTGACAATTTCTTAATTAATGCACCGAACGGAGAATATTTAGTTGCTGAGGTACGTATAAGTGTCAGTGCGCAATATAACGTTCTTTTACTATAATCGGAGACTTTTACATGAATATGTACAGAGTTGCTGCTCTTCGTCTAAAGGCCACAAACTTGACCAGATTTTTTTATTAAATATCAAAATGGGAAATGTCAGAATGTCAACTACTTCTATCAACACCGACATCGAAATAGGCAATAGTGATTTCAATATACAAAATTATTCTGTTCATAATTGTATTTTTAATATTACTTAAATAAATAAAAGTTTACCCAAAACACTTTGACAGTTGTTTGACAGATATATAAAACCTATATTTAAGCGACTATAATGCATGATATATTTAAATGTGTAGCTCACAAGAACGGTAAAAATTATTTGAAGAAAAAATAGTATACATCACACGGAGTAGAAAGCTTTTTGTGTCTCGCCCAGTTTGCACTGTCTCGGCTATCGCCTCGACAGCAAACTTCTGGGCTCGACACAAAAATGACAGCTTTCTACTCCTAGTAATGTAATATACTATTTTTTATTTACTCTCCATGGCAATCTATTTAATTAATGAATTAAATTTAAAGAATTAATGTTTTTACGTAGATTTTGGTGCATAACTGGTTGCCTACGCCATCATATATTTATGCGTGTGTGTAATTGGAAATGAAAATAAGTCAGTCAATGCATTATACCTATGTGTAATGAGTGTAATGACTAGAGCTGAGGATGTTTGCGGTACGGCAGGACCATATGTAGTGCATCCCCACATTTAACTATTTATCTAAATATTCTCTGAAATGATTTGCCGAATCTCATAAATTAATAGAGTGATATTTTAGTATGCACTGGATATTGTTATTATACAAAATCATAATAGCCATTTGTATTTATGGATCATAAATAATAATACGCATGTATTTGTATTTGGTTGTGAATTCAATTTAAACTTAAAACGAATCGTAATATTTTAACGACAAGCCGTCCTTACAATACATGCATTCGAGACAAAGTGTGCAACTCTACGAATAACTTCCATAATTGATCGAAAATGGACATTTTGGAGCTGAAGTAAAGCCCCTATTCTTAGAAAATTTTATTACTGTCGTTAAGAACTATTATTATAAACAACAAAGGCCTTTTATTAGTGTTGAAGTTTTAGTTTCATTGAATTTCCATGTTGTAAGTAGTCAATTGTAAAGTGTTCATTCACAATATTCTAAAACAAGGTATAAATTTAACGAAAATCCAGAAAAACACATTAGAAGTTATAACTTATAACTTCTAACTTCATTCACCTAGTTCAAGTAGGTAGTATATATAAAATATATGCAAAATATGTGCTGCCAGGCTTTGAAAGGCTGTGTGACAAGATTTTAATAAATCGAGGTTTCTTTTGTTTTCGTAGCTTTTATTGCATTTGGTTATAAAAATAATATAATAAATAGTAATAAATACAGCTTCTAATCTAGTAATATATTATCAGAATGTGTTTTTCTGGATTTTAGTTAAATTTACACCTTGTTTTAGAATATTGTGAATGAACACTTTACAATTGACTACTTACAACATGGAAATTCAATGAAACTAAAACTTCAACACTAATAAAAGGCCTTTGTTGTTTATAATAATAGTTCTTAACGACAGTAATAAAATTTTCTAAGAATAGGGGCTTTACTTCAGCTCCAAAATGTCCATTTTCGATCAATTATGGAAGTTATTCGTAGAGTTGCACACTTTGTCTCGAATGCATGTATTGTAAGGACGGCTTGTCGTTAAAATATTACGATTCGTTTTAAGTTTAAATTGAATTCACAACCAAATACAAATTCATGCGTATTATTATTTATGATCCATAAATACAAATGGCTATTATGATTTTGTATAATAACAATATCCAGTGCATACTAAAATATCACTCTATTAATTTATGAGATCCGGCAAATCATTTCAGAGAATATTTAGATAAATAGTTAAATGTGGGGATGCACTACATACGGTCCTGCCGTACCGCAAACATCCTCAACTCTAGTAATGACAAAGGAAAAACCTGGTATAAATATATAGTATTATACAATACATAGATTTATAAATTTATTTGAACAGACAGCTTCAAACGGTTTCTAGTTGTTTTAACCAATCATCATATAAGACTTTTACCAGCTTAAAAAGTAAAATTGAATCCTGATTGGTCAAAACGCTCCAGTGAATAGAATATTTTCATTATTTTATTTAGTTAGTTGCCTGGCATTTTCTCTATTTATAACTCATTTTTACTTCTTACTTATAACTAACATATAATAAATAATATAAAGAACAAAGAAGGCCTAGATATAATAAATAATGGCTGACAAGAAAAAATTTCAAATAAGCGGTTATCAAAAAACTGCAAATCACAATGTAAAAGCATAGGACACGACATATTTGAAAAGCAGGTGACGTCACGCAGTCATGTGTACCTACAAACCTACAAAGTACAGATAATTTATTTTGGATGCGCTCGATCCATATCTCTAGTACTCTGGAGGTTATTTTCAGCATCAAATTCAAATAAATATGTATTAATCGCACGAACTTCGACTACTAAAAACAGTATAATAATTTCTATGAAATATACCTCTATTTTTAATTTATCTTAGTTTATCAATTAATATAAATAAATGTTCTCCAAACTTTTTAATTTTTTTCGTTTTACCTATAAAAATCCCTAAAATAGTATTGCAAAATAAGTTATTTTGTCATAAATCCAACAAAAGAAGTAGGTATTTGTTACAAATACTAGTTACTAGAACTTTTAATTAAAAATATAAAAAGTTTAATAATAAATAATTTCAATAAATGTTCAAAGTGTGCTTCATTTTCAATACATACGCCACTCTTCGCTTCATATTATCGACGGCCTTCAAAATTGCGAAATCCAAAGTTCGAATGTAGCTTTCGATAACTTACGCATTTTTATTGAATTGACACCTATTTCAAATTTTTTTCTCTATAAAATTTCCATTATTAGATTTAATTAAATATTTCTGTCGTTGTTGAACAAAAGGGTGCCAAACATTTTTGCTGAACTCCCAGAGCAGAGCTCTATTGAAATTCGTTAAAATATACAGTTGTTTTATTTAAAATTATAAAGTTAACATCGTTTCCAGCTAAATCAGAAGTCTGATTGGGATATAAATATATTCGGAATCGCCCATTTTCATTTAATTAATTGTGGGAAGTCTTATTAAAGTAGTAGTAGCGAATGTATCCATACATATGCCTAACCTGGTATATATAAATTTTACTACACTTCAAAAAGGTGTTCGGTTATTATATATTTCATGAAGATTTGGTTTAAAAAATGTTAAATATATCTTCACAAATGTGTGTGATTAAAAACAACAATATTTGTAACGTTATGTTGGCAACGTGCAACATTTAAATGATTTGAACATTAAATGTGAATTATTTCGCTTTCCAATATTTCGTTTTAAAATATTTCAATGACAAACGAATAAACTAAATGGGTACATAACCTCTTCTCAATGGCAATTCATGTTAATTCCATTATAATTTGGTATGTTAATTAACAGAATATTTATGAGTTCAATTAATTTGATACTAACATGTGTTTTATTAATGTAAGTATAAAAAATACGTACGCAATCTTATATACAATTTACCTTGTAATTTTAGATAAAGCAATTGGATTAACATCAGCGATTCTATGAGCATATTTACGATATGCTGTAACTAACCTATAAAAGTTACTCTGTTCATTTCTATTGCGTCTAATTTCATCGGCCACTGAAATTGAAGCCTTTTACTAACTGAAACTAATACATAAATAAAATTCATTTTAATTACCCGTATAATTATTTAATTCTTTTCTTTTGAAACCAAACACATTTTCACTTTCATAGTGTCGTCTCCAGGGATGATTGTACTTATTTTTATGAAGCGTAAATAAACGCACACATTTACTGCACCTACCGCTATACATTTTTTTAGACAACGTCGTATAATACCACAGTATAATACTGTTTCATCGAAGTTTTGTAATTCAATAATGATAAATTTTTAGCGCAATGTTTCGCTTACAACATTTGACCTCAAAAAATAGACTAGATATAATTATCGTTGTGTGTGTGTATAAAATATGTGTTATAATAATAATCTTGACGTTTAAAGAGCCTTTTTATCATTTATTTACTTCATATTTTCACTATATACATATACGTAATGCATACGTATTTCTAAAACTGTTTTTTTAAATTTTACGTAAACACAATAACATTGAAATAATGAATTCTATTATAAATCACTAATTTTAAGTTTAAAATGAGCTTTTATTATTCCGAATGAGCTGAAGTTTAAACCAAAGCCAGTTAGAGAAACTTTCTATTTTTTTGCCAGGTATTTTAATTATATTTTAATTACAAACAAATTTAATAACCCCAACAAAAAATAAAATGAGTTAAAATTCAAAGTTTTTATGCAAATAAATACATTGCTGATTGTTGTAGCGGATATGCATGTTAATATGTTAATTAGATTTGTTTGATGAACACGCACATACTTTTGACTTTAATTATAGAAATTTAATATGTCCTTCTTAATAATGATAATTTTTTGACGTTTGTTTATTAACAATTGAATCGATTCTGCCTTTACTTGATGTAAATCCATATCAAATGATAAAAACACACAACGTTGTATTAGATTTACACTTTATTTAATAATATTTAACAATGACTATATAACAGCTGTTTCACCGTACAACGGTTTCTTCAGATATAACAAGCGGTACTATAAAACATTTTACTTAAACGTAAATATTTTTTATTTTATGACTTAATGGTATTCTCAGAAATTGGAAACCGAAATATTTTTACCCGCCTCTTATAGTATAAGGGATACATATAGATAATATAAATTATATTATAAGTGACACATATCTAACAAAATATTTCAATCAAAAATAGGAAATAAATTCAACAGAGGGGAGGAATTAAGCTCTGTTTTGTCATTTAATAATTTATTTGAAAATTTTTGTTTATTAATTTGCATTGCTTCTAATAAATCGAGTTTCTTACTTTTCTTTTCTTCGTGTAGGATCTTGAAATTATTATTAAAACTATGGCTTTCTTCAATTAAATGGTTGGAGTATGCTGAATCTGTTTTCCCATTTCTAAACGAATAATAATGTTCGTATATGCGCTTTTTGAACGCGCAGGTAGAACGTTCAAAAAGCGCATATACAAACATTATTATTCGTTTAGAAATGGGAAAACAGATTCAGCATACTCCAACCATTTAATTGAAGAAAGCCATAGTTTTAATAATAATTTCAAGATCCTACACGAAGAAAAGAAAAGTAAGAAACTCGATTTATTAGAAGCAATGCAAATTAATAAACAAAAATTTTCAAATAAATTATTAAATGACAAAACAGAGCTTAATTCCTCCCCTCTGTTGAATTTATTTCCTATTTTTGATTGAAATATTTTGTTAGATATGTGTCACTTATAATATAATTTATATTATCTATATGTATCCCTTATACTATAAGAGGCGGGTAAAAATATTTCGGTTTCCAATTTCTGAGAATACCATTAAGTCATAAAATAAAAAATATTTACGTTTAAGTAAAATGTTTTATAGTACCGCTTGTTATATCTGATGAAACCGTTGTACGGTGAAACAGCTGTTATATAGTCATTGTTAAATATTATTAAATAAAGTGTAAATCTAATACAACGTTGTGTGTTTTTATCATTTGTTTATTAACATATTTATTATTAAGAAAGCTTAGACTTTAATAATTTTATTCAAGCAAGAAGCGGCAAATATATACCAATGCAAGGTATTAGACGTAGGTATATAAAATATTTCAATCAATATCTTATAATCTGCTATTTATTTTTTGAAGCTGTTGCATCTACAATAAATTTGTGCGTAAATACAGTGGGAATGTGTTAAAATTACTACAGGAGAAATATTTACATCTTTCTTTGATTTTATTAGAGAACAAAACTTTTGTGCAAATGTGAAACTAATAAAATTAAAGGATTGCTGGTGACAGTGTATTATAATTATCATATTTGTGTATCGTTTAGCTTAAAAAATATAGCATTTTCCAAAATACAGTTATTTTAATAATATCTATAATGAGAGAGCAATAAGGAAATTCATTTAGCTGCACATCATTTCACATAATTTGGATAAAAATTTGTATACCTACATCTAAAAAATGTATTTAAAAATATTTGCATTTTACATATAAGTACATATTAAAGAGAGTAAAACAGTAGTTTTGCGCCAAAAGATAGGTAAAACGTAACCATTTTTTCCAGTTTCAGTATTTGGTTAAACATGTGTTCGTTCCTTTACTTCAAGTTATGGTTGATTAATACTTACTTTTTTGCTTATGTATGGGATAAATTGCTACTATCGTACAATGATTTTTTTTGCTTTTAGCAGAAATATGGTTTGATTTCAGTTTCCGATTTCAATGTAATTGAAAAAAAAATAAGAATAAATAAAAAGAGAAATTGTTTTGATGGGAAACTCCGTGTGTTCAGTAAATTTTTTTCGTAAATGTCTGAACACAATGAGTGTAAATCCCTCTTTTATTAGCATAATATACATTAAATCTTTTACCTACACTTACATAATTACCTTAAAAAAAATTATATAATAATTTCCTACTTAGAAACTTCATTAATATTTCGCGATTATCACAATATCTGGTAGTTACTTGAGACCCAGGACGTCGAACTATTTCTGAGGACCTGAAACAACTTACAATCTCATGAATGTATTTGGTAAACATTATTATATAATTATATTTGGTTTACATTTTATTCACCATATTTACCAAACCCAACAATTTATAAGTATAAAAAAATTATATCTAACACATCACACACACACACGAATCTAAATCAAGAACATCACACACACATAACTAAATTTAACACACCACAGTTCATTATGTTGCATATTGTTCACGAATATATATATTGAAAACTACTCATCTTCAAGATCAGAACCTGAATCTAATGAAATTTCTGAGGATGACCCAGTATTTACAGTAAAAGTAAAATTTTCTAATACATTTTCAAAAATTTTGTTTTCTTCTGTTATAACGTGATGAATGCTATTTTTCCATGCGTCAGCATCAACCATGTCTAATCCTTCTAATAATAAATTTATTACTTCGTCCAATTTAAATGTCTTATTATTGGCCTTGACTTGAGCCCATATAAGTTCAATGGGGTTAAGATTACAGTGATATGGCGGTAAACGTAAAACTGTACGGCCACTTTCTCTAGCTATTTCATCGACCACGTATGAAATTGGATGACAGGATGTCTAATTTTTTACAAGCTCAAACAATTCAATCTTTAGCATACAATTATCATAATGGTTAAAAGCCATTCAATGAGTGCCTCCTTTTTCCATGATGAAGTATGTGACTTTTCTGTTTTAGTAGAATGATAAGGCGCATTATCCATTACTATAACACTATTGGGCTCAAGAGAAGGTAATATATTTTGCATCCATGCGATAAACACCTCACTATTCATATCTTCATGGTAATCTGCAGTTTTCTTGGATTCAAATAATAACAAACCCCCATTCATAAAACCAGTTTCGCTGCCAATGTGAAGCACAATTAGTCGCATTCTTTGCCAGATGGTGCTTTTAAACCAGTAGAATTAAGAAGTTTGGATTAAGTACCGTTGTATCTTTCCATATTTTTGCTTTTGTGTAACCAGCATTCACCCATGTTTCATCTAAATAATAGATTTTTCTCCCTTCTGCATGAAACTTTCTTATACTTGTCAAATAACGCCATCTACATAAGATAATATCATTTCGTTCAATTAATAAGTTATTTAGTGTGCGTTTTTCCCACTTGAATCCGAGTTTCTTTAGGATTCTCCAAAGTGAAGTTAGTTTTAAAGGAGGTAAACTGGCATCTCCTTTAATAGTTTCACATATTTTTGTGCAAGTTGGTAACTCATTTTTAAAGAAAAATGACTGCACGTGCCTTCTAATCGTACTTTTTGATACTTCATCTAATTTATTGTAAGCATCTCGGCAACTTCGTTTTCTTAATGGAGACTGTGCAACTCCAGACATTTCAATTTCCTTAATAATGTCAAACATAATATTCCTACCAATCCCTACTTGTAATTATATGTAACATATTAGTTTTGTTCTTAAAATACACATTGTAAGCCATCTGCCTCTGTCCACTTTTTACATATTTTCCTTTACGATTTTTTTGGGACCTGGTAAAGCTGCGTCATCCATGCTCTAAAACGATTGCGATTAAATAAATGAAATAAATTAATGAGTGATAAAATATTTTTAGAAAATGATGTTTTCACTTTATAATCTCTATAAAGAACTATCTTTAACGAATATTAATAATAAGTAACACAATAAACAACTAGTAAACCATGCAATTGACTAACACCGACAGAAATACCGGTCAGTACTGACAGCAAAACGCTAATTTGACAGAACTAAGTAAACATAATTTTGCCTGCATAAAAGCGGCCTCCATTTTAGCCAATCACAAGCTCTTATTTTAAGCCCTCTCTTTCCCAACGGTTTATTCTTATTTGGAATGGACATTAGAAGTTTTGCTGAATTGTTTGCTTTATTATTCAGTGCAATAAAATTTATAATTTTTCTTCATAATTCAATGTTATTTCTGTATAATTTAGAAAGATCCTGTATATACCTTATCTAACAAATTAATATAGGTACAATATAAAGAGCAGTAACTGATCAATAATTTCTAGTTCCATTATATTCTTGATTGCATACCTATAAAAACGCAAAGACATTGTGTCTTCATAATCTTTGGACATATCTTGCACATTGTTTACACTTATCATATGAATAAAAAAATTAAAAAAACAGTTTTTGTTAACATCTTTATTAAAAAGAAGAGTACTGTTAATACAAATATGTCTAGAAAACATTATAAAAGATATTTTTACTCATTATATTTCAGGAAATGCACTACCAATCATATTTTTACCGCGATAGCGGAATGTGTAAGTCCTAATAATGAAATTCTTTCCATCAAATCTCAAAGGACAAACTTTATCAGCCCTCAGTAAAAAGCATGTGGTGTACAATGCTATCTCCAATTCAGGACTAGTACCGATAAACATGGAACCCACTGGTTTATCTATTCCATGCAATACGAAGTGGTATTTCAAAATCGCTCCCTTCTAGAATGACAAAAATTATATTTTAAGAAAACAAAATTAGCATTAAGATCCTGATTAAATTACATTATTACTCAGTTCAAATTTCTTCAGATATCCTAAATAATTCGCGTAGTTGCTAGCTTCGGCATCATGGAAATAAATCCAATTATGAAGACCAGAAATGTCTTCGCCTTTTATTTCAGCTAAAAAGACATGTTCGAAACCGCTGGATCCAATCTTGCCTTTCCCGCGAGAGTACATATTGAACCATATTTCTTTGAGTTTATCTTTGAATGATTTCGGATCTTTATCAATAACTCCTACAAAAAGAATTTAAAGTAACGGATATTTAACAGTAGCGTGACTTTGTTTATGAAAAAAAAAAGAGAGAGGGGGGGGGGAGAGGGAGAGGGGGAGAGAGAGAGAGAGAGAGAGAGAGAGAGAATTTCTTAGCCGTTCATTTAATATATCAATTGATAAATTCTTGGAATTTTTGGCTTTTATATTAAATATTTTCAAATTAGTATGTTATTTTGCCAAGTAAATGTAAATGTAAATATTGTAGCCTACAAATTACAACGCAAATTATACGAAATTTTATTTGAAAAATTTTCGTCCGCGTTGAAACTTGAACCCAAGTCTACGGTTTGCCGGACCGTCGCTTTAACCAACTAAGGCATTGGTTTCGAGTCTATTGGAAACGCCTTATAAGGCACAGATGTGCGACGGTCTGGCAAACCGTAGACTTGGGTTGAAGTCCCAACGTGAACGAAAATTTTTCAAATAAAATTTCGTATGATTTGCGTTGTAATTTGTAGACAGCAATGTTTACATTCACATTTACTTCGTAAAATAACATACTAATTTGAAAATATTTAATATAAAAGCCAAAAATTCCAAGAAGAATTTCTATTTATATATATATATATATATATATATATATATATATATTGAATTTAATTGGAGTGAGAAATAGCAATTATTCAAATCTCCTCTCACATGTAATTGTCGCTAAATTTGTGCAATTGATTCTACAATCTGACAAGATTACTCATCCCGAAGAATGTAGACGCAAACATGTCGCGACGTTAGCCATCCACCTGTGCGGATAATGAAAATTGTATGAAAAAAACCACATCCGTCCAGAAACGTGCATATATCGATATTTCACTGTCGTTACAGATCATCAGTACACGATATTCTAACATGGACATGATTTTATTTTTATACTTTCGTGTATATATACGAATTATATTGAATTTAATTGGAGTGAGAAATAGCAATTATTCAAATCTCCTCTCACATGTAATTGTCGCTAAATTTGTGCAATTGATTCTACAATCTGACAAGATTACTCCTGCCGAAGAATTTTCATTATCCGCACAGGTGGATGGCTAACGTCGCGACGTGTTTGCGTCTACATTCTTCGGCAGGAGTAATCTTGTCAGATTGTAGAATCAATTGCACAAATTTAGCGACAATTACATGCGAGAGGAGATTTGAATAATTGCTATTTCTCACTCCAATTAAATTCAATATAATTCGTATATATACACGAAAGTATAAAAATAAAATCATGTCCATGTTAGAATATCGTGTACTGATGATCTGTAACGACAGTGAAATATCGATATATGCACGTTTCTGGACGGATGTGGTTTTTTTCATATATATATATATATATATATATATATATATATATATATATATATATATATGGCAAACCCAATCAGTAGGCGATTAAAGGTCTGTACATCACTTCAAAACATATGTATTTAAAAAACTCTACATGTTTCGGCTGTATACGCCTTTTTCAAGAGAATACAAAATATGAATGACAGGATACAAATGTCAAGTCACTTGACATTTGTATCCTGTCATTCATATTTTGTATTCTCTTGAAAAAGGCGTATACAGCCGAAACATGTAGAGTTTTTTAAATACATATGTTTTGAAGTGATGTACAGACCTTTAATCGCCTACTGATTGGGTTTGCCATGTCATACCAAGGTCACGAAGTTATTATATATATATATATATATATAACTTAAAACAAATTATCGACGTACTACATTGATTAAAATAATTAAAATAATAAAATTAAAAACGGGCAAGCGGTCTGTCAATTAAAACTCATTTATTTATTATATTTCACAACGAGTTTGTTGCTTCTTCAGGAGATAAGAATGTAGAGTTAAACAAAAGTGACGTACAGATATTTCAAAATTAAAATGTCTGTGTCAAGCTAATTTGTAATCGAGTCTATTCTTTTTGTTATTGTCGGTCAACTTTAAAAGATCATCTTTTATAATATAGTCGATCGCACAGTGGCGTGACAAATTTTTTTTAAATATTTTTGCCATTTTTTTCTGGCTTATGAGAGGGAATTTTGTGAAAATATTTTGGATTTATATTCTATATAATTACGTCTTTTAATTTTTCATACGTTGTTTTTTATTTCAAGGACACCCGGTATATTTGACTGACATTTTACTTGAAGTTTGTAGATTTCGGATTTATGAATGACTCGATTACAAATTATCTCGATCGTTCATTATATGCCAATGAATGTTAATCACGTGCGTGGGTATTTGAGTGGTTTCAGCGTTTTCAAGATGGTCGAGAAGACGTTGAAGATAACGTACGCCCGTGACGCCCTTCCACGTCAAAACGAATGAAAATATTGAAAACATAGGTAATCTGATCCGATCTGATCGTTGGTAAACTATTCGTGCGATTGTTAAAACTGCAGGAATTGACAATGAATGCATGAGACAAATTATTTAAATTTAAACATGCAAAAAATTTGTGCGAAAATGATGCCGAAAATTCTCACTACGACACTTTAAATGCCATTGAAAATGACGCAAACTTCTAGAAATGAGTGATTACATGTGATAAAACTTGGTTTTTCATCTATGATCCAAAACCTTGATGTTTAGCTCAACTCCGTGAGAAACTCAAGATGTTTCTAACCAAATATACCAACCCAGTGTTAGACCATCCGTCTTATTCGCCTAACCTGGCACAATGTGACTTTTAACAGTTACCCAATGTCAAATCTGCATTAAAAAGAGCACGATTTCAGACCGTTGAAGCTGTGAAACAAAATGCCCCTCGCGTCATAGACGAGCTCTAAGAAGAAGACTTCCAGGATTGTTTTGTACAATAGAAAATTCGAGTGGAGCAGTGTAGTGATATAGGTTGGATATATATAAGGGGATAATAATTAAATATGTATAAATTTAAATGAAGGTTTACAGCACTAGTCTCGTTATTTTATAGCCACACTTTGTATTTACGGTAGTGAGAGTAGGTAAATATATTTGCTGCTAAAGTCTATTACTATAGTACAGGGTGCGGCAAAATAAACAGTGCAGTTGCGATGGGCGACTACATCCGCTGTGGTGAGGATGGGAACCTGGGAGGGGATTCATTGTGTCCGGTAACTCACCCCGTTTTCAGTCGTAACAATGGTTTGGAACGGAGAGCATCGCGGCTTCGCCGTTCGCACGTTTTTTGAAAGCGGTCGTTCTTTCATCATCACTCAGCGGACCTTCCGACGGCACTTTAACATGCCACTTCGTGATCCCGTTCCGCACCGCAATGTTATCGCGAGTTGGGTTCGTGCGCTGGAAGAAACTGGTTCAACAAAAAGGCCTAGGGGTATGGGAAGACCCAGAACAGTGAGAACTCCCGAAAATGTAGCTCTAGTGAGAGCAGCTGTTGAACAATCACCAACACGCTCTGCCCGGAGACATGCAACTGCATTAAACATGTCCGACCGCTCTGTAAGGAGGATTTTGCATAAAGATTTATTCTTCTATCCCTATAAGATTATGCTGGTTCAGGAGTTGATGCCTCCAGATTTTCAAAACCGTGTGAATCGCGCCCAAGAAATGTTAGACCGTATCCCACCAAGGTCAACGTTCTTCAGTAGTGATGAAGCCCACTTCCATCTCTCTGGAGCCGTAAACAAACAGAATTTCCGTTATTGGTAGACAATAACCCACGACAAGTTCACGAGAGACCTCTCCACTCCCCGAAAGTCACTGTATGGTGTGCCATTTCCAAATTTGGGGTTATTGGACCATACTTTTTTGAGGAAGATGAGCGTGCAACAACCGTCACCGCTCGGCGTTATGTTGCGATGCTCGAAATTTTTTTTTGATCCACAATTGGCACGGTTGGCTGAAGAACAAGACCTTGGGGATATTTGGTTGCAACAAGACGGGGCTACGGCCCACCCAGCGCAGATTTCAATGACAAAACTGCGGCAGATGTTCCCTGCGCGCCTCGTCTCTCTGAGAGGCGACCTGGGGTGGGCGGCGAGATCACCGGATTTGAGCATTTGCAATTTTTTCCTGTGGGGCTACCTCAAGGAAAAGGTTTTTCAGCATCGTCCTCACAATCTGAAGATCCGTATTACAGAGGAAATCGCCGCCATTCCGATCGATATGTGCCAGAACGCAGTTGAAAACTTCAGAAATCGCCTACATCAGTGCATCGCTTCTGGAGGACATCATCTTGCTGATGTGATCTTTAAAACTTAAGTGAAAAAATGGGGTGTACTACTGACTCAAGCAAAATAAACCACTTTTTCGTAAGTTGTGCCATTTTTTTTAATAGCCCATCAAAACTGCACTGTTGTTTTGCCGCACCCTGTATAAAATAAATAAAGGAGATTTGTACGTAAAGATATACCGTATGGAACTGGGGTGAGAGAATGGCGGGGAGGTAAACGACGCTCCACTAGTATACTAGATAAGAGAGAAGGGACGGTTATAGCACCAGGCGTCAAGCGTGTCTGTGCCGTCGGCGACGATAGATACGACAGAAGTACGAGTACATACGCAATACGTATGTGTATACCACACCTACTCCTGACGTATCTATCCAATCAAATACTACACTATACATTCAATAAACATATCGGAGAAGTAAAGTGATGGGGGGGTATTTATTTCTTACCTCGTTTACACATGGTAGTTATTTAAGAGCCGGTATTATAAACAGCGAATAAATCTCTGAATAATAACTTGACGAATAAATTTATTCAATGAATAATTGAATTCTGGTATTATAAAAAGGCATGCAAGTAAAATAAGTATTTGTAGAATAACTCTGAATAACTATGTAGTTCTTCTGTAGTTTAGCGTTTCGATAATCGATTGAGCCACTGAATAAAATGAAAAAATACAAAATAATCCTAATTCTTTGTGTTTATATGTGTAAAATACAAACCGATAAATCTGGCATTATCGAAATTTCAAATTATCAAACACACACGCAATATAAACTTTTTAAAATAAGATTATGTTTATTTATTGAACATAGTGGAGCAAACAGCTGTTCGCATTTATCCAATGAATAACATTTAATTCCACGATTTTCTAGGGTGTAAATTATTGGTAGATTTACTTACTTAGTTTGCTTATTCGCTATTTATAATTATAATACCAAATCTATAGAGTAAATTAAATTTTGCTTATTAAATAAAATCTGCAGATTTTATAGTTTATAATACCGGCCTTTAGTCAGCAAATAAAAAGCAAACCTTTTTGTATTAAAAAATTCCTAGTGTGCTGCATCACTGATGTAGATAGTAAAGTGTCCAAAAGTGTATTTTCCTCGATTTTTTCTTGAGCACTGACATGTTCATTAACATTCGTTTCTAAGATATAATTGTTGTGTAATGATAGTAAATTTGCGATGCTTTCGATGCTATAAGCATCCTTTTGTATAGTTAATAACCTGGAAAAAAAATGTAAAGTGTTTCATTTTTGGAAAAAGTATGTATACAAATTGTAAGCAGTTAGATTTGAAATAAATGCATTGAAACATGTATGGTCGATCATAACTAGGGCTAGCGAATTTGCGCTAACAGCCAGTGTCGGCCGCATAAAAGTTTACACATAAAATAAATGGTAAGAAATAAATTACAAACGTGTTCAAACACTTACCGTTTTATAATTTTCTTCTTACTATTTGTTTTATGTGTCAACTTTTAAGCGTCTGCCTCAGGCTATTGGCGCAATTTGCCAGCTCTAATCATAACTATGTGATATTATAAAGTCACAATAATGCCCATATAACGGGTGTTCAGAAACATTCGAAGTCAAGTGGGCTCTGATCAAAAAATCGTATATCTTTACTTAAGATAGCAAACGCCAATTAAGTTGGCGCGAGGAGGGGTAAGTTCGCGCAGGATTAGAAGTAGTGGGGAGATTTGTTTTTGGATTTACATCAAATGTCAGATAATTCTAACCTCTGAGCGTGTATCACTTTATGATCCCCTAGCAATGACATTATGTTCCGTCAAACGTCAATGACAAATGTATTCTGACAATTACTTGAGTAGTGGGGGTGGACGTTTTTAAAAACTGCTTCTGCGCACCCCCTCCTCGCGCCAACTTAATTGGCGTTTGCTATATCTGATTTGTAATAATTATTAAATGTCAACTGTTGTCAGTCAAAAATTGTCAGAATCTAATATCGAAGATACTAATTTGATAACCTATAAAATTGTATTAAGTAAATGTATCAATCTATCTCAGACATGACTTTATATTTTCAAGGACTACTTTGACTTCGAATGTTTCTGAACACCTGTTATATATATAACGTATAACTATAGTCACACGTAATGTAACTTATAAGAAAAAGCTTCAAATTCGAACATGTGAACTATAACGTGTGTTCATTTGAAAAGTCAATCTAGGTTACTTTGAAATTTTGATAGAATAAGACGCATATATATTAGTATGTGTTTGTTGTTCCGTAAACGTAAATCCAAATGACATTTGATAATGTCAATCACATTTGTTATTTATTTGTATGTATGAAACTGTCAAAATATACGACTTCGTAGGTTAAGTAGTAAATTTTAATTTACGACATACTTCAAAATGTTCTCAGTAAATCACATGCTACTAGATTGACTTTTCAAATGAACACCCGTTATGTAAATATTGCAAAGGTTTCAGAACAAAATACTGCTATTTGTAGCCCAGGCCCCATACTATTTACCGAAGTTAGTGATTCTACGAATTCTTCCAATCTCCACAATGATGGAAGTGATTAGTAGAGTTAGCACTGCGCAAATTTGGTCAGTAGCATGTGCTTCGAAACAGTGGAAGGTGTTTAGCAGATGTTATAGCTGGAGGACTGTCAGTCAGCTATCCTTCTTCGATTGTCTTTATTGTGTTAGAGAATTTTTACGGTTGAATTTAATGTCGCAATTACGAACGTCGATAAAGCGACCATTAATTTACAAAGTTGGTTCACAAAATACAGAAGTTCAACGGTTAATTTCCAGATTTAATATACGATTGAAGTAAAATAATTTGTGCAGTTTGTGACAAAGCTTTCATCTTTCGAAATAGATTTGGATGTAAGAAATAAGTGGAAAGTGCACAGCACAAAATTTTTAAAAAAATGCGTTTGGTTGAAAAGCCAATTTATATTCAATTTAGGATTAACATTGATTATGTGTAATCTACCATTTCATTTATTAGATAATCCATTTCAATACAAACTTAAAACACGTTTGACTTGAAGAGCTTCTCACAACAAAGTATTTGACAGATCACTGTCAAATTTCCAGCGTCGCCAACTAAAAGATGAATCTTGAAAAATATAAACAAATTATTTGCCTAGCAGCGCCATCTACGAAGGGGATACATAATTATCATCCCACTCTCGTATTTCTTGTTATATGTTTTGTTAGTTCTATTTTTTTAAATGAGAATAATTAATTAGCGATTTCCTTGAATTATATGATAGTGGTGGAGATATTTTTTATTTTAATGCGAAATAACAATATCTAATATGAATGATTCAACTTCCACCTTACCTAAACATGTATGTATGTAATTACTAAATTGTAAAGCAAGCATATCGTTATTTAGTTAACAGCTACAATGAGTTTAGTGAAATAACAATTGTATATTTACTTTTTATAAAACAAAAATTCTTTTTAATAAAGAATTAATTAGAAATTAATTTAAATTTAAATTTTAAATTAGAATAAAGAGCATCTTTCCTGAGACCTAGATACGTATTTAGTCTTTCTGCAGAATCAATTTGTTATATATGCATTCGGTTCGTCCGACAAGGAGTGAAGGCACGTTAATAATTTCTATAGAAATGGTTGTTACCGTCTATGGAAACACCCTGCTTAGTTCTGCATTTGCTGTTGAGGCAGTGTTTACTTGCTTCGGGGTTTTTGTCAATAGGCTGCGCTGAATGTTTTTCTACGCTCTGTCTTAATGATTTCTATGAGATAGCGAAGTTGTTACGTTTGGAAATGCATTTCCCCAGCAGGGGAGTACCGATGATTCTGTAGAAAAGATGAAATACGTATCTACGTCTCTGAAGAGATGCCTTTACGAATATATGAACTTATATTGTGTTCTTCACACCAGATTTTTAATAATATTTTATATTATTAAAAATAATTTTGGTTGTATACAAAATTGGGAGGTTTTACCCACTCTATATTTAATTTATTTGTATGTATAGTCGAATCACTTTCTACCCGTAGAATGTAATAGTAAATTTAATTAATTTAAATAATTAAAATTTTAAACTTACGGTAAAGGTGCCTGATCAACTGGAGATCGAGACGTCGTTTTTCCTTGATAATTAATCGTCACATATTTTCCGGCATTGTTCACATCTTTTTGCAACACGGTCTCCGCAAATTGCCTTAACTCTTCATCTTCATCTACTACAACCTTACTCTGATTTCTTGTCTGTAGCGCTGACCCTGTCATAGTACTTGGTTGTTGAATATTATTAACATTTGCAGTACGACTTTGGCTGTTCGCCTTTTGTAATATTGGTTTTTGGTTGTAATTAATATTTGTTGAGCTACCCTGTTTATTTGAATTTTGCCTTTGCATTGCAATAGCGTAAGTTTGGCCAGTATTTGACGAATTTACATTTTGTTTTGTTCCTAGGTTATTTTGGTTATTCTGATTGTTAACACCTGGTCCGTAAGACAAATCAATACCTACATTTCCAGAGCCAATACCTTTTATACTTCCCTTGTTTTGAACTACATTGCTGCTAGGAGTAGGACCATATGACAAAAGAATTCCTTCGTTCACATTTTTATTTTGATAATTTCCAATATTTTGATTCTGATCTGATCTGTTCGTATTAGAATGTTGATTGTAAGATTTTCTAGCGCCAAGAGCTGGCCAGGGTGTTGTGGGTGGGCCCTGCCATCCTACATTACTATTAGCATTGATACTTGAATTTTGACGTCTTGCCCAAACGTTGGTTTCAAAATTTGAAGGTGTTGCATCAAGCGCTTTAGATAAGAGTTTCCATTAAGTTTCTTTCATTAGTTATTAAAAAATTGATTAGTATGGCAATATATGAACATGGCATTAAACCCTTCATGCGTGATTATAAATTTTATGGTCTGACAGATGATACAAGCAAAACAGGGAATATCGAATATAATACATATCTGCACCATACAAATTATTGCTCATTATATGATCACTAGTAGGTAGGTATTTCTTTTAAAAAAGTTTGAAAACGATAATTTTAAAGTTTTGTATACTTTGTAGAATCCTTCTTTAAATTTTGAACAACGACAGAAAGAGGTTGTTAGAAAAAAATGCGCAATTTCAAACATTGGAATTACTTCCTATATGTCCAAAGTCCAAATTTTGAAAAATAGTCAAAAGACGCCTTAGAGAAATATGAAATTAGCAGTTTTAGGCTCTTACTCAAGGTCTAATGGTGGGGGGGGCTAGCTGTTATTAGCCATGGAAATAGATCTCCTCTAGTAGTTATTATTTATTTAGCGTTTGGCATCTAAGCACATCGGTACATATCAAAAATAAAATTACAAAATAATAGTATATTACGTAACTAGAGTTGTAAATAGCATATTACGCACGAGTGTGTATTTCCACGAGGGCGTAATCGCTTTACAACTCAAGTTTTGTATCATACCTTTTCTATGACCGCCATGGTCTCGCCAAAATTTCAAAATAATGCAAGTCAAATATTAAATATTTAAAATCAGCGTCACCAAAATAAGATCTTTAAAAGCCAAATAATGCATTAACAAGAAACTAACTAAACAGAACTACGAAAATCAACAAATTAGAAATGCTAAAATAAATTTCATTTAAATTTCATGATTGAGTGTTAACCACACGAAAAGAGGGTTGTTTCACTATATACTTTTATTAATTTTTTTTTTAATTAAGAATTGACAGTTAAATGTGTTTGTAGGCGCAGTTAATTTACAGCACACATGCGTAATGAAGTATTTACTACAGGGGTTGAAAAATATACATATTACACAAATATCTAAGCATTTCCTGGCCACAAGCACATCATCAATAAAATTAAAGTACAACCTCACCAGGAGCGGAGTTACTACTAATCAGGTTCGAACAGTAAAAGGTGCCCGGATAGCCTGTAGATTACATTAAATCCTTTAGTAGTAATTCAAGGAACATTAAATGTGACTTGTTACATCTTGTAATGTTCTTGAACCAATTAATACCATATTTTCAACAACTGGTAAATACAATTTTCAGCAGGATAATGCGCGGCCACACCGCGAGAGCTTCCAAGAAGTGTTTAGATAATGCTAATGTTAGCTTACCAAGGCCTTCTCATGTACCGAACTTGTCACCAATAGAACATGTAAATTGTGTTACGTTCCTGTAAATACTATCGGAGAGGAAATCTGAACGACGAAAAATTGTAACGATCGACAACAAAACGGACTTAAAGCGAGATATACAATAACAAGACTATTATTCATTTTATTATAGTGCGCCGTTATTGTATATCTCGCTTTAAGTCCGTTTTGTTGTCGATCGTTACAATTTTTCGATTATAGGTAATATGTAGATTGTAACTTAAATGCATGTAAAGCACACATCTTACATGTTCTTTCAATACAACAGCTTTAAGAATTTATATAAACAGCTAATTTGGATGATCAAACTTATAGTTTGTGTTTATATATATTTCTGTTGAAATAAGGTATCTAAAAATATTTACAAAGTATATACCTATGACGCCATCTATATGTAAACAGAACTACTGTATGTTCACGGTAAGAAATAAAGTCAGTCATATAACGAAAGACCAATGTGTATCATTTACTCTAAGTTTATTACATTTATTTTCACCGTTTTCAAGCCCAAAATTTAACAGGTTATGGTCCCAGATACGTATTCATAGGGCAAGTTAATGTGATTGTTGAAAATCGGTCGATTGTAGATAAGATAGTGATAAACTGGATTAAAAATTGTGTTTATTCGGTGTTGACTCAAGCGTGGGTATAATGGCGGCAAGCTATATATCAAATGTACCTAGACTAAAAGGGCGGGAAAACTTTGATGAATGGTGCTTCGCTGTTGAAAACCTAATGATATTGGAAGGTTTAAAAGGCTGTATCGAAGGAACAGAGACAGATGAAGAAAAAAACTCCAAAGCAAAAGCGAAAATTATATTAACAATAGATACATCGCTTTATGTACACATCAAAGACGCTAAAAGTGCGAAAGAGCTGTGGGATAAATTGCAGTCGATGTTTGCCGACAAGGGTTTCGCAAGAAAGATTAGTTTGTTGAGAGCCTTGATAAGTTTACGTCTTGAAAACTGTGATTCAATGAGTTCTTATGTTAATCAACTTGTTGAGTGTGCTCAGAAGCTTAGAGGTACAGGATTTAAAATCGAAGATGAGTGGGTAGGTTCTTTATTATTGGCAGGATTACCTGAAAGATTTGCACCAATGATTATGGCAATTGAACATTCTGGTATTATCATCACGACAGATGCCATAAAATCAAAATTACTTGATATGGAGGATGATGCTCGTAAAGCTGGTAGTGCCTTGGCTGGAAAATGGAATGGCAAGAAAAGGTCAAGTATTGACAGAAGAAAAGATATCAAGGATATCAAGTGTTATAACTGTAATCAATTAGGACATTTTAAAAATAAGTGCCCTCAATTGAAAAGTAAAAGCAACGCATTTAGTGCAGTCTTCTTAGCAAGTGGAAAGTTTAATCGCAATGAATGGTATGTGGACTCTGGTGCCAGTGCACATTTAACAGTAAACAAACATTGGATAAAGAATGCTTTCGCAGATAATAAACTTGGTGAGATTATGGTAGCGAATAAGAACAAACTTCCAGTGATTTGTGTTGGTGATATTGACATTAAAACAGTGGTAAATAATGAACAATTTGATGTGGTGATCAAAAATGCATGATGTGTACCAGACTTAACAACTAATTTACTTTCGGTAAGTCAATTAATTAAAAATGGCAACTCAGTTAAATTCCACAAGGATAGTTGTGAAATTATTAATAAAGAAAAACAATTAATAGCTACTGCTACACTGGTGAATAATGTATATAAATTAAATATTGATGAATTTAATTCTAATATATATTCTAGTGCAATGTTAACAGTAGACAACTCTGTGTGGCATAGAAGATTTGGTCACATAAATTACAAAGACCTGGAAAGAATGAAAAATGGTTCGGTAAATGGCATGGTATGTGTAGACAGAACAAATATTTCAAAAAGGAATTGTATTGTATGCTGTGAAGGAAAGCAGACAAGATTGGTTTTTCCTAGAAAAGGAAATAGGGCTTCTAAATGTCTGGAAATTATACATGCAGATATATGTGGGCCGATGGAAACAACTTCTATAGGTGGTTCAAAATACTTTTTAATTTTGGAAGATGATTTTAGCAGAATGACGTTCATTTATTTTTTAAAAACGAAAGATAAAGCACTTGAAAATTTTATGAACTTCAAGGTATTGGTTGAGAATCAAAAGGAGTCAAAAATTAAAGTTCTTAGAACAGATAATGGGGGTGAATTCTGCAGTGATATTTTTGAAAATTATCTCAAGAAATGTGGAATAATTCACCAGACCACAAATGCATACACACCAGAACAAAATGGCAGTGCAGAAAGCCTTAATAGGACGATTGTTGAAAAAGCTAGATGTCTTATGTTTGATGCTCGATTGGAGAAGAAATTTTGGGCAGAAGCAAGTCATACAGCTGTTTATATAAGAAACAGAAGTTGTGTTAGTGGTCTGAATGAAAAAACACCTTTTGAAATTTGGTATGGAAAGAAGCCAGATGTAAGTGGAATAAGAATTTTTGGCAGCACTGTGATGACTCACATTCCAAAGCAAAAAAGGAGGAAATGGGACAAAAAATCTGAAAGAATGATCTTAGTTGGATATGCTGAAGATACTAAAGGTTATAGAATATTCAATGAAGAGAAGAACCAAGTCATAATAAGTAGAGATGTCATAATAATGGAAGATGTGAATCCATATGATGAAGGAAATGCTAAAGTGCCTATTTATTGTGAAGATGTTGAGGATGAAGAGAATCAAGATTCAGTGGAGGAGACATCAAATAATGATTCGGAAGAAAATAGTTCAGAAATTAGTCATGAAAGTGAAAATGTTTACATTGAGGATAAGAGTGACCAGGACTATCGATGTGAGCAAGTAGAGCTTGACAAAACGTCTACAGATGGAAATGTAAGAAAATCAGAGAGACAACCAAAGGTGAAGAAATTTGAAGATTATGTTACGTACATGAGTATCAAAGACAACTTTGAGAGTGAACCAACTAGTGTTGAAGAAGCGTTATCGAGTGCGGAGAAAGACAACTGGAGAAGAGCTATGGAAGAAGAGTTAAAATCGTTTGAAGATAATGAAGCTTGGGATTTAGTGGACAAACCTGAAAATGGAACTATTGTGCAGTGTAAATGGGTATTTAAACGGAAGCGAGAAGCTGATGGGAAGATACGACATCGTGCGCGATTAGTGGCTAAAGGTTTTTCACAGAAAGAAGGTATAGATTACGATGAAATTTACTCGCCGGTAGTAAGACATTCAACGCTTAGATTTTTAATTGCGCTATCTGTAAATTTAAACTTAGACATAACTCATTTGGACGTTAAGACCGCTTTCCTTAATGGTTTTTTAGAGAATACTGTATACATGTATCAACCAGAAAGTCTTGTTGTTAAAGGACAAGAAAGTAAAGTACTTAAATTGAAAAAAGCTATTTATGGGCTAAAGCAGTCTTCTCGTGCTTGGTATAAACGTGTAGATATAGTTATGACAGAATTAGGTTATAAGAAATCAAACTTTGAACCTTGTTTATTTATTATGAAAAGGGAAAATTTACTAACTGTAGTAGCACTGTATGTGGATGACTTTTTTATTTTTTCAAATGACAAAGAAGAAATAAGCAAATTGAAATTAGAGTTAGGTGCTAAATTTGAAATTAAAGATTTAGGACAAGTAAAACAATGCTTAGGAATGAGAATTAATATGGATAAGGAATTAGGTATTATAGAGCTTGATCAAAGGGAGTATATAGATCAATTATTAGTAAAATTTGAAATGTTAGATTGTAAGACATATAAAACTCCTTTAGAAAGTAATATTAACTTAGATAAATCTGAAAACATTAATGTTGATTTACCTTATCAAAATCTTATTGGTGGCTTAATGTATTTGGCAGTAAAAACACGCCCCGATATTGCTTATAGTGTTAGTTATTTGAGTCAGTTCAATAACGCATATAATGAAACTCATTGGAAACAAGCTAAAAGAATTTTAAAATATTTAAAAGCAACTAAAAACTATTGTCTAAAATTTGAAAAGAGTTCCAAATTAGAATTAGAATGTTTTGTGGATGCTGACTGGGGTGGTAATATAACTGATAGAAAATCATATACTGGTTTCTGTTTTAAGATGTCTAACGCAGTTATTTCATGGGAAAGCAGGAAACAGAATACAGTAGCTTTGTCGAGTACGGAAGCCGAATATATGGCAATATCTGAAGCGGCTAAAGAGGCTATATATTTAAGATGTTTATTATGCGAATTAACGGGTATAGTTAAACAGGTTGTTATGTATAATGATAACCAAAGTGCTCAAAAGTTAGCTGTAAATCACATGTTTCATAGAAGATCAAAACATATAGATATAAAATTTCATTTTATTAGGGAAGCTATTTGTAATAATATGATAGAACTGTTTTATTTACAAACTAGTGATATGCCAGCTGACATTTTTACGAAAAGTTTAGGGGCAACTAAGCATTATTAACATTTGTTAACTTTAGGTATAAGTTATTGTAATGATTAAATATTTGTTCGCTACAGTGGAGGTGTTGAAATAAGGTATCTAAAAATATTTACAAAGTATATACCTATGACGCCATCTATATGTAAACAGTACTACTGTATGTTCACGGTAAGAAATAAAGTCAGTCATATAACGAAAGACCAATGTGTATCATTTACTCTAAGTTTATTACATTTATTTTCACCGTTTTCAAGCCCAAAATTTAACAATTTCCGCATTTGAATACAATAGGGCATTTTGAATCCCGCATTTATACTTGAATTTGTCTAACAAAAAAAAACATTCTTGTAATACACATGCAATTTTTGTATGATTTTTAAAATGGGTTTGCCAATAAATCTAACACACGGCTTAATTTTTAATTACATATTTACTTGAATGTATGAAAAGCTAATTTTGTACGAGATATTGACGTTAGCATACAGGTTATTATACCTTTTATAACATCGACAGTTGTTAGTATGTAAACATACGGTGTGTGTGTAACTTCAATAGAGTAACATATTTACATTCTGAATATTTTGAATTCATTGACGGAACATATTAGAATTTTCAGGGCGTTCTTAATTTTGGGGCTTGGCTTGTAATTGACATATTCTATATAATTACTTCTTTTCATTTTTCATACGTTGCTTTTTTATTTCAAGGACATCCTATATATTAAGGATATAAATCTATTAATCATTATGAAAATGATACTCTTCATAAAAATGTGGAAAGCATAAGAATCGAGTACACCTTGCACACCTACTAAAAGGACGTTTTCTGTATATTGAACAGGGCGCAAGCCAGTCTTATCAATAGCAAAGGCAAATTTCACTGGAAGTTTAATAAAGCCCTCCGGTTTATTAGTCTAATACCGTTTTTATATCAGACATACGCAAATAAAGTTTGAACCCCTTGCGCGGACAGTTGATTATGAATTAAGAACTGCATTTCAATCAAATGTTGCATTAAAATGTGATTTTCTTCTTTGTTGGAAATTCCAGAAAGACAGATTCCTTGTTTGCGGCTAAAATTTCCTTCACTTCCTGCTTTTCTTTACGTTTAATATGGATTTAATAAATTTATTTATGTGCGTTTCCTCAGTAACTTCTCTAATAGTATAACCGTTTTCCAATTTCGTTATAATTTGTTATTTATCAACTTGAGAATGTTATATTTTGAAGTAAATAATTAAAGTGGCATTGTCAAACTAACAATTAAAGTATGTTTTATGCAAAACTAAAAATTATTATGCACTAGATTTATATGAGCATAACTGTACTTATCAGATAATTGAATGGTTAATGAACTTTCAACTATCAGTATAATTATATATTTTTGTTTCTAATTGGCTTTTGCAACTTTAATTAATCAGCAGTCACTTCGAAAATACAATTTATTTAACAATATTCAAGATAATTTAATTGTGTAATTTAATATTTTCTTTGATATAAGCCACATGCATCTAATAAAAATTAAAAACTGTAATAAAGCATGTTTTGGAAGTAGGTATAGATGAAAGTGTAATTTCAAAAAAGACATATATACATATAAATCGCAAATAGGTCATGGAAAATTTTAAATATAACCTCTTATCTTGCATTAAAAAATCAAAAAGAAGGTTCAAATTACAAATGCAATGCCAATTTTTGATGAAATCATGCATTAAAATTACTAAAGCAAATGTCATTCTCATTACTATGTCAACAAAGCGTTTATTTCGCCTACTTACACAAATATTCACCACCGATCAATAAGACAACTATCACAAAAGGTGCACCATGCCAAAACGAAGGCATTTTAATTTTGAGAATAATAATTAAGGATATCATCCGGGTTGGATATACTTTTCCGATTTGTTTTGAATCATAGGTCAAATAAGATTAAGCATTTTATATACGGTCAAGAAATCATGTGGTAAAATAATTAGCTGCGAAAGTGACCTCGGAAATAGTTACGCATTTATACACTAGATGGCGAAATTATAGAAATGTAAAATAACATTTTATTGCAATCAGTAGTTTATTTAGATTTGGTTATAACAGTTTATTTTTTTATTATATACATAATAATAAACAAGTAATTCTAATAATCTCCATCAATATTTGATACAGTTGCGCAGTCCAAATGGCGTGTTTATATGTAGGAGCTTACATACTTATTCCATTAGTGGAAAGAATATACATGCCCAGACAAAAAAACAAACTAACAAACCAATAAACGTGTAAGTTTTTTGAGTGTCCCATGCAATTAGAATTTTTTTCTCCTTGCGTTTGGAATTGTCAAGTTGAGATTGGGAAATTTCTACCTGTTGAAAAAAAGAATAGGAATTACCAATATGAAACCACATAATTGCATATTAAAAATATAATTTTCAGTGTATATGAATATTTATAAGTAATGGCATTGTAACAAATTTACTAAATTTATTAAGTAAGTAATTTAATATGTAAATATTATTTCTACACTTTACGACGCTATTTTATTCGAATTTTTCATAGAAAAAATTCGCCTTCAAGTAGGTATCGAACCCACGACCTCTGGCATGTCGGACCATTGCTCGACCACTGAGCTGTTGAGGCATGAATTAGAAACTTTTATGGGGATGCTTTGAGTTACATTAAAGGAAACAGATGAATATATCTTGCCCGTAGTAGGTACGGCAGTTGCACAAATTAATTGCGTTTTCTGTTTCCTTTGATGTAACTCATCCCCATAAAAGTTCCTAATTCACGCCTCAACAGCTCAGTGGTCGAGCAATGGTCCGACAAGCCAGAGGTCGTGGGCTCGATTCCTACTTGAGGGCGAATTTTTTCTATGAAAAATTCGAATAAAATATCGTCGTAAAGTGTAGAGAGAATATTTACAATTACATTACTTCGCGAAAACGCAATTAATTTGTAAGTTTTAATATCTTGGTATGCACCATTTTTTTAAATTCTTATAATGTATTTTAGCACATTCGCTACCGCTCGTCTCATATATGAGTCGGCTGGCTTTATCTTATAGACCACCGGCTCATATATGAGCCGAGGACGTGGCTTTACTTAAGGTGATTTTATTTTGTATGGTCTATTGATAGAAGCTTTAAACTCCGTAGAGGTCTATATGCATGTATGACACATATGTGAGTCAAATGATCTCTGGATATCTTTTGAAGTTATGTTGTTTTCGTACATTCAACTAGTATCATTTCTTCTCTAATAAATCTTTATATAAATGTGTAAATAAATATTATTCTGATATGTATTCGTAAAAATAAAGACATTTGACTGAGACTGAGCTACAAGAAGAAGCAAGAAAAGTTTTTGAAGCTGATGAAAATGTTTTGAATTCTGATAAAGATGACGATTCTTTTCAAAAACCATATGAAGATTCTGGAAGTGACTGGCAATTGTCTTCTCCCGAAAATTCAGATTCAGTAGCTAATGACAGTGAAAATAATACCAATGACGAAAATAGTGATGATAATATGGACCAAGGTGAAGAAAACAATATCGATGATGAAGATGAATGGACTGATATAGAGCGAGATCCAGAAATATTCGATTTCAATGAACAAGAAGGTATGAAAGTAGATATACCTAAAAAAGCATTACTTCTTCAAATATTTTTTCTGCTATTTGATATTGCATTGATTTATAAACTTATTCATTGGACAAACACTAGGACACAGCTTTTCTTATCAAAAATGGCTCCGCAGGAAAAATCAAATATACTTTAATGGAAAAATACAACACGAGATGAAATGATGAGATTTGTATCTCTTTGTATTGCCATGGGAAAAATAAAATTGCCTAGTATGAAGCACTATAACGTGTGTTCATTTGAAAAGTCAATCTTGTAGCATGTGATTTACTGAGAACATTTTGAAGTATGTCGTAAATTAAAATTTACTACTTAACCTACGAAGTCGTATATTTTGACAGTTTCATACATACCGGGTGTTCAGAAACATTCGAAGTCAAGTGGGCTCTGAACAAAAAATCGTATATCTTTACTTAAGTATCTGATTTGTAATAATTACTAAATGTCAACTGTTGTCTGTCAAAAATCAATCTATCTCAGACATGACTTCATATTTTCAAGGACTACTTTGACTTCGAATGTTTCTGAACACCCGTTACAAACACATATTAAAATTTACTACTTAACCTACGAAGTCGTATATTTTGACAGTTTCATACATACAAACACATACTAATATAACGGGTGTTCAGAAACATTCAAAGTCAAAGTAGTCCTTGAAAATATGAAGTCATGTATGAGATAGATTGATTTTTGACAGACAACAGTTGACATTTAATAATTATTACAAATCAGATACTTAAGTAAAGATATACGATTTTTTGTTCAGAGCCCACTTGACTTCGAATGTTTCTGAACACCCGTTATTTGCGTCTTATTCTATCAAAATTTCAAAGTAACCTAGATTGACTTTTCAAATGAACACTTGTTATAGTCTATCATCCACTATTTCATAAAACGATGGGACGTAATCGGTTTGAACTGATTTTGCGTTGCTTGTGTTTTTACGACGATAATGACGACACTAGTAACCGTTTACATAAAATAATCAACCTTGTAAATCATATTGTCAACAACATAGAAAACGTTTATTATGCTGGACGAAATCTATCGTTAGATGAAGCTTTATTGCTGTGGGGTGGTCGTCTGTATTTTCGACAGTAGACTCTTACAAAGCCGCTAAACATGGGATCAAGCTGTATGAATTATGTATGCCGGATGGATTTTTAGTAAATATTCTTATATATTCTGGTAATGGTACCACTCAAAACGATGCACTAGATGCACGGATATGCTGCGGTAGAGAAACTTATGAAGCATTATGAAGGAAAGGGGCATACAATTTTTTAGATAATTTTTACACAAGTGCAGTTGTTTTAGAAAAAATGTTAGAGAAAAAAACACATATTGTTGGCACACTCCGAAAAAATAAGAAAAGAAATCCCAAAGATGTTATAAATAAAAAGCTAAAGACTGGCGACTTTGTACGGAAAGGAAAAGGTAGTGTTATTGTTGGTAAATGGCACGACAATCGCGACGTCTTTGTCATTTCGACGTCGCATAAATTTGAGATGCAAGAAACGCGGAACAGAAAGGGCACAGAATCTGTGAAACCAAATATCGTTATTGACTGCAACAAATATATGTTTGGATTGATCGAATGAATCAAATGACTTCATACTACACCACACCGAGGAAAACCATTAGATGGAACCTAAAATTATTTTTTCATTTGGTAAACGTTTGCTTATGGAATGTAACTGGCTATATCAGAAAACTACAGGAAAGTAAAATGCATATCTAAACTTCAGGGACCAAATAATACAATCACTTATTGACTCTACGGATGCTGACAAGAAAAAAGACGGAAATAATGCAGCCCCAAACCAAAAAATCTCACATTTTCCAGAAATAACTGAAAAAAGGATCACATGCCGCATTTGGTCGAAAAATACGAAAACAAAGTGTGTAATGTGTGCGTGGATGATAAAGGAAAACCAGTTGGACTCTGCCCAAATTCTTGTTTTGCACAACACCATTCCTAATATTTTTAATTTTTCGAATTAACCAGAATAAAATTTTTGCTTTGCTTTGCAGTTATTTTGTATTTGAATCAATTATTTCCTTTTCTTATATGTTTGTTAGAGTCAGAAGCCGTGTCTCATTATTTGACATTTGGTCTATTGGTAAAAATTATTGCTGTAGACCATTGTCCCACATGTGAGTCATATCAGAATAAAAAAAATTATGTTTTTTGAAAAAAAAACGCTAATATAGTATCAGTACCTTATTTTTCATGCGTATTTTACAAAAAAAGCAAAGTGGTCTGTGGCAGAACAACTGATAAGTTTGATTTCGGCAAAATAGCGCATGTTATTGTTTAGTAAGTATTCGGTGTAACTGAGTGCAAGAAAATGTTGAGGAAAATACTGTAATTGGCCTAAAAACGAACTGAAGGTAAAATATTATGTTTTCATATACACTTTTGCAACTTTTTGTGCCCTATCAATAGAAAGTGATGGAAATTTTAGTTCCTCTGATTTGGATAGAGATCCTGTATACTTTCCGCCTAGTAATGCGGTGTTTGACAGTTCTTCAGATGTCGAACATTCTTACAAATAAACAAAAGTTAGATCAATCTTGTGATTATGGCGAGTGCCCACACATCCTGGGTACTGCAATGGTAAAGGCTTGGGTAGTCTAAAATCAATTCAGCTGAAAAATGAATGAAAATCACCAAGTTCCGAGAAGAGGTGACAAAAGTACTCTTCGCGAGGTGACAAACGTACTCTTCGCGATAAAGGGTACGGAAGATACAACATCCGTACCTAATCGAGATACCCCAACCAGGAAATCTTTGCGTTCACACAATTTGGTGACAATAAGAAAATATTGCAGAGGCTGTTACCAGAAGACACTTGAATCGAAAATAACAATAAATCAGGTAAAGAAGGTTAGTACCTATTGTTCGAACTTGTCCCACACTTAGACTGGTTCTAGGTGACTCACCATCGGAATTAAGTAACAGTTTGTAATTTACACTTTTTTTTTTGTTTTTTTCGACTGTAATAATTCTTTCAATGGAGACTGTGGTTAAATAATGATTTAAAAAGGTATATAACCCCTTACCACAATTATTAGTCGTATCCTAAATACGTATTTCGACAACTAAGTTGTCATCATCAGTAGGTAAAAACTACTAATTAAAAGTCACACATGGGGCACAGTAAAGTAAAATAATCGCTTCCGCATAACTACTATACACTGCAACCCTGTAAAGACAGTCTTTACAGGGTTGCAGTGTATAGTAGTTATGCGGAAGCGATTATTTTACTTTACTGTGCCCCATGTGTGACTTTTAATTAGTAGTTTTTACCTACTGATGATGACAACTTAGTTGTCGAAATACGTATTTAGGATACGACTAATAATTGTGGTAAGGGGTTATATACCTTTTTAAATTACTGTAATAATGTTAAAAATAAAGTTACTTTAAAATTAAAGTTTTTTTCGTGAAGATTTGAAAAAAAAAGAAGAGAAATCTAAAAGCTATGCATATCCTGACGGTCCACAACGCCTCAGCGGTCATCTCTATGAAGAAGAAACCTAGTTTAAAACGGTCATGGGCGCTCAAGCATAGTTTGAATTTGTATCTAGCGTGACGGTCTAATTGGCCGCCGTGATGTCACTGGACATGTATCGTAGCAGTCATAATGACCGCTGTGGCAGTCAACCTGTTAAAACTGTTGTTAACGTTATTAATTTCTTTCTTTACTTTTTGCCAATAAATCGTAAATTAAAAAAATTCCATGTTAAAATATAGAATTGCGACGTGATTTTTAAGTAATTCTTGAAATATTTTTAAGTGTTACATAACTAAGTACACTATCTAATCTAAGATTTGCAGCAGGTAAACTTGAGTTAAATTAGACACATGTAAGTAAGATCGAGCTATTAAATATTAAACCACTAGAAATTTCGATTGAAATAACGAAAATCTTTAGAAATATCTAAAGATATCATGTATATCTAACAGATTATATTTATTTATTTTTCTATTTTGCGTTCGAAATGAACCCATTATGAAACCCAAAACAGAAATGAGCTTTATTTCGATACGCTTTTTTTCATTTTTCAATGTTGGCGTTGTTCGAACACAGAAATAAATATCATTGCTGTCATTTGATTTTAAGAATTTAAGTACAGTCATGGCCAGATAAATGTCGTACAACCTTAAATTTCATATATGTCATAAATTTGATATATTATTATTGTAAGACGAGCTTCAGCTTAAGCTACTTGTCATCATAAAATCAAATGTCAGATCATACTGGAATATATTTACTTTATTATTGTTTGAGTTAAGAAATATAAGTTAAAAGTATAATAATAAGTTAAATTTAAATTTAAAATTGAATTAAGGAATACGAAAAATAACTTTAATAATAAAATTTTTTAACAAAAAGCTAATATTTTGTTGGACCGCCATCAGCATCAATTACTGCCCTTAACCTTCTAGGCATGGAAGCCACCAAACTTCTAAAATAATTTGGTTTGTGAATGAGAGATTGCCAAGCATTTTGAATTGCTTCCCACAATTGGTCCTGATTTTGAAATCTTATACATGACATACTTTTGGTCATCTAGGCCCATACGTTTTCTATTGGGTTCATGTCCGCACTCTTGGCACTCCATTGCAAAATCTCAATGTCATGCTCTTCCATCCATCGCGACACTATGTTTGCACTATGAACTGGGCAATTGTCATGCTGATATATAAAAATGTTTTCAGGATACACATGTTGGACTGATGGTAACATAAGATTTTCCAAAATATGAATATAATTCTGGGAATTAAATCTCCCATTTATTCTATGACACATTCCAACATTGTGGTAACTTATCCATCCCCAAATATTTATAGAGAATCTTCGTTGCCGATCTGAATTATCTATATATTGCTCCTCGTATCTTGTACCGCCAGGTCTGTAGACACGAACAGAACCATTACTTGTGGATTGAAATGATTTAATGCGAACAAAAGCCTGGCTTGCTTCCTTTCTTCACTAACCTGAATTTTTTTGGCTGCAACACGCGACCTTATGTCGCTATCTCTTATTCTCCTGCTTGCAGTTCTACATAAACCAGTAAAAATGGTCACCGCAACTGCTACTTTCACTGAATCGAAAGGATGTTCTCGGAGATGTTGGACTAGATTATGGTTCTGCTGTTCAGTTGAAATTCTTTTAAGCCCAGTACCCGGCTTTCTGTCTATGCTCTCATCAGTCTCCCATCTTTTCTTAACCTTCATCACGGTGGTTTTATTTAACTGCATTTGCTGCGCAACTTCCCTAATACTGTACCCTTCTTGTAATTTAATTAATATACGAACTTTATCAGTTGCGGTTAGCTTTCGTGCCATCGTAAAAATATGTTTGACGTTTAATAAAATTTAAAATGATTTGACATATAATTGTCAAAATACTAACTTACACCATAAAAATTTATTAAGAAAAGTTTGTACTACATTTATCTGGCCACGACTGTACATTTGCTAATATGATATATGTCAAACAACGTATATTGTATACAATTGACAGCAAGATATATTAGTTTCTAAGTCACTCATATTTATATTTTTATATAAAATATCAAGTAAAGTTAACGAAAATTAATAAGTAATATAATATACATACTTCGCGGATAGCAAGATTTAAATTTGACAATGTCAAGTATCAATGTGGCTAACTGCATGCTTTATATAAAAATTAAACTCTGAACTTCCAAATTAAATATTTCCAATTTATTAATGTAAAAAATGCCAAATAGAAAAAATAGTATAAAAAACTCGTTTCATAAGGCCTTTTGCCGCACTCGCTCTTTAGAAAACTCGCCCCTCGATCTCGTGCGGCAAAATGGTGCCTCTATGAATTATGAAACTTGTTTTTTAATATACTATTCTGCAATTAGCGTTGCTAAGAGACCTATTAAAGCACTCAAAATGAGTGCTTTTATAAATCATTAAAGCATGGATTCAGTTTTAAGTTGGTCACACTACGTCTATAAATCAGTAGTCATAGTCATAATTTCAGGTTATAATTAAATTGACAATAAACATTTTAGTATATGGTAATTATATTTACAAAACAATAACAAATATTTTATTATGAAGAGAAACTAACGTTCTTTGATTTTAGTTAATTTAAGTCAACCATAGGCAACTAACTTTTGTCGGATTCTCTTTAACTTGAAATATACAAGCAATGGACTGACGTTTATTTTTGGGTTCATAGGAAATATTCCATGGTTCATCGCCACTGACGTTTTTTGAGTTTCCGTTATTGAACCGACTAAAGTTTTTCATCACCAATTAATGCGAACTGACTTTTCCTCTTCGGTTAAAATATGCGAAGTCCAACGAGAAATTAATTTTCTAACAGCAAGTTCAGTGTCTAGGATCGTTTGGATTGAGGTATTTGAAACTTCATGATATCTCACATGTCTATCTTAAACATGCGGCGCACAGCATCGATGTTTTTCTGAGTGACTGCTGTTCTTGGCGTATCAGTCTTGGGATCGTCGCTGATACTGGTGCGTTTACGTTGGAATTCACAGTATTGACGTGAAATCGTCGATTGATGTGCTCCTTCATCTTTTGAAAAACAGAAACTAACTCAGCAAGGCATTGCTGTTTTGTTAATCCTCTCCGAAAGTTGGAAAGAAATATTTTCTCGGCTCAGTTCCATTTTTTTTACCAACTAAACTTGAAAAATTCACTATGACTTGCCGTATCTTGACGAAACTTTAGATTTAGGTTAAAGAAAGATTGATTAATTTTGACACTTTACGTTTGATTACTAGCGCCCTCTGTGAGGCTACATGTTACACTAAAAGTACTATATAGTAGGTTTGTTCTGGTTCTCAAAAATTAAAATGTTTCAGAACATTTCAGAACTGCGTAGAACAAAATGCGTGAACACAAAAATCCCAAATTATTCAAAACTATTTAGGATTTATAAATTAACCAGAACACAAAATACGTATTTTACCGCCATCTTTTGTACAATATTTAAAATCATCTGAAGAAAAATAACCTTACTTGTAGAGTATCAGTTTTTGCATATGTTATTTATTAATTTGTTTACTACAACTTGATATGTATATTTTTTTTTATATTTGTGTTTTATTCCCATTTGATAGGTTTTTAAATTTTTCATTTTTGTTTTATATACCCCAAGTAATACTATACAATGTCAATACAATATACAATTCGTTTTTAGGGTGATTCTTTAAAACTCAGCTGCATATACTGTTTGTAAAACTATTTCATAAAAAAATAAATTGAATTTATCCATACCGAACAATATACAGTTCAATTATAACTTTGAAACATTCAGGTCTCTGAATTAAGAAAATAAAACACACCCTGATTAACTAAAACTCATGCGTATGCGAAACTGTTAGAAAGTTTCAGCTTTGTGTATAATCCAGGATTATTTTAAACTGAAACCAGAACACAAATTTATTTCGTCCGAAGTTGAACTCATCAAAACCAGAACGCTTTTAAAGAACTGCGCTTGAGTCGGACGTTCTGGGACGTCTTAGGATGTTTTTTTTTGAGAACCAGAACAAAACTAGTAAATTCTGCTCCTACGTTTAGTTGAATAAGATCTTTATTTGAGAACGGTAGAAATTACCGAAATAATATTATCAGAACCATGGATGTAGTATATGGATGTAGTATGTAGTTATATGGATTGCCTATGCGTATTACGAATTGACTCCAACATTAGAAAGAGAAAATTATAAGCGAGATAGAGCTAGTACTGGCAAAACATTCGGAGTTCGTATTCTGACAGTAAAAAATGTTGAATAGTTAAATCAGTTTTATTTTAAGCACGTGGTGAAATTGTATGAAATAAAGTTACAACTCGATGTATCTATTCATTAATATAAGCAGTAATAGTTTTATTTTGCGTTGTAGTTCGTGTAAGAGATGGTGATTTCGTGTTCCGCTTACGGTTGCACAAACCGTTTTGTTAAAAATAGTACCATAAGATACTATAGGTAAGTGTACTTATTTTTACATTTTTATATCATATTAGTATGTAACGGGTGTTCAGAAACATTCGAAGTCAAGTGGGCTCTGAACAAAAAATCGTATATCTTTACTTAAGTATCTGATTTGTAATAATTATTAAATGTCAACTGTTGTCTGTCAAAAATTGTCAGAATCTAATATCGAAGATACTAATTTGATAACCTATAAAATTGTATTAAGTAAATGTATCAATCTATCTCAGACATGACTTCATATTTTCAAGGACTACTTTGACTTCGAATGTTTCTGAACACCCGTTATTTTAAATTTTTAGATTCCCTTGTTATCCACAGCTAAGGAAAAAGTGGATTATGGCATTAAGAAGAAAAAAATTTGAACCTTCAAAAACAGCAGTAGTTTGTACACTCTATTTTTAAAGTAGAGAGACGAATTTCTGAACAGACCGCTTTGACAGTGAAATCTCATTGGTTGAAAGCAAGGCCAAATTGCTTTCAACCAATGAGATTTCACTGTCAAAGTGGTCTGTTCAGAAATTCGTCTCTCTACTTTAAAAATAGAGTATAGTAGGTATCTATTTTAGTGCAAATGATTACGAAATAAATGTCCACGGCAATAGAATCTTAAAGAAAGGTTCTATACCAACGAATTTTAATCTAGACAAGATATCGTATGCACTTCAAATACAGAAAGTGAAAACGAAATTGAAGAGGTACATAATGTAGAAATTGAAGAAACACAAAATACAAGATTTCAAGCACCTGTGGAAGAATTGATTGTTGAGGCTTCAAGCTCTCAATGTATCCAAAAGAAAAATATTAATGAGAGGAAAAGGTAACCAATAAATACATTATCAATTATACCAAATATAAACCTTATATTGTAGGAAAAAAACGGAACCACACTACATTGGAGATTTTGAGGCACAACATTTAGAGGATCCCATGAAAAGAAAAAAATATTGGTTAATATCTCAGGAAGTAGTAAAAAACACTAAAACAGAAAGTTAAATACTTTGAAACAAAAACAAGAAGAATGAGGAAGTTATCGTCTATAATTGCAACTTAAATGACAGGAATAAACATTTTATTGAAGACGTCATAGCATATATGTCGGGCTTTGTGGTGAAAAAAGTAATCGCTACTATTAACTGTGCAGTTTGTGCAGACGGCTTAATAGAAAATAACAGTCTGTCCTCACTTCTAGATCGGAAGAGCAAAGGCAAATTAATAAAAGCAGCTAAAGATGTAATTTCTCTTTGCAAAGTTGCTGAATCCTAAACAACAATAAAATTATTCAAGAGACAATATAATCCACATACTAACCATACACACTTTAAATAATTTAAATTTAAAAGATTACTTTCAACATTCAAGCAATAATTTTTTTGACCAGCAAACTTTAAATTCACACCATTCAGTTGATAAAGCTTATATTGCATTATTATTATTCTTTAAGATTGCACTACTTTTACAAATGTAGCAATTCAAAAAATAGTAGAATAAGGCAAATGCATACAAAAATTGTATTATTTAAACACCAATAGTACCGTTTTTTTTTAATAAATATATTTTCCCATTCTTTGTGTTTTACTACCCATGTGTTTTCTATTACATCTATTACTAAGAAACTACTTAATTAATTTCATCCTATAATACATGTGCATTTAATTCATACTGATTTCGGATTTTTTAAAGCTGTACTCTATATTCCGTATACCGCATTTTTTAATTAAATTAAAATTGTAATTCAGTAACAAAATATTTATTTTATAAAGATACAAACAAATCCACGAATATTTTTTTAAAGTAACTTGATAAATGTATTACAGTTAAACTGCCAGATAAGTATATGCCGCAGGTATATTTACCTGTCCCGGTCGATCGCCCATGTAACGGTGTTCATAAACATTCGAAGTCAAGTGGGCTCTGAACATAAAATCGTATATCTTTACATAAGTATAGCAAACGCCAATTAAGTTTGCGCGAGGAGGGGGTGCGCAGAAGCCGTTTTTAAAAACGTCTACCCCCACTATTCAAGTAATTGTCAGAATACATTTGTCATTGACGTTTGACGGAACATAATGTCTTTGCTAGGGGATCATAAATTGATACACGCTCAGAGGTTAGAATTATCTGACATTTGATGTAAAACCAAATACAAATCTCCCCACTACTTCTAATCCTGCGCGAACTTACCCCTCCTCGCGCCAACTTAATTGGCGTTTGCTATATCTGATTTGTAATAATTATTAAATGTCAACTGTTGTCTGTCAAAAATCAATCTATCTCAGACATGACTTCATATTTTCAAGGACTACTTTGACTTCGAATGTTTCTGAACACCCGTTATTTTAATAGGGAACGCGGGTTTTCTTGCCAGTACTAACTCTATCTGATCTATCTAGCATGATCAGAACAATAAAATAAAACCGTGAAACGTATATAAGTGGTTGTTTTTATAATTTGTATTAACTATATCTAAATACAATGTTTCACCAAGAGTCGTCTGAAACATCCATTAACGAAAATATAATATAAATGAAGAGCGGAAATTCGGAAATACATTTTCTGTTTCTTGTAATTTTTAATTAATAGTTAAAACGAAGCGACTTCCTTTTGTCTATTGAAAAAGCTAACTAATCATATCTTAAGATTACATTTCAGTATAAAAATTTACAAAATTAAAGAAAAAAGAAAAAACATTGCCTCACCTGAGAACTTCCCGGGCTGATGCTTAGTATTTCTGTGCTTCTGTTCATGTTTGTTCTTTACCCCGTTTTAAACACAAATTTTATAAATATTTCGTTAGTCAGTTAAAGTATTATCTTAGATAAACTTATCGTCTCCGTGCCTGATATAACTTTTCAATAAGAGACTATTCATTTTTTACTTGAAACCGATATCTAACCAGAACAACGTTATTTACACCGAGATCACAGCAATAATCTTATCAATTTGCCATCTACAAGTGGACATATAAATTTAATAATTAATGTCAAACCTCTCCGAAAATTTAAAATCAGTTTGTATTTTGGAATATCCAACATAACAAACTATAATATATGCACTGTTTGATATTCAAGTTTTGCTAAAATAGTATCTATTTAACCTTGAGAAATATTTTTTCATGGTTATATTGTTGTTATTTAAACTGGTAGTGCAATTATGGATATATGTATAGCTATTATATATTAGTTCGGTAAAAGGTTAGACGTTAGATAAGTGTTTTTCTTTGTAACTGACTGAACGTAAATTAATTCAAAGAATAATAGAATTATTTGAATGCCTATCGTCGAGGGAATTGTTTTGATAGTTAGACACACTTATCATCGATATTGTTTAACCTACATATACAATGATAATAAGTACATAAATGCATTTAAAACAAATAATGAAACGTCATTATTTTTTCCAATGAAACAAAGAAAGAAGTATTTTACTCTATGCAAAGATAAATAACTTCAATTCATTCCATACTACTTTATAATAGCATTTTTAGCACCTACTAATAGCTTAGTAGATTTATAAGTACTTATAGAAAGATATAAGAACTAAGTACCTATACAAGTGTCCCGTATCGTTATGTTCAAATTTTAGGAGTGTAAAGTAGACTTCATTTCAAGTAACAAACACGCAAAACTTGTACATATATCCATTTTTATTTGTTTCAAAGTTACAGATCTATGAATGTGATTGTCAGATCATGAAAAAAAATGTAATCCTAAAGTTAATACAAACTGATTTTATTTAAAAAAGTTCAATTAATAATATTTTCGAAATGTCACCTCCTTGTTGAATGCAGGCTTGTGCCCGTAAGCCAACAGAAGAAATACTTATCCGAATTTCATACTTGTTTTGTCGGATTTGCTCGGCAGCCAGGTGAATACGATTCAACAACTCTTCTTTTCTTGTGTTGTGAAACTTACGCGTAGACTAAATTTTTCATGTACCCCCATAAATCAAAGTCAAGGATCGGGTGATCTAACAGGACCACCTCGACCAATCCATCTTGGATAATTGACGTTAACCCAATTTCGGACAGCAATTCCGAAATGTGGTGGTGCCCATCCATGTGAAACCACATGTCTCGTCGAACATTCAGTGGGACATCCTCTAAAAGACCTGGCAGTTCGTCAATAAGAAATTGAAAGTAATTGTCCGCATTTAACCTCCCAGGAAGAACGACAGGACCAATCAACAAGTCATCGATTAGCGCCGCCCAAATGTTAATAGAAAATGCATGTTGAAATTTAGATGGGCGTATAGCTTTGGGATTTTCTGATAACCACCTGTGCAGGTTTCTCAGACTTGTAACACTACTTCTCGTGAACGTAGATTCATCTGTCCAGAGGACTGTTCTGCAGAAATTAAAATGAAGCCGTGACCGACTTAATATCCAGGTAGAATAAACTAGACGAGCATAGTGGTCTGCCTCAAGCAAACCGTGTCCCTTGCGATAGTGATATGGATATAAGCCCTCACGTTTTAAAATTCGCCAAACTGTCGTTCGTGGCACACTTGTCTAGCGATTCGACGCACACGGAGAGTTGGATCCCTTGTAACAATAGCTACTGCTTCTTCCGTTAAGTCTGCTGGCAAATTTACTCCTCGGTCGAAAAGATAATCACGCAGTCCGCATTCCCGAAATTGTCTGTGTACTTCCGGAAACGTTCTGTAATGAGGAATGCGCCTATCAGGAAACCGATGTCAGTATTCAAAAATTGCTTGACGTGCACTGCTGTTACAGTTGCCATACACAAAATGCATGTCCGCATACTCTTGGGAAGAAAATCGGCATTTTGAATAAAGAAAACGTGTTCACTCACTAATAAGCTGTTGTACGAACTGAAACGTAATGTAATCCTTTATTAAAAAATGCAACGTTAACAGTCATCTGAACATTTGTTTATTGTATGATATTCATGGGTCAGCACTTACGAAATAAGTAAGAACCTTCTTTATCATAAATCAATTTCCAGTACTCTTTTTTGTAGATCTCCAAGAAATTACTGTAGGCACTACGTATAACTTTTTTTAAATAAAATCAGTTTGTATTGACTTTAGGATTAAATTTTTTTTTCATGACCTGACAATCACATTCATAGATCTGTAACTTTGAAACAAATAAAAATGGATATAGAAGTTTTGCGTTTTTGTTACTTGAAATGAAGTCTACTTTACACTCCTAAAATTTGAACATAACGAAACGGGACACATGTATATAAAGGAAGATCGACAAAACTGAAACAAATAGGTACAGTTATTAACGGAGATGGGATAATACGAGAGAAGTTTTTTTTTATCTTATCTACCATTGTTTTCATAGCTAAAACAATGTATGGAATCAAAAATTATTTTATAAAGTACCCAAAAATTTTAGACAGGGAAAAATCGTATCAATAAAAAAATATGGAAAGTTACTTTGACAGACGAAACAACAATAATGGAAAGTGTAAGGAATATTTTCAAGAATTACTATTAGGAGATGGGACCAAGGAAGAATATGTAGAAGTAACATCAGTACTAATGATGGACAAAAAAAAGGAACGTCGAGTAGAAAAAAAACGGGCATTTCCGATATATTCTTTTGCACGAGCGCAACAGAAGAGTTAAGGCATCAGAAGCCGTTAGAACCATTTGTACCTTTTACGGAGAACACGTCATACGAACTGATTTTTTTGATTTAACTAAAGCCATTTTGACATAGACGAATCTAAACGTATTACAGAAATTACAGGAAAATTTGCGCCTGATGGTTCCAGCGACAATTAATGGATGCCATGAAAGAATAAAGAAATGGTAAGGGTTTGATAACCTGAGTCGGCTGTTAAAAATTTATACTTGTAAATTTTTAAAGCTGCTATATTAAAGGAGCATGCAAGATGTGTGCTTTACGGGCATTTAAGTTACAATCTCTTATCTTTAATCGAAAAATTGTATTGAACGTACGTAACGACCGACAACAGAACAATACTTAAAGCGAGATGAACAATTACAAAACTATATTATGGGTCAGCTCTAAAATATCGTCTCCGATAGTATTTATGATATATTCAGTCGCACAGTGGCGTAACAACTTTATTTTTTTTTATCGCTTATGAGAGAGAATTTTGGAAAAATATTTTGGGTATATATTCTATATAATTTAATCTTTCCATTTTTCATACGTTGTTTTTTAATTTCAACGATGCTTAGCATAATCTTCCTCGCAATATACTGTTAACAAACATTGCGTAATTTTCATAATCCACTACGTTTATCTAGCTAATTTGAAGTGAATCGATCAAACCACTTGGACAGGTAAATCTCATGAACTTGAAAAATGCGAATTGAAATTTGTTCTAAACCGATTGAGAAAAATCAAGGATTTATTATTATGTTCATACTATTTATATGACATACGTTGACAATGGAGCAAACCAAAGAATATTCCATGGTTTAGATACTAATATACAGAGTGTAAATGGAATATTCCGTCGTACGCTAATATACAGAGTTAGTATAAAGTCCCTGAACGGTCGGAAGTAATTTTCTTGAAATTTATTATTGATATATAGTTAAAAACTACGAATTTACTCATGACATTCATATTTATTTTATATTCCCGGTTTGACCGGAAATGCTTCCTATTTTAAATGGAACATTGTATATTGTTGCAATTTCGGAAAGAAAATTAAAAACAAAATATTGTTTTCTTTGTCCTAAAGGAAAAAAATTAGTTAACGCAAAATGAAAAAGTATTAATAAATAGATTTGCAGACTACATACTATAAATGTTGAAATTGTGTTGTGTTAACCACTTGGCAGTGATATAATCTATCAACAAAATTGTTTTCGTGAATTATGTAAAACCTGCGGTCTGATACTGTTGTTTCCTTCAGTTATTCGTCCCTCTAATTCTTCTAGATTATTTGTCTATTTTTATACGCATAACTTTTCAAGTAATCCCACAAAAAGAAATCAAGTGGCTATAAGTCTGGGGAACGTGTTGGCCATTCGATTGCTCTACTACGTCCAATCCAGCGTGCAGGAAATACCTCGTCCAGATAGTCATGAACATCACGCGCAAAATGTGGCGGAGACCTATCATGTTGGAACCAAATAGATTCATTTGGTAGATTAAGTCTATTTGGATTTAGAAATAGAGCTGTAATTGCTGGTACGATATCGTTCCGTAATAAATTTAAATATCTATTACCATTTAAAGTTTCTCTTATGAAAAACAGTGCCTATTATTTGATTTCCCAGTATACCAGCCCAGATATTCACTTTTTGTGGGCCCTGCGTATAGACTTTTTCTATCCAGTGAGGATTTTCTGTTGGCCAGTAACGACAGTTGTGTCTGTTGACCGTACCATTGGACAAAACGTTTCTTCGTCGGTAAAGACTGTTTGATTTACAAAATTTGGCTGATCTGTGATTAATGGTGTCATTATTTCGCAAAAATGTAGTCTGCCACCTGGATCATCTTCCAACAATTCATGAACGGTTTGCATTGTATACGGTTTCAGTTTCGCAGACTGGAGGATTTTTTGGGCAGATTTTTGAAAAATGTTATGAATTTGTTCCAATTCCGTTGTCGACACATGACTATTTTCTTGTATTGAAAGTAAAACATTCAAACTGGTGTCTTCATCAGTTGCTGTTCTTGAACGTCCAGTTCTTGGCAAATATTTCATTTGACGAAAAGCTTCGTACTTCTGAATTTTTCGGCATATTGTACTTTTACTGATCGCGATCGACATAAGCAGTATCGAATAAAACACGAACTTCATCATATGAACGTGGACGATCACTAATCCACGCATTATCAAAATTTCAATTCGCTCAGATTTTGTTAGTTTTAATGCCATTTTAAATATTTATAATCAGTCAATATAACTGACACTAATACATTTTCACAACAATCTGACAGATTAGAGTAAAATGCTTGCTTTCAAACATAACTTGATTTTGCATTAACTTTTTTTAAATTTTTCTGTTAGTTTCTTTAGGATAAAGTAAAAAATTTTTACATTTCTGAATGTAGTTTTTAATTGTCTTTCCGAAATTGCAATATTAAACAGGATGTTCCATTAAAAAATATATACTAAGAAGCATCTCCGGTCAAACAGGGGAATAGAAAATAAATATATATATCGTGAGTAAATTTGTAACTATATATCAATAGTAAATTTCAAAAAAATTGCTTCTGAAAAAAAAAAGATATGCAACCGTTCCGAGACTTTATACTAACCCTGCATAATAGGTACGTAAGACAGCAATTCAAATCTACAAAAAATTTTATTCTATCGAAACTTTAATTTTTGTGAAAATTTAGGAACACAAACTTTTCAAATACGGTCCTATAATCAGATTGAGTCTAAATAGATAGAAATTATATGTTTATATATTGTCGATTCGACAAACAAATAGGCATTTATTTGTTCAAGTTCATATTGCACCTTTGTGTGAGCAGTTAAACATGTTCATTCCTAGATATAAATTTTCTCACGCATCAGTTTTTCCTGATGTTATCTATAAGTAGGTCAATGGCCTAACCTTTGTAATATCCCGAAAAAAATACAATATCGAGTTTCTTTAAAAATTTTAAGCGGTATAAGGGTTTTGTGGTGATATGGAATTTGTAATTTAGTCTTAATATTAAATTCACGTCGAAAAAAAAATGTATGTACTCGTAAAAGTACACTTAATGGCAAATAACACCCTTGAGGCAAAGCGCAACACAGTTTTGTGGTGATATGGAATTTGTAATTTAGTTTATTAAGTCTTAACGCTGAGCAATAATAAATTACATTTGTAATTTTTAATTGAATGTTCACATTTTTTTCTGTGTTCTACTTGCCTCTTTTCTTAATGACAATTTCTTTGCCCTAAAAATGGCAGGTTTGTGTAAAACAGGTGAAATACTTAAAAGAGATGTTCAATATGGTCAACATTTGCGTAAATAAAAGCTTCTAACCGATCATTAAAGTTTCGAAGTACACAATTTAACATGGCTAAAATACGTCGCCGAATACGTTGCGGTCCTTTGGACAAGATAGCTTAGCACGTGGCCGCGTTCCGCGTTGCGTAACACCGGAAGGAACCTAAATCTTAACCCATCCGGGCGGTGTTCTAATTTAATGCAGCTTCAGATTGATTAGCATATACTTAGTGTATACTTTGTATATACTAAGTCCCAAGTAAATTTTCCTTGGAACGATATCGAGAATGGCGTGTGCAAATCCAGCAAAAAGCTGATGCCACAAACTTATAGCTTCCGAATAAAGGTACACATCAACCACATTGGGTGATTATAAATTCCTAATTAACACAATCGACTATTCAAAATTACATAAGAGTGCCTCGGCTCTAAACACGTCCAACTTTTGAAAATGCAAAACGAAAGCGTCCCAATGCAAACGATCGCTTTCTCTGTCATCCCTTCTATCGCGCATGACAACTACGATACACATTATACACGTTTTGCATAGGTCGAACATAATTTCAATATGCGGTGCGAAAATTTGCATACGAGGGTTATTGATAAAATGCCGTAACATGGTAGATAAAAAACTACCATTCTATTAATGTACATTTCTAAGGCATAGAAACGATTTTCGCTTTCAAAACATCAGATCTTTTAATCTATTCTGTCGTATTTTTTGTAGTGCACGCCGTTTGTTAGACGTGGACAACTTTAAAACCGTATTTTTTATGCGAAGCCTACGTGCTTGATGTAAACTTCAGACACTAGTTTACAGTTGACAAGAGAGTATCACTTTATTTAAGAAGATAGATAATTATCTTTTAATGTAACTTCGGGTTTGTTTTTTGATTTAATAGTTGGTTGGTGATGTAAAGTTCAATTACCGATATTTTTGCGCGTTTGTAATCTCGTAATTTTTGATTTATTACACTTTCTTGTCTACGTGTCTCTTATATATTTTTTACGTAAGTAATATATGTTTTTAAATAAGATATCTTATTAAATTTAAAAGAGTTCTCTCTCTTATTGTTTTAGGCAGGTGTTAAATTATTTTAGCTGCGTTTCATATTTACTTTTTTGTTTGGCCCGTTTTTTGATCGACGATACTAAATATATTGTTATAGAGTAATTTAAATATGGACTTAAATTATATACATGCATTTTCGTTTACAAATATGAAATTTAAATTCATTTAATTAGTAATTTATTTCAAGTTTCAAGTTATTTTTAAAATGTTAGTAGAAATATATTTTACCCATAACCCAAAATACAGTTTGCTGAAGTCCGCATATCTAGTGATATAAAAGCTTGTTAATAAGATGACTTTCTATATTAATTCATTTTTCTATAGAAATACCTTCGTTGCGTCGCGCTTTTTAAAATGCAACCAATCAAGCACCAAAACTATCATAAAACGCAGACCTTTTCTTTCCTTTTGAACACGATCTTATTATCTGTCACATTTAGCCATATTTGACTGAAATGTCACCCAAATAACGCATTTATAATATTAACAAGTTTAGTTTATCTTTGTAAAATTATTTGTGATGTTATCTCAGATGAAGTGCACCATATATTTGTTTCTATATCAGATATGATATCACTCACTCTTATACTTTTTTAAGAAAACGTAAAACTAATGTTAACGAAACCTAACGTTCGAGTATGTTTCGAATAAAATTCAAATTTTTGAATAGTTGCCTATGGTTGACTTAAGGTTAATATAAATGTATAATATAGTTGCACATTTCCAAGAAGCAATTAAAAATACCAAAATCAAAGAACGTTAGTTTGTCTTCATAATAAAATATTTTTTATCGTATTGTAAATATAATTACCGCATAATAAAATGTTGATTAATTGCAAGTTATAACCTTAAATTATCGCCATGACAACTGACCAGTGCTATACAAAAAGGTTTAAGTATATCAATACGTTATGCACGTATTACGCATTTGTTACAAATGAAACAGACATGCAATATACATATCTCTAACAGTACACATGGACAATACACCTCGTATTTTCAGCATTTACTTCTGCTTAAGACACGTGTTTCTGCCATCTATAGGCGTCATCAGTCAAGCTAGTGAAGCAATGTAATACAAATGATACAAATCTTTTTAAGAATAGATTTCAGCGTAAATGTATATACAGATACAAATCTGTTCTTAAAAAGATTTGTATTACATTGCTTCACTAGCTTGACTGATGACGCTATAGATGGCCGAAACACGTGTCTTAAGCAGAAGTAAATGCTGAAAATACGAGGTGTATTGTCCATGTGTACAGTTACAGATATGTATATTGCATGTCTGTTTAATTTGTGACCAGTGCTGTCTGTTACATCGGTAGATTTGGCGACAAATTTCGGTAGATTCTGTAAAAAATCGGTAGATTTAAAATTTCTATAATATTATTAATGATTAGATTATTACCTATGCATACTGCTGATTATTACCAATGAGCAAAATAGAGGTAGATATGTATCTATATAAGCTTTATTAAATAATAATAAATAATTACTTATAGGTTTCAACATACAGATCAATGCGGCCCCTACAAACTCAGACAGTTTGGTAAATAATAAATGCTGGCTTTGTAACATGGTCTTAATATTAAAGTTTATAAAATGTCATCTAATTGAAAGAAAGTCAGTGGAGTATAAAATAAAAAATTTGAAAAATGGAAAAATTCAAATACAAATAACGTTTTTGTAACAATATATGGGGTTTTTAAAATGAAAATGCATTCCAGTTTGTTTTTCGTGATGACATCTGGATTTTTCAATATGGAAGCTCTGAAAAACCACGGCAAGATGAGAATATTAAATTTGTAAAAGCAAAATAAGAAGGTGGTAAAAGGTATTAATTATTTAAAAAGTATTGGCATGGGCAATATATCATTGACTTTATCGTGTTTTTATAAACATTTATTTCATTTGTGATGTGTCTAATGCTCATGCCGTCCTCTAGCCTAGTTCTAATTACCGACTTTTGCAGTTCGTTTAATTGAGGCATTTTAAAAATTGTGTACGCTTCTGACTTAAATAAACTGACACTAACAAAAGTCGGTGCTTTAGTTTGGAGCGGCCGCAACTGTACATAAGTTTATATTTGTTAATGCTTATTATACCTTTCTAAGCAACCAATCTGCGATAAAAATTCAGATTTTATTTTCAGTTTCCTTTCCTTACTTAAATACCAGAATTGTAGTACATACAATATTTCAGAAGTGACAAGAAAACAAAATTACAAAGGGTAAAATCAAAATCAATTTGATTCAAAGTAAACAAATACAAATAAAACTATTACACTAACTAAATAATATGTTTTCTAAAATATAAATAAACATAATTTATATTCTACTCAGGGGGATAGAACAGCATAAAAGAAAAGTAGAAATAAAAACATTTCAAACAGAACGATACCATACAGCTCCATATATGTATACATATACATTACATTTTATTTGTTTAAACGTTTATTATTGAAACTGTATATTTACAAAATATAAATTAGAATAAATATACCGGGTGCGGCAATAGTGTGTCGGCGGCGTTTAGCATGAAAACTAATAAAGTTTGTAGCAATTAAATTTTACGTACACATGTAGTATGTTACAGTGCAAATCTTGACAGTTGCAGCGTCTAACATTTTAAGTCAGCCTGAAAATGGATGCAGTGCCTCACGTAACTCTTTTGTTACCAATTTATGGACTAACACGTTATATGTTTTGAGGGTGAACAACGTGACAACATATACAGAGTGTTAAATATGTCGTGCCAAAGTTATCGAAGTTTAAAGGCTATTTTCTCTCTTTTTTTTAAATTGAATTAGTCAGCAAATTTCTTGTAAAATTGCCGTTAAAATGGTACCAATAACATAGTACTTATTTCTTGTATTTTCGAAGTTATAACCTATGTATATATACCTATGTTTATAATATTCAATATGCGGTGGTTGGTTGATTGGCCATTAAATGATATTAAGCAAAAAATGCTGTGTAACCAAACGTCAAACATTTACTTAAAATTTCCGTATAAAGTGTTTTTCTGTAGTTCCTCTTTGCTGTAATAGCGTTTAATTGTTATAATTTAAGTTCGGCTAGTTAATTATTAATTTCCGTTTGTTCGTTATTAGTTGTTATCTTGTTGTCATTTGTATCGTTTTGTTGTCATTATTTTTTATTTACATGCCGTAATAGTTTATAATTGTGTTTCTTTAGAATGAATTTTTCGAAAGAGGAGCTAATAGACAATGGTATTTGTTCTTGACGCTAGCAATAGAAATCCACTTTTAGCATCAAGAACATATGCTATGGTGTATCCTCACCGAAGAGCACCAGATATTAAGACGTTTGAAAATTTGTTGACAAGGTTTCTTCGGACGGATTCAGTGAATTACGTCAAACATGAAAGAACTAAGACTATGGTTACAGAAGATAATGAAGTGACAGTCGTTCAGTACGTTGTGGTAAATCCGCGCGTATCTACAAGGATAATTTCGATAGAACACGGGACAGAAGTCACTGCTGTAAGAAGGATTTAAAAAAAAAATATAAATTTCACCCTTACAAAATTCAAAATCATCAAGGCTTATTACAAACGGATTTTGAAAGGAGACTTGTTTACTGTGAATGGCTACTTTTCCAATTACGACAAGATCTAACTTTTCTAGATCATGTGCTTTTCACAGAGGAAGCAACATCTGCTAATTGTGGAATAACAAACAGAAAAAATTCTCATTATTATGACAGTAGAAACTCTCATTTTGAGCAACCCATTTTATACCAACAAAAATGGAGTGTTAACACCTGGAGAGGCGTCATAGGAAACACTATTATAGGTCCATTCTTTTTTAATACTACTTTAAATTGTGAAATTTACACAAATTTCCTACAAAACAATTTACCATTGCTGTTAGAAGGCCTTCCAGATAACGTCATAAGGAGATTGTGGTACCACCATGATGGTGCACCTTCACATTACGGTGCTGCTGCAAGAGCACATTTAGATAGGGTATTCACCAATATGTGGATTGGGAGAGGAAGCTTTATAATCCGGCCACCGCGATAACCAGATCTAACACCTTGTTATTTCTTTCTGTGGCCTACTGTAAAAAATATAGTTTACGAAACACCTCCTACAACGGCAGAGAACATGCAGCAACGAATCAGAAACGCTTATCTTCAATTAAGTGAAAAGAACATGGCTCAAAATGTAAGTCTGTCGATGCAGAGGCGATTAAGAGCATTTGTAGAGCAGAATGGAGATATATTTGAACACATTTTAAATTAATTTTGTTTTATTATGGAAAAATTACAAAATATAATTCTAAAACTAATAATAAAGAATTAAAAGCAGGTGTTTGTAAAAGTTACTTTGTTTGATATCATTTCATGGCCAACCAACTATTAGATGCACCGCGTATTGAATATTATAAACATAGGTATATCCCATTAAAGGGTTATAACTTCGAAAATACTAGAAATAAGTAGTATGTTATTGGTACCATTGTAACGGCATTTTTACAAGGAATTTGCTGACTAATAAAAAATTATAGGTTCAATTTAAAAAAAAAAGAGAAAATAGTCTTTAAACTTAGAATACTTTGGCACGACATATTTAACACCCTGTATATGTTGTCACGTCGTTCACCCTCAAAGCAATAACGTGTTAGTCCATAAATTGGTAACAAAAGAGTTACGTGAGGCACTGCACCCATTTTCAGGCTAATATTTAAAATGTTAGACGCTGCAACTGTCAAGATTTTAACAAAATTTGCAATAAAATCAAAACTAACAGTTGTAAGTGCACATTGTCATATATCATTGCAAAGATAATTTGGGTGGCTATCATCATAATAACAAGAAAGTATAGCAATCTATTTAAAAAAAAATTGAAAGTGGTTGCGGAAATTTGGAACACCCTGTAAAAATATAAATAAAAATAGAAAATTCACTGTAGCATACTACATGTGTACGTAAAATTTCATTGCTACAACTTTATTAGTTTTCATGCTAAGCTCCGCCGACACACTATTGCCGCACCCGGTATAATTATATCGAATACATTTTTATAATTTTAAATATAATTACATTATTGCAGATACATTTTTTATAAATATCTAAATTAACAACCCAATCTCATGACTTCTACATCAAAATGTAAAGTGTTATAATGAAGATATAATACCTCCAACATAAATAAAGCATTTAGAGAGTTATTATGACAAGGCAATAATCTTTTAATATTGCTGTGTATATCACCAGACATATGGGAACAGGATTCCAATGTGAATTTATAGGAATTCACGAAATCCATAGTCTTTAAAATAGATAACTTTTGGTTTAATAATTCCATCAAACTGTAGATGTTGTTATATGTGTCTTTAGATAAAACAATTTCCTGATTCCGACTCTTTAGCCGAATTACATGTATCTCTTTATACATGCTCAATTCCATCTAATGATTAGGGCTGCAACCCTCAGTCTTGCAAAATTCTTCCCACTCATCCGGTGTGGAGAAGATGCAGACGGCTGATAATCGAATTTGAATAATAGGTACAAAACCAGCAGCTGGGCTTAGTCCAATAACAATCCATTTAGTACCGCTATTATTAAGTAAATATACAGATTGACCATAATTTTATCTTTCAACAATTGTTCCGCGGATACGGCAGACGTTGTGAGACGGTGATTTGCGAACAATAATGCAGAATTGTTGCCCTGGCCAACAAACAACGCCGATTTGAACCTACTGGAAAACATTTGTGGCTTAGGGGGAGTTGGGGCAAATTGATACAGGGGGCACATAGATACGCCACTACATACTCTAAAAGTAAAGTAGCTACAAAACTCCACTGACTCTCACTAGATGGCCGTTGTGAACCAATATTACCAACGGAACCTTGGTGCGCTACAGTGCAAATTTCGCGGTTGACAGGTCCATGTGTGTTTTATAACGCTCTAACTAAATTTACGTAGTCGCCGACAAAAAGTTATTTCTTGTGAGAATTACATTAATTTTGTTATATTTCTTTTCATTTAGGTAAGTACACGTCTGATTAATGTATATATGAAAGATTTTTTGATAATCCCTTATTATTTGTTTGTAAGGTTAATGTTTGCAATAGTCGACGTGGTGAGGTACATTGATACATTCATGTTTGGGGCGGTTTGATGCGTATCAATGTGCCCCTCACAAATGAATGATACCATATTCAAATTTGATAATATTATTTTTAAGAAAATATGGTGAGGAATTATAAGAAAAAAGCTAACCGGTCTCAAATAGATGAAGAGAATGTTAAAGCTGCAGTCAGTGAAGTCTTGGCCGGGACTTTGTCAATAAGAAAAGCAGCTGATAAGTATGATTTAAAAGCTTCTACGTTACAACATCGGATTGAAAAAAGTCGAATTAATGCAGAAGGAAATGAACTAACAAGAAGTGAAACTTACTCGACGAAATATACGTCATCGCAGGTTTTCACTAAAGAACAAGAAAATAAACTAAATGAGTATATAATAAAAAGCAGTAAAATGCACTACGGCTTGACATTGACTCAAACTCGAAGTCTAGCTCATGGAATGAAAAGAAACTAGCTGGAATAGATTGGCTATTTCGTTTTAGAAAACGAAACCCAAACATAAGCCTCAGAAAACCAGAAAACACAAGCGCAGCAAGATCATTTGTTTTCAACAAAACTGCCGTTAATGAATATTTTGCAAATTATGAAACTGTGTTGGCCAGGCACAAGTTCACCCCCGACCGCATTATAAATTATGACGAAACTGGGATAACAACGGTGTTAAGTACCCCTAAAGTCTTAGCAGAGAAAAAACAGAGACAAGTTGGGCAGCTTGTTTCTAGCGAACGGGGTGAGTTAGTAACATTTTGCGGTATTATAACTGCTACAGGAACTGCACTGCCGCCAATTTACGTCGAGTTTATTATAAGGACCATTTTTTAAAAGGGGCCCCAGCGGGCAGCCTGGGACTGTCCAATCGATCAGGATGGATGAATACTGTAAAAGTTTGTCTTTTCGGGTTCTTAAATAAAACTAACAATAACTTTGGACACACATACTATATTAATATTAAAACGTATAACAATATAAAACTAACTATTAACAACAATAAGCACATTTATGTATTTTATATTTATGTAACTATATTTATGTGTACTGCGCGACGCTTTAGGATTGATTGATTTCCATCCCTTCTTCGATGGTTTATATATCGTAGATCATATGTTACCGATGCATGGAGAATACTCTAGAGAATTCCGGGTCAGTGTCACGCGCTTCGCGTTCTCGTAGGCCTCGAGAAAACACCAGAGGAATGACGCGTGACGCGTTTATTGGATGAGTCATCACAATACAGACTTGTACATAGATGTCTTGAAACATATAAAGAAACATACTTCATGCTCGAAAGAAAATCCCGTCCTATTGATATGCGATAACTACGAATCGCATATTTCGATCGAAGCGATAAATTTCTCCAGACAAAATGGCATTGTTTACTTGTCGTTCCCCCCACACACATCTCACAAATTGCAACCTTTGGATGTGGGTGTATTTGGTCCTTTTAAGGGGAAACTCAAGATTGCATTCAATGACTGGCATCTCATTAACGCGGGAAAAACAATTTCCATTTATAATATTGCGGAACTTTCTAAATTGGCATTTTATGAATCTTTTACCCCAAAGAACATAATTAATGGATTCAATAAGCCTGGTATTTGGCCTTTCAACAAGATGGCGTTTGGAGATGAAGATTACGCGCCTTGTGAAATTTTCCAGCCATCTTCAGATTGTAGGCCTGTTGCCGAGCCTCAAGGAGAAGGAACTCCTCAACTTCAAGATAGAGCTGTTGCCCAAACGGTCAATGAGGTCCTTAGCCAGAGTGAAATAATAGAGTTCGAACCCGTTTCACAAAGCCTTGTACGACATAGTACAGCCCCTCCATCCACCTCGGCTACCATGATAACACCTGAAGCTATTAGACCATATCCAAAGGCCCAACAAAAAACATCCCAACGAAAAGGCAGAGAAAAAGGAAAATCAAGAATTTATACAGACACACCAGAAAAAGAAAGATTGCAGATGCTTCACGATGAAAAAGAAAAGAAGAAAAAGAATAAAGAAATGAGAGAAAAGGCAAAACAATTAAAAACCGCAAAGAATTTACTACGCTGGACTACCACAAACAAAAACATAAAGAAAAGACCACGAAGATGCAAAACTGATTCAGATTCCAGTTCTTGCGAGTCTGAGCCAGTTCTAGACAATGGCGACACAGACGCATAGGAGGAAATAGACGAAAATTGGAACTTGGAAGAACTTGGAGAAGAAAACATTAGCCCACCTGCCCCAGAGACTATTGAGATTGGAGACTTTGTGCTGGTTAAATTTGAAAAAAAGAAATCTGTCGTGCACTATGTGGGAAAAGTGATTTCAAAGTATGGTTTTTCCGAATTTGAAATATCCTACCTAAGGAAGAAACCCACATCATGGGTATTTGTTTTTCCAAATGTGGAAGACAAGTCTAGTGTTGATATCTCGGACATGACTTTCAAGTTGCCAAAACCTCGTATCACCAAAGGCACAAGCAGAACTGCCTCACTCTTTAGTTTTCCTTTTGATTTTAGTTCTTATAGCGTGCTATAAGCCATTTATGTATGTTTTTGAGCAACCAATAAAAATTTCATTAAAATAAGTCGTTTATATTCTTATATTTATGTAAAGTGCTTCAAGTATCAATGCACCCTATCACGTGCCAATGTGCCCCATAAGCTGATTCAATGTGCCCCACATACGAGGCGGTTTGATGTAAACCCAATTTTCTTTATAATCGTGAATTTTTTATTTTCATTTAAAATTATGAAAAAAGCTGTAATGTATTAAAAAACTACATAATATTGTATATGCATTGGCGGGTCAAACTTTTCTCAAACTAGATCTATTACTCGGTTTTCAATTTTTAAAAAAATGTGCATCAATGTGCCCCAACTCCCCCTACTTATCAAGAAAATATACAAGAGAAATTTTAGGCCCAAATTTTAGGACCGCAATAGAAGATAGCTGGGAGGAGTTAACTCAAGATGAAAATCTGTGGCTGAATGTAATTTCTTCGATGCCCCGAAGGTTACACAAAGTTCTTGAAGATAATAGTGACGTAACAAAATATTAATTTTCATATTATTAAGTGTCTATTTATTTATGATTCATTGTATATTTAAAATAAAAATCTAATTCGTTTACTATATGTATTTTGTAATAATAATGACATTTTGATTGTCATGAATAACCTCTTTGAAGAATTAGACATTTAGACTTCACGAAAGTCAAATTTATATGACTTAAAAATTCTGAAAAATGGGTGTTGCTTACTTAAGAATATGTATGGATATATAATGTAGTCATTGACTTCTCTTTGGAGAGTTGTATGAACGGGGTGTGGCGTAATCTTTGGTCAGATGTAGTGGAAGCACCTAGAAGAACTGTCCAGAGGCAGAGACAAGTGCTTGAAGACATTGTCGCATTAATTGAGAGGTCTGAACTTGAAGAAGTCGCGGTAGAAGATCTCGAACAACTTGTAGCAACGCACGACGAACCTCTCAGCAATGAAGATTTGATCGAGTTACGGAATAATCCAATCAACGATGAGGAAGAACAAGTAGAAGATAGAGTTTTATCTTCAAGCGGAATACAAAATGCTCTTTCAAAAATTTATTCAGGTTTGGACATATTGCAGAGCATAGACAGTGATGATGACCGTGTGCCAAACAATTAAAAACAGTGTTGGGATGAACGTATTTTACAGAAACGTAAAAGAAACGCTACTCAAAAGACAATAGATGCAGGCGCGGCTCGTGATGACGTATTTTGGTTTGCAGCAGGCGCGGCTCGTGATGACGTATTTTGGTTTGCAGTACAATGATCCGAGTGCTTCGTGTATTCTCGTGTACTAACTGTAACGTTTGCTTAGTAAACACCGAAAACACACGAGGCACTCGTATCATTGTACTGCAAACCAAAATACGTCATCACGAGCCGCGCCTGGTTTGCAGTATGATCCGAGTGCTTCGTGTATTCTCGTGTACTAACTGTAACGTTTGCTTAGTAAACACCGAAAACACACGAGGCACTCGTATCATTGTACTGCAAACCAAAATACGTCATCACGAGCCGCGCCTGAATAGATGTATTTTTCCGTAAAAAAAACATGAAATACTGCATAAAGTGTTCTTAGAATTAAAGTGATTGATTCAAATGATTTGTATTTTTTTTGTATTAACTTTTGACTATGTTTAATCGTAAACCCCGATATACGCGAATTTCACTTAACGCGATTTTTTGCGGAACGTATCCCTCGCGTAAAGCGGGGTATTTCTGTATATTGATTTTTAAGGTGTACTCTATTTAATTGAAGTGAACTGTACATAACTAATTAATATTATTTCATTTACTTTTCAGTATTTTTTTTTCCAAAACCTGACGTGCCAGAATAAATTTGTTGTTATTATTCCTAAAGAAAAATTAAAAAAATTAAAATTTGTTGACCAGTGTTATTAATTAAATAAAAATGTGTCTAACATATAATAAAATATTTTAATTTCTCATAAAAAATAAATACAGGTGGATGAACATTGTTTATGTATATATAGCAAGCGCCAATTAGGTTGGCGCGAGGAGGGAGTGCGCAGAAGCAGTTTTTAAAAACGTCCACCCCCACTACTCAAGTAATTGTCAGAATACAGTTGTCATTGACGTTTGACGGAACATAATGTCTTTGCTGGGGATCATAAAATGATACACGCTCAGAGGTTAGAATTATCTGACATTTGATGTAAAACCAAATACAAATCTCCCCACTACTTTTAATCTGCGCGAACTTACCCCTCCTCGCGCCAACTTAATTGGCGTTTGCTATACATTACTAAAATATATATATTTTTCAACGTGTGACAATCAATTAATCCAGTAATAAATTGATATATACATATCTGTACAAAGAAAACAGTACAAATGTTGTACAATATACTTTTTCTTCCTTTAATTTTCTAAATACAGTCATTAAAAACAATCTTAAAAATTTTCTTACATGTAATACTATACAAGAGTGTACAAAAGTAAATTACATTTATTATTATAATCACAGGACTTTCATTTGACTCAGTGTCGTGAAAACTATAATCCAGATGGTTAGTAGAATTAGGAACGTGACTAAGAATATGGTTTTCCTCTTGTGCCAGGGACTTCCTCCAAGTTCGGGTGCTGAATATCTACTTCTGGCCGCCTGACAAATTTCTGGTTTGCAAGAAGTGGACGCCTGAGGTGCCGAAGTTTGCTGATTTATGGTTTGAGAGGTACCATTAGTCGCTTCTTTATCCTTTCTAGATTTTTTGGTTTCTAGCAATTCCACGCCCTTCTCTGCATCCCGTTGAAAGGCGGGATTATCCATCTATAAAATAGAAATATGGGTTAAAAGTAATCTTGAACTATGTAATATATAGCTTGAGTTTGACAATTTATTTATATAGAGTAGAATATCTTGTATATAATTAAAAAAACAACAAATGTTTTAGTCTAGGGACTTGATTAAATTAATTCTGCTTGTCTTATGATATTATTTAACAAAATCCTGCAACGATGGTTTAAATTAAATAAAATTAATTTAAAATTAAATTAAATTAAATAAAAATTGTGAACACATCACGGAGGTGGATCTCTGCATATATAAACATGATAATAATCATAATAATCGTTTATTCAAACGCCAAGTACAAGAAAAATAAATTACGATTGCACAGGTCAATACAATTTTTGCTGAATAACAACTGTTGATATTTTCTGATTCCTTCACTTTTTATCGGTAAACACTTTGAAAAATTAGCGTAGTAAAATGTAGAAAACATTTATTCCATATATACAGGGTGCCCATTTTCTATCTCCGTATATGGGTAACTCTGTTAATATTGAAGATACCGGATCAGTTAAATTAGCAAAGTTGCTCAGAATTTTGATGCGCATTTGAATTTTCAGTTGTACTTATCTTCGTAACCATCGAAGACAGAGCATTTAATAAGCATTTTAATGAAGTCATAGCCAACTATGATTGCCATTTAGAAAAACATAAGTTTATTTTATATCTTGATATTCAAGTGTGCCATGAATATTTAATAAAGATTACTAAGTTCTACATAAAAAATACTATTAGATGTCACTCTGTCTTTGCTAATTTAACCGATCCTGTATCTTCAATACTAAGAGAGTTACCCATATACGGAGATAGAAAATGGGCACCCAGTATATATACCGGGTGTATTATGAAAAACCTTTGGGGCTGTAGCTTCCTTATATTTTATCTGATTTTAATGAATGATATGTGAAACTAAATCGTTTTTAAAGCACTGTAACCCGTTTAAAAAAAAAAATTTGACATTTCTTTTTTGACAGACAGCAGTAAATTTTTTTTTTAAATTGTACTACATAATTTTTTTTACTTATTCTAATAAACATTTATTTCCTGAAGACACCTCCATTAAATTGAGTGACAAATTTATTATTATTAAAAAAAAACTACGAAATTTACAGATATCAAGCTATCATATATTTTAATGAATCAAATGTTCGAAATTGGCCCCATTTTGTTCCAGACACATTTGACACCTTCTATTAACTCCAACTGCTGCGTTTAATATAAGATTTGGTGGTATTTCATGACATACTTGTACTATCCTTCTTACTAAATCATCTCTGGTATCAGGTGGAGTCAAATAGACATGATCTTGAATGTACGACCACAGAAAGCCAGCAATCTAGCAGGCCATCGAATAGGTCCGTAAGTGCCCATCCATCTGACGTCAAAATAATTATTTAGAAAATCAGTATTCATTCGTGCATTATGGGGTGTGGCACCGTCCTGTTGGAACACCACCCTGTTTAACTCAGCAAGTGGCAACTCATCTAAATAATCGCCTAATTCATTGCGTAACAAATTATTATACTTTTCTTGGTTTAGATTATCCTCCACCAAAAAAGGCCCTACTACTCCATCGCCTAAAATGCCACACCATACATTTACACTGAACCGATTTTGAAAATTGTGTTGCATCACAACATGGTTATTTTCAGTGCTCCAATGGCGATGATTATTTCTGTTGAATACACCATTTTTCCAAAAAGTGCATTCATCTGACCACAACACACGACGATAAAAAATTGGATCTTCCCTTAGTTTATTCATGAAAACCGTGCAGAATTGAACCCTTCGTTGAGGGTCGTTTTCACCGAGAGCATGCACCTTCCGTGGTTTATAAGGAAAGAACTTGTGCTTCTTCAGAATGTACTAAACTGTAGAATGTGATACCTGCATGTAGTGAGCAATTTCTCGCGTAGACGTATTAGGGTTTCCTTCCACATAGAGCAAGACACTTAATTCTAAATTTTGATCTTGAATTACACGTGCGTTTATTTTCGGTTTTTTGAATGATCTAAAATTTCGTAAATTTCGCACGAGCCTTCCAAACTTATCGGCACTTGGACGCAGTCTGTCAGGAAAACGATTTCCATAAAGTCGCAAAGCAGCTGCAGAATTTGTTCCGCATTCAAAATATGCTTGAATGGCATCCACACATTCGCCATTATCCATTTCAATGTCAGGAAAACGATTTCCATAAAGTCGCAAAGCAGCTGCGGAATTTGTTCCGCATTCAAAATATGCTTGAATCGCATCCACACATTCGCCATTATCCATTGCAATAACAAAATTTAGAAATAAATCGTTGAAAATGTTATAATGAATGTGTGACTGACAGATGTCACAGCTCTCTTCGAAAATTTGGAATGCACTTTTATCGTTCAATATGACTGCTTGATTTTTAAATTTTTAAAATAAACACTGTAAATGTTGTTGTTGACCCACCGCTCACTGATAACATTGGTTTGTAATCCTTTATGGGCTATATAGTATTGAATGTAAGTGATTTTAAAAGGTACACATATTTGCTGGTAATAAAATGAAATAGAGTATTTAAAATGCATTTAAGAAATCTCTGTGTTCGGAAAAACCAGAATAAATCGAACTAAAAAAAAAACCTTCAATTTCTCGATTTTTTTTCATACAAGGATATCGTTGTTTACAGTTTCATATTCAGAAAAAGTAATATATTTGAATAAGGAAAAAAAGTATAGTGCAATTTAAAAAAACACAGTTTGCAGCTGTCTGTCAAAAACAAAGTGTAATAAAAAAATTCAAAGCGGATCACGTTACAGTGTTTTTAAAACGATTTAGTTCGACGTATAATTTATTACATTCGGATAAAAAATAAAAAAGTTACAGCACGAAAGGTTTTTCATAATACACCCGGTATATACATATATAGGATAAAATAAATTAAAAGCGGGCAAGCGGTCTGTCAATTAAAAACTCATTTATTAATTATCTCTATATTTCGCAACGACTTTGTTGCTTCTTCAGGAGATAAAAATGTAGAGTTAAAAAATATATAAAAGTGACGTATACGGACAATAAAATTGATTAGATTGTTGAATCTAATCAATTTGAAATATATAGGCGAAACGATCAATAATAACTAGGTTTAAAGAACACATATCACATATTAAATTCAATAGACCAGAAAAATCTAACGTTGCCAATCATTCTTTAAATACACAACACAATATGTCGATTAAAGGGTTAAAACTTGCCAAAGCCATTAATAATTCTCGAGATCTTGACGCATATGAAAGCATTCATATCGTTAAAAATAAAGGAAACATCATTAATGTCGATTAGGGTCCGATTCCTTATAATTCTCTTTTCATTCTTAGAAAAGAGGTAGAAAAGTTGAAGACACGCAGAGACCACACATGTGGTTACCGTTTCCTTAAGAGAGGTAATTTTGTCGTAATTTTTAGTCGATATATTTTTATTTTTAAGTCAGTGTATACGTGGACGCCGTGTAAAGTTGTTTCGTGATCAGATGTGCTAGCTTTACTGTGCTCAATGTGGGACACTTTGATTAGTGGCTTTATCTACTGATGATGACAACTTAGTTGTCGAAACGCATTTAGGATACGATTAGTAATTGTGGTAAGGGGTTATATAACTTTTTTTAAGTTTTTACTTAAACACAGTCTCCAAAGAAAGACTTCTTACCGTTAGTCTTATTTACAAAGAACCCGAAAGACATATTTTACAATATTATAATTATTTAAATATTTAACGTACTTGTTATGTTACTAACAAATACAATTGAACAAAACATTTTTACTCTAACTGTATATTTTTTACTCTAAAATAAGTATTTCATTGAACCGCCCTCGTGGTAATTTTATTTTTCACGTTGACTTTCACAAACGTCCTATACATCTCGTATGTATATACATGTTAAAGTATGTCGTCGGTGGTGTCAGAAGATTATCTTTTTAACGACAATCTAAAAGACACAAACAATGTATGCCTTGCATTTTCAAATGAGAAATACAGAATTAACATATAAGAATTACATTTAAAAAGGACAACGGTACATATTTATTCATCAATTCATTGGTTGTTTATACAGACGTGATCGGGCGCCACATTCGCAATAAAATACATTAATCAATATGTACTAATGATGTACTCAAAAAACTGCAACTTCGAATAACCGATGTCAGCGAATTAATTCAACTTCATGTAGACCCATGATAACGCAAAGGAAAAAATATATTTTTAGACAACTAAAATCTTACATAACTAGAAAACATTTTAGATTAGCCAGTGACAAAATAGGAATTGAAGTATGTATTTACTTTCCTACTTAGAGTATTTATTATATAAATAACTACGAGAGTGAACATACAACTTACTTTCACTCATATTACATATAAATAAGATTAAATAATTTTTTTTAATATGATTGCATTTTTTCATGCATTCACATGTATAAAGCTGATAAAAGTGATCTAAATACGGCAGACTATGTGCCCACACTGTTAAATTTAATAAATAATACACATAAGGTGTATTAGATAAAAATGTAGATTTTACAATATTAGGGCAACTTTTTACCAATACTGAAGATCCATTGTACAGATACAAAGAGCGCTTTAACTATGCAAATATAACATCTCTCAACGTCGAACAATCCTTCTCAGTATATAAACATATATATATATATATTAAATTTATTATATTATATTAAATTTGACAGTGTGGGCACATAGTCTGCCGTCGTTAGATGACTTATAGCAGCGATTTTCAACCTTCTTAGCTCCGCGACCCCCCTAATAGTAACTATAAATAAAATTAATATTTCGCGACCCCCTCTTCCCCTACACAAAAGAATAAGCAGTAAGCCTTACCTAATACCCTTAACTAATTCAATTTTTACTGTAATTGTAAATGTACAAAATTATTTAATATTATACAATGTGTGTATAAATTGGTGTACTAACTACACTGACAGTAGCAAAAACAAGTTAGCAATATCGATGCAACAATTCACATCAAGCTTTGATACAAAATAATACAAATCTGTATAAAAACAAATTTGTATCTGTATAAATTTGTTTTTATACAGATTTTTATTATTTTGTACACTGACAATTATTATAATAATGCCTAATAATCCTAGTATTTCTCTCTATTAAGTGAATATATTATGTTACCGGAACTGGCCATGGTTGCCAGCTTGAATTCCGTCAATTGTTATTCAAATAAGTTGTTTACAATGAGTTCATATTTAGAAGTTCCTACCTATTTCATTTTATTTATAAATCGATATTATTATAAGATCAGTTATTTTCGCAACTAAATCATTCCTAGACCGTTAGGAAAACAAGCGAAAGAAGTCATTAATATTTCGAAATAGAACGCGATAATAATTAAGGGGCCATTACTCCCGCTCTCTGCTTGTGTCAAAAATGGGGGTTAAACCATCTATATTAGTTCAAAGCATAAAGCGAAAACGGACTAAAAAAAAGCGTCATAGATATTGATGATTTTAATCAATATGCAATTAGAAACACAGTTTATGACATGTATAAAAACAGTAAGTTTAAAGTAATTTAGTACCTATATTTATAAAATAAATATTTCAATTAATTACAGAACAGCATATCACGATTTCATGTTTGAATACCCTCAACGAAAAGGAACTTTTTTCTGGTGGTAATACATCTTTATGGAAAATATTACATGGAATAGATTTTCATTACAAGAAGGATGATTTAAAACGAGCATTAATGGAATTCCCACATATTGTATTAAAACATGTTACGTTCTTGCAACAATATGTTCATATGAAACATGAGCATTTATGTGAGTTTGGTTTCTTCGATTAAACCTAGGTTTTCCAAGATGGAACTATTTGCAAATCTTTACAAAATGAGTCAATATAAACAGCCAAAGCTACAAAAGAGGGCGCTAAAAGGTACAATCTATTACTAACAGAATATTATTAGTACGTAAGGTGTATTTATCTTAACTGAATTGATTCGGCTTTTACTTGATGTAGATCCATAATTTAAAATAGAAACAAAACTACGGCAAAACAATTGTCGTGTTACGATTAAATATTAAAAAGTGAAGATTTGAACCGTAGTTTTACATATTTATATTTTGTATTTATCTTGTTATAGGTACCTACATTGTATTACATGCATGTAATTCTAATGGATTTATTCCAGAAGCTGAATTAATATTTACAACAAATATACTGGTTCGAACATCAATTTCTTGTGAATTTAGAAGAACGCTCCACAACTGCTTTAGATAATGCCAGTTATCATTGTACTATTAAAAATAAAAGTGATATTCAATAAAAATTATATTCATTGGGTTTTGAAAGACAAGACATATTACCATTTATAATCAATGAAAGTACATCGCAAATGAAATAAAAGCTGATAAAAATACGATAAAAGTCAATGATATATTGCCCATGCCAATACTTTTTTAAATAATTAATACCTTTTGCCACCTACTTGTTTTGCTTTTATAGATTTAAGATTCTCATCTTGCCGTAGTTTTTGAGAGCTTCCATCTTGAAAAATCCAGATTTCATCAAGAAAAACAAACTGGAATTAATTTTCATTTTAATTAAGAACGCATATATTGTTGCAAAATCGTTATTTGTATTTTAATTTTTCAATTTTTTATTTTATACGCCTCTGACTTTCTTTCAGTTAGGTGACATTTTATAAACTTTAATATTGAGGCCATGTTACAAAGCCAACATTTATTATTTGTCAAACTGTCTTAGTTTGTAGGGGCCGCAACTGTACCTACCTACTTCATTCGACTTGCTTATTTTTCTGTAATCTCTGTTTTTTTCGTGTTTATTTGAATAGTTTTGATTAGTTTTCGTGTTTTCTTGTTTACTTGTTGTTTTGTTTGCTCATTATGATTTTTACGTTCAATGAATATGCCGATATGTACACTTAGTTCCAAAAAAAAGGTTTCCACAAGAAATTCAGTCCGATTAAATTAGTTGTACACTTAGTTGTACAGTGTTATGATACTATTGACCATTACTCCGTGATGGCATCCAATCGTCTCGTGAGCTATCCCTAGACATTTTCAATATTTAAATCGGGTCATAGACTAGGCCACTCTAGGACTTCTATATTTTGGTCTTCAAACCACGTACTGATAATCCGTACGGTGTGAATCGCAAAGTTATCATGTTGAAAAATCCATGGTAAACCTCCCATAGTCCTGTTTATGTTGGGTTTCACTCTTATTAATAGGTCTCTGTACGTTCGGGCATTTTGAATATCATTTAAAATTTCTAGATGCACCACACCGTTATAAGAAATAGCACCTCATACCGGCTTGCCTGTTACGATATCGAGCCGCAAACTTTTCTTCTTTTGGCAAGTCATGAAAATAATTGAATCGATTCTGCCTTTACTTGATGTAAATCCATATCAAATGATAAAAAACACAAACACTGTTGTATTAGATTTACACTTTATTTAATAATAACTATATGACAGCTGTTTCACCGTACAACGGTATCTTCCAAGGACGATACCGTTGTAACAGCTACGGTGAAACAGCTGTCATATAGTTATTATTAAATAAAGTGTAAATCTAATACAACAGTGTTTGTGTTTTTTATCACATGAAAATAATACAAATATCCGTCGCGACCATCCAAACAGAATCGTTTTTCATCCGTGAAAATAACTGTTCGCCACTGATCAATCCAGCCCATATGGTTTCTCGCAAAGTTTAATCTATTTCCTTTATGTCTTTTTCTGTAATTTACACTGCTTTAGATGAACACACTTCTTAATTATTCTTTGTATAGTCCTCAAACTCGCCACAGATTGCATGGCTGGCTTGATTTTCTGGCAGTACAACAGAAATTAGAAGCTTCGCGTAGAATATTTCTTCTTTCCCTCTCGGTAGTTGCAGTTTGAATGCCGCCTCTGTAATTTTTTCCATAGTTTTCCATATTTCATACAAAATTATTTACAACTCGCGAACTTCTATTGATCCTACCAGCAATTTTTGAATTGGTGTAACTTTCTTCGTGCAATGCTTTAATTCTACCTATTTCTTCCGTACTCAACCTTCCACCGCGTCCCATCGTATATCACTGACTTCCAAAATTAATGTAACTTAACTATTTATTATTGTTTTTAACACAATTTATTTAAAAATAAAGTTTTTACTGGTGAGACGGTTGTCGCGGTTTAGTCGTTTGTAACAGTCATGTAACAGTAAAACTTGTACACTGCGGCAAAACTGACAAATACAAATATATGCACATGTTATCTAAACCTTCTTTGTTATATAAAACAACTATACTTGTCTTTAACTTAAAATAATTCTGTAAATTGTATTTTTGTTGTGAGGTTCATCAGTTGTCGCAGAGTGTATATACACGGTTATTCTGAATAAGTGGTATTCATTTAATTATTAGATTATACTACTAAAATATATCCCAATTGGGTGAATTTTAATTTTTAAAAAATGTGAAAAAAAATAATATAAACAGGTAAATTTTGAATACCACTATTCATTCTAACTTACCCGATATGTGCCATCCGTATATTTCGTGTCGCTTGCGGATATGCAGACGTATTTATTTACATACGGTTTGATTACAATGAATGGATTTATACATAGGTAAGTTATGAATATGCGATATTTAAGATTGAGTAAGGTTCATCATACTCTCGATATAATAACCAAGTGTTTCGTGCGGTCCAAAAATGGTTTTATTCAATAATTTAAAATTAAAAATAAAATTACACAGCGGCTTTTTAGGTAAATTGTTTTTTATTAACATTAACATATTTAAAATTAACATGTTTAATCTAACAAAAATTAAATTCTCCGCCACTTATTCAGAATTCTAATATATATATATATATATATATATATATATATATATATATATAACAATTGATAAATTATTGGAGTTTTTCGGCTTTTATATGAAATATTTACAAATATCAAGTTAGTATGTATGTAATTGCAAAGTAAGGGGGGATGTAAACATTGCTGTCTACAAATTACAAAGCAAATCATACGAAATTTTTTAATTGATGAATATTGTCTATGTTGGCACTCGAACCCAAGTCTACAGTTTGCCGGACTGTCGGTTTTACCACTCACCCACAATAGACCTAGGTTCAAGCTATTTAGAAATGCATTATAAAGTAACAGTGTTAATGAATCAGATGTCAGTTATTAAATGTAGATGTCAAGTTGAAAGCAGAAGTCAGTTCCGAAAGCTGATGTCAGTTTTGATAGCAGATGTCAGTTAGTGAAAGCAAATGTCAGTAATTGAAAGCAGATGTCTGTTTTTGAAAGCAGGTGTCAGTTATGAAAGCAAATGTCAGATTTGAAGGCAGATGCCTATTTTGAAATTAGATGTCAGTTATCGAAAGCAGATGTCAGTATTTCGAGAGCAGATGTCAGAGATGAATGTTTATCAATTGTTATATTTAATAAACGGCTAAGAAATTATCTAAACACTCATATAGCAATGGAGTAATAATTAGCATTTTCAAACATTCAAATCTGACATCTGCTCTCGAAATACTGACATCTGCTTTCAATAACTGACATATAATTTCAAAATAGGCATCTGCTTTCAAATCTGACATTTGCTTTCATAACTGACACCTGCTTTCAAAAACAGACATCTGCTTTCGGAACTGACTTCTGCTTTCAACTTGACATCTACATTCAATAACTGACATCTGATTCATTAACACTCTTACTTTATAATGCATTTCTAAATAGCTTGAACCTAGGTCTACTGTGGGTGAGTGGTAAAACCGACAGTCCGGCAAACTGTAGACTTGGGTTCGAGTCCCAACATAGACAATATTTTTCATTAAAAAATTTCGTATGATTTGCTTTGTAATTTGTAGACAGCAATGTTTACATCCCCCCTTACTTTGCAATTACATACATACTAACTTGATATTTGTAAATATTTCATAGAAAAGCCGAAAAACTCCAATTATTTATCAATTGTTATATTAAATAAACGGCTAAGAAATTATCTAAACACTTATATATATGTATATATATATATATATATATATATATATAAATATAATATTTTCGTGACCTTGGTATGATATAGTAAACTTAATAAGTCGGCGATTAAAGGTCTGGTCCATTACTTCAAAGTATATACACTTAAAACAACCCTACATATAGTATAGTATATAGTATATACATACTTTGAAGTAATGGACCAGACCTTTAATCGCCGACTTATTAAGTTTACTATATATATATATATATATATATATATTAGAATGTTTTTTGTACGTTATATATATTTAGTTTTTTTTGATAAGTAATAGGTTTTATTTTGTTATTTAAGTTTTCGACAGTTATGTATAATAGATAACGAAACCTAAAATATTTTTTTACGAACATTATAAACATATTTACTAGAAATATTCACGATCTATATCGGTAAAATAATAACGATATTTGACTCGGTAATAAAAGGTAAATCTATAATATATAGTTATATAGTTACAAGCAAACGAAAACTTATGTATGTAATATAAAACGAAGAATTATTTCTTAGAACAGTTTCATTTCGAAAAATTTATTCTTAAAAAACAATTGATTGATTTTATAATAATAAACCTTAAAAATATTTACTTTTTTAAAGATTTTTAACATCTTAATGCTTTTCACCGTTTTTTCTTGCTGGTAAAATCATCTTCTTCAGGATGTTCTTTCACACGTAGTCGAAGCACATTTTCACTTACATTATCAACACTATTTTCAACAGGCAAATTGGTAATGGTACATGTTACGTATGCTTACTAATTATATGCGGTTGTATGGATATGTGTATCTGTTGCTTGAATCGCTATAATATGCCCGCACAAACACGACAGAAGTTGGATATGAGATACGTTATCGCGCGAGTCGGTGGTTTTAAGTTTGTAGAATATAGTCAAATATGTAAACAGCAGGGTCAAATAATATCGTTGATTGTGGTTATGTCTTCAATGTTTATGTACAGGTGCACCTTGCAAAATAAAATTTACGTTCGTTATTAAAAAATATACGCTTCGAATTATTGTTTGTTTGAAATATACGTTTATTTAAATACCCAGCAAGAAAACGTAAATAAATATTTTTACATATAATGCTTATTTTTGCTCTGAAGGTTATTTACATTTATTCATTTTTGGAGGTGTTAATTTATTAACCTTTAACCGACAAGTACAGCAATGTGTTAACCGGACTGTAGAATTGTAGATGATTATCAAACTCTTTAAAATGCAATCAATCTTCGACGGCGGATCGATATACGAGGGCTGAGCGACAAGGTAGTTACTTTTCAATGAAATATTTATTTTAGGGCAAAAAATATATTTTATTTTTCGATATAATCGCCTTGCAAGTCTACACACTTACAAGGGAAGATCTCGAACCGGGAAATTCCAAAAATTATGAAACTTTGGGAACATATACATCACTTACACAATTTTTTGTTTCTGCGGAAAAACACTCTGACTGGGTGAAATGGATTTTTGAAAATTGGAAATTTTCCATTTTGCCTCTGCGCATAAATCGTTAGCGATAAGAGGTAGAGAAAAAGTTTTAACACAAAAAATGTTTGTTTGAATGAGTTTTATTAAGCAGACAGGATAAAAAAAACATTTACTGTATTTTTTCATTATATTAAATTGTTTCTTATCTAAAAAATTTAGCTTATCGATGGAAGCTATATTAGACCAGTAAATAGTAAACATGTTCTTGTAAAGAAAATAGTCTGACGATAAATGAGATAAACAAGTAGTATATATAACTCATGAAACTTGAAGTTAATAATAGTTATTGGTTTGTTATATAGTAGACCTGTAATGTTGAAAATGGCCGCCATAAATATTATAAATTTAATTCGTTTACTGATGGTACTGATGGAAGTTGCCAATAATAATAATAATAGCCTCCCCTCCCCCCCGAATTGCACGACATAAAAATTCTTCTCGATGCTCAAAGAGAAACATCGTTTTCACTGTAAACTGATACAACTCTAGAATTTTTGCAACCGCAGAAACCACATTCTCTAGAATTTGTAGATGAGGTATATACGCTCACAAGGGAAGAAGCAGTAGAAGCAATAGAAGCTGAAGAAGAATAGTGTACACAAGAAGAAGGAGGTATTGTAACTTTAGAATATAAAACCAACGCTGTTACCTATTGAAAAAGTGGGAACAAAAGACGATTTTAAACATTTATCATTTAAAATTCTTTGAAAAAGGCTTTATTTGCTGAAATATGTAAGATTATTTTAAATATGTATGTACATATTAAAGTAAAACAGACCTTAAATCGTCGACTAATTGAATCTACTATAACATACAAAGGTCAAGAAATAATTATCTTTTTATATATATATATATATATATATAAAATTGGACCAGGAGTCTTTGCCGTTAGAACATGTATGGAAGGGAATTTTGGGGAATACAGCAAAATTAAAGTCTATTTGTAAGTCAGTTCTTTATTTTATCTCCCAATATTACGCATACAGATTGTGTGCTTCTTCAAGGGTCACTTTAAGAGTAGATAGAAACAAATTAACTATAATGAACTATATAAAAGTCGTAAATACTTACAAATGTGAACTATTTTTCTATGGAGAAATTACCCGCCTTACTATACATAACGTTTACAATATATCCCTAGTAATCTGGCGGATAACAACTAACGTCAACATAATTGACTGCGAAGTTACAAATTAAAATACCGGACAACACACTTAAAAGAACGAACACGTGTAAAATAAACGAGCAAAAAATCTTCGCAAAATTCCCTTCCATATATAAAATAATAAGTTCCTTCTAATATTTTAGATTATATATATATATATATATATGTGATAATTTTGATGTTCTCGCGGTTGTATGATGAAATGATGGTTTCTCGGGTTCTTGGCCGCGTGTGAGATGTGTCCTGAGAAGGATTGTTGAGACAACAATCCTTCTCAGGACACATCTCACACGCGGCCAAGAACCCGAGAATCCATCATTTCATATATATATATATATATATATATATATATATATATATATATATACATATATATAAAATATTAGAAGGAACTTCTTATTTTCTTGGCCGTAATTATAATATAAAACAAAAAGTAATTATTTCTTGGGAGTAGCGACCACGTAATTAAAACAATACTTAATTTATTTTGACGTTTCGGTACTATATATAGTGTCTTTTTCAAAAAACTAACATTTATTGAAAAGTTAATTATGATACAATGTTAAAATAAAAACTACTTACATTCAAATTGTGCTGTTAATATGTAATGTATTCGTTTTTGGTTACCATTTCTAAATAAAACTAAATTACGTGTGTCTTGCCGGTTTAGACCTTTTTCTATGGGGCATATGTTTATTATCGTTTTGACGTGTGAAAATGTTTGTAGCATCACCCACCATACGGAGGGTATTTTTTAAACTTTTCTCGGACATTACTATATTATTGTAGACAAGTTATTTGTGTCTGTTCTGTTGTTTACAGAATTAGTTTTTTTTGAATGTGTATGCTTTCTAATATGTTTCTTGCCCTTTTATTTTTTTTTCGGATGTAGTTATTAAGGTTTTATCGAAATTGAAAGTGTGATTGGTCTGCTTGCTGTACTGTTGTTTGAGAATTTATGTTCATTTAAACGTTCTTACACCTTCGCAGTCGTTGCAAGGGGCTTCATAAATAACGTGTTTTCTTTAAGGTATTTTGTCTTTTAATTTTGAGTATAAGTTGATGAGATTATTGGAGTTTTTGTGAGCTACTTTATGTTATATATATATATATATATATATATGTATATATATATATATATATATATATATATATATATATATATATATATATATATAGGTATATAACGGCTGTTCATTCACATGTATAAAGCTGATAAAAGTAATGACTTATAGCAGCGATTTTCAACCTTTTTAGTACCGCGACCCCCCTAATAGTAAATATAAATAAAATTAATATTTCGCGACCCCCTCTTCCCCTTCACACAAAAGAATAATAGCAGTAAGCCTTACCTAATACCCTTAACTAATTCAATTTTTACTGTAATTGTAAATGTACAAAATTATTTAATATTATACAATGTATAAATTGGTGTGCTAACTACACTGACGATGTTCTTCGTTAAATTCGGAGTCTAAAATCCTAAAACCAAAATATTGTACCATGCTTCATACCTTTACACGAGGTTCCTAAATTTTGGGCTTTCAGTCTTTAGATAAGCGTTATTAATCGATATTTGTTCACAGAAATATATACAATTTAGAATAAAGAAGAATTATTATTATTTTTTTGTTAAAGTTGTCTGTTTGATTTTAAAGTTTGTTTTTAATTTTGTTTATTAACTTATTTTGACGAAAAACACATCTGACAACGTTGTAAAACAATAAGTAGCCACAAGTAGGTAGCCTAATGTTGTTCCAGTCAAATGCATTACTACTGTCAAATTTTGACGCTTATGTAACAAGTGCTCATTTGAAAAGTCAATCTAGTAGCATGTGATTTACTGAGAACATTTTGAAGTATGTCGTAAATTAAAATTTACTACTTAACCTACGAAGTCGTATATTTTGACAGTTTCATACATACAAATAAATAACAAATGTGATTGACATTATCGAATGTCATTTGGATTTACGTTTACGGAACAACAAACACATACTAATATATATGCGTCTTATTCTATCAAAATTTCAAAGAATCCTAGATTGACTTTTCAAATGAACACACGTTATTATATAGATATAGTACATATAATATATATATATATATATATATAGTAAATTCAATCAGTTGGCGATTTAAGGTCTGGCTTTACTTTAAAGTATATATATTTAAAACAACCCTACATGTTTCGGCAATGATGTCTTTATCAAGGATATAAAATATAAATGACAGTATACAAATGTTATATAATTATATGTTTTAAATATATATACTTTAAAGTAAAGCCAGACCTTAAATCGCCAACTGATTGAGTTTACCATATCAGACCAAGGTCACGAAATAATTATATATATATATATATATATATATATATATATATATATATATATATATAGTAATATTTATAAAATAACACTTAGTTTTCGAACTTGCTCGTATATACCATTACGTATTTATTTAATTTTATTTAATATATATTGTTGACAATTACATTTCTATATTGGTAGTTAATATATTTTATATATGTTACGTAAACATTAGCGTAGATATCTCTATTAGAAAAAAAAACATTTTGCAGCATGTCTAACAGTGTAAATTGACAAGCGACCTTGAAATACTAAGTTTTACATTATTTGAAAGTTATTTGTGAATCAACGATGTTTACAGTCTTTTATTGTTGATTAATTATATTTCGAAAATTAATATACATACAATCACGACAATATTTTTAGATTCCTAAACCAAAATTACAAGCAATACATTTATTAGACTTATACTAAAACTTATGCTTGGCTAAAAATTAAGAAATATAATCAAACAAATGACGTACGAGTTTAAATAACAAGAACATATTAAAAACACTTATCGTAATACCCTTCTTCTGTAATTAACATAATTCGACATTTTATATTAGGTCGGTAATGGCTTTTAACATCTGTTGAACGAGACAAGATGAGTATATGTCAACAAAATACGCACTGTTGCGATGTGAATTTAAACTTGGAAATAATGTGGTGATTGCAACCACACCATACTCACATAGATTATGCACGTATTACGGCTATAACTGCTTGGCCAGACCTATGGTGCTAGCTGTATTTTATGTATTTTAACCAATCAAACACCCGAACATACATTCCTGGACAAAAAATGCCGGACACTGAAGTAAATGTCTGTTATCATAATTAAAATTACCTTCTTTTGTTTTTTTTCTCACAAGACATGAAATATTATCTATGAAATAAGAATTGGAAATTAAAGAAGATACAAAACATTTAATTGATCAAAACAGCCAGAAGAAAAACAAAAATAATGACAAACCCAAAAAATCCAACCCAACGCAAAAAATCTTGGTGTGCTCTTTATTAAGCTTTTATCTGTTATGTTGAAAGGTCATTTAAACTGTCAGTACTGACACTAATTGGTTGACGAAATGCAAGCAGAAAATGCAGCCCGAGCAGTAGTTTTGAATGAAAATAGACGCAGTATTGGATACATCGCTGCTATCTTGAATATTCCAAGGCACACCGTTCAAGACGCAATTCAGCAACATCATAAAACTGGGGAATACATAAGAAGGCTAGGATCAGGCAGACCTGATACTACAAACCGGTCAAGAGTGTTTTATGGTGTTATCTACACTACGCGATCGTGGTTTACCATCAACAATTGTGTCTTGCCAAGTCGAAGACGTTTACGGTACTGCAGTTTCTGCACGAACCATTCGCCGAAGATTGGAGGAATACGGATTGATGTCAAGGAAATCTGCTGCTTGTCCACTTTTGCTTCCAGCTCATCGTGTTCAACGCCTATGATTTGCTTGAGAACATAGACATTGGACAATGGATCAATGGAGCTCCGTATTGTTCACGGATCGACGAGAACGTATGTTGAGAAGGCCTGGTGAATGTTAACGTGTTGTACAGGGTGGCGCACAGCCGACTGATACATTTTAAATCACTGTTGGTGTAGAAATATTTATTTTAAATCAACGAAACTTGGATTTTATAATAACAAAAGGACCAAATTTTATTTTTTAATGTAAGGCACTGACTCTAGCGCGTATTATTGTTAATGTAAGGAGCGCATATAGGAGGTGGGCAATTCCTTAATTTTAGAGTAGAATGCATAGCAGGGTATGTATTAGGGTGGGTCAAAAAATTTTTTTTTCTCGTATCGTTAGCATAAATATGTTGTATGTTTGTCTGCATTAGACCCCTGTAAAATATTATTAATTTATTTTTAGTGTAAGAGCCCGCGCTTTGATCTTCAATTTTGTTAAATTTTGAATATAACGACCATTACCCTTTTTTACATAACAACATAGCATTGTATTTCAGAAAAGCATATTACTGTATCCTAACGACTTTTAAGTTCTCGAGAATTCAGACACACAAGCAATTCATTCATTGAAACGTATATCTTCTTCTAGGAAATATTTTTGATAGAATACATATAAAATAATACATAATAAATAGATCAGTTTGGTTTTACTACTCGGACAGTGAAGTTGTGTGTTTATTTTTTTATTTGAACTGTTTTAACTTCTAATCGTTTTTATGGAAACCAGAAGCCAAGGTTATTTCTGCCCGATATTCGGAAATGTAGAAGATATTAATGATAACGTTTTGCCAATTTACGAAGATGTTATGAAATGCTATGAGTGGAATAGGTTGCAACTAAAAATAACGAGGAATACTCCCAAAGAACCATCGTTTTTAGATATTGCAAAACTTGTAACTCAAAGGTAGAATGTGTTTGGAGAAAATCGTCTTTTCCTACAGTTTCAAATACAAGAGTCATACAAGTAATAAACGGTTATCATATAAAGTACAAAAATCTCATAAAGTCGTTGAAAAAAATATCCGTTTATCAGAAAGAAAATTTTCTCCGACGTAACAGAGTTTTGTTTGATATGTGTTCCTGTAAATGTAAACAAATTGAGCTTTGTTGCTGTCCAAGGCAATATAAGGTACCCAAAGAAGAACCGGAGTTTTTTAGTGACCAAAGGGGGGCGAGAAAGATGCGTATTGGAGGAATAGATCGAGTTCTTACAACTAAATTGAAAAAAAGAGCAGCCCGAGCACCAAAGACAGAAAAAAACGTAAATAAAAGTCACGACAAAATTAACTCAAAACAGCAGGACTTGGAGTTATCTGTAAGTAATTCCAGTTCTTCTTGTGATGATTCTTTTAATTTACCTTCCACGTCAAAGGCAGAAGGAAAAAAAGAAAAAACCATAAAAAATTTTAGTTTGCCTATGTTGTCAAAAACTTGTGACCGTTACGGTGTTTCCGATAGAGCAGCGGCTGCTATTGCTTCTTCTGTATTACAAGATATATCTCCTGGCAGTGAACCAATTGATAAATCAAAAATACGACCGGAAAGAAAAAAAGTACGTAAAGAATATATTGAAAAGCAGAAGCAGCTAGACCTACCAGCTTTATACTTTGACGGCCGAAAAGATAAGACGCCTAATATTATTAAAAAGGGAGCTAAGAAATACAGACAAATATTGATTGAGGAACATGTATCTGTTCTTAAGGAGCCAGATTCAGTTTATGTTGGCTATGCAACACCAGGTCGAAGTACTTCTAAAAGTATTGAAATGTCAATTATTGATTGCCCTTCTTTCGTCTCAAAAAATGTATAAAGGAAATTTGATGGCAATTGGTTGTGATGGTACAGTCACTAACATTGGGAAATTTAACGGAGTAATAAGAGTAATGGAAAAAAGACTTCAGCGCCCACTGCAATGGATTATTTGCATGCTACATTTGAACGAATTACCATTAAAACATCTATTTAACAAACTAGATGGTGTTACCAAGGGACCATATTCGCATGCTGGTCCTATTGGCAACTTATTAGAAAACTGCGAAAAACTACCCATAGTCAAGTACGAGAGAATTGAAGGCCAGCTTCCGGAAATACAATTTGAAGGCTTAAGTACAGATCAAAAATATTTGTGTGAAATAACTATATCTGTTATAAGTGGACACTGCCACGATGGCTTAGATAACAGGTCTCCAGGAAAAATATCCCATGCTCGATGGCTAACAAAAGCAAATAGAATTTTACGTTTATATATTTCTACATCAAACCCGTCATATCAGCTAAAAGTATTAGCTGAGTATTGTGTAAAAGTTTATGCTCCAGCATGGTTTGAAATAAAAACAAATCCAACTTGCCAACATGGGTCTAAAAATGTTTGGAAATTGGTAACAAACTCACGATACCTGCCTGCAGAGTTAAAACTAGTAATAGATCCCGTAATTCAACGTAACGCCTATTTTGCTCACCCAGGAAACTTGCTTCTATCGATGTTGTTGGATGAAAATAAAACAGTGAGAGAACTGGCAGCCAGACGAATTCAAGAAGCACGAAGCTCACCTCATACTGGAAAGCAACCTCGCGTGTTTGAGGCCCGACTATCAATTTTGACGCAAGTAACTACTTTGAAGTTATAAATTGGAATCAAAAGTTTTTCGATCCACCAATTCTTCGAAACATCACTACTGAAGAAATAAATGCGGCAGTTGAGTGTCAAGAAAGTGACAATCTAATTTTTGCCAAGCTGGCCATGTCATACTCAGGCGGTGGAACGAACTGTAAAAATAGTGTCAGAAGCATCCATGACCCTATGCGATAAAAAATCAAGAGAAGGTTTAATACAGACGAAACATGAATCAAGACGAGAGATGCCCAGATTTGACAGTAAACAAGGTTTTGTGACCAAAAAATAACTAATATAATTTCGTGATTTTATTGTTTTATGTTGTATAAGAACCAAAGTTTTATTTTTTTTTAAGTTTAATTAAAAATGTTTTCAGTTTTAATTAATAATAATTGATAGTAAATAAAATATTAAAATTTAAAAAATGGCTTTTTTTTCAAAAATACTTAATTCTTAGGAACTCCGGCGCGGGCTCAAGATGTGACTTTTTTTAACTTTTTTTTAGCAATTTTTATTTGTTTTAACGTAAGACAAAAAAATATTACTATTAGAATATGATTCGAGAACTTTTATTTTTTCTCATACATCAGTGACCCACCCTAGTATGTATGTATATTTGAATGCATGTGTCTATAAGTATAAATTTATTTTTCTCTTTTCCTTATTTATTTTTAGTTTATAATGTGTTGTAATGCGTTCCTTAAAATTGCATATTTTTTTGTTATGGATCTTAATATTAGAACTTCTTGTTAGTCACCAAATATTCGATTAAACATTGCGAGGCCCTTTTTCTCCATCCCTCAATCTTGATCTTCCAATTTCGATATTCTTGACTTAAATTTGGTTTAAATTTTATTATTGTGTATGCGGCCGTATACACAACAACAATTTATAGCTTCCAGATACGACAAAATTGACAAATTCTTATTGATTATGCTGTTAAACATATTAATCTTTTCAATTGTGATGTTCTATTTGAAATGGATGTTCCGTCGCCTCGCTTCAAATACTCCATTATTTTAGACAGTATAGAATCTACACTCTACATCTTCATTAATTTCATTATTAATAGTGGTTGTAGGGATTGCGACTTCGATATTTTGACCACCGGTTCTTTCCCTAAAGCCTCTTCTCTTAAATCAGGCTAGCTCTTGGTCTCTCAAGTTATGTGGAGTTAAATGACCATACTCGAATTTACACTCATTCCATAGCGTATGAAGGCTTTTCATACAGCCTCTCTTATTGGAGTCGCTTAGGTGGTAACTTTACATAAGGTTTGGTACCCATCTCACGAAATATTATGATTATTTTAGTTTAGATTGTGTAGGTAAGTATGGATAAAGAAACAGTAATGTTCCTAGAATACCTCACATATCTTTTCATCTCTATATACTCTCAAAAGTATTATTGCATGAATATTATTTTTATTTTAGTTTGTATTTTGCTGTGTCCATATTTCTTTGAACGAAAGTGTATATTTAATTAAAGAATTAAAATAGTTTCTAATAGTAAAGCAATTATTTCAATAAAATTTAAAGGAATTGCTTTTCCTTTCAAATTATATTTTGAACTAAATATCAACTGTAACTTTCATTCTCTCGGTTCGCTGTATCCGATTAAATACAATTAAAATTACTTAAATCTATGAAATTTCAATTATACCAGTTACATAAGTTTGTTTGCTTCATATATTTATTAATTATTAAATTGGGATAAAATTTAATAATGGAACTACTGTTCAATTATTTATATATATATATATATATATATATATATATAAATATATATATATATATATATATATATATATATATACAAGGTCCCGTATCGTTATGTTCAAATTTTAGGAGAGTAAAGTAACTTCATTTCAAGTAACAAAAACGCAAAACTTGTATATCCATTTTTATTTGTTTCAAAGTTACAGATCAATGAATGATTGTCAGATCATCAAAAAAAATGTAATCCTAAAGCAAATACAAACTGATTTTATTTAAAAAAGTTATACGATTCAATAACAGGCCTGTGATTGTTAATGTCGTATAATAAAATGTTATCCTAAAATAAATAAACACGTGTCGTAGTGCATGCAGTAATTTCTTAGAGATCTACAAAAAAGAGTACTGGAAATTGATTTATGATAAAGAAGGTTCTTACTTATTTCGTAAGTGCTGAACCATGAATATCATACAATAAACAAATGTTCAGATGATTGTTAACGTTGCATTTTTTGATAAAGGATTACATTACGTTTCAGTTCATACAAGAGCTTATTAGTGAGTGGACACGTTTTCTTTATTCAAAATGCCTTACCGATTTTCTTCTCAAGAGTATACGGACATGCATTTGGTGTATGGCTACTGTAACGGCAGTGTACGTCAAGCAGTTATTGAATACCGACATCGGTTTCCCGATAGGCGCATTCCTCATTACAGAACGTTTCTGGAAGTACACAGACAATTTCGGGAATGCGGACTGCCTGATTATCTTTTCGACCGATGAGTAAATTTGCCAGCAGACTTAGAGGAAGAAGCAGTAGCTATTGTTACAAGGGATCCAACTCTCAATGTACGTCGAATCGCTAGACAACTAGGAGTGCCACGAACGACAGTATGGCGAATTTTAAAACGTGAGGGCTTATATCCATACCACTATCACAGGGGACACGGTTTGCTTGAGGCAGACCACTATGCTCGTCTAGTTTATTTTACCTGGATATTAAGACAGTTACGGCTTCATTTTAATTTCTGCAGAACAGTCCTCTGGACAGATGAATCTACGTTCATGAGAAGTGGGGTTACAAATCTGAGAAACCTGCACAGGTAGTCATCAGAAAATCCTAAAGCTATACGCCTATCTAAATTTCAACATGAATTTTCTATTAACGTTTGGGCGGCCTTAATCGATGACTTGTTGATTGGTACTGTCGTTCTTCCTGGGAGGTTATATGCGGACAATTACCTTCAATTTCTCATTGACGAACTGCCAGGTCTTTTAGAGGATGTCCCATTGAATATTCGACGAGACATGTGGTTTCACATGGATGGGGCACCACCACATTTCGGAATTGCTGTCCGAAATTGGGTTATCGTCAATTATCCAAGATGGTTTGGTCGAAGTGGTCCTGTTGCATGGCCACCCAGACCACCCGATCTTAATCCCCTCGACTTTTATTTATGGGGGTACATGAAAAATTTAGTCTACGCGCAAGTTTCGAACACAAGAGAAGAGTTGTTGGATCGTATTCACCTGGCTGCCGAGCAAATCCGACAAAACATGTATGAAATTCGGATAAGTACTTCTTCTGTTGGCTTACGGGCACAAGCCTGCATTCAACAAGGAGGTGGACATTTCGAAAAATATTATTAATTGAACTTTTTTAAATAAAATCAGTTTTTATTGACTTTAGGATTACATTTTTTGTTTCATGAATCGTCAGATCATGAAAAAAAAATGATCATGATCTGACAATCACATTCATAGATCTGTAACTTTGAAACAAATAAAAATGGATATATAAGTTTGGCGTTTTTGTTACTTGAAATGAAATCTACTTTACACTCCTAAAATTTGAACATAACGATACGGGACACTTGTATATATTTATTTATATATATTATATATATATATATATATATATATATATATATATATATATATCAGTTATTTATGAGATTTTAATACACGTAAGCTTAAATTGAATATATTCGTAAAACAGTTGAATTTGAAATTTCCAACTATTAAATTCACTGTGGAAAAGAAAAACAATGATAGGATACCATTTTTAATTAGAAATAAGCATAAAATAGAAATTGACATTTTTCGGAAAGAAACTAATTTCAATAAGTTCATCACCGTGGGGATTCATACCATAGTTTCCACGAAAGACTGTTTGGTTCAATTTTCTAATCAATTGGGTACTAAACTTTCCGTTAACAAAAGAGAAATACGAAAAATAATTTCATTAAAAATATTGCGATATATCATGGTTTTGACACAGAAATAATTATAAATGAATTATAAGAACTAATTTAAAAAAGTTTGTTACCTCAACAAAATCGTGATAAAAGGTTCATGTGTTTAGTGTTTACCATACCATCAAATTACGAAAAATCTAATTAAGATTGTTAAAAAAGTTGCTCCAAGTTGCTTTTCGGTCCGGAAACTCAATCATATCTCTTCTGGGAAACACAAAAGATAATAGGTATTAAATAGAAACCGGGTATATATGAAATTAATTGCTGCGATTGTAAATTGAAATAAATCGGTCAAACAAAACGCTCAATAATAACACGTTATAAGGAATATATATCCCAATAGACCGGAAAAATCGAGTATTGCCCATCATGCGCTAGAAACCAATCATTACATTACGACAGATTGTTTAAAACTAAATAAAAATATAAACGATTCGGGGGAAATTGGAAATATATGAAACCATTTGTATAATTAAAATCGAAAATAACAACTACAACGCTGATAAGGGTCCAATTCCATATACCTGCTTGTACGATTTCTTACAATAAATTATTTTTGCTTAATAAAAGTAACAACTTAGTTGTCGAAATACGTACATATTTAAAATACGAATATTAATGTCGTAAGGGGCTTGACATCTTTTTTTTTAATATTTATGAGATTATATATTTTAAATCTAAAAACGAATAATTTATTAAAAAGATTTAGACCTTAGAGAATTCAAGTATTTTAACATTTTATAATTCTTACGAGTATTGTAAGGGTTGTTTCAGGTGATATTTCTTATACATATTTTATATAACGGATGCGCTTGCTTAATAAATAAAATCTTTAAAATATTATAGTTTATAATACCGACCCTAGTCTGATATTCCAGGATTTGATAGAAGTTTTATTTACTGAAAAATTAGTTGAAAGACTGTGTTATGACATTTATGAGACATCAATATCTTAATCGGTTATTAAGAAATTGGTCAGATTGTTGAACGTATGGATGTGCGTAAAGGACGTTTTGTGAAGAATTTTTTTAGACTGTTTCTTCACAATTGATTAAAAATGGGTGCGATAAGAGAAAATCCAACGCAAACGAAGTTGTGGTGTGCCCTTTAGGTAAGTATTAGTTACTAGTGTGGTTGAATTTACAGGGAGTTATCTTCTATACGTTGCTATCCAGCAATTAAACCGTCAACTCAGATACGCATTGTCATGAATGGATCAGTAAATCAGGCCATTCAAGATTTGACGGAACTGTATTTCATCGTTACAATGTAAAACTGGATATATCAATAAATAGACTCAACAAGAGCTAGACATATTAAACAGCGACATACTCATGTTCTTTAGGTTTCATTATTTTGAAAACAGTTCGTTTACAAAAAAAAAAAACATCGCGACGTTAGAAACTAAAAATTCCTGACACTGATTGTTTGAAAATAAACTAGGCAACTTTTATGACAGAAGCTACGAGTTAATCGTATATCGTGAGACGACAATAGACAATAATAATAATAGATGTTGTCAGGCATTTTTTTTTAAGTAAATGTTTGAAATGAACACTTTTTTTGTGACAGGAATTTATTATTTCAGGCAGACAGGTGTTCAGGGGTATACTACCGTGACGCCAGATAAACCGTGACCAGCAAGGTTATCACGCCCATTTAATAACAGTAAAATTAAAAAAATGCTAATACACTGATTCAAGAGATATGAAGTGATATCAAGTGAATTGAGTCACTCGCACATAGCCGTTTCTATTTTCTCTTTCCTATTTTTCAAACATTTTTCAACGATTGAAATATACAATAAGGCGTATTTATCGTTACAGTTAAGATACGATTGATTAATGCATGTTTTAATATTTCAAATTCAACAATTTAATTTAATTAATTTATTTTTATTCAATATATTTTTTTAATTAATAAATACGATATACGGAAAATTTATAATGTGTGAGCGCACGTCCTATAGTCCTATAGTACTCGGTAATATGCGGAAATAGAAGACCGCGAGGGAGGTTGCGCTTACAGCTAGCGCAAGCTGCTAAATATATGTTGGCAATGCACACATATTGTCACATTTTGACGTAATTCTATTTATTGTTTGCAGCTAATCTAGTATTTTCTTTAGTTAATAGTTGCTTATTTGTTTCTTCAGCATATTTATTATTATTATTTACGATACTGTTTGTAAGACTTGACTACTGTCATGGTTTTGGTGATTTTTGTATTTTAATAATTCAAAATAACAGATAACAAAAAAATGATGTTACCAAAACATTCAAAAAATAATAAAGATGTAGAAATTACTGAAAGTGTCCGCCATTTACACGTAGGTATACAAAGATTTACACGGCGAAGAAAATTAAAATGTAATCTGTAGACTCGGCAAAGTGGGGTAATTTTCAATGCAATGCCGAGAGCAACGCAGAGGGGAGAAGCGCGCGGCACGGAAACTCAAGCGTCCGTATCAAAGCACACTTGTTCAGTATTATTCCACTGGTCGTTGTGAGTGCATGTCAGTACACACATACTTAGAAAATGTCGCATTTACGTACGTTTCGGAAATGGCGAATTTCGAAGAAACTAGAAAATGTAATAGCGAGTATGCCGGATTTAGAATATGAAGGCGATAGAATTAAATGTGTAAGGTGCGACGACTATTTGACGTGTACCGGCAGGTGGAAGTTTGAACGCCACCTAAAAAGTATAAAGCACTGTACTGCAATCCGTGGCAAACGATACAGCGAACAATTAACATTTGATATAGGTGTTTGTTTTATTATATGTAATCTACCGTTCACTTTGCTAGACCAAAAAGCATTTGTCTCCTTCTGGAGCAAGTATCCTTATACATTACCAAGTCGGACATCGATAAGAAAAGTTATGCCATCTGCTCATGACTATGTTGAAAGCAGAATTAAAGCAGAATTGACAAATAAAAAATTGTGGTTATGTATGGACGAAACAACCGATCGGCAAAAAAAATCTGTGGTGAATGTGATGGTACGTGCAATGGAAGAATTTAAACCGTCATCCCAGTGTCGGCTCTTTAATGAGAGCAAGTGAGCAATTGCACCCCCTGGAATTATGAAACAAAACAAGCCAAGCGGCGACTAACTGTGAAAGTATTTATTTATTATGTATATTATGTATTCATAGTTATTGACGAGGAACGTGACACGCTAACAACGTACATACACCGAGCGTCGTCACAGATATACTGAGCAAAGCCCTACCGTTGCTCTGTTAAGGCATTAACATTACATTGATGGTGGGGAGAACTGTATTTTGCCGTACTTCAATGTCGTATAATACATAGCGTTGGAGCAACTAAACCAGACTGCTCTCGGGCGTTATTGCGATGAATTCCGTGTCTTTTTTAGAAAACAACGCGTTTTCGCGTTTAACGTATAATGAAAAAATCGCAGTAAAAAATCTTAAACGGCCGATGCCTCAATTATGTTTAGAAAATAAACAATCTGTTAAAGGTAAAGACGTTATAAGAAAATTCAAAATGAATATTTATCAGAAAAATGACTGGATTTGTGGGTGTGAAATTAAAAATACTTTGTTTTGTTTTCCGTGTCTTTTGTTTGGTGGTGAACCGTCTTGGTCAAAGAACGGAATAAGAGACTTAATTCATCTTAGTGCTAAAATTAGTAAACATGAAAATTCCGAAGGGCATTTGAAAAATATATTTAGTCTAAGAATGTTAGGAAAAAATAACATTCAGAATGTTTTAGATTCATCATATAGAAAAGCAATTCAACAACACAATGAAAAGGTAACAAAAAATAGGCATGTGTTAAATTTAATAATAAATTGCATTAGATTTTGTGGCGCGTTTGAACTGGCACTTCGGGGTCATGATGAACAGCAAACGTTGAATAACAAGGGCATTTTTCGGGAATTGATAAATTTTACGGCAGAATTGGATAAATCGCTCAGAGATCACATCGAAGCAGCACCGGTTTTTAAGGGATTATCAAAAACGATACAGAATGAGCTGCTTGATGCAATGTTGAACGTGTATCATGAACAAGTTGCCAGTGAAATTAAAGCAACCGACTTCATATCTGTGATAGCTGATGAAACCAGAGATGTGTCCAATCAGTTTCAGTTGGTGGTTGTTTTAAGATATATTGTGAACGCGAGACCGGTCGAAAGATTTTGGAAATTTCTTCTGCCTAGTGGACATGATGCTAATTCTTTATCTGCCTCCATCCTTAACGAAATTAGTTTGCTTGTTGATGACCCAGAAAAACTGATTGCACAGAGCTATGATGGGGCAGCAGTCATGAGTGGTGCTATTAACGGCGTGCAAAGACATGTCCAAGACCAGTATTCAAGGGCTAATTTTGTACATTGTTATGCACATCAGACAAATCTAATTATGTCACATGCTACATCTAGCAGTAGTAATTGCAGAATTTTTTTTGCCAATCTGACGGGATTATGTACATTTTTCTCCACTTCACCACAACGAGCTGCAAGATTGGAAGAATTCCTTCAGAGAAAAAGCTTACCTCGTTCTTCAAAAATAAGATGGAACTTCAATTCTAGGACAGTGAATACAATATATGAGCACCGAGAAGAAATAATTGAAGCTCTAGAACAAATCGAGGGAGAAGCTAGTTTACAAACTACCATTCATCAAGCTAGTGCCAATTTGCGAATTTTAGAGGAGGAAATTTTTATCTATTGGTTAACTTTCTTTCATAAAATTATGCCACATGTGGACATATTGTTTAATCAATTACAAAATGTCAATGCAGATGCATTAAAAATCAAGAATAATTTAGATAATTTTGAACGCGCTATTGGAAAAATTCGAACCGAAATCGCTGACACAGATAATCAGTTGGTTAAACAAAATGACCTAGAACTGATTCCTCGACCATCAAAGCGGCGAAGAGTAACTGATGGTAGCCAAAGAAGGAGGGAAACTATTGAAGTGTGCGATATTATTTTGCTAGAAATAAAAACTAGATTTCGGTTTACAGGGCACTTAATATTAGCAAACTTAATTTCTTTTAAGCAGTTCTCCTCTTTTCAAAAAAAATTTCCGGAAGATTGCCTTAAAGAAGCAGTAAAATTTTATCCATGCCTCAATGAAAGCAGACTACGAACTGAATTAAGCGTTCTATATTCTAGAGAAGAATTTAGGCAAAATATAGAAGTCGGTGCTGTAGGTCTGCTAGGTTTGCTGCTGGATGGCTTAAGCGACACCTTTCATGAAGTTGTTAGGCTTTTAAAAATTGTCATTACAATTCCAATGACAACGTCCGAAGCGGAACGCCAGTTTTCACGGTTGAAGAGAAAAAACTTTCCTGAGAAATACAATGAAAGAAGAGAGATTAAATGGCTCTTACTATGTTATCTTGTGAAAAAGAATGTATAAATGATTTCCCAAACTTTAATGAAAAAGTGATAGAACTGTTCTGCAAGTCAAAGACACGTAAAATGGACTTCGTTTATCGTTAGATGTAATTAAACTGTGTAGTGTAATATTTACTATTCCCTCAAAACAAACTCTACAATGAACAGTACCTGTCTGGAACAGTACGTCGGTGAAATTTATAAAGATTTTGTAAGCGTTTTCGTATTACACTTTTTAATTTTGAAATTATGCACTCCCTATGTGAACCACCCCGAGCCGCCACTGCGTCATCCTCTATCTTACTTGCTTCCAAAAGAGTTGCAAAATGTACTAGCGATGAAATTTTAAAAGTGGTGTTGAACGCATTCAACAAATTTCAAGTTCCAACAAACAATGTTTGTGAGTGACGGTCCTGCTAACATGCTTTCCTTAGGCCGATCTCTTGAAGAAAAGAGTGGCAATCGGTTACATGTAATATGTAAAATCCATGCTTTAAACCTTGTGGCGCAATTGATACCTAAATGTTATCCACGAGTAAATGCTTTAATAGCTCATACGAAGGAAGTGTTTCCAAAGTCCACAAAACGTACAAAAAAATTTCAGGAACTGTGTCCCAAAGTGCCTGAACCACCACAGCTAATTACTACGCGTTGGGGAACATGGTTACAGGCTGCATTTTACTATTGCCAAAATTTTGATGATGTAATGAAGGTAGTTTTACAATTCGATCCGAGACACGCCGAAGCTATCAAGAAAAGTCAGAAAATGTTTCAAGATAGTCAGGTAAAAAGTGATTTAGAAACTATTCGCAAGAACTACTATGCACTAGCGGAGGGAATTGAAAAATTACAAGATGATTCGATGTCGTTTGTGGATTCTGTTCAAATTGTGGATGATGTTCACTCACACCTATGTGCGGCGGAAGGCGAAAAAAATTAGTGTGTAATACGAAAATTTGAAAGTGTTATTGACAAGGATTCAGATTTTCTCATACTAAGACACATTTGTGAAAGTGCGTCGAAAGATCCATTAATTTGTCACAAGGATTACTTTGAATTTGCAAATATAACATCACTCGATGTGGAACGGTCGTTTTCATCATTGAAAAATATTTATTCCGCACACCGTACTCATTTGACTGAAACAAGTGTGGAAACATATTTAATGATTCAAATATTTAATAGATGCCACCCAGTTTGTGATTTCATGGAAGCTTTTTAAAACAGTAAGTGTTTCAGCACGTTATACAATGTATTTTTTTATAATTATTTTATGTGTAAAACATTCATGCGTCCGCATCGCCTATGAAAGTCACGAAAAATGATGCGAGTACGTAAACGTTACTGAACGCTCGCCTTGATGTGACAGCTAAGGCCTTCCACGTTGTTCTCCGCACTGCACTGAAACTTGCCACCCTTTGCCGACTCTTGTAATCTGCATAACTTCTTCATCAGATTTAACATTATTTGTTGCATCTAGAATACGTTGGCACAGTTGTTCTTGATTATCTACAGGTGTCATGTAAACCGTGGAATTTAAACGTCCCCTTAAAAAATAATCCATGGGGGGGCTTAAGTCTGGTGAACGTAGTGTCCAACAATATCCATTGGTTTGGATATTGCTGGTTTAAGTTGTTTCGAACATTTAATGAAAAATGTGGTGGAACTTCATTGTGCATAAACCACTAATCTTCCGAAGTTGTATAGGTAAATCCTCTAACAAATCTGGCAATAATTACCAGATTTGTAGATGTTGAAACGTTTTATACGATTTGGAGAATTCTTGGTACGTTCTTATCAAAATCTTGAGTATCATTCTATAGGCGTAGAACTTGATTTTTTTTATAATTGGGTTTCAAATTTCTACACCAATGGAAGAATATTTTTAGGAAACCCACTTTTTCCGACGCATGCATACCGAGCGATTCACGACATCCCTTAAGCCACAAACTAGCTGCTCTATGATACACAGGGCGGTGTCATTACTGTTATCAAAACAAAATTTCAACCGAGAAATAGATATTATTAAAGAAATTGCGTAAAATAATGGCTATCCCTCCAAAATCATAAAAAATATACTAAATAAAAAAACTAACTAAACTTGCTTTGAATTCAGTATATCCCCATAATAAGTTAGAATATCAACTCAATATATTTCCTTAACCTATTTTGGCAATGTTAGCGATGAAAACGCTAAAATTATTTCTAAATTTGATATTAAAGTAGCATTCCGCGGTTCCGCTTTGGGTTTATACGTCGTTTTGGGGGCAGAAACTCGCTCGACTCCACTTAACGTCTTGCGTTTATTGTAATTGCATTGTGTTCGTCGTGTACTGCACGTGTTTATTATTAACGATGGAAGTCAATAGCGTGTAAAATCTTTTAAAAGACCCGCTATAATTTGAGGAAAAACTTTGAATTAAGAAGAAAGGAAGGCCCATTCCTGGACTTTAAATAAACTTCACTTCAACAAATAAAACTCGAACTTACAATAGAGTATTCAATAAAAATGGATATGAAAGTGGATTTGCGGATATTCACTAACAAATAAACTATTTTGTTTGATCTGCTTAATTTTTAAGAAAGAGGTTAGTGCGTGGAATAAACAAGGGTTGAAGGATTTAAAACATATCGCAGAAAGGGCAAAGAAACACGAAAATTCCGTTTCTCACATGAATGCATGCGTAAATTTTAGTGTTCTAGGCAAAGTGGACATACGTGGGCAGTTAGACAGTGCTTATTTGCGACATAAAATCAAGTACAACGAAGATGTGGAAAAAAAATCGTCATATTTTGCGCCGGTTAATTATGTGCATAAAATTTTGCGGAGCTTTTGAATTGGCATTACGAGGCCATGATGAGACATTGACGTCGGATAATCCTGGTTTCTATGTAGGCTTAATTAACTTCACAGCTGAATTAGACGCTGTGCTTACAATACATATGAAAGGTTCACAAGTGTTTAAACTTTAAACACTTGTGTACACTGTAAACACGCCTTTAAACTTTAAAGGCGCTTCAAAAACTATTCAGAACAAATTTACAAGCAGGAAATATTAAAAGAAATTAAATCTGCAAATTTCATTGTTTTGGTGGCCGATGAAACTACAGACATCTCTAATAACACAGGTCTGCAAGTAAAAAACTGCATAGGCTTTTTATACATTTTCTTATAGATTTTGATGTCCTAAAACCGAAAAAAATATTTAAAAAATTCCATCTCATCCATTTTTTTTACAATACTAATTTTTATATTTTTATTTTGTGTAAAATTCTTATTTAGTTAAAATTTTGTATTTTATTTTTTAAGCTTCAAATTTAATAAAATTAAGATTTCTTACCCTAATTTTAATAGTATATTTATCTGGGAATAAAGAAAAAAATAATGGACGTAAAAAATTTAGTGAAGGGGGGGGGGATAAAGTATTTCTGATATTAAGCAGACGGTTCCATTGTTATCGTGTCACACTCAGTTGACATCCAGCATTCAAATGCTACTGTGCTCTTGTTTTATATGTGTGTTATGGCTCATAGAGGTTGTGTAATTTCTCCGAACAGCTTCTGTTATATTTGTGGTGAATATACAGTGAAAAGTCAACAAAGAAATATAAGTGATTTTGTGAAGAAGGTTTATTTTGCTTACTTCAAATTAATACTTGGTGATCAAGACAAAGCATGGGCTCCTCATAAGGTGTACAGAAGATGTGAGGAAGATCTGCGCTTGTGGTTTAAGGGTAAGAAAACTGCATTTCGTTTTGGCATTCCTATGATATGGCGTGAACAGAAAAATCACACAACCGACTGCTATTTCTGTTCGGTAGACGTGAAAGGATTTAATACGAAAAATAAGAATAAAATATCTTACCCTATCCTTGATTCAGCTATTCGTCCAGTGTCCCATAACTCTGAAATACCAGTTCCGCACCCACCTCCTAATTTAGATGACATCCAGAGTGATGCAGAGGACTCAGAAACGTTTGCTTCACAGAACGAATTTAGCTCAGATTTTTCAGTTGACGAGGGACCTCAGCTTTTTTCTCAGATTGAGCTCAATGACCTAGTCAGAGACTTGAGTCTTTCAAAAGATACAGCCGAATTGCTAGGTTCAAGGCTAAAAAACAAAAACCTTTTATCATCTGGTACCTCATTTTCCTGGTACAGACATCGAGAGAGAGAATTTACTCAGTATTTCACTAAAGAGGGAAATCTAGTTTATTGTAATGATGTTCGTGGGCTCATGAAATGCTTTGAAATAGAATATGATTCATCAGAATGGCGCTTATTCACTGATTCATCCAAAACTAGCCTCAAAGCAGTCTTGCTGCATAATGGAAATGTATTTGCACCTCTTCCAATGGGACACTCAGTTCATATGGAAGAAAACTACAATGACTTAGCTACGATTCTTGAGAAAATCAAATATCAAGAACATCAATGGATGGTTTGTGGAGATTTGAAAATACTAACAATGTTGTTGGGTCAACAGTCAGGTTATACAAAATTCCCTTGTTTTCTATGTTTGTGGGATAGTAGAGCCAGAGAGCTACACTGGACAAAAACTGACTGGCCACCACGACACGGTTTAACTCCTGGCGAGAAAAACGTTATCAATACCACTTTGGTTCCGCCAGAAAAGGTTTTACTGACACCTCTTCATATTAAATTGGGACTAATTAAGCAGTTTGTAAAATCACTGCAAAAAGATGGGGATTGTTTTAGATATATATGTTCCAAGTTCCCGAAATTGTCTGAAGCAAAGTTAAAAGAAGGAGTTTTCACTGGTCCCGACATAAGAAAACTTTTGTCTGATCCCCTCTTTCCTGAATCAATGGGAGAAATCGAAAAAGAAGCATGGGATTCTTTCAAAAATGTAGTGCAGAAGTTTTTGGGCAATACTAAGGATCCCGGATATAAAACTATTGTACAGCGCATGCTGACAGCGTATAAAGCTCAAGGGTGCAAGATGAGCAGCTTAAAAGTTCACTTCTTACACTCCCATATTGAATATTTTCCTGGAAACTTGGGTGCCTACAGTGAAGAACAAGGTGAAAGATTTCAGCAGGATGTACGTGATATCGAGAGACGTTACCAAGGAAGATGGGATGTCAATATGTTAGCGGACTACTGTTGGATGCTTAAGCGAGAAACCAAAGAAGGAAACCAAAAACGAGTTCGGAGAAGCATCAAAGAAAAGAAGAAATGGTTTCACAAGGAAAAAGAGTAAACATAAAGTTGTGTATAAATTTAAATAAGAAAAATAATGGTTGATAGGTTTTGATAAATATTATGCTGTGTGTTTGTTGTAATAAATAGTTGATTTTGCTCATTATTGTGTTCTTATTTTGCAAAAAAAACTATACGTGATGGAGAGTAATAAAAGTTATTTTTGAAATCAGCGTACCTTAAAACATATAATTCAGCAAAAATATCTCATGCAGCCGAAAAAAACATTTTTTTTGCAGACCTGTGATAATCAGCAAATGGTTGTTATTATTCGATACGTGTTTAATGGACAAATTTTTGAACGGTTTTGGGTCTTTTTTTAAGCCGGGTGGACATAATGCTGATGTATTAGCAAAAACATTGCCGAATGAATTGCAAACTATTTTAAATTCTCCTTCTGGGTCTAATAACAATAAACTAATCGCTCAAAGTTACGATGGGGCGTCCGTGATGAGTGGTAAGACAAGTGGTGTCCAAGCTATTATCAAAAGATCATTTCCACATGCACATTATATTCACTGTTACGCGCACCAATTTAATTTAATTATTGAACGAGCGGCACAGTGTAAAAATTTTCTTTGGAAATTTGCAGTCATTTTCAAGTTTTCTTTCTCGATCACCAAAGCGAACGGTAATTCTTGATGAAATATTCAAACGTAGATTACCACGCGCTGCTCTTACACGCTGCATTTTCAAAAGTCGCAAAAAAGTCAAAATTTTAAAATTTGGTGAAACAGTGAAATCTTATCCTATGTTGGACACTGTAAAATTGAAAAGTGAGCTTTCAGTAATTTATGAGCGCGATGAAATGTGTGACGTAGGTGGTGTGTTTTGCCACTTCTAGTGTTGATAACAGACAACAACCTAAAAAAGGTTTTGACGGAAACATACAAACTGTTGGATATTATTTGTACAACGTCCATATCGACAACATGATAGAATCGTTGCCGATTTGAAGATGAAATTGGGTGAATTATGGCAAAGTTTCGACTCTGACATGTGTCAATCATTAATAAAAACAATGCCAGACATGATTACAACGGTCGTGAAAGCGCATGACAACGTAACGCCATATTAAAATAGCAATTTCTTAATTTAAAACATTTAGTTGTCACGATAATGTGCAATATTTTTTTTTCGCCCACAGTTTATTTCAATGTGCATAGAAAAAAAATCATTTAAATATTTTTTATAAATGATAGACTTTAATATGTTGTTAATATAGTTCTTTAATTAAATAATTTAGTTTGTGTAAATTAAGATTTTCAATAAATTTTTGTTTGTCCGAACATTTAGTTGTTAGGGCTCGTATGATATAAAATATGAAATAAAATAAATATTTTTAACAAAATACTAAAAATTTGTTTGCATCATTTATCTTAACAATATTTATTAATTGAGTCATTGAGTGCAAGCCCTACTAGGCAAAATCCAGTAAACCCCCGAGATAAATAAATAAACAAAGCCAAGTGTCGAGGTAGGTATACTTTTGTGTCGAAAGTTAATTGAATTTAAAAATTATATTAATATACCCAACCTAAACTACATAGCAATATGAATGTATGTATATATTTAACCAATAATCACTAATCACCTTCATTAGAAAGAGAGGCATACTATAATATACTCCACGCATAAACTATTTAACTATAACAAATGTTAAAATCGCACCGAAAAATATCAGAATATATTTATTTCGATACACAAGTAACTTACAGGAGAAACTGTATTCAGATATTTCCCACGACTACACTAGTTACTCCACTTTCAACGCCGCAATACAGATGGACACGTTTAATAATGGTACAGTATGTCAATTCACGACCATGGTCAATTGGTAACTGTTCACTTGAAAATTATACGAACAATTTAACAACACTTTCACTCGCATCTTTCTTTCTCTTCATAACTATTATCAATAACATCATCATTATCCTGGAGTCATCTCAGTTTTACGTTTAGGTTTTCACCGTGGAATTGTGTGGGTTTTCCTCAACAATCAACGCACACAATATAAAATGTAATAATAGGCACGTATAATATGCAGCAGACACATCTACATACGTAACGTATACGACTTCTGCTCTCTAACTTTAGTATAATTGTAATTATCCCCACCGATAGTCCACAAGAACGTGCAATTGTTTAATGTTACCTAGTGCGTGATTTTAATCGGATGTCGTGCTGTTTGTACATGCTGACTATTATTTTATGCCTTACTAATATGTTGTGGAATGGCATGGGAGTTAAATTCTTGCGTTCGGACAACACCAATACGTGAAAGAATTTAGATACTAATCTACTGCAAAAACAATAAATAAATTTAAAAAAATGACATGGTAAAATTGTTAATTGAAATATTGGCTACCATAGGTTACTATTGCTACTTACTTATAGAATAAGATTTAATACCGGCAGTACATTATTTGGTATATAGATTTACTTGAAATTGTATACTTACGCAGCGTTTATAATGCCTAAGTCTATGGAATACATTTAATTCCTTGCTTAGTAAACAAAATCTGTAGAATTTTATAATTTTTTTAATACCGACCCTTAAAATTTAAAACAAAGGTAGGTATGAAAAATAAATTAAGAAAAATTTATCACAAACATTATAACCATTTTGATTAATACTTTGAGAATATTGAAAATATTTTCATATTCATGTCGAATTAATCGATGTCTATTGTCAAAATCCCTCTAAATTCCTGCCTTAAAAAATTACGCCCTTCATCTTCCTCAGGCTTATAAGGATAGATAGTATAGCCAGTGTTGTTCCTCAAATTTTCTTTTTGGTAAGAATTTTTAAGGAAAAGGTAATAGATAGTAATAGATTTTCGTTTAAAGATAATGTATTTTAAAAAATCGGTATAAATTTACATAAGATCTATTCCTGACAGAAGGAAACTTGTGACTGTGACAAATAACAAATTAAAAAAGACATGGAATATAACCAGAGGTAAGTCGAGATAACCAACTCAATACAAAATTTTAGTTCGGCAAGATTTAACTGGTCAACTGTAGAGGACGCGGATAACGCAAATGCCGGGAAAATTGAATCACGCATCTCCCTTTACTATTTTTACAATCTATACATATATACAAGTGTCCCACAAATTTTAGGAGTGTAAAGTAGACTTCATTTCAAGTAACAAAAACGCAAAACTTGTATATCCATTTTTATTTGTTTCAAAGTTACAGATCTATGAATGTGATTGTCAGATCATGAAAAAAATGTAATCCTAAAGTCAATATAAACTGATTTTATTTAAAAAAAAGTTATACGATTCAATAACAGGCCTCGCAATAACGTCGCATAATAAAATGTTATCCTAAGATAAATAAACACGTGTCGTAGTGCATACAGTAGTTTCTTGGAGATCTACAAAAATGAGTACTGGAAATTGATTTATGATAAAGAAGGTTCTTACTTATTTCGTAAGTGTCGAACCATGAATATCATACAATAAACAAATGTTCAGATGACTGTTAACGTTGCATTTTTTAATAAAGGATTACATTATGTTTCAGTTCATACAACAGCTTATTAGTGAGTGGACACGTTTTTTTTATTCAAAATGCCTTACCGATTTTCTTCTCAAGAGTATGCAGACATGCATTTTGTGTATGGCTACTGTAACGGCAGTGCACGTCAAGCAGTTATTGAATATTGAATACTCATTACAGAACGTTTCTGGAAGTACACAGACAATTTCGGGAATGCGGACTGCGTGATTAATCTTTTCGACCGAGGAGTAAATTTGCTAGCAGACTTAGAGGAAGAAGCAGTAGCTATTGTTACAAGGGATCCAACTCTCAGTGTACGTCAAATCGCTAGACAACTAGGAGTGCCACGAACGACAGTTTGGCGAATTTTAAAATGTGAGGGCCTATATCCATATCACTATCGCAGGGGACACGGTTTGCTTGAAGCAGACTACTATGCTCGTCTAGTTTATTCTACCTGGATATTAAGACAGTCACGGCTTCATTTTAATTTCTGCAGAACAGTCCTCTGGACAGATGAATCGACGTTCACGAGAAGTGGTGTTACAAATCTGAGAAACCTGCACAGGTGGTCATCAGAAAATCCCAAAGCTATACGCCCATCTAAATTTCAACATCAATTTTCTATTAACGTTTGGGCGGCCCTAATCGATGACTTGTTGATTGGTCCTGTCGTTCTTCCTGGGAGGTTAAATGCGGACAATTACCTTGAAGTTCTTATTGACGAACTGCCAGGTCTTTTAGAGGATGTCCCACTGACCGTTCGACGAGACATGTGGTTTCACATGGATGGGGCACCACCACATTTCGGAATTGCTGTCCGAAATTGGGTTAATGTCAATTATCCAAGATGGATTGGTCGAGGTGGTCCTGTTGCATTGCCACCCAGATCACCCGATCTTAATGCCTTGACTTTTATTTATGGGGGTACATGAAAAATTTAGTCTACGCGCAAGTTTCGAACACAAGAGAAGATTTGTTGGATCGTATTCACCTGGCTACCGAGCAAATCCGACAAAAAATTAAATCATGCACTCATTTCGAAGCACGCTATACTTAAGATGCTTTTGTTTGTTTCATAATGATTTGCTTCCCGATTCACTCCTGTGCATGGACACAACCAATAAAAAAGCACGGGTGTCGACAGATACAGTGGTAATGAAGAGAGTATTCTCGTATGTGAACTGTGGCAAAAGTAGGATACCTTATGGCGCCTCTGTCCATATCCCATTCTACCCCAGAGAGATGGGACAGAATGAGAAATGCAATTCGCTTTGTTAAATGCCTATTTTGTTTTAGTTTTAAAGTTACGCTGTTCTAGTTTTGTAAAAAAAGAATAGTTAAATAAAGGCGTAAAATGTAAACTATGTTTTTTCTCTGAATCTCCCAAAATAACAGTTCAAACTTAGTCACCCCGTTTCATTTTATACTATTTCCGCGAGCTTAAAATTTGCATTAATAACAATTTCAAAGTTTAGAGACTTTAAACAACTACAATACAACACACAAAACTACAAATAGCTACAAATTTTCCTACTGAGACCTATACGTACGCATAGCAATAAGTAATGTATATATAAACACTCAAAAATGAATAGGAAATTAGATCTTTTTTTAACAGATCTAATTAATTCGATTAAATTTAACGTATTTTCTCAAACTATAGATAAATTAGAAGGCCCACAGTCGTTTGTGGACATTTTATTTGGTAAAATGTCTTTTCTGTGTGATAAAATATTGAATCTTGTATTTTAACCTTAAATTAATTTAGAATACAAAATTATAAAAATCGCATTTTTTGACAAGTATTATTCATTTTAAACGTCATTTCACATTTTCACGATGCCAAGACGTCATTTAAATAAAGAAACTTTTGATTTAATTGCTGCAATTTTTAATGTGTCTCCAAGTGTTGTTAGTAGGGCTCTAACAAGATTCCAACAGGTAGGATCTGCAAGGAGAAGACCCGGTAGTGGATCTGAGAGGAAAACAAATCAGAGACAAGACCGCTACATACGAATTCAGACAAGGATGAATCCGTTTAGAAGTGCTGTATGGTTGCAAACACAGTTACGTGCCGCCACTGGAGTTAGAGTTTCGGATAAAACCATCAGAAACCGTCTGAGGGAATTGGATCTTCATAGCTGCAGGCCTGTGAGGCGCCCAAAATTAACTAATGCCAATAGAATGGCTAGAATAACTTGGGTTAACCAACGACTAGCAGAAAATTTTCAATGGGAGCATGGTTTATACACCGATGAATCCAGATTCTGCTTATTTAGTGCTAATCGTAGAGTAAGGGTCTGGAGAACTCGAGGAGACCGTTATAGACGCGAGTTTACAAAAGCTGTGGTGCCTTTTGGCGGCGGTGGTATCATGGTGTGGGCGGGCATTAGTTTGAATGGACGTACGAACCTCCATCTCTTTGAAAACAATGTCAATGGACACATATACAGAGATGACATTATTCAGCAATATGTGGCCGACTTTCGTGAAGCTGTGGATGAAAACATGGTTTTTATTGATGATAATGCAAGACCTCATATCGTGCACAAATTGTAATGCAAGCAATAAATGACCTCCATATTAACCATCTACCTATACCACCAACGTCTCCCGACTTGAATCCAATTGAGCACATTTGGGACAGACTTCAAGAACAGCTCAACGAACATAATCCACCCCCAGTTAACGTGCAACACTAGCGGGAAATTTTACCGCTGTGTTGGAGAAGAGTGTCACAAGAACACATTAATAATTGCATTATGAGTATGCCCCGAAGATGTACAGCTGTGAGAGATGTCCGTGGCCATTATACACGATTTTAGAATTAATTGTTACAGAAAAATGTTTATTTTAACTATTGTTAAAAATGTTGCTTATTTCATTTTTGATCATTTTTAGTAATCTAACGATACTGAATAATAATTATACTAGAAAATTTTAAATTGTTGTGTACAATTATGTATCTAATATAATACACTACAAATATTTACCCAAACTATCTAAAAAATACAAAAAAGTAAAAATTCCCTATTCATTTTTGAGTATGTAGTTTATTAGGGTAGTCCTTATTTTTCAACTTTGTTGTTTCGACCGTAACTCTCCCTCAAAATGTTCATTATAGTATAAAAATACGGTGTTCAAAAAATTATCACGATTGAGTGAGGTTAAGACGTGGCGCATCGCTCTTGAAATTTGGTTCAAAAATATTAAAATAAAATTTTCTTGGTTGTAAAAAATATTATATAATGAAACAGATATGCAAAATACATATCCGTCACTGTAAACATGGACAAACATTTTTGCTTATCTGTTTCATTATATAACAACTGCGTAATACGGCAAAAACGTATTGATAAATATCCCTTTTTTGTATGTAAAAAATATATTTATTTATTACTAAAAAATATATTTAAAAAATATATTTGACTTTAATTTTAACATATTTAAAATTTCCTTAAGACGATATCTCTTAAAGCTTCTCGGGTTTTCATTTAAAGCCAAATTTTTAAGGACTAGAATACAAAGTAAAATCTATGTATTTCTACATATTTCTACATATCTACATATTTCTTAAGAAAATTAATGAAAATTAATAAAAAGATAGAAGAATGGTTTACTTGGAAAACAGAGTTAATAAATAGAAAAAAACATTCCATTATTCCTTGTGGCCACAGATTTGATAATGTTACAAGATCTCTGTCTGACAAGGGATAAATAAAAATGCTTTGTTTTTAGTTACTTATATGTTATTTTATTTCAAAAGAGAATATTTGCTCACATTGGGGTAGAGTTTCCGATAATCCGCAACAATTTGCACTATCAATTGCTTTTCTTCTTCATCTTTGGATAACACTAAATTAAAATCTTCCATTAGCTTAACTGCTCGTTCTGCCGAATCATTAACAACATTCATATTTCCAACGATATTAAGGCCAACGTTAAAACTAGGTTCATTTAGTCACTCCTTTGGATCTTTTGTTAAAAAGTCCGTTGGAATACCAAACCTTTTAAAAAAATTACGTGATTTATGGGTTATAAAATATCCGATGTTCTTATTAAGATATTGGATTATAGTATGAGGAGTTACGATCAATTTTTTTAATTCGCAATCAGTAGGGTTATCCAGAGCTTGCACCATAAGATTCTTCGACTCATATGTAACATTTGGATCATAAAAAGACAACGCTGCGGTTTCTGGGGTTAAATACCACAAATGATTACTTAATTTGCTTAGTGACGCACGACTAATATTCTCATCAACAATTTTATAAGCATGTAAATCTTTTAGCAATCTTAAATCCTGCATAGTGCAACTGCTGCAACTGGTGCTTGTATCCAATTTTTTAAATACACCCTTACAACAAAGATGCAAATGTCACGAATACTAGTTATGTATCTCCAATTGTGTCATTTTAAATTCGTTTCGAAATAAATATAATTTAGGGCAATAAATAGTTTTCGACATCCAACGGGCGTGATGAAATGCTCCAGGCTTTTTGAAGGTAAATTCCGGAACTGTGCCACCAAGAAAAACTATACTTAATTGAAGAAGCTCTTTATAATCATCACGTGGTTGCTTTACTTCAAGATTTTGAGATGCAAATTTTATAATCTCGGATACACTTCCAACTGCATCCTTCATTTTCTGATCTTTAACACTACTCATAAAGTTAATTTTGTCAATTTTGATCCAAGCGTCTCTAAATCTGCTAAATATTTGTACGTTAGGGCTTGATGATTTTTGCATTTTTTCATCGAAAACACGAAAATTATTTCATAGATGTGATGACGACATGGTAAATATAAAATATCTTTTCCGATCGCTTGCTCTAAAAGAACACAAGCGCCTTGAAGTCGGCCTAAGTTAGAAACTGTGGTATTGCAACATAAAGCTTCTACCTTTTCAGTTAGGTTCCATTCTTGTGATAGGTCATACACTACTTCCGCTTGTTGCTTTCCCGTTCCAGATGATATTGCCGGAATTCCAAGTAATTGTTCCTTGCCATTGTATGATATAACTACTGGAATCCGATCAATAGATTCTATTAACGATGGCAAAATTTTGTCATACCAGTGAACTGTAATGCTTCGAATTTCTTCTTCATCAAATTTGTCTTTAATTCTTTGTTCAGTTTCAACTCGAAGTTTTGAACGGATTTTGCGAATAGAAGTTTTATTTATTACTAACTCATCTACGTCGCGATTTAGAGGTTGAGTGGTTGCTACAAGTATTCTCACAGCATCGCGGTCACTAACTTTACATTTGTCCAAAACTGTTACAAGGTTTGCCGTTATAAAATTTATTTTGCCTCGTTTTCTTTTAGGTTTACTTGGTCCTGATTCATCTTCCGATTCCTTCATAACATCAAACTCATACTGCTCCGTTATTTCATCTTCACTATCGGTTACATTGAAGTTCAGTTTGACTTTTTCTTTTGGAAAAAATGTTTGATAAGACATTAGTAACATTAACGTCCGAAAAAAATTGACAAACTCGAACAAAAATTAAAAAAAAACTTTATAGCAAGCAATTACATTATCTAGAAAATCAACATGAAAATATTTTATTTTTACACAAATATTCCAAATGTTTTGATAGCTTGTACATAATACAAAAACAGGCACTAAATACTTTTTTCAAAAAATTATTTTTATTTACATTTACCATTTACATTTTACCACTACCGTTTGCTTTATTTTATATATCCTAATACATACCATCATAAATTTCACGCCTACGCTTCTCTTCCTCTTGCCGAAGAATTTTTTTCTGTTCACTTCTGAGAAGAACGCAATCGGCACCTCCCATTGATCCGGGACGTCCTTTCTTTCTTTGATTGATAAGAAACAACTTATCTTCCTCAATTTTCATTTTTTTAAGGCATTTGCGTGGGCAATATCAAATAAATCATCTAGTTTGTCGTAAACTCTTTTTCGCGTTTTTCTTGCAGTGATGAGTGCTCGACTTAAGCAATTTCTTCCATTCTTTGTATAACGCCTCTACTTTTATAATATTTTTATCCGTTCTCTTTGTTGGAACTCGGATCTTGTTTCACATAATTTCTACTTCCTTCACAACAAGGTGGATACTTGATCTTAAATTTAATTTTACTTTGTGCAGATTGTAAAATAATACTCGCAAAACTTGGCCGTTTGATGGTAATTTGGCACCAATGATTTGACTTTCATTATGGCCAATTAAATATAACTTCTGTCTTAGGTTTGCGGTCATTTTTTTACACTTTTTACACAAGCTTTTATTTTTAACACGATTTCTGTTAAGTAACACACTCCTCTAATTGACAATTTTAATTAATTGTCATTTTATAGGGGAAGTCCCTTTCTAATTTTCTTGAATGCTGCACCACAGTGCTGCCAACTTTTCTTAACAAAAACGAGTAAGAATATTCGAAAAAAGGGATAAAAAGCTATATTTAGAACTCGTTGGCTTAAAAAAATATCTATGCTTGTAAACTATTATCAGGATATGTAAATAATTTAGTTGCCGCTGCAAATTTTGAAATTTGATTCCAATAAAATTTTTATAATCAAATTCTTGTTACAAATCGTGGCAAATTTAATTAAGTTATTATAATAAAGTTATAGGTATATTGTTACTAAAAAATATCAATACATAAAAAAAATTATATTTCTCTTCATTTTACCAACAGGGGTCACCTTGAGAGGCGGGGCGCCACGCCTTCCCTTCTTTCGATACGCATAATTTTTTACATACCGTATTTTTACATAAACACAAACATTTTTAGAGGGAGTTAAGGTCTATAACTTCAAAAAATTTTTCCTCTATGCATCTAAAGACCACACTAATATACATATATATAGAAACATAAAAAGGGTACGTACTAACTTTTTTTTTCTTCCTCGTGAATATCCAATGCATCAACATCTTAACTTATTTGTTTTATATTAAACTTATTATCTAAAACATAATTCACTTTCGACCACTTTTGACATTTTCTAACCAATTTTAGGTTGGAGTTATATCAGAACTACCTAATAATGACAAACATCAAAGTCATTAGTCAATTTCTTTTACCCGCAATGTTTCAATCTGTTCCATTGACAACTTTGCGTGACAACTACAAATTGAAGTTGACAACAGGTAAACTATCTTAACCGTTAGATTGACAACCATATAGTTAATGACAAACAAAATAACACATTTGAAGGAAACGATTAAAAAAATTTTATTACTATACGCCGTTCACGATTCGAAGACGTGCACGTCATCAACAGTATTTTCCCAATCACCATCACGAAAACAATAAACGAAGTATAATATTTATATATCAACATCATTGCGAACGCATATTTATGTTGGTGCGAATGTTCGATGTTGGCACATATCGTTCTGTCATATTTTACGTGTGTTTGTTTAAATGCGGAAAGCGTTTTGCAGCCAATGTAAGCGACTTGTTGCATCCGTGATTGCTAACTGTGAAGCAGAACGCGATAATGATGGACCGTTGCTGAGAGAAGTAAAATCGTATTTGTATTTTGCTATAATTTCATATTACATATTGTAAAGAGATAGTAAGATATTTGAAAAAATTGATTGTTTTATAATATAATTGTGGTATAATTATAGAACAACATATTACCCTAACATCTTTAAATACTATACTTGTTGAAAGGGATATTTTTATGAGTGGTAAAGCATCTTTACGGAAAGTGTTGCGGAACATTGGGTTCCACTATAAAAAGGATGATCGAAGAAGAGCGCTAGTGGAATTACCACATACTGCTCTAAAACGAGTAACTTTTTTTTAAGTTATTGTTGTTGTATAATATTTGGTATCTTTCATTTTCTTTCAACATATATACTGATAACAACATAATTTGAAACATACTTGAGTAAGTAAAACCTACCAATTTTGTATAATACAAAAGTATTTTTAATAATATATAATATTATTAAAAATGGGGTGTGAAGAACACAATACAAGTTCATATGTATTATGGAATGTATCTTCTCCAAAGACGTATAGACGTTGTTGAATGTGTCTCTTCTCCAACAGGGGCGTATTGACAATCATGTAGAAATGTGAAATACGTATCTAAGTCTTTGGAGAAGATACATTCAATAATACATATGAACTTGTATTGTGTTCTTCACACCCCATTTTTAATATTATATATTATTAAAAATACTTTTGTATTATATATACTGATGATGTAACACAAATACCTTTTTAGTATTCTATTTATTATTAAATACGTATAATGTTTTCGCCTGTTTTTGTTATTTGATTACTTTGTAGGAGAATTAATAAATTCGGCTATTTATAAATTATAACCTTACAATTCCAAGTTTGACATAAGCGTTTAATATCCTAACCTAAAATGTAAATAAATCGATTTTGCTAATAGATTTTGCAAATGATTTCATTGTTTTCACATCATTGATGATGTATTTACATCTAATAGATATTCACTTATATTTTATAATTTCACCTCGCGCATTTAGTACTACAGTAATTCTTTGTGGTTTAGAACGCACGAAATTAATTATAGAATTTTCAGGTATGTTTTCCCATGCTGTCTGTACTATTTCAAATAATTATTCTTTATTTTGAATATGAATATTTTGTTTCCTTATATTCCGGACCATCAGTCCCCAAACATTCTCAATTACATTCAAATCGGCACTGTAACAGGGAAAATCCAGGACTGAAATGTTGTTTGTATTTAGCCACTATTTCATCCTTCTTGACTTGTGAATTGTCTTGTAAAAATACGAAATTTCTATTGGGATAAAGTAGTGTTACAGTTGGAAGCATTAAGTTTTCAAGAATATTTATGTATTCATCACTATTAAGACGATTTTCAATATTCCATAATACTCCCAAACCCCGTGTCGACAACCAACCCCAGACAGTTATTGAAAAACGGTGATTTCTTCTAACTTCATTTATATACTTGTTTTGGAAACGTGTACCTGGACGCCGATAAACTTTTACTTTTTCGTTAAACCAGAAATGAAATATTTTTTCATCCGAAAAAATCAAGTTATCCCAAACGTTTTCACGTCCACAGTACTGCAGAGCAAATACTACTCTTTCCTCTTTCCACGCAGCTGTGAAAAATGTCTTATTCATTGCAACACACGAACGTAATACAACTTCCCGAATACGACGTTGTCCTGTTCTCAAACATCCAGGAAAACTTGTATTTCTTATTGCTTCATTAGCCGTCTCGAAGAGATGTTCTTCAATCCGCGCCACTAACCTTTTGTCTTCTTGAACTGTGGAAATTCCAGGACGATCTGAGCCAAAATTCCTCGATAGTTATCTATACAGCCTCCATTTACTATATATCCTATTTACTGTGCTCTTTCCTATTTCCAATTCATATGCTACGCGTCTCCTAGACCAACCTCCTTCTATTTTTGTGCATATCCTTGCTTTATTAATTTGGCTTACGTTAGGCATTCTAAGTTATAAATAAAAATGACATGAATTACATAATTGACGTAGTGCAGGTGTTTCTGAAAGTTATAACGAGCCATCGAAAAAATTCATAATTGGAGTAGACTGTGAAATTGGGTTGGTACTTTAGCCACTTCCACATAATGACACATTACTTGATGCTTGACAGTTTCATTTGGTTTCATTGTAAAAAAAGGTTATGGTATTGAAATGATACTACAACAAAAAAGAAAACAAATAATTTATTTAATATCGAAATCATAATCAAAATTTACATATAGCTACACAAGTTGTTGAAAATGTTGTCCATTTACATCTAAACTCAAACCAACTCTTCTCCGCAATCAAGTAAAAACTTTATGCAGCATTTGCGGTGAGTTGTTGATCTCTTCACACTTTTCTGTTATGCGAATTCTCAGTTGTTCCAGATTATGAATTGGCGTTGAATAAATAGAATTCTTTATGTATGGCCATACGAAAAAATCACATATGTTTAAATCGCAAGACCTAGTTGGATATGAGATTTCAGTGTTCCTGCTTATTATTCTGTTATCAAAAAATTCTCTGAGATATTGAAGTGTTTCTCTGGTCGTATGTGCTGTTGCACCATTTTGTTGGAAATATCCATTTTGTAATTCCTCATCACCCAGTTGATTTATGAATGAGCCGAGTATCTAATTGCGATATCGTGCAGCAGTAAGTGTACCTTCAAAAGAAATGGGACCCACCAATCTTTTTCGACATATTCCAACCCAAACACCAACTTTTTGAGGATGCAATGTTTTTTCAACAAAAAAATGAGGATTTTCGGAGGACCAACACCTCATATTCTGTGAATTAATATATCCAGAAAGATAAAACCAGGCCTCATCCGTGAAAAAACTGTGTTAAGGATATCCTGATTGTGTAGATTATTTTGAAACCATTGACAAAATTTCACTCGTCTTAAATAATCCACTGGATAAATAAAGTTCATGAAAACATTGCAGCTTGTATGGATGACAATGTAAGACTTTTTTAAGAATGAATTGGACGTACCATAAGATAAATTTGTTTGTTGGGTCACTACTGAAATGGATGTTTTTGGATTTTCATCAATAATATGCTGAAGGGCTTCAATATTATCAGGTGTACGTTTAGATGGCCGTCCACTTCCAGTTTTTCGACCGACGCTACCAGTCTCTCTGAATAACTTCACACAATTTGTCAAAACATTGTAAAAATCATTGTAGTCAAGCACTAATTCAGGATGTTCTTCACTAAAATCAGCCATGCATTCCGTAATTGAATAATAACATTCGATAATTTTTGCTTTTTGTTCTATGTTGAATACCATTTTTTAAATAAATTTAATTTTCTTAATAAGAGTTTTGAAAAATTTGACAAACTTATAGTTTCAATGTCAAATAATAAATGTCATTTGTGGAAGTGGCTAAAGTACCAACCCAATTTCACAGTCTACTCCAGTTATGAATTTTTTCGATGGCTGGTTATGTATAGGTAGTTATTTTTTTAAAGTAAGTAAACTGGTGAACAAAAATCTTTTTGCATTGTAAAATGGGATAGGTATCGATCTCTAAAAAATAGCATATAAATTATTATAGGTTGTAAATAAAATATTTAAATAAATCAGTATGGCAGATAATTATATTACATAGACATTTTGCATCTCAATAACCTTTAAAATTTAAAAACTGATTCACAACGTATAAATTTTGTTAAACGTCAAAATGAGTGGGATAGTTTTTTTGTCCGCCAGTTATGTTGAAAATATTATGTAACTATAATAATAATGTTAGCAGGCTAATTAGTGATATACAAGGACTTGCATGTCTAAGTGTTACAGTTGTGTGCAGAAAAAAAGTAAGACAAGTGTTTAGTTGTGTGAACCTATACCACAATTGACACATCTCGAAAAAGTCGTACACTCATATGCCAACTGTCATCACTGTCACATATACAAAGTGTCACCTGAATTATAGCATAATATGCCAAGATATGAGTAAAACGTTATTTATATGTTGAAGTAAAGAGATTAAATTTCAATAATATGAAATAACTTTAATAAAAGTAACAATCCACAACATAATAAAAAATCTGCATTAGTAAATATTACAGAAAAATTGTAATCGTGGGTGCATTCCTGCATACAATCTAAACTTTAATGACCGAAAATACCTCATACTTAATAATTTTCAAACATATTACATAACGAATAGTAACAACCACTTACTGGATCTAGTACTATCTAATATTGCATGTATCGTTGAGAGGAGTGATTCTGCGCTATTGCCGGGGGACGAGCATCACCCGTCGCTTGAAATATCTTTAAATGTATGCCTTCGCCGTACTGCTCGTTTTCAATTGGTTGTAACCGAGACATGCTACAAATTTAGGAAGGGTAATTACTATTTTTTGTATGGTATGCTGTTGGATGTTGACGCATTTGGTGATTATTTAAACATCGAACGAGCTATTCTCAATGGTGATTTTCTGAAAATTTTTTAAATGCATATACAAGTCTATCAAATTCCAAAAAGGTGTCTCTGAGGAAACATATCCTAATATGCTGCATATTGCAGAATCTGTTAATATATCAGAGACTTCCGGAAGTTGATAGACTTATATCCGCTTTTAAAAAAGTTTTCAAAAAACACCATTGAGAGTAGCTCTTTACAGGGGAAAACTTCAATCTTTGTCACTGCCTCCCTCTCCATCAATAACTAGATGCGGAACATGGTTGGAAGCTACTAGATTTAATGCAGAGAATTTCGATAATTTACAAAATTTCGTTACATGTTTAAATGATGATGCTCGAAATATTTCTGAGTGCCCTTGCACTCAGAAATAATACAAATTCTTTAAAAATCAGTCGTTCTTTCTTGAGGAACACTTTGGAAATTTGCCATACTAATTTATTTTTAACACAAAATCACAAATTAAATGATGGATTAATCACATTAGATGTGGCTATTAATAATTTGAAAAATATTCCAAGTGATTTCGGATGGGCCTTCGGCAAGAGTCGCAGTTTTTAATAGAAATCCAGATTTAATAACATTTCGGCAATTGTTTATGGTAGACAATACCTCAAAATCTAACTGCTAAATATGCTGAAATAAAATAATATTTCCATCTGCACCTATAACCAGTTGGGACGTTTTCTATTTACAAGGATGTATTTAATTCAAAGAGAACAAATTTTACAGAAGAGAACCTTAAGAAAGTATTACTAGTTAATATTAATACTCTTTTACTCAACTTGAACTACAAAATTAACAAATAAACAAACTAACAAATTTTATAGATCACCCGTTTGTTTTCCAATTATGTAAATAAAATTAAAAACTTTAAAAATACAAATTTCAATAGTTCGCCCGTGGGCGCTGAGTCATCGGCCTCTTGTGTCCAGTCCCTACAAATAATAAAATAGTTAAATAAAAGTTTTAATTTCTATTTCTTTCGAGGCCAATAGATGGCGCAAATACGATTCTATTTAAGGACCTACGAGTAGCTATGTTTTATTAAGTTTTTCTATCAAGATTATTTTGTCATTTCACAGCAACGCCCCAAAATTAAACTTAGTGGTTCTGTATTATTAATACATAGTTTGATGTTATATACTGTTCCATTTTCTCATTTTCATTATAAATTTACTCCTATATTGAGCTCCAATTCATCAGAAATTAATTTTTAATTTGTTAGAAACTTATTTCTTAACGCTTCTTAGAAGAATATCTTTACAATTTAAGAATTGTTATCAACTGTCTTGACTAGAAATCAGAACCTACTTTACAAACTCGCCTTGAAAAACAAAACAAAAATGTAAAAAATTTATGGGTACAATTGTTCAAGAATAAGTAACAGTATTATTGCATTCGATGTTTGCATAATTGAGTATTTTGTTAAATACATAGTTAGCATTCTTTAAAAATTGTCAAATGTAGTCATTGCTATAATTGTGTGCAATAAATTACACAAACAAGCATGTTATATACAATACGAAGAAATTATATTTAATAATAATAAGTACGATTTAATATACGCTACGATTTTAAATATTTTAAATACATACGCGTATATATAAGCATCGATATAAGTAGAGCAGACCAATTTCCGTGCGCGTCATGAGCGCCGGTATGGGAGTGTAATTCGTAATATATTAGAATATGCGATAGAATAGGGACGCAACATAAGCTTGTTACCGATATAAGTATAGAAGTAGAGACATTTATTCTATCAAAAATAATTAAATATACATTTGGTTTTCTGCTATTAAAATAATATGCATAAACACACAAAAAATAAGAATAGTACATATTATAGCAGCGTTGTATGTACCTATAAATAAAATAATAATAATAAGAATAAATAAAATAAATAAAATCGTATATTAAGTCCGGGAAATCCATAATAAACTTATTCACTTCTTCTGACAACGGTCGCTTTCTCGATTTATGTGTCGACGACATTTTATTACGTATACTTACACTTACATGAAGTCTAAGCAAGTACCAAACACATACTGAATGGTTTTTATTAGTTCTGATGCAATACAATCATCCTCACATCGGCGCACATGGGGCGCACGGAAATTGGTCTGTTCTAGATATAAGTAACCGCGTCTTGATTAACTTACAAACATAACTGATAACACTGATAACTGTAGATGTCAATTTCGAGGTGCGTTCCACTGACGTAGCCAGTTTCCACAATTTCGTCTGCGATATTAAATTCTAGCTGAACACGGCAATGCTTTGCTATTGCTAGATTTAAGTATACCGGATGTTCTTGAAATACAACGTATGAAAAATTAAATTATATAAAATGTATAGAATATATACCCAAAATTCCTTCTCTCAAGCGAGAAAAAAGACAGATATTTAAAAAAAAAATAGTCACGTCATTGTGCGATGGATTATATATATTATAAGACGATACCCTAAAGTTGAACGACAATAACGAAAAAATAGTTTTGTTGTTGTCTTGTATACCGAGTGTTCTTGAAATACAAAGTATTAAAAATGGAAAAATTAAATTATATAAAATGTATAGAATATATACCCTAAATTCCCTCTCTCGAGCGAGAAAAAAAGACAAAGAATTAAAAAAAAATTATCACGCCATTGTGCGATGGATTATATATATTATAACACGATACCCTTGAACGATAATAACGAAAAAATAGTTTTGTTGTTGTTCATCTCATTTAGTTGTCGATCGTTTCATATGTTTCATACGATTTTTTGATTAAAGATTAAACTGTTACAAATAGGTTAAATGCCCATAAAGACATGTTCTTTTAATATATCATCTTTAAAAATTCGCGCTGACTTTCGTACCAGGTTATCGAACTCTATCGTAACAAAACTTAGACACAATGTTATTGTTTTTATAAACATAAACATTGCCGTCTTTAAATACAATAGCAATATTTTGAATCGATATTATAATTTTATTTCTTACTTCTCGTAACAAAAAAAAACAATCAATAAAAATAAAACTTTTAGAACTGATATAATTTTATGTGAATGTATAAAAAGCTGTATTTGTACTAGGTTATTGATCTTAGCATACAGTTTTTATAAAATCGACAAGTGTATGTAAGCATACGCTGCAGCGTATGTGTGTGTGTAATTGGCGTCGTAATGGACATACCATATTTTGGATTCATATTCTATATAATTACGTCTTTCCATTTTTCATATATTGTCTTTTTATTTCGAAGACACCCTATATGTATATATATGTATATATATTTATATATAAATATAATAATCGCCTACTGATTAGGTTTACCATATATTTATATATATATATATATATATACAGGGCAATCCAAATTAAGTGTTCACCATTGGTAACTTTGTTATTATTAAAGATACAAGATTGTTTAAATTAGCAAACTAGTAGTACTTTTAACGCTCTTTAAGATGGAAGAATTAAAAAAAAAAGAGCAGCGCGTTTTCGAGTTTTCCCGAAAAATATGTTTTTTTCAAATGGAAACCCCTGTATATTATATCATTTTCTGTTAGAAATTCAATTTTTAAACAAAAAATCTTATAAGAAATTTTTTACTGGGATTAAAAATACTTGAGTTATAGTGAATAAACAAAAACAGCTAAGTCAAGTGCATTTCTATGTTTCTATGATAACGACGTTAATTCTTTCTAGTAAACGTCAAATATTAGTACAGTTTTATTAGTCTTTCACTCATAAATTTCATTTTGCTAGTTATTAATTTGACAAAAAAATGATTTTTACCCATGCAGAAAAGTGTCATATGTTAGAATCTTATTTAGTGTGCAGAAAATCCTCTAGGAGGGCAAAAGAACACTACGCTGAATTATATCCACTCCGAACACAACCAAATGAGCAATTTTTTCTGAGACTGTACCGAAAATTTAGAGGCAATGAGAGTGTTTTTGCTCAAAACAAGAACAAGAAGGACTTTTATAATAAGCGAGGCCACGGAAATTCTAGTTTTTGCATATTTTGAGGCCAACCGTGAGAATTCCATACTAGATATTATCAAGGAATCTGATTTGAGTCACGGTACTGTGCATAGGATTCTGAAGAAACACAAATTCATTCCTTATAAGTACAAACCAGTTCAAGTTTTCTTGCCAGGGGATCTAGAGAGAAGAATGTTTTTTTGCCACTGGTATCTTAACTTTTGTCGCCAAAATGTAAACAACTTTCGTTATATTTTATGGACCGATGAATCAAATTTCTCAAATTCTGGAATGTACAATACAAAAAATCATCATTACTGGTCAAAGGAAAATCTTCTTTTAGTACATCCAAGATGCCCGCAAGTCCGTTACAGTTTTAATGTTTGGTGCGGTTTAATTGGTTCAAGGATTGTTGGTCCTTTCTTTTATGAGGGCACTCTAACTGGTGAAAGGTAAATAGAATTTTTGACTGAAATTTTGAATAATTTCTTAGACGATATTGATCTCATAAGTAGACAGAATCTGCATTTTCAGCAGGATGGCGCACCTGCGCACAACTACAGAGGTACTCATCAAATTTTAAATACTATTTTTAACAATTCATGGATAGGAACAAATGGTCCTATTCAGTGGCCTCCCCGATCGCAAGATTTAACACCGCTTGATTTTTTTTATGGGGTTATGTAAAGACAGAGATTTATAAGCAAAGGTACGAAAACGTAAACGCCCTAAAAATTGCAGTTAGTGAAAAGATAAACCAAATAGATGGTAGGACCATACTAAAAGCAGTTCGACAAGTTCAGAAACGTGTTCAAAAATGTATTGAACAACAAGGTGGTATTTTTGAACATCTTCTATGAAAAAGTCAGTGATTTTTATTTTCTTTTAATGATATGTTTATGTATAAAATAAAGTTTATAAAAATTATTTAGCTGTTTTTGTTTATACATTATAACTCAAGTGTTTTTAATCCCAGTAAAAAAGTTCTTATAAGATTTTTTTGTTTAAAAATTGAATTTCTAACAGAAAATGATATAATATACAGGAGTTTCCATTTGAAAAAAACATATTTTTCGGGAAAACTCGAAAACGCGCTGCTCATTTGTTTTTTTTAATTCTTCCATCTTAAGGAGCGTTAAAAGTACTACTAGTTTGCTAATTTAAACAATCTTGTATCTTTAATAATAACAAAGTTACCAATGGTGAACACTTAATTTGGATTGCCCTGTATATATATAAAGATAATTATTTGTTGACCTTTAAATGTTAAATAGATTAAATTAGTCGGCGATTGAAGGTCTGGTTTACTTTGATATGTATATATTTAAAGCAATTTTACATATTTCGACACATAGTGTGTTTTCCAAAGAAATTAAAAATATATATGACAGGATATCAATGTCAAATTGTTATACCTGTAGTTGTCATGGATAAAATTAAAATATTTAAATATTCTCTCAAGTTTAATAATAATAATTCATGGTTCAGAATACTAGACAGCAAAACGTCAATTACGGGGGAATGGCAAGCCATGAGTTATTATTATGTCTGCACCCGTGGAGCGACTTAAGATTTTAAACTGTCGGCATTCGCCTTGAACGAGAAGGAAAACCACGAAAACCTACTCGGACAGCCCAGTCAGGGATCTAAACACGAAACTGCCAGCATGATAAGCCAGTCAGATGTTTAAATAACATATAATAGATAATTATATAATAACAATATATATTCGTGATGGTAAATTGCAGATCGTTACATTATTAGGTTATAGTATATACTGCTCAGATTTTTTTATATCACTTCTGTTAATACAAAGGTATTTTTAATAATATAAAATATTATTAAAAATCTGGTGTGAAGAACACAAATGCAGGTTCACTATTAATATTTTCTGTGAACGTGTCCGAATATATTCTATCCCCAGAGACGTAGATACGTATTTCACCTTTCTACAGGCTCATCGGTACGCCCCTGCTGGAGAAAGGATATTCCCAGACACTTTCACAGAAAAGAACCACATCGCCCTATCACCGTAATTAACCAGGCCGAGCGCAGAAGTAAATTCGGCGCTGTCTGTTGTCAGACAGCCGAAGTACCTCGCATACCGTCCACATAATTAATGTGAAGTAACGACGCCCTTCCAAAGGTTGGCACAGCCAATCTCTCTAGAAAACTGCATTTTGTTTGTGCCTTCACTCATACTACGGCTTAACCGCATGTGTAATGTATCAGAATAATTGAAACATACATGAGTAGGTAAACCCCACCAGTTTTGTATAATACAAAGGTATTTTTAATAATATAAAATATTATTAAAAATCTGGTGTGAAGAACACAAATGCAGGTTCACTATTAATATTTTCTGTGAACGTGTCCGAATATATCCTATCCCCAGAGACGTAGATACGTATTTCACCTTTCTACAGGCTCATCGGTACGCCCCTGCTGGAGAAAGGATATTCCCAGACACTTTCACAGAAAAGAACCACATCGCCCTATCACCATTATTATCCAGACCGAGCGCAGAACTAAATCTGGGGATTTCTCTGGGGATAGGATATATTCGGACACGTTCACAGAAAATATTAATAGTGAACCTGCATTTGTGTTTTTCACACCAGATTTTTAATAATATTTTATATTATTAAAAATACCTTTGTATTATACAAAACTGGTGGGGTTTACCTACTCATGTATGTTTCAATTATTCTGATACATTACACATGCGGTTAAGCCGTAGTATGAGTGAAGGCACAAACAAAATGCAGTTTTCTAGAGAGTTGACTGTGCTAACCTTTGGAAGGGCGTCGTTACTTCACATTAATTATGTGGACGGTATGCGAGGTACTTCGGCTGTCTGACAACAGACAGCGCCGAATTTACTTCTGCGCTCGGTCTGGATAATTACGGTGATAGGGCGATGTGGTTCTTTTCTGTGAAAGTGTCTGGGAATATCCTTTCTCCAGCAGGGGCGTACCGATGAGCCTGTAGAAAGGTGAAATACGTATCTACGTCTCTGGGGATAGGATATATTCGGACACGTTCACAGAAAATATTAATAGTGAACCTGCATTTGTGTTCTTCACACCAGATTTTTAATAATATTTTATATTATTAAAAATACCTTTGTATTATACAAAACTGGTGGGGTTTACCTACTCATGTATGTTTCAATTATTCTGATCACTTCTGTTAATTGAATTTTTTTCTTGTTTAATATTAATCATTTCTTTAATTTCGCTTTTCATTGCGTGTTGTTCTTTATCGATTATCTGTGTGTCAAAATCGAAATGGTACTACTACAGATATATAAGTTTAACATTGATATACTGTCATATATATTTTTAATTTCTTTGAAAAAGACACTATGTGTCGACACATGTAAGATTGTTTTAAATATATACATATCAAAGTAAACCAGACCTTAAATCGCCGACTAATTTAATCTACTTTTATAAATAGTTAATAATAAGTTAAAAATAGGCAAACGGTCTGTCAATTAAAACTTATTTATTTTCTATCTCTCTATATTTCGCAACGAATTTCTTGCTTCTTCAAACTAATGAAAAAAAAATCAATCAATCAATAAATTAAGGTATACAGCAATAGCAAAATACTCACAGAATGTAGAGTTAAAAATGGAAATAACGTATGTAGACATATTAAAATCGATTAAATGTAAATTTAAAACATTAAGGTTTTCCAACAAAAATAAGAAAGATAAATAATCTACATAATAATCTAAATCTACGAATAAATATGGTTAACTGTAATAGTATGCACGGTACGGAGGATATAATAAAAATGAAAATCATCATGACGTAGTGTTAATAAAATGGTTACTCTATAATTAACCTGCCTTAACCTCGTGATATTAAGGCCAGCGCGGTAAGAAGTTAATCGTCTTTTAAATTCAAATGTTAATTATTTTCTATTTTCTTTCCTGATAAATGCGCCTGACTTGTAGTATTTGTTCAGTTTGTGGCAGTTCATTCCATTTTTTATATATATTATCCAATATTTATCTAGCCCAAACAGCATTTGGAAATCATGAGAGAAAATTTTTTGATCTAACTATTCCTTTTTGAATTCATATAATTTGTTTCACGTAAGTCGTCAAAATAAAACAAAAATTGTTAATTTAAAGGAAACGCCACATCCGCTTTTATTTATTAAACCACTAAAAGGGTTCATAGCTACACAAAATCGGAAAGCACTTAACGGGTCGCCTTGAAAATTCCATTAGTTCTTCTTATTCTTATTATAAGTTATAACACATGAAATAAGAAGAACTAAAGGAGTTAAACGAGTGTTAATATATTATAAATTCTCCATAATAATATATAAAAAACAACAAAAATATTTTCCAAGCAAATCCAATATTTTTGTTTATACTTTTGTGTAGGTAATTTGTTATTCTTTAAAATGCATTTATTAATTTAATAATCTCCGTTGATTTTCACATGAAAGAATCTTGAAACTACTTTTTATTTCTCGGAAAGTATATTTTTCAGAAGGAAAGTATTTATCATTCATAAAGTATTGGCTAGGACTATAATGAAAAAAGAGCAAATACCAAGAAATATTTAGAATCTTATAACAACAATTTATTCATATTTATGTAGTAGTTCAAACGTCTAAAATTTAAAATAAATAAAGTCTTGCCCATTTATGTTTCCGTATCTTTCCTAGCAATAAATTTCACCAGCATTCGTTTCCATTACTTTAAGGTGTAGAAATTTTAAAATACACATACGCATAGCAAGCGCCAATTAAGTTGGCGCGAGCAGGGGGTGCGCAGAAGCCGTTTTTAAAAACGCCCACCCCCACTACCCAAGTAATTGTCAGAATACATTTGTCATTGACATTTAACGGAACATAATGTCTTTGCTAGGGGACCATAAAGTGATTCACGCTCAGAGGTTAGAATTATCTGACATTTGATGTAAAACCAAATGCAAATCTCCCCACTACTTCTAATCCTGCGCGAATTTACCCCTCCTCGCGCCAACTTAATTGGCGGTTGCTATACATACATACATAGGAAATTCCATTCCAGTCGAGACGACCAACTGTCCACGGGCTATACAAATTTTTCCAAGCAGTAAATAAAAACGGAATAAAGTAAAATTTTATGTGATACACAGCAAAAATGGAAGCACTTTTATGTTTCCTGATCTTATATTTTTCTTATCTTGAAGAACTGAATGAGAGCGAATGCAGAGCAGCTAAATATACACTGCGTTCTCATAACAATGAATTCATACATAACATGAGTAAACTTTTCGTATTTAAACAGAATAAATTTTATAATAATACTAATAATAATAATAATAATAATAAATGGTACAATTGTAAATATGATCAATAACATCCTGAATAGTCAGCAAAAATCTAAAACCCTTTCTCTAGTTTACCCAAAATTAAAAAAAAAACAATATAACAATTTCTACAATTCAATCACCGGAAAAGTTTCGAAAAACATTGGTACTTTCATTAAAAAACTTAATAACGAACATATATCATTTAAAACAGACAAAGAATCAAACTCTGGTGTACATAAGTTAATATGTGAAGATTGTAATAAGGTATACATAGGACAAACGGGGAGGACGTTCAAAATTAGGACGAAAGAACACAGGAGAAGTCATAGAGAAGAGAAAATAGATTCAACTTTCGCAAATCATTAACTTGTTAGAAAACTTGGAAATTAATAGATTTAATAATTTAGGATTAGCTTTAAATGACCAATTAGATTTAAACACCCCCCCCCCCCCTATACTAAATTTAAGATTGTAAAAATCTTTCCACCACCATTTTTCTAAATAATTTGTACATTAATATTCAAATTTGTATTTTAAATATTCAGTATTTCAACCTCCTGATGAAGCCATTGTATGGCGAAACAATATTGTAGTGGATTTACAATAAATTTTTTTGTGAAAGGTTTACAGTTTTGGAATTACCGAGTTTATTCACTATATTCTCGATTCCTACATTTTAAATATAAATCAACAATTTATTTGTGATTATTTGGTATTTAATTAACTACGTGCATTTTGCGGCTGAACGTTTTTTTTTGACGTTGGAATTTCATATGAAATGATGTTTCATCATTCTTGAAAAACTAAATTCAAACTAAAAGTAGTGCGTTTATAGTTTATAAACGTACCGTTTTCGATGTATTAATATTTTTGTTATAACAGCAAATTATAAAAATATTATAATAAAGGAATGTTTAATTGAACGTTTGATATTAATAGCAGCTTTTAAATTTCATTTATACCAACTATCAAGAAGGTAAGCGCAAGAATAAGTAAATACATATTTTAATTTTCATAAAAACTAATTTAACGAAAGGTATAAAAATATTTTAAAAAACCGATTCGCAATCATACCTGCAGTGTTTAGAAAGCTCGAAATAAATTTCTGAGTAATTTGTTGTATTTTGATATTTAGTTAAAAGGAAATTTATATAAAACGAACTTACCAGTGCGCTATTTACTTGCCGTTGTTTAATAAATGATGCAAAAACTCGCGTTTGGCGTTTCAACGCAAAAAATGCAACGAAATCTAACTAAAACGCATCGCGTTTACTGTTTTATCGCAGATAACTGTTTTTGCTATTGGGTATGTTACCACAGAATTATTTGCAAAACACGATAAACGTATTTTTTTAACACGTATCCTTGTTTATGTTACACAAAGTGAACCGTGCGAATTTCTTTAGGTATGCACATGCAAAAGATTTCGTGAGGTGGTTATCAAAGCCGGTTTTTTAAGATTTTGATTCCGGTTATTTCATAATAAAAAGACTGGAAATTCTTTATAAAATGCATTTTCAAGAATTGGAAGTACGTATTAGAATAAAAATTAAGTCAAAGTAAAGTATAAAAATGTATGATATTTTTTATTAGAATTTATATAGTGAATTTGAAATAATCATATAGAAAAATGATAAGTATAATATTTGTTTACACAAAACAGACAGACACAAGAAAAATCCCTCACCACAATGTAAATCAATAAACTCTAGAGTTCATTAATTTATGTTGTGGTGAAGGATTCTTCTTGTTTCTATCTTCAGACTTCAAGCCACAGCCTCCACCAATTCGGATTTGTTTATTTCTGATGAGTGATAGTGATAACTATGAACACAATAAATCCAAATGTTCTGAGATTGCCTAGATCAGGGGTTGTCAAACTCCTTTTTTTCGCACCACTAATGTACGAGAGATGTCCGCTTACCTACTAACGGACGGTTTCATAATATTTCCTTAAAAGGGATTTTATCTAAAAGTCCGGTTTGCCTAAATACTCTTTTAAATGCTATATTAAAAGACGACCGTCTCATAATCCTGTTGCCACTTCTTTCTAACTAAAAGGACTTTTATCTTAAATGGTTGGTCGTTGGTCATGCTGAAAATTTAAATATTGAAATACGCGCGTCAGATCCAGAACATAATCTAATATTTGGTAGCGTCTTATAACGTTTTGCTGGCATTGCTATAGGTTTGCTTTTCACCAAATTCGTCTAAATATTATTTCATTAATTTCTAAAATTACAAATATGTACTAAAGTAGTATTTGTAGCGAGAAAAATCGATGAAATCAAATTATTTCGCAATTGAATTTTTTTCTACTTTAGCATAAACCTTAATGAATCATTCTACGGCTAGCAAAAGAATCGATTACTCGAATTTTTCTAAAGATGAACTTCTTTTAAATGAGGAAATCAGTAAATTTAGGAAAGTTATAAAAAATAAAACAATAGGTAAAATCATGTAGTGAAAAGAAAATTTATGTTAGTATTGTGTTTTCTTAAATATAAATTTGTTGTATTATTAAATTTATATTTGAAAATAATTTATAAACAAAAAATATATTTATTTACATTTTCATTATGATTTTACCTTTACAACCTGTTGGAGTGCTTTATAGGTAATTAATAATTGCTTTCCTGCTTCATTATACAAATGCACACCTACAATATTCCATTCTATAACTGTCATTACTAGAGACCGGACACATCGGGTTGAAATTATGTCGTCATTACGACGGACGATATAAATAGTCTAGTACATCACGCAGTTATTTAATGTACTATTGATCTGGCTAGCGCGCACATCTGTTTTCATTGAGAATTGCGAGGTTTTTTGTTGGATATTTATAGCTAAATTTTTGTTTTCATGGGCGTAGATAGAAGTGTGTGGAGTTTTAATAATTTAGTCTATTTAGATTATATTTCGTAATATAAATAAAGTGCTGTGAGTTAGTTTCTTGTGTTCATAGTTTTAACTGTTAATTACATCGTCATTTTTGTGATAGATACTGTTTAATATCGTTTGATTGAATCTATTTCTCCGAAAGTGTGCATTAAATTTCGTTCAGTTTCAATAACTTACGCATACATTTTTAGTTTTCATTTATTTAGATCTAGAGCATTGTTTAAGTTACTCTTTCAGACATGATATGGAAGAACGTCGAGAACGGCATCGTAAAACAATGGCGAGTTGGATTGACGGTCATATTGATGTATGTCCATTGTCAGTAATTCCGAAATTTATTGCAAAATCTGTAAAATATCGTTAAAAAATTCCATGAAATCGCACGTAACGTCACTTAGCATCGCAAACACATGTACAGAATTTGGAACCGTTGGAATCTGACAATTTTAACGAAGAACCCTGTGAAACTTTTATGGCGCCTAATATTCCATTAAATAAACTTAACAATCCCACTTTAAAAATATTTCTCCAAAATATACTGGTCGAAATGTTCCTGATGAATCCACCTTACGCAAATATTATGTTTCTAAGTGCTACATGAAAGCAGTAGAGAACGCATTAGAAGCTATCTTTCAAATCAGTACGTCTGCATAAGTGCCGACAAAACTGTCGATATATTAGGACGCTGTGTGGTAAATGTTGTAGCTGGTGTACTACATCCACCTATTCCATATAACGCATATGTAATAGCAAGAAAAGTTATAAATATAGTTGATGCGGAGACAGTTGCTAAAACCATTAACGAGAATATTCAAAATATACTTCATTCGGACGACAGGTACAAAGAAAAAGTACTTTTATTTGAACTAAGTGATAGTGCTGCATATATGTTAGAAGTAGGCAGACTATTAAAGGAAACATATCCTAATATGCTGCATGCACATGCTCTCCACAGAATCTGTGAATATACTAGAGAAACCTTTCCAGAAGTTGATAGATTTGTATCTTGGTTGGTTCTAACTTGGTTGGAAGCTACTAGTTTTTATGCAGAGCATTTCAATAGTTTCCAAAATTTCGTTACATGTTTAAATGACGATGCTCGAAGTATTTCTGAATGCGAGGAACACAAATTCCAAATTGAAAAACTCAGTTGAACTTTCTTCAGGAAGACTTTGCAAATTTGCCAAAACTAATCACTTATTTTGAAAATCAAAATCTCAAATTAAATGATGGATTAACCAAATGTGCCTATTAATAATTTGAAAAATATTCCAAGTGAATTCGAACGTGACCTTCGGCAAGAGTTAGTTTTTAATATAAATGCAGATTTAATAACATTGGGGCAATTGTGTATGGAGACAATCCCTCAAAATCTAACTGCTATATACGCTAAAATAAAAGAATATTTCCAGTATGTACCTATTACCAGTTGCGATGTAGAAAGGACGTTTTCTATCTACAAGGATGTATTTCATTCAAAGAGAACAAATTTTACAGAATAAAACCTTGACAAAGTATTGCTAGTTAATATTAATACTCCTTTACTCAATTTAAACTACAAAATGAACAAATAAAAATGTATTTTGTATTTTATAGATCACCACCCGTTTGCTTTCCAATTATATAAATAAAATTAAAAATGAAAAATACAGATTTTCAATAGTACGCCCGTGGGCGATGAGTCATAGGCCTCTTGTGTCCGCCCTCTAATTATAACAGAGCGGATCGGTATGACAAAGTAATTAGATCTTTTTGTTCCTTTTTACTTCCGTTCTACTTACTTAATCCTAAGCTTCTTTTAGGCTATGTGAAAAGTCGTTCAGTTTTGTACATTCCAAATTATTGAATTGAAATGTCGAATTTGAAGTACCAGTTCTTCTATAAAGGAAAATAATAATAAGAATAAGCTATTATTAATTCTTGTTATATATTTCGAAGATAAAACGTGAGCTATATAAAAATGTATATATGTCGAAGGTTGGATCTAATATATAGAACGTGTATATAAATATATTTAAATGCGTGAATGAAAATGATAATTAATTTTGTTTAGGTATATAAAGAAACACGCCATAATTCAAGAAAAATTTTATTTCATTAATACTGATATCAAATAATAAATTATAAAGCCTGATAATATAAATAAAATAAGTTACATTCCTATCGCTTAATGTCGAAATTATTAAAAGTGAAATTTTTTATATTAGCTTCGTTCTTAAATTCTGCCCTCTGAATTTTTGATGAAGGACTTCCGATTGTCTGCAACCACTCTTTCCTGTAATAACTAAATGACAATTACTTATTAATAAGCATCGTTATCCTTACATAATTTCTATTTTATCTATTTCTCCTTGAATAACACCCTGTACAGTACCTCTTTCCGTGTTCATACACCAGCCTTTCAAATTTAATTTTTTTGCTTCTTGTTGTGTGTACTACAAATTATATAGATAGGCAACACATAACATATAAAAGCATTAAAAAGTGTAAAATTGGAAGAATTATGTAATGGAAAACAGAGTAGATGCATTAATCAATTAAATGTTGAATAATTGTGTCAAAGAAATTTATGACAGATTTTTTACAAATGATAATCCTTACAAACCTTACGAAAGAAAACACCTGTAAATTAAAGAGGTTAAAATATGTCCGTTGATGTTTAGAATGATTTTACCTTGTACGCGTCCGAAAACTTCAAAATCGACAGATCTGATTTTTTGCGAGCCCATGTTCGTATTATTATTATCATTCACAACATCTATCATTAACAAAAAAACAAGCGAGTTAATAAATAAACAATTTATATTATTTAATCCATAAAATTTCATGATATTGAAGGGAACTTTATTTATAAGCTAACTGTTTTATCAACCTCGCGTACCTAAGTAAATCCATAGTTAGATGTCGCCATGTATACTGCCCTTTATAATTTATTTCCTATTTGTTTTAGTAAAAACATGTGCTAAGTTTTGCTTATTATTAAAAATATATTTAATGAAATTTATATATATGCTAACATTTTTATATTTCAAATATGCAATAAACTATATCGACACTCTTATCTTTGGTTCATGTTTACCTGTCAAATGACGTACTTAAATCGCTACAAGAAAAAGTAGTAGCAGTAGTAGTAGGACGTGCTTTTATTTAACTTTTATTGATAATTATGTGGCCAGTTTACAATATTGTTAAGATGTGGATACATGTGCCGAATTTGTGTTGTGTTCTTTATATTTAATAACAACAATATACAATGACTATAACAGGAATGCTGGTGTCTGTGGCCGAACTCACAAATATAGTTTCGGTTTTGGCTGTATTATTATGTTTTTGTGCTATGATATTATTCATAACCAGGTTAGTCATATAATAATATTATCTTGTAGTAAATATTAGAAAGTAAAAAAGATGTTGGTGTATTTTTTTTATATGATTGCAAGAAATGTACATACATACTTAGCCGTTCGTGTTTACAAAATATTTTAGTCAAATTTGGCATTTAAACATCAAAATTTAAAAATTTTTAATGTTATCTTCTTATCTGTGTTATTATTTGTAGGTAGTTCATCTATTTATAATTACAATGTGACATTGCATTCATTAACTACTTTTATAACCTATTTTACAACTCATAAACATTTAAATATTTTATTTTGCCATATAACACAGCTACATTGAAATAACTGTATCAGGAAGCAATTGCCTTGTCAGAAACTTCTTATTATGCATAAGTTAATTTGTATTATGTAATTTTGCGTGATAAAAATAATTGAATATTGACTGCTCAGTTCTTAATTATTTTTTTTTGAAGAAACAATTAGTTTTTTGAAATGTAGATTTTTTTGTTCTTTTGGCTTGTGCAATTCGGGCTTTGACAATTTACATGACAATTCTTGCCTTATCATAAACTTTTCTAAAAAATTCAATACATGTTTGATTGGAGCATTTCCATAATTTGTTTCTTTATTTGAACTTATCTTACAATATCAATTGTATCGTGATGTTTTCCAATCGTTAGGATGTAACTAAAGTATTTAATTTTTCGTCGCTTAATGGCAACTATAAGATCCTTATTCACACATTACATTCTCATTAGTAGGTGGTCTGTCCATGTTATGGTGATTTGTTTTGAACATTTTTAATAATTTCCAGGCTTGATGAAATAGTAAATAAGTTAAATTTATTAAATCTTCTATTCATGCTTCTCTTGTGAGTCTTGTGATATCCGAAATTTGGCTTCGTTCTTTTAGTTCTCTTTTAAAATCAGGATGCTGTGTTTGTCTTCTCGTAAAATGCGACCATGATAAGCAGTTTTTCTGTTTTATGTGAGTTTATATTTTGCGTATTGATGCATTTGCTCTTGTTAGTATTTTTTTAATTTTTTTTACAATTCATATCATTTTATCATCCTTTAACGTAGCTATAAACATTTCGATAGTATCAAAGTGATTCATAGTTGAAATTTTAAGTTTCCCTTTTTCATTTCATATAAGAGAGTTAATCAAATGTAACATAGTGTTTTTTCTTCATAAAAATCCCAATTAGGATAATAATTATTGATAAAAGATGAACACTCTCAATTCCGCTTTCTTCATTTATTCATTTAATACCACATTGCTTAACGCTTCACTTCAAGGTTGCCAGGTTGCCTTCTTTTGTTTCCTAGTGGTTTCCTCAGTAGGTGGTCTGACCAATGTAAAGCCTTTTTTTAATTCTTGGGATGCTTGTTTCATTTGTTGTTGCATTTCTTTGCAAGTAGCCCATCTCTATTGTTTTCCACTTTATTTTCTGTTTGTCTTCTTGTTTTAATGATCATGCTTCACTGTCGTATTTCTAAACTGTTTCTACTATTGCTTTTCCAATACGTTTTCTGTTTGTTGTGGTGTCTTGATATTATTATCCACTTTTTGTATTTTCATCTGAATTTCCAGTTGTCCAATCCAAACTGAATATTTAAATTTAAATTCAAATAAAGATTATCATTTCAAAAATGGCTTCACTTTTTGGGTGAAGTTGTTCTAGTCAGGTTTATTTTGTATTTTATTGTTCTGCATGGATCAAGCTAGTCCACGATTGTATATCGCTCTAACTATAAAAAGAAACCATATTAATATTCGTATCCTAAATATATACGTATTTCGACAATTAAGTTGTCATCTTCAGTAGGGAGATTAACCTTGTTGTATTTATGTATACCGATGTCAGTTTATAACGTGTTCTGGTAAGTACTTGACGAAGCCACTGTGTTGGCGAAACAATTACATAATTTACGAACAAATATTAATAAAGTGAAGATTTTAAATATTAGTTTTATTTCTATTTTAAATTAGAAATAAAAGTATTTACCATAGGGCACAGAAAAGCTATCATAAAGCTGGTAAAGTGTTTTGCAATTTTAAAGAATTTATTTTATAAACAAAAATCACGACATCATCTAAAACAATGTTGCGAGAGTTCTGGGTGGAAGCTGATTTTTCACTTGGTGTTAATCCTTGAGGTTATTCATTGTTGAACAATGCATACCATGGTACTTCTGCATTTACCTGTAATAGCAACAACTCTTTTAATAACTTGTTCAACTGGAAACGAATATGATCCAGCTGCTTTTTCCTTTTCACAAACTTTTATATTCTGAAGAAAAAATAAGACCCCATTCTTCGCGGAACTAGTCCTACCCATAGCGATAAGATAGTAATTAAAATTTATGCATCTACATTATTGTTACTTGAAGGGTTATAGACAAATGAAAAAATGCGTTAGAGGCACGTCCGCTCCGAAACATGTAAATATTAGCAATTCATTCTCATTAGAAATCATCAGTATACGGTATTCGGAAATAGACATACCTCTCACTTCTATACTGCGTGTATATATACTTCTTATTGAAAATGAAAAGTAATAATCATTCCATATGCATTCTCTTCCGATTGTGTTATGTTTGTCTCACACATTTTTTCATTCGTCCTCATAACCAAGGAAGGTTGAGTTCGCGGCATGTCGCGTTTACGTTCTAGTACAATCTTAGGTTGGTGGATTGTAGAAATAAACGTCACACGTTTGGCGAAAATGCATTTGGAATAGGATTTTAATGATTATTAATTCTCATTTGCCTTAAATTCAACTTGAACGCGATAGCTTTAACAAAAGCTGTTAGTTTACATATAATACGTAAAATGGTCGAAAACGAACAAAGAAAAGGTGAAAATATATAAATAACGTACTTGTACTTGACTGTTAATTAGTTCATATACTTTCCGGAGCTCAAATTTCTTTGGTCGTAGTATAATTTGGCCTTTTTTTAATAGGGAGAAACTCTGACATTATGACAGTTAATTTGACAAGTCTTTCTTCCACTTTATTCAGTATTGTTTGACATTTCATAATGCAAAGACTTATATCCGAGCAGCGGTTACAAATTGTGGAAATTTATTTCCAAAATCAGTGTTCAGTAAAAAATGTTCACAGAACGCTGCGCCTAATTGACGGCCTACATCATTAGCCAACTGAGACGACTATTCGAAACGCATTTGAAAAATTTTCGCAATCAATTTACTCTTTTGGACTTCCATCCACCAACGAGATTGCGTAGAGAGCGCACTGAAGAAATTATCGTCGCCGTAGAGGTTAGTGTTGACGATGATCCAAATTCATCGATTCGTCATCGTGCGCAAGAACTTAGCTTGCGCCCATCGACTTTGTGGAAGATTTTGCGCAAGGATCTTGGCTTACGTGCCTACAAAATTAAATTGGTGCAAGAATTGAAGCCAACCGATCATCGTTTTCGACGTTAGTTCAGTAATTGAGCGCTTTAACAGTTAGAAGTCGATCCAAAGTATTACCGTCAAATTGTGTTCAGTGATGAAGCTCGGTGTCTCAGTGGCTTTGTGCATAAGCAAAATTATCACATTTGGAGCGACACTATTTCACTGGTGCACCTGATGCACCCCGAAAAATGTTTGGTGCGGTTTGTGGGCCGAAGATACAATAGGGCCTATAGAGCTCTCACCGTCAATGGCGACCGGTATAGAGCAATGCTCAACGATTTGTTTATTCCCAAAAGTGCATTAACATGGTCTGGAAGACCTTCAATTTCAGCAAGACGATGCCACATGCCATACTGGCCGCGAAACCATCGATTTATTGAAGGAAGTTCTCGGTGATAAGATTATCTTCAAAAATGGACTTGTATACTGGCTCCAAGATCATGTGATTTGATGCCTCTGGACGATTTTTTGTGGGGCCATTTTAAGCATTGTCTTCGCGAACAAGCTAACAATTATTGTAGCCTTGGAAAGTGACATACGGCCTCAAATGCTCGACCAAGTAGTCGAAAATTTGTGTTCCAGGATGACGTACGTCTTATGCCTTAAATTATTTTTCATCAGTATTGTCATGAAACTATCTACCGATTAAAAAAAAATTATTTCCCCAACACTCATGTTTTTTATTTGAATTTATAATCCTACACCTCTTGTAAAAACACAGATAGATGCTCTAAAAATCTTTCGAATAATATTTTAAAAGTTACATATCTAGAGGTTTGAATCAGTTACCTCTATGTGTATATGTGTACAAAACTTTAATGAAAATAGTATAATACAAAGGTATTTTTAATAATATAAAATATTATTAAAAATATGGTGTGAAGAACACAAATACAGGTTCACTATTAATATTTTTTGTGAACGTGTCCGAATATATCCTATCCCCTGTATTTGTGTTCTTCACACCAGATTTTTAATAATATTTTATATTATTAAAAATACCTTTGTATTATACAAAACTGGTGGGGTATACCTACTCATGTATGTTTCAATTATTCTGACAATAGTATAATTCATGTCGTAGGTATTTTTTTGTACAACTATAAAACACGCCATTGAAACCATTCAAACCTCCAAACTTGTCAAAATTGGACATTACAATATCAAAAATTTGTGTAGGTGATTTTAATTGCGGAAGTTATTCTTTGTATATTTTTATATATACATCTGTACACAAATATGATACAGATACATATTATATGTATGTAGATTAGTGCCTTGGATTATTAAATGTAAATTAATTTAATTCTTTTTAAACAAAGGTCAAACAAAGATTTGAAAATAAAGATATTTTTTTTATTGATATTACTTATTTACTATTTCAATGTGAATACATATTTTCAAAACTAAGTCAACCAATACTTTATATATAAACTAAGTTTGGGATAAAGTTTTGTTATATTCTACAGTATGATTTTAAATGTTTGAAGATCGTTCAAAATTCTCGCCGGGGGTTTTACTGCATTTCATATTTTGAACGTCGCTGCCAGTGCTAAACAACCAAATGTTACTAAAGTTCATGCGTTTTCTCTTGGCACCAACATGCGTAAAAATATAAACGTCAAGACAATCCAAAAATATTGGTCTAGGGTAGGTTCATAAGTGGTTAATATTAATATGTAACGTATACATTTTTAATTAATTCTTATCTATATAGAAAGTAATGTATTTCATATTTTTAAATTATGGTTCTTGATTAAAAAATTGCTTCTACTAACTAATATATTTTATAAGTTATACATGCATAAACTTATAAACTTACCTCCCTACTCACCTGACCTTGCTCCACATGACTTCCATTTGTTTCCTGAAGTCAAAAAAGAATTGAGAAGTTGAAAATTTGAGTCGAATGTAGAGCTCAGTAACGCGGTGATGGGTAGAATAAATAGACTCTCAAAAAAATGGTTTCACAGATGTTTATGGCAAGTGGACAAAACGATGGGACAAGTGTATTGCACAGAATGAAGAGTACTTTGAAGGATAGTTGTTGAAGTTTTCTAAATAAATGTTTAATTTTTGTACTACAGTGCCAGTCTCGTTATTTTCTGATATTTCCTCGTATTTCTGTCTATTTGGTTATATGTATAAATACTAAAAGCTTTCAAGATCGACTTAATACTTTAGAAGAATTACAAGCAGCTATCACAAATCAAATAAATAGAATTTATTGATCAACACTCGAACCAATATTATAAAATGTAAAAAATAAGAGTTAATTTATGTTTAGATGGCGATGGTGGACATTTCGAACATTTACTGTGAAATATTTTTTAAGAAGTAGTATTATTTTTCTGTTATTAAGTTTAATTTATTATAAATATATCTAACTGATTGAATTATCTAACTAACTGCTTTAATTAACTGAAATTAAAATTATATTTCCTATTATAATCTTATTATTATTATTAAAGGTCGGATTATATGCAAAAAAAAACTGAAAATATGTGCATTAATATGCACATGTTTTAGCCTTCCTTATGGAAAATATGCAGGTAAAAAAATACGAGGAATGCTAGAAAATGGAATACTGTAGAAAAAGATATACTACAAGTTTATTTAGAACATTTTACAACATAATTAACTATGAAAACAATTTACAATCACGTATTTCTTAAAGTTTTCAACAGAAAAATTGTGACGCTTGTCTGAAAACATGTATTTATATATTGAAAAGGTTCATTCTACGTCGACGCTTGTTATAGGAGCATATTTTAAATTATAAATATCATCTATTGTCAACTTAATATTTTCTACTGAGTCACCACACAAGATTTTAACAATGTCCTTTAGCTTTTTAAAATCCTCATTTTTTCCTATTACACTTAAAAAATTTTCATATACGGACTGTCCCACTCCTCCTTTAACATCAAAACATGACTTTTCAAATTTGTGTATTATTTCAACGCTCTAGATTAGCGACATAAATTGTTTTTCCAACTGCAATATAGAAGTTGAAATAAAACTGTAATTGGCTTTAATAAACGCCAACTGTTGAGCTATTTTTTTACTCGAATACACCTTTTGGGCGTCTATCACAGATTGTGCTTCCCTATCAAGATCCATAATAATTGTCTTTATTCCTTCATAATGATTTGCAAGAAAAATAGCAGCCTCCAACCAAGTTCTCCATCGTGTGATTGATTACTGGTTGAGGAGGAAGCGGAACACCGGGTGGATATTGTTTGTAAAACTGAACTCGTAATGGGGCCTTTAAAAATACTTTCTTAACACTACTAATTATAGTATTTACTAAGAGAAAATGGTTTCTGACTTCTGCAACACGATTTAGTCCTTGCTCCAAGCAAGTTGTGTGAATTAAATTAGGGTAAAAGATTTTCAAGTTGAAAGTTGCCTTCACCATGTATGGTGCAACATCCGTCAAAAACAATAGAATTTTCTCTGTTGGAATCGATTCCGGTAAGAAGAAAGTTGCCAGTTCTTCCTGTATAAACCTTGTTATTGTCAAATTATTTGCCTTTTCCAACTGTTTGGATGAAATTAAATAAGATTTTGCTGGAACCGATACGTTAAGGATACCAATTATTAAAAGAACTATGTATCGGCCCCCACTATCAGTAGTTTCATCTACGCATGTATAAAGATAATTGTTTGCAACAACCTTCTTAATGCTATTCAATGTTTCTGCATAGATACAGCGAATATAATTTTTTCTTAACGTGATCTCGTCGAGAATGTTATATTTGCTGATGTACTTTTGCAAAAATAACTTGACATTTAAATTGTTTAATTTATGTAGTGGAAAATCTGCCGACAAACATTTAACACAAATCTTCATTAAATTGTTCTTGTTCCAATTTTTTAGAAGTTGATGGCAAACATTGCGGTAATGTTTCCTGACTCTGACTCTTCTTCGTCAATTTCATCTTTGTTAGTTTTGCAGCATGAGATGAAGTTTTCATATGTTGGTCGACTTGGAACTTTCTCTTACTTGTAATCTGCAAAAAAATATGACATCATCGGTTGTTTTATTATAAAATAAATGTTAGTAAAAGATAAAGGAATAATTAAAAACTTAATTAATTAATAAGAGGAAATAAACTTAAAATTTTACTCACAATCTTGCAGCATGCTACGCAAAACACTTTTTCTCCATCCATACGCAATTCTGAAAAAGGTGCAATCCATCCAGGCACAATCGCTATTTTCGGCATTTTTGCCATTATATATCACAACTCACAATTCACAAGTTTACACTTCGAAAAACCAACGTAAAATGACGTTTAAAATAAAATTACTTTCGAATATGGGAATAGATTTCTCCGAATAGCAAAGAAACACATGTACTCCTAATTTTCTGGTAAAATGTATTTTTGTATTTATTTAGAAGTTTTAAGGCATTAGCTTTTCCTGGAATTTTGTCTCGGCCTGGATGTATGGGAAGAGCATTAATAAATTCTTAGAGACGCTTATCAGAAAAGTAACGGGAAGAGGCTTAGTTAAATGCTATTTTTAATTTAAAGAGGGCTGTTTAATTTTTGTTTGTTTGTTACATCCACGACATATTTTTAGTAATACCTATAATAAATTTCATTTAGTAAATAAATAAAACTCGGATACTTAAAATATGCAGAAATGCTGAATTACTACAAAATATGCAAATAATATACAAAATGCATATACGGTATGCGGCAAAATAAACAGTACTGAAATGCGCATGTGTCAAATATGTATGTGTCATGCGCAGAAACGTACCGAGTGGTTTCCGAACGTGGTTACAACGTATGTGAATGTCTTTTTAATGCTAGTTGCTTCAGGATGGTTCTCACTGTTGCAGAAAATGTTTTTATCGTGGAGCATTATTTTCGGTCATACGGAAAGGGCGCGAAAACGGTCCAAGTTTAAAAAAAGTTGCCAACGCATTTAGGCCTAAGTTTATGAAACAGGCTCCGAACTCCGAGCAACGCCGTTATGTTAGCAGTTGTTGACAAGTTTCGTCGTATGGAAAGTGTGCTTTGCCAACGTAAAGGTCACGTGGGTCGCCCAGTAACAGTCTCAACCAATACGAATCAAGGGCGTATTTTGAATCAGGTGCTGCAATCGCCGAAACGAAGCCTCCGAAGATCATCATTAAAATTGAATATCAGTGATCGATCGCTCCGTCGAATGTTCAAGAATATTGGTGGGTTTGCATACAAAATACAGACCGGACAGCGTCTGACTGAAGAACCGAATACTGCGCACGTGTGTTGGCTACCGATTATGAGGACGCGTCGTTCTTGTCGAATGTTTGGTTTTCCGATGAAAGCCATATTCATTTAAACGGATACATTAACAAGCAGACAACACTTTTCTTGGATTCGAACGCCCCGACATAATCGTCGAGCAACCCCTTCATAGTGACCGTGTTACCATTTGGTGTGCTGTATCCGCACATGGCATATTGGGCCCGTATTTCATTGAAGCAGACGACGGAGCGCCGTTAACTGTGAATCAGGAGCGCTACAGAGAACAGGTTATCACATCATTTCTGCATGATCTTCAGCGATTTTGTCGTGCCAAGAACCTACCACGTAATCAACAATAGTTTCAACAGGACGGGGCAACCTGTCACCACGGCTAGGGAGTCTCTTCGAATGCTGCGCAATCATTTTGGGGATTGCCTTATTTCGCGTGGCACCGATTTCCTATACCCATCGCCCTCACCAGACGTAATACCACCTGATGCGTACATGTGGGGAGTGCTGAAGGAGGCTGTTTTCCGTACCAATCCACCGTCTGACATTCCGGAATTGCGGATTAAAATTCAAGGTTTTTTTCATGCCATTTAACAACCTGTGTTCACAGACATGTTTGTGAACCTTCGCGAACGCTACGAATACTGCTTGAAACTGAACGGAGGGCATCTTGAACATCTGATTTATCGGGCACGTCGTCGTGAATAATGTTTGCAACGCTATATAATGTAAAGTAAATACATAAATCAAAAAGAAATTGCATATCGATGCGACAATTCACATCAAGCTTTGATACAAAATAATACAAATCTGTATAAAAACAAATTTGTATCTGTATATACATGGACACACAGTACGTATTTACCAGCGTTTGCTTCAACCACCAGACGCATTCGTTTCTGTGTAACCACTTTGTCAATGATGGGTTTACGAAGACAAACGACTGTAGGTACACTTCGCGGTCATGTAGCAAATTTTGTCCTATCCGATGACATCATATAACCTCATGCCATCTGACGGACAAAACCGACCACGCCGGTGCAAAGTGTTTCTTCTCGAATAGCTAAGCTATTACAGGAAAAGAAAAAATACGCATATTACTGTGAGTCCATTAACTCGTCGCCAGGTGGCGTAGTATAGCAAAAACAAATTGCATGTCGATGCGACAATTCACATCAAGCTTTGATACAAAATAATACAAATCTGTATAAAAACAAATTTGTATCTGTATATACATGGACACACAGTACGTATTTACCAGCGTTTGCTTCAACCACCAGACGCATGCGTTTCTGTGTAACCACTTTGTCAATGATGGGTTTACGAAGACAAACGACTGTAGGCACACTTCGCGGTCATGTAGCAAATTTTGTCCTATCCGATGACATCAGATAACCTCATGCCATCTGACTGGCGACGAGTTAATGGACTCACAGTAATATGCGTATTTTTTCTTTTCCTGTAATAGCTTAGCTATTCGAGAAGAAACACTTTGCACCGGCGTGGTCGGTTTTGTCCGTCAGATAGCATGAGGTTATCTGATGTCATCGGATAGGACAAAATTTGCTACTTGACCGCGAAGTGTACCTACAGTCGTTTGTCTTCGTAAACCCATCATTGACAAAGTGGTTACACAGAAACGCGTGCGTCTGGTGGTTGAAGCAAACGCTGGTAAATACGTACTGTGGGTCCATGTATATACAGATACAAATTTGTTTTTATACAAATTTGTATTATTTTGTATAAATACATAAATAATAAACGTTTCATAATTTTCAGTACTGTTTATTTTTCCGCATACTGTATTATGCAAATATACAAATTTATGCAAACTGCATATAATCCGACCTTTAATTATTATTATTATATTATATTAATTATTTTTTTAATGAAATTGGTTCCAGTATTAAAATTACATAAAATATTTTTTGATATCGCACAATAAAACAGTTACCATTGAATCGAGCCGCTGCTGAACACAAAATAACAGAAACATATATGTATATAGCGTGACCAATATTTTAACACTTTAGTATGGCGGCAAATTTGAACTATCCTCAATAATTTAAAGTCGCACCGTATAACACACCATTATATAAAATTTCTTAACTTGTATAAAATGAAAATAACGCACACTTGCTTTGTTTTTATTGCAAGTGAGTTAGAAAGTGGTATATGATAAATGTGATAATTATTAATGTTAACATGAAGTTTTTAGCGTAACCGAAATTAAGGAATCGCGGATATTTTTTATGGGCAACGAAAGTAATAGGAATGCTGTGAGTTTTATCGTGTCGTATACCGTTTTAACGATAGTGATACTTTTCAAATGTAAGCAGTCTATATTCTCTTTCGTATATTTGTATTTCTGTATTTTTAAAACACTTAAAACTTCTAGATATCATGTTTATTTTCATTATGCTTGTATGATTAAATTTTTTTTTTAAAATAATATTAAACTAAATATAGAAATGTTAAATTACTTATTAATCATTCTTCTATTTTATACTAGATAATTATTGTTAGTATTTTAAGAATTTTGAAACCTATTTTTATTAATAATTATACAGCGTGATTCTAAATATTGCGGGCTGATTACTAGGGTTATTGTGATTAGTGATGTACCGGGTCCTAAAAAATGCCGGGTACCGGGTATCGGGTATTGAGAAAGAAAAAAAGCGTATCCGGCCGGTTACTCGGACGTTATGTGAAAGTGTGCATCCTACGCCATCTGACGGAAAGGCTGCGTATGTAAACAAAACCGGGAAATCCCCTAAGTTTACATGGAGCTGCCGCTGTTTTGTATATAATATACTCTCAATTCGCATTTAATTTCGGGTGCATAAGGGGTCGAATTACAATTTTTTAATTTCTTACGTATTGCTATGAATAGTGGTTTTATACCACTATTCACAATAAATCTATTCAGGCTAGGATACTCAGTCGGTTTAATTTAAAAAAATGGGACTGCTTTCCTCTCAAGGTTCCAATTGGAAAACGTGTTTTTTTCTCTTCTACAAATTTATAATGCGCCAGTAAAAGAGTATTGACAAATGTTATAATTATGTTTCTTTATGTTACTTATAAGCACAAAAGAAAAAGGTCAAATTTAAAAAATACACACAATAAACTTATGAATCTTTAATACAAAAAATAAAAAAAATCTTTATAAAGTATAAAGATTAATATTGCCTCATTTAACAATATTATTAAGGTAAAAATATCGCATGGAAGTGACCGCAGCATGCGATAAAAACTCCTTTGTGACTTCCGATCAAAATTAAAACTAATAAATTACAAAGATGCTTTTTAATTTCTCCCCAGAGAAACACACTGTATAAAGTTTGACAACGCGATGAAAATCTACTACATGCGCGCACACATGTAACAAAAAATTCCCTTGAAAACCAAACGAAATAAAATGTTACAGTTACAGAAATTTTTTTTATATTAGAAATTTTAAAAAACCTTCTTTGTCATTTATATCAAATAACTAAGATTAAATCAATACGATAATAATAATACAATTAGAAAATACAGTATTTAACTCCTTTAAATATAATAAGATATCTTTAAAGAATATATTACTTACGTAAAATATATATTCATAAACTCGAGACACGGTGAGTAAGAAAGTGTTAAAATCAAATTACGAAATTCACAATCTCGTAAATAAACTCGGTAATGAAATACTCAAGCACAATCCACAATTAAATCAAACCACAAAAACCGTAATTACTAAAACAAAGATAAAGATTTATCTTTCAATAAGCACCCCTTTCTTACTACACAGCACATTTGTGTCTGGTTAGTCCACATGAGGCACGTAGACTTCGTATAAAAAATACAGTTATCAAAATCGTACACAGCAATGCAAACGGCTTGCACCAACTGCGCTAGTCAAATAAAAATATTCAAAATACGACGAAACGAAAGCAGTGTGCAGTTTATGTAATGCAGTTTTATCCAGAGGTGGCACAAATACAAAATCCTACGGAACGTATTGAAACATTTACGTTTAAAACATTCAGATGAGTTTAGTGATTGTGACATTGTTAATGTTAAGGAAAAGAAATTAGACGATCCGACATCGGGACCTTCGCGCCCCATTAAACAACAGACATTGGTACAGTGTTTAGACAAAATAATCACAAGGGACATTAATAATATCAAAGCAAAGAAAATCCATGATAAAATTGGCGAATTGATAGAATGTTAGATTTATTAATCTTTTGAAAATATTAGAGCCCCGATATCAAATACCTTCACGAAAATATTTCTCAGAAATTATTATTCCTGCTACATACGATAAATGTTGTTCGAAAATTTGTGATTTAATCGATATTGAAAATTCACAACTGAATCTGATCTCCTTGATATCAGACATATTGACCTGTTCTGAGAATAACGAAAGCTTTATAAGCCTCAATAGACATTGGCTTAATGAAAAATTTGAAAAAAAAGTGCGTGGTTCTAAATGCTCGCCATTTTCCTGGAAGCCATACAGGTACTGCCATTAGTGAGTCATTAAGCGAAATGCTACAATTCTGGAAATTAGACGCTGAAAACCGCATATACGTATTGCTACCAGATGGTGCTCATAATATGATCAGTGGATCAAATATTGTCCATTTGAGAAATGAGTTATGTTTTATGCATAGCATCCAATTGGTAATACATGATAGCATATATTCTCAAAAATCTATTTCCGACATAATTGCAAAGTATCGCAATATAGTAACCCATTTTAATCACTCGCAAGTAGTCAGTACTAAGTTGAAGGAAGTACAAACCAAAAAATGCGATTAGTTAGCGTCGTAAAATGTAGAAATAATTATTTAAGTAATAAGGGAGGTAACATTTACTAGTCGAGGACTAGTTTGCGTCCGAGGGCTTGCCCGAGGACTTGCAATAGAGTTCGAGACTGGTAAATGTTACCTCCCGAATTGCTTATAACATTTTTCCCACTCCCCAGACAATAAAATCCTCAAAAATTAAATGTAATCATGATAAACAGTAACGGTGAACAACCTCGGAATTTAATAAATTAGACACATCTGAAACGTTACTAGGCAGTTCCTACATACAATTGTTTATAAACACAAATAAAACGAAATTTGACAATTCAGTTGTGTTAATTGTGGTTTAAAAATGAGTGTTCCCAATGTAGAAGACGAAGCGAAAGAGGCTTGTTTGGATTTGCTTCCGGAGAAGTCGATGAAACGCTACAAGTTAACATACAAATTGTTCAAGAAATGGTGTCAAGTTAAGGATACCACCATCGTTTCGGAGTTCCTGCTGTTAGCGTATTTTCTGGAGCAATCTAAAAAATTCAAGGCTCCATCCAGTTTGTGGTGTGAATACTCGATGCTCAAGAGTACATTATTTATAAATGAAAATATTGACATATCAAAGTATCCCAAATTACGTGCGTTTTTGAAAAGAAAAAATGATGGATACAGGCCTAAAAAGTCATGTGTGTTCACAAGGGAAGAGATAAATTTATTTCTTGAAAGCGCTCCGGATGATATGCACTTACTTATGAAGGTATGCTAAACTTTTAATTGTAATCTCTTCTAAAGTGAACATTTCAGGTAGTGATGTTAATGGGAATTGCTGGAGCATGTCGCGGACAGGAGTTATGCGAAATGAAATTGATGGATGTGAAAGAAATAAATGAAATAATTATTGCTACAATACCAGATTCGAAAAATGGAATGCCGCGTACATTTACAATTACAGCCTCTAAAGGAAATAACTATTGCTATTTGCAAATTGTCAAAAAATATATCAACATTAGATCCAAAATTGCAAATGTACGTTTTTTCATGCGTTATCATGGAGGGTGATGTTATAATCAACCTGTCGGTAAAAATACAATCGCGGAAATACCTTGTAAGATAGCAAAATATCTGAATTTAGACAACCCCAAACTCTATACAGGTCATTCGTTCAGAAGAACGTCAACAACATTATTAGCGAATACTGGAGTAGAAGTTCTCACACTAAAGAGGCACGGGGCTTGGAAGTCTAGTAGTATTGCGGAAACCTACGTAGCCGATTCTATTGCTAACAAAAAAGCGATTGCTAATAAGGTTTTATATGATAATCAGGGTACAAATTATACTGAAGCTTCTTCGGCGATGATAGTGTCAAATGAAACCACGGAATTAAGTGTTGCTGATAAAGTAGGTGATAATAACATTGAATTATCAAGAAATATAAATAAATATCCCAATTTTGTTAATAATGTTACTAATTGTACAAACTGTAATATTACCATAAATATAAATTAATAGAACACGTGTTTTGATTCACTTTTTTTCCCTAAAGGACGTAAGTAAATTACTTACGCCCCGTTGTCATAGCAATCACAGTCATTTCAGTAAAACAAACTTACGTCTATAGAAACAATGTATTAATGGTATGCTTACTATAAGGGGAGTGGGAAAACATTATTTACATTCACATTACTTCGCGAAAATGCGATTTAAGTCCTTCCACAATGATTCGTAATCACAGTCCCTTGATAGGTTAGTCGTTAAAGCAGTGGTCCGGCAAGCCATGGACGTGGGTTCGAATCCTGCTTCAGGACGAAATTTTTTCTATAAAAAATTCGATTAATTAGCGTCGTAAAATGTAGAAAATAATATTTACAGCGATAAATCTTATTTGGAAGTGATAAAAAAAATTAGAGAAACGTTGGACGAAGTGTATTCAGCTCAAAGGAGACTATGTTAAGAAATAAAAGGCTTTTTTCGCCGGAAAAACTATCTTTCATTCAAAAAGTCAAGGATACAATGATCCACTTCGGTATACTAACGCAATGTTAGGGGGAGGAGTGAATCGGACTAATGAGATATCCCCCTAACATATTAATTCGCAACGCTAGTTTATGGCTGACGATAAAGAAAACATAAAATATTTTATCTCGCAGTAGTAATTATATAAAGAAACGATATATTTACAATTTATTTCGTTCATTTGTAGTTCACGCCCGCAGCATAATATAATTTGTATAGAAGTATCTAAAGGTCGAAAGTGTGCGTATATGGTATACGCATTGTGCCTTAAGCTATATTAATTCACAGTTACTCCGTTTTACTACAACGCTCATATAGTAGTATACATTCCACCGTTATTTTCATTTTTATGAATAAGCTGTAATAACAATGGTTATGCATAAGTATGTAAAATAACAAATGCATAGAAATATTCCAATGTCACATAAATATTAATACCTAAGAGCGAAATTAATAATTTCCAATTTACCACCATTATTTAATAATAATAACATATTCTATAAAACTGTTTCTTATGGTTCTTGTCTTCTACAAAACAGTTTATTAACGAGTGTCGTAAAAAACATATCTTATCACTAGAGACCGGACACATCGGGTTGAAATGACGTCGTCACTACGACGCACGATATAAATAGTCACATCATCTGTAAGTACTATTGATCTGGCTAGCGCGCACGTCTGTTTTAATCGACAATTGCGACGTTTTTGTTGGATATTTACAGTTAAATTTCTGTTTTCATGAGCGTACATAGAAGCGGAGTTTTTATAATTTATTTTATGTATTAGTTTATATTTCGTAAGATAAATAAAGTGCTGTGAGTTAGTTTCTTGTTTTCATAGTTTTAGCTGTTAATTACATCGTAATTTTTGTAATAGATCCTGCTTAATATCGTTTGATTAGATCTATTTCTATCAATTATTTCGACGTAGGTGTGCATTGAATTTCATTCAGTATCAATAACTTACGCATACATTTTTAGTTTTCATTTATTTAGATCTAGAGCATTGTTTAAGTTATTTTTTCAGATATGATATGGAAGAACGGCATCATAAAACAATGGCTAGTTGGATTGGCGGTCATATTGATTGTATGTCCATTGTCAGTGATTCCGAAATTTATTGCAAAATCTGTAAAATATCGTTACTTAGCATCGCAAACACATGCACAGAAATCGGAACCGCTGGAATCTGACAATTTTAACGAAGAACTCTGTGAAACTTTTATGGTGGCTAATATTCCATTAAATAATCTTAACAATCTCACTTTAAAAATATTTCTCCAAAAATATACTGGTCGAAATGTTCTTGATGAATCCACCTTACCCAAATATGTTTCTAAGTGCTCCGCGAAAGCAGTAGAACGCATTGGAAGCTGTCTTTCAAATCAGTACCTATGGATAAGTGATGCGGAAACAGTAGCTAAAAGCATTTACGAGAATATACACCAAATGCTTCATTCGGACGACAGGTACAAAGAAAAAATACTTTTATTTGTCAGTGACAGTGCTACATATATATTAAAAACAGGCAGACTATTAAAGGAAACATATCCTAATATGCTGTATATTACTTGTGTAGCACATGTTCTCCACAGAATCTGTGAATATATCAGAGACACCTTTCCAGAAGTTGATAGACTTGTATCCGCTTTTAAAAACGTTTTCAGAAAAGCACCATTGAGAGTAGCTCTTTACAGGGAAAAACTGCCAACTTAGTCACTGCCTCCCTCTCCAGTAATAACTAAATGGGGGACACGGTTGGAAGCTTCTAGTTTTTATGCAGAGAATTTCGATAGTTTACAAAATTTCATGTTTAAATGACGATGCTCGAAGTATTTCTGAGTGTAAGGAACACAAATTCCACATTTAAAAAATCAGTTGTACTTTCTTCAGGAACACTTTGGAAATTTAACAAAACTAATTGCTTATTTTGAAAATCAAAATTTCAAATTAAAAGATGGATTAACCACATTAGATGTGGTTATTAATAATTTGAAAAATATTCCAAGTGACTTCGGATGTGGCCTTCGGCAGAAGTTTGACGCAGTTTTTAATAGAAATTCAGATTTAATAACATTGCGGCAATTGTGTATGGGGACAATTCCTCAAAATCTAACTGCTAAATACTCTGAAATAAAAGAATATTTCCTGTATCCACCTATAACCAGTTGCGATGTAGAAAGGACGTTTTCTATTTACAAAGATGTATTTCATTCAAAGAGAACAAACTTTAAGAAGAGAACCTTGAGAAAGTATTGCTAGTAAATATTAATACTCCTTTACACAACTTGAACTACAAAATGAACAAATAAAAATGTATTTCGTATTTTCTAGAAGTATATATACTCGTTTTATTATTATAAGTATAATTCTATAAATAAAATTGAAAACTTTAATAATCAAATGTTCAATAATATGCTTAATATTATTATATATATATAATATGCCTTACCACAATTATTAATCGTATCCTAAATACGTTTCGACAACTAAGATGTCATCATCAGTAGGTAAAAACCACTAATTAAAAAGTCGCACACGGGGCACAGTAAAGCGAGAGAACCGCATTAAAGCAATAACTACTTTACACCGCGTCCACGTATAGACTGTCTATACGTGTCCCAGTCTATACGTGGACGCGGTGTAAAGTAGTTATTGCTTTAATGCGGTTCTCTCGCTTTACTGTGCCCCATGTGCGACTTTTTAATTAGTGGTTTTTACCTACTGATGATGACAACTTAGTTGTCGAAATACGTATTTAGGATACGATTAATAATTGTGGTAAGGGGTTATATATCTTTTTTAAGTTTTTTAATTAACCACAGTCTCCAAAGAAAGAATTTTCAATAATATGCTCGTGGGCGATGACTCATCAACCTCTAGTGTCCGGTCTCTACTTATCACTAAAGCTGGGAATTGTATGCATACGGAAACTGTATTATATGCGCATATATGTATCGAATATTCGATGAAAGTATGCGGAACTTTTATTAAAATATGCAAAAGTATGTAAAGTTTAAGTGATAGTTGCACAACTAAATTATTGTCAAAATATTAAATAACGTCAATGTAAATTTAGAGATGCCACAAATGTGCTATTTCAATATTTTATTCAAAATTTTACAAAATTCGTACATGTATAATAATAATAAGAATAAGAATAAGTAACTTAAACAATGTAACTCTTTATATTTATATTTGCCTTTGTATACTGTTGTAAACATTTACAATAAATGCTTTTCGAAATTCTCAACTAAAAATGATCAGCGATCCGTCAATAATAGCTTGTATGCGCTCTACGTCAACTGATGTAATTGGCGCATACTTATATTTGCAGATAATTTATGGACTCATCACAATAGTTTCATCGTAGTTTTCTTGCAACACACTAGATATTCTACTAAACTGATTGGAGCCCTCGTTTTTCTCTAGACCTTGTGTTAATTTAATTTTGAACTGCTCTCCTATGGTACCTCTCGCATTATTAAATTTTATTCTTGAAACTTTGAATGAATTCTGTCGATTCACCGAGTTCAACACCTTGAGTTTCAGGTTTTCGTAGTATTTCTATAGTTTTCTTTGATAAAAGCTAACTCTTGGCACATTTGCGGTATATTTAGTATGTATTTGCAGTCTGCAATTGCTATCGAGTCGTTTGAAAAAGAGAGAATAAATTCTCTTATCTGTTCAAAGGTATCTTCCTAAAATACAGGGGCATTAAGCCACGTGCCCCATCGTGATATTATGAGTTGTGGTGGCAGTGCCAGACCAGGTAACTTATCTTTGTATACTTGTACCCTCAACGGTGCTTTAATAAATACTTTTTTTGTCAAATTGATCAAAGAATATCCGGAAATGTGTAACGTATTTCTTCTGCTACTCTGTTAACAGCATGGGCCAGACATGTTACGTGCATCAGATTCGGGTAAAAAATTTTCAAATTTTGTGCTTTCACAATATATGTCGTAGCATCCGATAACATCAGTAATACCTTGGCATTCGGCAAATAAAACCTCGTTAAACTATCGTTTATAAATCTTGTTATAGTTAAGTTATTTGTTTTCTCCAATTCTTATGTACCAAATAAAAAGGATTGGCAGATCGACACATGTGTACGTGTACATATACTTTCGAGAACTAACTAAACACAATTGGCGATATGACTGACCTATAGATCAACCTAATTGCTCGTATATTCCCCGAATTAATAAGAACAAATCTGGAAATTTCCGTTGTACGAAAATGCTTATGCGGACTGTTAGTATAACTTTGATATATTATGAATAAATGGCTTTATATATTTTTTACGGTGTACTTTAGAAATAAATTATAAAATATAAACAAATATGCAATTTTATATGAAATATGCTCAAAGCGGTATTTAAATGCAAGATATGCAAAACAAAGCTAGTCGCAAATGCTTTCTTTGTACGTAATCCGTATCGATCTGTCAGAATTTTGGTAAACATTACATAAATAAAAAATATGCATTTTCATATAATCCCAGCTTTAGTGATGTTTTCCAGAGTAAATTCTAAACATAGTTTTAAAAATATACTATAACAAGTGTTCATTTGAAAAGTCAATCTAGTAGCATGTGATTTACTGAGAACATTTTGAAGTATGTCGTAAATTAAAATTTTCTAATTAACCTACGAAGTCGTCTATTTTGACAGTTTCATACATACAAATAAATAACAAATAATAGGTATTTATTGAAAACTATAACAAATGTTGAAAATGTTGTCCTTCAAGATCAATGCACTTTAAAATCCTCCGTTCAAAATTTCTGATGATATTCTGCAACATTACTGGATTGTTATTAATTTCCATGCATTTCTGTTCGATTCTCTGTAGCATATCATTCAAATTCAATATAGGTGTTCGAAATATGTTATTTTTTAGATAAGGCCACAAAAAGAAGTCGCAAGGTGTTAAATCGCATGAACGTGCAGGCCAGGCAATTTCAGTATTTCGACTAATTATACGCTTATCAAAAAATTCTCTTAAATAATCCAAAGATTCTGCAGTACAGTGACAAGGTGCTCCATCTTGTTGGAAATATGCATTTTGAAGTTCATCATCATGCAACTGATTGGCAAATGGTTTTTTTTGAGCAGTTAACGTTCCCTGAAAAAATATTGGTCCAATGAATCGCCTTTGGCTTATCGCTGCCCAAACACCAATTTTCTCTGGATATAGCGATTCTTCATTAATTACATATGGATTTTCACTACTCCAAATTCTTGTATTTTGTGAATTTAGGTATCCCGTTTTATAAAACCATGCTTCATCAGTAAAGATGACTCTTTGCGAAAGTTCTCCATTATTGTTCATATTTACAAACCAATTACAAAACTGCAGTCTACGTGAGTAATCAATTTCTAACAATTCTTATACTGCTGTGACACGGTATGGATAAAGTTGCATATCTTTTTTTAATAACTTGTGAGTTGTACCAACAGAAAGGTTTATTTGTTGACTCAAATGTCGAGCAGATGTTTGTGGTTCATTTTCCATTATTTCTTCAACACGATTGACAACTTGAGGTGTACGTTTCTTAACTGCTCCGCTGCCTGATTTTCTTAAGAGACTACCAGTTTCAGAAAAAAGTTTTAAAGTTCTATCCAAAGTATTCTTAAATTGTATATAATCTATTACAAAATGTGGAAACTCAACTTGAAATTCGACCATGCAATCTTGAACTGAATAAACCCATAAACCATCAATTTTATTACCACTTCGAAAATAAGCCTGGACTAAAAAAATTTTATGTTCTAAAGTGAAAGCCATTTTAGAACTGAGAAGCAATTTATTTAAACCAGAATCGACGCACGATTATTTTATGCACTAACTGATATTTGTGATTGACATTATCAAATGTCATTTGGATTTACGTTTACGGAACAACAAACACATACTAATATATATGCGTCTTATTCTATTAGAATTTCAAAGTAACCTAGATTGACTTTTCAAATGAACACACGTTATTTGATTTTTGAACTTATCTCTCCTTTAAAAGCAGCAATGAAAATCTAAATACGTGTAATGTCAGATGATGAGATGGCAGGATCACCATGTAATATCTGATCATCTAACTAAAGCTAGGATCGCCATGTAATGTCAGACGTGGGCAGGATCGCCATGTAATGTCACCTGGTCCCGGAGGTAACATTGTTGTCGAGGCAGTTCCATTTATACCACAGGTTTACCAGTGTGATAAATAATAGGCGGGACAACGATTAAATAACAACATATAATTTAATAAAGATAATAACAATGATAACAATAATAAACACTACATTATAATTATGAGGCACTAGTCTTGTAGGGGACTCTAACTCTCTGACTCTGACTGTGACTCTGTCTGCCGAGACCTCTGAGTGTCTCGTTATATATTAGAGTGTGTGCCCTTAGCCTAGTGACCTGGTTACAAGATAAACACAATGTGGTGAAAGATCATAACTCACCGAGGCCGTATTGTCGAAAGAGATGTTTTGTAAATACATGACCTGGTTTAGTTATCGCATACGAGGGGAACCCTAAAAATTTTTGGAAAAAAGAAAAAAACATATTTTATCGAAAAAAACACTTTATTGATTCTCAAAATATTCGCCTTCAAGTTTTAAGCACTTTTGCTTTCGAAGAAATCAATTGTCGAAACATTATTCCAGTCTGAAGTGGGTATCTCAGAAACATGCATTTTAAATATTTCAACGGCCTCTTCCGCTGTCGAAAACCCTTTCACCAAGCAATTTAATTTTGACAAAAGGGTAGAGAAAGATGTCATTAGGTGATAAGTCAGGGAATACGGACAATGAGTCATTAATTCAATGTTATTCACCTTTAAATAATCGACTGTTTGATGTGCTGTGTGAGAGCTAGCGTTGTCGTGATGAAGGATAATGCTGTTTTTTTCTGATTTCATGGAAGACTTCTGGCAAACAGAATGTTTGTATACCAATAAGCGTTTACTATTTTTCGATCTTCAAAAGCAAAGGTAGCAACACGCTCAGTTTTACGGAAGCAAAAAGCAATAATTTTTTTAAAGAGCTTCATGAACCAACAACTTTTGTTGGTTTTGGTTCACTTTGGTTCACATCGGTTCGTATGAATATATCCAGGTTTCATCACCTGTTACGATGCTGTATACGTTGGCAGAAGCACCACGTTTAAATTTTTGATTGAAGCATTTTTTTACACTAACTTACACAAGCCATTTTTTAAGCTTTGGTTAAATTGTGTGGAATCCAACGACTGGAACTAGTACTAAATGTTCATGTAAAATTGTTTGTATTTGACTTTTACCAATGCCCATGGATGCCTCTATCTCTCGATATTACACATTGATCCGTTTCAATCATTTCTCGCACAGCATTGATATTTACCGGAACATCAGGCTTAAATTCTGCAAGCCAGTCATAAACTGTGGCTTTGGATGACGCTTCATCATCAAAGGTAGAATGAAGTCGATCGATGTTGTTGTGTTAGGCCACATTTAAAATCGTAAAAAGTCATCGCATGAAAATGTTCACGAGAAATGTCAATTTTTTCATTAAATTGATTTTTATTTCTTTAAAACGCTATTAATACAAAACTACCTTTAAGACAATCATCTTGAAATATACGGCAAGTGCCATCTAGTGGTCATTTCAGGGAATTTTTGGGGTACCCCTCATATAAAGTTGAAAAACATAGCATCAACTTAATGTCGTTTCTCTATGAATTATGTTAAAGTTGAGCTAGTTTAAATTCGACAAATCGTTTTGTGAAAGATCGTGTGTCCTTCAGAATAACAGTTTGGAAGGTCATGCGATTATCAAGTCAGTTATGTAGTTTTTTAGTAAATATTAATTTCTTTCTTTATAGAAATATGATGGTTTTACGTGTCCATGGAGACGAATTGGTATTTCCTACATCCTTACACCACGTCGCACCTAGAATACCTCAAATGAACATGATGAAGGTCCATATTCCTTTCACGTTTAAACTATTGGAGACGTCAAAGTCTTCGTACTCAGGTGAGTTAGTAAACTGTACATTCTTATAATTATTATTCCGAATCGGTCGTCACTTCTTAAGTAATACCCGCCTGTTGTTCGGTGGATCGGATAATGTTAGTGTATGTTCGACTGTTAACATCGTTTATTGTTGCAGTAATTTCAGCATTGACAAACACATTCATGCCATTCATTAACATCGATACTAAAACAAAATTCAATTAGCATTTGAGTACTTAGTTTCATGAGCCGGTTTCTTCTATTTTGAAGAATATCAAGGCATTATTGCCGAAGGTGCGTTGCGAAACAGAATAAATTTGTTTTCTCCTTCTTCGATGACGTTCAAACAAATTAAAATGTCTCGGTAAGATGTGAATTTGTAGCGTACATAAAATCTCGAAATTGTGACATATCTTGCCTTTAAACAGAAAAGCGATAAAGGTTTCTTAAATTTTTTTTTTTACAAATATAGGTATGTGGAACGACTACTCAAACAGATTTTTAGGTTAAAATGTGATTAAGATAAGATGTAAAATGTTGCCAATTTCTCTGTGAAAGTCAATAACATTTATGTGGTTATTAAAAGAAATTGGGCTAAGTACATTGCGGATAAGTGTCCCTTATCCGCAATATACAGACTGATCCAAATTAAGTGTTCACCGTTACTATCTTCGTTATTGTAACCGACTACGTAGTCGGTTAAATTAGGAAAGTTGTATTGTTTTTTTCTACTGATTACGATAGTTAAAACAGAAAAATAATTGAACGTGTAGATTCCCAGTTATTTTTAAAAATGTATATTTTTCTAGTGGAACACCCAGTTTAATATTATACCAATCGATGCAAAATAAATTGCTTATCAAAAGTGTTTATATGACTTTTTTCACAAAAGTTGAAAATAACCAAGGTAGTGAACTTTGATGAACATAATTTAATTTATAAAGTAAAATTGTAGTATAATAAAAAAAATCTAATCTGAATTTTAAAAAACATCGCCACTTCGACACATTTTTGGGCTTTTTTTAAAACACTTCGTGTTGCATTAAAAACAACTCTCCTATCAATAGAATTAATAACATTGCGGATAGCGTCTTGTAGTTCATTTTCGGTGTTTTATCTCGCTTTGTATGTCTCGTTTTTTACATATCCCCAAAAATAAAAGTCTAGAGGTGTTATGTCAGGCGAACGAGGGGGAAAACGAACTGGGCCAGGTGTGGTTATCCACTTATCTCCAAAGAAGTGTTGTAACGGCTCGATAATTATGGACAGATGCTCCAAGCTGTTGGAAATAAACATTTGGCCGAGTCGCTAAATCCAATTTGTCTAGAAATTTTTCGCTAAATCCAATTTGTCTAGAAATTTTTCTATAGTCTATGTCACCCAAACTTCGAAGTATTGCTCTTATGGAGATTGCATTTGTTGTTGCCTAGTTTCTAACAATAGGGTTATTTCATTTATAGATTGGCTATACGTAAGATATTGATTTATCGATTTGACATTCAAAATGCATGTTGTTTACCTTTTAGGTTAGAAAACTCTCGTCTTAAATCTGTATTTACAAGACGTTCAATTTAGTTAAAATCATTAATGCAAAAATAGGTAGATGTGCATAAATTAAACAAAATCGTTTAGACATTTTTTTTTTAAATTCAAAAATGTAATTTTATTTTGGATTATTTTATAAATATGAGACATTTACAGTGTACACAACTTTCATGTAAGACAATATTATTCTCACAAGTGAAACAAAAATAAATAAACAAATTAGTAAATCAATGAATTAAAATACATCAATGTCTGAAGAGCTAGCAGAAGAAGATCCAGCTGACAAATGAATAATAAATTCTTTAGGATCATCCTGCACTTCATCTAATCTCCACATCTTGTCCTCAACTAAAAATTTAAAAAAATTAAGAAAAAGTAGTAATAAGAAAAGTAAGTTGCCCTACCATTCATAACATGTTTGATATAATTTTGCCAGTTCTGAACTGAAACATTTTTATAACCTTCTTCTATGAGAATTGGTATTTCCTTCGTTTTAAAAGAAGTATTGTTGTGCTTGATATAATTCTTCACCTGTGCCCATCCCATTTCAATAGGATTTAATGTACAATGATAGGGTGGCAAACGTAATATGGTATGTCCCCTCTGAGCAGCTGCTTCATCAAGCAGATATTTATTATAGTGATCCTTGTGTATCGACAAAATTTGTAGCAAATCGCGTTTTAGTAATCCTTCCTCAACAGGAATGCCTTTCTCACTTAACCAGTCGAAAATCTCTTGCTTCTTAGAGGCAGTAGTTGGTATTTTTTCTTGCTTGCGACTGTGATAAGAAGCGTTATCGATCACAATCACTGAGTTCGCAAGTAAATTAGGTAGTAAGCATTCTAGGAACCAGCTCTCATATAATTCTGCACATACCTCATCATGAGCATCTAAAGTATTCTTTTTGCAGAGAAAGTTGTACTCAGCACCAGTGACAAATCCTTTCTCATTACCCGCATGAATAAGAGCATATCGTTGCCCTCGGTGGAGTTAGACCAGTACTCAAGTCATTAATGAATGCGTTTCTAGAGGTACTTACAGTTGTGTCAGTCCATGCTTTGGATACAAAGTGTCCGACATTCACCCACAATTCATCTGTAAATACAATGTTTTTCCCTTCGCTGCGATATCTCCTAATGTTACGTAAATATGCATGACGCCATCTTATAATATCATCTCGATCCATCATCATTACCTTCTTGTCAATTTTTTCAAATGAAAAACCAATATCTTTTAACAATCTGTAGAGCGTTGACCTAGAGAAATTAGGTATAGCTTCTTCGTTACGTACAGCACCTAATATCATATCCAACGTGGGTGGGATATTGCGTAAAAAGAAACTGTGTACTTTACGCCTCACAAGCATTTGTACATGTTCTTCGTATATATGCAAGCGGGTATTCTTGGGAGTGGCACATTTTGTTTTTTCTACAGATGCAGGGGGGCAGTTTTTCTTTTCTTTGCGAATGGAATACACAATTCCTTTGCCACAGTCCAAAGCTTTTGCCGTCTCTTCGACTGCCTTGGAAACACTCATACTGTTCGCAAAGTATGTGAAGCAATTATAAATCATAAGTTTTTCTCTTACAGAAAAGGTTTCGCCTTGGTGCTTTCTTTTATAGGCTTCCATCCTGCAACCTCTAAGTTTACATTTTTATGTGATAATAATTAACTATTTCGATTTTACTTACAATAGTTTATATTATTGAATTTGCAGTAGTTTTAAAAAAAAAAGAAGAATTAATACAAATAAAGGGAAAAAATCAAAGAAAATCAAACAAAACGAAATATACACAAAAGATGACAGATCGAAAATTTCAAGTGACAGGGAGTATATAACAAACACAAAATAAAAATTTTCCCCTAGAGACAAAGTGCGCCAAAATAAATGCAACGTCGTACTGTTAAAAAGAGATAGTTATATGAGCATCGCTATAAGTTAATAAGAGAGCCTATTCTCCATAAGACCCAATACTTCAAAGTTTGGGTGAAACAGACTATAGTAACTGTTTTAGAATTTCTATGTATCGTTCTCCTGTTAAGGTACCATGATAAAAATATGAACCTACAATTGTGGATCCAATCAAACAACAGCAAACATTAATACTAAAACGTCTCTGTGGATTACGCTGTTGAACTAACAGAGGATTTTCTCTACTTCAGTAATGACTATTTTTTTATTATACATACCGCTATTTGAAAAATTTGCCTCGTCGCTTCACGATACTTGTTGGGAAAAGTTTCGGTCTCCAATACATTTACGAATAAACCGCAGATAAAACTCTAATCTTCTACCTTCTGAACTGGTTGAAATTTATACGGCGAAAATTTATGTTTCTTCGAAATTCTTTGAATATTTGTAAAAGAAATGCCAGTTTCTCTAGATAGCCCTCTTATCGAATTTCTAGGATGCACTTCAAAATACGTCAACACATATCTTCTGAAATGATATTTGTCTTCTTTGTCCTTTTCTTGTCAAAAACATTTTCGTTACTTCGAAATTGTCGATAAAATCTTTCTTCTTATTTTTCTGTATCACAGTTGAGCAAACAGCCTCTGTAATATTTTGTTTATATAAAATTCGGTCAGCTACCTGTACTTTATTTATCATTGAATCGGAAACATAGCTTTCTGCCACGTAGGAAGAAGGAGTATTCACACCATAAATTGTTGGGTGATTTTAACTTCATAGATCTATCACGAAAATATGCCAGCATTACACTTTCTGAAATACTCTCCACATACCTTAGTGACACCAATCTTTGAACATTTTATAGGTTCCATTGTATCTGTTTTTAGATTTCTCCGGAAAAATCTCAGTACAAGCTATAATAGCATCCATCTATTTGATCCATGTTTATAAATTTTATTTAGAAACAAAAACTTTTGAGAATATATTGCATGTATTTTGACATTTATCAAAAATATAAATTTATATTGACACAAACATGGTTACCATAGATACGACAAATATTCTTGACTTGATGTTACTAATGTGTATACATAACGTGTGTTCATTTGAAAAGTCAATCTAGGTTACTTTGAAATTTTGATAGAATAAGACGCAAATATATTAGTAACGAGTGATCATTAAAATTTTCGCTCAAGTAAGCCATACACAAAAAGTATGTCCTAACTTAAGTTATTAGAGGAGATCTGTCATTATAATTTCAAACGTCATGATTGTTAAAAAATAATTTGAAATGCTGACTTTTATATTAAATATATTTATAATTTTTATACAAAGTAATAGAATATTATAAAAAATGTGTAAAATGTTGACCATTCTCCGCCAAGCATAATCGCACTCTATTTCGTAGAGCATTGAAAACATTGATCAGTATTTGCGGGACTTATTGATGTGTTCACATTTTTCTATGATTTTATGTCTTAACTCTTGTAGATTATTAATTGGTGTTTCATAAATAATATTCTTTATTTATGGCCACACAAAAAAATCCATGACTGTTAAATCACACGATCGTGGTGGATATGGAATCGTTGTATTTCTACTTATTATCCTATCGCCATAAAATTGTTGCAAAAACTGAATATTTTCAAGTGTAACGTGAGATGTAGCCCCATCCTGTTGAAAATATCCGACCTGGAGTTCAACACTGAGAATATCGTTACGATATTTCTCCGATGTTATCGTGCCCTCAAAGAATATTGGTCCTATTAATCGGTGACGACTCATACCTACCCATACGCCTATTTTTTCTGGATGTAGAGGAACTTCTCTGTAGAAATGAGGATTTTCACTGGACCACATACGCATATTTTGCGAATTAACATAACCTTTCAAATAAAACCAAGCTTCATCGGTGAAAAAAGTATGATTTGAAATATTGTCTGTCATTGTTTGAATAAACCATTGGCAAAATTGTGTTCTTTTTTCATAATCCGTAGGCAATAGATTTTGTACAGAAGTTAATTTATATGGATACATGTGCAAGTCCTTTTTTAAAATTTTTTGACATGTTCCATACGAAAGCCCTACTTGTTGCGAAACTCTGCGAATAGATGTTTGAGGAGATTCGTTAATAATTTGTCTGACATTTTCAATTACGCCGCGACTTCTCTTGAGATGAGGACCGCTTCCTTTTTTCCTTAAAATACTGCCTGTTTGACGAAAAAGATTTACACAATGTATTAGCGTATCACGGAAAGTTTTATAGCTAGGAACAGTATTTCGATATCTCTCTTCAAACTCCGCAAGGCAATTTTCTATTGAAATCTGCCAAATACCATCAATTTTTTAAGATGTCAGGAAGTAACATTCTACCATAAGCGCTTTATGCATATCATTAAAGGCCATTACTTTTTCTTTTGATGAAACTTTAAAATATATATTTGACACTGACAGATGTTTGAGATAACATCTTAATGACTAAAGCTACGACATATTTTTTATATACACGGCCAGCTACGAGTGAAAATTTTAATGATCGCTCGTTATGTGTTTGTTGTTTCGTAAACGTAAATCCAAATGACATTTGATAATGTCAATCACAAGTATCAGTTAGTGCATAAAATAATCGTGCGTCGATTCTGGTTTAAATAAATTGCTTCTCAGTTTTAAAATGGCTTTCACTTTAGAACATAAAATTTTTTTAGTCCAGGCTAATTTTCGAAGTGGTAATAAAATTGATGGTTTATGGGTTTATTCAGTTCAAGATTGCATGGTAGAATTTCAAGTTGAGTTCCCACATTTTGTAATAGATTATATACAATTTAAGAATACTTTGGATAGAACTTTAAAACTTTTTTCTGAAACTGGTAGTCTCTTAAGAAAATCAGGCAACGGAGCAGTTAAGAAACGTACACCTCAAGTTGTCAATCGTGTTGAAGAAATAATGGAAAATGAACCACAAACATCTGTTCTACATTTGAGTCAACAAATAAACCTTTCTGTTGGTACAACTCACAAGTTATTAAAAAAAGATATGCAACTTTATTCATACCGTGTCACAGCAGTACAAGAATTGTTAGAAATTGATTACCCACGAAGACTACAGTTTTGTAATTAGTTTGTAAATATGAACAATAATGGAGAACTTTCGCTCGCAAAGAATCATCTTTACTGATGAAGCATGGTTTTATAAAACGGGATACCTAAATTCACAAAATACAAGAATTTGGAGTAGTGAAAATCCACATGTAATTAATGAAGAATCGCTACATCCAGAGAAAATTGGTGTTTGGCCAGCGATGAGCCAAAGGCGATTCATTGGACCAATATTTTTTCAGGGAACGTTAACTGCTCAAAGGTACCGTACGGAAATTTTACAACCATTTGTCAATCAGTTGCATGATGATGAACTTCAAAATGCATATTTCCAACAAGATGGAGCACCTTGTCACTGTACTGCAGAATCTTTGGATTATTTAAGAGAATTTTTTGATGAGCGTATAATTAGTCGAAATACTGAAATTGCCTGGCCTGCACGTTCATGCGATTTAACACCTTGCGACTTCTTTTTGTGGCCTTATCTAAAAAATAACATATTTCGAACACCTATATTGAATTTGAATGATATGCTACAGAGAATCGAAATGCAGAATGCACAGAAATGCACAGAAATGCATGGAAATTAATAACAATCCAGTAATGTTGCAGAATATTATCAGAAATTTTGAACGGAGGATTTTAAAGTGCATTGATCTTGAAGGACAACATTTTCAATATTTGTTATAGTTTTCAATAAATACCTATTATTTGTTATGTATTTGTATGTATGAAACTGTCAAAATATACGACCTCGTAGGTTAAGTAGTAAATTTTAATCTACGACATACTTCAAAATGTTCTCAGTAAATCACATGCTACTAGATTGACTTTTCAAATGAACACTTGTTATAGTAAAAGTAAAGTGGAAAATCATTCAAATTCGTCTATTTAAAAAAAGATGTAGGTATGACGAAAAATCTCATATGCACCACGGTTCGTACAGTACAGTTTCATGGTCTCGAATATATGCAAACCTCGACCCTACGGGTCTCGGTTTGCAATCGTATTCTCGACCATAAAACTGTACTTACGAACCTAGGTACATAAATAACTATTGTTAATCAATTAATTTTGCATCGATCAGTATAATATTATACTGGGTGTTCCATTAGAAAAATATACATTTTTAAAAATAACTGGGAACCTACACGTTCAATTATTTTTTTGTTTTCACTATCGTAATTAGCGAAAAAAACAAACACAACTTTCCTAATTTAACTGATTACGTAGCTCCTATAATAAAGAAGATCAGCCTGTATAAGCTCGTTCAGAATATTCTATATTACTTTTGTTATTTCCTCATAGAACTTACACAAGGTCTGTTCTCTTTCCGTCTCTATAGTAGGACTCGTTAATTTTATTTAGCATTTTAACCTAGTAATTTACAAGATTACCCAATAACAAGAACATTTCAAAAATGTGCTTGGGTGTTTTAAACAAAAGTTTAAAGTAATCATTTGTACAACAGCATTGTCGAGCTGTGATTTTTGTAATATTTCATGTGTTATTAAAGTCTTAAGGAATGTTTTGAGGAAATCAATCTTATATTTGGTGACAAGTCATATTCCTTAATTACCACCGCTAACGGTGGTGCAATGAATTTAACCGTAATCGACTTTCCTTGATACGTTTCGAGTTCATAAGCTAAAACGTCTGTTACTGAAAAGTGTATTGGACTTGTTCGGGACATGTTTGAAGAGAATCGACATGTTACTGTAAGAAATATTCAAGCAATTCTAAGCATTGATGTGACGGTAATTAACATTATCTTACCCTAATATTTGAAAGTACGTAAACCTTTTTTCCGATTGGATTCCCTGCAATTTGATTTCAAATTCAAAGAGAAGACCGTGCAAGATATCTGCACTAGATCAGTTCGTTATCTAGTGGACATCGTTGCAAGTTATGAAACTTGGGTATACTACTATAAATCTGAGGAGAAACAACTCAGCTTTAATAAAAGTTGTTCGAAAAGGAAGCTCAAATAAATGGAAAGATGGTCGCTACTTTTTTTTTGATTAATGGACATGTTTCCACTGTAACTATGGAGGATCATCGCACTAGAATGGTAGACTACAGTTTGTTTGGGCTCACATTGTTAGTCGAGTGATTAAGTATTTGAATGCCCAAAACATTTAAAATTGGTCATCGTACAGTACAGAACAATTGATATGTAATGATTTCTTTTTGTTTACGCATGTAAAGAATATGTTACGGAGATTACATTTAACATTAGTTCAAGAAGCGGTTAGCATTTAAAAATAAAGGAACGTAATGCGAAAAGGTTTAATATTTTCATAGATGCAAAATGCATGCAAATAAATGGCTCACAACTACAACTGTTACTACACTAAAAGAGTTTCAGTGCAGCAACAGTAGTAGCCCTGAAGATGCCTCTTGCAATAGTGGACGAAACATTGGTCAAGACAGCGGCTGTGCCAAGAACGCGGTACCCGCCCAGAATCAATGTAAATATGTTTTACTCCGTAGATTTAAAAGCTAAGAAACTAAAATGACGATGTTTAATATCGCTAAAAAATACAAATTTTATGTATGCGCTCAGTTGACATACTATTTCCCGATGTTAGATCTTCGGTCATTCAAAATCATTTATTTTACTAGTCATTTCCGCAGTTGCAGTTTTTTTGTAATCGTCGTCGCATATCATCTTCGTTACTCATAGTACCATGTTTATTACGCAACTTAGCGAGAAACTTTATTAATTTACTAAATAAAACACTTGGTATATTTGTTTCACAAAATGTATTTAAAATATCTCTGACATATGTTTCGACTTATACAGTCATTCTCGAAGAGTCATGTAAACTAAGTGAAAAGTGTACTCCTACCAATATTTATGAGTTATTTTTTTTTTAAAGGTTTATTACAACATCGATAGTGGGGGTGTTTGAAAAATCCAACTGCGTGTTTGTGACCTGTCTGTTGAAATTTATGGCTTTTTTAATTTCTAAAATTTCTAATAAGTCAAGCCTTTTACCCTTATTACAAGAGTGTAAAAGTTTGAAATTATTAGCATTAAACAGATGAGAATTTTGAATACAGTGTTCCGCGAATCCCGTGACCATATTGCCATGTAGAATAGAGCTTCTATGTTCTTTGATACGTTCTTTTATAGAGCGTCCTGATTGGCCAATGTATACCGCGTCACAATCACTGCAAGTTAATTCATACACCCCTGACTTATCACGCAATTCTGTTTTTCCTTTATTGTTAACTAAAATATTTCCTAAGTTGCATTTGTTTACTAGGATGACATTTAAACCTAATTTATTGAGTTTATTAGAAACTTTATTGCTAACCCCAGGTATATAGTTTAGGGTGTGAAACACTTTGTTAGTTTTTGTGTATGTATGTCCGGAGTAAAAATTATTCGTAAGGATAGCGCGTTGTTTTTTGTAAATCATTTTGTCTAAGAATTCTGTTTTGTACCCGTTATTTCTAGCTATAGTTTTTATGGTATATACTTCTTTTTCGAAGTTCTTATTATTTAGAAGGAAATTAATCAGTCTGTGTATGAAACTGTGAAAAGCTGTCATTTTTATATTCCACGATTGGTTGGAATTTGCCGGAATTACTGTATCTGTTGTAGTGGATTTTCTAAAGATATCAAATTCAAATCGTTTATCAACACTTGTTAATTTTAAGTCTAAAAAGTTAATCGTTCCGTCTACCTCTTTTTCTATTGTGAATTGTATTTTATTATTAAGGGAATTTAAATAATTAAGAAATTGGTCCAGCTGTCTGTCAGTGCCCGACCACAAGCACAAAATATCGTCTACATATCTGCCCCAAAACTTTATTCCCACTGTTATAACTTTTTCTTCTGTCACTGTAAAAAAGTTAACGTAATTAGAATATAATGTTGTTTTCTGAAAACATAGTGCTACTAGTTGAATCTCACTTCTTGCCAAATCATTCTTGTATATGATGAACTGACTGTAAATGAGAATTGTTATCGATTTGGATTTTACAAGCTTCTCGAATGAATTTTTTCGGCCCTTGTTCAAAATTCATAATGGAGGTTTCGATACTTGCAATCACTGCTCTATAGGAAGCTGACGGCTTGACAAACAGTATTTTAGACCTTTATTTAACAACTCTATTTCTACTCCACTAAAATTCTCAGATGATTGATTAATCACTAGTGTTTCCTTTATAGGAATTGCATTAATATACTTTTTTGGTGGACATAACTTTCTAAATTTGTTATTTAGTTTTAAACATTTATTTTTCAATTTATGATCTCTAACTTCTGTTATCTTCCTATAAAAATTATACCACACTTCAAATTCATTATTGTTTATGCTTAGTTAATTTTAAATGTACATTATTACATTCTAATTCACTACGTTTACTGTATAGTTATTTCATTTCTAAGTTCAACCATTTCAGAATAATTGAAACATACATGAATAGGTAAACCCCACCAGTTTAATAATATAAAATATTATTAAAAATACCTTTGTATTATACAAAACTGGTGGGGTTTACCTACTCATGTATGTTTCAATTATTCTGATACATTACACATGCGGTTAAGCCGTAGTATGAGTGAAGACACAAATAAAATGCAGTTTTCTAGAGAGTTTGGCTGTGCCAACCTTTGGAGGGACGTCGTTACTTCACATTAATTATGTGGACGGTGTGCGAGGTACTTCGGCTGTCTGACAACAGGCAGCGCCGAATTTACTACTGCGCTCGGTCTGAATAATTACGGTGATAGGGCGATGTGGTTCTTTTTTGTGAATGTGTCTGGGAATATCCTTTCTCCAGCAGGGCGTACCGATGAGCCTGTAGAAAGGTGAAATACGTATCTACGTCTCTGGGGATAGGATATATTCGGACACGTTCACAGAAAATATTAATAGTGAACCTGCATTTGTGTTCTTCACACCAGATTTTTAATAATATTTTATATTATTAAAAATACCTTTGTATCAACCATTTCATTTTCGCATATGAAATGACTTATTTATCGTTATTTTTACAATTTGCCGTTACATTTACGTTCATGAATTTAGGAAAAACATTGTTATTTTTATACCGTTTCAAGAAATTAATATCTGCACATGGAAGCCTAACTTTAATATATAGCTTATGAAATCTATTAAACTCTTTTGACTGCGAAGTTATTGTGAAAAGTCTTTCTTTGGAGACTGTGGTTAAGTAAAAACTCAAAAAAGGTATAAAACCTCTTACCACAATTAATAATCATATTCTAAATACGTATTTCGACAACTAAGTTATTATTATCAGTAGGTAAAACCACGTAAAGCTCACATAAAGAATCGCGCACAACTTTACAAGGCGTCCACGTATACACTGGATTTTAAACAAATACGCAAACTAAAATTACGTCAACTTACTCTTCTTCAGGAACGGCACACGTCTCGCGCCCTCAACATTATCTACCACTTTCTAAGAATGAAACATGAATGGACGCCGTGTAAAGTGGTGCGCGATTATTTATGATAGCTTTATTGTGTTATTGTTGAACACTTTGGTTAATGGTTCTACCTACTGATGATGACAACTTAGTTGTCGAAATACGTATTTAGAATATGATTATTAATTGTGGTAAGGGGTTTTATACCTTTTTTTTTTAGTTTTTACTTAACCACAGTTACTTAACCAAAGAAAGACTTTTACACTCAAAAAAGTGTGGTTATTTAGTTTGCGAATTACATAATTTATCATGAAATTATATAATTTAAAGATTTTGGTAAATTACTTTATTTTTAAATGAAATTTTGGTATACATATATACTTTAAAGAGCAATTTATAATTGCTATTACCCGACTCGATTTCGCCTAATTTAAACAAAAGAGGACGGCACAAGAAAGACAAATAATTTATTTTAATCATATGTATATCAGAGTATAAAAAACATCTTAGACTACGTGATATTTTACTCGTAGATTGTTGATGACCTTTGGCGGAAAGACAATTCTCACATTTTTCTTCCATATCATATAACCTTTTAATCGTGATATTCCTATGTAATTTCATCACTAGAATGGCAATTTTACATTAAAAACAAGAGAATTTCTTCCTTTACCTTCGCAACCGAGAGCAGCTGTCAATCGATCCATTATAGAATGGTTCCTATTTGTAATACCTAGTATTTATTCTATGGCATATTAAGACTATTTATTTCACAATTTCAGTAAAATCTAATTATATATAGCGGCTAGTTTACATCACTTTTATTTAATTGGAAAATAATGAATAATGTAAATTACTTCGTGAGATCGTAATGTGAGAACCTCCTGCAATAGATGTAGCAATAGTAATTTTGAAATATGAATGCGATAGCTCTTAATTTGTGGGTTTACAGTTTTACATAACATTTCAATTCAAAAATTCTAAATGTGAGGGATGAAACCTGTCCTTAGAAATCACGTCAGTTTATTATAAGGTGAACACAATTATTAATTTGTTATTAATTAATTAATAATGGCTTTGCATCCGGTAAAGGTCACAGCAATTAATTAATACAATTAATTATTTATAATTATAGGGTTAGGATTCATTTAGAATATTGTTACTTTTCAATGAAATACCATGCCTTCAAAATCTTTCCTGATTAGAGATGGCCATGCTTTTTGATAACGATTGGTAGCAATGCATGCACGCACTAATCACTTTGACAGTTTGTACGTCACCAATATGTGGACAAAAATTAAAAATATAACTTTATTATTATTTTATTGTATTAGTTAAATTTCAAACATAATAGTAAAGTCGGGACGCGATACCTAGCGAAGTGCGTCATTAATCAACATTGACGTCTCAGCCGGGCAATATTGCCGTATCGATCGATTTATAATTGACAACCGCAAATTGATCATATGTATTATGTCAAATGTAAGGTTAGAAGTAGAAGCGAACAGCGAAATCCATAACCTATAAATATTATCAATCTTATGTAGACTAATAAAGTACATTTTTTTATAAAAATCGCAATCCTTTGGACATTTAAATAAGTAATTTAACGTCATCTACATTATATGATAATGTCAAATGTATTCTGAAAATATTGGTAATTAAGCGCAAAATATTATTTACACCTATGTCAATTAGTATTTTACATTTTATGATCTATGGTGTACTTGAATTTATTGTTTAGCTACAAAGGATTAAAAATATTCAGTGATTATATTATTTATTGCTGAAACAACAGTTCGAATATGTTAAGGAACGTTAAAATCACCATTTAAGCTCGGTTGAATGAAAAAGCTCATCTATGAGCAAATTTGTCAGGTATTTAGATTAAGAAACTTTATTAGTTTGTTACTATAAATTTCTTGTAGCTTTTGCCATAATATGCTTAACTTTTGACATACATGCTACACAAAATCTGCTTTCAAGTTAAAAATACTGATGTAAATACTATAATAAAAACTCGGATAATTTTTGCCATAAAGTTTATAATAAACTTAACTGGGTACATTTATGATGTTACAGAATGTGTACATTACTAATACAAGGTGTATACATTTGATAACATTTTATAAATTGTATTAAGAAAAATGTTTTACATGTGATTTTGTTTTACATTTCACAGTCTACATCGTCATCGTCATCATCATCCCATTCATCTGTATCAGAATCGTCATTTAAGTTGATTATGAATTACTGTTCTTCGTCCCTATAAAAGCCCACTTCTCTGTCCCACCATATTTGTATTTCCTTTTCTGTATGTTTAATTGTATTCCTTCAAGTTTCTGTAGTGATTGTAGAAAGTGCTTCTTCCCACATTCTGATACAGTTTGCGACACCTCCCCCATCTCTTCCAATGTGCCTATTGTAATATGTCTTTGCAATTCCCCATATATGTTCAATTGGGTTAAACACACACTGATAGAGTGGTAAATGTAGCACTTTATGCCCATACTCCTCGGCAAGTTTATCAGCAGCATAAACCTTTCTTGGCTTATTCCTAGAATTAAATGTAACAATAATAGTAATGATAATTAATTTCGGCTTATTATACTTACAATAAAGCTAACTGTAGTAATTGTGGTTTCAATAAATTGTCTTCAAAGGTAATACCTTGGTCATGTAGCCATGCTTGTATATCACTCTTCTTCCAACTAGAAGTTGGTGATTTATTCACCACAGTAGAATGATAGCTTGCATTATCTACTAGTACGATACATTTCATAAATGACATCACGTATCGATGTTTCTGTGCCAGGTTCTAGATCGCGAATAGGTTTTGCTTTCCTTGTTTTCACTGGACTGGTGAGAGTTGATTTGCCTTCATGCACTGCGATATTTTTGAAACTGTAGACACATGTATATTTAATGCTGCAGCAACTCTCTGAAATGTTGAGGAAATATGTAATTTTTGCATTATAGTGATTGCTAAACACATGTACGTACCTCTTCAACAGCGTTAAATGGTATGAAAGGACGTCCTTTATTCGTTCCCTCTCAAAAAAGGTTATTAGTGAAGCAATTAATTGCTTCGATTGCTTACAAAAGGATTTAGGCATTGCGATAATAATAATACGCACTTATAATTTAAAAAAAAACTGTTTTTAAATATCAGACAAATAAACGGAGGCAAAAAAACACGAAATACAACAGGGAAGAAAAAATACAGGTTAGGTGACACACAATAACAAGATTGACAATGACTGATGAATTGACATCGGCTACGTCGCATACTTGTTATTCACCTCGTTAAAAATATTCACAAACTGTAAAATCATAATCAACTCGAAACATGTGTTGTTTTATCAAAAATGTAAAAAATTATAACCAAGTAGTGCTACTATATGTAAAGCAAATAAACTAACGACTTTTTAATACATATTGCATTTAAAATGTTTTCAAATGGGCTAATATAGATATGACATCATGTATACTTCATTGATGACGTGCAACGCTAGCTATCGCGTCCCTACTTTACTAAAGGTTATGCTAAAAGTGTTGCCCATTATTTTGAAGACAAAGTCGAACTCTATACTTCATGTTCTCAAAACCATTTACCAAGAGTTTTGGGGTCATGTCAGCACAGGAATTTCTAATAGCATTGCGAAGCTCTGTGATTGTGTGATGTGTGACGTTAAAAATGGTATTTCTCAAATATGGAAAAATAAAATAACCTAAAATTGTCAAATCTGGAGATCTTGGCGGAAAGTTCATAATTCTATCGTCGAAAAAATTGTTGGAAAAAACTATTATATTTTGAGATTTGTACGCCGGTGCATTATCTTTCTGAAAAAATCCTTCTGTAAGTTCGTCATCATGAAGTTCATTAATAAAAGGTTGTAATAATTCATTTTGATATATTTTAGCAGTTACGGTTTGGTTAAAAAATATAGGGTCAATAATTCGTCTCTTTGAAGCTACTAGCCAGACGCCTATTTTTTGTGGATGTAATACAGTTTCTATGAAATCGTGAGGGCTTTCTGCCGACCACATTCTCGTATGTTGCTTATTTAAATAGCCAGAAACATGGAACCAAGCCTCATCAGAAAAAAAGTATTTGTCGAGAATGTTTTCATTATTTATGTTAATACTGTTGACAGTTGACAGTTCTCGTACCAAAATCTACTTAGGTGAGTTCAAAAAATGCTTAAATTATATATGGAAACAATTTCAAGTCCTTTTTTTAAATATTATAGCATGTTCCGACTGACAAATGAACTTTTTGACAAAGTTTTGAAAATAATTTACTAAAGAAAACACTCGGTATATTTGTTTCACAAAATATATTTATTTAATCTCTAACATATGTTTCGACTTTTCAATCATTATCAAAGAGTTTTTAAAACTAAAATAAAAAGTACACTTCTACCACTATTTATGAGTTTTTAAGGGACTTTATTACGGCATCAATAGTAGGGGTGTTGAAAAAATCCAGCTGTGTATTTGTGACATGTCTATTAAGATTTATGGCTTTTTTAATTTCTAATATTTCGAGGAAGTCGAGTCTCTTTCCTTTATTACAAGTATGTAAAAGTTTAAAATTACTGGTATTGAACAAATGTGTATTTTCAATGCAATGTTCGGCGAATCCCGTATTCATTTTACCAAAAAGAATAGAACTTCTATGCTCTTTTATCCGTTCTTTTATTGAGCGTCCTGATTGGCCGATGTATATCGCATCACAATCACTGCAACTTAATTCGTACACACCTGACTTATCACACAATTCTGTTTTTTCTTTATTATTTACTAAAATATTTCCTAGATTGACTTTATTCACTTGGATGACATTTAACCCTAATTTATTCAGTTTATTAGGAACTTTATTGCTAACCCCAGGTATATAGTTGAGTGTGTGAAATGTTTTATTCGTTTTTGTATATGTGTGCCCGTAGTAAAAATTCTTCGTAACGATAGTACGTTGTTTTTTGATAATCATTTTATCTATAAAAAACAACGTACTATCCTTACGAAGAATTTTTACTACGGGCACACATATACAAAAACGAATAAAACGTTTCACACACTCAACTATATACCTGGGGTTAGCAATAAAGTTTCTAATAAACTGAATAAATTAGGGTTAAATGTCATCCAAGTGAATAAAGTCAATCTAGGAAATATTTTAGTAAATAATAAAGAAAAAACAGAATTGTGTGATAAGTCAGGTGAATACGAATTAAGTTGCAGTGATTGTGATGCGATATACATCGGCCAATCAGGACGCTCAATAAAAGAACGGATAAAAGAGCATAGAAGTTCTATTCTTTATGGTAAAATGAATACGGGATTCGCCGAACATTGCATTGAAAATACACATTTGTTCAATACCAGTAATTTTAAACTTTTACATTCTTGTAATAAAGGAAAGAGACTTGACTTCCTCGAAATATTAGAAATTAAAAAAGCCATAAATCTTAATAGACATGTCACAAATACACAGCTGGATTTTTGCAACTCCCCTACTATTGATGCCGTAATAAAGTCCCTTAAAAACTCATAAATAGTGGTAGAAGTGTACTTTTTATTTTAGTTTTTAAAAACTCTTTGATAATGACTGAAAAGTCGAAACATATGTTAGAGATTAAATAAATATATTTTGTGAAACAAATATACCGAGTGTTTTCTTTAGTAAATTATTCATTATGTTTCACCAAGAGCCAACCGTGGATTCTATACATTATATTAAAAGTTTTGAAACGCTGAATCCATTTCTTGGTTAAGTCCATGAAAAATTTTCTTGTTAACTGTTGATACCTCCTTCAGGCTCGTCACTGTCTTTATCCTTTCGTTGGTGCAATGTCGTGGTGCAAGAAAAAAGTTATTCTTTCTGGCCTTACTCTATGCAGACAATTGTTTAGCGACCGTAAAGTTTAGCACTATCTTATTGAATGAATCGTTGATCCCTTCGGCAGATATTCGGTATAAATTTTGCATACCAGAAAAGCTTTACTTTCTGCGCTGATGGAACTCTTGAATTATCCCACGTGGAGAATCAAGACGACTATATTCCATTGACGGCCCCTTGTTTTCGGGGTGGTCGTAATGATAAACCCAAGATTTGTCTCGTTAAAAATTCTATCACGGATCGTTGCTTGGTATGCATCTCAGAAATCGAACTCATGAAAAATTATACTGTTTCTCAACGACGGTACACAGAAAAATTAAATTTTGCATGCTAAGATGAGATATTCGAAATTACCATTTGTAGCTTAGAATTTTTTTTATCTCCGCCATTATGTAGTATGGCTTTGTTGGAGACTTTTGATATCAATCCGCCCTCGTAAAATATTTGATAAACTTCTTTCTTCTTTTTATATATTTCTTTATCTGCTACTTTTATAAATTTTGTTATGAAATTTAAAAAAATAGCATAAATAAATTAGATATATGTACTACTATGTCAAAAGAACTAATCACAAAAAACTAGAACGTAGCAGACGTAGAACGTTGTTTAAAGTTGCAGATCTTAATAACGGTATTTCAAAATGAGCGGAAGATTTGAATTTTGTGGAATTTTCTTTTATTGAAGATTTCTGGACTAAAAATTTGACACATGTCAAGTGGACGCATCGCGATTATCGATCATGGAAAACTACACGAACGATTTTAATTTTTGAAAACATCTACTATTTCAATACTATATATATAGAACTGGAATATCGATTATTTAGGATACTTGACAAAACGGTTATCTGACATTCAGGCTGATCGTATACTGAGACACAGGTGACGCAGTGCAGTTCAGTACAGATTTTTGTAGCATATGTAATTTCTAATTCCCCAGTATATTGGCGAGATAGGCGTGTCCAGGTTCGTCCGTTTGTTTATCCTGTGCTGAACTGCTCTGTACTGTCCTGAACTTCCCTGTGTCAGTATACGTCTAGCCTCAATGCTGCCGTGTTAGAATACAGCATCAACCTGAGACTCGCGGTGATATTAAAGGGGGATCCCGAAATAGCCTAAACAATAATAAAAAATCATTTTATTAGAAAAAATCATTATTATTTACTTTTACTTATAATAAGTGCACATTTAAAGAAAATAAATTAATATAATGTATAGAATCCACGGTTGGCTCTTGGTGAAACATAATGAATAATTTACTAAAGAAAACACTCGGTATATTTGTTTCACAAAATATATTTATTTATTAAATCTCTAACATATACATATTGCTATGAACTGTGCCTAGCTCATGGGTACAGTTCACGACGAATGTCCGGTTGCTCAGTCGCTCAATCTCCAAGCTGGAATCTTCTAGTCTCAGGTCTTGCTCTCAAGCAAGCAAGAAACGTGTAAGCAAAAAAAAACAATATAGCAGTCAATAAAATTCACACTTTCATCATTTTCGTTTATTAAAAAAAATAAAAATAAAAAAAAATCCCTTTACCGAGTGTATAGGGAGCTAAAGCAAAATTAACAGTAGCTTAGGAGGAAACACTCTTTATGATAATGGCACGCACAAAGAGAAAAACCCCCTGTGACTCTCGAGCAAACATATAATTTATAAATAATTAAGAAACTTGTCAAGTTTGACCTCTAACTGTATCCCCAACAAAATCAAATGTCAACAACCACCAAGTTATCGAGTACGCGTGACAGCCTTACAGTCATGCGCAATAAAACATGACAAAATCAATCCCAGCAACAAAAAACCAACCTGAATTTAAAACGATCTAGAACATCTTGACTAAAAAAACTCCATTACCAAAAACATGACAATTTTCTTGAATTATTCATATACTAATATTTATATCAAAATTTATGCAAATTCTAAACTACCATTACAAACATAAGCAAATTATCGTAGTAGCAATTATATAAATTAATTGTTCAATGTACTTACATCGATCTAATCACATCCAACACTAAACTACGCGAGAGATACCATTATTTAAATTTACTACCAAAAGAAACGAGATCACAAACACTCGTGCAAATCGTAATTAATTTTAAAATGCACAAATTAAAGCATCAAAACAAATAACCCGATTTTACTTAAAAACAGGAGAATAAAATTGAGGTTTTTTATTCTCTCTGACCATCTGGTTTGCCAGTACTGGTATCTCTACATAAAATTACCGCGAAAATCTCATTCATCGAATTCACTAGTACAAAATCTGGCCGCACCCATCAATCTAATATAATATACATACAGGGCCAGTCAAAATATAAATTCAAACACAATAAATATAAATATACATGAAATTCAACAATGCATTTTAAATCCAAATTATACAAATACTGTTCAATATTTAATTCTTCTTTTTTCTATGGGGAAAAAACCACGACAATATGTTTCGACTTTTCAGTCATTGTCAAAGAGTTTTAAAAACTCGTATGCGGTATTGCGGTATGTTTTTTTGCGACAAAAGCATGTCTGTGAAGGAAGCAGTTTAATATTTTCATAAATCCAATGTCCTTTCCTGTTATCGTCTTGTAATACATTTTGTCCAATCTATGTTACTATAGTTTTTAGTAGCTCATAAAAAAACATAAAAAAGACAGTGTCCTGTTGCATGATCCGGTACTGTTTTGCAAAACGACATATTTTCTTGATTGTTGTATCCCTATCACATTCATACCTCACAAAATATAAGAACTGAGATATGTTTGTTACATCTCAAATTGAATACTAAAAAATTCACTTGATCTAACTTGCTGAATTACGAGAGGCAAGCTACAATTATTGAGAATAGAAAGATTGATTCAAGTTTTCAGAATTTTTATTTTAAATATGTTTAAAGTAATTGCCATCAACAATAATACACTTAACCATTCTTTCCTTCCATAGTTCAAAAGCGTTCAACCAGCTATCTTTAGAGGTACTATCAAGAAAGCACTTAACGGCGATATCAATCTCTTCTTCTGACTGGAACCTTTTCTCTCTCAAATGTCTTTTGAGCTCAAAAAATAGACACAAATCACATCGCCAAATCCGGTGAGTAAGAAGGATGTTCTATAACTTTGATTTTGATTTCAGCTAAATACTGAACAGTTATCCCTACTGTATGGGACGACACGTTATCATGATGTAACATAATTCCCTTTCCTGGCACTTTACTGAACACAGTAGGCAAGCAATTTTCAACATACCATTTAGCGGTAACTGTCTTATGATCTAATTTAATTGCGGCCACCAAACCCGTACTTCTAAAAAATACTGCGTACATTACTTTTTTCATTGCTCGCTGTTTTTTTTTCACAATTGTAGGAGTTTCCTCTTCTTAATGTATCCAGATTCGGCTTTCTTGGCTTTCTTAATAAACAAGAATTTGTTTTTCCTAGGTAACTAGATGTTTCTATTCTCAAACATTGGCAGCCATGTCATCGATTGGCCATGATACTGTGTCGATAGAAAACGGGATTCTTTTCAATTTTTTTGCTTCTTCCACAGTTATTAAAACACTGACCATATCAATTGCAGCGGGCATTATGAGGTTTCCGGCAGTTGTATGGGGTTTGGATATCTTAGCTACTCTTAATGCTACGAGATAAGATGCTTCAAGTACACTTTTATTAATATGGTCTGACTTATAAATAGAAGCTTTCTATTCAAGATATGTAATTTTCTTTCGAAAAATTCCAAGGGTTTGTTTTTATGAGCTGGATGTTTAGTTTCCATGTGCCGAACTAATTTTGATAGCATCATGCTTTCATCGGAGAGAACTTAAAAGCATTCAACGCACTGTTGCTTTCTATCCAATGAGGTAAAACCATAATTTAAATAACTGTTATTGTACAACCTTGTCTCTTTTATACTGGTGACAGTACGACTTGTTCAAGCGCATCCATATGCATGTTCACACATGCTCTCACAACGAGTATTATAGAAGTAGACCAAATTATACAAAAAGCATGTACACATCAAGTTGTAACTTGTAAATTGCTCATGTATGTACACGTCATACATGCATGTTCATACCCGTCGCTCTAAACGCAGCGACATAAAATAATAGTGCTTACATTTTTTTATACTATCGGTATTTTCTTATTGTATAAAATTAGTGCAATGTGATTATATAATATTAAATATTTTTTAAATTTTATTTACATTTATTATTTGAGGGGTCACGGAGCTAAGAAGGCTGGGAATCGCTGAAATAGAGAAACAACGTATTTATCCTTACAACGAACGCGAACCCTTGACAGTAGGTATATTTCATTGTACGTTATGCGCGTGTTTGCTATTCTTTCTCAACAATACATATGTATGTATAATAAATAAACGAGGTCATTTAAATATTTACAGATACCGTTAATAATTAATAAAACATCTTAAGCCATTGACGGCGAGGCCTGTCAATTCTTTTCTTCTTTAATTTGAAAACAAAATAAACACTTGTAATGTTTGTTAAAGAGGATATGATTTATTTAATAAACATATCGTGTAATTATTGAGTATTAGATTTTACATTTTTTACAATCGATCTCTTCTGTTGTCAGCTATACGTTAATTATTGAATATTTATATGTAAATAATATTTGATAAATTTCATGGTCATTACTTATTTTGGATTGTTATTTCTTATTTTTTTTTGGTATTTAGATCAGTCTTTTTTCCATTTTATTTGCACATCAAATATTTTAATGTTAATGCAACGGCTATTTCATCCATGAATTTTCTCACTTCCTTTTGATTAGGTCGGCCTCAAGTTGAATCACCTTCTTCATTGTTAATTAGTTAACACATGCACCTTTTGTTGATATTCAGTGATATTCTCGCATTCAGTTTTCGAAATCTTCTCTTTTTAAAATATCCGACCTATAGTAAAACCATTCAAGATTGACCCGTCAAGCAGTAAGTTTTTGTTAAATAAAAATTAATTAATCAGCTGTAATCATTTATTTGAAACCTGCAAAACCCATAAATTAAACCCAAGAGTGACTTTAGGTTTACCGGTCCTCAATCATGTATTTGCATGAATTTAAGATCGCTTTGAAACTATAGACCGTCTCAATAGGAATCGCTTCCATGTTTGCCAAATCATCTCAACATTTATATAGTTCTTTTTCCGGTTTATTATTTGACATCGTGTTTGACATTTATATCTAATCAAAACATAACCTCCACGTTTGCAAGTGTTTTATGAATGCTAAAATCCACGTATATCAAAACTTAATTATAACTTAAAATGTTAATTATTAATTAAAAATTAATAATGTAAAAACTCCAAGGATATTTGAATAAATGTAGAACTTCACTACCAGCTTCTTTCGCGAATTGATCGATCCTGCTTTTGTCATGCTCTGCTTTAATTTGTAACATATGAGCCAGTAAGTCCTTTTATAACATATCGTTTTCAACTGGTATCTGCTTCTCATTAAACTATTCAATTATTTGACTCTTTCTCCATGCTGATGTGGGTATCTTCTCTACTTTTCTGCTATGGTATGAAGCATTATCAAGAACAATCACTGAATTTTTAGGTATATTTGGCAGTAATTTGTTGGTAAACCAATCTTCGTAAGTATCTGCATCCATTTCGTTATACGCATCGGCAGTGTTCTTACAAAGAAATGTATATTCTGCACCAGGAACAAAAACCCTTGTCTCCACTAGCATGAACTAATGCAAAACGAGGCCCAAGACCACTTGATGATTTCAGACCAGGACAAGGACTTTTTATTGTTATTTGTTAATTCTTTATTGTTTTTATAAATTTGGATAAATTGTTGTTAGTTCTATGCCCTGTATTAACCCATTTTATCCCATTGATCCATTAATGGAACATGCTATATTAGCCCCCTCCACCTGATGCAGATTAGTCATACGTATTTACTGCAAGTCTCAACGTGATTTCGATACTATTGTGCAGTGAATAAAGAATCTTTCTAGTGTATCGGGCGTTTTGTTTGAAAAATCTATAGTGCTACATATTTTGAAACAGTGAAAAAAATGGCGTACCGAAAGTAAGTAAAATCAAATGTTTACATTTTTTTAACCAAATCTATAGTGGTATTTATCTCTTATTGGTTAGTACCCAAACTAATTGGCATGCACCGAAAAAATATATATTTGATACCCTCATGACAGTAGATTTTTTTTCTAAAAGTTCCATTATTGGAACATTGGGCTTCATGCTATTTTTTTCTCAATTTTAGGTATTATACTACTGAAGAGCTTATACAACTAGTAGAGGACGAAGAGTTCTGGCGGGCGGATGTTTTTATAACACCCCCGAATGACGGTGATGAAAGTGCGGAAGATAGTGGTGACGAGAAGGACTGTAATGATATAAATAAGTTAAGCGGTCGTCAACTTCAAGCTGAAGCTGTGGCAAAAATTACAAACAGAGGGGAAACATTTACTGTTGGTGATGACACTGACATAGATAGTGATGAAGATGAATACCATGATGAAGAAATTAGCCAAGAGGAGATAGAGACAAAAACTCAAATAGAAAATAATATCGAGGGAAATAATGATGGCTATTCAAGCGAAGATAATATTTCATTATCAGACCTAAGAAAAAAGTTTCCGAGAACATATACCAGAGTTTGGCAAAATTCCACCGATCTTGACGACAACTTACCCGCTTTTACCCGGTTTGAGGAAATAAAAAGATATCTGCATTGCTCTGACAATAATAACTTACCTACTAATGACAAATTCGGAAAAATGAGACCTTTGATGAATATGCTAAATGAAAGATTTCTTAAGTATTCAGAACTTCAAGAAAAACTTAGCATTGATGAAAGCATGGTACCATACTGTGGGAGACATGGGGCTAAACAATTCCTAAAGGGAAAACCAATAAGATATGGTTATAAAATGTGGTGCCTGTACGAACCTCTTGGATATCTTATGAAATTTGAGCCTTACCAAGGGAAAGTAAAACAAGCTGAAGATTCTATACCAACTAAAACTGTCATAGCAGGGTGTTCCACAACAAGAAACAACAAAACAAAGGTAGTCTCAAAATTATTGCAGAATGAATTGGGAGTAGGTGGGACCATTGTACTTGCTCTCTTGAAAGATGTACCGCAAAACACATCCTTCAAAATATACGGCGATCGCTTTTTTTCATCGTTAAAACTAGTTAACCGTTTACAAGATATAGGTTTCGGTTATACAGGAACTATAAAGTACAACAGAATTGAAAAATGCCCCGCTATAATGTCTTCAAAACTTATCGAGAAAAAACCCAGGGGTTACTACGATTTCTGCACTGATAAAAAAACTAATGTTCCAATTACAAGTTGGCATGACAATAGAATCGTGCTTACTGTTAGCAGCTGCGATCCTACCGGTCCTGTAGGTAGTGTAGACAGATGGATGTCTGCAGAAAAGAAAAAAGTTCCTGTTACTCGGCCATTTGTGGTATCTCAATACAATAAGTTTATGGGGGGTGTCGATCGGTTAGACCAAAATGTCGACAATTATAGAATATCAATTAGATCGAAAAAGTGGTGGTCGTCGGTCTTTGCATATTGCGTAGACACTAGTGTTCATAATGCTTGGCAACTACACAGAAAAAGCTACGGAAAAAAGATTGATCTTCTAAAGTTTAGACGAACAATAGTTCAGACCTATCTGACAAAATATGGTAAGCCTGGAAAAGGTGCTGGTCGTCCTATCACACATAAAGAAATTTCCTCAAGAGTGCCCGACCAGGTCAGGTATGATCGATTAGACCATTGGATTATTGCAGCCCAGAAACAAAATCGCTGCGCTGTCTGCAAAAAAAATACTACAAAAGCATGTGAAAAATGTGGTGTTAACTGTCATGAAGACTGTTTTGCATTGTTCCACTCTAAATAACTTTTGTTTGTGAGTCAGTTTTATAATATTTTCCATTAGGTATATAAAATGCAAAAATACGTTTTTTTTAATAAATTATACTTTTATATTAAAAAAGATACTTGGTTTTATTAATTCTTTTGACATAAGTGTACCTAAAATATAGCTGTCATTCATGTCCATTGTTCCATTATTGGAACTACACTAAAATCACAAAAGTAGAATGTAAAATGTAAAAATTTATAACCAGACAGCTTATAAAATGTCCCCAACAATTAAAATTTACACCGCAACGAAAAAATTGCGAAAAGAAATAATTCGGGCATAAACGGGTTAATGTCAAACTTTCATAAATATTTACAAATTTTTGTGCTTGAAGAGCCTATAATCATTTTAAATTTTTGGGTGTTATTATTATGTAATACGATCGTTACGGTGTAAATTAAAAAGTCAAATTTATTAAAATTTGTTTTATTTTATCCTGATAATAGTTATTATGGTTCTGCCTGAAAATAATATAATTCACAAATTCACAGTAGAACAACATGCAAATGGAGTATATTTATATTGTAAAGAAAAAGAAGTAAAATATACCTTCTTTCCTAAATTTTCTGGTATTTGGTAAATACACTGTTGGAAAAAAGTGACGAGCACACCCTGTATAATCTGAAGTAGTGGTTCTAACGCAATGAAATTTGGTACGGAAGTAGTACCAACGTAGCATAATTTACCCTCACCTGGAGAGCGGCGCAGCCCTGCTGCGAAGGCATGCATTAATAACGAAAGTATCCCCCGCGAGCGGCGCGTACCATCGCTACACGACGAGGCATGGAGTGAATAAGTCGTATAGTAGCGGGAGGGATGTCCAACCATGCGGCTTCAACTCGCCTCCATAGCTCCTCAACGTTACCCGGGGGAGCCAGATAACGTTGAAGTCTCCGACCGATCATATCCCAGACATGTTCGATCGGATTGAGATCCAGAGAACGTGCCGGCCATGGAAGCATCCGTATATGGTTCTCTTCCACAAAGGTCTGGGCAACACGTGCAGTGTGCGGTCGGGCGTTGTCGTGTATGTACAGAAGACGTGGGCGCCGTCGTATGTTGGGAAGGCACAACGGACCGTAGCACCTCATCTATGTAGCGGCGAGCCGTCATCGTATGCTGTATACGCAGCAGACGTGTATGTCCACCATTTGTAATAGCACCCCATACCATAATGCCCTGCTGGCGGTGGATAGGGCGTGGTTGGATGCATTCCTCGAGGTAACGCTCATCACGTCTCTGACGAACCAAAATTCGCGCGTCACCGGTGCTCAATTCGAATCAGATTCGTCGGAAAACAAAATGTGCCTCCATTCGACAACCCACTGATGTCTAGCCTCCACCCACTGGTGCCGTGTAAGGCGGTGCTCGCGAGTCAGTGGAATCCGCTGCAACGCACAGCGCGCTCGCATTCCACTTTCTAGCAAACGCCCGCGTACAGTTCACGTAGAGAGTACGCCTTCCCTTTCTGCTGGCCAAACGGCTCCAAGTTGCCTTGAGGAAGACGTTCGCGACGTTAAAGCTCTGTGCATAAGGGCGCGATCCTCGCGTACTGTGCTCGCGCGTGGCCGTCCCGCTCGCGGCTGAAGGCGCGTATGTCCTTGCTTCATCCATGCCCGCTGCACTGCCGCTAATGACCGCTCGAGACTGCGCGCGATATCAGGGAAGGATAATCCTGTCATGTGTATCCCCACAACCATTCCTCGCTCAAACTCACTCAGATAACGCGAACGGCCTTCTATCACGCACAAAGTACGACTACAACTACTCGCTTCCACCACACTAACAATAACCGGTTTCTCCCTCCCCGCGTCGGTCTCCATGGGACAACATATTGCAGCTGTCGGGGCACTCAGTAAAAAATGCAGCCATAGAAAAAGTCTAAACTCGCTGCACAAACTCGTCTAGAGGAAACCTTAATGCTCCGCTAAAACTACGCATTTATCTTGACACGTTCAGATTATACAGGCTGTGCTTGTCACTTTTTTCCATCAATGTTACTTATGCGGCCATCTTATGATATCATCTCGTTCAATGAGAATACTTTTTCGTCCTACTTTTTGAAATTTAAGCCTATATTATGTAAAAGTCTATGGAGAGTTGCTCGTGTGAAGCTAGGGACATCGTCATTACTGTTAACAGCAGCAAGCATTGTACTCAAAGTAGAAGAAATATTCTGTATAAAGAAACTATGAACTTTACGTCGAATAAGTGCTTGCGTATTCTCATCATATACATATATGAAACCTAGTATTTACTTGTGCACCCTTTCTTTTCTTATATTTCTTTGGACTTGATACTGGACTTTTCTGTTGCTCCTGTTTTATTTTGTACACAGTACGCACAGAACAATCTAAAGCTTTACCTGCTTCTTCAACAGCGGTACTCACATTCAGAGATTTATTAAAGTATGTAATTAAATAAATTAATAATCATCTGTTTTTCCTTACGACTATAATTTTCTCCCTTATGTCGTTTTCTGGCTATGAGTTCCATAAAGTCAGCGAAAACTGCAATAAAATATGTATGGGGTTATCAGATTTATCAGAACTACAGATAGTATGCATACCTATATTTAAAACACTTGCAAAAGATAGCAGTAACTATAAATAATTTGTTGACAATATAAAAATGTCTACACCACGGCGAAAATTGACTGACGGACAAATGACAGCAACTTATCTTTGATTGACAGCAACGATTACACATGCTTGATAGAACTTGCAACAGGGCAGCCGGATATAAAGAAGGCGTTATAACAAAGTAATAAAGATAATAAGACATGCAATATTGCTATTAAACATGTACTGCATAATAAGGTTGAGACAGTCTATAGTAATATGTCTATATCAAAGTGTATGTATTCCCAAAAAACGTTGTGGCTTAGTTTATTAGAATATTCCCCGATGCGACAGAAAAAAACGTATACTTCATGTATTCAAGTCCTTAAGCAAATAAGAGTGGTGGATAAGAAGATATCAACCTGATAAAAGTTGTGTATTCTAGATCCCAAAAAAAGTTCCAAAGAAATCTTATAAATTATGCCAAAAAAAGAATAAAATATGCTTTCTTTGGTATCATTTATAAGATATTTTTCGGGGTCTGGAATCCACAACTTTCTGACACCTTTTTGCGTATTTTAAGATTGGATCGTAATGGGCTCTTGCAGGCGCGGCTCGTGATGACGTATTTTGGTTTGCAGTACAATGATCCGAGTGCTTCGTGTATTCTCGTGTACTAACTGTAACGTTTGCTTAGTAAACACCGAAAACACACGAGGAACTCGTATCATTGTACTGCAAACCAAAATACGTCATCACGAGCCGCGCCTGGGCTCTTGTCAGGACTACATGATGGTCGCTTGCCGATAAAGATCGACTTCAAAATCAACTTGTTATTAGTCTTTACAAAGTCTCCAAGGACACGTTGCGTTTTTTTTTAAATTTATATATTAATTTAATGTAGTAATAATTAAATATGTATAATTTTAAAATGTACATTAGTCTCGTTATTTTATAGGCACGTCTAGTATGATGAAAGACTAAATTTAACTAAAATCACAAAAAAAACAAAAATCATGATTTATATGAATTAATAATCAATATACTCGTAATACTTGACGTAAATTCTCCAATTTGTTAATAAAATACATATTACACTAACAATGTGAAATAAAATTAACATGTATATATTTACATATGTATGTGATGGTTAACGCTTCCTTATGTATAGTATACATTAATTTAAATAAATAATAGCGTTGAGTTCAGATTGCAAATTATATTAAGTCTTATTAAAAGAACAATTTGATGATTATTTTATGCGAAAAGATTCTGACGTACATTTATATACATATGTAAGCAAGGATTTAACGCAAGGAACGTGCTTAGTAGACGAGATCATATTGCTCTCGTGTATTTGTACACACATATACTATAGTAGGTATATATACCGTATAGTGTTATGTGATTACAGAATTGCGGTCAGCGATTGCATAATTGAATCGTTCGTTCGTAAGTAGTCAATTTTTTTTTTGGTATTACGTTCGCCTGCAGAGAAAGTTGATCTGTAAAGAATTAGACATCCAATTGGTAAATTTACTAGAATCATTGTGTAAATGAGAGTGATTTATCATTTAGTGTAATTAAATTATCGTGGTATTATGGCTCCGCATTTGCAACGAACATTGAAAGAATTATACATCCAAAAGAGTAGAAAAAATAAATCAGGTGCAGACCTTGAAATACATATGTTTTGTGTAACAGAAATCGTTTCAGGAAATATTTATTCCCTGCAATGTTACCAATTTTTTTTAATATATTGTTCAGCTTGATTTTAGGTTTAAAGCTTCTCAAAACTAGAAAAAATTATTAAGTTAAGACAGGTTTGGAAAGGAAATATGCACAGTTAAATACATCATTACAATAGGTGTTGAATTGAATTAGAAACTCTGATGATTTTATAAGAGATGCACGAAAAACACCTGCTACTTATTACATAACATTTTTTCTTAAAATTTGACCTGTTTTAACAAACATATACGTACACTTACTTTCAAAAGTATACATACACCACATTTATTCAAGGACTAGTAATTTATCTTATTAAATTGATAAAATATCAGTTAAATAAGATAAAACCTACATAGTCTACTTACGTTTCCAGACGAGGCACGTCATAATCGTGCCACACTACGTTATCAAGTGTCGCTTATATTTTTTCAACTGCTTTTTAGGCTATAATTAACTATAACCTAAAAATTTAAATGTTTAACAATTGACTCGGTTGGATGCACATTGTGTATATATTAGCAGCGACGCAAAGCATTTGAAGTGCTTCTCCTCGTACGCTGACGAGAATCAAGATGAGTTCGAAACGCGTGTTCTTACGTAGAAGCCCCCAATGCGAAATAAGTATCTGTTGTGTATATCCGTGTGTACTATTGCCAGCAAATGAAAGTGGACACTTCATTTTTCCACTTGAATACAGACTTTATTCGAATTTAGTGCTATTGAGATTTCATTTATTTAATTACTATTAGAGACCGGACGCATCAGGCCGAAATTACGATGGACCATTTAAATCAGCGATGCACATACCGCGGCCCGCGGGCCGCATGCGGCCCATTGTCGATATTTATGCGGCCCGCCAACGAATTTTAAAAATTGCTCGAAAAACTACAAAAGTAGGTAAAAATCCATTCAAATCAATATTTCTTAACTTTTTATTTTATTCTAAGTTTTGTAATTGTTAGTAAGATATGTATCCTACTAACGTAGGACAGGTATGCTCCTCGTCGTTCCAAGCTTATTGTTACGAGACTAGAACTCGTCGAACCAACTAGATTACTCGAAGATTCGCGAAACACGTCGGTATTATCCCCGAACATGTGGTAAGTCTCGTATAAATACAACGCATCGCCCGCTATCGGGGCAGTTAAGTTTTAACTACGGACAAGCGGACGTTATATTGTTTGAATTGTAATCTGTAAAGAATAAATATTTCGTCGTTCGAACTTGGCATCTATCTACGTAACAATATAATATCAATTTTGATATGGATGAACCAGGCCCCAGTAAAAAACGTAGTCGTAAGGTTGAAGATAAAAATCGACAGTTTCAAGATATTTGGACCGAAAAATACTTTTTTATTTCATCGCATAACAAAAGTGTCTATTTAATATGCAAGAGTAGTGTTTATATTCCGAAGGAATATAATATGAAAAGGCATTATGCAACCCAGCATCATACTTTTACCAAATTAACCGGCGAAAATCGAACGCAAAAAATTTTCGCTTTATAGGGAAGTAATAGGCCTGCAAGCTATGTTTACAAAATCAATTCAAGGTGCTGAAACAGCTACTGAAGTAAGCTTTGAAATATCTCGAATAATAGCGAAAACTTGTCGGCCTTTTAAAGATGGTGAGTTTGTTAAGCAGTGTTTAGATATCGCCGCAAAAAAAATGTGTCCGAAAGATGCAAAGAGGTTTGAGAAAATTCAACTAAAACGGATGACTTAAAAGAAGACTTACCACATTAGCAGCTAATATAGAAGAGCAATTAGCTACGAAATCGAAAAGTTTTGAGTATTTTTCTATAGCACGAATCTACAGATATAAGTTAAGTTCCACTGCTCAACTCTTAATATTTTTACGAGGTGTAATGCAAAATTCTGAAGTGAGTGAAGAACTGATTGGTATGAATTCTTTGACAAGTCAAACCAAGAGGAGTGACATGCTCAAAGCTCTTCTGGAAAAATGTTCTATAATGGATTTGGATTTAACGAAATTATCTGGAATTACGACTGACGGAGCACCTTCAATGGTTGGAAGTAAATCTGGGATAATAGCTATGTTAAAAGAATATTTACAAACTAAAAACATAGATACCAAGGAATTAATGCAGTTTCATTGCATTATACATCAAGAGGCCCTCTTTTCAAAATTATTGAGATTTGAAAATGTGATGAAAGTTGTAGTACCTACTGTAAACTTTTATAAAATCACGAGGTCTCAATCACCGACAATTCACACAATTTCTCGAGGATATTGAAAGCGAATATGGTGATCTCCTGTTTTACCCTGAAGTAAGGTGGCTAAGTCGTAGGTTGTCACTAGAGCGGTTTCTTAACTTGATTGAAGAAATCAAAATATTTCTGGCGGAAAAGAAAAAGGGCGTCTCCGAACTCGACAACCCTGATTGGCTGTGTGACTTAGCGTTTCTTGTAGACATGGTGTTCTTCACACCAGATTTTTAATAATATTTTATATTATTAAAAATACCTTTGTATCACAAATCACTTGAATGTCTTAAATACGTGACTCCAAGGCAAAGATCAATTGATTTCGCAGTTATACTCTCATGTTTCGTCCTTTCAATGCAAATTGAGTCTTTTCAGGACACAAATCAATTCAGCCAATACAGCCATTTTCCGAACTACAAAAAAATTATGGAGAAATTCAATAAAACTGATGTCAATTTCGCTTTTGTTGAAAAAATTGATATTTTGATACAAGCTTTTCATGATCGTTTTCTAGACTTCAAAAAAGTTAAACCTCTATTAGACATTTTCAGCAATCCTTTCAACATTTTACCCGAAAATGCATCGGAATCAATACAGTTGGAATTGATAGACATGCAAAACGATGATAATTTACGAAACAAGTTTAATGAAGGTAATTTACTCAACTTTTATCGTTGCGTTGACAAAACCGCTTATAAAGAGTTGCGAATAAATGCATTGAAATGCGCAAGCTTATTTGGATCGACGTATATTTGTGAGCAAACATTTTCAGTGATGAAACTTAGCAAAACAAAAAATCGAAACCGTCTGGCAAATGAAAATCTGGAAGCAAGTTTACGTGCGGTGACAAGTGACAATTGTGACGCAATTACTTGAATATTATAGTTAAATTCCTTTCTTCATGGGTGTAGATAGAAGCGTGAATATATTCTTTCCTTACGTCACTTTCTATTTGAACGCTTTTTTTCAATATACAAATTAACAAAGTTAACTATTTAAAAGAAACCCGATCGTTACAAAATCATACTCGGAGGAAATCGACCCCGTAGAGTCCGACTATGACATCAGAATTTACCTACAGCCTTCGACAGCGGCTCGACGGCGATAGTTTCTTTTTCGATGTGGAGGGGCCGCACGGGAACAAATATTCTAGCTTTCCTCTTTTCGGAGCTGCTGCTGTGCAAAGTTGACCTTTGGGAAGAGATCACAGGAATATAGATCAGGTTTGAGCAGCCATAGCTCTGACACCTTTGCAGCTAGGATGTTCCCATTTTTTCCCTTAGTAGATACATCCTTTCTAAGTTCGTACGCAAAACTTCAAATCACTATGTACCAGAAGCGGAGCTTTTTTTAACATAATGTTAATTTATATTGAATTTTCATGTAATTATGATATATTAAATTTATAAAATAGACTTTTAATTTTTGTGTATAACGTAAGGTATTTTAAAACGCAGTCGTGAACAAATTTCGATTGCAGTTTTCGTATATGTCCGGTAAATTAACGAATCGTAAGTACGACTTGTATATTAGCTAATAAATTTGCCATGAATAGTTTAATTACCTTATGTTGATTGTTCGAGAAATACTATCTGTGTATATAATTATGTATAGTTATTGCAACTTAAATTTTGATTTACGTAGTCACAGTCAAAAATTTTTTAAGTGGAACGTTGATCTTAATTTTTACTAGGATATCGGCGATACCGCTGGACTGGGCTGACGTTTTAGAACATTTGTAAAATATAAGTACATTTTAGGAACAATTTATATCGATTTAGTACATATCTATGATTTTCGACATAATAAATATGCAGAACTTTTTAATCTTTCTAAAGAAACTTATAAAAGGACTACAAAAGCCAGAATTTTCGCCATCTATCGGTTAGAAGTAAAGTGCCTAAGATTATATTCGTTTAATATTATGTTTAACTAAAATGTTATATGGTGGTTTTGATACGGTTATAAGTAGAGAACGGACGCAATTTCCATAAAACGCAATCGGCAATTGGAATTGTGTATAACGTCGCTCAGTACATCCCGGCGTAATTCAATGAAGTATTTGTTTGACTTACTCGGACACCTGGTCTCGCCGCGATAACAATGGACAAGCCAGCTATTGTATTCGGAGAATATAGTGTTTTTTAAAGTGTTTTCATGAGCGTAGATAGAAGCGGGGTTTTTATAATGTATTTTATTTATTAGTTTATATTTCGTAAGACAAATAAAGTGCTGTGAGTAAGTTTCTTGTTTTCATAGTTTTAACTGTTGATTACATCGTAATTTTTGTGATAGATCCTGTTTAATATCGTTTGATTGAATCTATTTCTACCAATTATTTCGACGTAAGAGCGTGCATTGAATTTCGTCCAGTTTAAATAACTTACGCACACATTTTTAGTTTTCATTTATTTAGATCTAGAGCATTGTTTAAGTTACTTTTTCAGACATGATATGGAAGAATGTCGAGAACGGCATTGTAAAACAATGGCGAGTTGGATTGACGGTCATACTGATTGTATGTCCATTGTCAGTGATTCCGAAATTTATTACAAAATCCGTAAAATATCATCAAAAATTCGTCACTTAGGATCGCAAACACATCTGAACTCTGTAAAACTTTTATGGCGGCTAACATTCCATTAAATAAACTTAGCAATCCCACTTTAAAAATATTTCTGAAAAAATATACTGATCGAAATGTTCCTGATGAATCAACTTTACGCAAATATTATGTTTCTAGGTGCTATACGAGAACAGTAGAACGCATTAGAAGCCATCTTTTAAATCAATACATATGGATAAGCGCCGACGAAACGGTGGATATGTTAGGACGCTATGTGGTAAATGTTGTAGCTGGTGTACTACATCCAACTATTCCCTATAACTCATATGTAATATAGCAACAAGTGTTATAAATAGAGTGGATGCGGAAACAGTTGCTGAAACCATTAAGGAGAATATGCAAAAAATGCTTCATTCGGACGCCACGTACTAAGAAAAAATACTTTTATTTGTCAGTGATAGTGCTACGTATATGTTAAAAACAGGCAGACTATTGAAGAAAACATATCCTAATATGCTGCATATTACTTGTGTAGCACATGCTCTCCACAGAATCTGTGAATATATCAGAGACACTTTTCCGGAAGTTGATAGACTTGTATCAGCTTTTAAAAAAAGTTTTCAGAAAAGCACCATTGAGAGTAGCTCTTTTCAGCGAAAAATTTCCATCTCTGTCACTGCCTCCCACTCCAGTAATAACTAGATGGGGAACATGGCTGGAAGCTACTAGTTATTATGCTGAGAATTTCGATAGTCTAAAACATTTCGTAACACTGCTAAAGGAGGATGCTAGAAGTATTGGTGAGTGCAAGGAGCTCACACAAATCCCAAATTTAAAAAATCAGTTGTAATTACTTTCTTCACGAACATTTTGGAAAATTGCCAAAACTAATCACTTATTTTGAAAATCGAAATCTGAAATTAAATTAAGGATTAACCACATTAGATGTGGCTATTAATAATTTGAAAAGTATTCCAAGTGACTTCGGATGTGGCCTTCGGCAAAAGTTTGAAGCAATTCTTAATAGAAATCCAGATTTAATTACATTACAGCAATTATGTATGGAGACAATTCCACAAAATTTAACGGCTAAATATGAAGAAATAAAAGAATATTTCCAGTATGCACCTATAACCAGTTGCCATGTAGAAAGGACGTTTTCTATTTATAAGGATGTACTTAATTCAAAGAGAATAAAATTGACAGAAGAAAACCTTGAGAAACTATTGCTAGTCAATATTAATACTCCTTTACTCAACTTGAACGACAAAATGAACAAATAAACATGTTCCAATTATAGAAATAAAATTAAAAACTTTAAAAATACAACTTTTCAACAAATACATATGTATTTCGTAATTTTATAGATCACCACCCGTTTGTTTTCCAATTATATAAATAAAATTAAAAACTTTATAAATACAACTTTTCAACAAATAAATATGTATTTCGTAATTTTATAGATAAACCACCCGTTCGTTTTCCAATTATATAAATAAAATTAAATATTTTAGAAATACAGCAGTTCGCTAGTACTGCACTGGGTGGTAAGCGTGTCCGTTCTCTAGTTATAAGATAGTATTTTAGTATATGTAGTATGGAGTTCACTGACTACAACTTATTGCAAATGAGAACCGCCATTCGACATGTTGGAAATAAAAGAATAACCATATAATAACTATAATAATTACTTGTTAAATAATTAGCCTTTCACTAAAGAATATAGCTAAGTAAAAATTTAAGAAAGGTGTACCCCTTGCCACATTAATATTTGTATCTTAAATACTAATTTTGACAACTAAGTTGCCATCCTCAGTAAATAAAAATATGTGTTTTTTTTTACTTATTGAGGATGACAACTTAATGTTATATAATGTTAATGCTTACATATTTGTATTTATTTTACATCTGTTAATTATATGAATTGTAGTCCTAAAATCATTATATTTCTTATAAAATATTGTATTGTTTCTCTATATACATTTTATTTGATGCTAGACGTTATAAATAAGAACGGAAAATCCCTAAGATAAAGCTTTGTAATTTAGTGCTATACATGTTATGTTTATATATAAGCTTGTGTAAACAATTTAAAATATTAATTTTTTGTTTATCCAACTAATTCAATACACAATATGTACTCTTCTATTTACTTTATTTTCTTCATAAATTCTAATATAATTGCGTAATATGTGAATATGTTTTTCACATCTAGAATGTTGAATGTAGACGTTTCAATCGCAAATTCGTAAAAGCAAATTAGAACCTAATATTAAGAAAATTTATTTATACATATTTATCCTACATCATCCAATTTAATATATAAATAAAATATAGGTAAATGTGCTGTAGAAAATATCTTTTGTATGTGTATTCTTGCTTAAAAACGATACATATTTATTTATAAAATTATATTTAATTATTTTAGAAATTTATAATCGCAACTTTACAAGAAAATGCAGGAAGTTTCTTTTGATCTTAAAGCGAAGAATTTATACATAAGAATTATATTTACACACATCTAAATAAATAAAACGTCAGAGCAAATGAAAGACTTTAAAAATAGATGGTATAATTAAATTACTAAAAAATATTGGTGCCCAAAAACACTACTAGTTTATGTGTACAATTACGGTAAAACATATCAATGGTTACAAATTGATACAGATATGTTAAAAACGGACATACACAATGTATTTTACCAACGGTCACTTCAACTACAGATACATGTGTTTCGATCTCACGATCTCTTCAGTGCAGTTGTTAAGTGATATTGTGACGTAAGTCATCCGCAAATACGTCAGGCGACGGTTTGGCGATGATATCATGCGCCGAGCATGCTATCTGTCGCGCGGAAGATTCAAGAAGCGGAGATCCGGATTGTTCTCGAACCTCGCAGGACTTATATATATATATATTGTTGTGATGCAAGACATACCCTTTGAGCTGCATCTAAAATGGGAAAAATAAGATATTCAAATTAAAAAAGTAATAAAAGGTTATATAAGCGGTGTTATTAAGTTTTAATAGTGTCGAAGTGTATACGAATTTATATAACGATAATATAACATTCTTAAAATTTCTATATTTATATTTCTTTCATCAATTTCTTTTTTATTATTTCAAATTCAAATTTCAAATATTAGCGCGAAATCACCAATATTTAAATTCATATGCATCTTTATTTTATATCGACGCTAGTAAGACACGCCCACTAATTGACAACTTTAAAAAATGTAAATATTTATCGTGCGCAGTACACAATTTGTAGCATTAAGATTCACCTTAACCTTACCTGATAATTTGTTAAATAATTTTTTAAATCTGTGAGAATATTAAAATTAGTTAAATTTAATCTATTAAAATATTTTAATAAGGTAAAACATCGAGACTTTTTTGGCATTATTAGATAGCTAAGTTTGGTAAAACAAACAGACGCTATCGGCATCATCTTTTGAAATTCATAAAGTAAGAGACGCATTTTTCGACCGAATCTTAGAAATCTTAAAATATCAATAATTCAAAACGCTAATTCAGTGAAAAAGTTATCAAAAGTATCCTGCCTTAATATTAATACAATCAACAAGTGAAATTCTACAAGATATTTAGACTTTTACGTATAAACGTAAAACAAAGCGTCATTGACATAGTATCATCCATAATTACAAGGAATTCTGGAGATATATTATCAAGAAAGAACCACAGACCATCTACTGAACTGTGTATCGTCAATCTTCGTCAATACCTTATATTCAGCAGCCAAACAAGAACGCAGGGAGATATTAGACATTTGGAACCAAGTCCGAAGAAAAACTTCGATAGCGTCATCAAGAACGGCTACCCACACCGCCAACAATTTGATCAGCGATCGGACTATTTTCGAACGCCGAAACTTATCCATTTTGAAGCGTGCTATCTACAAATCAACAACAGGTTTACTATAAACACTGGCTAAAGACATAGCGTATTTATTATTCAATTTTTCAATTCTTTTAATTATTCACAAATAAAATTCTCGATTTTGTTTACCTTAACCTATAACGTCCTATACTAATATTAATATTAAATAAAACCAAGTTTAACGTAGCAACATTAATTTAAAAGGTACTCACCTATTTATTTAAAAGATCATTTGTATTGTAATCCATATTTTTATAATTTCGTAACACACATAATTTTTTTTTCTTGTTAACACCTTGTTGTCACTTATATATAGTTCATAAATCTAACCCATTCCAATATATGTTATTTTTATTACAGTTTTCTTCTTTAAATGCAATAAATATTATATTTTTATATCTATATCAATCTTTTATTTGTTTAGATTTAGTTGTGGGAGTTATTTCTTTAGACATTAACATTATAAATTTACAATTAAAGAAGCAGCTACTTATCACTCACGAGGAGCCTGAGATATCGTATTTAATTAATCTTATTATATAGTTTTCTTGCAATCTGAGACTAGTTGGCAATATTGTACAGAGCTAGCGTAATTTGAAGAATTATCTCATGTTAAAAGGCGCCCAATTATTAATTTCAAAGTTATTTTTACTATATCATTTAACAGCTTCACTTACATACATAACAATATATATATATATATATATATATATATATATATATGTATATAATAACTTCGTGACCTTGGTATGATATGGTAAACCTAATCAGTAGGCGATTAAAGGTCTGTATATTACTTCAAAATATATGTATTTAAAAAACTCTACATGTTTCGGCTGTATACGCCTTTTTCAAGAGAATACAAAATATGAATTTTCATATTTTGTATTCTCTTGAAAAAGGCGTATACAGCCGAAACATGTAGAGTTTTTTAAATACATATATTTTGAAGTAATATACAGACCTTTAATCGCCTACTGATTAGGTTTACTATATATATATATATATATATATATAGAGCGTTCGCCAGGGAAATTCATTCATTGAAGAAGTGGGCACGGCCAAGTTGACAGCAGTTATAAATAATGTTATCTAAATATGAAATAAATACTTTTATTATTGTGATTAGTTTTGAAGTGTTATTTAGTGCGTTTTATTATTAATATAGTGTTTTTAATTACTGTTAGTTTTATTTAAACGAACCCGAAAGACAAGTTCATGATAAGTACAATCTTATGCCGTCAGTTGACAAGAAATACCTCGTGACATCTGACGGTCAGGAAAGGCCCGCCGGTATGAGCGTTTTCTCACAAACGGCTAGGCCATTATTACGAAAGAAAGAAGTATGTATAATTGTGTAGTTCATTAACCCGTAATCAGATAGCTAAATATACCAAAAAAATAACATATCGATGTGTAAACACATCAAGTATTTGTGAATACAAATTAATACAAATATGTGGACAAACGTGGACATACATAACGTATTTAACCAATTCGGCATTCGTTGGGACTATCACCTTCTCATTTGTTTCGAATTTTTGGGAACAAGAAAAAAATCACTCGAAGCCAGATCTGGTGAATATGGTGGATGAAGCAGCAATTCGTATCCTAATGCTCATTTTACATGCGATTGTCGCTATAATTTGTTGCATTAAATTAAATTTTTCATTTGTACTGACAACTTGTGCAGTTGACGTCGCAGCTTGTTGGTCTGCAGTCTAGGGCAAAAGTGATTTGCCAAATTGTAGAATTTAATGCAACAAATTATAGCGATAATCACATTTAAAATGAGATTTAATAGTTATTAATTCTCATACGCACGAAGTTCGTCACAGTTCATATATATATACACGTAGTATGAAGCACTGGTGATCTGTAAAGACAGTGAAATGAGGCTTTCACACACAGATATATATATATATATATATATATATATATATATATATATATATATATATATATTCGACAAATGTGTGAAAGTCATATCCATTCGGAATGTGCAGATACCGGTATTTCATAGTTTTTACTAATCATCAGTACACATTATCCGAAAATAGACATGACTTTCATTTCTATACTGCGTGTATATATACGAATTATGAAAAACGCAATGTAAATGAGAATTAATAACTATTAAATTCCCACATTACATGCAATTGCTGATATAATTTGTTGTATTAATTTCTACAAATGATAAAATCGCATTTGCCTAAGAATGCAGACACAACATGTCGCGGCGCCAACCGTCCAGGTTGCCCGGACAACCTGGACGGCTTAGATCAACCGAAATTCCAAAAAAATTCTTCGTTGATATGTCAACGTAGATGAAAACCCCTGGATACTTAACTAATATATGATGAAAAAATCTTTGGATCGCGATAGCAATGAAGTGTAAAAACCATCTATAGATTTATTTACTTCTGTACTTTCTGTAATTTTAGGTTATGGTAATTAGTTGCATTTTATGTACAGTAGTTGACATAATTAACTAGGACAAGTAAAAAAATTAAGTAACCTTTTTTTTATAAAATTTAGTTGTTTAAATTTGGGTTTATAGTTATGACATTTGTCACGTTGATTTGTCAAAAATTTATTTGTCGAACTGAAGTAGAAAAAATGCCTCGAATTAACGATATCGTGAAGTGTTCTGTAATTGCTAGAGCGGAAGAAGGAATGTCGGTCAGACAGATTGTTCAGCGCTATAATATTAACAAAAATTCTGTCACTAACATTGTCAAAAAATGGAGACAAGAAGGGAGAATAGGAAGGAACCCAGGACAAGGACGACATAGGATTTCAAATGAAGAACAGGACAGAAGATTAATTGAGGTACTAAGGGAAAATCCATTTTTCACCGTAATTAGAGCTGCTGAAGAAACAAATTTCCCGGGATCTGCACGAACTGGACGACGACGTGTTAAAGAGTCGGACTTGCGCTACCGTTCAGCAGCAAAAAAAAATATTTTAAGGCAAGAACACAAAGAGGCGCGTGTGGGATTTGCTCTAGAACACATGGTTTTCCATAATAACTTTTGGAATAATGTCATCTTTACGGATGAAAAGACTTTTCAGTCCACATATAGTGGTGCTATTCGTGTATATCGACCTGCTTATTCACGGTACGATGAAAGATATATTAACAATTCAGACAAGAGTGGCAGATTTTCCATAAATTTGTGGGCTTGGATATCAGCCCGTGGACCTGGTGTTCTGTGGCATATTGACAGTAGATTTAATAGCGAAGAATACATACGGATCTTAGATAATATCATGTTGCCTTCTGTGTCCCAATTATATCCTAATAATGAATTTATATTTCAACAGGACAATTGTCCCAACCATACAGCTCATGCAGTAAAAAACTGGTTCAGAGAAAACAACATTAATATGCTTAACTGTCCTAGTCGCAGCCCCGACTTAAACTGCATTGAAAATGTTTGGGGACTGTTATTAAGAAACATCCGAAACCAAAATATTAGACCCAGAAATGCCCAAGGATTATTAGAAGTGATTAATAATGCATGGGAAAATGTTGTTACCCAAGAGTATTGTATAAATTTGGTAAACTCGATGCAACGGAGACTTACTGATGTTATCAACCGAAATGGTGCGATGACCAAGTATTAGAAAAGTTGTAGTTTTAAAAAATATATGTGTATTAAATCTTTACCGAAATTAAATTGTTCTGTTTTATATGTATTATAAAATTATTAACTTGCATTTGAATTACAATTCTGGTAAGTGAGGATGTCTGTCAAAGCCTTGTTTACATTAGAAAAAAAAAACACTGTCCTATTTATGTATGTCCATTACTGTATATTTTATAACCAGCTGACTTGAAAGTTGTCAAGTAAATGTCAAAACTAATTGAAATAAATAATTTTATAGATAAAACCTTGTTTTGTTCAATAAGATTATGGCCATGATTTTTTGAAATTCTATACGCGTAATCTTTATTAACTATTTACAGAAGAGAAGTACAATAACTGCTCAATATTATGTTGATGTACTGACACGTTTCGATGCCGAACTGAAGAAACGACTGCGTTTATTCAGAAAGAAGGTTATTTGTGCACTATGACATCCGCCAAAGTTTTCGAATTAGGATACGTATCGAACATATCACCAGATTTGGCTCCGAATTATTTTTTTTATTGTCAAATTTGAAAAAATGGCTTGAGGGAGAGAGATTAGGAAGGAAAGAGAAGGTGATACCCGCAACGAACTTCCGAAAGATTATTACTTTTTAGACTTTTTATACGGCTTAAAAAAGTTGAACAGTCGTTGGCCTAGGTGTATAGAATTATATGGGAATTATTTTGAAAAATAAAATATATTTTTTACCCCAAAATAAATATTTCATTGAAAAGTCGTTCTCCTGTCAAATCAACTTCACGGAATACCATAGAAAGATTTTAAAACCGTAAAAATTTATTTAGACTACCTATACTCGTATTTTTTAATTCGAAGGAGTCTTTTTTAAATTGTAGCGCTAAAAAGTAGAGTTGCTGCTATTGGCAGTTTTCGACAACAAAATACATTAGCGAAATTCGACATGTTGCAATTCCATTAGTGTAATTTTTCTCGAAAACCGACCAATAGCAACCCTACTTTTTGGCGCTTCATTTAAAAAACACTCCTCCGAATTAAAAAATAGAATGTAGCAGAGATTAAATAAAGAACATGGAAAATAATCAAATGCGATAATACTGGAAAAGTAAACTGGTATTCTCTGTAATTATGTTACCTGTAAAGGCCAACCGAGATATTGATAATTTTTTTTGTGTTTGTTTTAAATAATTGCTTCCTTCAGAAAGATTTTCTTAATAAATTACATAATGTTATAAAAGTAACGATTCCTTGAGATCGTTCTATTTTTAGAAATATCTCGATTTTAAAAAAATCCGATTCTCGCAATATTTATATTTTTCTTCATTCACTAGACATTTTTGAAAACCGGTATACGATATGTCGTATATATTTAATGTTGAACATACTTCCATGTATATTTTGAAACCCATTTATAAATTGGAATGAAACATTCGACTTCGAACAATATATAACCTTGCGAAACCTTAAAAATTTCATTTGTTTTTAGCTGTTTATGTTATGGATATTTTTTATTTATTTATGCAATATTCGTAGTATTTGCAAGGAAGTACTTCTAATATTATCATAGGACGAGAGTACAATCTTAAATAATTGTAAATATTTAAGGTAAAAAGAACTAGTCTTTGGAAATCGACAAAAATTATGGATTAATAGCAATGTTGTATATTTATAATTTACAAAGAGTCTTTAAATTTAATATACCATAATGCAATTATCTATACATATATATATATATATATATATACAAGACAAAAACGGAAAAAAAAAAAAAAATATATATATATATATATATCTCCCATTAGAAATAACAATGTTAACTTATACCCCTAAATACGGTCCTGACTACCATGCTCATTCCAAAAAACAGAAATTAAACCCCCGCAAACTAAAGCATTAGTTCACTAACAAAATCCGCACAAGCATGTTCGTTTTAAGAAAATTGGTCCTCGGTGTCCAAGCACATGTGGCACATGAATGCGTATCCGTGTAGAAAAAACAACAATGTGAGTTTGATTTGACTTTCTTTGTTCCTTTACGTATTGTATTGTAATTCAACTTTCCTGTTCATTTTAGCCATTCTTATTTTTATTTTATGTAAGTTTCAACGTTAAATGTTAACTCAATTTGTAATCATCTTTAATCTAATTTTAAACTTAAAATTTGTTAATATTTGTTAAGTCTCCAATTAATTCATACAGATATTAATCACATAAATGTCCCCCTACCATTCTAAGCTATTTTAATTTAATGTTATTTAATTTTCAACGTAAAACACTAACCTAATCCGTAATTCATTTCTTAATATAATGTTAAATTTAAAATGGTTAATTCAATTGTTATATCACACAAAACAAACACAGTTCTCATGTTCATTGTAATGATTCTTGTTTCCAGATGCTTGAAAAAGACTGAATTGATAAAAGTCGAAACGTCGCAAACAAACATCTAAATTCAATAAAAGGTCGCTAAAACCAATAAAAATCTATTATTTTTAATATATATATATATATATATATATATATATATATATATATATATATATATATATATATATAACAAGTGTTCATTTGAAAAGTCAATCTAGCATGTGATTTACTGAGAACATTTTGAAGTATGTCGTAAATTAAAATTTACTACTTAACCTACGAAGTCGTATATTTTGACAGTTTCATACATACAAATAAATAACAAATAATAGGTGTTTATTGAAAACTATAACAAATGTTGAAAATGTTGTCCTTCAAGATCAATGCACTTTAAAATCCTCCGTTCAAAATTTCTGATGATATTCTGCAACATTACTGGATTGTTATTAATTTCCATGCATTTCTGTTCGATGCTCTGTAGCATATCATTCAAATTCAATATAGGTCTTCGAAATATGTTATTTTTTAGATAAGGCCACAAAAATATGTCGCAAGATGTTAACTCGCATGAACGTGCAGGCCAGGCAATTTCAGTATTTCGACTAACTATACGCTCATCAAAAAATTCTCTTAAATAATCCAAAGATTCTGCAGTACAGTGACAAGGTCCTCCGTCTTGTTGGAAATATGCATTTTGAAGTTCATCATCACGCAACTGATTGACAAATGGTTGTAAAATTTCCGTACGGTACCTTTGAGCAGTTAACGTTCCCTGCAAAAATATTGGTTGTATATAATCTATTACAAAATGTGGAAACTCCTTGAAATTCTACCATGCAATCTTGAACTGAATAAACCCATAAACCATCAATTTTATTGTCACTTTGAAAATAAGCCTGGACTAAAAAAATTTAATGTTCTAAAGTGAAAGCCATTTTAAAACTGAGAAGCAATTTATTTAAACCAGAATCGACGCACGATTATTTTATGCACTAATTGATATTTGTGATTGACATTATCAAATGTCATTTGGATTTACGTTTACAGAACAACAAACACATACTAATATATTAGCGTCTTATTCTATCAAAATTTCAAATTAATCTAGATTGACTTTTTAAATGAACACTTGTTATGTATATGTAAGAACGGATACACAACACATACAGTGTGATTTTTTTTTGTTCTTTTTTCTTTTAATTTTCCTCTCATTTGTTAATCTCATGTATGTAATGAGAAAACAAATTTGTGTTGAAATAAAGGATATATTATTATTATTATTATTTTAAATGATTGAGGGTAGTTAAAAGTTGCCACCATACTAAATTGCTGAAATGTTAGCCACACTGCATATACGTTTCTGTAATTTTGTATTCAGTGACAGCTCGTATTTAACGGCAACTGTTTTATTATGACATATCAAAAAATATTTTAAGTATTTTTTTTACTTTACTCCGTTCACTGTAAGTTGTTGACGGTTAACTGATAATTACATAATAGGTTATGTCTGATGTCACTTAAGTGATATATGGGTTATGTTTTTGTATTAATCCATGGTGATCGTCTAATAATGAAGTAAAAAGCTATTAATGAAACTTAGAAGTTATTCAAGTAATTTATAAGTACATACATAATATATCAAATACATAACAGCTAATTTTGCTAGCCATATTTTTCTATACATGAAACAATTTATAATCAATCACAAAATAAATTTAATAAGAGAGAGATCGCATTACTTTGCTTGAATGGTTTACTGCATATAATTAAAGCGGATGAGAAAAAGGACAAATATTATAGGAGTCGGCAATAAATAATGTATGAACATAATCCAATAAAATAAGTAAAAAGTTTATAAAGGAGCTATTTATTTGAATATTAAACTCAGAGTATCTATTTACAACAAACAGAAAATGTTTTGTAATATCAATGCACTAATTCTATTGCAAACATATGAAACTCATTATACAAGGTGTCGTATCGTTATGTTCAAATTTTAGGAGTGTAAAGTGGACTTCATTTCAAGTAACAAAAACGCAAAACTTGTATATCCATTTTTATTAGTTTCAAAGTTACAGATCTATGAATGTGATTGTCAGATCATGAAAAAAAATGTAATACTTAAGTCAATACAAACTGATTTTATTTAAAAAAAGTTAATAAGATAAGATTCAATAACAGGCCTGTGATTGTTAACGTCGCATAATAAAATGTCATTCTAAAATAAATAAACACGTGTCGTAGTGCATACAGTAGTTTCTTGGAGATCTACAAAAAAGAGTACTGGTAATTGATTTATGATAAAGAAGGTTCTTACTTATTTCGTAAGTGTCGAACCAGTAATTCCATACAATAAACAAATGTTCAGATGATTGTTAACGTTGCATTTTTTAATAAAGGATTACATTACGTTTCAGTTCATACAACAGCTTATTAGTGAGTGGACACGTTTTCTTTATTCAAAATGCCTTACCGATTTTCTTCTCAAGAGTATGCGGACATGCATTTTGTGTATGGCTACTGTAACGGCAGTGCACGTCAAGCAGTTATTGAATATTGAATACTCATTACAGAACGTTTCTGGAAGTACACAGACAATTTCGGGAATGCGGACTGCGTGATTAATCTTTTCGACCGAGGAGTAAATTTGTCAGCAGACTTAGAGGAAGAAGCAGTAGGCTATTGTTCCAAGGGATCCAACTCTCAGTGTACGTCAAATCGCTAGACAACTAGCAGTGTCACGAACGACAGTTTGGCGAATTTTAAAACGTGAGGGCTTATATCCGTACCACTATCGCAGGGGACACGGTTTGCTTGAAGCAGACTACTATGCTCGTCTAGTTTATTCTACCTGGATATTAAGACAGTCACGGCTTCATTTTAATTTCTGCAGAACAGTCCTCTGGACAGATGAATCTACGTTCACGAGAAATGATGTTACAAATCTGAGAAACCTGCACAGGTGATCATCAGAAAATTCCAAAGCTATACGCCAATCTAAATTTTAACATGAATTTTCTATTAACGTTTGGTCGGCCCTAATCGATAACTTGTTGATTGGTCCTGTCGTTCTTCCTGGGAGGTTAAATGCGGACAATTACCTTCAATTTCTTATTGACGAACTGCCAGGTATTTTAGAGGATGGCCCACTGAATGTTCGACGAGACATGTGGTTTCACATGGATGGGGTACCACCACATTTCGGAATTGCTGTCCGAAATTGGGTTAACGTCAATTATCCAAGATGGATTGATCGAGGTGGTCCTGTTGGATGGCCACCCAGACCACCCGATCTTAATCCCTTTGACTTTTATTTATGGGGTACATGAAAAATTTAGTCTACGCGCAAGTTTCGAACACAAGAGAAGAGTTGTTGGATCGTATTCACCTGGCTGCCGAGCAAATCCGACAAAACAAGTTTGAAATTACGATAAGTACTTTTTCTATTGGCTTACCGGCACAAGCCTGCATTCAACAAGGAGGTGAACATTTCGAAAATATTATTAATTGAACTTTTTTAAATAAAATCAGTTTTTATTGACTTTAGGATTACATATTTTTCATGATCTGACAATCACATTCATAGATCTGTAAATTTGAAACAAATAAAAATGGATATATAAGTTTTGCGTTTTTGTTACTTGAAATGAAGTCTACTTTACACTCCTAAAATTTGAACATAACGATACGGGACAGCTTGTATACCAGCATGATAGTTGTCCTGTACATACGGCTAATGTTGTTAGAACATGGCTATATAACAATAACATTGAAACCTTACCGTGGCCCGCTAACAGCCCAGATTTGAACCCCATTGATAATATCTGGGGTTTATTAACTAAAAAATTATATTCTCAAAATATTAATTTTCTTAACGTGAATCACCTTTGGGACTCTATAGAAAATGCTAGCGGCAGATGAAAATTACATGCAGCAATTAGCAAACTCATTGCCCCATCGATTGAATAGAGTCATTGAAGTAAATGGTAGTATGATGAAATATTAATGTTCTCTTGTGATGGTTTTATATTTATTTTTATTTGTATTTTATTTTTCGTGTTAAATATTAAACAAATGTGTAAGTAGTAAATTTTCTTTATACGCATACCTACATAAGATCATACCAAAAATTAATAACCTTGATAGTTCTATAGAGGATGAATAGAATCAAGCATTTTGACAACTAATGTCAATAATGAAGGCATTACTTAATCTTTTAAATATGGGAAAAATAAACCGTTTTCACAGTGATAAAATAAATGCCAGAATAAGACGTGTACGCCAATTTATTGCACAGAACTGTACATTGCTAGTGCAATAAATTTACTTCATTTTGAGATTGGTTTCATTATTTTATCTTTTCTTATTCTTATTTTATAGAGTTGAAGAGTTTATATGTCAATTCGCCTGCGTATATTGTCCAGAAGTGTACACGAAAAACCTGTATGTCAATTTCTCAATATGTTTAGCAATTCAAAAATTATTTATTTACCATTTGAGTTCATCGAACCCAGCCACATATGTAGTTCTTTTATTCACCAACTTTACTTTTAAGATTTAATTGCACATAAATATGTCTTGGATTATTGGCTGTATCCAACAATACTTTATTACTTTTTGCACTCTTTCGTATTCTTATGTTTCTCTGGAGAACAAGTTTAATTGGTTAGGCGCTTGTTATAGACGAGTGTTTTCCCGAAATAATATTCTTGTGTACATATGCTTGAACTTTTGAATATCAGTTATTATTAAAAGGTAAATACTGTGTTGTAAAATTGATTCCCACCGTTATATTTGATAGCGCTTCACTTTTTTTCATGTAAAAAGGTGAATGACACATTCTTAAATAGTTTATTATAAAAAACGACCGTTATGGGAAGCAATAAGAGTTTAAAGAACTGAGAAAAAAAAGCAGCAATCACTTTAGAAGCATTTTATTAATGTGTTTGCCAATATGTGCGAAAATCAATTGCCGTACGTAAATACCTATGCTTTTCACATGCAATTCGAAATAAGAAACAGGTAGGTTAGTAAGTTTTATAATTAAACTCGTAATTGCAGGCAGTAATAAATAATAATGTATGTACATTGATAAATGTGTAAATGGAAAATATATTTGCTAAATATTTATAATTAGAGCAGACCAATTTCCGTGCGCGCCATGAGCGCCGGTATGGGAGTGTAATTCGTAATATATTAGAATATGCGATAGAATAGGGGCGCAACATGAGCTTGTTACCGATATAAGTATAGAAGTAGAGACATTTATTCTATCAGAAATAATTAAATAAACATTTGGTTTTCTGCTATTAAAGTAATATGCATAAACACACGAAAAATAAGAATAGTACATATTATAGCAGCGTTGTATGTACCTATAAATAAAATGGAAAATGTATGAAATCAGTGATTGTGTGCACGACAGAGGATTTAAAAAAACACCGTTTTAAGAGTTTTCCAAAGATGGACAACCTAGAGAGACTCGATTGTATATTTTCAACATCAGGTGCGTTTCTAAGGTTATTTCTGAAAAACATGTCCGCCGTGAGGAAAAAATATGTTTATATTCGGAAAACGAGCGTTCTACATCTAGTGATGTTATATTCGCATAATCAAAATACTTTTTTAAGCAACTTAACGCATCTGTAGACGTGCCCTCACAAATACGTGTTAAGGTTCAAAATCTGCAATTCTGTCTAAAACACTTTCAAATTTAATTAGAACACTTTCACTTTTTGCGTCTTCTACAGCACACAGTTGTGCGTGAACATCTTTAACGATTTGCAGTGATTCCTCTAACGACAGCGACGAATTTTCTAATTTTGTTATTGGTTCTGCTAGTCCCAAGTAATTCTCACGAATACTTTGTAAATCTATTTTAATCTGGTCATCTTGAAATTTTTTCTGGCTTGTATTGATAGCTGCACTTTCTTTCGGATCGAATGATAAAACCACGTTTTTAATTTTTTCAAAATGTTCATGATAGTAAAACCCCGCCCGTAACCATGTACCTCAACGTGTCAGAATCGGCTGTGGTGGCTCAGGGGTATGGCGACACAATTTGTGAAATTTCGGAATACGTTTTAGAGATTTAAGGAATACTGGCTTTGTACTCGATATTAAAGCATCTACCTCTGGATAACATCTACGAACTTGTTCTGCCACAAGGTGTAGAGTATGGAGTTTACAAGTAATATGTAACAAGTTAGGACAATATTTTCTAAGAGACCGGCCTACAGAACACATGGTCGCGGCACCATTGGTCATAAACATTAATACTTGGTCTGTCGAAAGTTTAAATTTTTCCAAATATCTAATAGCACCTCTGAAATTTTTTCGGCATTACATTGTTCTAGTCATCTGGATGCTAATAAAATTAAAGACGTTGGTTGATGTGGTTCCATATTACGCGCCATCACATTAACTACAGATTGTTTTTTGCCGTCAGTTGTTTCGTCCACACATAACCACAGTTTTTAATTTTTCAGTTCGGCTTTGATTTTATTTTCAACCTGTTTACGCACCGATGGTAAATTCCTTCGTAACGTTGTCGTACTCGGTAATGTTTGATTCGCGTATTTATTCCAAAATGAAATAAATGAATCATTACTTAACAAGGTAAACGGCAGTGTACACACAATCATAGTTACACATAGTTCATGTATAAACTGTTGTCGATTAATTTTGTTATTATTGTGCTTCGAACTGCTTACGTGTTCTTTACAATGTGTTTTTAACCAACACATTAGATATGTATTGCACACTAAACATTTAATTTTTGAGCCATCAAATATTAAGTCCGGGAAATCCATAATAAACTTATTCACTTCGTCTGACAACGGTCGTTTTCTCGATTTATGTGTCGACAACATTTTATTACGTATGCTTGCACTTACATGCAGTCTAAGCAAGTACCAAACACATATTGAATACTTTTTATTAGTTCTGATGCAATACAATCATCCTCACATCGGCGCACATGGCGCGCACGGAAATTGGTCTGCTCTATTTATAATTTAATTTAACAATACAGGGATGAATCACAAAAATAATTCACAACTTTTAATTTTTTCAACTCCTATATATTTAACAAAGTAATTTGAAACATACTTGAGAAGGTAAAATCTCACCAAATTTTGTATAAAACAAAAACAATTTTAATAATATAAAATATTAAAAATCGGATGTGAAGAACACAATACGAGTTTATATTTGCGTGAAAGTATTTTTCCAGACATGCAGACACGTGTTTCATCTTACTAGAGAATCATCAGTTCATGTCACTGGAGGGATACTATACGATCAGATCCTGTATGTGGAATCGTTAAGGATTCCGCTAAAATGGAGATCTGGTTATGGCTAGAAAGAGAATATAAAGAGATATGGAGGGTAACGGAAAGTCAACCCCATACTAAAACACTACTAAGGGAGCTGGACGCTAGGATTTCAGCCAACCTAATTCGTAGAAACAAAAAATAAATTAAAATTATTACCGGCTTAATAACCGGAGATTTTCCTTTAAGGAAGCATCAGTACCGCATGGGCTTGGTCAGCGAGCCTTGGTGTAGGAGATGTGAAAAATAGGAGGAAACCTTCATGTAATATGCACTTGTGAGGAACTGATAGAACTCAGACAGAAACATTTCGGAAGATATGTATTGGATCCTACGAGGGTACTCAAACTTCCCCTGAGGGGGATAATGGGTTTTATCGAGGACACAAGACTAACTGAACGGAATTGAGAGATCTATAGGGGGTGGTACAAAGAGCACTGTGCTCAAATGCCTAGACGTGCTAGCGTCCAACCCAAAAAATTAGAAGAAGAATAAGATATACCAAGATATGAAATATGAAAAGCTCTTGAAAAAAGGGGAGTCAACAAAAAAATAATACGGAATATCCAACGGTTATATCAGAACAACGTAAATTATATAATAAGGCGGAACATGAGATCCGAGGGATTTGTATCTCAAGATGGGTTAAGGCAGGGCGGAGGATTAAGTCCCGTACTGTTCACTGTATTTGTGGACGATGTAATAAGACAATGCTCAATGCAGACGAAAAAAATTCAAATTGGGTACAGAAATCTAGAGATGATACAAGTAGCTGAGGCAGCATTCGCAGATGACATAGTACTAATAGCTGAAAATGGAAATAACCTGCAAGAAAGTATAGATATATGGAACGAAACACTTAAGAAAAAAGGAATGAGTATAAATAAAAATAAAACAAAAGTAATGACCACAGGTGAAGAACAACTAAATATCCAAATTGAAGGAATAACTATTCAACAAGTAAATGAGTTTCATTATTTAGGTATCTGATAGAAAACACTGGGAGAAATTAGTCAGAAATTAATGAAACAATTGAAAAGGTAACCAAATTGTATTACGCAATGAATAAGAACTTCATTATGAAAAAAGAAATATCACGAAACACCAAGATAAAAGTATTCAAAGCAGTCTACAGAGCAGTTCTGACATACGAATGTGAATCATGGCTACTTAATAATAGACAAAAAAGCAAAATCCAGGTTGCAGAAATGAGATATCTTAGGAGAGTGAGAGGCGTAACTAGAAAGGATAAAATGAGAAATTCACAAATACCAGAGGAACTGGAGATACAATCGATAATGGACTTTATTGAACAGCGGTAACTACATTGGTGGGGACATCAACGAATGGGGGACACTAGACCAGTAAAGCTAATATATGAAGTCAAAGTCCAGTATCAAAGGAAAAGAGGAAGACCGCTACAGGTATGGGAGGATGTCATTGGAAATAGCATCCAGAAGAGGGGAAAGCGCTGAAAAGAAGCAAAATCACTGGCCAGTAACCGAACATTATGGAGAAATCTTGTGCATAATTTAGATTAAGACTGTACTTACCCGACACCCTTTAGGGTAATAGTTATTTAAGTAATAAGGGAGGTAAGTAACATTTACTAGTGGAGGACTAGTTTGCGTCCGAGGGCTTGCCCGAGGACTTGCAATAGAGTTCGACACTGGTAAATGTTACCTCCCGAATTGCTTATAACATTTTTCCCACTCCCCAGACAATAAAATCCTCAAAAATTAAATGTAATCATGATAAACAGTAACGGTGAACAACCTCGGAATTTAATAAATTAGACATTAAGTGTTGCTGATAAAGTAGGTGATAATAACATTTAATTATCAAGAAATATAAATAAATATCCCAATTTTGTTAATAATGTTACTAATTGTACAAACTGTAATATTACCATAAATATAAATTAATAGAACACGTGTTTTGATGCACTTTCTTTCCCTAAAGGACGTAAGTAAATTACTTACGCCCCGTTGTCATAACAATCACAGTCATTTCAGTAAAACCAACTTATAACTCTATAGAAACAATGTATTAATGGTATGCTTACTATAAGGGGAGTGGGAAAAAGGGTTTTTGATATATATATATATATATATATATATATATATATATATATATATATATATATATATATATTAACAATAAACGAAACCACGAAATGATTAAAATCTGGCAACTTAGCCTTTAATTTTACCACCGTTCAAAAAATGTACTTGTATCAGTTGATGTTGGTGAGCGTAAAAGTTCGTGATGCTATTCTGCAAGACCGAAGGAGAACAATCCATGAAATTTGTAACATCGTCGGCTTGTCATACGGCGTTTGTCAGCGCATTCCGTCCAGCGAACTCAATATGCGGCGTATTACGACAATGTACCATCCCACACGTCGCTAGTTATGCAGAAGTCAGTTTCTAGTCTCAACGAATGCAACGATACTACCCCACTCTACATACTCCCCAGATCTTGCTCCTTGTGCCTTCTTCCTGTTTCCGAAGTTGAAACTGAAAGTTAAGATCCAGACCGAATTGCAGGCAGTGTTGAACAAGTTAATACGCGAAGACTTCCAACACCGCTTCCAGTCTAGACAAGTCTCTGTGCTTTTTTTCACATCCCGGGAATTTCTGGGTAGCACTTCGTAAGTACAATTAGTGAGTGATCTGTTCTTCCGTTGCAATTTCAAGTACAATTTATGTATTTCACTCTGAAATAATTTCCAGATCAAATTGGAAAATATGCGTCATTTGACACGGACAAAATGTTAAGTTCAGTATGTAATTTTCACCATAAAATTGGAAAAACCGCGTTGACCAATCAGAATATAATATAACATGGCACCATTAACCAAAATTTCTTTTCAATTTTATGCGCCAATAAATTATTGTTTTCTTCGTTTTTAATTCAAAACTTTCGCAAACATAATGATTTAACATGTAAAAACAAGAGAATTATAATATAAATTAATTTATTATTCAATGAAACATGTCCTACTGTTCTATTTTTAAATGATTTTTTACATTTAAAATTCAAACGACCGTTTAAGCAATAACATTGAGAGTTGAAACGGTCTTACTTTCCATTTTGTTGTGTCTTATAAAATACCGGTGCTCTCTTAAACTACTTGGTATTGAGAATTTTATGTTATCATAATAAATTAGTATTTTTAATAATTCAACCTTTCATGCTTTCGTTTTTTAATTAGTCCAAACTGTTTTTAGCGGCCTACTGAGAAACTTTTATATGACTCATAAACATCATATCAGATTAAGGTTCGATTTAGACAGTTGCCTATACTTACTATACACTATATAACGGGTGTTCAGAAACATTCGAAGTCAAAGTAGGCCTTGAAAATATGAAGTCATGTCTGAGATAGATTGATACATTTACTTAATACAATTTTATAGGTTATCAAATTAGTATATTAATACTTAAGTAAAGATATACGATTTTTTGTTCAGTACCCACTTGACTTCGAATGTTTCTGAACACCCGTTACTATACCACGATGGGGCCATCTATTATAATAAATAATAGTTCAAAAAGCTATCTATTTACTAGGCCAAGAAGATTTTTCCTATACATGTAAATTATTTTTAGAAAGGCAGAAATGAATAGATTTAATTCCGTATATCTTAAGTGTTAACTTTGAGAAATCCATAATTCTACAATTCTACGTCATTTAAAAATTTGATCGTAGAAAACACGTTATATGACACGCACATTCTTACTTTTGGATAATTGGCTAAGTAGCTAACGCCGTGTGGAAACTGCTAGGTAGCATAAAACCAATTATAGAATACTATTGATATTTAATGAACAACACTAGAGCAGTTTCTATTATCTTGAAATTAATAAAATAAAATAATACTATACTTTGTTTTACCACTTTATTCACATATAATCGTGACCGCGGTTTCGACATACAATGTCATTATCAAACCGCAAAAGTTACAGGCCTACATAGAACGTATAAATGACACAAAAATATATATGGGGGGGGTGGTTTATGATGTTATTTAAAATTTCTACTATATACTTAACTATTATATACAACATTGGAAAAGAGGTGTATATATAAGATCCAACTGCTCGTTTAAAACGATATCTATTGTGTTTTTCTGGCTTTTAAAAATCTCTAGGGCCTCTAAAATATTTAATTTACGACCTTTCTCGGCCAAATGCAATATTTTACGGTGACTAAATGTATGTCTTTCTGTAATAAGATGGTTTGCGAATGTTGAATCTGTCTTCTTTAGTTTATATGACCTCCTGTGTTCTTTTTCCCGTATAATAAAACTTCGACCAGTCTGACCTATATATACACTTTTACAATCATTACAATATAATTTATACACTCCTGATTTGTTATTGATATCTGTTTTAGGTTTTGCGTTAAAAATGAAATTACTTGTTTTTACATATGGTTTGTAAGCTATACTAACATTACTATTATTTTTTGAAATTATATTTCCAATTTGCTCGCTTATTTTACCGAAGTAAGTTAACGAGACAAATTGTTTCAAATTAGCACTATCTTTAGGATATACTAAACTAAGGGCCACTTGTAACTCTTTTTTCTTTAGTATACTGTCAATTACGCTACTTTTATAACTATTGTTTACCGCTATTTGTTTTATAGTATTGATTTCACGAACAAAAGATTCATTAGACAAAGGAATATTTAATGCTCTATGTATCATAGAATTAAAAAATTAATGTTTGTGTATCTTAGGGTGTAGAGAATCTTTGGGAATAATGCTATCAGTGAAAGTAGATTTACGATATATATCAAATTTTAAGCTCTGATCTAATTTGTTTAATTTTAAATCCAGGAAGTTAATACTGTTATTCTCTTCTATTAATACTGTAAAATTGATATTAGACGACATTCTAGCTTGCTTTATAATATTTATAAACATTTCTGAACTACATAAATTCAATCCATTCTAATATCTTATATATCTTATTGGAGTCATATTAAGGGAATAAACGACAGTTTTAATCCCGAGACAGTAAGTAATGCCTGAGCGACCGAAGGGAGCGATGGCATTTTCTGTTGAGGGATTATAGACGTTTATTCCCGAATTACATACAAAACTTCTCTCCCGACCTTAAATGTAATAATTTATTTCATTAATAGTTTGACAGTTGATTGATAAATTGATCTGATGTCATTCAATTAAGTTGGTTTGTCATGAAAATGTGCATAGTTTCTGGTTACTAAGGTAAAACGAGTTTGTTTGTGTCTTATTTTTTTTCCAAAAAAACGCAGTCCGTTTAAGTTATTGTGCAAAAATGAATATTAATGGCAGTGAAGGAGATAATTTTTGCACAAGCACTACTGTAAGCAACCGCCAAGTTAAGATATCAGATGATTGTCCATATATAAATATTGTAAACTCATCTAATGTTACTATTACGATTACAAAATAAAATTGATTGATATATTTAAATGCTTCGTCAATCTGACAGTTAAATTAATTTTGACTTAAATAAATGAACCAAAAGTCATTTACTACAGTATTCACTTTATTCCCTAGGGAAAATCGAATATTTTATTCCCTAGAGAATAAAGTAGTCTAATATATGTCAATTGTCAGATGTATAAGATGACACTTTATTCTCGGTCGGGAGAAATAATATGTTACTCAGGCGCGGCTCGTGATGACGTATTTGGGAGTGCAAGTACAATGATGCGAGTGCCTCATGTGTTTTCGGTGTTTACTAAGAAAACGTTACAGTTAGTACACGAGAATACACGAAGCACTCCCAAATATGTCATCACGAGCCGCGCCTGACTTACGTAAAAAATATATTCAAGACACATGACTCACATGAGTAAGAAAGTGTAAAATATAACAATTACGAGATAAGCAAACTCGTTAAATAGCGGTAATGAAATTAACACAGCACCAACCACAATTAAATCAAAAAATAAACCCGAAGTTACTTAATAAAAAGATAAAGATTAATCTTTTTATAAACACGACTTTCTTATCTCACATTACACTTGTCTCTGTGGATACAGCAAGCACGCATGCTTCGCATAAAAAAATACAGTACTATGACACCATCGAAAAGAATTTTTCTTTCCCTTTTCAAAAATGTATAATTTGTTATATCTGATACTAAAACTAATTTCAAAAATTATGTTACATTAACAAGTTAGAGCGGTTGTGACATTTGACAATAGAAGGTTTTGCAAACAAAGAAAGGAAGAAAACCTTTATTTTGCAACAATTATTTATTAAATTAAAAACAGACAGCTCAAAAAATACTTAGATATTATTTAAAACAAAATTATAATAAGAGATTTTAAAAAATGTTCAAACAGTTGACCATCATTTTCCAAATATAAATAGGATCTACGAATAGTAGATTTAACAACTTGTAAAATACGCCTTGGAATAGCTCGACATTCGTGAACCACGCTTTCACGAAGTTCATTTACGTTATTGTAGCTGCGGGTATACACTTTATCTTTAATGTAACCCCACAAATGGAAGTCGAGCGGCGTCAGATCAGGAGATCTTGGTGCCCATGCAACTGGTCCACGAGTTCCGATCCACCTGCTGCCAAACCGCTGACTGAGGAAATTGGTTACAATTCTGGAATTATGTGCTGGAGCACCGGTCTGATGAAACCAACAATTATAAGCCTCTTGTAAAGGTAATTCGCCCAGCAAGTCTTCAATATTATTTTGCAGTAAATGCAAATAAACGTCGGACGTTAGTGTTTCATTAAAAATGATTGGACCAATTAATAGTGACCCTAGTATGCCACACCAGACATTAAATCCAAAACGCATTTGATGTCGAGCATGTCTGATTACATGAGGGTTTTTTGTAGACCAAAATCGTAAATTTTGTTTATTGAATAAACCATTGTTTGTGAATCTAGCTTCATCGGACCATAATATTTGAGAAGAAAAATTATCATCATCATCGCATTGTCTAGTATACCATTCACAAAATTCTCTTCGTCTCCCATTATCCCCTGGTCTTAAAGATTGACATACATTGTATTTATATGGATTATATTTGTGGGAGGCCAAAAACCTATGAGCAGTAGATTTGAGAACGCCGGTGTTATGTTGAATTTCCCGAACTGATGTGTTTGGATTTTCAACAACAGCTTGTAAAACATTAGTTTTAGTTTCATTACTTATGCGCTGCAGTTTTACCTTTAAATTTCTGTAAGTAGAAAGATGAGGGAGGTTGTCTGCGTTCTGGATACTGGTTTATGTATATTTTGGCAGATTTCGTCGAATTTTTGTGACACAGAATGTAACAGGACAACATATCAAATTTGTTACTATTACTAAACGGCTCCATGACAACAAAATTATTTAATAATAATCACTAAATTTAGTATTTAAGTGGTACTTTTACTTTATATTTTATTATGTTAGGTATTTATCTTTCTATTCGATTTGTAAATTTCACACAACATAAACTAAATGACAACTATAAACAAACACTAACAATGACAGTTGTATCTTAGATTGTTTTATGTTCCCAAGGTTTCCTATTGTCAAATGTCACAACCGTTCTAACCTGTTAATGTAACAATATCTTGTTTTTTTTTAATTTTTGAAATTAGTTTTGGTATCAGGTATAACAAATTATACATTTTTGAAAAGGGAAAGAAAAATTATTTTCGATGGTGTCATAGCCCATAAGAAAAATGAAACTTGACCATTGTAGCTCAACTACTATAGCAGTATTTCAAAATCTAAATACACCACCAGATTTCTATTAAAAAAAGAAAGTGCAAATTAAATTTGTTTTACTTTAAAAATAAATGAATTATTAAAGAAAATCGAAAAAACAAAAATTCACTTTTTTTGCTATAGCGCCCGAAGTACGTTAAATATGCAAAGCTAGTGTATAGGGTTTGGTACAACTTTACTTGTGGAGTATTTTATCCCATTTAACCAAATCTCTATCTCTCATAATAAGCGAGATCCCCATGTTGAGAATGAATCTGTGAACACCGGAATGTGTGAATAGCTAAGCTATTACAGGAAAAGCTTAGCTATTCGAGAAGAAACACTTTGCACCGGCGTGGTAGGTTTTGTCCATCAGATGTTATGAGGTTATCTGGTGTCATTTGATAGGACAAAATTTGCTACATGACCGCGAAGTGTACCTACAGTCGTTTGTCTTCGTAAATCCGTCATTGACAAAGTCGTTAGACAGAAACGCATGCGTCTGATGGTTGAAGCAAACGCTGGTAAATACGTGCTGGGTGTCCATGTCTATACAGATACAAATTTGTTTTTATACAGATTTGTATTATTTTGTATCAAAGCTTGATGTGAATTGTCGCATCGATATGCAATTTGTTTTTGCTATCTTGAAACATATAAATTGTTAGATCCCAAATTGATATCCAAAGAATAATTCGATGCACTATACCCATCTTCAGCCTACGTCTTAAAACGTCAGACGCTGCAACTGTAAAATTTTTGACAAAAATTCCAATATAATTAGTTGTCGGAAGTGCACATAACCATATATCACTGCAAAGGTAATTTAGGTGGCTATCGAAATAATTTCTAAAAAATATAGCAATCTATTTAAACTGGGTGCGGGAATTTGTAACACCCTGTATATTACTAAATAATTTTATAATGTCCGCTGTGATATACTAGGTTTGTTTTGTTCCTAAAAATGAAAATGTTTTAAAACTGCATAGGACAAGATGCGGGAACACAAAAAATCCTATATTATTCAAAACTATTTAGGATTTATAAATTAACCAGAACACAAAAAACTTATTTAAAATCAGTTTTTGTTTATGTTATTTCTTTTAAATGTTTACTACATCTTGATATATATATATATATATATATATATATATATATATATATATATATATTTATATTTGGGTTTTATTCGCGTTTGCTAGTTTTTTTTTATTTTTCATTTTCGTTTTATATACCCCAAGTAATACAATGTCAATACAATTCGCGATGCTTTAAAACTCAGCTGCATATATTGTTTGTAAAACTATTTCATAAAAAAGTAAATTTAATTTATTCATATCGAACAATATACAATTCAATTTTAACTTTAAAGCGATAGGTTAAGTTAAGAATTTAGGAAATAAAACAGACCGTGGTAACTAAAAGGCTTGCGTATGTGAAACTGTTCGTAATAGTCCAGCGAAGTAGGGACATTAACGGACGATTTTGAATAATCCAGGATTATTTTCAAGTGAAACCAGAACACAAATTCATTTTGTCCGAAGTTGTACTCGTCAAAACGAGGACGCTTTTAAAGAACTGCGCATAAGTTGGCCGTCCTAGGATGCTTTTTTTTGAGAACCAGAACAAACCTACTATATACGTACAGAAAATCTCACTTTCCTATCTTTGTTAGTTTTCACGCCAAACTCCGTCGACACGCTTTATTTTACACAATAAAATATCACACAGTAATAACTAAGTAACAAGTAATACTGATAGTATTAATTACTTGAATAGCACGTTGAATTATATATCTTTATTAAAAAATTCATCTTAATTTTTTAAATAAATAAATAAATAAAAGCAATGTTGCTAAATTAGTAAAAGTTTTGTTGTGTATATTATGAGTTACATGGATGTGATAATTCTAAAACTATAATTATGTAACATTTTGCTGAATAATGTTGTATTAATTTTTATGTGCGGGTTATAAGTTATTTTACATTAAAATTCTTGTGTAATCATTTACGTTCCAAAAATTTCAGTGTTTTTTATCTTAAGTTTTATAAACGCGCATAATTGTGAGCAAACGTATTTGTATTTATCTCTATTGTAACTTAATGTTTCGGCTGGTAATAATCACTTGTTTATTCTCGACGTTACATTATAATTATTAGGTGAAATATTTAATTCCTTTAATTGTCTGGTTGTAATAAATAGTATCTTGTGAGAAATCTTGTGTTATTTGACTGTATCACTCTAAAATTATGAACCAATGAAAATGCAGGATTTTGGTGTGGTGGTCATGTATTACAGAGGTTATTCACGTATTATGACGCAAAACTAATATACGAACCTTTGTATATTCGGAATATACGAACTCTTGTATATTCGCTGCCAAAACTACGATTAGATTACTATGGTATCGCCTTCGAAAATTTGACATTATTTAATTGTCAGATTTGATAGTTGTCATCATGGCTCGTTTCGCACAACTTTTTTTCTTTTTATTGTCATAATATATCTATCTGTATACAATCGATATTTGAAAATTCTCAAAACTCGACGTATTGCCTAAGAAAAACACCACTCGACCGACCTTTCGGTCTCGTGGTGTTTCAGGCAATACGTCTCGTATAATCAAGTATTTTTAAGTGTCTTGTTGTATAATGTATGATTAGTTTGCCATAATATAGTGTAACAAGTAGGGCTGGGCGATACCGACGTTTTCGGTATCGGGTACCGATACCAATCGTGGTATCGATACTTACCGATGTATCGGGTCTGTGCACGGTATCGATTCGGAGTACCGGAATCGGTAAAGTATCGATAGGTATCGATGCTTTAGAATCGATACCTTAATTCGATACCTAGAAATCAATATTCATAACCCGTTTTCAAGATGTTGATTGTTTGATATCGGTTTCAAGAGATATAAAATTAATTTACCGATTCTACCATAACTACGGTATGAAATTTGCAATATTGTGAGATTTTTTTTGTAATAATTATAGTAGTTATGTCATAATAAGGATATTTGCTACACACAATAATAACATACTTTTAAATATATATTATATAATATATATAATGCATATATACTTAAAAATTCTTTACTTAAAAAGTTTTTGCATCCTTTATGTACATTTAAAAAAATGCACGAAGGTAAGCTATCCGATACATGGCTACCCGATACATCGCTACCCGATACATCGCTAACCCGATACATCGATACTTAGCGAGTACTGGAATCGGTAAGGTATCGATAGGTATCGATGCTTTGGAATCGATACCTTGAATCGATACCTTGGAATCGATACTTTGGAATCGATACCTTGGAATCGATACCTTGATTCGATACCTAAGAATCAGTATTCATAACCCGTTTTCTAGGTATCATTTGTTTGTTTCAAGAGATATAAAATTAATTTATCGATTCTACCATATCTACGGTATGAAATTTGCAATATTGTGATATTTTTTTTTTGTAATAATTATAGTTATTATGTTTATGCTATAATATGGATATTTGCTACGCATAATATAAAATTCAACAACATCCTTTGAAATATATACTATATAATATATATAATGCCATATATACTTAAAAATTCTTTACTTAGTTATTGCATCTTGTATGTACATTTAAAAAAATGCATAAAGGTAAGCTACCCGATACATGGCTACCCGATACATCGCTACCCGATACATCGATACTTAGCGAGTACTGGAATCGGTAAAGTATCGATAGGTATCGATGTTTTGGAATCCATACCTTAGAATCGATACCTTAGAATCGATACCTTCGCTATATGAGGTATCGGGTATTGGACGATGTATCGATACTTCGCCCAGCCCTAGTAACAAGTATATTCCTATTATTTATTTATACGAGTACGTTTTGTAGCTACAACTTTTTTGTTTAGATGCACATTCTCGGGGATAAATGGGGTTTTCGGGTTTCTTCCGCAATGTATTGGTTCTTTCTTTTAATAATTCAATGGAGGAAATACATTAGTGCTCGAATTAGTTCCTCTCTCTCCCTCCATGTATGTGGAGCGTGGAAAATCTTAAATAGGAACCCGTATATTTTATTACAGATTCGAATTCTACTGAAATAAGTACGTAGGATTTGTCTGAAACATTTTTTTCAATTCATTATAGATGGCGCTGTAATCGACGACATTCAATTTTTTCCAATTTCTCGCACTGAGAACCTATGCATACGATTTTGCAATACGTTTTCAATAAAAATAATACCACAAAGAATAATTTATCAAGAATTCTAAATCCAAAAACACCAAATAAACGTACAAAAGAAAGAAATAACTTTAAGAAACAACTTATTTTACTGAGTTCGAAGAATATTTCGAAAAGTAGAAGACTTGTTTGTGTTACGCTGTTAATAGTACCTACTACAGCTGGCAGAAGTCTTTATAATGCTGTCAATCTCTACGCTCAGCGTTTTCCACGGATAGGATTCGATCACGTACTATCGAACTGTTCACTACTGATGGAAGTAGTCAACCAAAAAAAAAACCCGTCAATTATATTTTACAACCCTGGTTACAGCTTTTTAAAAAGATTTATTTCTTCATTATTAAGGTAAATTAAAACATTAACGTAGATTTAATGTGTTGTTTATTTAAAAGTAAAACGGGAAGCGAACGATATAGCAACTGTATACAGGATTTAACGTAAAGCGTTAGAATCATTAATTATATTAACCCTTAACTGTGCTAGTGGGGTCCGCGCGGATCTGGCGGTATAGTGTTCTGTTAGCATTCTTTAGAGTATTAAACAGATGGCGTTGTGGGTCAACGTAATCTTAAATTAGGTTAGTTATAAGAGACGTGAGTAGCTGTAAAGTCAACAGCTAAATTATTTTGAAAATTATAAGACCTCGAATCTTTAAAGACCCCACCAACACGTAAGTGTACAGTGAAATTATTATTAGCTCTTCAAAAACCTAACTATATAATGCATTATTTTTAGTGTATTTTTGTCAATTTTACCATGTCAATGAATGAGTGGAGTAGACCTTTGACTGAATCAGAATTAAATGAAATAGCGAATGATCCAAATTTTTATTCCGATGAAGAAAGCGCAGCTGAGGAAAACGAATTTCAAGCTAGCGATCATGAAACAAATTCAGAAGCTTCTTCAGATGGCGATGAAAGCCATTTTGATAACGATTCCGATGATAGTAATGTATTTTATGGTAAGGATAAAAATTTTAAATGGCAGAAGGCATGTAAAAGTCGTTCACGTACTCGCACTCACAATCTGATTATACATCTACCAGGCCCCAAAGGGAGAGCCAAAAATATCGATAAAATGACATTACAGCAGTCTGGAAGTTATTTTTTACTGATAATATGCTAGAGACCATCTTGTTGCATACAAATGTGAAAATAAGGAACAGACATGAGCAATTTCAAGTACCTCGGCCATCGTACACAGCTGAACTGGATATGATTGAACTAAACGCTTTCCTTGGTCTTTTATATCTATCAGGTGTTATGAAATCTAATCACGAGGATATATCTGCTTTATTTGCCAATGATGGAACTGGTCGGGATGTTTTTCGGGCTACAATGAGTGTAACTCGTTTTCTGTTTATTTTGTCATGTTTGCGATTTGATGATGCACTTACAAGAGATCAAAGAAAAGAGCATAATAAATTGGCTGCAATACAGGAATGTTGGGATATTTTTATTGCGAATTGTGAATCTTTATATACTCCAGGAGAATATCTCACCATCGATGAGATGTTGGTACCATTTCGAGGCAGATGTTCATTTAAAATGTACATGCCCAAGAAACCGGCGAAGTATGGTCTAAAAATTATGTGCCTCTGCGATGCACACGTACTTTCTACCTGTGTAATGCATTTGTTTATACTGGCAAGGAAAATACAGTATCAATAGATAAAGTATCTGTACCAACCCGCGACGTCCTAAAGCTCATACCTCCCATACAAAACACAAATCGGAATGTCACAACTGATAATTGGTTCTCGTCAGTCGAGTTATGTAACAAACTGAGAGAACAAGGCTTGACCCTTTTAGGAACTATAAGAATCAACAAACCGCAATTACCACTTGAGTTTAAGCCTAACAGAAGGAGACAAGTGGGTTCTACGATATTTGGACATAACAATGATATAACAATAGCTTCATATGTGCCTAAAAAAAACCGATCGATGTCATTGATATCTACCATGCACCACGGTCAAAAAATAAGCACTGAAAATGGAAAACCTGATATGATCAATGATTATAATAGGACCAAAGTTGGCGTAGATGTATTAGATCAGTTATGTGCCAATTATTCAGTAGCTAGATGTACCAGGCGTTGGCCCATGGTAATTTTTTACGCTATGATAAATATAGCAGGTGTAAATAGTATGGTAGTATTGAACTGTGGGCGAGAAGAAACATTTAAAAGGCGACATTTGCTGGTAAGCCTCGGAAAAAGCCTCATTACTGCGCATATGCAACGAAGAAATCTCAGCCGATTACCACGTGAACTGCAAACAATAATTTGCAAGCAGTTGGGTAAAGAGCTACCTACAACCTTTACGAACAATGAGCCAACACGAAAAAAGCGATGCGATCTCTGCTCCAGGGACAAAGACCGAAAGGTTAAGAGTGTATGCAAAAAATGCGGCAAACACATTTGCCCAGATCACACCAGTTTAGTTTGCAATATATGTTTTAATAACGTTTAATCGCTTATAAATATTACCGTTTGTTGTATTTCTTTAAAAAAATAAATAAGCAATGTAAACATTTTTTTTTATCAACTGGAAATTGGGGTTCGGACGGACCCCACCAGCAGATAAGTGTTATTTCACCAGCACGGTTAAGGGTTAATGTAAAAACAGAACTTGACGGTTAAAACGTGAGGCGTTAGAATGCTGTATATTTACATTTAGTTTTAACACTTCGTGTCCTTATCTTATTTCTAGGTATCACTTCGCATTATGCTTACGTTGTAGTTCGCACAATCGCTAATGCACAGGGACGGCTCTATAACACGTCGAGCAACAGTCACCGGAGAAAATAATGAAGTATCAGAATAATTGAAACATACATGAGTAGGTAAACCCCACCAGTTTTGTATAATACAAAGGTATTTTTAATAATATAAAATATTATTAAAAATCTGGTGTGAAGAACACAAATACAGGTTCACTATTAATTTACTTCTACGCTCGGTCTGGATAATTTCTGTGATGTGGCGATGTGGTTCTTTTTTTGTGAATGTGTCTGAAGATATCCTTTCTCCAGCAGGGGCGTTACCGATGAGCCTGTAGAAAGGCGTGTTCTTCGCACCAGATTTTTAATAATATTTTATATTATTAAAAATACCTTTGTATTATACAAAACTGGTGGAGTTTACCTACTCATGTATGTTTCAATTATTCTGATACATTACACATGCGGTTAGTCCGTAGTATGAGTGAAGACACAAACTAAATGCAGTTTCTAGAGAGATGGCTGTGCCACCTTTGGAAGGGCGTCGTTACTTCACATTGGTTATGTGGACGGGGCGTGGTACTTCGGCTGTCTGGCAACAGGCAGCGCTGAATTTACTTCTACGCTCGGTCTGGATAATTTCTGTGATGTGGCGATGTGGTTCTTTTTTTGTGAATATGTCTGAAGATATCCTTTCTCCAGCAGGGGCGTACCGATGAGCCTGTAGAAAGGCGAAATACGTATCTACGTCTCTGGGGAGGGATATGTTCGGACACGTTCACAAAAATATTAATAGTGAACCTGTATTTGTGTTCTTCACACCAGATTTTTAATAATATTTTATATTATTAAAAATACCTTTGTATTAAATAATTAAGTCGCTCTATTAGTTACAGTGGCTGTTAATCCTCGTGTTTGCACAAGAGAAATAGGATTGCTCCGGACCAGTGCTTGGAAAATTTTAAAGCTTCATAAATATCATCCATATCATGTGTCTTTATATGAAAATCTTCATGGCGTTGATTTCAAAAATCGGGTAACTTTTTGTCAGTGGGCATGTGAACAAATACAACAAAACGCCAATTTTTTTCGTTTCGTGTTGTGGTCCGACGAGGCGTCTTTCACAAACTACGGAACGGTTAATCGACACAATACACATTACTGGAGTGTTGAAAATCCGCACTAGCTTCGCCAAGTTGAACACCAGTGCCCTTGGACTGTCAGCGTGTGGAATAATTGGAAACAAAGTCATCGGCCCCCACATTATTAAAGCCCACTTGAATGGTGAATTGTACCGAGACATTTTGAAGACGTTAGCTTAGAAGTGCTACAGAACATGTGGTTTCAACATGATGGTTATCCAGCACGCTATTCGATGGTAGCACGTGAAGTACTTGATTGCAATTTCAATGGTGGCGGGATCGGTAGAGCTGGTTCAGTAAATTGGCCTGCTAGATCACCAAATCATACTTCGCCAGATTTGTTTTTATGAGGTTATCTCAAATGTAAAGTATACTATCAAGTACCAACAACACGTGAAAATATGATTGAGCGAATCAAAACTGCTTGTGCCGAAATTCATGAAATTACACTTCTCAGTTGTCTTATAATTAATAATAATTGCATTATTTTCCCATAAATAATTTTCAACAACTACCGTGTTTTTTCATGGCTGATATGATTTTTAATGTATAGAGATTTTTAAAAGAAAATTAAATATAAAAATATTGATGATCGGTATAGGACATAATTTACAAAAAAAAAATAGCTGCTAAAGCAGTTAATATGACTATTTAATATACTACTTAATATACATATACTTTAATATACTAGGTTTTTTAGCGCAAATTTCTTTCAATTCATCGAACCTTTGCGAATACACAGTTTACATTAGAACAATTTCCGTACAACAGTGTCTCATGGCATACCTTGTGCAATAAAGTTACGAATTCTGAGGTTTGCTATCTGTTTAACTATTTTGGGTAATGTTGGCAATGTAGAAATCGGCCTGTAGGTGGACGGAGCAAATGAAGTCCTACTACTTCATCTTTGTGAAAAGAAAAACTGTAAATCCAATCAAAACATAATTTTCTTGTAGTAATAGATTACACTGGCCAACAATTATTTTTAATTAATATTGGTACTAGGGCTTACAATACCGGGATTCCGGGATCCCGAGTACCGGAATCCCGGACGATTTTTGTCCGTTATTAAAAACCGGTATTTATGTAAAAATACCGGTATTTTGGTATTACATTAGTTGATAAAAATTGAATTTATGCACAATATAAATCTAATTTAAAATAATATTAATTAATTACAAGAAATTTTTTTTGAAGATAAACAAACAATTTCATTGTATTAAAATCTATATCAGGCACATTTATTACACATTGACATACCGAGCCGAGTATGGCACCATCGAGAAGCGGCGGTGTCGGCAATATAAAGCGATTGTTTATGTCTTACGTCTACTACCTAATGAATAGGTCTCGTTTATACAAATACATAAAGTGTGTAACACAAAAATTATTAAATAGTTTAGATTAGATTGTTTAATTTTGCAAATCAGCTGTAGTGTTTACAAGTAAAAATTATATTTTATATTTTCAATTTTATTTTTCATTCCGTTGTGTCTTGTGGTGTGTGGATTATGTGCACTTATTTTCTGGTTTTATTTCTAATAATTGAAACGGTATTTAAATACTGATTAATCCATATGAATTATATGATACGGTAAGTTTATATTTGTATTAATGTAAGTTAGAGTGTAATTAATTTACAAATATTAAAATTAATAGGCATAAACTGCTATACCCCCTGAAAGATGAATACATTTACGGAGCACCGAAAAGGACAGGACGAAACTTCAGTTTGGAATCATTTTTTGATTGAAAAAAACGGACAGGTTGCTAAATGTAAAAAGTGCGCGAAAGAAATAAAGTGTACAGGAGGATCCACAAGTGGCCTTCATACTCACTTAAAAACGATACATGGACTAAATCTTAAAAAGAAATGTGATGTCGAATCAAGTGTTTCTAAACAGCCTAAATTGTTAATAACAAATTATTTTAAAAATAATAAAAACGAAAAACTTTCAGAAGTGTGTGCCCGAATGACAGCTCGCGATGGTTTGTCTTTTAATATTTTTATAAAATCGTATGACATAAGTGAAGGCTTAAAGGCAAGAGGATTCAAAGACATACCAAAATCTGCAGTCACTATTAGAAATATGGTACTTGAATATAGTAAAATTATTAAACAGTCTACAGTGCATGAAATTTCTAGACTGAAATCTGAAGGTAAACGTTTCAGTATCGCATTTGACGAATGGACATCTATTCGTAATCGGCGCTACATAAACATTAATGTACATTCTGTTGGAGGAACAATGTGGAATATCGGATTAGTGCGCGCTTACGGATCCGTTCCAGCAGAAAAATGCTTATCCCTTGTAGAAGAAAAATTGAAAGATTTTAATTTAGATATATCTAAAGACATAGTTGGAGTAACTACTGACGGTGCGTCGGTTATGGTAAAATTAGGAAAAATTATAGAGGCTGAACATCAACAATGTATGGCACATTGCATAAATTTAGCAATTACTGATGTTTTGTATAAGTCAACTTTGAACCCGAGTGTGGATATTGATGTTGTGGAGCAAAATTATAATGATGACGATGTTAATGATGTTGACGATGACGATGATAACAATGACGACGATATCGACGAAGAAGATGGTAATGGTACTACAAGTAATATAAATATTAGACATACTGGTATATCATCTCTAGTTTCAAAAATTCGGAAAGTAGTGAAAACATTTAAAAATTCACCTTCTAAAAATGATAAATATTTACAAAAGTACGTGAGAGAACAATTAGGTAAAGAAACAGCGCTAAAATTAGATTGTCAAACAAGATGGAACAGTATGTTATTTATGTTAGAAAAATTTGAAGAAATTAAATTTTGTATTCAAAAAGCGCTTATTGACATTAGTTCCGATATTCATTTTTCTGACGAAGAATTTAATTTATTATCTTCAATTATTGCTGCTCTTACTCCTGTAAAATTAACAGTAGATGCATTATGCCGAAAGGATGCAAATCTTTTGACGGCTGACGCTTCTTTAACATTTATGTTAGATACTCTTTCCCGGCAAAAATCTGCAATTGCATTAGAATTATTGGAAGCATTAAAATCTCGAATTTTACTGCGACGAACTGAATTATCACAAATACTTCAGTATCTGCAAAAGGGCTCACAAGATGTTGGAGAAGTATTTAAACGCATATCCAAATTTACAATCATTAAAAAAATTGTAAGCTTAACTAAACGGCTCACACATGAAAATCTAGAAGATACAGAAGATATGGAAGTTGTGCAAGAAACATCCCTTCCAATATCTTCCCAAATTAGTAATGAAACAGTATTAGAATCTGACAAGTTAAACGTAAACGCATTAAAGAAAAAACTACAGGCAGCAATAGACGAAACACTAAATACTTCACCCGTGCCTGCGTTTAAAAAAATTCTAGGTCTGGAACAAAAAATAAAAGATGAAATTACTTTTTTTGAAAAAACAGGAACAAAAGGAACGTATTTACAAAATGTGTATGATTTCTTAATGACAATTGTGCCGACAAGTGTAGAATCAGAAAGAGCTTTTTCGGCGGCTGGTTATATTTGTACGAAAATTCGGTCCTCGCTTGATGATGAAACGATTGATCGTTTATGTTTTTTAAGAGCATACTTTAATAAACAAAACGCAAGTTATTAATATTATTTCATAAATACTTTCAATTTAATTATATTTTTTGCTTCTTTAATTATATAATGCCATACGAGCCTATTATATGTAAAATGTAACATAGAATTTAATATGTACTTTTTTTTACTTGCACGTTTTTTTGTATCTATCTACTCCTACTCTCTATGTAATAAAATAAATAATATCTACTCATTTCAGAACAATATTTATTGGATTTCATATATTATTTGTTAACAAGTCAATATAACAACTGAGGTAAGTAAAAATATAACTAGTAAATTTTTTATTAATAATACCGGTTTTAATACCGGTATCCCGATATTTCAAATTTCAAATATCAAATACCGGTATTCAGATTTTAGTTCGGTATTGTAAGCCCTAATTGGTACGCTAATGCCAAATATGAAACCCATTTGTCCCTATCACGTCAAGTTTTCTTTCTACGCCACTTCTTGTTTGCCTATTTCAAAATTCTTGAAAATCTTTAAATAAATGCAGCAAATTCTTAATTGTTCAAAGAATTGAAAAACATTTCAAAAACATATATCTCATTAGCATAATGTATAGTTGTACCTGATAATATTTAAGTTCTTAATGAACTAATTAAGTAATAAACAATTATAAAGAATGCAAGTCTATTAAGCTAATTTTATTCATCAAGTGAACATATTATGGTTTAATGAGAATTAATTAGAAAATATTGATCACTTAGGATTATTTAAAAGTAAACAAGGGTGATAATAAAACGTTAGTTACATTATTACAAACGGCGGCTCGTGCTGGATATCGGGATGTGGATGTGCCGTGCTAATAATAATTAAATTATTTGATAATAAAATAATTAGTGGTGCTGGTGAAGTTCCTTCAAAGGTCCAGGACGTGCGTGGTATTGGTTAATTTTAATAAATCTACAACTTACTTACTAAATCAAACACATAAGCGTTGTCCTTAAAGTTTGTATTTATATTTACATAAGAGAGAAATGAAATTGGTATATTTAAAAGTAATTAAACAAAAGTAATATATACACGAGGTCGGTAATTAAGTAATTAAAAATTAACACAAAATGTCTGAAACGCACGTTTAATTGAGCAGTAAATTAAGGCTTAATTGAATACGATTAATATAAAATAATCTCTGTATCGAACAATACAGAGTTACCTTTGTGTGGCGATGATGGTCACGTGGCCTTCGAAGATATACCTTGGTCAAGTATATGTAGTGCGATGTTTGGCCGGAGGCATAAGAAATTAATTAGTTAAATTAATATGGATTCGCTTAAAAGAATAATATATATTGAACAATACAAAATTACCTTTTAATTGTGGTGAGATGCAGGGGCACGTGCATCGTGGCTAGCACTTGAACAGTACCGCGCGTAAGATGTGTATCTTACGAGTGTTCTAACGAGAAGATATCTGATAGTTTTGTATCGAAACAACACTGGTTTTGAAAACGGTCTGTTTTATGACCTGTCGAAGAGAGGGGTCGATATCTTGATTAATAATTAATAAGAAGCGGGACCTGAAGAGTTGTTCTATCGATGGCATAAATATTATTAAGATAACGCTTGTGACATAAGCTTTCTAATGATATGAAACACCACATATAAAGGAAGATGTATATTTAAATTAAAACAATTTAAAATGAAATGTATATAGAAAGAAATTCCACAGTAACGTTAGAGTTGCTGACGGTCAGGTAGAAACCGAAGTGTCTCGGTTAAGATATAACAAGAGAAATGCTTTCTCTTTGTAAACGAATATACTGAAGAAAAATGTCTTAAGTTAATATCGAGATATTTAAAGACGAAATATATTATTTAAAAATAAATTAAAATATTTTTATATGCTAAGCGTAACAACATGTTAGTTGTTAGGGAAGAAACTACTTCATGTCTTCTACTCGATGATGTGTAAATAGTGCCGATTCGTTCTGCTACATTTGTGGCAGCTTCACCGTTCCCAGTCAAAGGGTAGCTATTGTGAAAATATATTTAACTTATTTTAACGTAAAACTTGCTGATCAGGCCAAGTCATGCGCTCCAGATAATGTGTGTAAACCATGTGTGGAAAATTTGCGGCAGTGAAGCAAGGAAAAACGCCAGAAATTAGCATTTGCTGTTCCAATGATATGGCGTGAACCGAAAAACCACGTAGATAATTGCTATTTTTGTTTAGTTCAGACCTCCGATTATAATAAGAAAAGTAAGAATAAAATTGTATATCCTAATAATCGACTCCGCGATTCGACCAGTGCCTGATTCTGATAAAATACCCGCGCCAGTTTATGAAAAGCTTCCTTCACTTCAGTACTCGTTTGCTGGAGACATGGCAGATGCTATTGAGGAGCAAGATTCAGATGTAGATTGTGACTATGGAGATATAATTTCTAATGATGGACCACAACGGTTTACTCAAGCGGAATTGAATGATTTGGGCCTATCAAAGGAATCATCGGAACTGCTAGCTGCAAGATTAAATGAAAAGAACTTACTCGAGGAAAGTACGAAGATAAATTTATATCGTAGCAGGGAAAGTAATCTTGTGCAATATTTTAAAGAAGAGTGTGAATTTGATTATTGTAACAATATGCCAGGTTTGCTAACTAAAATGAGCGTTGCGCAATATGACCCAAATAGAGGCGTTTGTTTATCGACAGTTCCAGCAGAAACCTCAAGTATGTCCTACTACTACACAACGGAAATATTTTCGATTTAATTCATATTGGATATTCCGTTCAATTAAAGAAAACATATGACGACATTAAGAAGGTTATAAAGTTACTAAAATATACAGACCATAACTGGGTCTTATGTGTGGATCTCAAAATAGTAAACTTTTTACTTGGATTTGAAAGAGGATATACACAATTTTCGTGCTTTTTGCGCCTCTGGTATAGTCGAGTTAGAAATAAACACTGGATTCAGAAACATTGGCCTCCCAGGATATCCCTAAATGTTGGAGGAAAGAATACTATAAGTCAACCTTTAGTCGATAGAAAAAAAGTAATTTTTCCACCTCCTTACATCAAATTGGGTCTTATGAAGCAATATGTTAAAGCTCTAGATTTGCAAGGTAACTGCTTCCAGTACATATTGCAGTGAATTGTAGTAATATGTTGAAGATGGTCCACAATGCACCACCATAAGTCCGAGCTGCCCTCAGGGAGAGTTTATTTCTTTTATAAGAGTCCTCTTGAATCTCAGGTTCATTTACGAACGTGGACAGAAAACAAAATACACGTATTAAAACAAGCTCTTTTCTACAAACGTTTATTAAAAAAAAATTTAAAAAAATCTTAATCAAATATTAAGATAGCTAATTGCATTAATAAACAAAAAGCAGGAGGAAAAAGATTGCGAGATAAGTGACTCGCTCGCAATGAAAACCTCCAATTATACGCGAACAACATATAACTAATTATATAGAATGGAAAACTTTCATTTTTAATTATTTACGTTAACCCCAAAATTCAAACGTCAAACAGGTCAAAAACTGCTATCACGCGTGTCTAAGACCAAACATGCGCACTTCAACATGAATATGAATTTCCCTCCAAAACCATACTTCTACAAATATCTTACACATGAAATAGAAGAAACCCTCATAAAAAATGTGAAATCTTCCTTGCTATTCAAGAACTATAAAACATATCAAAATTAAATCTAATCACTAATGACTGTAGCTCTAATAATCAATTAAATATAATCAATTAAATATAATCAATGCATTGAAAGATAAATCTTTAAAATTACTTACGTTTTTAAAAATATAAAAATTATATTTGAAACACACATGGCAGATAAGTAAAAATTTAAACAAAATTAACGAGTCAAAACCCTCGTTAATAAACCCGTAATGAAAATTAAATCACCATCAAACCAATTACACAAAAAACGTCATATTAATCAAAATCTGTAGTTAATTAACTATTTCTTTAAAATCAACTGTATTTACCGATAGTCTATGTGTGTCTACAGGTTACACCCCCCTAACCTCAAATCCAAAGAGCAAACTGCGACCACATGTTAAACTATAATTGTAATATACGTCACAGCAATATACAGGCATAATCAAAAGAATCGATCCAACATTAAAATAACATAATTTTCAAAATATATATAAAATATCCTGCAAATAAATGTACATACATACAATATATTATTCAAAATAATTCTTCTTTTTCTTCGGGGAAAAGTCCACTGCAATATGTGGAAAGTTTCCAAGACTGAGTTAAAAAATTTTAGAAAAAAGTTAAAGCTGGGGTTATGTTGGACCTCAAATTAGAACTTTAATGAGATCCAAATTTTATCAACTCCGTGAACGAAGCTGTGAAAGAAGCCTGGACTCCATTCACGATGGTCGCGAATAATTTTCTTGGAAATAAAAAAGCCTGCAGTTATAAAGATCTAGTGTAATCAATGCTTAAAAAAAAATTGACCGCCTAAAGTTATAACATGATCATAAAGATTAATTTCTTTCAAGTCATCTTGATAGGTTTCCCGAAAATTTAGGTGAGTGATGAACAAAGTGAGCGAATTCATCAAGATTAAAAAATCATGGAAACTTGGTACCAAGGAAGATGGGATTCACATATGATGGCCGACTACTGTTGTAGTGTTTAAAGGAACTGCCCAACCAAAATACACAACAGAAAGTGCTACAAACGAAAATTGTTGTTTTTCTTTTTACAAATACTCTTATAATTTTTTAATGATTATTGTGTAAATACTTGCACTATACTCGTGATTCATATTGCATTGAAATAAATAAATGAATTATTAAATTTTATACTTTCTTTATATCGTAACAGATCTTATGTAAGTAACTACTTAGCCGCATTAGTGGTTCTTCAAAGAGCACAGTACAGTATACAGTTTAATTTTAACGTGATACGCAAAAACTAATATGATTTTCGGCTTCAAGTCCAAGTTCAAAAGCAAGTCTCGCTTAGAAATCAGCAAAAATCGTGTTGGCCAGTGTTATTAAGCATTTATAGATCATATTTTATTTTTAGTCGAACCCATCATGTAATTCCTTATAATATACTACAAAGGTTAAGGAATTAATTGTGTCCTATTGTTGTTTTAGATTTTAAATGTATGTATATATAGGTCCTTGCCCTAGATGCAATGTATTTGTTATATTGTCTGCTCATCCTTACGTGCTCTGCGTGCAAAAGTGGTAGTTTGGCAATAATATAATCGTGATCGGAACTCGTGACATTGACATTAATATCCATAATGACGGCATTCTCAATGTCAACTTAATTGCACCGCACAGTGCACAATTATAAATATGTAAACACTATCAACGGAATAAACGGCACAACGTTTGTCACAAGGAAATCATAATCTCTAATGTAAGTAAACTTTAAAATCGTATTTATGTAGATGCAGTACTAATCAAATTGTAATTATAATTTGCAGGTGTTTGATTATTTCCTGTTTTTTTTTTTATAATTTTCCACAGTTTTTATCAGTTGAATATTTGATTTTTGTCGCTTTATGCTAATTCGGAATGTCCTATACAGAGTCCGGCAACGAAGCGGGGACGGAAGATTACACGCGTATTTGAAAGTTAGTCAAATATTTAGTCATCGGATATCCTTCCGTACCATCAAGCGCACGTTTTAAAAATATTTTGTTTTATACATGGTGTTCCAGATGGAAATGCCAGACTAAAGTTGCATTTTTTTAAATGGAACAGCCTGTATATTAATAGATAAAATGATCCGCGCTTTAAAGCTGGTTACATCGATATAATATTGTATGGGTCTAAAGTTTATAGTTTCTGTGTAAATAATTATTTTACTTGATAAATTGATAGATTTCAGTAGGCTATTCTGCATAAGGAAATTCAAAAGATCCGATCAAAAGAACCAATAGAATAGAATATTTTCTACTAGTATGCACTTTCGTTGCTACGTGAAATAAATTCTGCAACTGCTCGGGTTATACAAGGTGTTCACAATTTCGCAAAATCGAAGAAATCTCGTAATTTTGAAATGGAACACCTGTATATTTTTAGCTCATTGAAAAGCCCTTTTACTACGCTTTCTATTGATACCTCATTTGATGCACCTAGGATGGATCATTTGCTAATTATTTCTTTTTAGAGTTGAATTAATGAAAAATGCTTGTATTTTTAGTAGCCAATTTGCGCTTTTAAACCTTCTGTAAGATCGGATATTCAAAAAATTATCCATAAATGGTCTATAACAAGAAGAAACCCCATTAAGTACGAGAAACAGTTGATTTTCACTCAGCGGTGAAAGCAAACATTAAATTGATATAAAGTAATATAGCATTTTCAAGAGATTCACTGCCGATTAAGTTATCTGGTGTTAGTTTAATAAAAAATTTGCACTAATTAATTTGTATTTTAAAGAATTTTGTAAAACCAACTATTTTACGAATACCTAATATGAAACAATACATACCTAATTAGCTTAACATAAATCGAAATCATGTAAGAAAGAATCAAGTACGAGTAGTATTAAAAGTTTGCACTATTTTTAATAAATACTAATTATTAACCACATCAAATTTAATTAACAAAAGTAGTAGCACAGTAAATAAAAATAAAGTAAATGTAAATAGTAAATGCAAATAAATCAAAGAAAACTTTCAAATGTCCTTCCATGTCTCTCAATACATAAATGAAGCCGCCTGGTGAAATTCTGTTGAACATGCTGTAATGTTTCTTGGCGAACATTTCTAAATGCCTCTCTTATGCGTTCCATCATATTTTCCCTTGTTGTAGGAACTTCCACATAAACTAGAGCCTTGACATATCCCCAAAAGTAGAAGTCCATCACAGTAAGATCTGGACTTCGTGGAGGCTAAGCGATTGGACCACCTCGTCCTATCCATTTGTCTTCCTTCCATCGCCCTAGAATCTCCCTAACGTTAAGGCTGTAATGAGCAGGTGTACCATCGTGTTGCAACCAGAAAATTTGTCGGGTGTCAGCATCCACATGCTCAAGTAAATTAAGCAGTTCGTTCTGCAAAAATGCCAAATACGTATCGCCTGTATCGGTTCCATCGAAAAAGTACGGCCCAATGATATATGGACCAAGTATACCTCAACTCTAAAAAGAAATAATTAGCAAAAAAAAGAAAAAATTAGAAACCGTAGTAAAAGGGCTTTTCAATGAGCTAAAAATATACAGGCCGTTCCATTTAAAAATTACGAGATTTCTTCGATTTTGCGAAATTGTGAACACCCTGTATAACACGAGCAGTTGCAGAATTTATTTCACGTAGCAACGAAAGTGCATACTAGTAGAAAATATTCTATTCTATTAGTTTCGGATCTTTTGATTTTCCTTATGCAGAATAGCCTACTGAAGAAATGTATCAATTTATCAAGTAAAATAATTATTTACACAGAAACTATCAACTTTAGACCCATACAACATTATATCGATGTAACCAGCTTTCAAGCGCGGATCATTTTATCTATTAATATACAGGGTGTTCCATTTAAAAAAATGCAACTTTAGTCTGGCATTTCCATCTGGAACAGCCTGTATAAAACAAAATATTTTTAAAACGTGCGCTTGATGGTACGGAAAGATATCCGATGACTAAATATTTGACTAACTTTCAAGTAGCGCATGTAATCTTCCGTCCCCGCTTCGTTGCCGGACCCTGTATGTGTAAGAGTAGTTCATTGTCACAATTAAAATTTTATTTCTTTTCATCATTTACTGTTTTAATTAGTTTTTAAAGAAATTTATTTAAAGGAACAATTATCAATTTCGTGTTATAAAACACACATGAAACTGCAATATACGAAAACGATTTGATATGTAGTGTTACCTACTCGGGAGGCTGGCGCAGCAAAGGCGTCTGAAGATGGTCGAAATAAAAAAAAAGCTGTAGTTGCTTTCGCATAAAGTATGGGAGCTTCTATTTATTATATATGCCCTTTAGTCAGTGGAGATGGGTATGGGTGACTAAAATAAAAGTTAGAAGGTAGCGCCACTCAGGTTTGCTTACGGAAGCTCAGACTGAAAACTGAAAAAAGAGATTGCGCGATCTTCGGCGCAAGCACATACAATCTACTCAAACACGCTATATATCTAGACTTATTAGGTACCTACATACTATCTCCAAAATGCTGCCCAGGATACCTGAAAAGGAAATTGCTACGAGGAGTGCCAAGGCAAAGAAAAAAAACTTATGAACAAATAATTCGTATATTCACGATCAAAGGAAAATAAATGATTATAATAAAATTAAGTAAATGAATGTATTATATTTAAGCATTGACTAAAATCAAATAAAGAAATATTAATATTGAATTTTCACCCTGTATAATTATACCGACTGTATGTTAAGGTAAAAAAAATATATATAACTCTATACAAAATCCAAAACTAGATATCGCAAAAAGGTGAACACAGTACGGTAAATATAATATCTCAAAAGTTGAACGTAATAATACTGTTAAAAGTAAATGGAAAATAATTACTTAAGTAAATTACAGTTTATTCCCGCAAATTTTTTTCTAAAGGTACCATTAGAGATAAATTCACAATAATTTTATAAACAGAAATAGCGATAGTCAAAATATCCTACTCACAAATACAATTGATTAAAATTAAAAATTATGAAATTACAAAAATGCGTCGTCATTTATCAACACCTGCATGTATGAAAAATAAACATCTGTGGTCACATACAACACGGCGAAAACAATTGTGAGCGCAGAAGAAATTACTATAAAATATATCGATATCGGAATATGCTACAAAATTTAGATTTTAATTTCCAATTTACGAAAGAATAATTTTACCTAAAATGCAAGTAAGAAAAATACTTTAATTCACAAGAATAAATTCTTTTAAATTATACTATACAAGATATATTAAATTTTAAATGAGTTGAACTCTAAGCCGCTATGCAAATTGATTAATATTGCATTAAAAATGCTAATAACTATATTAATATTACAAAAATGAATTTAAGTTATGCTAAAAAAAGTTAAATTGATTACGGCAAAATATGGAAGCAATATATGTAAAAAATTATAAGACGAAATTCAAATTACACAAAAACTTTAATAATACGAATTACTTGATATCCTGTCCCTGTCCATCGAAGATGGTAATTAATTCCTCAGGTCAATCGCTGTTCGGGGAATTAGACGACCATAAATTGCTCTTGAAGTATAGGCTGCAGTGCTCGTGAACTCTTCAGCAGGAAGCTATTTTTCCCGTTTACGAAGAAGAAATGGAACGCCTCACAAAAACCAAGGTTGGGTTATATTTTCCTTAAACCTACGTAAGTCGCAAACGGCAATTGGCTGTTCCAAAAATTAGAATACACCCTTTGACATGATCCGTTTATGAACGATGAATTACCTAAAGGTCAAAATGCGTGAATTAACTTCCATTAAGAAGATGTACACTCGTAATTTTTTAATCGACTTTACACTACCAAGGTCTGTCTGCTAATCTTCGAATCTCACCCGCGTGTAAGCGTAAGGGATGATATAGTTCCAAAGTTAACCACAGACAACGGAACAAGTATCCGAACGCATTTAATATAAGGTGCCAGTACTCACCAATAAATAATGAAGACTATTAATCGATATTAAAAAGGTAAATTAAGGCGTAACAGTAGTAAGACGGACTTAGAGAGAAAAAATAATGGCTGACCAAATTCCAGTTTCCTAATTTGTATTTAAGAAAAAAAAACAAATATTTATTTATTTTTTTTTAATAATCGAAAATTTTTGACTATTCCATTCGTAGTATTTAAGTAACAATATTAAAAATGCCAAATCGCCATAGAAACGATGCATTTGGACGGGTAGAATCATTGGGTATTACACTAGTGGTCAAAGTATTTTACTGAAAAATTAATAAAAAGGATTTATTTTTATAATCCTTATTGTACAGGTAATTCTAACTATATGCGACGATTCCTAGGGTTATTATACCATAACCATAAACATCCTTTAAACGACGATGAATCTCACTAAGAGCCCCGCGCCTATTTAACTTGGGTTGACATAGTACTATAACAGGTCCATACTTCTGCTTCTCAAAATACACTGGATGAAACCTGTGCATGCGTAGAGAGGGCGAATGTCATTTCCACATTCCATCTGGCCCGCTTCTGAAGGTCATTCATTCGCTCTGTACAAGCATGTGTGCATTAATTACTTTTCGGCCTACCCCCGTAAGTGCAGTTTCACGTTCTACGGAAAAATTCAAAAATTGCTTTACTTCTCTTCTATGCTGGACTCGTCTGCGGGCTCTCACACAAAAACGAGATTCATCTAAAAAACACGATATTATTCCACTCTTCATTCCAATCTCCACGTACATTACACCATTTTAATCTGAGGCCACGATTCCGATTAGTGAGAGGAGGTATATTAGCTTTGAACGACAGGAAATCAACTCTAACCAACCAATAAGAGGATAAAATGGGAAACATATAATACCACATTCCAGGAAGACAATGCCTCTCCTCACGCTGGAGCTGTTACATTACGATTCCTGCAAGAAGTCAACATCAATATTCCCAATTGGCCTGGGCGGTCACTTATAGAACTTATCGGGGATAAGATAGGTCGAAGGATTGGTATGCTACAACAGTTACATGATGCCCTACAAGTTTCTTCAATAAGCTTCTACGGGAGTTCTTAGATGATCTTATTAGTATTCCTATGAGAATAACAGAATATATTCGTCTACGCGGGGCGTCATTCTTTATTAAATTTTATCTTGAAAGGGTACCAATTTTTCAATGAAAATTTAATCATTTATTATTCTCAGCACTGTAAATATTTGTACAAAATTTGGTTAAAAAATATATACGTTTACTGGGTAATTCGTTTCTTTTGTCACATAGTGTATGCACGATCTTGTAATCATGTATTTTAGAAAGCAAATTTTGACCACAGCCTTTTTCGATTACACCGAAGTTTTAAACGACACCAAATATTTATAATTAATTGCAGAAAACACTTCTTTATGCCATAACTTTATTTTATGTCTTAATAAATATCATAAAGAAATCACGAATATATTCTTAACGCATTGTCCCAATTTTGTTTTTTTTTTTAGAATCGACATTTGTTATTTCAAATATTTACCTACGTATTTACCACACATTTACATATCTTGAATGCTTATTGTCGATAATTCGCGAGAGTGGTCACCCAAGAAAGGCGAAAGTACAGAAGAATTATTATGTAATGTCTATTCAGGTTGTACTTGCTTACTCGCGGTCACTAGTTGGTTTATAACGTGACCTACATTCACTTGTTTCTTAGTTTCAGTTATTGTCTGATATGTTCACTTATTATGTATTAAGTCTTTTACATTATGATTTGCCATAAATTAGAAATATTCCCATCTCAATCTGTATGCTTATCAAATCATGATTGCATAAAATTATATTGCATTTAAGGGAATTATTGTTGCCCAATTTTTTTTGTTTTGAACGTAATTCGATAGTAGAAATATATACATTCGTATTGTTATATGACTATATGACACATGCTCTACTCTGCCTATGCGTCCGTAATATTTCTCGCAGAGATCGCAAGGTATCTATTTGGAACTGTGGGTTCAAGTATTTTATATAAGCAGTTATGTCGCAATTGAAAAGTAATTACATTAACGTTTTTCCATACAAAATTGATTTATAATTATTACGGAAAGTATCACAGCATTTCATTAAAAAATCGCGTCATACTTTCGCTGTTTTTTTAAATAATAAAGTCTTGATTTATATACATCAATATTTTGTAATTATCGCTTTTATTTCCTATTAATAATCATTGTGACATATCATTGATCACAGTTGGTCTAGTAGAGTCGCCATAATTGAATTGTTTAAAGCGGGAAAGAATTCATTAACATCATAAGCAGAGATCGGACATTCGCAAAAAATAAGCATTAGTATGGGATCCTAGTTGATATGAAGCTTTTATAGAATACGCACGTTCACACTAAGGAAATTATTAATATTATTATACAAATGCTATTGCCGCATTATAAGAATGATTTCGTTACTATTGAACGAAAAAAGGTGATGTAATCGACAGAGTAACTGCATTGTACAAAGTTGATTAAAGAAGCTTTGATCTGTATCACAAAGTGTAGACGTAAATATCCCCACTGGTCGATTACCTGCAATAAAATTTGCTTGTATAAGAATTCAAAGCTATCATTTCCGTAAATCTCATTGGCGTCCAATAGGGTAAAATATTTCTACTTCATACATATTTAAGCATGCATTAATATAGATAGATTTAAACAATAATATAGAATGTAGATAAATTAATTAATTGAATAATAAAATTGAGAAAATAAAATAATGGTTATGCGTTTTTAGACATGTTTTAATGCCTATATTCGTCACATTGAATTCATTGTCGTAAAAGTAGAAAGTCATTTGTTTTCAAAACAATAAGATGTGTGTAACAAGTGTTCATTTGAAAAGTCAATCTAGGTTACTTTGAAATTTTGATAGAATAAGCCGCAAATATATTAGTATGTGTTTGTTGTCCCGTAAACGTAAATCCAAATGTCAATCACAAATATCAGTTAGTGCATAAAATAATCGTGCGTCGATTCTGGTTTAAATAAATTGCTTCTGAGTTTTAAAATGGCTTTCACTTTAGAACATAAAATTTTTTTAGTCCAGGCTTATTTTCGAAGTGGTAATAAAATTGATGGTTTATGGGTTTATTCAGTTCAAGATTGCAGTTCAAGATTGCATGGTAGAATTTCCAGTTGAGTTTCCACATTTTGTAAAGATTATATACAATTTAAGAATACTTTGGATAGTACTTTAAAACTTTTTTTCTGAAACTGGTAGTCTCTTAAGAAAATCAGGCAGCAGTTAAGAAACGTACACCTCAAGTTGTCAATCCTGTTGAAGAAATAATGGAAAATGAACCACAAACATCTGTTCGACATTTGAGTCAACAAATAAACCTTTCTGTTGGTACAACTCACAAGTTATTAAAAAATGATATGCAACTTTATCCATACCGTGTCACAGCAGTACAAGAATTGTTAGAAATTGATTACCCACGTAGACTACAGTTTTGTAATTGGTTTGTAAATATGAACAATAATGGAGAACTTTCGCAAAGAGTCATCTTTGCTGATGAAGCATGGTTTTATAAAACGGGGTACCTAAATTCACAAAATACAAGAATTTGGAGTAGTGAAAATCCACATGTAATTAATGAAGAATCGCTAGAAAAAATTCCAGAGAAAATTGGTGTTTGGGCAGCGATAAGCCAAAGGCGAATCATTGGACCAATATTTTTTCAGGGAACGTTAACTGCTCAAAGGTACCGTACGGAAATTTTACAACCATTTGTCAATTAGTTGCATGATGATGAACTTCAAAATGCATATTTCCAACAAGACGGAGCACCTTGTCACTGTACTGCAGAATCTTTGGATTATTTAAGAGAATTTATTGATGAGCGTATAATTAGTCGAAATAGTGAAATTGCCTGGCCTGCACGTTCATGCGATTTAACACCTTGCGACTTCTTTTTGTGGCCTTATCTAAAAAATAACATATTTCGAACACCTATATTGAATTTGAATGATATGCTACAGAGAATCGAACAGAAATGCATGGAAATTAATAACAATCCAGTAATGTTGCAGAATATCACTAGAAATTTTGAACGCAGGATTTTAAAGTGCATTGATCTTGAAGCACAACATTTTCAACATTTGTTATAGTTTTCAATAAATACCTATTATTTGTCATTTATTTGTATGCATGAAACGTCAAAATATAGGACTTCGTAGGTTAAGTAGTAAATTTTAATTTACGACATACTTCAAAATGTTCTCAGTAAATCACATGCTACTAGATTAACTTTTCAAATGAACACTTGTTATATACATTTACAATGTATATGTAGATGTATAGTAAATGCATTAACAAATTGTAAATAAACAAGTCGAAAATAATTTATTAACTATTTACACAATATAATAACGTAAAAAATGATAATTTTTAATTTAACAATTCTCTGTTGTAATATACTACGACATATATTTCAATCTTTTCCGTAGTAAGACTAATTCTCTTAACTGCACAAATAAGGACAATGACCGCTCGACATCAAAACTCGTAACGGGTGCAAAACGAAAATCTTCAAATTCTGCTGGTAGATTTAGACATTCAAAATCTGCTGGACTTTTCTGAAATGCATTAACTATCTCGTTTAATTTCTCTTATCCCTTTAACCCTTTGAATATATTGGTAGAGCTTTCTTCCACTTTCTTCGAGAGTGTTTTCTAATACCGACACTATGTTATTAAACTTAGTTATTACGTCTACGATAGGTTGGTTTTGTTTTTCTAAATATTCAATAGCTTCATTGATCTATGGGACTTCTTTGTAGCATAAATTCATTATTATTGTATATAGTGCACAATATTCCTCCATCACTAAGCAGTAAAAAGTCAGAATACAGGATTATCCAATCATACTTAATTCTTTTCCATTTTTAAAAATAATTTAAACCTTACTAGAAGTTTATCAAACGCGACGTTTTACACGTTGCAGAAATGGCTGACTCAAAACTTACTTTAACGCGTAATATATGCTTATAAACAACCAAAGAAATAAATATTAACAATTGAATGTCTGTATAATGAAGTTGGTAAATCCTGGGAAAGAATACGCTATAGCGAACTCTGTACACTTATTTTAGATATACATACAGGCTGATTCAAATTAAGTGCGCACTATGGCTATCTCTGTTATTATTGATTCTAGAAAGTAGGTTAAATTACCAAAGTATTAGTGATATTAAAATAAAGAGTAGTCAGTGGGTGTGGGAGGAAGAACCACGGTTGGCAAATAAAAATAAATTCTGCATTCTATCTCGAAGTATTGGAGCGTTTGAAAATGAGTGGTCTGCAGCCCGCTGTCGCATTCAACTACCAAAGACATTCTTGTACTACTACAGTCCTGTATAGTGCTTCTGCACGCTCTTGTGAGTTTTTCTCTAGACGAAGCATTGGATTAGAGGGACCCAATTCGAAGGAGTTCAGTAGAAATTAAAGGAATAAGGCTAGAGAATTTAGAAGACCCTATGCGTAGATCGGGGTTAAAGGGCAAGGATGAACTATGGTCATCGAGATATAAGTGCTAGACAGGACTGTAAGAGAACAAGAATGCCTTTCGTAGCAGAATGCCACAGCGCGATGCAGACCACTCGTTTTCAAACTCTTCAATACTTTGATAAATGCAGAATTGAGTTTTATTCCTAAGTAAATACATAAGCCTATGAGAGTCAACACTGTAGAAGCAGTGGATTTGGTGTCGGAACGGGAGATCTATTAGGTAAGCTATTTGGAATTTCCAAAGCTAGAGGACTACATACAGGCTAAGACAGCCTTCGTCTTAACCAATTTCACCAGTCAATATGCAAAGGAGCTTGGCAACACCAGGGAAAGGAGGCTTTTCTCTCAAAGCTGTTATAGGTCCAATTAAAGGAATAACGCTAGAGAACAAGCCTTAAGGAGACATGAGCCCCAAAATAGATCTGAGACGGTCGCAGTGAAATAGGTTGTACAAGTAATCTATCTATATAAAGAGCTTTTAATAATTAATTATTTTAAAAAGTTGATGATCTCTTAATATCAATATTCTCATAAAGTTAGGCAATTTGTTTCTCTGAAAATGAAGTTAGTATTCATCGATTCGTCGACTTCACTTATTCAAGTAATGTATCTAAGACGTCACAAAAAAATTCCTTAATTGAAAGACTGTAAAGAATAAGATTGGAATTTTGCTAGGTAGACGAATAAAAAAGTAATCCATTTCAAAATGTGAAAATCAATAGTCTGTGTTGAAGAAAATAATTTGAATTATTGTAATTTCGGCCGATGCTACTATTTTCATCATAAAGCGTAGAGCTTGCGATATGAAATTTTAAACTCGATAAAATACGCGCGGACTGATGGAGTGTTCTCAAATATGATTTATGGGCACAGACTATCCGATTTTTATGAATAATGTACACTTAGTTTAGATATACAGGCTGATTCAAATTAAGTGCGCACTATTGCTATCTCTGTTATTATTGATTCTAGAAAGTAGGTTAAATTAGCAAAGTATTAGTGTTTTTAACATTGATTAGCATGCAGTTCATGAAAAAAAAAATTGAATAACGCATTTTCGAGAAATTTTGAAATTTATAATTTTTTTAAATGGAACAGCCTGAACAGAATGATAATGTTCTTTGAAATATAAAAGTTTCAATACACTATTGTCCTAAACGAATAATAAAGTATTTACGGTGGAATTTAGTTGATGTCAAAGATAATCTTTCATTCTGTAAAATCAGAATCTTCTTTCACTTTAAACAGAATAAATAGTATGCCCTTTGTAAATGTCAATAACGTACTGAATATAAATCTTTCGCACGTTTAGTTATTAAAAATATTTTTTTTTATTTTGTGTTGTGTTCATTGGTTCTCTATTTATTTTTCTAAACATTTTGGTTTTACTTTCGTTGCTTAGTGTTTGACAATATTTCACTATGGTATTTCCTCATTTGGAGAAATGCGATATGTTGGAAGCATACATTTTATGTCGTAAAAATTCAATAAGGACTAGAGAATATTATGCTGAACACTATCCTTTACGACAGCAGCCAGATCGACGTTACTTTCGAAAACTTTACAATCAGTTTAGACTGCATGATTGCTTATTTAGAAAGAAAAGAACAAAGAAAAATATCGTCGTCAACAAAGAAGTAGAAATTACAGTGTTTTGAAGCCCATCGCGAATTTTCCATTAGGAATGCTACTAAGGAACTGGCATTAAGTTATTCATCAGTTCAAAGAATTTTGAAAAAGCATAAGTATATCCCCTTTAAGTTCAGAATCTCTCAAACATTACAGCCAGGAGATTAGCTTTCTGTCATTGGTTTGTTAGTTTTTGTGATGAAAATTTGAATGGAGCACAGTGTATTTTATGGAGTGACGAAACAAAGTTTTCAAATAGAGGCATGTTTAATAAGAAAAATAGTCACTACTGGTCCCAAGAAAATTTATTAGTAGTTCGTCTACATGCTGCACAAGTTCGATTTAGTTTTAACGTTTGGTGCGGATTAATTGGTTCGGTAGTCGTTGGTCCACTATTCTACAATGGTACGTTGACAGGAAACAGATATCTGGAATTTATTCGTAACGTTCTAGAGGATTTCCTTGATAACGCCAGTTACCTGATGCGCCAAAATTTATACTTTCAGCAGGACGGTGCTCCTGCACACAACTATCACCTAGGGCAAACCTACCTCGACACCATCTTTGCCGAAAAGTGTATTGGTACAAATGGTCCAATTCAATGGCCAGCACGCTTCCCTGACCTCTCACCTTTAGACTTTTTTCTTTGGGGATACTTAAAAAATGAGGTGTACAAAACGCGATACAACAACGAGCGCGAATTGCAAGACAAAGTCAGACAAGTTTTTCGCCAATTAGATAAAGGACAATCTTAAGAGCCACCCAGAGTGTACTGAAGTGTGCACGAAAATGTATCAGCTGTAATATGTTAAAATAAACATCAAACACAAAATATGTATCTGTTTTGTCAAAAGTTAGTCAAAAGTTGACAACATTTAGAAGGAAATAGAAACTGCTATAACTACTTTATTACTCGTTTTAGGACAATAGTGTATTGAAACTTTTATATTACAAAGAACATTAGCATTCAGAATTTTAAAAAATATACAGGCTGTTCCATTTAAAAAAATTATAAATTTCAAAATTTCTCGAAAATGCGTTATTCAATTTCTTTTTCATGAACTGCATGCTAATCAATGTTAAAAACACTAATACTTCGCTAATTTAACCTACTTTCTAGAATCAATAATAACAGAGATAGCAATGGTGCGCACTTAATTTGAATCAGCCTGTATATACCCACATATGCCTATTATACATTCAAACAACTTCTCCATTCATTTCATAAAATGATTTTATTTTAAAATGATGACGATTTGTGTTAGAATCTTCTATTGCTGCTAAAAAAAATAAATACTGACGCTTAGATACACATTGTTTTTGTGAATGATGTGATACACGTATATTGTACAAAAAAAATTATAACAATTTTTATAATAATAAAATATATTACCAAAAATGAATCTATGTGCGTGCGCCTATGTCCCTCGCTCATTTTAAATTCTGACCTAAAGTCCGATCTTTAATCATAAGATACGTCATGACGTCAACCTCTATAATGTACAACCAATACGCATATTTAACTGTGATAATTTGTTGGGGTAATGGCAACACCTATACAGGCCTAACAACCAATTTCAAATTTTTCGATGATGTCACATACATTAGGCCATGCCACACTTTCCACAATTGACTGATAGTATCTGCCCATTCGATGTTTTGACTCACGTCATTAGTTGCGTGGCGTTATCACGGACATGGGCACCTGCAATGTATGTATTCTCATTTCATTCAAAGTCCAATGGTTAAACAAGGGTAAAACACTCAAGCGAAAATGTGTTTATATCTACGCCGTAAGACCAATAAGATAAACAGAGATAACATGCGGTCGTCCGCCCGCCATGACACCCCTGCACTACGATAGTCGAATAATTAAATTTTGACGTTTGATATCTTTCTTTGGTTTATTTTGGTTTTATTGCTTTTCTAATTAGTTTTCTTTCTATCTAGCAAATAATTGATTTTTCCATAACACAAAGAACTGTTTTTAATACATTTTCCGTAAGTATTCTTATCACTAAGTTATTTATTGGTTATAGGTTAAGAATTTACATTTATTACAGATATACAGATTCACAATCCCAGCAACTTGTGTTGAATGTGTTGAACTTTTTTGAAAGAGAGAAACTAAATATAAATACAGCTTTTGAAGTATTTATTATATTCTTCTTGAAAGTTATATATTGAATTGTTTGTTATTGTTTTGAAATTAATTAAAAATTTCAAGTTATTTTTTTAACAAAATACACTAGAAAAATGTTAGTGTATTGCTTACTTACAAAAGGTTTTGCATTAGATATAGTTGCTCAAGGTCATACTCAGACAGAAAAAAAAAGTATTTATTGAAAGTAAATTAAAAGGAGATTAAATTGTCAAAATTTTACACACCATCTAAATATAAGCCTAAATAAAATAATGTTAAAACACTGTCATGAAACATGAGTAAGATTTATCAGTTTTTTTTTCTTAACGAATGAACATCATAGGTTGCTACCTACCCGAGAAGCAACCGCAGCTATGGCGTCTGAAGATGGTCGAAATCTAAACAAAATCCGTAGTCATATCGCACAATGTCTGGGAGCTTCTAATTATTGTGTGTGCCTTTAGTCGGTGAAGACAGGTGTGGGTGAAAATAAAAGATAGAAGGTAGCGCCACTCAGTTTTGCTTACGGAAGCTCAGTCTGAAAACTGAGGAAAGGGATTGCGCGGTTTTAGTCGCATGCGCGCATAGACTACACAAAACAAATTTACAGAATACTAATACTAAAATGCTGCACAGGATAACTGCAACCTGAAAAATTTGTAAAGGGAAGAACCAAAGGCAAAGAAAAGGCTTGAAAACAATGAATTCGTATATTAACGTCAAAGATATATAAATAAAGTAACCAAAGTAAATATTCTGGGTTTTAAGAACCACCAGTATACACCTTAACTTAAAATCATGACCAATATAATTATGAAATACACATCATACTGTATATGAAGAAAATTATATCAATACAGCAAACCATAAAATATTGAAAAAAATTCCAAACAAACTACTACAAGTAATATTAAATTTTCATCAAAACACCAAAATAGATCAGGTATAAAATAAAATCTAAATAACAATTATGAAATAAACGCTGCTTTTTCTAGGGTACCTCAGAAACAACTATAAGTTATTTACATTATTTTACATAATAAATAAATATAAATTTGATTTAAAGACAAATATTATAATTTCCAGAATACATCGACATTTAATATACAGCCTTGTTTTTATTGTACATGAGACATGCAGCTGTGCACGCCAAAAAAAATTTAGTTTCACATACGGCAAAAATTTAGCGCAAAAAAATGTATTACAGAAATAAATAACGTGTGTATAAATTGTCGCAAAAGCTACACGCAGCGACGTTCTTCGTTTGGCTCTGAATAAAAAATCTTAATGTTAAAATGTCGTATCATGCTTCGTTTGTTTTCACGGGGTTCTTGAAGTTCAGACTTTTAGTGGGTAACTAACCTTTGCTCTTCGATATCTGTTAATAGAGATAGATGCAATTTAGTTTAAAGAAAAAATTTTTACTCGTATTATTTCGTAAACGTTTTCTTCTTGATTTAAAAGCTTGTTTTAAACATTTATTCATTAACGTACTTCCACGAAAAACACATTTGGCAACGTTGTAGAACAATAAGTTTGTATTTCAAAGTGAGTTCAATCAAAATCATTACTGTCAAATTTTGACATTTACGAATTTACGAAGCATGATACGACATTATAACATTAAGATTTTTTATTCAGAACCGAACGAAGAATGTCGCTACGTGTAGCTTTTGCGACAATTTATACACACCTTGTATATGAGCAAAAATGAACCGAACTTTAAAATTTAATGCAATTACAGGAAAAGTTAATTTTTACGTTTAAATGTTATTAATATGTATGAATCTGCAAAACTGCCTTTAATTTGAAATATAAAGATAAATTTAGTGTATACGTGGACGCCGTGTAAAGTTGCTGCTTTATGTGTTAGCTTTACTGTGCCCCATGTGCGACACTTTGATTAGTGGTTTTACCTACTGATGATGACAACTTAGTTGTCAAAATACATATTTAGGATGCGATTAGTAATTGTGGTAAGGGGTTATATACCTTTTTTAAGTTTTTTCGTAACAAGGTTGTGCTAATTTTTACAATATTCAGGCTGAATTTTATTCCGGTTTTCTATTAGTGCCAATTATTGCATCTTAAAATATTATTTGAAGGAGGTTTGATCATTTTAAATTTGCCATTGTTCTTCTATATTAAATAAGCTTTTATAGTAAATAATTACATTTTATGTGTTCTATATTGAGACTGGCACGATTTGTTGTTGAATATTTTGGTTCTTTGGATAAGTACATAACCTACATGTTATGAGATGAATGATTGACATAACGGAAAATTTCATTCATAACCATGCTGTTCTTGACGTTTTATTAAAATTCATTTTAATAAATATAGCTAATTTTAGCTAATGAATAAAAAATGTTATAAAATTTAGAATATTTAAGATATAATAAACATAATTTTAAAGCAGTTTACTTTTAAATACAATTCTATTTTATAAGTTACTAGCAACCAAAATAAGAGTTCAATCAAGAATAATTAAAATTTTTCAAAATGTTGCGGGGAAAAGTCCATAGCATCATCTACTATTGCAATACATATTTCAAAACTCTTGCTATCACAATAGTCGAGATATATGATGTTATTAAATTTATGTGGGAGGGGCCACGCCCACTTGAAATATCAAAAAGATATGTAGCCGTAAACCTAATCTGGACTATTACCTTTCTAATGAAACCAGTTTGGATCACATCGGTTGGATAGTTTCAGAGTCTATAAAGGACAAAGGATGAAAAATAATGGCGTAAGTCAAAACACCGATTGGATTGGTACTATATATCGATAAGGTTTATATTTGTGTCCTTCCGGTGTTTTAATAGGCGTTAATTGTATTTATACGTTTAGCTTACTTTATAAATAAAATACACCCGGTATTAGTAAATTTATAAACTCTGGTTGAATTTTGGAAAAGATATACCAAACCTTAAAAATAAATTGACTTTTAGTAATTTCACATCTACTGGAATTAACAAAATACTGTGTGTAATACTGTGTTAATTAAATTTAAGTTATTTACTACGTGATCAAATACAAACGGATTCCTTAGAAATTGGATTTGGTAAATATCGAACAATGACAGGATCACAGTATTTAGTTTTAGTAAGACAGGTATTTGAAACTGAGTCGAAATTAAGAATTCAAAATCTTTTACCTCTACAAAAATGTTTAAGTATATCAATACGTTATGCACGTATTACGCATTTGTTACAAATGAAACAGACATGCAATATACATATCTGTAACTGTAAACATGGACAATACACCTCGTATTTTCAGCATTTACTTCTGCTTAAGACACGTGTTTCTGCAATCTATAGGCGTCGTCAGTCAAGCTAGTGAAGCAATGTATACAAATGATACAAATCTGTTTAAGAACAGATTTGTATCTATATATACATTTACACTGAAATCGCCTACAAGATAAAGCAAATTTCGTCATAGTCTCTTTTTTTCGACATAGTCTCTTTCGTCCGTCAGATGTCACTTATTAAATAGTGCCACCTTATTTGCTTTATCTTGTAGGCGATTTCAGTGTAAATGTATATACAGATACAAATCTGTTCTTAAAAAGATTTGTATCATTTGTATACATTGCTTCACTAGCTTGACTGACGACGCCTATAGATGGCAGAAACACGTGTCTTAAGCAGAAGTAAATGCTGAGAATACGAGGTGTATTGTCCATGTTTACAGTTACAGATATGTATCTTGCATGTCTGTTTCATTTGTAACAAATGCGTAATACGTGCATAACGTATTGATATACTTAAGCATTTTTGTATATTTACCGCCATCTGGCTCGTGTTAATGGACTACACTTATACGTATTTTTTCGTTTATGTACTAGCATAGCTAGTCAAGCGAAAGGTCGCCTTTTTCGACATAGTCTCTTTCGTCCATCAGATGTCACTTATTAAATAGTGCCACCTTATAGGACGAAATTTGATTTATCTTGTAGGCGATTTCAGTGTAAATGTATATACAGATACAAATCTGTTCTTAAAAAGATTTGTATCATTTGTATACATTGCTTCACTAACTTGACTGACGACGCCTATAGATGGCAGAAACACGTGCCTTAAGCAGAAGTAAATGCTGAAAATACGAGGTGTATTGTTCATGTTTACAGTTACAGATATGTATATTGCATGTCTGTTTCTTTTACCTCATATAATTTCCTTGAAAATATTTGGTAAATTAGCGATAAATGCGAATAATGATATTGTTGAAGATGATGTTGGAAGTACTTCTAATATATTACTACCTGAAAACTTTGATTTAGATTACAGTGAAGAACAATTTGCGTCTGTTCAAGAACAGTTACCAGTCTTTGTATATATCTCTGGTTATTGTGCTAGATCGGTTTAAAAAAAAAACTGGAATGTGATAATTGTAAAATATTCTTAGTTTTCGATAATGAATTGAATGCTGATAATTTAGATTCACTAACATTCTGTTAAAGGACGAGTCTAGGTATTGCCTGTTCTCATCTGATAGATGCCTGCCAGTATATAGACGAGATGGTGAGCGCTTCAGTCAGTGCAACTTTAAGAAAACAACAAATTTCGGAGGTAGTTCGATTATGATATGGAGACGTGTATCTTTCGAGGCTAAGACAGTGTAGCAGGTTATTCATAATCTCTCTATGACCGCAGTTAGGTACATTAGAATTATCTTAGAGCCACTTATGGTTTCATTTGCACCATAGACAGGCCCAAATTTTCGTTTAATGGATGTTAACGCTCGCCCCCACATCGTCAACATTGTACAAAATTACCTAAATGGAGTCGACGTACGTGTTTTGAAGAGGTCAGCTAGAAGCCCTTGCATGAATCCAGTAGAGCTTGCCTAGAACTACATTGGCACTACGAACCAGACAAGTTCCACCAAGAACGCTAAAAGAGCTGGAAGCAGCGGCCACTGAAGAATGGAACCAAGTGGGTCAAGACTACATCAGAGGTCTTCCTGAGTCTTTGTCTAGATGGATGGCAGCTTTTTATCATATTATTATTTCTAGTTTTCGTTAATTAAATTCTTAGTTAGTTAGTTTTTCAATTGTTATGTTTATCAAGTTTCGGTCTTTGGTTTTTCCTTTGCGTTTTATTCTATTTTTAATATGGTTGTGTACTACTTAGTTATAGAACATAAAATTTTGAAAAAATAAACATTTTTCAAAAAGAATTGAGTGATTCCATAATTTTTTTGCGGAGTGTATATTAACATATATATATATATATATATATATATATATATATATATATATATACCGGAATACAAATAATAACTGACATAATAAACGGAATAATAAAACACGGACACTATCCGGCGATTTGGAAACACGCACAGATAATAATGATCCACAAACCTGGAAAAACAACAAAAACAACCGCAGATTACCGGCCAATCAACTTACTTCCGTCAATAAGTAAGCTGGCAGAACGCGTAATACAGACAAGACTTGAAAATGAAGCCGAAGACCAAAACATCATCCCAAATTTTCAATACGGTTTCCGGAAAAACCACTCAACAACACAACACTAAGACTGACAGAACACATAACCGAAAAAATGAACATATCGACATCAACGGGCGCAATCTTTTTCGACATTGAAAAGGCCTTCGACCGGGTTTGGCACGCCGGCCTCATACACAAAATGAAACGTCACAAAATATCAAACACGTTAATAAAAATAACCGACAATTATCTAAAGAACCGTATATTTAATATATATAACATATATATATATATATATATATATATATATATATATATATATATATATATTAACACAACAGTCGTACTTTAACAAGGGACACCAGTCTAGTCTCAACAGCAGTTCTATGCTAATATCAGTCATTGCAGATTCAAAATAAATGTATAATAGTGTAAATAAATATATTTAGATGAAAGTATATTTATTCATTTAACAAGCAATCACAGAAGATTTATATAGTAAAGTGTATACAACCTGTGCACGGTGCAGCAACATCTGAGTCGTGATTCTAGTAACCGGGGTTCAAGCATCACCACCAGAAACCGAAGTCATCCCAACATTTGGTCCCACGATCCGAATACAACCGCAACAGATTTAATAGCGTAATTTTTAATAATTAAAATTCTTTGAATAAGTAACCAAGTTGCAATGATGTTTATATAATAATACGTATATTTCCAACAGGTATTAAATGATGATGATATTATTCACATAAATTTGAAATGTTGTAATTTCTCAACATTACCATAATAGGTGTTTTAAATAGAATATTCGTTCTAGATGTTACATAATAAAACATTAACTGATTGCGTATGCCTGACTTCGGAACACGAATACCACTTAATAAATCAGAGCAATCAATAATATTACTTAAACAAATCAAATAAACATTTTTAACTTAAAATAATTCTTCTTTTATATAACTATATCATCTCGAACCTTGATAACATTAAAGAATAGACGAATCCCTGTTCCGGATACACTCACACTCATATAAATACATCATTTGCATAAGAAAATGTCGTCGGACATTTACAGTACTGTCGATGTGTATTTGATATAATATCGGATACCAAATTAAAGAAGCATATTCAAGTTTTTATCTTACCATAACGCTCTAACAAACATCTAATATTTTTGAAATCTGCATTAATTCTGCATTCTGCATATAAAACCATACATCTTATATGTCCTTGCAACCATGGAAATAATATGATCAAATGTTACTCCAAGATCGTTGACGGTTAGACAACGACTGAGATCGCTGCTGGCTATAACGCAGTTGAAATATGTTACGTTCTTCTTAATGTACTATATAGCTCTTCATTTAGAAACGTTTAACGATAAGTGTTTGATTCTACACCATACCTCAACTGCTGATAGATTTTTTGCAACCGGTGACATTTCTTTAGAGACTTAATCTTACAGAGTATTTTTAAACCGTCAACAAATAGCAGTTTTTTAACAATATCATAAATAAATACCAGAAACATACAGATATCACAGGAACTATACTGGAAGTGCCGATATTTCAAATGCCGGCGGACAGCATGGCACCTGAAATTGTTTTTACAGCTAAGCTGAACATATTTATACCGACCAGGGAATAGGCAAAAAGTCGCTCGATCGATTGTGGATTGTGGTGCCGGCACCTGGTACACTGATGGATCACAATTTAGTCAGGGGGCAGGTGCAGGCATATGCGGAATGTGCCCTAGAAGGAAGATATCGATATGTCTGGGGAAACATACTACGGTTTTCCAGACCGAATTGTTTGCAGTCGCAGCCTGCGCCGAGGAAATTCGGGAAGCCGGCTGCGCAAACAAAAATATTAACATAATGACTGATAGTCAGGCGGCTATTAAAGCCATTATGAACCCATCTACCAGGTCTAAGCTGGTGAAATATTGTAAACAGGTCCTCAATAAACTGGCACAAGACAATACAGTGTCGCTGATATGGGTGCAAGGACATGAGGGAATTAAAGGCAATGAGGTACTTCATAGGACCAGAACCTGTATGTGGAATCACTAAGGATTCCGCTAAAAGGGAGATCTGGTTATGGCTAGAAAGAAAACATAAAAATAAATGGAGGTTAACGGAAGGTCAACTCCATACCAAAACACTGCTAAGGGAGCTGGACGGAAAGTTTTCAGCCAACCTAATTCGTAGTAGCAAAAAAGAAATTAAAATAATTACCGGGTTAATAACCGGACATTGTCCTTTAAGGAAGCATTTGTACAGCATGGGCTTGGTTAGCGAGCCCTGGTGTAGGAGATGTGAAAAACAGGAGGAAAATAGCCTTCCTGTAATATGCACGTGTGAGGAACTGAAAGAACTTAGACAGAAATATTTCGGGAGAGATCTATTGGATCCTTCGAGTGTACTCAAACTTCCCCTGAGGGGGATAGTGGCTTTTATCGAGGACACAAGACTAACAGAGTGGAACTGAGGGATCTATTGGGGATAGTACAAAGAGCAGTGTGCTCAAGTGCCTGGACGTGCTGGCGTCCAACCCAAAACAGAAGAGAATAGAAGAAGACCAGAAACAAAACTCGGTCAAGATGTGAACCATGTGGAACTCCTGGTGTAGGTCAAAATGCATTAGATTTTACATTACGGCATTCAACGTTTTCTAACAAATAGAAGACCTGAAAAGCCTAATCAACAGCAAGGACAAGCCTCAAGTTTAAATATGGTGCCAATTTGGTCAAAAGCTTTTTGGAAGTCTGTATATTACATCGATTTGTCATTGATTGTCTATGATTGTTATGTTATACTGTCAAAAACAGCTTAAGTTTGTTATCGTTGATCGTTTTAGATTTTACATTACGGCATTCAACGTTTTCTAACAAATAGAAGACCTGAAAAGCCTAATCAACAGCAAGGACAAGCCTCAAGTTTAAATATGGTGCCAATTTGGTCAAAAGCTTTTTGGAAGTCTGTATATTACATCGATTTGTCATTGATTGTCTATGATTGTTATGTTATACTGTCAAAAACAGCTTAAGTTTGTTATCGTTGATCGTTTAGCCATAGAACCGTGCTGAGCTGTAGTGTGTAATGTAACTTTGAATGGAGTTGTAAATGTGATTACAAAGTAGTGATTTAAATATTTTGGCAAAATTACATAATACATATATGGTTGGAGATGTCTACTGAGTCAACAGATTTAAACACATACACAACACTTAATGTCTTCCGAATATCGAGCACACCGAAAGTTTTCAAGATTTGCTGAAGTATGTAATACAACTGTTTCGCGAGAACTGCAGTCACGAACAATAAAGTAGGGAATTCCGTCCACACCGCTAGTGAAAAACTCCTTGGATTGTCTCAGGCATTCAAAATTTCCTTATTCACTAACAAAAGGCGTCTGCACCGTAAATGGTGTCGTGATCGGATGTATGATCAGTGATAACAGCCGTTGTCTGATTGTATACAAATGCTGTTAAAATAGTACGCAAAATCGTTTGTAATTCGCTCTGGTGTATCATAAGTTTTACCACTATGATGCACTTTCCCCGGAATTCTAGTATGACCTCTCTTATAATTAACATATTACCACACTCTATCAGGGTCATTTATAATGTTATCTTGCTCCATATTTCGAGGGTTGTCTTTTATATTTTGCATATAGAGCTGGAATAAAGCAGTAGATAGTTTTTGAAGGCTTTATTGTTTTTCGAAGATTTGTGCTCTTTTGCATGCGTTCGAACCAACTCTGGAAGCAGTTATTCCACTCATTTGTTGATACAGTCAAAATTGTGTTTTTGAAGGCCTGTTCCTTCTGACGACTGGAACCTTTGACCATACAGTCCGTCCTTGATTTTTGTAAAGGTAGAGAAATCGTTGGGACTTAGGTCGTTGATGAGTTTGCGCACAGCATCGACGTTTTTCTGAGTGATCGCCGTTTTTGACGTACATACTGTTGGATCGTCGCTAAGACTAATCCATCCACGTTTCAATTCTCCATACCAACGAGAAATTGTTGACTGATGTGGTGCTTCATAACCGAAAACAGAAACCAACTTGGCGAGGCATTCTTGTTGAGATAATTGTGTTCGAAAATTAATGCGCGAAAATTTGCACGGTTTAATTCCATTGTTCGATTAACTTGTCAACTTTGACAGTTCGCTGTAGCTACAACACTACACGTATCGCACTGAAACTGTGGATTTAGGCTAACTAAATGGAGGTTAATTTTTAGTACAAACATTTTATTAGTGGCGCCCTCTATGTCCCAGTATGCAAAACATAAAAGACATCCCTCTTAATTCTGGTATATTTTCTATTCTTAAATTTTAAATTTTATGTATAAAATTCTTCATAATCTCGTCCTTTATATTACAGGGAATAGATTTTGATTATTCTTCTCCAACAGGTTAGTATAATCAAAGCGACCGCCGGATCCAAAAGACCACCTACATATTCTTATTTTGTATTTTTTTTTACAATTTTAACCCATGTTTCTCGAAAAATTTTTCATTTTTTCTTCTGGAATCTATCAAAATCTTAATTTTTTTTGGAATTCAATGATCTCTTTACTTGTATTTACTGTCAATATTGAGGCAATTAGAAAGAACCAATATTACAACAGTATAATTCACTTAATAATGTACAAGAACCAAACATAGACAAGTGGTGTGTGTTTAACGGGCTAAACACATACCACTGGTCTATGTTTGGTTTGATACAAACTCAATTATTCCAATTAAAGAAATCTTATACAATTGCATACGTAAACATTCAAACAACTACACGATACTATCTTCTGTTTACAATACTGTATATGAAGTTCTTAAGTTCTTAGAAATTTTATTTAAGTAAATTTACTTGACATTGTTTACACTGGGCTGATAACAGTATACTTTCTTCCAAATATATACACAAACATAAATTAACAATTGGCATACTAATATTTGACGAAAAGTATGTCATCTTAAGATAACATCTTGCATAATGAAATATTAATGTTAAGGTCAAACTGAGTCGATAAGTTTTATTACCCAATTTAAAAATTTCAATTGGGTCGTCAATTTCCTTAATTTAATATGAGATATATATCTTTACTATATAAAGAAAAAATATATTTGACATGTAGTTCAAAATTAAATAAAATAAATTTTTATTTCCTTTAAGACCAAGCTTTCACTAAATTTTATTAGTTTCATTTGTTTTTTATAATATATTTTATTGAAAAATATATAAATTATATGGCGTTTATGGTAATTTGTGTGACATTCCATTTGCTTAGAAAGTAACTAATTCTTATAGTTTTGTTGAAAATTGAGGGCATAATCCTTACTAGTTGCATTCGCCTCTTTAACGTATTTTGTAAGAGTTTGCCGATTTTAGCTATACTAAATTGAAGCATACAAGGAAATATTCTCCGTAGATTACATTCATAGATTTCTGTAGAAAATAGATAAAATATACAATATCGTATTATTATGTATACAAACCCTATATTGTACATTCTATCTATATATATATATACAGTACAAATCTCTTCCCTATAGTCAGTAGAATATGCACACATACGTGTATTACGTATGTGTGTGTTCGTGAAGTGAGAAGTAGGGATGGGGACCGTGGAGACGAGCAGCGATGCACGCCTTTCTCGAAAAGATACCCATTAGTTCTGCATTAGTTACAGTTTACTTGCAAAGGTGGATGGTTTGGTTAACTGTTGCGAATAGATTTCAGTTACGTTTATTTATTCTATCAAAGTTCCAGTATTTGTTTTCTTGGTTTTATTAAATTTAAGGCTATTGATTACGTATAAGCTAACTTGTGTCGGTATTCACGATGGATATTTTTACCCTTGAACAAAAAAAAATTGTAAAACAGTATCATCTTGGTCGCAGCATAAGAGAAATTTCACGGGTATTTCAAATTAACTTTCAACGTACCATTGCGTTTGAAACGATAAGACACATAATTAAAAATTTTGAAAAATATGGCTGTTTAAATCCGTTAAAACATACGAAGGTTTTATTTATTATGTATAGAAAATATAAGTTATTTTGATTTACCGCTTTATTTATTGTTATTGTTATAGGTATATCTGACATTGTTTTAAACGTTAAAAATATTAAAATCTTCCAAAAAGTCCACACTTATTTGTGTTAATTATTACATAAAGTCCCTATTATTGCCGCTAGTTCCACATTCATCGACGTTTATACTATGTATGTGTATGTACATGTATGTGTATGTGCTTACATTCATATGTATGCATTGCAGGCTGCTGCTCCGTGCAGTCCCTACTCCTCGCTCTCGAACGCACACATACGTAATACACGTTTGTAGGTGACCATAGGGAAGAGATTTTTACTGTATATATATATATACAACGTGTTCACACTTAAACCAGCACCATTGGTAACTCCGTTATTATTGGAGCTAGGAAGTCGTCCAAATTAGCAAACTAGTAGGATTTTTCCTGGCGGTTACGACGATGAAAACAAAAAACTATTGAGCGTCGCGTTTTTCAGATATTTGACAAAATGTAATTTTTAAAATGGAACACCCTATTTATTTTTATGCGGTTGAATAAAGAATTTAGTTCTGAATAAAAATGTTTCAATACATTATCTCAAAAAAATTGAAAATAAAAAAGTTATCACGTGATTTCTTAATCATGCATTTTGTTTAAAAAAATTGAATAAAGACGTAGCATGTTTCACATGTTTATCCAATTGAAGTCATCTTCAGATATTAAATAAAATAATATCATAAGCATCCTTAAAATTAGCTTACTTTATCACTAAAACGTAAGTTTTCAAATGAGATACCGTGCATTTTTAGGGATTTAGGATTTGTTTTTAGGGATGCCTAACGAAATTTGTAATTAAATAATATGTACCGATTATTGTAGACTATTGTCTTGTTGAACGGATGAAAAAAATTTTTGTATAGGTCCGAGAAGGTTTGTTCATAATATTCCTAAATGAATTCAAACGAAACGTTGTGTTTTTAACGAAATTTATTTTGATTTCGTCCACGAAACTTAAGAATAACAAATAAAAGAATAATGAACACTATCAATCAACATACATAACTAAAATAATTGTTCGAAGGTACCACCTTCTTGGTCCAGACACTTGCGGGCTCTTTTCTGAGTGCAGCGCGTGGCTTTGAGAAGGGTCCTTCCATCAATATTCCGAATAATGGCCGTAATGCTATTTTGAAGTTCTTCCACATTTTGGTAACGATGTTTGTAAACTTCATTTTCCACTCGGCCCCATAAAAAAAAATCTAGCGGAGTTAGATCTGGTGAGCGTGGGGGCCACAGAACTGGTCCATGAGTTCCAATCCAACGGGGTCCAAACAGTCTCTCCGGTAATGCGTTAACGAAGTATATCCGCGGCCTATCCATCAAGTTCACGTTGTCCACGAAATCTTCCAATACATGAGACATAATGTCCTCATATCTCTGTCCCGTCAATGAGCCGCGGTAAAAAAAATGACCCACAATTTTAGATCCAATCATACCACACCAAACATTAAGGCTGAACCGATGTTGTGGATTAGTAGGATGAGCCAAAAAAGGATTTTCCCGACTCCAAAAATGATAGTTTTTTCGATTAAACATTCCCTTATTAGAGAAGTTACTCCCATCCGACCATAAAACATATCGAGGAAAATTTGGATCTTCTTCACATTTATGTAGGAACCATTCACAAAATTCCATTCTTCTTATATCATCATTAAGATGCAAAGTTTGTACTGGCCGATATTTGTATGGCTCAAAATTATATTTTTTCAAAATTTTATGAATCGTTCCCAATGAAAGGTCTATTTCTCTTGCCAATTCTCTAATTGAATTGTTAGGATGCGCCTCAAAATATCCCAGTACATTTATCTCTACCTCCTCACTAACCACAAATTGCTTCTTCGTTCTATTCTTCTTGAAAACCTCTTCGTTTCGCCGAAATTGTCTGTATAATTCCAAGAAATATCTTCTTTGAGGAATCGCGCGCTCGGGAAACATTGCACTATAATGTTCGCGAGCTCTAATAGTGTTTTTTCTCTGAAATATGTAAGCTTCCATAATATCACATTTTTCCTCATGTGTGAAAACCATTTTTATTAGAAGAGCAAAATAACAATGCTAATTTTAAAACACTGACAGATTAATTTGACGGATTGTTATTGAATTTTTTTTTTTTTTTTGATTGGTGCCTACTTGATCTAAATTGTAACAACTATTGTAATGTAGGCTAATTTCATTTTCTCTTTTCCTTTTTTTCTGAGTGGAGTTTTAAATTATACTGTGTCCCATTTTAAAATGGGTACTTTTCTGATTATCTCGGGAATATGCCCCTTTAAAGAAATCACGTGATAACTTTTTATTTTCAATTTTTTTTAGATAATGTATTGAAACATTTTTGTTCAGAACTAAATTCTTTATTCAACCGCATACAAATATACAGGATGTTCCATTTTAAAAATTACATTTTGTCAAATATCTGAAAAACGCGACGTTCAATTGTTTTTTGTTTTTATCGTCGTAACCGCCAGGAAAAATCCTACTAGTTTGCTAATTTGGACGACTTCGTAGCTCCAATAATAACGGAGTTACCAATGGTGCGGGTTTAAGTGTGAACACCCTGTATATATATATATATATATATATATATGTATGTAGAAGGAATCATCCGCGTTGTCTGAAGAAGGTTTAAAGCTATTGAAATCCTTGATCTGGCCAGTGAAAAGAAACTTAGATGTTTAATAATATAATACCAATAGTAGCTGTACTATTACACAGGCCTACAAAAAAAAAAATTTTCTTTGGTGCATCTCTGTTTGTTTGAATTGTCGATAAAGTAGGTAATGTACAGTATATTGACATACGTCATTTTAACTCATCAGCTCTAGTTTACCTACTACCCTCATTGTGAATTGTTGTCGGTCTTGTTATGGTCTTATTCGTAACTAGTCATTATTACAATATCATCGATAAAGTTTGTGTTACTATTTCATTATGGCTAGTACGTCCAGACGTTGTGTTAACGATCCTGATATATTTGTTATGTTTGTGGTGAATACATACTGAAAAATCAGCGTAAATCGATTACAAACACAGTGCGTCGTTTGAATTTTGCTTACTTCGGTATTGAAATTCTACACCAAGATAAAGTGTGGGTGCCTCATAGTGTTTGTAAAATATGCGTTGAACATTTGCGACAAAGGGGGAGAGGGAAACGTAAGTCTTTGAAGTTTGGAGTGCCTATGATATGGCGAGAACAAAAAAATCATTATGACGACTGTTACTTTTGTATGATTAATATAGTGGGCATCAACAAAAACAATCGCCATAAATGGAAATACCCCAATATTTCTTCAGTACAAAGACCTGTTCCTCATTTAGAAAATGTTCCAATACCAACTTTTCACCAGGTAGTGCAGCAATCTCAGGAGGATGAAGCTGAGATACCTATTTCTTCCCAAGTAGATGATGACTTTCAATACTGCGGAATAACATCAGATCCTAAGCCATTTTCGCAGAATGAGCTTAGTGACCTCATCAGAGACTTAGATCTTTCGAAGGAACGTGCTGAGTTACTAGCGTCAAGATTAAAAGAAAAAAATTGTCTTTCCTCAGATGTTCGAGTGTCTACATTTCGCAAGATTCGTCAAGATTAAAAGAAAAAAATTGTCTTTCCTCAGATGTTCGAGTGTCTACATTTCGCACGAGAGAGGGAAAGTTATTGAAGTTTTTTTCATCTCATGAAAATTTTGTGTATTGCTGTAATGTGAGTGGTTTGCTCATTCTTCCGCCATTGCATATAAAATTAGGGCTAATGAAGCAATTTGTTAAGGCTCTCGATAGAAATGGTCAATGTTTCCAGCTTATTTCTCACAAATTTCCTGGTTTAAGTACTGAAAAACTAAAAGCAGGTATCTTTGATGGACCTCAAATACGTAAATTGATGAAAGACACAACTAATTTTGAGACTTGTATGAATGATGTGGAGAGGCTTGCCTGGCAATCTTTTGTAGCAGTTGCACAAAATTTCCTCGGAAATCATAAGGCTGACAACTATGTAGAACTAGTAGAGGAAATGCTGGTGCGATTCAAAGATTTAGGCTGTAATATGAGTATAAAATTACACTATCTCAATAGTCATCTACATCATTTCCAACACAATTTAGGAGATCTAAGCGAAGAACAAGGGGAACGTTTCCACCAAGACCTAAAAACAATGGAGAATAGAAACCAAGGAAGGTGGGACAGTCATATGATGGCTGACTATTGCTGGGGAATCATGCGAGATTGCCCGAGTCAGTTTCATTCTAGAAAATCACTCAAAAGACAATTTCTTGATGTTTAATGTCAATAAAATATATATTTTTTCGTGAATTGTGTTTTTTTTTCTCGGGAACTAGAGCTGACAGAAGAAAACGGGTAACATTTTTGATATCGCAATGTAAGACATACTTAAAATCGGGTCTAAAATCTCCGGCACCAAAATGGTTGTAGGCCAGTGTTATTTAAATCTAGATGGCGCTACGAGAAAATAGGAAACATTCGTACCTATATCCCAGTAAGGATTATTGAGATATTTGTAGGTAATGGAAGCCTTGGCTATTTTAGTGTATAACAGAGACTATACAGATCAGACTAGCAATTTGTATTCAAAATTGATCCACATTATTCATCTTTCTTTAGCAACTGGAAATAGATAGTCTCTTCCATCTTCGTCATATTTCAGAAAAGTGAGGTGCGATGGCGCTGCTAAGTCGTACACAACGCATGCGTTGTATGTATTTATTTATATTATATTGTTATCGTGAATACGGGAATATCTGCTTGAGCATTTTTTTTATTTTATGTGTTTGTAGTTAATTTTTGCGAAATCATCGACAAGTGTATATGTATGTTAATTTAGTGTAGTAATTAAGTAATTAGTATATTGTGGTATAATATAACTCATATATTTTGGTACACGTTTTTCTTTTGGTTTTTTCATGTACTTTTTTTTTACTTTTTGTTTTAGGTTACAGATATTTTTGTAGATTATATTATGTTTTGTTTCTACAAATTAAATATACAGTGTGTATAAGCCAAATGGAATAAATTCATTATTTCGGTTACTGTACATATTTATAAAAAATCCCAAAACATGTCATATTTAATTTATAAATTAACATTCTTCAACGTGAAAATGCGATCCCTACCTTCAACCCCCTTCGAATGACAGGTACAACCCCCATGTTTTTAAATGGGAAGTTGAGGCTTGTGATATATCGTTGTAAAGGTCTCTTTATTCTCTATTCAAAAATGTTATAATTTTCATGTTTGTTGCAACAATTAAGATAGAATAAAATAAAATCATGTTGTTATCGAAATTCGCTACAATATACTCAAAAAATAAAATTTAAAGCAAAATGTAAAGAAAAATTTAAAACGCCAGAAAAAAATATGAATGTCAATGAAGTAGATGCTCATTTGCTTTTATAAAGATTTAATACATACATCAAAGGCATCATTGCATTACTTACTTCCCGTTTAGGTCTTCATAATAAGAAAGTGAGTAAAAACCATACCAATGTGCTTTTTAGATGGTATCCATTAAAAATACTTTAAAAAGTTTCCGTGGCAACATTAGTTTGTTTAAAACGCCTTAGTAAATTGTTTTGTATTTAAAAGTTGTCATTTAAATTGACAGTTTGATAATTTTAGTTTGAATTTCGTAAAATACAATTCTGGGAAATGGTTAGATTAACGGAAATGCATAAAATAACAGTCATACAAATGATTGGTTACGGAGATAGAACCCAAACACAACAAGAAGTAACCCGCCTATTTCATGAGAAATTTCCTGATTTACCACCTATAGCTCAAGGAACAATAAGTAAGATAGAGAAGCAGTTTCGAGAGTTTCGAGTTTGGTCATGTAAGGCAGATAAGAAAACCAGCTGCCAATGCACTGAGTGATGAAATCAAAGTAGATGTGATGCTTGAGTTTATGGAAAACCCACATACATCGAGTAGACATGCATCCACTACATTAAATGTTAGCCATACATCGATAGTAAACATATTAAAAGAAAATAAAATGCGTCCCTATAAAATGATATCTACTCGGGAGCTTATGGAAGACTATTTTGATAGAAGAACTTATTTTTGTGAGCGAATGATGGACATGCTGGATAACAATATTATCAATTTAGAAGACGATGTTTTCTGATGAGTGCACTTTTTCTCTTAGCGGCCATGCTAATCGGCAAAATTGCCGCTACTGGTCTACGGAATATCCTCACTGGATGAGGGAAGAACACACACAATACCCAGTAAAAGTTAATGTTTGGGCAGGTATTGTTGGAAACCATATCATTGGTCCCTTTTTCATTGAGGGCAATTTGAATGGCGATCGTTATTTGGCACTACTTCAAAATGATGTCATTCCAACTTTGGCAAATTTATATCCTGATCCAGGAAACCCTCAAGTTCCAATGAATACGATATGGTTTCAGCAGGATGGAGCACCACCACATTACCAACGCAATGTCCGGCAGTACCTCGATGCAATATTTCCCAATCGGTGGATAGGAAGGCGAGGATCGATAGAATGGCCAGCGCGATCACCTGATCTGACCTTACTTGATTTTTTTTATGGGGATATTTGAAGAGCATTGTGTACAAAACTAAACCTTTGGATTTAAATGACTTAAGAGAACGAATAACGCTTGCGATTAGGTCGATCACGCCTGATATGTTAAATAATGTTAGAAGACAGTTTTATTTAAGATTAGGATGTTGCCATGACGTTCATGGTGAACATTTTGAACATCTACTTCATTGACATTCATATTTTTTTTGACGTTTTAAATTTTTCTTTACATTTTGCATTAAATTTTATTTTTTGAGTATATTGTAGCGAATTTCGATAACAACATGATTTTATTTTATTCTATCTTAATTGTTGCAACAAACATGAAAATTATAACATTTTTGAATAGAGAATAAAGAGACCTTTACAACGATATATCACAAGCCTATACTTCCCATTTAAAAAAATGGGGGTTGTACCTGTCGAAGGGGGTTGAAGGTAGGGATCGCATTTTCACGTTGAAGAATGTTAATTTATAAATTAAATATGACTTGTTTCGGGATTTTTTATAAATATGTACAGTAACCGAAATAATGAATTTATTCCATTTGGCTTATACACACTGTATATCAAAATGCATTGTAAAGGTAACTTTTTTTTAATTTTAGCAATAATATTGAAGTATTTTTTTGTGAATCCAACTTAAATTTGCAAGTGTCAATTGTAATGCGTTTGATTATTATTGATTACATTATTTATATACTTTAAACAATAACTTATCACGAATAATCATTTATAAGATCTGCACAAATTTATATTGCGATTAGTGATTAGTTATGCTACTATGTATACTCAGTGACATTAGAAGTGTTACATTCAGAAGGAATAATTTGTTCAACTTGATTTTTTAGCAATGTGGTGGTTTTATTTCAAAAATGAAACGATAACATTTACAAGAAATTTTATTAATGTGTAATGCGAAAAAAGATTGATAATGTGTTTGGCGACCCCGTAGCTGAGTACACTCCGGTACACGCAAGCATCGACAAGATGAGATGGTCGATATCTGCTTGTGGTATCTTGTTCCAAGCAACTTGAGTTTCGTGGATTAACTGCGCCAAAGTCCGTGAAGGATGGTGCAAATTGGACAGTCTCCTCCCCATGATATCCCATACATGTTCAATGGGGTTTAAATCTGGTGGACGGGGTGGCCACGGCAAAACATTAACGCCTTCTTTAAGAAAATCCATAGTTCGACGAGCAATATGGGAACGTGCGTTGTCTTACTGAAAAAGGACGTGTGGACGGCCATCTAGGGAACAATAAAATATTAAAAATGATATAAGAAAAGATTACTTTAATGAATGCAATAAAAAAAAACTATATATAATATTAACCAAAGTGATAATTACGTTCAAAATAGCTATATGATTTCTCAATAGACAAATGTCTGGTCATGAGTAAAAGACTCACCCAGTATAGTAAATGAATGAAATAACTTTAAGTGCAGACGATAAATTGACTAATATGTAGAGCAGGCCAATTTCCGTGCGCGCCATGAGCGCCGGTATGGGAGTGTAATTCGTAATATATTAGAATATGCGATAGAATAGGGACGCAACATGAGCATTTCATTAAAAATATCGCGAAATATAATGGCTTTGACATAGAAATAATCAATAAATTAATTGGAAAAGCAAAACTAAAAAATACAATCCGCGAATCCACAAGTTTGACATCTCAAAATAACCATGAGAAAAAGTACATGTGTTTACCATACCACCCCATCACGAAAAACATTAATAAAGTGTGAAAGAACGAGGTCTCAAAGTTGCCTTTCGGTCCGAAAATACTATCAAAACTCTCCTAGGGAATGCCAAAGATAAAGTTAATTTTAATTCGAAATCAGGTATATACGAAATTAATTGCGATGATTGTAATTTGAAATATATAGGCCAAACAAAACGACCAATAATAACCCGGTTTAAAGAACACATATCATATATTAAATACAATAGACCGGATAAATCTAACATTGCCAACCATGCTTTAAGCACACTACACAATGTGTCGATTACAGGGTTGAAGCTGGTCAAAGGAATTAATAAACCCCGCGAACTTGATGCTTATGAAAGTATACATATCGCGAAAAATAAACAATATTCCATGAATAGCGATAGATCACCGATTCCTTTCAGTTGTCTCTTTTCATTTTTATTACCATAATTGTGTCATCGTCGTTTTAAAATTGAAGTTAATAGGACATGTTGAGTGCCGTTCCCTTAAGAAAGGAATGTTTGTCGTTCTTCCCCCCCCCCTGCACAATGCGTCGATTAAAGGGTTGAAACTTGCCAAGGCCATTAGTAACCCCCGCGATCTTGACGCCTACGAAAGTATTCATATCGCTAAAAACAAACAAAATTCTATGAACAGAGATAAAGGACCGATCCCCTTCACCTGTCTCTTTTCATTCTTAGAACCGTAAATAAAAAGGTCGTGGACGTTTCAAATTGGAGAAAAAACACATGTGGGTGCTGTTTTTCCTTAAGAGAGGTAATATTTTGTCGATCCTTTCGTTCAATATATTTGCATGTTTGAGTTAGTGTATACGTGGGCAGTGTAAAGTTGTTGCGTAAGCAATTGTACTAGCTTTACTGTGCCCCATGTGCGACACCTTGATTAGTGGTTTTACCTACTGATGATGACAACTTAGTTGTCGAAATACGTATTTAGGATACGATTAATAATTGTGGTAAGGGGTTTTATACCTTTTTTTTAAATGAGCTTGTTACCGATATAAGTATAGAAGTAGAGACATTTATTCTATTAGAAATAATTAAATATATATTTGGTTTTCTGCTATTAAAGTAATATGCATAAACACGCGAAAAATAAGAATAGTACATACTATAGCAGCGTTGCATGTACCTATAAATAAAATGGAAAATGTATGAAATCAGTGATTGTGTGCACGACAGAGAATTTAAAAAATCATTTACCGTTTTAAGCGTTTTCCAAGGATTGACAAACTGGAGAAACTCGATGACGCAAAAAGTGAAAGTGTTCTAATTATATTTGAAGGTGTTTTAGACAGAAATGATTATTTTGACACCTTAACACGTATTTGTGAGGGCACGTCTACAGATGCGTTAAGTTGCTTAAAAAAGTATTTTGATTATGCGAATATAACATCACTCGTTTTCCGAATATAAACATATTTTTTCCTCATGGCGGACATGTTTTTCAGAAATAACCTTAGAAACGCACCTGATGTTGAAAATATACAATCGAGTTTCTCCAGTTTGTCAATCCTTGGAAGACGCTTAAAACGGTAAGTGTTTTTTTAAATCCTCTGTCGTGCACACAATCACTGATTTCATACATTTTCCATTTTATTTATAGGTACATACAACGCTGCTATAATATGTACTATTCTTATTTTTCGTGTGTTTATGCATATTACTTTAATAGCAGAAAACCAAATGTATATTTAATTATTTCTGATAGAATAAATGTCTGTACTTCTATACTTATATTTGTAACAAGCTCATGTTGCGTCCCTATTCTATCGCATATTCTAATATATTACGAATTACACTCCCATACCGGCGCCCATGGCGCGCACGGAATTTGGTCTGCTCTACTAATATGTGAAAGTAAAATATAAGCACCTAAAATCAGGTGTTTTAAATAAATTCTATAAATTAGATCATACGATTTAATAAAAAAAAATAAGGTCAACGTATGAAATGATTTGACCAATATGACAAGCAATTAAATTGACTAAGAATCTTAATCTACTTCCAAGAAAGAAATCGGAGGTAAAGATAACGCACTACTAAATTACCACAAATTTCCCTTTTAAATATCGGTAATGAAGGCAAGCTTATTAATTAATCCATCGTACTATACCTCAACTAGTTACACCCTAGATGTCGCTTTATTTCAGATACAAACGAAATTCTAATAAATGAATTACCCTAATTAAATTATATCTTCAAAAATTCCGATAAATACTAAGTTTCCATTCTCAGTATATTTTGGCATTAAACCGCATTATTTAATCACAGTGTAAAATACATCCACAATGACTGGCATAAATCCCATATTTAAACGAACATATGCAGAGTCAAGTCAGTGTAAAATATCTAACACGCATGTACTAAATGTCAAATGGATCTTATTCAAATTTGTAAACAATCACCCGGCGAAGAATTCAAACAACCAAAAGTCATATAAGGATCCGACAGAAAGATATTCGGAGGTATTTATGAAATAATATCTAATTAACCCTCTAATTTAATATGAATTACAGAGTGCCCAAAGTACGATAATGTACTAGAAGAATTACGATATAACCTAACATAAATAGACGTTGTTGTAGAGAATATACCGTTGTAAACGATGTTATAACAAGACCCAAAATCTATGCGAACGAATGGGTTATTCCAATTATATTCATACCCACCAGATATAATCAACGTTCTATATTCATGTACGTACGTTACCAAATATGTACTAATACTGCACTAGTAAAATCATTAAAAGCAACGCATTATTCTAGATACTACAAAGCAAGAAACCCGTTATTGAAGTATCTTAATAAATGTGTTCAATACTCATACGAACAAAAGCAACTCGTAAGGTGGAAAAAAATGAAGCTAACTGTTCATAAATATATATAGTTGTTCAAAGGTAACCGACAAACCAAAAAGTAAAATAGGGTAATGTAAATTTAAGAATTTAAGTAGCACAATAGATTAGTAATAACACAGGTCTACAGTGATTTTGATGTTTGAAAGCTGTTTGCTAATTTGTATATGTTTGGGGGCCCTTATTCCAAAAAACGCCATATTTTTGCTCTATCACGTAAATTTTTTTTTATAGCGCTCTATATCTTAAAAATGTTATTTTATTAATATACATACCTATGACAAAATATGTTTGTTCCATGTTAGGCATGATTTTTAAATGAATTGATTTTAATGAAATTAAATGTGATTTGGCAACACTGGTTAATATTAGATTTCTCAGCAAAGCAACAGAGTCGGCGCAGAAGCGTCAATACAACGTTGAAACCTGCTTATGTGCAGTTTGGTTGTGTTAGTCGTCGTGCTACTGTGTCCGCGCGCTTGTTGTCTTCGTTGTTGCGTATTTTAAGTAAAGGCTAGAACGTATAAATATGGAAAGAAGACATTGTGTGAACAATCCGAATAACTTTTGTTATATCTGTGGTAGTTATGTCGTAGTAAAGCAGAGGCAAACTATAACTTCATTTGTGAAAAATGTATACCACGCTTATTTTGGTGTAAAAATTGGCGACCAAGACAAGTCCTGGGCTCCTCATACTGTTTGTTCCGTTTGCGTTGAAGCATTAAGAAACTGGCAAAAAGGTAGGAAGAAATGTTTAAGCTTTGGTGTTCCTATGGTATGGCGAGAGCCTAGAAATCACAGTGATGATTGTTATTTTTGTTCGTGTAATGTTCAAGGATTCAACAGAAAAAATAAGAAACAAATTGTGTATCCCAATCTTGACTCTGCTATTCGACCAGTTCCTCATGGACCAGATATACCGATACCTACCGCCCCAAAAGCACTAGAAAACGTCATATCGTCAGAATCAGAGGAATCTAATTGCGACCCAGATGACTCAGATTTCACACCAGATTTCAGAGAGCCCGAAGTGTTTAACCAGAGCGAACTAAATGATTCAATTAGAGATTTGCACCTTCCAAAGGATGCATCCGAATTGTTAGCCTCCCGACTTCGTGAGAAACATTTACTGGCACCTGGCGTCACATCAAGCTTTTACCGGGATCGCGAAAAAGAGTTATGTCAATATTTTACTCAAGACGGACCGCTAGTGTATTGCAACAATATTCCTGACTTAATTTCAAAATTAGGAAATGTGCCGTATGTAAAAGAAGAATGGCGCCTGTTTATTGACTCAAGTAAGCGTAGTTTAAAAGGCGTTTTATTGCACAATGGTAACGAGCTGGCCTCGGTTCCCGTTGCCCATTCGGTACATTTAATGGAAACGTATGAAAATTTTGAACTTCTTTTAAAGAAAATAAACTACCAAGAACATCAGTGGATGCTTTGTGGTGACCTTAAAGTGATGTGCATGCTACTAGGACAACAAGGAGGTTATTCAAAATTTCCATGCTTTATTTGTGAGTGGGATAGTCGAGCAAGGGATATACATTAGAGTCAAATAGAATGGCCCTTTAGAACAAGCCTTACACCTGGTAGCAAAAATGTATTAAGAGATAGCTTAGTTGACCCCAAACAAGTTTTACTGCCTCCTCTCCATATCAAACTTGGCTTGATGAAGCAGTTTGTTAAAGCCCTAGACAAAAATGGACAGTGTTTTAAATATTTGTGCGAGACATTTCCAGCCTTATCCGATGCCAAGTTAAAAGAAGGTATTTTTGTTGGGCCGCAGATAAGAACATTATGCAAAGACAAGGATTTTCAAAACACAATGACCAATGTCGAGAAAAACGCCTGGGTTTCATTTAAAGAAGTAATTGATAAGTTTCTTGGGAACTCTAAGGACGAAAACTACGAAAATATTGTTCAAAATATGTTACAACACTTTCATCGTCTAGGTTGTAATATGAGTTTGAAAGTGCATTTCCTGTTTTCACACTTGAGCTATTTTCCTGAAAATCTTGGAGCAGTTAGCGAAGAACAGGGAGAGAGGTTTCACCACGACATTAAGGAAATGGAACGGCGATAGCAAGGCAGATGGAGCATAACGATGATGGCGGACTACTGCTGGATGTTAAAACGGGATATGCCCTTAAAAACATACAACCGAATGTCCGGACAATGCAGTTTTCTGGCAAAAAGACAAAGATTTCACTTAAAAAAGACTGAGTAAAGTATTTTTTTCCACTTTTTTAACTTGTATATTCCACCTTTTTACTCTCAATAAACAAATAAATTTTTTTAGAAATATCATTTTTTTTCATTTAATATTTGCAAAAAAACCTTACGTGATACAAATAAATGCATAGAATTTTTGAAATCAGCCTACCAAAATTATATAAAATCAGTTTTCAAAATAAAAACATTGTCAAAAAGTTTAATTTTGTAGACCTGTGTAATTATTGAAGATAATGAAAACATACAGGGGTCGAAATCGACGTATAACACCAAATATGAAACCATTATTTTAGTCATTCATAAATCAGTTAGATAACAGAATTAACTAATGATTATTTTCAACAGGATTCTGACATATCACAAACTCCACATACAACAATGAATTATTTACGGCAATTGTTCCCAGCCCATTTTATAAATGTAGGTTTATGGGCAAGTAGATCGCCTGATTAGTCTTGTTTTTATTCCTTTATTAAAAAAACAACTTTAATAAAATAAAAATAGATATAGATAGAATAAAACTACAATAGGAAATTGAAGAGACAAATGCGCAATTTATAAGTTCTGTGTTTACAAGTAAGAGGCCAACGTTTTGAGCATTTTTTTAAATAATTTTCTTTGTACAATAATTGTATTATTTGTATAATAGACGTAAATGTTGTTTCAACTATCATTTTGCATAAATCTCATTTCTGATATCAGTTAAATATTAATTTACTAACATTCTAACCATATGTGATCCATATTTGCGTATATAAAATACTACAAATTAAATATTTGCTTATTCATCATTCATAGTCATTCGGTGCATAATACTTGTAAAACTCTCATAATTAAATAATTCTACCACAACAGATGCGCTCCAATAAGCCATAAAACTTACTGCATTGTCCATACATAAACGAATAAATACTAGTTGATTTAAGACTTGTAATCAAAAAGAAAAGGATAATCTACAAGCAGGACTAATGCATTCGAGTTTCATTATTGAAATCATTAGCGTATTTTAAATAGCAAATTACATACCAACAATAATTATGTTACTTAAAAACATATACCTACCAATTCAATGAACAAAACCTAAACTGCATATAAAATAATATTTCAATGATTTTAATTTTATTGATACTTCTCATCGGCTCATTTCAATGTAAAAGAATTTTATTGCAGTTTCTTAATTAATGCCGGAGTGTTACGAAATCGTTTAAAGTGGTCTGGCAAAAAACTCGATGTGAAGAGTTGGCCATGCATACTAATTCTTTGCCGCATTATAACGCTTCCTAAAAGCGTTAACCTTATTTTTGTGTACTATGCAAAGATACGCACAACAAAAAATTTTTTGGAAAAAATAACATTCAATAACTTTCTACATTAATTAATTTGTATTCAATTGTAATATATCCCAAATTTAAGGCTTATTATATTATTTATGACTATTAACACTCACACGTAACTAGAAAACATTATATTTAAGGTAAAATTCACGGAAGGTTACCGATGCGCCATAAATTTTCGTCTAAATTAGCGCCTCAATACGTGCTTTTAATAATTCTTCAAAGATGTTGTCTTCCATTTCGTCGCAGTACGTTTAAAATTATACAGACAGTCGAACTCGCTTATAACGAACCACCAACAGACCTTGAAATTGGTTCGTAATATCCAAGTATTCGTTATAAAAGAACGTTAAAAATATATTGCTGTTTTGATGTCTTTATTCTGGAAATGATAATAATAATTTATTTATTGATTTATATCAGCGATGCACATACCGCGGCCCGCCGGCCGCATGCGGCTGTCGATATTTATGCGGCCCGCCAACGAATTTTAAAAATTGTTCGAAAAACTACAAAAGTAGATAAACATCCATTCAAATCAATATTTCTTAACTTTTTATTTTATTCTAACTTTTGTAATTGTTAGTAAGATATGTATCTTTAAGTACCTACTACTTTCTTGTTCAGGTTTACTACGTAGGACAGGTATGCTCCTCGTCGTTCCAAGCATATTGTTACGAGACTAGAAATCTGTCGAACCAACTAGATTACTCGAAGATTCGCGAAACACGTCGGTATTATCCCCGAACAATGTGGTAGGTTCTCGATGTTAGGTAACTCGTATAAATACAACGCATTGCCCGCTATCGGGGCAGTTAAGTTTCAACTACGGACAAGCGAATTGTTTGAATTGTAATGTGTGAAGAATAAATATTTCGTCGTCCGAACTTGGCATCTACCTACGTAACAATATAATATCAATTTTGATATGGATAAACCAGGCGCCAGTAAAAAACGTAGTCGTAATGTTGAAGATGAAAAACGACAGTTTCAAGATATGTGGACCGAAAAATACTTTTTTATTTCATCGCATAACAAAAGTGTCCGAAACCAATTCAAGATGCTGAAACAGCTACTGAAGTTAGCTTTGAAATATCTCCAATAATAGCGAAAACTTGTCGGCTTTTTAAAGATGGTGAATTTGTTAAGCAGTGTTTAGATATCGCCACAAAAAAAATGTGTCCGAAAGATGCAAAGAGGTTTGAGAAAATTCAACTAAATCGGATGACTGTTCAAAGAAGACTTACCACATTAGCAGCTAATATAGAAGAGCAATTAGCTACGAAATCGAAAAGTTTTGAGTATTTTTCTATAGCACTCGACGAATCTGCAGATATAAGTTCAAATGCTCAACTCTTAATTTTTTTACGAGGTGTAACGCAAAATTTTGAAGTGAGTGAAGAACTGATTGGTATGAGTTCTTTGACAAGTCAAACCAAGGGGAGTGACATGCTCAACGCTCTTCTGGAAAAATGTTCTATAATGGATTTGGATTTAACGAAATTATCTGGAATTACGACTGACGGAGCACCTTCAATGGTTGGAAGTAAATGTGGGATAATAACTATGTTAGAAGAGTATTGACAAACTAAAAACATAGATACCAAGGAATTAATGCAGTTTCATTGCATTATACATCAGGAGGCCTTCTGTTCAAAATTATTGGGATTTGAAAATGTGATGAAAGTTGTAGTACCTACCGTAAACTTTATAAAATCACGAGGTCTCATTCACCGACAATTCACACAATTTCTCGAGGATATTGAAAGCGAATATGGTGATCTCCTGTTTTACACTGAAGTAAGGTGGCTAAGTCGTGGGTTGTCACTAGAGCGGTTTCTTAACTTGATTGAAGAAATCAAAATATTTCTGGCGGAAAAGAAAAAGGACGTCTCCGAACTCGACAACCCTAATTGGCTATGTGACTTAGCGTTTCTTCACCGGAATCAATACAGCTGGAATTGATAGACATGCAAAATGATGATAATTTACGAAACAAGTTTAATGAAGGTAATTTACTCAACTTATACCGTTGCCTTGACAAAACCGCTTATAAATAGTTGCGAATAAATGCATTTAAATGCGCAAGCTTATTTGGATCGACGTACATTTGTGAGCAAAAGTTTTCAGTGATGATACTTAACAAAACAAAAAATCGAAACCGTCTGGCAAATGAAAATCTGGAAGCAATTTTACGTGTGGCGACAAGTAATGTGGAGCCAAACATAAACAAAATTGTTAGGTCAATGCAATGTCATGCATCAAAATAATAAAACATGAAATATTACATTGTAATGATTAGATTACATTACGATTACTTAATTACAACACACATTTTTCAATGTTCTTTTATTTTTATCATTTGTAGTAATTCATACTATTTAAAAATAAAAATATTTGTGTTAATAAGTATTCTTTGCTTGGCTTATAATTTTCCCGAGTGGCCCCTGTTCTCTATAAGTCTGTGCATCCCTGATTTATACAAACATTACTTTTTGTTATTTTGTCTTTTTATAAATTTTTCATTTCGTATTTTCAACGTTTAAAAAAAAGTATGTAGTAATATGAACATCACACGACTCTGTACCAAGAATAGTGAGCCTGCCTTATCTCAATGCAGATCTCTTCTAGCGCTTTCTGTCTGTCTATCAAGACTGACAGAAAGCGCCAGTTTGTGAAATTATTTGTGAAATGTTTTCATACAATTAAATCAGTCGTATTGTAACTCTTGTTTCGAATTGTAATAAAATCATTGCTTTTTAAAAACAAACTTTGCGTGTTCAAACCTAAAACTATGTAATTTTCTTTTTCTAAATAGCAAATGAAATTGCGTTTTATCTATCTTATATTTTTCTCTTCATTTTTTGTAAGTATGTACTTATAAAAATGCTGCAATTTTTAATAAATTTTTTTTTGAGTTGACCCCATTATTTACTACAAATATTTCGAAACTCCATCCTGAGTATATTTCTACTATATTCATTGTGATATGGTCGGAAATTATCGTAATTAACTGCGTAAAAATTTCGGAATTGTTTGTCGGTTCCATTAAAATCTTTTGCCATCATTAAGAAACATCCAGTTGCAAAGAATCACAATATGTGAAACCATTTTAGCTGGAACTAAGCTTTTGTTGCTCTTAATTCTATAAAGCACTTATTTAAAATAATTAGAGTAAAGTCGCCTAATGTGAAATAGCATTATATACAGGGTTATGATAAAGTAACGCACAAAATTCATAAAGCGTCACCTGATCTCACCCCCCTTGATTTCTTTCTGTGGGGACATTTAAAAAGTCGGGTCTACGTTAACCGACCAGACAATTTAGAAGACTTAATGGAACGAATTAGACATGAAATGACTCGTATAACTCCGCAGATGATCGAAGACTCTGTAAATCAGGTCTACCATCGTCTTGGCCTATGTCAGATAGTGAATGGGACACAGTTTGAACAATTCCTGTAAGAAATCGTTTTGGTTTAATGGACTGTTTAGTTAATTTAAATGTTATTACTATAATAAAGTTTATTTTGTTTTTTATTAATTCTCTCAGTTTTTTCTTATGTGACCCCTACTTCAATTATTTCTTTATAATGCAGAAAAACAAGCTTTATCAAATAAAGTAAAAAAAACCAAGCTTCATATTTTAAAAAAATATTGATGACGTCATAACTGTGACAAATTTGACGTTTTATTTTTTTGACTTATGTTAAAAGACGCGGAATAAAATAAACTGTTTGACGTGTTTTTGCATTTTTTTCAAAAATTAACATTGTACGTTTTATGAATTTTGTGCGTTACTTTATCATAACCCTGTATATCGTATGATCAAAAAGTCTTTGGATCGCTATTGCCGTGGAATTTACGAGATATCTATGAAATTTTTTATTTCAATTAGTTTTGACATTTACTTGACTACTTCCAAGTCAGCTGGTTATAATTCAAAATGTTTCAATTAGAACATAAGATTTTTATTATCAAATCATACTACAGTAATGGAAATATAGGTGAAAATGGTAATTGGGTTTATTCACCTCGTTTATGTTTGAATGAGTTCCGTGAGAGATTTCCCAACTTCGCAATAATCGAACGAGTTTTTTTTCGGCAACTTCAACGAACTGTGGACAAATTTGAAGGAACTGGTAATATCAGCGATAGTGTTCGATCTGGAAGAAGACGGGCTAGAAATGAGGATGTTATTGATCTGGTTAGGCAACGCATGCAGGAAGAACCTACATTATCCTTGCGTAGATTGAAACAAGAAATCAATTTAAGTTTTGGGACGTGTCAAACCGTTGTTAAACATGACTTGAACATGTTTCCTTATAAACTACAGATGTGTCAGAAGTTACTGCCACCAGATTATCAGAAGAGAGTATCGTACTGTACCTGGTTTAATGACCATATGAATAAAGATATCCTTGATTTAACATTTTTTACAGACGAATCTGATTTTTACCTATCTGGATACGTTAATAAACAAGTTATGCGTATGTGGAGCGAGAATAATCCTAATTTTCATAGTGAGGCTCCTTTACATAGTCCTAAGATTGGTGTTTGGGTTGCAATGTCCCGTAGACGGGTAATAGGGCCAATATTTTTTCAAGATACCATAAACGCTGAAAGATATATAAATCAAATACTTGATCCTTTTATCAATCGATTGCACGATGATGAATTTCATAATGATTACTTTCAGCAAGATAACACGACACCGCATGTTGCTCGAGTAACCATGGAATATTTACGTCAATTTTATGATGAAAGGTTAATATCAGACGCACGTTACCCACCTAGGTCTTGTGATTTGAGTCCTTTAGACTACTTCTTATTCCTTTGCTTAAGAATAACATTTTTAAAACTCCAGTTCACACTTTAGATGAATTACAAGAACGTATTGTTGAAAACTGTCTCACAGTAACACCTGATCTTTTAATTAAAGTTTTTAATAACATGGGCCGACGTGTTAACCGGTGTATTCAAGAACAGGGAAGACATTTTCAACATCTTTTATAATTTTTTATTGTAAAAGTGTACCTACCTGAATGTTATTGTTTCGTTGTGGGAGTTCTTTTCTTAACTGTAATGAGCCTTATTATTTTTTTATTAGTTATTAAAACTTCGTTTATTTATAAATGCATTCTGTAATCTTTATAAATGTTATTAAATACATATAACATACATAAAATGTAAATAAATACCATAACCTAAAATATATTTTATTTGTGACTTATGCGTACTTCAAGGTAATGAATCACAGAAGTAAATAATTTTATAGATAGCTTTACGTTTCATGGCTATCACGATCCAAAGACTTTTTGATCATACGTTATATATACCGTATGTCCCCGGATTGAGTTTACAAGAGGAAAAAAAATTTTATTTTTGATTTTACCAAAAAGTGCTAAAGGAATAAAATTTTTTGCTTAATTTCAAATGACCAAATCTGTAATTAGAATTTCAGTACCACTTATTTATGTTCTAAAAAATTTTTTTTTTAATTTTTTTCATCGCAGTACATCTATTATTTTTTAATGGTAGAAGCCTTTGACTTGAAAATGTCGTACACTAATTTATTTGTCAAAAATAACTTCAAACTGTAATTCTGTAAGTTTTGGTGAAAATGTTAACGTTATCACAAAAAATATATTTAATACAATGTTACGGTATTGGGGAAAAGAGCTATCGTCGTATTGCTGTAGAATTTAATACAAAATTTCCCTAAGTAACTGTTTCCCGTATGGGTATAAGGAAGTTGGTGAAAAAATTTTTGGAAACTGGTTCTGTTCTGAATTTAAAGAAAAAGAAAATAGTACGTGATGAAGATGATGCTACTACTACAGTTTTAATTTTGGATTCGGTGCAAGATAATCCTAAACTTTCATTGCGGAGACGGGCGCTTCAACTGAATATGAGCAAATCCCATATTCAAAGAGTTTTGAAAGAACGTAAATTATACCCCTATAAACCGATTTTTAATCATACGTTAGAACCGGGAGATGATGAGGAGCGTCTTTATTTTTGCATGTGGACAGGAGATGAAATAATGGAAAATTTTCACAAAAGCATTGTATTTTCCGATTAAGCAACTTTTTCTAGCAATGGTACCGTTTCGTCACAACATGTTCGTTAATGGAGTGATACTAATCCTCACTTTAGAATTGCATCAAAACGTCAATACTTTGTTAAGGTAAACGTGTGGTGTGCTGTTTCTTATCATGGAATATGGAATTATGGAATAATAGGGCCATATTTTTTTGATGCTAATGTAAATCAGCATAATTATTTGGAAATGTTGAGCAATTTTTTCTGGGATGGTTTAAGTGAACTCCCACTTGCTTATCGGCAGAGGATGTATTTTCAACAGGATGGTTGTCCGGCCCACCGTTCGCGCATCGTAGCTGCCTGGCTCAATCAAAAATTCGAAAATAATTGGATTGGCTGGAATGGTCCTGTTTTGTGGCCTCCAAGAAGCCCTGACTTAACTATTTTTGATTTTTATTTGTGGGGACGGTTAAAGCAACTAGTCTACATGGACAACTTGCCTAACAATGTGGAAGTATTAAAAAATCGCATTAGAGATGCTGTTGCATCCTTGACGCTTGAAGAAATTCGCAACAGTTACAAGGAACTGCGGCTTAGAGTCGAATTGTGTGCTGAAAGGGGTGGCGAATTAATATAATAGTTTTAAACATTATTGTTTCTAGCCTAATTATTTTTTTATTGTTGTGATTGAAAATAAAAAATAAAAATTTGTAATTCTAAATAGGGGTTTGACAGTTTCGTAATTCTAATTACAGATTTGGTCATTTGAAATTAAGCTAAAAATTTTATTCCTTTAGCACTTTTTTGTAAAATCAAAAATAAATTTTTTTTTCCTCTTGTAAACTCAATCCGGGGACATGCGGTATAATAATGTAAAAGAATTAAAAATTTCAATATTGTCTTTAGATTTTTCGTATAAATATAGGTACGGGTGTTAGGGATACATATTTCATGTCTTAAAAATATATAATCAAATAAAAATGCCAAAAGAAAACAACGAAATTGGAATAGCAAATGTATTTAATGAATGCTGATGCCGCGGTGAGTGCATATTATGCCTACGTCATTCTAGATTTGCATATGGTGTTATCTTTTGGGAAATTCAGTTGTTGTAGGACGAATTTTCGTAATCCAAAAGGCATGTATTAGATATATATTTAACATCAACCCACGGGATACTTGTAGGAATACTTTTAGGGATAAGAAAATACTTACCCTACCCGCGGGATACATTTTGCAGTGCGCATTGTTTGTCAAAATACATTATTGTGATTTTTTTGCTAAATATGAGCTCAAGCATAGTTATAGCACAAGAGGGACGTCTGCGTCATATTTGTGTCCTCCACGTTCTCATTTAATAAAAATACAAAGAAATGTACTCCATCAGTGTATCAAAATATACAACGACTTGCCAGAGACTTTAAAATCATTGTCAACAAAACAATTCAAATACTGACTCAAGGAACTATTAATAAACAAAGTGTTGTATAAAGTTGAAGATTTTTTTTTAGAAAAAATATGTAATAGGTGGCTATGGTCTTGAAAATCATTTTAATTATATGTTTATTATTTTATATATACAGATTTTGTATTTTATTTATGCATTTGTGACATTTCGTATACATTTTGTGTGCCTTAACGAATAAAAGGTAATTATTATTATTATTATTAATAAAGGTACGAATTAACACAAAAATTCAAAAAATCAATGTAGATCATGCTTAAGGATTCGTCTGCAAGTGCTATAAGAAAGATCTAATTTATGGTGTAAACGTCGCACAGAAAGCTGAGGACGTTCTTCTACCTTCCTTACCGCTTTTCAACATTTTCCTCATTTCTAACCGTTAGCCTACCACTGCCCTTTTTGCGATCCGTGTTTGCTGCTTCTCTGAATAATTGCACAAAACGGCGAATACATGTGGAAAACTGATCAATAGCAATATCTGGAAATTCTTCTAAAAATCATAATATGCATCCCTGATAGAATAAACCCATTCATCCTTAATTTTACTACCATTTCCAAAAAATAAATTTCAATCATGTGCCATTTCTGTTGTTCCTTATATAATACAAAAGCCATTATTAAATAGCTAATAAATTGCAAGAGATATCTTCCAACTTATAATTTGTCTTATAATTATTTACAAATGACACTTCGTCTATCTCAGTCGTCCATGGCCTACCTAGGATACAAATTTTGTCTCGCTTGATATAATGACGTATCGGTAAACATTGTTGACTTTCACCTTAGCACAAATTAAATAGCACTTATCAAATACTATAATATAAATAATTGAATTTATTCGGCTTTTACTTGATGAAGGTCCATAATTTAAAATAGAAACATGATATAGCTTGACAGACATCCTGTATTATAGAATATGGAAAATTCAAAATTTAGATTACAAACGTACACTGGGAAACCTAATGAACATATTTCAATGTATTTAAAAAGAAACTTAATATAAACACGGTTTTCAAAACAAATAATAATTTAGCCAAGCACATTAAAAACAATAAAGATAGAAGAGATAAAAATCTGAGTTAGTATGTGGATGCGGTAAGATATATGTTGGTCAAACAGGAAGATCGTTCTTCGTTTAGAAATAAAAAACAAGATTCAACCAAAACCACACCTTCAGTAAGGATTTTCAAATTCTATATTTAGAAAATAAAGGCAATAAATTAAATTTACTGGAAAGTTTAGAAATCAATTTAAATAACTTACTTTTGTTTAATTTATTAATTTAAAAACTGTTTCGACGATAATAGAAATGTATATTTAGCTTATTAAAACAAATTTTATGCGTAAACGTGTTTAGTACCCTATAGTATAACAGTTAGGGCCGAACAGATGGGCCATTTTCTCACTACCTACAATACTTGTCTAAATTTTTAGATTAAAAAAAAAAGGTAAAACGATACCAACCTTGTTCATTTATATTTTGATTTAGTTTGTAACGTGCTCTTTAGCTGTAAGTATCTGATGAAACCTCTGTGCTGTCGAAACAATTGTCGTTTTACGATTACGTATTAAAAAGTGAAGAATTTAACCGTTAGTTTTATTTCTATTTTAAATATATTCAATATATCCGAGCCTATATTTGTCCTTGGAGTTTGACTAATTATAATTTTAAACTAGAGTTGTGTTATTTTTTTGTTAATTAAGTGAAATATGTGTACTATAAATAAAGTAATTGACTAAGAGAATATGTGTTGAAACTCCATTTAAATGTAGATTAACTTAGGTACTGGCTTTAAAGTTTCAAATTTTTTCAATGTACGATATAACTGTTTCATCACTAATGTAATATCTGTGTGAAGATTACATGTAGATAGTATATACATATATTTGCACAATGTATGTTTTAATTCTTGTACATAGAAGTAATTCAGCCAATTTTAATGTTTTAGGTATCTCATTTCCGTGCCCTAGTTTTAACAGATCCGTTGCGTATCTAACAAAAGCAAGTTTCACCTCAAGCGATAAATTTTATCACTTGTCGTTTTTACAATATGAAACAAACATGTAAATAATTTACATATCTGTAACTATGCACATGGACAATACACCTCGTATTTTCAGCAATTACTTCTGCTTAATACATATGTTTCTGCCAATATAGGCGTCCTCAGCTTATTGGCAGAAACATATGTATTAAGCAGAAGTAATTGCTGAAAATACGAGGTGTATTGTCCATGTGCATAGTTACAGATATGTAAATTATTTACATGTTTGTTTCATATTGTACAAACGCTTTATACGTGCTTAACGTATTGTTATACTTAAACAAAACCTTTTCGTACTTGTCGTTTTCTGAAATTATTTCGCATAACAATAGTATTACTAGCGTGCAAAGTGTATTCAAGATATGTGTATGGTTTGTTGTAAAACGTTTCTATACACATGACTTTGTTGCGAAACATTCTTCGCCTATATTTTTCGTAGAAATTTTTTATAAATATTAATTCGTGCGTTGGGGTGCTAATTTTGCAAACTTTCTTATTACTGTAGAAATACTTTCGGTTAATCTAGTAAATTAGTAAAAACTCAAAAAAGGTGTAAAGCCCCTTACCACAATTAATAATAGTATCCTAAATATGTATTTCTACAACTAGATTGTCATCATCAGTAGGTAAAACCACTAATCAAAGTGTCGCACACGGGGCACAGTAAAGCTAACACATATAATAACGCAATAACTTTCCACGGCGTCCAAGTATACACTGTATTAGCTTTTCTGTGCCCCATATGCGACACTTTGATTAGTGATTTTACCTACTGATGATGACAACTTAGTTGTCCAAATACTTATTTAGGATAAGATTATTAATTGTGGTAAGGGGTTTTATACATTTTTGGGTTTTTACTTAATCACAGTCTCCAAAGAAAGACTAGTAAATTAGTAGCATTTTTCCTTTGTTGGTAAAAAAGATGATACTAAATGCTATCTGTTTAAAAAACAACTAAACTCTAAACGCTTTTGTTTGTTCCATTGGCATAACCAGATTAAATTATTTTGAATTTTCCCCCATTAGCATGGCAGTTATTTGTTGTCTATTACTAAACTCTAAACTAATCACTAGAGCTGAGGATGTTTGCGGTATAACCATGGTTATATCATGTAACCATAGTAATTTACTATGGTTACATGATATAACCATGGTTATACCGCAAACATCCTCAGCTCTACTAATCACTAATCTACACATAGCACAAATTAGAACTTATCCAATTTAAAGATCAAGGGGAATCTGAACATTTATTCTATTGATTTGATCGCTGTTATCCAAGAGATTCGGCGCCAATACGCTGAGGTAATTTTCTAGACAGTCGATGTATTTCTAACTAAACAAGGCTATCGATTGTTTTATTGTGGCCCCTTTTAGGTCCTGATATAATTTCTGTAGATTCTCCACGTTAATCTACGGTCGAGATGCAAGCCAAAATATTTTATTTTTTTTTAGCAGCATACGAAAATTGTCCGCCTTCCTCAGTGTCAGCTATCCATATTTTTTAATTTTCATTAATAATAATTTTCATATTAAATACGGACTGAAACTGACTTATGTATACCCACTATTGTAACTAAACTATGCCTACGGTCATTGTAAAGACGGCAGACTATGTGCCCACACTGTAAAATTTAATATAATATAATAAATTTAATATATATATATGTTTATATACTGAGAAGGATTGTTCGACGATGAGAGATGTTATATTTGCATAGTTAAAGCGCTCTTTGTATCTGTACTATGGATCTTCAGTATTGGCAAAAAGGATGTTATATTTGCATAGTTAAAGCGCTCTTTGTATCTGTACAATGGATCTTCAGTATTGGTAAAAAGTTGCCCTAATTTTGTAAAATATACATTTTTATCTAATACACCTTATGTGTATTATTTATTAAATTTAACAGTGTGGGCATATAGTCTGCCGTCTTTATGACTCTCTAATGACTCATTAGAGTCACATGTATGCGTAAATATGCGTGCGCTAGTGTGTGTAGTACGCTTCGCAATTTCCACCGTTACTTCAGTCAATCTGTATACACACTGACCCATCATAGTTAATAAACTGAGTTCCAAATTAACCGGACACTTGAACTTTTCGAAATATTTCAAACTTGCATGAACGGTGCGCATGTAATTGTGCTGCATTTTAGGTGATTAGGTTTGAACATGTTGCAACTTGTTTAGAGTAAAATCACCACGCCCACCTTAAACAAGCATAGCAGATAAGAAATGCATCAGTACTGTTGTAACGAGTGTGTCGCAAAAAAAGCTGCCTTATTCCGTTTTTCTAAAAGTTATTCGCGTAGTAAACACGTTCAATTTGTTGAGCAATTGTTTTTGAAAAGTGAAAACAAGAAAGACACATGGGTCCAGAACAAGTTGCTCAAGCTGTTGCTTGAACAAAGTGTGCATTACATCGCAAACGCCCTAGAAATTTCCTGAAGTACCATTTCAGATGTCCTGCAAACAGGAGAGTACGCAAGAAGACCGAGACAATATAGACGAAGAGCAACAAATCACATCCAAGATCGGGTTTCTCGAATTCAGGCGTTACGTGATCACACGGCGACAGTATCTGCTCTTGTGCAAAGGTTCAACGACGTCCATAACAACATAGTGTAAGCGTATGCAGTTCGCAGACTCTTAAAAGAAGGTGGGATGAAGTCCAGAAGACCTGAAACAGGTCCTCATTTAACAGCAGGGCATCGGCGACAACGTTTACAATTTGCACGGGAGCATGCTGATTGGGGTCTTTAAGAATGGTCCGCTGTGCTCTTTACTGCTGAGTCCAGATTCACCTTATAAACATCATGTAGTCACGATAGGGTGTGAAGAAGAACAAGCCAGCATTTTGCTGAAGCCTGCTTGTTGCCAAAAGTGCTATTCGGTATAGATAGTGTAATATGGACGGGCATTTCGTGGAGTGCTAATAAAGAGCTTGTGAGAATCCAGGATGGGACAATTACTGCGACCTCTACATTCAACAATGTTTAGAGGAGCATGTAATGCCAAAACGCAGGCTTACTTTTGGCATTGCGTTGTTGTCATGGCTACCACGAAACCCTCACTTGAAGCCCATGGAACATGCATAAGACATGTTGGGACGACGTATTCACCGCAACCATGCATAATTTCCGACGTTGTACAGGTTAGAAGAAGCTCTAAATGGAGCCAAATTCCTCGAGGAATTTGTCGCTTTAATCAGGAGCATGCCTGACCGGATGGCAGCTGCAATTCGGGCTCATGGTTAGTATAAAAATTATTGAGTATTTTTTTAAAATTTGACGTCTATTTCAATTTATTACAGTTTTATTCTGTTTCCAAAGTTGTTTTTTTTTTTGGCTTAGATTTCGCTCTTTTATAATGGATGCTATTTGTAATGTGTTAATAAAGCATTTAATCACCAAACATATTGCTGTAGATTTTTCCCCGCAACATTTTGAAAAATTTATTGTTTATGAATGCAGATGTTATTTTGAACTGATATATTTTGATTTGTGTGGTAGCACGCCGGATTTGACATCCGCTTCAGACACGTTTTGTTACCCGAGTAAGAGAGTCGCATATTAGAAGATAAAACTCTTTATCTTTATTTCAAGTAATTTCGGTTTTTGTTTTTTAATTAATAGTGTTTGTGATTGCTGAAGTTATTACCGAAGTTATACGAGTTTGAATTTCTCGTAGTTTTGATTTAATTAAACTCTTACTCTCTTATATTAAAAAAATAAAACTACGTAAGTTTATTTTATATTATATTGTATTATTTCTTTACTGAATGCATTTATTATTGTATTATTTATTGTATGAATTTCTATATATTTTAATATTAATTAAAATATAAATGATAAAGATAGTTTTTCGTTTCAAGTAATTTTTTGTAACGTTAAATTCTAGAACGTTTTAGATTTCAAGGTTGGTGTTTTTGTACATGTGATATCGCGCATGTGTTAGAGATTTCGGTCTGACAGGTTTATCTGTTTACTTTTGAGTTTGTTTATCAGGGGTGAAAGAAAAAAATATCTTTGCAATTTATTAGAGATAATTTAGTTCGCGATTCATTAGAGGACGTTTGAATTTGCTTTTGTTGTAGGAGTATAAATACCACGTTTTCCCATTGGAAACCCAGAGAGGAAAGCTGTCTCATTAAAGAGGTTAACCGATTGAGCATCAAAGTTGGACTGTGTTGTGGTTAATAGTGGCTCATCTTCATTCTTACCCACTATTCATAGCAATATGTTTTTTTTATTTTAGTGCCTTAAATATATTTTGAAAAAATCAATTGTCCTGTTAATTGTGCACCTCGGTTTATTTAGAATATATTACAAAAAATTACTTTATTATGCTTATGTTTTCGATTGTCTGAACACCCAAACAATTGCATAACTGAAAATAATTTTAAATGTAATGCAAAGCGCTGTCTTTATTATGAAAGTTTTTATTACGTTAAGGATTATTTAATGTAAGTTGTTACTATCCACTATGCAAATTATTATCACCGTTTACGTATTTACTTTTATGTACATGAATTTTATATAAGGTAATTCAATACATTTCCACTCTTAATTAGCTGTGAATTGAATCATATTTTAGATTTTAATGTACTATTTAAATTTCTAAATATTGAAATAATAATTGGTTTTGCTTAATTTAAATACCGTTGGCAATTCCGAGAACTTGGCTTGCCTGGGTCATTCACTTTCGATTGATCTTTTTTGGTTAGAATATTTTTATATAAATATGAATAACATATGGTTAGAATTACTTGTTTGACTTTTAATTCTGTCAAATTTTTGACAAATTTAAATTTAAGGTACGTCAATAGAGTTTGCAAATTATTGTCAGCTTAAGAAAAAAAAAAATTTTCCCTTGCGAATCCTATATTTAGATGAAATTGGAAATTTCGTTGTAGTAATTTTATAAGTGTTATTTAAATTTAATTTAAAATTGCGATATATTTCACGTGGATGTAGGCAACCTTATTTACATATAGTTTGGATTTAGTATCGTTCATATGCTACGCGTGTATATAGCGTACATTTTATTTTCATTAAGATGGTAGACTGAGTATGGTACACATTTTAGTTTGAATAAATTGTAACAATTTTAGTGCGAATCTTTATTTTAAAATTAATTAGAATATTCTACGGCTTTGTCTGCAGTGAAATCAGTTAGAATTGTCATTGGTATTTTCTTTTAATATCTCCTTTGTTATCTTGAAGCATCAGAGACCTCTTGTATTCAGTTTCTAGACAATGGTCTTTTATTAAAAATTCTTTATTAAGAACGTAATTAATTGAAATTCTTTCTCGGCTGGGTTCCGTATTTTATTGCCTTAATTTTGATGTAGCAAATTGTTTTTCTAATTATGAAATTCTTAATTAAATTCTTCTCTACCGTGGCTTCACTTGTCTGTTGATTTTTTAAGCATTATGCATCTCTTCGTATAAAAGAATCGAGTCTGCGGAAGCTCGCGCTCTTTTGCTGTTAAAGTTTCACCTAATAACACGTGTGCTGAAGACGTATTGTGCAATTAGTAATGACGTTTTAAAGGTAGTTAATTTACTTCGCTAATGGGGTTCTGAGTCATTATAATTGGTATAAGCGGCAGATGGATATTTGAGATATCGAAAGGCCGTTTTCGTTATATTTTCGAGCGCATTTTGTTTCCATGTGGAGCACGTGTTCGTGGGTTTTCCCTATTTTAGTAGGTGAGTTTTTCAGAGTGTCCATCTGTAATGGCATTGTTTCTTTCATAATAATTAATTTTTGCTGTATTCGTTATTTTCTTTCTTAAATTTAACAGGATTCTAATACGAGGTTACATTAAAAGTACCAGGCATTAAAGTACACGTACAAATATTTAAATTAAATCACGTGGCATTAGAAATCTATGCACACTCTAGGCCTAAAATTCAACCAGAATGGCATGTCGTTTTCAAGAACGAGGTTAACTAATTTAGGTCGTAAGGTACAGACCATTCCCATCACTAACGTATATACTGCTTGTTATATATTTTTTTCTGTAGACTACAGACAGTCCAGTTAAACTCACTAGGAAGAACTTGTTAGTGTCAGTTGTATATATTATCGTAAATTATAGTCATTTTTATTTTATTTAGTAAAGTGAAAGCAATCGATAGCCCTCATTTTGCTTATACAGGGTAGTCGAATTTATCGTAACATACTAGGGTCATGGTTTCTGTAAATGATTGTTGTTAACGTAAGAAAGATCTCTAAATCTAAAGTATTAATTATAACTGTGTGGAATGAACTAGACCAATTATTGTTAACCTTAATAGTATAATTTCACTGTTTTATTTTTCTTATTACGATTCTAAATTGTAGATTGATTTCTTGTTTCTAATATTTAATAATCTAATTATTATACGGAATGTACAAGAATCTCGATGTGAGATTTACCGAAAGATCTTTAGATAAATTATCAATCGATTTATTATTTAGACTAAGCATACCAATTACTTATTTATGGCTTGATGATTTAAATACTGAGCTCTTATTGCTTTTGGTAGTATCACTTTCGTGTTATTTTTCTAAATTCATTAGTATACTTATATTCAATTTAGCTTCAGTATTTAATTGCTTTATAATGCATATTAAATGTGCATGATTTTTCTATATATACAAATTACTATACTGAATGAGTCATTTACTCGGTGTCAATTTATTAAGTAATTAAATTATACAAATTTTGCATTCATTAAACACGTTGATCATTGATATTTGTTGATTTGTAATTTATTTTTAATCATGGCTTGTGAGCCTTATTAAGATTTTGCATTATGTTGTTTGGCTGATTTATTTACTGCTGTGTTGTTCAACATAAATGCTTGTTGATTTTCTTTTCCTGTTAATAAATTACATCTTGTTATTGTTATCCTATTTGGTGGTCCAACTGCAATATAGAAGTGGAAATAAAACTGTAATTGGCTTTAATAAACGTCAACTGTTGAGGTATTTCTTTACTCGAATACACCTTTTGGGCGTCTCACAGATTGTGCGTCCCTATCAAGATCCATAATAATTGTCTTTATTCCTTCATAATGTTCCCCATCGTGTGATTACTGGTTGAGGAGGAAGCGGAACACCGGGTAGATGTTGTTTATAGAACTGAACTCGTAATAGGGCCTTTAAAAATACTTTCTTAACACTACTAATTAAAGTATTTGCTAAGGGAAAATGGTTTCTGACTTCTTCTGCAACACGACTTAGTCCGTGCGCCAAGCAAGTTGTGTGAATTAAATTTGGATAAAAGATTTTCAAGTTGAAAGCTGCCTTCGCCATGTATGATGCAACATCCGTCAAAAACAGTAGAATTTTCTCTGTTGGAATCGATTCCGGTAAGAAGAAAGTAGCCAGTTCTTCCTGTATAAACCTTGTTATTGTCAAATTATTTCCCTTTTCCAACTGTTTGGATGAAATTAAATAAGATTTTGCTGGAACCAATACGTTAAGGATACCAATTATTAAAAGAACTATGTATCGGCGCCCACTATCAGTAGTTTCATCTACGCATGTATAAAGATAATTGTTTGCAACAACCTTCTTAATGCTATTCAATGTTTCTGCATAGATACAGCGAATATATTTTTTTCTTAACGTGCTCTCGTCGGGAATGTTATATTTGCTGATGTATTTTTGCAGAAGTAACTTGACATTTAAATTGTTTAATTTATGTAGTGGAATATCTGCCGACATTGACATTTGACACAAATTTTCATTAAATTGTTCTTGTTCCGATTTTTTGCAAGTTGATGGCAAACATTGCGGTAATGTTTGATGACTCTTCTTCCCCAATTTCATCTTTGTTTAGTTTTGCAGCATGAGAGGGAGTTTTCACATGTTGGTCGACTTGGAACTTTGTCTCACTTGTAATCTGCAAAATAAAATATCACATCATCGGTTGTTTTCTTATAAAATAAATGTTAGTAAAAGATAAAGGAATAATTAAAAACTCAGTTAATTAATTAATAAGAGGAAATAAGCTTAAAATTTTACTCACAATCTTGCAGCATACTACGCAAAACACTTTTTCTCCATCCATACCCAATTCTGAATAAGGTGCAATCCATCCAGACACAGTCGTTATTTTCGGTATTTTTGCTATTATATATCACAAGTTTACACTTCGAAAAGTCAACGTAAAATGACGTTTAAAATAAAATTACTTTCGAATATGGGAATAAATTTCTCCGAATAGCAAAGAAACATATATTGCAATGGATTGTGATATTGATTGCTTATTTAATTTTTATTCACCATGCACAGTAGATTCCCTGCAAATTCCCGAGCAAAAATTATAAATTAAATATAAAAAAAAACTATCAGATATAAACAATTACGTTATCCCAATATCAAACGTCAAATAGAAAACTATCTATTTTTCGCACGCAACCAAAAACTAAATTCATGCTCACAAATAACATGAAGCAAAAAGATTTTCCCACCTTCTATCGTTCTAGAACATTTTATTTAAAAAAAACACACTTCCAAAAAATCTGATAGCTTTTCTTAATATTTCTCTGATTACAAAAATATTATAAACTAGAATCTAACGGTTTTACTGAGCTCATCAATGTTATAGAATTATTTCTAAATACATAAATATAAAATTAACAGAAATACATACATTAATTAATTTAGCCACTTCACAAAAAATGAGAGATTTACAGATAGGTCAATTAGAATTAAATTACAAGTTTAAAAGACTCGTAAAAACTCGAGAATCATATTAAACACATCATAAACACCTCACAAAACACAAACCGAAATTATCCAAAGTTTAAACTGAATAAAATTAAGTTCTATTCAGTAGCAATAAAAACTCGACCTATCTGCTCAAGAACTATTAAATCTCTGAATCTCCTACTGCCCGGAAACAGCCTCATAGCCCTACCTAATATAAGTCAAAATATCTACAGTATAAAAATATTTCCATTTCATCCGGACTGCATACATCAAAACTCCGGTCGAACAATCTACAGTCGTGGACATAAAGATATATTAAATTAAATTTACATAAAGTATAAAATATTTTCAAATATTTTTCTGAAATAAAATACACATAAATATATAGTTTTTTATAGTTTCTTTTAATTTCTTTCTTCGGGGAAAAATCCATGGCAATATGTATACTCCTAATTTTCTGGTAAAATTTATTTTTGTATTTATTTAGAAGTTTTAAGATATTAGCTTTTCCTGGAATTTTGTCTCGGCCTGGATGTATGGGAAGAGCATTAATAAATTCTTGGAGACGCTTATCCGAAAAGTAACGGGAAGAGGCTTAATAAAATGCTATTTTTAATTTAAAGAGGGCTGTTTAATTTTTGTTTGTTTGTTACATCCACGACATATTTTTAGTAATCCCTATAATAATTCGATTTAGTAAATAAAGAAAATTCGTATACTTAAAATATGCAGAAATGCTGAATTACTACAAAATATGCGAATAATATACAAAATGCATTTATTATGCAAATTTATGCAAACTGCATATAATCCGGCCTTTAGTAATTAGGTAGTACCTAGTAGGCGCAGAACTAGTGATTGAGAAAGCTCGTAGCAATCTTCATGAATAATTTTTGAGTGGAACCATAAAACAAATTAACAATGTCAGAAATTCGATATATGCTAATCCGACGATCATTTTGGATCAAGTCGTTGTTTTCTGTAATTTTTTAATCAGTCCGTGTAGTTGGTGGTCGCCCGCGTCGACGTTTATCTCACCAATTCACAACTGTCTTTGAATTTCTTATGCCACTCAAACACTCTACATCGTGATAAACTATCATCTGGGTATGCAGTTAATCATTTCAAAAGTTTCAGTTAGAGTTTTACCCAAGCGAACACAAAATTTTTTTGTCACATATCTTTGCTGCACTCTCATTTTTCAATGGGCACGTCAAACACTGACAATTCAGTAATTAATTTGTAATAAACGTCAAAAGTTTAATCAAAGCCTACTTGAGGACAAGTACTTTAGAAATGGGGGTTTCATGTTCTATTTTTTGCGTTATAAAATTCTAGTTGTGAAAGAAATTATAGCACCAGTCTCGTTATATTTTGATATACCCTTGTGTAGTCACCAGTTAAATGACGTTAAATGACAGCGGACATGATCGATTGTTAGCAAAAAGGCTTTTGCAGTAATAAGGTATGATAAGTGAATGCATTCTCGTCTATCAACTGAATTAAAGGTGTGTAGTTAGATGGAACAATATGATTATATATAGTATGTTATATTTCGTTTTGTACATGCAGTAATATATTTAATGGGAATTATGTTAAAAAAAAATATCAGAATAATTGAAACATACATGAGTAGGTAAACCCCACCAGTTTTGTATAATACAAAGGCATTTTTAATAATATAAAATATTATTAAAAATCTGGTGTGAAGAACACAAATGCAGGTTCACTATTAATATTTTCTGTGAACGTGTCCGAATACATCCTATCCCCAGAGACGTAGATACGTATTTCGCTTTTCTACAAGCTCATCGGTACGCCCCTGCTGGAGAAAGGATATTTCCAGACACATTCACAGAAAAAAACCACCTCGCCCTATCACCGTAATTATCCAGACCGAGCGCAGAAGTAAATTCGGCGCTACCTGTTGTCAGACAGCCGAAGTACCTCGCATACCGTCCACATAATTAATGTGAAGGGCGTCGTTACTTCACATTAATTATGTGGACGGTATGCGAGGTACTTCGGCTGTCTGACAACAGGTAGCGCCGAATTTACTTCTGCGCTCGGTCTGGATAATTACGGTGATAGGGCGAGGTGGTTTTTTTCTGTGAATGTGTCTGGAAATATCCTTTCTCCAGCAGGGGCGTACCGATGAGCTTGTAGAAAAGCGAAATACGTATCTACGTCTCTGGGGATAGGATGTATTCGGACACGTTCACAGAAAATATTAATAGTGAACCTGCATTTGTGTTCTTCACACCAGATTTTTAATAATATTTTATATTATTAAAAATGCCTTTGTATTAAAAAAAAATATGTTTTCTACCCTACTATTAGTATATATGTATTAATATTACATTGAAAAGTTACTCTCACATTAAGTTCCCTTCGTATATAACTAGTAGTACATAATTATGTAAATCAAAATTACCACTTCAAATTTTGTAATTATATTTAGGAATATATATTTCATGTATCGTATTACAACAAGATAACGAAACGCCGTCGTCATTTCATTTAATTATTTACGCAAAAAACTACTACGAAAATTTAAAACAAGATTTCGTAAAGAGAATATTATTTTAAAGGGTAATTATTCCTTTCACTTGCAAAGAAGGCTACGTTTTTTCCAATTCCGTGTGTCAATTTACTAAAGACTGCAATTTTCTCACCGTATACTTGTACATACGTTATTTAAAGTACTTTAAAAGCTTTCAGAATGAATTAAATCCAGTTATATGGAAGAGGTCGTTCATAATAATATTTCGCATAAGTGGAAGTCTCGTTTTAACATCTTCAGTCCATCAATCTATAAAAGATATCTTGGCAGTTCATTTTAGAGATCGTCGTCAAATCAAATTTGATTCCAATTTATCCGATTTGTTATGTAATAAACTTTATTATGTTACCAAATGGAAAAACATATATTGAATAAGAACATCTCAGATATTAATACATTACTTCATAATTCATTTAAATAAATACATATTGCAACTAAATATATAAAAAATAATAATTTTTCAAGTATCACTGCTATTGTAGGTCATCGAATTATCACATTTCTTCCTCAACTTAGATATTTAATACTATGTATATGTCGGCGTCAATTAGCGAAATCTGCCATTCTCTTAAATGACTAGGCAGTTCACGTATTACCGGCAAATATTGTAACTATTCGTCATTACGGTGTTTGACTAACGCTTTTAGTCATTCCGGGTATTGCCTGAAAAATCTTAACGAAATGGCGTAACTGGGCTAAGGACTCGTGGTTACACTGTTTGCCTAATTTCGTCGATCAGTGAAGTTAATTATTGCATTATTCTATGAACATGGAGGAAAATCAGAAATGAAAACAAAAATATTTAATAAAACAACAAATATCGGTATTGTGGTATTGTACGTGTGTATAAAATACGTAACAAACAAAATTCTACGTATTTTGAGAACTCTTAATTATTATTAAAAAGGAGCAGTAATTATCTTTGTTTACATAATATTATTTATTGGCGCAAGTTACACATCTGGAATTATACAGAACTTTTTTTTAAAACAAACACATCTATTCGACAAGCATATTTGATGTTTTGCAAGAACATTTAAAATATCTTTGTCCTTCGCCTAGTGAGAGTAACTGCACACATTCACGTACTGATAAAGACATTTCGGGGACAGCATCTACTTGAAGGAAGTTTTCTTTAGTCTCTATTAAATCAGGTCGGTTGTACCACGATTTAATTCGGCCAGCCATACATCCGACTTGATAAACACTGTTTTTGTGTTCCATAACAACACATATAACAAATTTTGCATGTCAAAAGGACCTCTATCAATTTTGTCCACCGACAAAAGAACACATGAAGCAATGTTTAATGGAGGTAGTTTTTTAACTGTATTTGGGAACATTCTCTCTGCTGCCCGTTTTTGACCTCGACCGGCATCATGTCTATTTTCTTCAATTAATATTTCATTTCAGCATAATACACATTTACCCCCATTATCCGGGCATAAAATACATAAGGTGAGTTCTGACTAGACAGCTTTGCCGTATTGATTTCCTGTAGGTCGGAATTTGAAATAGCTACAACCTCCGATGATATTTCCTCATAATCACCAGCTTCTATTATTTCTATTTGATCGTCATCATTTAAAATTCCAATATTCCTGCTTTTCCACGAAATTTCTTAAATCTTTTTCGATCGGATCCAACAAATCTTTAGGAATATTTGTATCAGAAAACCCAACTTTGGGGTTCACTCCAAATAAAGCCTTATACGGTGTACGTCCTATGACTTTATGGTAAGAAATATTCTTTTGAAATTGAACAAGAAAACAACCCAGTGACCAATTTTTTGATTGGTGATCATACATCCATGCTCAGCATATTTTCCACATCTTGATTGCTTCTTTCAATGCTTCCCTGTGACTGCCGGTGTTTTGGTCGACCATGAAGTATTTTGAGTGAAGGCCACATTGTGACTAATTCAGAAATTAAAAATGCGGTAAATTCACGGCTATTCTCTGAAGTATGCTAGGTGCCCCAATTTCCAAAAATATTTTAAGGAGTTCCTTTGCAACCTCTTTTGCAGTTTTATTTTTATGAGGACGTAAAAATAAAAATTTTGTCAAATCATCTTGATAATTGAGTAGCCAATGATAATCATTGTCTGGACATTATTGCAAATCTATTAAATCTACCTATCCCCTAGAATTAAAATGTGTTGAAATAATAGGTTTTATGGTCAGATTGGCATGCGACTTATTCCTTTGGCAGACCTCGCATGTTTCAATAAGCTTTTCAATTGCATATCTTCCTACGTCATATTTTGTGTTCAACGCGTGGATTATTTTATCTCGACCGCCATGGCCAACATTAATATGAGCTTCATACACAATATTGAATAAGTCTTCGTAAGCAACAATAGAAACGTAATCTTCATTATTTTTATTTTTTTTAGTAACGATTTGACTGTCTCCAACTTTCAATATATTGTATAAAGACAACAGGTGATACTGTCTTCTTGTTTTTTTTTCTTGAATATGTTTTGCCACTGAAATCTCTGTTGCTACCTGTAAAAAGACAATATATTGTGAAAATAAATTATAAATGATGCAGCCTATAGTACTGAGTAGAATATAAATCGTAAGCAAGTTAAAAAATAATGTACGAGAATAAAAAATATATACTTTTTATCTTTTTGGGGATGTACGTGTGATGATATTATATTAAATTTAAAGAAAATTACCAGGTGACACATTTAATGGCATTGTTGAATGTAAAATGTAATAAATAATTAGTGTATTTATCGACTTTTTTACTGTTGTTTCTCAACCTTATATCGATATTCTATTACAAGGCTAACTAAATTACATATTTTTTGTAAGTAGCACTTAAGTAATTTTATTTGTTTCAGACGTGCAATGCAACATATCCAGTCAAGTAAATTACACCATATACGCGTACTGGGGTGTTAATATTAGAGAACTACACATATGCCTCTGGAAACCTTGGGCCTTATTGAAAGATGGTTTCGAAACGGGAAATTTATTAAAAGGACAATACCAATTATTCGGCTCCAAAATAACGTGAGTGATTAAAAATTCGTTTTTTTTTTAGGCGACGTGTGTTAACGATTATGGTGTTTTATATCCTGTTTTAAATATGATTACTCATATACATATTGTGTTATTTAGAAATGTAGTTATTATTTTAATTATATGAACTGCAAAAGCCGTAAATAATATACGAGGGTATATCAAATTTAAACGAGACTTTTTTTCAAGTCTACATTATTCTACATTATTTACAAAAACATATTATTTTTACATATAATCTCTTGCCCTGGCAACGCATTTTTCCCAGCGGATTGGGAGTTTTTTAATTCCTTCGTCGTAGAAAGTTTTCGCTGTCTAATTTTGTAGTGCCGCCGGGAATTGAATCATGCCTGCGTGGCGGGCGAGCATTTTAGAGCTGAGCTACAGATGCCTCTGGAAGAATATATTATGTCTAAGCACTTAATTGATTTAATTCTTACACACATTAAATTAAAATCTAAGTTCTCCGCTAAAAATTCCCATGAATTAATTAACAACATTTCAAACTTGGAATTACCAAATAAATGTAAACTCATTTCTTTTGTTTCTTAGTGAACATTGATCAACCCCATTAAATCGAACGGATTTAAAGAACGAACTCAATATATATCGTATTCTCAAACAAGGCGACTAAATATACCGGTCTCAATTCTATGATTAAAAAGAATGCAATCTGTTACATTTAAACCGCTTGAGTTAATTCAATCGAACTAAATATTGTTTCCTAGGTTGGTGGTACTGTCACACATCGGTACAAACTTTAATTTTATTATTTATGCCAGTAAGTAAATAAACAAGTGTTTTTCTGGCAACAAACAACTCGACGATTTCCATAATATCAGATTTTGTTCAGCAAGGAATTTACATAAAAGATTGTTTGAGAAATATAACTTCTGGCACGGATACGTTGAAAATGTTATACTAAGGTTTCGGTAAAGAGTGGATGTCAAGTACGACAGTGTTTGAGTGGTACAAAATGTTTAAAGATTGCAGAGAACGCATCGAAGACGAAGAAAGATCTAGACGACCTTCATCATCAACTGATGAAAGCCAAGTTTAGGAAATCAAAGGTATCGAGTTTAAAAATCCTCGGTTGGAAATTATAGATAATGCAGATAATACTGGGAAACCATTTGGATCAATCCAAGTAATTTTGCAAGACCATTTGGACATCAGAAGCGTTTAATCTCAATTGGTTCCGAAATCACCCAAGTTCTTCGAAAAATGGCTAAATATTAACGTGCCAAAAGTGAAGTAAGACCGGAAACGTTTAAAAGTCAAAGTCGTGTTAGAAGTTGCAGAAGTCATGTGAAAGAAACAATTGCGGATACTTACTGGTATGCTGTAATTTAAGTAATTATGCACGATAACTGGTAAATGCAGTATTTCATCTCTTTTTATCGAATACGGTATTAATATGTCCAAGAAGAATGGTTTAAAAGCTGTCACCTCAAATTGATGGCTTATACCAACACCCTTATTGGGAGAAACGCGTACAATATTTGTAACCCAATTAGTTATGCTATCGGGTAACTCGTTCAAAAGTTGTTTCACCATTTTTACTAGAATAAAAGAAATATAGAAGGAAAATTCCAATATACATTCTCCACTTACTCTACAAGCACTAAATCTCAAATCCAAGATTCTGGAAAATAACTGCGAATGGAAAAATGTTGTTCTTCATTTTCGGTTTCGTATTTCAACGTATTCTCTTTATTTATCAGAAACTACGGCTTGGGTCGACCTGTAGGTCTCCCAAAATATATAAAATTTCAAATTAAATTTATAGTTTTTTATATTACAAGATGTATACAAGGGTGTCCCGTATCGTTATGTTCAAATTTTAAGAGTGTAAAGTAGACTTTATTTCAAGTAACAAAAACGCAAAACTTGTATATCCATTTTTATTCATTTCAAAGTTACAGATCTATGAATGTGATTGTCATATCATGAAAAAAAATGCAATCCTAAAGTCAATAAAAACTGATTTTATTTAAAAAAGTTCAATTAATAATATTTTGGAAATGTCCACCTCCTTGTTGAATGCAGGCTTGTGCCCGTAAGCCAACAGAAGAAGTACTTATCCGAATTGCATACTTATTTTGTCGGATTTGCTCGGCAGCCAGGTGAATACGATCCAACAACTCTTCTCTTGTTTTCGAAACTTGCGCGTAGACTAAATTTTTCATGTACCCCCATAAATAAAAGTCAAAGGGATTAAGATCGGGTGATCTGGGTGGCCATGCAACAGGACCACCTCGACCAATTCATCTTCGATAATTGACATTAACCCAATTTTGGACAGCAGTTCCGAAATGTGGTGGTTCCCCATCCATGTGAAACCACATGTCTCGTGGGCCATCCTCTAAAAGACCTGACAGTTCGTCAATAAGAAATTGAAGGCAATTGTCCGCATTTAACCTCCCAGGAAGAACGACAGGACCAATCGTAGTGGCGTAAGCGTAAGCGCGTATAACTTTGGAATTTTCTGATGACCACCTGTGCAGATTTCTCAGATTTGTAACACCACTTCTCGTGAACGTAGATTCATCTGTCCAGAGGACTGTTCTGCAGAAATTAAAATGAAGCCGTGACTGTCTTAATGTCCCTAGACGAGCACAGTGGTCTGCCTCAAGCAAACCGTGTCCCCTGCGATAGTGATATGGATATAACCCTCACGTTTTAAAATTCGCCAAACTGTCGTTCGTGGCACTCCTAGTTGTCTAGCGATTCGACGTACACTGAGAGTTGGATCCCTTGTAACAATAGCTACTGCTTCTTCCTCTAAGTCTGCTGGCAAATTTACTCCTTGGTCGAAAAGATAATCACGCAGTCCTCATTCCCGAAATTGTCTGTGTACTTCCAGAAACGTTCTGTAACGAAGAATGCGCCTATCGGGAAACCGATGTCGGTATTCAATCTGCTTGACGTGCACTGCCGTTACAGTAGCCATACACAAAATGCATGTCCGCATACTCTTGAGAAGAAAATCGGTAAGGCATTTTGAATTAAAAAAACGTGCCCACTCACTAATAAGCTGTTGTATAAACTGAAACGTAATGTAATCCTTTATTTAAAAATGCAACGTTAACAGTCATCTCAACATTTGTTTATTGTATGATATTCATGGTTCAGCATTTATGAAATAAGCAAGAACCTTCTTTATCATAAATCAATTTCCAGTACTCTTTTTGTAGATCTCCAAGAAATTACTGTATGCACGACGACACGTGTTTATTTATTTTAGAATAACATTTTATTATGCGACCTTAACAATCACATGCCTGTTATTGAATCGTATAACTTTTTTTTAAATAAAATCAGTTTTTATTGACTTTAGGATTACATTTTTTTTCATGATTTGACAATCGCATTCATAGATCTGTAACTTTGAAACAAATAAAAATGTATATACAAGTTTTGCGTTTTTGTTACTTGAAATGAAGTCTACTTTACACTCCTAAAATTTGAACATAACGATAAGGGACATTTGTATATAATATAGATAAAATTCCTAGACAGTAAACACTACCTGTGAACACTATTATCAGATTATACAACAGCAGTGACTGGGTTGCCTAAACAGCAGGAAATACATAAAAATGTCCTCAAATTCTATCTCCTTTTATTCCGAACTCCGTACAAATGCGCAGTGGATAATTAGCGGTATATTTAATTATATGTATCAATATGTATCAATCCGATCTCGTATATTTTACAGAACGGTTATGTAAGATTTTTATTATTGAATACTATTAAAGTGACTGAATGCTCTTTATAAAAGCTTGCGTGATATTTTGAAACACACGATGTAGTAATTTTATATCTATAAAAACAAATTATAAACACAAAAACCTTTTTATTGGGATTCAAAGAACCTTCTCCATCAAAGTTAATGTATGCTATGTTGCGTTGAAGTTTACTATCGAAAGTAAGCATTAAGAATATTTTCATGTAAGATAAAACATGGCCATGAATGAATTAAAATATCTAAAAAACACTTATAAATTACATTTTTCCTGACACCAGCTGCTTAAAACTTTTAAAATATTTCGAAGATGATGAATATATTCTTTATTCTTTTGTCATGCTGTATAATTACGTCAATAAAAAAGTCCTAGCATTCGCTTTTATTATAACTTTCTTCTGTACACGAAATAACTATGAACATCTATTGTCATAAAACTTTCGTTTATGCACTCTTGTTTTATTGCAATTTTGTTGTGAGTAAAGGCATTAACATAAATAATTTGCCGTAGAAATTCTTGCTTGGTTATCAACAATTTGATATGTAAATATTAAGTTAATTATTTAATTATCCTAATATGAAAATGGAATGGACATAATATCTGCTAGGTCTCCAATATTACAGCACAAAATTACTTTTATACGAGGTGTTACCTAGAAATTACCAGAATTTGAAAGTGCCGCGCGAAGGGATGGCAGTACAGCTCTGTAGCGGTAGATGGTGTGAGCTACATTTATATCAGATCAATCTGTCAAATGATACTTTGCTAATTGGTGACAAATAGTTTTTGTGTTTATACAGAATGGCCTAGAAATAGACAGAAAAAGTATGATTAATGGAAAGATGTAATTGCATAAAACAGAAAACTAAAATATTGTAAGCTAATTACGACGCGAACTCCGAAATTAAAAACATCCTGACAATTGTATTACGCGACGCCTATGAATTCAAAATATCAGAATCTATATAAATAATAAATACCTCATACACACATACGCTACTGCGTATGTTTATATACGTAACAGCTGGATGAGATGGACAATAACAAAACTATTATTTTTAGTATTGTCGGGCAACTTTAAGATATCGTTTTTTATAAGTAGAGACCGGAACCGAGGGGCCGTTGACTATTGAAAATTTGTATTTTTAAAGAGTTTTTAATTTTATTTATATAATTGGAAAACAAACGGGTGGTGATCTATAAAATACGAAATACATTTTTATTTGTTCATTTTGTAGTTCAAGTTGAGTAAAGGAGTATTAATATTAACTAGCAATATTTTCTCAAGGTCCTCTTCTGTAAAATTTGTTCTCTTTGAATGAAATGCATACTGGAAATATTCTGTTATTTCAACGTATTTAGCAGTTAGATTTTGAGGCATTGTCCACATACACAATTGCCGCAATGTTATTAAATCTGGATTTATATTAAAAACTGCGTCAAACTTTTGCCGAAGGCCACATCCGAAGTCACTTGGAATATTTTTCAAATTATTAATTTTGGTTAATCCATCATTTAATTTGAGATTTTGATTTTCAAAATAAGTGATTAGTTATGGCAAATTTCCAGTGTTCCTGGAGAGAGTACAACTGATTTTTTAAATTTGGAATTTGTATTAGTTCCTTGCACTCAGAAATACTTCGAGCAGTGTCATATAAACATGTAACGAAATTTTGTAAACTATCGAAATTCTCTGCATGAAAACTAGTAGCTTCCAACCATGTTCCCCATATTTGTTTTCAAAATTAGGAAGGAAATACTGTCACAGTGAATTGACAAAGATATCGAGCAATGATAAGAAACTTTTTGGGGTCGGAATTGGAACAACTGGGTGTGGAGGAGTTATGGTTTCAACAGGATGTGATTTAACTCCTATGGATATTTTCCTATTGGGTTATCTGAAATCATTGTTTTACTCCAACACACCTCAAACGATTGACGACTTGAAAACAAACATCAAACGGGAAATTCGTAAAATTTAGCCGGATTTATTCGGAAAAGTAATTGAAAATTGGTTTCAGCGATTGCGTGGAAAAGGTAGACATTTACATGATGTCCTATTTCGAACATAAATGGCATACTCTTAGCTTATATACAGGGTGGGGCACATAAAGTGTTACAGAGCAATAGCACTCAAACGATTAATCATATCGAAAAATGTTTCAGACAAAAGTTTCAGTGTTCGGGAAGGCGGTCATACTGGGCCACCCAGTTTTTTGATCGGTGTAGGCGTAGAAGCTACGTCAATGTCAACTCCAATTTTTTAAATGGAACCATGTATTTTCTTTTCAATATCATTATTACTGATTTTAAGACGAATTCAGCGACCTACAACACAAGGTCATTCTAGTCACGCAAAGTATGAAAATAGTCGAAAAATCGTAAAATATCGGAATAATCAACATCAAAGGATCCACTAACTTTGGTGTGGGTCTACCTACAGAAGATGCTCGAAGTGACCACCCTCCGCTTGTAAGCAGTGGTTAATTCTCCGAGGAAACAACCGTCTAACGTTAGCCAACATTTGTGGTGTAATTTCGGTACATGCTCGGCGTATTCTTTCTCTCATATCGTCAGGCGTGGTAGGTGCTTCCGCCATTACGTGTCCTTTGACAAAACCCCAGAAAAAGTAATCCATTAGTGTTAGATCTGGCGAACGAGGTGGCCAAGCAACAGTAGCGCCTCGTCCTATCCATTTTTCACCAAAAATCTCATTCATCACTTGTCTTGCACATAGAGCATAATGGGATGGTGCACCGTCGTGTTGCATCCACATGTTTATGCGAACTAGCAAGGGCACGTCTTCCAGTAATTCGGGCAGTACGTTTTGCAGAAAGTTTGCGTAAACTTGCCCACTTAAGTGACCTTCAAAAAAATGTGGACCAATGACGTGATCGCCGACAATGCCGGCCCAACAATTAACGGACCACGGATGTTGATATCGTACAGTTCTCGTCCATCGAGGATTCGCATTTGCCCAATAATGAATGTTATGTCTATTCACATTTCCCGTATTTGTGAAGTTAGCTTCGTCATAAAAAAGCACATGACTCAAAAATGAAACATCCGTGTGCATTTTTCGACGAATCCAGTTACAGAAATTCACGCGATTTTGGAAATAATTGCCGTACAAATCCTGATGCAGTGACATACAATACGGATGTAATTTGTGTTGATGTAATATTCTTAATACAGATCGCCGACTAATTCCACTCTCTCTTTCCATTTGCCTGGTGCCCGCATGGGGATTTTGTGCAGTAAAAGCTAAGATAGCAGCCGCATTTTGATCAACAATCGATCGACGTTTGGCTCGTGTTTGTTTCATTGTACCGAAGCGACAGAAACGGTCAGCTAATCGCTTAAATGCCATGTGCGATTTTTGTTGTCTGTCCGGATAACGAGCCGCGTACAACTGCTCAGCGTTTCTGTTTGCGGCATTCCCCCAGCACCATTAACATATCAAAATATTCTTGATAATCGTTCATTTTCGCGATCCGATGTACTCATAATAGACGGTAATGCGTGAGTAACTGACAGCTGTATGCGTTGATAGTTGATGCTGATTATTCCGATATTTTTCGATTTTTCGACTATTTTCATACTTTGCGTGACTAGAATGACCTTGTGTTGTAGGTCGCTGAATTCGTCTTAAAATCAGTAATAATGTTATTGAGAAGAAAATACATGGTTCCATTTAAAAAATTGGAGTTGACATTGACGTAGCTTCTACGCCTACACCGATCAAAAAACTGGGTGGCCCAGTATGACCGCCTTGCCGAACACTGAAACTTTTGTCTGAAACATTTTTCGATATGATTAATCGTTTGAGTGCTATTGCTCTGTAACACTTTATGTGCCTCACCCGGTATACAGAAATTAGCATTAGCATCTTACAAATTTTTTATTAAAAAGTTCTCAAGCCCCAATTGGTAGACTCTTTATATTTAATTTCGCAAAGCTTATGGGTATACAATATTTTTTGTTGTTCCATTGTTTGTGCAGATATAGAGATTGTCTGGTTTGTCAACACTAGAACACGCAACATATAATTTTCCATGTGAAAAGCAATCCGTGTGTAGATCTAAACTGCACAATTCTATAGATTTACCCTGAGCTTTTGCTGACAGTAGCTGTCAAGAAGCACGTTGTCCAGCATAAGTAATGTTTAGTATTGCGTTTGTTTCTGTTGCGTCCAACAGATGGCGCTGTTTTTCAAAAATTCATGTTTTTACCTGTCACGGGTGTGACATCTATATAATAGATATATAAAAACGCGCGAGTTTTAGGTTTGAACTCGCAAACGACTGAATTAATAGTATGACAGTTCACAAGTAGTTTTACAAGCTAATGCTCTCTGTTCGTCTACCTCTTCATTGAAATAAGGCAGGCTCCTTATTCTTGGTACAGAATCGTATGATGTCCATATTACAACTAATTTTTTTTTTCTTAAATAGCGTCATGTATTTCTTTTTTACATATTTAAAAGACTTTTTTCGTGAATATAATGATATAAGAAAATTTTTAAGAAAATGGTCAAAAACCTTTATGATTCCGAGTAACAGCACAATTGTCTCGATTTAATAAATTATTCTGTTTTTAAATGTCAATATGACATAATATGAAAAAACTTGACAATCACGCGTCATTCGATAAAATTTTGATATTTATTCGGTTGTAAAGGTTAATTTATGTAAAAAAATGGAAAAATTATTAGAAAAAGAATGAATTGAAGTTTTGATTATTATTGGTTACGGTAATAGGAAACGTACGCAAGCTGAGGTATGTGATTTATTTAATAATAAATATCGTGAGTGGATGCCGATTAACCAAACAACTGTAAGTCGTATAGCAAAAAAACAAATTACATGTCGATGCGACAATTCACATCAAGCTTTAATACTAAATAATACAAATCTGTATAAAAACAAATTTGTATCTGTATATGCATGGACACACAGTACGTATTTACCAGCTTTTGCTTCAACTACCAGACGCATGCGTTTCTGTGTAACCACTTTGTCAATGATAGATTTACGAAGACAAAAGACTGTAGGTACACTTGCGGTCATGTAGCAAGTTTTGTCCTATCCGAAGACATCAGATAACCTCATGCCATCTGACGGACAAAACCGACCACGCCGGTGCAAAGTGTTTCTTCTCGAATAGCCAAGCTATTACTGGAAAAGAAGAAAAAATACGCATATTACTATTCGAGAAGAAACACTTTGCACCGGCGTAGTCGGTTTTGTCCGTCAGATGGCATGAGGTTATCTGATGTCTTCGGATAGGACAAAACTTGCTACATGACCGCAAGTGTACCTACAGTCTTTTGTCTTCGTAAATCTATCATTGACAAAGTGGTTACACAGAAACGCATGCGTCTGGTAGTTGAAGCAAAAGCTGGTAAATACGTACTGTGTGTCCATGCATATACAGATACAAATTTGTTTTTATACAGATTTGTATTATTTTGTATGTAAGTCGTATTGTAAAATGATTTAATGAGACGGGTACCGTTAAACACGCTTCAAAAACTGGCGGACCAAGAACAGTAACTGACGGAGATAAGGCTCTGAACGTATTATTAGATGTTGCGGAGAATCACAAAATTTCCACCCCGAACTCTAGCTTTAAATAATATGTGCCCAAAATCCGTTCGGAAAATTATAAAAATAGAAAAATTTAAACCTCTTAAAGTACGTGTTCTATACGAACTGAATGAAGATGATTTCGATAGAATAAGTCGATTCTGTGTGGAAAGGGAAAATAATTATTTTCAGAATATTTTATTTTCTAATGACGCAACGTTTTATTTAAATGGCTCAATAAATCGACATAATTATCACTATTGGGCCACAGAAAATCCGCACTGGGCAGAAGTCCATACACAATAATCCCAGAAAATAAATATATGACTGGACATAATTGCCACCAATATTATTGGCCCGTTCTTCATAGAAGGAAATTCAACCTCTGAAAAGTACTTGCATCTGTTGCAAAATCAAGTGCTCTGCTTGTGCAACCTTATTTAATGGCATTCCTGAGCACATATGGCTTCAACAGAATGGTGCTCCTCCTCTTTAAGGAGCAGTAGTAAAAGAGTACCTAAATGTTGAGTGTTTCTTGGCAGGTGGATTGGTAGAAGAGGTCCTATCGAATGGCCTGGTAGGTCTCCAGATTTAAATTTTTTTATGTGGGGTCATTTAAAGACTGAAGTCTCCGAAATAAATCCAATAATCTCGAGGATTTACAGCTTAGAATTCGGACTGAAGTCAATAGGATTTCGCCAATTGAACTCCAAAATATTTTGCAGGAGTTTAGAGAGCGACTAGGTCATTGTTTGGCTGTAAATGGTGCCCATTTTGAGCACTTAAACAATTAATTTTGTCAAGTTCTTTTTTTTTCTAGTTTTGAAATTAACTCCCCGTTTTTGTTTGTACATTAGAATAACACTACATTTTAACAATGTTTTTTTGGTAATTTCATTAAAATTTTATAATTTGACAAAATAAAGGTTTTTGACCATTTTATTGAAAATTTTATTATAAATTACAAATCATTATATTATATTCACGAAAAAAATTTCTTTTAATTATGTAAAAAGAATACATGGACGCTATTTAAGAAAAAAAAATTAGTTGGCCTTGCAGTGAACTCAAAAAAGGCGAATGCTACCAAGTGATGCCAAAAATTATATGTACCATTTTTTTATAAGAAATTTTTTAATTAAATTGCTCATTCAAAAGTAGTAAGCGATATACAGTACTTTTTCCTCACCCTGTATATAATTTTGCCTCTTATATCTGATCTATTTGGAAAATGTTGATACCTTGTTGAATTAATAACAAGTGTTCATTTGAAAAGTCAATCTAGGTTATTTTGAAATTTTGATAGTATAAGACGCAAATATATTAGTATGTGTTTGTTGTTCCGTAAACGTAAATCCAAATGACATTTGATAATGTCAATCACAAATATCAGTTAGTGCATAAAATAATCGTGCGTCGATTCTGGTTTAAATAAATTGCTTCTCAGTTTTCAAATGGCTTTCACTTTAGAACATAAAATTTTTTTAGTCCAGGCTTATTTTCGAAGTGGTAATAAAATTGATGGTTTATGGGTTTATTCAGTTCAAGATTGCATGGTAGAATTTCAAGTTTAGTTTCCACATTTTGTAATAGATTATATACAATTTAAGAATACTTTGGATAGAACTTTAAAACTTTTTTCTGAAACTGGTAGTCTCTTAAGAAAATCAGGCAGCGGAGCAGTTAAGAAACGTACACCTCAAGTTGTCAATCGTGTTGAAGAAATAATGGAAAATGAACCACAAACATCTGTTCGACATTTGAGTTAACAAATAAACGTTTCTGTTGGTACAACTCACGTTATTAAAAAAAGATATGCAACTTTATCCATACCGTGTCACAGCAGTACAATAATTGTTAGAAATTGATTACCCACGTAGACTACAGTTTTGTAATTGGTTTGTAAATATGAACAATAATGGAGAACTTTCGCAAAGAGTCATCTTTACTGATGAAGCATGGTTTTATAAAACGGGATACTTAATTCACAAAATACAAGAATTTGGAGTAGTGAAAATCCACATGTAATTAATGAAGAATCGCTACATCCAGAGAAAATTGGTGTTTGGGCAGCGATAAGCCAAAGGCGAATCATTGGACCAATATTTTTTCAGGGAACGTTAACTGCTCAAAGGTACCGTACGGAAATTTTACAACCATTTGTCAATCAGTTGCATGACGATGAACTACAAAATGCATATTTCCAACAAGACGGAGCACCTTGTCACTGTGCTGCAGAATCTTTGGATTATTTAAGAGAATTTTTGATGAGCGCATAATTAGTCGAAATACTGAAATTTCCTGGCCTACACGTTCATGCGATTTAACAGCTTGCGACTTCTTTTTGTGGCCTTATCTAAAAAATAACATATTTCGAACACCTACATTGAATTTGAATGATATGCTACAGAGAATCGAACAGAAATGCATGGAAATTAATAACAATCCAGTAGTGTTGCAGAATATCATCAGAAATTTTGAACGGAGGATTATAAAGTGCATTGATCTTGAAGGACAACATTTTCAACATTTGTTATAGTTTTCAATAAATACCTATTATTCGTTATTTATTTGTATGTATGAAACTGTCAAAATATACGACTTCGTAGGTTAAGTAGTAAATTTTAATTTACGACATACTTCAAAATGTTCTGAGTAAATCACATGCTACTAGATTGACTTTTCAAATGAACACTTGTTAGTATGTGTACAAATACTTAATTGTAAGATATAAAATCAACCGCAACTTATTATCAGTATCGATGATAATATCTATAAGTTTGCGAAACTCATACCGAGTATAATCATTTAATATGCATGCCATCTTATTTTTATGAAACTCATTTTATCAAAGTAATTTTGACGTAGAAAATTCGAATCACACAGAGTACGTTACAGATCGCAGACAAAAACAATTTTAATAATTAACGATCGAGCTGGCCTTGTACATCTTATTATTAAATGAATCGACATGTTATTACTGCCATAAAGACTCAAATATGTAAAAATCGCTAAATACTACTAAAAAATAAGAAATTCGATTTAATTTACCTGGTTGTCCTTCTGATTTTTCATTTTTGAAGGTAAGAGAACAGAGGGACAGGTTAAGCAAGTACAAGTTGAAAACTCCAAAAATTCTTGTCTCAAGGTATATTTGTATAGCATTTTTTCGACTGCTCTCTATTTTCGGAATACACATTAATTAATTCTTCAATAAGCCGCAGTTAAAAATGAAGCCAAAATTGTTGCAAGTTTTAGTTTCAATTGTATTGGTGTTCTTCGCATTCGTAGGACGTTAAAATATTACGTTACAATATCTTCTCCATTTTCTTTTAATAAATTACTACTACATTTTTTTCCCTTTTCATTCATAACTTTTGAGATGCGTCATGTGTCGATACCGTAAATATTTGTTAATTTGGTTTGTTATTAGCACATAACTACAAACAGCAGCAGTGAGAATAGTACTATGTGGATGTACTATTGATTTGAAAAAAATCTATTACAATTCTTAGTGTCTAATTTGACGCTTTTTATATTTGTGATATTGGCTTAATAAGCGCTTTCTTTTCACAGAAGGAGTAAACAAATATTAGCAAGAAATAAATCCTTTTTTTAGAAAAATATATTTCAGTAAATAAAAAAATTGTATCTCTAATACTTTATAGAAATTCTGTTTTTTTGGATAACTTCCTAGAGTCTTCGAGGCATTGATGCGATGTAATTTGTCAAAAAAAATTTCTTCACTTATTACTAGAGAACGGACATTCTTACCACATGACTCGGCGTAATTCAATGAAGTATTTGTTAGTCTTTCCCGGCCATCTGGTCCGCTGCGATTACAATGACAACACACCTATTGTATTTGGGGGATAAATATCCATTAAACGCAATCGGCATCTCGAAATGTTTATAAACTTCGCCGAGTACATCCCGGCGTAATACAATGAAGTATTTGTGTTTGACTTTCCCGGCCACCAGCGTTAACAATTGACAACGGCTATTGTATTCTGAGAACTTAGTCATGTGGTAAGAATGTCCGTTCTCTACTTATTACTTCCCAACTGCTATTAATAGCTTCCCATAGCTCTTCCTTGTTAGGTTGAAAATTATTTTTGTGTAACTTTTTCACAATAAATCCCCAAATGTTTTCATTTGGATTTAGGTCAAGGCTATTAGCAAGCCAAGGCAAAACTTCAATATTTTGAATTTCAAACCAATTTTTAACATTATTTGGTGCGGTGTGCACCAAACAATTGTCGTGTTGATATATCAAATTGTTGTAATATACAGTGTACTCTCTCTTAAGGGGACAGCCATGAGACTGAAAAATTTGTCCGCTTATGAGAAAAGTACAAAAAGAGTAAATAATAATTTGTATTATATTTATCTTTAAACAATTTTATTTCCAAAACAAGAACATATAAATATTAGATAAAGTAAACAGAATTTTCATTAACATTTTTGCGAGAAGTAAAAAAACACAAAATTTGTTATGTAAGGTATTCAAATAGATTTAAAAAAGTCAGAAATTTTAGCTTGGCGCGTTTTTCCTTTAATTTCATTATCTTGGAGATGTATTTGAAGATCAGTAAGCAATTGAACACCTTTAAGGTCGCTGTGATACAAAGAAAAAGCCTTTAGTTTTCTTATAGCTAAATAAGCCTCTTTATAGGAAGTTAACTTGTCTTCAATTTGACTTTCTAGCTCATCTTCAGACGAGTTGGCGAGCGTTTCGTGGGAAGCAATTAACATTTCAGTATTGTTTTCCACATCTTCATCGTTAATGAAGACTTCATTATCTAAATTAATATAGCCTTTGACGTCAATTTGGATTTGGCTCCGAACTTGATTAACAATATTGGAGAACTGAGCAAGTGCTGATAGTGGAAGTTCATCTTCTGCGGTCCAACCGCTATCGTCATCTAGGATATCTGTTTTCTCAAAACCAGCTTTCCTGAAACAATGTTTTATTGTCTGGGGACCCACTTGCTCCCACGCTTTGTGTATGAAATAAACGACATCTAACAAATTTATTGATTTTGATAAATCCAAAGTAGAATTTGCGTCTTCCATCTGCAGCAAAATATTTTTTAAAAATAACGATTTGTACAAAAACTTAAAGTTTTTTATAACGCCTTGATCCAGGGGCTGACAAAATACTGTTGTGTTTGCTGGAATAAAAATAACTTCAACATTTTTCAATTTAAGATCGCGAGGATGAGAGGCCGCATTGTCTAAAAATAGCAGGACGTTCCGTTCTTGAAGTTGCATTTTTCTATCGAACTGCGCTAGAAAATCAGTCATCAAATCAGACGTCATCCAAGCCTTTTTGTTTGATCGCCACGTAACTGGTAAATTGTTCAAATTAATATTGCGAAACGCCCGAGGTTTTTCAGCTTTCCCAATAACAAAAAGGGGTTCCTTTTCTCCAGCCATATTGACGCAGTGCAAAATCGTTAGCCTATCCTTAGCCATTTTTCCACCAGTGCATTTTTCACCATTTAATGCAAATGTTTTATCGGGTAATGCCCGAAAAAGCAATCCAGTCTCATCCGCATTATAAATATCTCGTGAATCATATCCTTGAATCAAAGATGGCACTTTTTCAGTAAAACTTTTGACATCATCTTGGTTTACACTAGCGGCTTCTCCAGAAATGGCACGGAAGGTTATGTTATGCCGTCTTTTGAACCTTTCCAGCCAACCAGATGATGCACTAAAATCTGCGTAATTCAATTTATCTGCAATTTCTTTAGCCTTGCTCCTGATAAGTGTTCCCGAGAGAGGAATACATTTATTTCGATCCTTCACAAACCATTCGTAGCACAATTTATCAATGTTAACGCCTTTGACGTTCAGCATACTCCTTTTTCTATCCGGATTGACAGTGTCCCACAATCTTAAAATTTGGTCTCTGTTTTTGATGATACAAGCAGCTTGAGTTTTACTGATCTTACATCTGACATTAACTTTGTCTTTAATAGTCAACACTGCTTTAGGCATAGCGATTCAAGTATGTATATAATAAGAATCTATAAATGTACTATGTATTTACGTACTACATTCAAAACAGCAAGCTGTGCGTATTTAGGGAATTTCCCTTTGTACATACACGTATTATTCAATAAGCAACATCTGTACGAATGTAGGAATATGAAGAAGGGTAAACGGAAAAACAGTGTTACAGTGTTGTAAGCTGTCCGGTTATGGGGAACTAAAATCACTTTGGTGTGGGAAAAAAGTGTCCGCGTCCGGTTATGGGAGGGTTGTCCGCTCAAGAGAGAAAAATTTTTAAAATCCCTAAGTAATCTTTTGGTACTGCAAAAAGTGTCCGTTTATGGGAGGTGTCCGCTTAAGAGAGGTGTCCGTAAGGAGAGAGTACACTGTAATAAGTTTACTGAAGGTAACATGACATTTTCCAGAATATTCAAATCATTTGTAGCGCCAAATTTACCATTAATCATCCTTGCACTGATCCAATTCCATACATTAACTGAATATCGTCCCGATTTCTTATAAATTATTTATATATTTCGCCTCGAATTTACTATTTTCTAGCCGGTATACTTCCAACTTTGAATTTTTTGTTGATTGAAAACTTTTTCATCCGTAAAAATTACCTTATTCCAAAAATTAATATCTTTGTACACATAATTTAGGGAAAATATTACTCTCGACTGTTTTTGTTCATCGGTAAGAAATGGTTTATTAACGGTGACTCTGTATTTTAATTCCGAAGCTTTTATTCTCCTGCCAACGATGGATAAAGACCCAGGATAATTGCTTAGATTTTTAGCTTCCTTTGCGGTGGAAAATGGAGATTCCTTTAAAAAAATTAGTAACTCCATATCATCTTCTACAGTAGAAATTTTGGGTCTCCCTGTTCCATCTTTTCTAGATAGTGTTTGTTGTTGCTCCCAACGCTTTTTAACATAAAAAACAAGTTTTGCTACTATTCTAGCTTTCGAAATTTATTTAATTTTGGCGGCATATTAACATAAACGTTCAATTAATTTGAGATGTAAAGCATGTCATGTGTGATAGCTGTCATAGTGTTTGACAATAAAAGGCAGGCTTACAGCAATTAATTTTAAGTGTACGAGATTTTTTTGAAATAAACAGTACTTTTCATAGATTGATAACTATTATGAGGTAAATATAATAATTATAATTATTAAAGCTACATTATGAGGCCGGCACACTGTAGTAAACGTCCTTCGTTATTTATAATTACATTAATTATTCTATAATTATGTAATAATTATAGAATTATAAGAGAACAACATAATTTGAAACATACTTGAGTGGGTACAACCCACCAATTTTGTATAATACAAAAGTATTTTTAATAATATAAAATATTATTAAAAATGGGGTGTGAAGAACACAATACAAGTTCATATATTTGTGAATGTATCTTCTCCAAAGACGCAGATACGTATTTCACATTTCTACATGATCGTCGCGACGATCATGTAGAAACCCCATTTTTAATAATATTTTATATTATTAAAAATACTTTTGAATTATAAGAGGCTTGTTTTCTTTCTATTGAGCCTATTAAAGTAATACACATTTTTTGACAAGACACATTTATTTATAATTTTTCAAACCAACCTTTCGAACCATTTTCTCCAGCCTTTCCACGTTAAACCTGTTTTTTTTTCATTTTTAACTGCGTCAAGCGCTTTTGGCCCACGTAAAACAAGTAATTTATCCTTCGTGGTTTAAAAATACTCAACTCATACTTCATGTGATATAAAAATTAAACAACCAGTATGTTTAGCAGAACAGATACGAGAGAATAACTTTTAAAAAGTTGGAAATACTTTTACTATGATGAGTATATTGCTGACTTCAGCCATGTGAGGATGTCAGGTAATACTAACGACCGATCATTAAAATTTTCACTCGTAGCTGGCCGTGTATATAAAAATTATGTCGTAGCTTTAGTCATTAAGATGTTATTTCAAACATCTGTCAGTGTCAAATATATATTTTAAAGTTTCATCAAAAGAAAAAGTAATGGCCTTTAATGATATGCATAAAGCGTTTATGGTAGAATGTTACTTCCTGACATCTCAAAAAATTGATGGTATTTGGCAGCATTCAATAGAAAATTGCCTTGCGGAGTTTGAAGAGAGATATCCAAATACTGTTCCTAGCTATAAAACTTTCCGTGATAGCATTCAATAGAAAATTGCCTTGCGGAGTTTGAAGAGAGATATCCAAATACTGTTCCTAGCTATAAAACTTTCCGTGATACGCTATGCATTGTGTAAATCTTTTTCGTCAAACAGGCAAGTATTTTAAGGAAAAACGGAAGCGGTCCTCCTCTCAAGAGAAGTCGTGGTGTAATTGAAAATGTCAGACAAATTATTAACGAATCTCCTCAAACATCTATTCGCAGAGTTTCGCAACAAGTAGGGCTTTCGTATGGAACATGTCAAAAAATTAAAAAAAAAGGACTTGCACATGTATCCATATAAATTAACTTCTGTACAAAATCTATTACCTACGGATTATGAAAAAAGAATTTTGCCAATGGTTTATTCAAATAATGACAGACAATATTTTAAATCATACTTTTTTCACCGATGAAGCTTGGTTTTATTTGAAAGGTTATGTTAATTCGCAAAATATGCGTATGTGGTCCAGTGAAAATCCTCATTTCTACAGAGAAGTTCCTCTACATCCAGAAAAAATAGGCGTATGGGTAGGTATGAGTCGTCACCGATTAATAGGACCAATATTCTTTGAGGGCACGATAACATCGGAGAAATATCGTAACAAAATTCTCAGTGTTTTTACTAATCAATTGACTAATGATGAACTCCAGGTCGGATATTTTCAACAGGATGGGGCTACATCTCACGTTACACTTGAAAATATTCAGTTTTTGCAACAAATTTATGGCGATAGGATAATAAGTAGAAATACAGCGATTCCATATCCACCACGATCGTGTGATTTAACAGTCATGGATTTTTTTGTGTGGCCATATATAAAGAATATTATTTATGAAACACCAATTAATAATCTACAAGAGTTAAGACATAAAATCATAGAAAAATGTGAACACATCAATAACTCACCGCAAATACTGATCAATGTTTTCAATGCTCTCCGAAATACAGTGCGATTATGCTTGGTGGAGAATGGTCAACATTTTACACATTTTTTATAATATTCTATTACTTTGTATAAAAATTATAAATATATTTAATATAAAAGTCAGCATTTCAAATTATTTTTTAACAATCATGACGTTTGAAATTATAATGACAGATCTCCTCTATTAACTTAAGTTAGGACATACTTTTTGTGTACATGGCTTACTTGAGCAAAAATTTTAATGATCACTCGTTACTAAAAAGCGTTCAAATAAGCTTTGCCTCTAGTAGGCCATTCCTTTAAAAACGTATGATTATTAATAATTTAAATTTGCATTAGTTGTCAATTAGACAGATGCATAGTTGACAAAAATTGCTTTGTAATTTAAAATTGATTTAACTTGGTTTTTACTATACAACACAAATCATTCATGCTAGAATCTTATTTTCGAAACGGACGTAAGATTGACGGACAATGGCAGTATTCTCTTCAAGATTGTTTAGAAGAATTCAGAAATGAGTTCCCTAACGTCATCTTTGATTATGACAGTTTTCGGCACACAGTGACACATTCCGTTATGGTTTTCAGAGAAACAGGGAGTGTTAAACAGAAAGAAGGCGCAGGTCGGGCGAAAAAGCGTACAGAAGAGCTAGTTAATAATGTAAGAGAAATTATAAATAATGCACCAAGAACTTCCGTACGAGCATTATCACAACAAGTGGGTGTGTCCATTGGCACATGTCATACAATTTTGAAAAAGGACTTACATTTATTTCCATATCACATGACCTATTATCAAGAAATCAAGGAAATCGACTATCCCAGAAGAATAACGTTTAGTCAGTGGTTCTTAAATAATTTTGATAATGACCTTCTTGACAAAACCTTTTTTTCTGATGAGTCATGGTTTTATCTGAATGGATATGTGAACTCACAAAATATGAGGATGTGGACTAATGAGAAACCACATAATTTTTTTGTTGAAACCGCACTTCATCCGCAGAAAATTGGTGTATGGTGTGCGATTAGTCGAAGGAGAATTATTGGCCCTATTTTTTTTAACGGAACCTTAACAGGAGAAAGGTATCGACAAGAAATTATTATGCCACTTATCGAACAGCTTGACGACGAAGAAATAACACAGGGTTACTTTCAACAAGACGGAGCTAGAGCACACACAGCAGGTGAAACAATTAATATTCTGCAGCAATTTTTTCAAAATCGGTTGATAAGTTTAAACACTGAACATGAATTTCCACCAAGATCTTGTGACATTATCCCATGTGATTTCTTTTTATGGCCATTCTTAAAGAACTCAATTTATCAAGTACAGATACCTGATCTTGCAGGCCTTCAAATCAGAATTGCTGACAGAATTAATGGAATTGACAATGCGATACTACAAAACACTTTTTCCTCCATTAGAAGAAGATGTGAGAAATGTTTCGAACAAGGTGGTGGACACTTTGAACAATTTTTATAAAATTTTGCTTTGTTGGAAATAAACATATTTCATTCACTTAAAAATGTTCGTTTTATTATTTTGACATTTGTCATTTCAATCAAATATCTCATCTCATAACCAACAAAATTCCTATTAAAATTAGTAACAAGCTAAGACATAATCATAATTTCCAAGGGGTACTTTGAGGTAAAATTTATTTGAATTCTTTGTATATTAAAACACAAGTTTTAATATGGAGCACCATTTTGTCGCACGCGTTTCCTAAAGAACGAGTGCTACTAAGGCTTTATGCAACGAGTTTTTTATACTATTTTTTTTATTTTGCATTTTTACATTAATAAATTGAAATTATTTATTTCGAAAGTTCAGAGTTTTATTTTTATATAAAGTATGCGGTTGGTCACATTTTCAAATTAAAATATTGCTATCCGCGAAATATTATTTATTAATTTTCGTTAACATTACGTTATATTTTATTTAAAAATATAAACATGAATGGCATTGAAGCTAGTAGGTACATCTTATACTTTACCCCAGTTACTTGTCAAATGTATTTAAATCCTGAATGAAAAAGAAAGCTTATCAAAATGAAGCTCATTCGATACTGTTTTGGGTTTCATAATGACTTCATTACGAACGCAAAATAGAAATAGTATATTAAAACACAAGTTTTATAAGTAGACTGTGGAACAGACGCTATCCAATAATGCAGCGATGCACATACCGCGGCCCGCGGGCCACATGCGGCCCACTGTCGATATTTATGCGGCCCGCCAACAAATTTTAAAAATTGTTCGAAAAACTACAAAAGTAAAAGCAATTAAGTTTTAACTACGGACAAGCGAACGTTATATTGCTTGAATTGTAATCTGTGAAGAATAAATATTTCGTCGTTCGAACTTGGCATCTACCTACGTAACAAAATAATATCAATTTTGATATGGATAAACCAGGCCCCAAGTAGAAAAAGGTAGTCGTAAGGTTGAAGATGAAAATCGACAGTTCCAAGATATTTGGACCGAAAAATACTTTTTTATTTCATCGCATAACAAAAGTGTCTGTTTAATATGCAAGAGTAGTGTTTCTATTCCGAAGGAATATAATGTGAAAAGGCATTATGAAACCCAGCATCATACTTTTACCAAATTAACCGGCTAAAATCGAACGCAAAAAATTTCCACTTTACAAAGGGAACTAATACGCCAGCAAGCTATGTTTACAAAAACAATTCAAGATACTGAAACAGCTACTGAAGTTAGCTTTGAAATATCTCGAATAATAGCGAAAACTTGTCGGCCTTTTAAAGATGGTGAGTTTGTTAAGCAGTGTTTAGATATCGCCGCAAAAAAAAAGGGTCCGAAAGATGCAAAGAGGTTTGAGAAAATTCAACTAAATCGGATGACTGTTCAAAGAAGACTTACCACATTAGCAGCTAATATAGAAGAGCAATTAGCTACGAAATCGAAAAGTTTTGAGTATTTTTCTATAGCACTCGACGAATCTACAGATATAAGTTCCACTGCTCAACTCTTAATATTTTTACGAGGTGTAACGCAAAATGTTGAAGTGAGTGAAGAACTGATTGGTATGAGTTCTTTGACAAGTCAAACTAAGGGGAGTGACATGCTCAAAGCTCTTCCGGAAAAATGTTCTATAATGGATTTGGATTTAACGAAATTATCTGGAATGACACCTTCAATGGTTGGAAGTAAATCTGGGATAATAACTATGTTAAAAGAGTATTTACAAACTAAAAACATAGATATGCAGGTTCATTGCATTATACATCAAGAGGCCCTCTGTTCAAAATTATTGGGATTTGAAAATGTGATGAAAGTTGTAGTACCTAGTGTAAACTTTATAAAATCGCGAGGTCTCAATCACCGACAATTCACACAATTTCTCGAGGATATTGAAAGCGAATATGGTGAGCTCCTGTTTTACACTGAAGTAAGGTGGCTAAGTCGTGGGTTGTCACTAGAGCGGATTCTTAACTTGATTGAAGAAATCAAAATATTTCTGTCGGAAAAGAAAAAGGACGTCTCCGAACTCGGCAACCCTGATTGGCTGTGTGACTTAGCGTTTCTTGTAGACATCACAAATCACTTGAATGTCTTAAATACGCGACTCCAAGGCAAAGACCAATTGATTTCGCAGTTATACTCTCATGTTTCGTTCTTTCAATGCAAATTGAGTCTTTTCAGGACACAAATCAATTCAGCCAATTACAGCCATTTTCCGAACTACAAAAAAATTATGGAGAAATTCAATAAAACTGATGTCAATTTCGCTTATGTTGAAAAAATTGATATTTTAATACAAACTTTTCATGATCGTTGTATAGACTTCAAAAATGTTAAACCTCTATTAGACATTTTCAGCAATCCTTTCAACATTTCACCCGAAAATGCACCGGAATCAATACAGCTGGAATTGATAGACATGCAAAATTATGATAATTTACGAAACAAGTTTAATGAAGGTAATTTACTCAACTTTTACCGTTGCGTTGACAAAACCGCTTATAAAGAGTTGCGAATAAATGCATTGAAATGTGCAAGTTTATTTGGATCGACGTATATTTGTGAGCAAACGTTTTCAGTGATGAAACTTAACAAAACTAAAAATCGAAACCGTCTGGCAAATGAAAATCTGGAAGCAATTTACGTGTGGCACAAGTAATTGGAGCCAAACATAAACAAAATTGTTAGGTCAATGCAATGTCCATGCATCAAAATAATAAAACATGAAATATTACATTGTAATGATTAAATTACATTACGATTACATAATTACAACAAACATTTTTGAATGTTCTTTTATTTTTATCATTTGTAGTAATTCATACTATTTAAAAATAAAAATATTTGTGTTAATAAGTATTCTTTGTAGTCGGCCGTCCTTGGCTTATAATTTTCCCGAGTAGCCCCTGTTCCCTATAAGTCTGTGCATCCCTGCTCTAATGAGTCATGCAGCCGCAGAGACAGTCGGTTTCGCTTAAATAATAAAATTGATGCATTACTCGCTCGTAACCCTGATTTTAATGTCTCGAAAGGCTTTTGTAGGAATGTTCAAAATACGGACGGTAGAAATATTAAATTTAAAGATTATTATTTCCATGCGCCACTCACTAGCTCTGATGTCGAGCGAAGTTTTTCTATATTTAAAGACATACTGTCTATTAAAAGAACGCACTTTACAGAACAAAATTTAGAATATATTGTAATAATTAATGTGAATAAAATATGTTTACTGTGGTGTGACTAAGCATTCACTTTAATTATAGGTGATATAATTAATTTCAAGTTTATACTTTTTCAATTTTTGAAATTTTTTCACTGTATAAAGTAAATGCATTTTGTATATACAGTGCTTCTCAAAAGTCCCCTCCCCCCTCTTATCTTTGGAACGATTATACATACACAAGTGAAATTTGGAAACTGAATATTATAGGTTATAAACTTCCCTACTAGTGATGATAGATGACGAAATCGTCATAGATGACGTCACAAGGCCATTGTGACCAATAATTTCAAATGGAACGCTACGGCAAGCGACACCTCTTTTAAAAGGTATCGAAAAAACCTATTCAATGATACTAATTTTGTTTGTGTTTGAGGCAGTTTTAATGGCTCATTAGTAAACATGAAAATTTAAATTCCATTCAGTATGATATTAAATACAGATTTAAGAAACAGTATGTACTTAAAGAAATTGCTCGAAGTGACCTCCATTTACTTCCTGACAGTAAAATATCCTATTTTTAAACTCTTCTCGTACTTCTTCAAATGTGTCTGCAGAAACAGCCTCACATTCTGCAACAATACGTTGTTTTAAAACGTCAATATTGTCAAGTTCAGTGGCGCAAACCTTCGATTTAAGGTACCCCCACAGAAAAAAATCCAAAGGTGTGAGGTCCGGTGATCGAGGTGGCCATTCCGTTGAACCTCGTCGTCCAATCCATCTACCAGGATACTCCTCATGCAAATACCGTCTTACTGCACCGTAATAGTGTGGAGGAGCACCATCCTGTTGGAATGTTATTTCCAAATTGCCGAATTCATCTGGATTATCTTCCAAAATCTCAAGGATTAACGGTTCTATTGCGTTTTGCAATATCTCCAGATAAACCTCACCAGTTAAATTAGTATTTAAAAAAAGAAGCCCAACGATGTGGTTTCCCAGGATACCTGCCCAAACATTCACCTTCTGGGGAAATTGGGTGTGTGTTTCACGAAACAGGTGATTTGCAGGATTTGCGTCACTGCAATACCTCACATTCTGTGTATTTACATTTCCATTTAGATAGAAAGTACTTTCGTCACTAAAACAAATTGTTTTGACGTAGTCTGGCTGTTGGTTAATTTTAGTTTCCATATTTTCACAAAATTCTAGTCTTCGGTCTGGGTCGTCGTCTGAGAGTTGATGAACCATTTTTAATTTGTATGGATGAAATTTGTATTTTTTCAACACCCTGTGTACTGTACTTCGACTAACTTCACAGGTAGATGCAACTTGAGTTGTTGAAGAAGTAGGATTAACTCTTACTTCTGCCAGTATATCAATTTTTTTCTCATCAGAAATTTGTAGTCTGCCAGATCGTTTCGCATCATTAATACTACCCGTTGTTTCAAACTTACGAAGAAGCTCCCTTAAATAAGTCCTCGAAATGGGGCGATCGGGAAACCTCTCATTAAAAATGCGTTCTGCTGCATGAATATTTTGTCTAGTTTCACCAAGAATTAGGACCGCTGCTACTTTATCACCTAAAGCACGTACCATTTCGCTTCTTGAAGCACTTAAACTTTCGACTCACAACAGTTTAACAAATTATTAAAATGTACAAAAATATTAAAAGTACCATAAGCTGTAAAAACAGTGAGACGTTCGATCAACAATACACAAATTATTAAATGTACAAAAACTTGGACAATTACAAAATCGTCGAATATTGGAGACTAACAAAAACGTCAGATTATTTGACAACTAACCATAGGCGGAGCTTGAATTTGGAATTTTAGTATTAACTTGACAATTTGACGTTTTAAAACAACGTATTGTTGCAGAATGTGAGGCTGTTTCCGCAGACACATTTGAAGAAGTACGAGAAGAGTTTAAAAATAGGATATTTTACTGTCAGGAAGTAAATGGAGGTCACTTCGAGCAATTTCTTTAAGTACATACTGTTTCTTAAATCTGTATTTAATATCATACTGAATGGAATTTAAATTTTCATGTTTACTAATGAGCCATTAAAACTGCCTCAAACACAAACAAAATTAGTATCATTGAATAGGTTTCTTCGATACCTTTTAAAAGAGGTGTCGCTTGCCGTAGCGTTCCATTTAAAATTATTGGTCACAATGGCCTTGTGACGATTTCGTCATCTATCATCACTAGTAGGGAAGTTTATAACCTATAATATTCAGTTTCCAAATTTCACATGTGTATGTATAATCGTTCCAAAGATAAGAGGGGAGGGGACTTTTGAGAAGCACTGTATATGCCATAAACCTAAGTATGTAGTTCCGGATCGTCCCTTGTTAGAGTAATAAAATTTATTATACATATCTAAGCAACGAGATCTTAACAGTGAATATCGAAATTACACTTTGTTCACTAATAGCCCTAGGCAATAAAATAAGCGGTCTGATGTATAAAGCAATAAATAAATTTGGAAAAAGATGCTGTTTATTAATAACCCTCAGTAATAAACAGATTTGCAAATGTAAAGGATATCGCTTTCTTAGAATTTAAGGAACGTTTCTATAATTTAAATGTGCTAATAAAATTATGTTATACAGTGGTTTAAACTCGAAATTTGGCGTTAAATATTTTATAAAATTTCAAATGTTTATTTTTGAACTCTATATCCTAGATCTTCTTATATTTAACAATAAAAAATGTTTGAAATTAAAATATTACGAAAAGATATTAAATGTATCCTCAACAAACATAAATGTACTTACCTAAAAAACGGTATTATTTAAGGAATAAAACACTGTGAAATTTGGCTATATGTTAAACAATACGGTACAATTTTTTTCTTGCAACAGGACACAAAATATCCTATTTCCTTAAATAATTGCATTAGCAAATATTGGCAACAAACATTTCGAAAAGTAAGAAGATTGTGTTTGAATTTATCAAACAATTTTTATATTTACGTCAAAAGTTATTACCACATGGGACGCTAATGTTAATTGTTGGGGTCGAAATCAAGTGTGGTCGTGCAAACATAACCAAAATTTGACGCATACTGTCACCTTCAGACATTAACAAACACCCGATATAACAGACATAGAGGTTAAGTATTGATTTCGCTAATTTAATTATTGCGAAATATTTTTTGAAATTTTAATATTCTATGTTGTAGTGAAATATTCGTAACAATGAATGCCCGCGGGTCACCTTTTTGTGTAAACATACTAGATTTAGTCGTTTGTTATGTACATATGTAAACATAATTAGCACAACCAAACGTGTCTAAAATTTTTGTTGAACTATTTGTACGAATTAATTAGAGAGATAGGTCATTGCATCGTTCAATTTATTATCATTGATTATTCTTTCTTTTCTTGAAATCGTTGAATGTTGCGGCAATGAAAGAATGACTCCTTAGTAGGCCAGTAATTTTTTTTGTTATTGAATTGGTATTTGCAAAACCTTTTTGTCTAAGTAAATTATTTGAATCTTACAATTCTTCTTTTCAAAAGATTTTACAAAATATTTTTAAACGTATCGGTATATACCAAGGAACACATTATTACATTTTTTCTATCGTTTGTTTTAGACAAAGTCCGCATGCAGATGAAACATTATCTCTCTCCTTACCAGATCCTTCGATAGATCTAGGGACTCCCCCGAGACTCTATTATCCTCTGGTGATATTTCTCCTACGCAATGACGACCAAGAAATCCATCCAGATGAAACCGTAAGTGCTCTAAATTTTCAGACTCATCAAATTTTTAGCTCACCCTTACATCAAAAATCAAACGGAGATTATTTAAGGTGGCACTGATAAATGTTGTACATATAAAAGATAACGTTTGCACACTGCCGACGAGTATTTTGGCTCAGTATTTGAAACAGGCCAACGGACAGCTCTCCTGTTTAAAGGTAATGTTCAGCCGCAACTAAAAAAAATCGGTGACTCTTTCCATTGTATTTCTCTTTTTTCTCTTTATTTAGCAACTCTATTTGGCTACGGGCAATCCGTCAGGTTACGAAGAATCCGGGCAAATACCTCTGGCTGTAGCTGAACCTGTCCAAGGAGGTCCCGGTAGGACTTTAGTTTGTCCGTCTGGCGGTGATTCAGGAATGTGGAACGTCTCTGGGGAACAACTCTGTGTTGTCTGTCAGTACTTTCCTTTATCTAGAGCTTTATTACCATGCAGGCAAGTATATAACAAAATAAAAACAAATAAAAGATATTTTTAGAAATTACTAAACTGTTTCTTACCTATTATTTCACTGTATTTAACTTATTAATTTTAATTACGAGATGCAACGCAGAAATTCCCGGAATTTGAATGTGGCGCGTGAATGGATGTAGTACAGCTCTATAGCGCTAGATGGTGTGAGCTACGTTTATACTAAGGGCCGTTTTCATAACAAACTTCAGTTTAACTTTAAATTGTTAAAGTTACTTTAAGTAAGAAGCGTTTTTCATAACAACTTTAGCATAACTTTATCTTAAAATCGCAAAATTGTCGCTTTAACCCAGCTTTAACTTATAAATTTAAAACATTTTCTGTGCTTGTCATTCTTGCATTCGTTACCCGAAAAAATGGAAATTGGTATAAATACAGATTCATCACTGTTTAGTAGTAGTAGTAGTGATGAAGAGCTTAACACAAGAAGACCTAAAATATACAAACAGCGAATTATTATTGCTACTGCAGTTCTTCATAATTAAACTATTGAGATGAAGGAACCGCTAATTGAGGAATTGAATTGGTCACTACATTGATAATTAGAGTGGACCAATTCGGAGCGAAAGCAGAGGCGTGACTAACGAATTGGTTCCCGCATGCGAAACATTATTAATATCTAGAGATATACTATCACGAACGGTGCTGTTATTATGTTAGATACAAAAAAAATGTAAGACGGTTTTTCTAGATTATGAAACGTTCTCGATGATACGTATAAAAAATTAAATCTAAAATGTATGTAATTAGATGATTAAAAAAAAACTTACCGTCTTATGCGTTTTCCGTGACTTGAAAATCTGGAGAAGCGCGATAAAATATTGTTAACATAAGGTGCGTCTCCAAAGTTATTTCTCGAAAACGCGTCCGCCGTGAGGAAAATATGTGCTTGTATAAAGAAAACGATCGCTCCACATCTAGTGATGTGATGTTTGCATAATTAAAATAATCTTTGAAACAACTTAACACATCTGTAGACGAACCTTCACAAATTTGTCTAAGTCTGGCAAAATCTAAATCTTTATCTAAAACACTTTCAAACTTACTTAAAATACACTCATTTCTTGCGTCTTCTATCGAACAAAGCTGTGCGTGTGTATCTTTCACAACTAGCACTGATTCCTGTAACGATAGCGAAGAATTTTGTAGGTTTTCTAATGCTTGCACTATTCCGAAGTAATTGTTGTGAATAGTTTGTAAATCACTTTTAACCTGACTATTTTGAAATTTTTTCCGACTTTCTTCGATAGCGGCACTATCTTTCGGATTTAATAATAAAACCACATTTTTTACATCCTCAAAATATTTATGATAGTAAAATGCCGCTCGTAGCCATGTTCCCCATCGTGTCAGTGTCAGTGTCGGCTGTGGTAGCTCAGGGGTATGGGGACACAATTCGTGAAATTTCCGAATACGTTTTGGAGATTTCAGGAATACTGCCTTTGTACTCGATATTAACGCATCTACATTTGGGTAACATTTACGGATCCGTTCTGCTACAAGATGTAGGGCATGGATTTTACATGTAATATGTAAAAAGTTACCACACTGTTCCTTAAGAGACCGACCTACAGAAAGCATGGTTGCGGTACCATCTGTCACAAACATTAGGATTTGATCTCTGGAAATTTCAAATTTTTCCAATGTACTTAACACCACTTTTGAAATTACCCGCGCAGTACATTCTTCTATTTGTCTGCTAGCTAATAAAATTGAGGATGGCGATTGATTTGGTTCCATTTTACGCACCATAACATTAAGTACAGATCTTTTTTTGCTATCAGTTGTTTCATCCACACTCAACCACACTTTCTTATTTTTCAGATCAGCCTTAATTTTATTTTCTAAATGTACACGAACAGATTTTAAGTAACGTCGTAAGTGGGTACAGCTCGGTAATTCTACATTGCCATATTTTTCAAGAAATGAAATAAACGAATCATTGCGTAACAAAGTAAACGGCAAATTACACACAACCAGCATTGTACACAAATCAAATAAGAACACTTCGTATTTTGTATCGGCACCAGTGTCTCTATCTTTATGTCTTGCGCTATGCACGTGGTGTTGCAAATTTGATTTTGTTAAATGGTTTATATATATATTGCACACTAAACATTTTACATTTACCCCATTGTAAGATAAACTAGGATGGTTCTCAATAAACCTATTGACTAACTTTGATGATAGCGGTTTTTTTACTGTACGCTCCTTCAACATTATTAAATACACAGAATACACTTTCCTGCTGCTATTATACGTGTACGCACGATGACCGTGAACAACATACTAAATAATTGTATGTGCGATTGGGCACGCGAGAACCAATTCGTTAGTCACGCCTCTGCTTTCGCTCCGGATTGGTCCACTCTATTGATAATAATCGTCTGGTGCAGATTCAAAATAATGAACAATATAGAGCTTTGTTTATAGAACAAAATTTTAATTTTCAATAAAAAAATACTAAAAATGGTATATATACAAAAAGGTTTTAAGTATATATATACGTTTATGCACGTATGACGCTTTTGTTACAATTGAAACAGACATGTAATATACATATCTGTAACTGTACACATGGAAAATACACCTCGTATTTTTAGCATTTACTTCTGCTTAAGACACGTGTTTCTGCCATTACTATTAGGCGTCATCAGTTAAGCTAGTGAAGCAATGTAATACAAATGATACAAATCTTTATGAATAGATTTGTATCTGTATATAACATTAAGCCGAAATCGCCTACAAGATAAAGCAAGTTTCATCCTGTAAGGTGGCACTTATTTAATAAGTGACGGACGAAAGAGACTTTGCCGAAAAAGGCGACCTTTTCGTTCGACCAGCTATGCTGTTAATGGACTACCCGTATTTTTTTCGTTTTTCGTACCAGCATAGCTGGTCGAACGAAAAGGTCGCCTTTTTCGGCAAAGTCTCTTTCGTCCGTCAGATGTCACTTATTAGATAAGTGCCACCTTACAGGATGAAATTTGCTTTATCTTGTAGGCGATTTCGGCTTAATGTTATATACAGATACAAATCTATTCATAAAGATTTGTATTACATCGCTTCACTAGCTTAACTGATGACGCCTAATAGTAATGGCAGAAACACGTGTCTTAAGCAGAAGTAAATGCTAAAAATACGAGGTGTATTTTCCATGTGTACAGTTACAGATATGTATATTACATGTCTGTTTCAATTGTAATAAAAATCGTCTAATAATTTATAATGAAAAAATATGTATTGTGTATTATACAAAATAGATATAATTATAATTACCTTAATCTAATTTCTTAGCATTTTCGTTTTGTACCTGGATTAGCTCCAGCTGTTTCTTTTGTAATTCGTCTCTTCTCGCCTCTTCCTTTTCATGTAGCTCAACCCGTCTTGCTTCCTCATCTGCTATATGTTCTTCCTTTTCCGTTAAATATTGCTATTTCAATACGTACAACGTATTTTTCTGCTTCTTTTTTCTTTTCCCTACGGCTCTAATTGATGAAAGTTCTTCATCTTTTGTAAAATTTGTTCCTCTTGAACGTTTTTTTGGGCACTTCGCACGAAGACGTCTTGTAAATAACACGTGCACAACACCAAACATAACCCCCAATTCTTTTAAAATCTAACGTCAGTACTACCAATAACTCTAAAATCCAGTTTAAGTTCTCTTTAGCTAAAATTGTGATTGAAAGTTGTTATGAAAACCAACTACTTTAAATTTATTTTAAAATTATAAAGTCACTTTACTTAAAGATACTTTAAGAAGTTTGAAAACGGCCCTAAGTCAGTTGTTAAATGGTACTTTACTAAGTGGTGACAAACAGTTTTTGTGTTTATATTTGTCGAGTTGCGTTTGAGTTATTCTGCGACACTACAATGTCAATGTGAAAGAGCAAAGAACGTGCATCAAATTCTGCTGCCAAATTGGAGAAACGGCAGTTAAAACTCTGAAAATGCTTAAACAAGTGTTTGGTGAGGATGCTTTCGGCCAGACGCAAACTTATAAGTAATAAAAAAATGTAGCAAAGTGCGTAATGCTATCCTGCAAAACCGAAGGAGAACAATCTATGACATTTGTAACATTGTGGACTTGTCGTGCGGCGTTTGTTAGCGTATTCTGTCCGGTGAACTCGATATGCGGCCTGCCAAGGAAAGAAACTGCCGAAAGGGAGGCGAACTTCAGTATCAGAATCATTAGTGGCGACGAATCCTGGCTGTACGGGTATGGTTCCGAAACAAAGCAGCAGTCATCGCAGTGGAAGACGCTATCGTCACCACGACTGAAGAAAGCACGGCAAATTCGAAGCAACGTCAAGTCGATGTTGATTTGCTTCTTTGGCGCTGATGGCCTCTTGCACAAAGAATTTCTCCCATAAGGTGAAACAGTTAGTGGACGATTTTATTGCGATGTTCTTTAGCGACTAGGAGAAAACATTCGACGTAAGCGGCCTGCCAAGTGGCGCAACAATTCGTGTATCGTACACCAGAGCAATGCACCAACCCACACGTCACTTGTCGTGTGTCAGTTTCTAGCCTCAACGAAGACGGCATTATAACTCCTCCCTTCTCCCCAGATCTTGCCCCTTGTGACTTCTTCTGTTTTCGAGGTTGAAACTGAAGCTTAAAGGGTGCCATTTTGAAACGATTGATGAGCTCTAGACCAAATCACAGTCAGTGTTAAACACGTTAACACATGAAGACTTCCAGCACTGCTTCCAGTCATTGACTAGTCACTGGGATCGGTGTATTCATGCGGAAAGAGAGTACTTTGAGGGGGATCGTAGTGAATGAGTTGTAAGAACAATTTATTGTTTTTTCATATTCCGGGAATTTCTGGGTAACATCTCGCATAACGTATTCAATAATTATTTTTTAATTATGCTTCAATATTAATAATTACTAAATAATGTTTTATTCTATTTATCATACAATCCAAGAAGACAGCAGACGGTGCTGTAATCTGAGTGCAATAAACACAGGATAAATTTTATAATTTAAAACAAGTAGAACACATGTTTTGTTATCATATATTAAGATTATACAGGGTATAAATGAAATATTCCGACGTACGTTAATATATAATAGATACGTAAGACAACAATCCAAATCTGCAAAAAATTTAATTCTATCGAAACTTTAATTTTTGCGGAAATTTAATAACACAAACTTTTCAAATACGGTCTTGTATTCAGATTGAATCTAAATATGCGAATAGAAATTATATGTTTATATATTGCCGATTCAACAAAAAAATTTGTTCAAGTTCATCCAAAAATTTCCTTTGACATTTCAATAATGTAATACGTGTTTCTGTGAAAAGTTTATAACATATATTTATTCATTACCTAAATAAATTTTCTTATGCATCAGCTGTTCTGTCGTTATTTATAAGTAGGTCAATGGCCTGACCTTTGTAATATCCGCAATATGGAGTTTCTTCTACATTCTTTCTACATTTGTAATTGTATAGTTTCATTTAAGGGATAGTATTTTATGTTGGCAATGGTGAGATTATTCCCACCCTTGCGTCTGGGTATTTTGTTTTTTTTGTAAATCAGTAGGTACTAAAAGGCAAAGCCAAGCGTACAAACGTATCGTTCTGCATAAAAACGGAAAATTAAAGAGTTATTAAAGCAATCGAACAGTGTATTATTTATTATGATCGTACAGAGAAAATATCGAGTCAACAGACAAAATAGTAATTTTTAATTGAATATTCATATTTTTTTCTGTTCTATTTACCTCTTTTTTCAATGACAATTTCTTTGCTCTACAAAGGGCAGATTTGTGTGAAACAGCTGGAAAGCTTAATAATAAAGGAGATGTTCAATGTGGTTGCCATTTGCATAAATACAAGCTACTAACCGATTGGTAAACTTTCCAAGTACGCGATTTAACACGGCTCGGTCTTCACGGATATGGGTCGCAGCTGGAAAAATACGTTGCTGAAGATCGTCTTTCACGGCCACGGCCTTCATAACTTGAATGCAATATATCGCTATCTTAGGATGAATTTTGTCAATTCTCCTTTATTAGGCCTATTTTACAACTGATTATTTATTTATTTTAGTTTTCCCGTTTTTATGTTTGTACTCGGTAGACTTTGGTCCCTTTTTATGTAATAAAGTTTACATCTTGAATATGAAATGCCCATTAGTGAATCATCCTTCTAAGTATAATTATATTTTTTTATTATAATTCATCTAATTTTAAATTATATAGATATGGGTCGCAGCTTACAAAATATGTTCCCGAAGATCGTCTTCCACGGCCACAACTTCATAACTTGAATGCAATGTATCGCGATCTCTCAATCTGTACACAATTTGTAAAATTAAATCGTGTTTGATGTTTGATGGACATTTTCGGTACGAAAACCGCCCTTCATAAATACGTCTAATAGCTCTAACATTTCCACCTGTATCACCGTATAGCAAAACGATATGTGTTAATTCGTGACTTGAATAAGCCATAATTCACGCAAGTTGATAACGGACTTCTAACTTACAGTATGCATCATCGCATCTACAACTCCCACCATTACGCTTCAGTAGGGCTGCAGCTATAAAGGAATACTAAATTTACCAAAGTCGGGTCGAGCCATGCACATTATTAAATTTTTTTTTTCTTTGATCTCGTTCGAGATAGAGTTTTTGCGTATTAGCATTTTATACTTAATATTATGTGTTTCAAACAAGAACTTTATCTCAGTAGGCACTGAGCAACTATTCTAATGTAATTTTGACATTTGTCATATTGTGACTAACAATATAATTTTATCTTACAAATATTTTTTTTACTTAATAAACAATACTACTAAATAATGTACACATTGCAAGAAAATATTTTGATTGTTGAAGTATATTTCCGAAGTGCACAATTTCTTGACGGAGAATGGCAATATTTCTACGCGGAATGTAAGCGACAATTTCACTTGCAGTTTCCTAATAGAGTTGTGGATAATACCGTTTTACATCATCACATTCGTCTAGTCGTGGTGAAGTTTCGGTCTACAGAATCTGTGTTAAAAGGCACAAGTTCTGGTAGACCACGTACGCAGCAAAATATTGTTGAACACGTAGAAAACCTTGTTGGAGAAAACCCACATACATCAGTTCGTTGTTTATCAGTTCAAACGAACGTATCTTCTAGTACCGTTCATAGAATTCATAGAATTCATAGAATTTTGAATATGTATCCATACAAAGTATCGATTGTTCAACAGATCTTACCTAGAGATCACACTAATAGGCTTAATTAACTTCTTTCAAGAAAATTTAAATAATGACGAAATTCTTGATCTAGGTTTTCTTACTGTGAAGCATGGTTTCATTTAAGCGGGTTTGTAAATAAACAAAATTACAGAACATAGTCTATAAGCAATCCAAACAATCGCATTGAAGTTCCTTTACATCCTGTTAAAGTTGGAGTAAGATTAGCTATATCTCGTCGTAGAAAAATAGGACCAATCGGTGGCGGCTCTTTAATGAGAGCAAGTGAGCAATTGCACCCCCTGGAATTATGAAACAAAACAAACCAAGCGGCGACTAACTGTGAAAGTATTTATTTATTATATATATTATGTATTCATAGTTATTGACGAAGAACGTGGCACGCTAACAACGTACATATACCGATCGTCGTCACAGATATACTGAGCAAAGCCCAACTGTTGCTCTTTTAAGGCATTAACATTACATTTATGGTGGGGAGAACTGTATTTTGCCGTACTTCAATGTCGTATAATACATAGCGTTGGAGCAACTGCAGACTGCTCTCGGGCGTTGTTACAATGAATACGTTATCTTTTTTACAGAACAACGCGTTTTCGCGGTTAACGTATAATGAAAAAATCGCAGTAAAAAATCTTAAACGGCCGATGTCTCAATTATGTTTAGAAAATAAACAATCTGTTAAAGATAAAGACGTTAAAAGAAAATTCAAAATGAATATTTATCAGAAAAATGACTGGATTTGTGTGTGATTTGTGTGAAATTAAAAATACTTTGTTTTGTTTTCCGTGTCTTTTGTTTGGTGGTGAACCGTCTTGGTCAAAGAACGGAATAAGAGACTTAATTCATCTTAGTACTAAAATTATTAAACATGAAAATTCCGAAGGGCATTTGAAAAATATATTTAGTCTAAGAATGTTAGGAAAAAATAACATTCAGAATGTTTTAGATTCATCATATAGAAAAGCAATTCAACAACACAATGAAAAGGTAACAAAAAATAGGCATGTGTTAAATTTAATAATAAATTGCATTAGATTTTGTGGCGCGTTTGAACTGGCACTTCGGGGTCATGATGAACAGCAAACGTCAAATAACAAGGGCATTTTTCGGGAATTGATAAATTTTACGGCAGAATTGGATAAATCGCTCAGAGATCACATCGAAGCAGCACCGGTTTTTAAGAGATTATCAAAAACGATACAGAATGAGCTGCTTGATGCAATGTTGAACGTGTATCATGAACAAGTTGCCAGTGAAATTAAAGCAACCGACTTCATATCTGTGACAGCTGATGAAACCACAGATGTGTCCAATCAGTTTCAGTTGGTGGTTGTTTTAAGATGTGAACGCGAGACCGGTCGAAAGATTTTGGAAATTTCTTCTGCCTAGTGGACATGATGCTAATTCTTTATCTGCCTCCATCCTTAACGAAATTAGTTTGCTTGTTGATGACCCAGAAAAACTGATTGCACAGAGCTATGATGGGGCAGCAGTCATGAGTGGTGCTAATTTTGTACATTGTTATGCACATCAGACAAATCTAATTATGTCACATGCTACATCGAGCAGTAGTAATTGCAGAATTTTTTTTGCCAATCTGACGGGATTATGTACATTTTTCTCCACTTCACCACAACGAGCTGCAAGATTGGAAGAATTCCTTCAGAGAAAAAGCTTACCTCGTTCTTCAAAAATAAGATGGAACTTCAATTCTAGGACAGTGAATACAATATATGAGCACCGAGAAAAAATAATTGAAGCTCTAGAACAAATCGAGGGAGAAGCTAGTTTACAAACTACCATTCATCAAGCTAGTGCCAATTTGCGAATTTTAGAGGAGGAAAATTTTATCTATTGGTTAACTTTCTTTCATAAAATTATGCCACGTGTGGACATATTGTTTAATAATTATAAAATGTCAATACAGATGCATTAAAAATCAAGAATAATTTAGATAATTTAGAACGCGCTATTGGAAAAATTCAAACCGAAATCGCTGACACAGATAATCAGTTGGTTAAACAAAATGACCCAGAACTGACTATTCGACCATCAAAGCGACGAAGAGTAACTGATGGTAGTCAAAGAAGGAAACTATTGAAGTGTGCGATATTATTTTGCTAGAAATAAAATCTAGATTTCGGTATACAGGGCACTTAATATTAGCAAACTTAATTTCTTTTAAGCAGTTCTCCTCTTTTCAAAAAAAAATTCCGGAAGATTGCCTTAAAGAAGCAGTAAAATTTTATCCATGCCTCAATGAAAGCAGACTACGAACTGAATTAAGCGTTCTATATTCTAGAGAAGAATTTAGGCAAAATATAGAAGTCGGTGCTGTAGGTCTGCTAGGGCTTCTGCTGGATGGATTAAGCGACACCTTTAATGAGGTTGTTAGGCTTTTAAAAATTGTCATTTCAATCCCAATGACAACGTCCGAAGCGGAACGCCAGTTTTCACGGCTGAAGAGAATAAAAACTTTCCTGAGAAATACAATGAAAGAAGAGAGATTAAATGCCCTTACTATGTTATCTTGTGAAAAAGAATGTATAAATGATTTCCCAAACTTTAATGAAAAAGTGATAGAACTGTTCTGCAAGTCAAAGACACGTAAAATGGACTTCGTTTATCGTCAGATGTAATTAAACTGTGTAGTGTAATATTTACTATTCCCTCAAAACAAACTCTACAATGAACAGTACCTGTCTGGAACAGTACGTCGGTGAAATTTATAAGGATTGGGTAAGCGTTTTTGTATTACACTTTTTAATTTTGAAATTATGCACTCCCTATGTGAACCACCCCGAGCCACCACTGGGACCAATATTTTTTCATAATAACATTAACAGCCAACGATACCGAGAACAGTTATTAACACCATTTTTAACTCAAGTGGAACGAGACGAATTCAATGGGGGTTACTTCCAGCAAGATGGGGCTACTACACATACAACTCGTGAAAATTTAGCGCTTTTAGAATATTACTTCCCTCATCGAGTTATAAGCAGAGGTGTTTGGCCAGCAAGGTCACCAGATCTTACTCCGTTAGATTTTTATATTTTCGTGTTGCTAAAAAATGAAGTATATAAGACAAAAATTAATAACTTAAAGACTTGATGAATATGATTACAATTAAATGTAATGAAATAACACATTTTTGACAACATGAAACGTCATATTGCATTATGCATTTAACAGAATGGTGACCACTTTGAACACTTGTTATAAATTATAATAATTAAAATTTCTACAAATTAGTTATTTACCTTGGTTGTTTGATTAATATCCCGTCTTTAAAGTTTTCTTATTAACCTCTTCAGGGACGGGTTTTTGACAACACGTGAAAAAGCAAATCATAAATTTTATTCAACTTTTATTGATCTTAGAAATTGAAAAATACATAGTTTTGAAATTTTTAGTAACCTGTGAACGTAAAAAATAAGAAGAAATATCTGTCCACGCATGTTGCCAAAGTTCATTGATGAAAACATTCAAGACACTCAGGGCACACTGGTTCCTTACATTTCTTGTACGTATATCGAGTACGTTTTACGCAGTTTTGATAATGACATCTAGGAGGATTTTTTAATTCTTGCTTTTCGGGGTAGTGTCCTATTCCATCCAACCGCACTTCACGCAAAGCTTTTGTCCATGCCTTCTTTTTCGTTGGTGGTGTATTTCCATGTGCCGGTCTTCCTTTTTGGTTTGTATATTTATTCTAAGAAGGGCATGGACAATATATGCCTTATACTCAACCAAAGTGATGCTATAATGTTTAGCTTCGCAGTAGAGGATCCACGAATTTATGATAGCGACGTTTATAAAGTGGAATGCGATTCTTACGTAAAATTTCTTATTTTTCGTTGCATGAGGATAGTGGGCAACCATTCTATCTGCCATGTCAACACCACCCATAAATTTATTGTATTGGATTACTGCTTGTGGTCGCGGAATGTTGACGTGGCTTTTTTTGGTTTTGTCCCATCTTCTTACAATATCTCGCAGTTCTTTACCAACGAAAGATGAAACCATATGTACTATATTATTGTCTACCCACCGAATCACACTAATGTTATCGGATGAAGTGGTAACTGAACTTGATCCTCTTCCTCTTTTTTTTCAAATCTTTTTCGCATACTAGTTTCTCACTTGCACCTGCAATTCTATTTGATCGTATTGTTCCGACAACATAAATATCTCTACTCTTCAAACATGATATTGTATCAAGAGACGTAAAAAGGTTGTCTATAAATATCTTGTGGTTTTTTCCTTCAATGTCGGAACATAGTCTTGCGACGGTGTCCCCTATAACACCTAACTTAGGTTTTGACTCTGTTTTGCGACTCTGTTACATTTCAAATTTTGACACGTATCCATCAGCCGCTGCACGGACCCAAACCTTGAAACCCCATTTATGAGGTTTTGATTTTATATATTGTTTACATTTGCTTCTTCCTATGATCATTTCGTCTATTGCCATATATTCAGTTGGCGTACAAGCATTGGCATATGTTTCGGCCAATGTATTCAATAATGGTCTTATTTTTATAAAAGAATCATTGTTGTCGTGCGGTATGTCTTGATTATTTGTAAAATGTAGAAATCTTTTTATTTCTTCATACTTTTTCAGCGGCATGCTATCAGCGATAATATCTAAACGTAGGCCTTGATTGGATGACCAATACATCCGGTATGAAGGATATTTTATGTATGTCATCATTATATTTACCGCAATAAACCGTTTTATATCTGCAGTAGTGATATTTATATCTCTGCCTGATTGGACTGCATACCTGATAGTTTCTGTTCTAATATGCTGAAATAGTTCTTCAGGAAAGATTTCCATAAAAAAGGAAAGCGGAGTTTCACCTCGAATTTTAATTTCACGGGAGGATAAAAAAGGTGGTGGATTGTGAGTAAGATCGTTGTCCTTCTCAACATACCATATTCTAGACCTAGTCGGCTGACTGGTTTCTATTCGACGTTTTATTTCCCTCAATGGCAATTCATCTTCACTATCAAAATCTTCGCTTTCCGTACATTCATTTTCATCATCCGATATTCTCGACGTACTGGGTTGGTCCAACCCGTCGTTGTTTGTACGTACATCTTCATCAAAATCTTCTTCGTAGGAATCTATAATATCAAGATCTTCTAAATCTGAATTATTTAGATTTGCTAATTTATCCAGTATAGTTATGGTTGATGCGTCATCTCTTTTGCCATAAAATAATCCACAGGAAATTGGAGTAGACATTTCCGAATAACTGAAACAGTTATAAAATGTAGCAAAAAGAAGAAAATGAAGTAATATCTACTCTCACACTTTGTGCACAAATGTGTACATATAAAAACTTCATCACATTTGCAAACAAATGTGAAATATTTCAAAATTATAGAAAAATACATGCATGTAAAAGAGGGTCACATTACTTACTGATTTTTATTTCTCACAAATTCGAAGAGATACTTAGATATAATACTGCAACTTAAAGTAAGGTAACTAACATAACCTAGCCACACATAAACACTAATAAACTAACGTAATTTATTATGGCTCGGTCATACACCTTATGCGCAGGTATATTGGCAACATACGGGGCCATTGAGCATTGAAGAATATCTTTACAATATGGGTTTATGCTGCAATGGTCCAAACGTACACATATGTGTATATGGCCTTGAAGAGGTTAAATAAATTAATAATCTAATTGTACTTGTTATTAATTTCCTCACCATATTTCTCGATGATAAATTTTGACAGTGGCAGATAGATAACCTTCATACCATTTAATCTATATCCGCATTTCAAAAATGCAGAACATCATAATTTATAGGAGAAATTCATGGACAACTAGATGTAATTCATTTTGAAACACGTTGTTTTACAGCTATTGTATATTAAAGTATGTCGGAATATTTCTTTTATACCATGTAGATATTAATCATATTAATTTTTAATTTTTTAATATTCCAGGCACACTTGTATTTGCGCAAGTTGTTTCGATAAATTGGACAGGTGTCCTATGTGTAGAGGGCCTATTAAAAGTTATTTCTGCATCAGGGGCGAGGAATATATGCCTCTTTCAAACTCGAAGCCTTCTGTCACCTCATCCCTTCAGACACCGTTCTGTAACTGGCTGGATGCTCTTAACGACAGACTCATCGATTTTTTGGGTTTTCAACGGTAATTCTAGTTCGTGTTTACGAACTGCGAAGTAGTTGGAGACCGTTCGAAGGAATTGAATTGTCTTCGTGGAGTGTCCAACAATAAGACAACATTCAGAAGAATTACAAAATCATCACTTTTTTTACTCTGTTCTGATTATCAGAAGAAAATTAATCGCTGTTTTGTTTCTGTGTAACAGTTACAGAGTGATTATACGAATTAGTACGTTAACCTATCCTTTTTTATTTAATTGTTGATTGTCCAATTTCATAACAAAATAGTTAATCTTACTAGTAAGAAGTAATAATTTCTAGTAATTTATCTGACATAAGTCTGTGATAATATAGATGATGTAAATAAAATTAATTTATATTATGCGACTGTCTTTGTTTTATTACCTTCCTGTTTCATTGTTGTAGAAAAAGCTTCTAGAAAAGAACAGCAGAAATTTTTCAAAAAAATAATAACTTTTCTACAAGGTAATTAAACGTCATGATCCAGTTCACTTATTGTGAACGATATTATTTTTCCTTGCTAAGAAACGGTAATAAAATTGAATTTATGGGAAATTATTGATTTAAGTTATTTCAGAAACTGGAAATTATTGACTGATCACGTTTATCTCGAGCGTTTAAGCCGTTTGAAACTTAGAATCCAATTGAAGTGACTTGAAATATGAATTTCAAACTACTTGAAAACTAGTATTGACTGAGTTCAGCCGCTTAAAATATACGAACTAAATTCTAAATTATCTAAACGGCTTGATCAAATTAATTACATTTAAGACATAATCTATAAAAGCGATAAAGTGAAAGATATAAGGGATATAATTGACAAGTGGGTAATGAATCAACATCAAACTGTGATTAAAGTTTACCCCATTGCCATTGATGATGTGCTTATAGCCAGGAGATTCAGTTGATTGCGGATTATCTCGTTGCTTTTTGTGCTAGTTCACTTAACGTTACCCAGAGTGCACGTGTAGTATTTATTGCGAACGCCGTACTGCCTTGACTGAGAACTGTGGAAACATATCTGATGATTGAAATATTTAATAGATGTTATTTCACGGAAGACTCTAAATACGATGTTTGAGCACATTCTATAATTTATTTCTTACTATTTATTTTATGTGCAAACTCTTATGCGACCGCCACTGGCTGTTACAGGTACAGGTACAGTTACAGATCATGTATAAGAAAGAATAAAAATACATATCATATAGCAGCTTAAGGCAACACAGTAAAATTACAAGTAAAATATTCTTCAACAGAATAAAATTTATTCAATTTATTGCACTTCACATGTAATTTACTTTCTACTGAGCAGCATTATATTTTATCTAGGATTATATTTCCTTTACCAATAATTTCAAACTTATTCTTTTCAGTATGTAATTTGTTTCATCAGCATTATGTTTGAAAAATCTAGGAACAGAAATAGAAATGTACTTCATTAAAACTCATGCTAAAATTGAATTGCATTATTAATAAAGACCAGTACTTAGCTAGGCAAACAGCGGCGTCAGAGCGTTGAGTTTACAGAAATAAAAGTGCGCGTTATTTAGAAAAATGCTTTCAGTTCGAATTACACCTACGCATATTCGTAAATTGTATGTCTATAAACAACTTCATACTATGATAGCTGTTTACATATTCATGTACTACATACACATAGCACACGAAGCGCTGGTAAAGTGGATCTCCCGAACCTATCGCTGGGCCACGCCTCTGTGAGCCGACCGAGAATGCGGTCTTTAATTATTAATGACGAAGAAGTAGTCAGTTACTGATTACGATATAGTACTAATTATTACATTATTCTATTATTACAATATTTAATTATTCTTTCATTCTTTGCGACTAGAAAAAATTTGATACGTTTCCTTGCAACCAACGTATTTATTGCGTCTATCGCTTCTTTGTCGTGGTGCACGATCTATCGGATTGCGCTTGGAAAAGCTGATTTCGTGTTACATCGAGTGACTATCGAATATATAAATCATTTTTGCTAATACCTTACATACATTTTATTTGTTGATCATCTACTCATTGTATAGAATGAATATATATATATATATATATATATATATATATATATATATATATATATATATAACGGGTCTTTTTTATAGAGGTATAAAACTTTAAGTCGGCAACACTTTTTTAACTGGCGGCCATTTTGTCAGCTGTCAAGTGATTTATGTTTAGTTTGGCATTTCAACATGAATAGACTGACGCCTGAACAACGCTTCCAAATTGTGCAAATTTATTTTGAAAATCATGGTTCTGTTCGAAATACGTATACGTCCATTTTACGGTCAACATAATCGTCCATCAGTACAATTAATTCGATTAACTATGGAACGTTTTCGCACCACGTTTACTCTAAATGATAATACGCATCCACAGAGACGTCGTACAGTGCGTACAAAAGAAGTCATTGCTGCTGTAGAGCGTAGCGTAGAGAAAGACCCGAATCAGTCTATCCGCCATCGTGCACCGCTATAGAGCCATGATTACTGACTTTTTCGTTCATCATTTGAACAACCGCGATGTGCAGGAGCTGTGGTTTCAACAAGACGGCGCAACATGTCACACAGCTCGTGCCACAATTGATTTATTGAAGGAAACGTTTGGTAACCACATAGTTTCACGTTTCGGACCCGTGAATTGGCCTCCAAGATCGTGCGATTTAACGCCGCTAGACTATTTTCTGTGGGGATATGTGAAGTCGCTAGTCTACGCCGATAAGCCCGAAACGATTGACCACTTGGAGGACAACATTCGCCGCGTTATTGCCGATATACGGCCAGAAATGTTGGAAAAAGTCATCGAAAATTGGACCTCCAGATTAGACTACGTCCGAACCAGCTGTGGCGGTCATATGCCAGAAGTCATATTTAAATTATAATGCCAGAAGATTATCTTTCGAATAAAGTAAATTTCATGTCAATTTAAAAAATTCATCTTTGTTTTATTCCATTTCAAAGTTCTATACCTCTATAAAAAACACACTTTATATATATATATATATATATATATATATATATAATTAATTTAAATTCGGGTAAGCGGTCTTTAAATAAAAAAACTCCTTTATTAAATAACCCTATATTTCGCAACAGAATTTGTTGCTTCTTCTGGGGTAACTACAAGATTAATGAGAAAAATAACAAAAAATAAATAAGAGTATAAAACAGTAGTAAAAATACTTACAATATGTAGAGTTGAAAAAGAGAGAGATACTAATGGTATAATTTATTTTAATATACTGGGTTTGACTGTTAGTTGACCATCTTAAATCGTTTTGTTATTTGGTCCATATTTTGTTAAATTTATATTGTATTATATTTTTTATTTTTCATGTTTTAACTTTTACGTATACATGTTTTTTAAAAGTTCTTAAGGCTTGTATCTATAGTTACTGTATTTTTTATATCTAATCATTTTTATTTTTTGTACGTCAATTTTATTATTTTTCAACTCTACATTTTGTAAGTATTTTTACTACTGTTTTATACTCTTATTTATTTTTTGTTATTTTTCTCATTAATCTTGTAGTTACCCCAGAAGAAGCAACAAATTCTGTTGCGAAATATAGGGTTATTTAATAAAGGAGTTTTTTTATTTAAAGACCGCTTCCCCGAATTTAAATTAATTTTTTATAACATATCACGGTCGATAATTTCGTTTCAATTATATATATATGTATATATATATATATATATATATATATATATATATATATATATATATATATATATAAAGCGTTAACAGGCCATTAGGCTCATAGCTTAGAAATTCCTCTACATTGCTCTCGACTTCTGTGCTTTATCCTCCAGTCCTGTATATTATTTTCCCGTAAGTCCTTTTGACAGCTTGCAGCCACCTAGTCCTTGGTCGCCCTTTTCTTCTATTGAGCATAGGTCTTATTTGTATTATTCGTTTCACCGATGTGTCCCAGCTATCTTAACCGTTGGGCTTTTACAAAATCCGTTATTTTTGGTTCTTGTTACAGCTGCAGTAGCTCGTTGTTATTTCGTCTTTCCCACCCATCTTCCGTCTTTTTTCCACCGAAAATCTTCTTCAGCATCTTCCTTTCTCACGCCCCCAGTTTTTCACTCTCTGCGCTGTTCATAACCCACGTTTCGCCACGTTACTACTGTTGGTCGTAGGATCGTTTTATACAAACATATTTTCGCTTTTCTAGACACATTTTTAAATTTTAATAGCTTTCTTAATGACCCCGCACATCTGTCTCCCTATTCTCGCTGCAATTTCGTTGGGGCCATTACCACGCCCCCCGATAAATAAGTCCTTCCACTCTTTCGCTATTAATTCTCTTTCCTCCTTCTAGATCTATTACCAGCTCTCTTTGTGCCACCTGGCCGCTCCCCGGCCGTCGCATATACATAAACTTCGTCTTTTCTTCATTCATTTTGTAACCCTACTTCTCCTGCTGCTGCTTCCAATGTTTTCTGCAGCTCTTTCTGTGTTTGTGCCAATATGATGAGGTCGTCCGCATATGCTAGACATCGATGACTCTTATTTATTATCGTCCCAGAATAATTTACCTCACTCCGACTAATAACTTTTTCCAAGACTAAGTTAAATAATGCAGTAGAACTAATACTAAGAGAAAATACAACAAAAAAAAAAACAAATTTTAAAAAGAACAATTTATTAAAATTATACAATACCTATATACAACGCACATTGTAAAAATAACTATGAACAGAACTATACAAATTTATGTATACAAACAAATAGGATATATCTGTAGCGTTAGGGTTTGGAAAACCAATCGGTAGTCATTGCACCAAAGAGAGCCGCCGCTCCGGAACGCATACTGCTGGCGGTATCATTCATTTTTTTAGGAGGCTTTGCTTTCGGTGAAGAATTCTGAAAATGAATATTTTATATTTACAAATGCAAAGTAAATAATTTATATTTATCAAATTAATGAGTGTTTTAATAAGCGAAAAACCAAACTACTATATTTTGTAAGCACCTATAAATCAAGACCTAATGCAATTGTACACTAGCCCAGCGAAGTAATTAGACAACACCAAATTACAGACTAGCAAAGTAAGCCCTCTGATTCAGTGACAATAGATATACTACTTAATCAGATACAAGGACGTTCGGCTTAACTTACTACAGGTTCGCAATTTATGTTGTCTATACCTAAGCAAGGTGTCTCATTACTAGAGACCGGACGCATCAGGCCGAAATTACGATGGACCGTATAAATAGTCTATAACATCGCTAAGTACAACACGCAGTTATTGAATAGAACTATTCATTCGGTTAACCGCACATATGTCTTTTGTCGTTGAATTGTGACACAATTACTTCAATTTTACAGTTAAATTCCTTTCTTCAAGGGCGTAGATAGAAGCGTTAGGAAATTTATTTTATTTATTAGCTTATATTTCGTAAGATGAATAAAGTACGGTGAGTTAGTTTCTTTTTTTTCATTGTTTTAACTTTTAATTACATACTTCGTAATTTTTGTAACAGATCCTGTTTAATATCGTTTCATCGAATCTACTTCTCCAAATTATTTTGACGGAAGTGTCCAGTGAATTTCGTTAAGTTTCAATAACTTACACATACATTTTTAATTTTCATTTATTTAGATCTAGAACATTGTTTAAGTTACTTTTTCAGATATGATATGGAACATCATCGAGAATGGCATCGTGAAACAATGGTGAGTTAGATAAAGGGTGAAAATGATTGTATGCCCATTGCCAGGCATTCTGAAATTTATTGCAAAATCTATAAAATATCGCTAAAAAATTCCAAGGACTCGCACGTAAAACGTCACTTAGCATCGCAAACCATACACACAAATTAAACCCGTTGGAATCTGACAATTCTAACAAAGATCTCTGTGAAACTTTAATGGCGGCAAATATTCCATTAAATAAACTTAACAATCCCACCTTCAAAACATTTCTCCCAAAATATACCGGTCGAAATGTTCCTGATGAATCCATTTTACGAAATATGTTTCTAAGTGCTACACGAAAACAGTAGAACGCATTAGAAGCCATCTTTTTTCAAATCAGTACCTATGGATAAGTGCCGACGAAACTGTCGATATATTAGGACAATGTGTGGTAAATGTTGTAGGTGGTGTACTACATCCAACTATTCCATATAACGCATATGTAATAGCAACAAAAGTTATAAATACAGTTGTTGCGGAAACAGTAGCTAAAACCGTTTACGAGAATATGCACCGAATGCTTCATTCGGCCGACAGGTACAAAGAAAAAATACTTTTATTTGTCAATGACAGTGCTGCATATATGTTAAAAACAGGCAGACTATTAAAGGAAATATATCCTAATATACTAATATATCCTAATGTATCAGAGACACCTTTCCAGAAGTTGATAGACTTGTATCCACTTTTAAAAAAAGTTCTCAGAAAAGCAACATTGAGAGTAGCTCTTTACAGGGAAAAACTGCCATCTTTATCACTGCCTCCCTCTCCAGTAATAACAAGATGAGGGACATGGTTGGAAGCTACTAGTATTTATGCACAGAATTTCGATAGTTAACAAAATTTCGTTACATGTTTAAATGACGATACTCAAAGTATTTCTGAGTGCAAGAAACTAATACAAATTCCAAATTTAAGAAATCAGTTGTACTTTCTTCAGGAACACTGGAAATTTGCCAAAACTAATCACTTATTTTGAAAATCGAAATCTCAAATTAAATGATGGATTAAGTAAAACTAAGTTCATGATAATTGGTACTAAATATAAGATTTCTAAATTGAATTTTAATGATATAGATTTATCTATGGACTCCAAGAAAATAGACAGAGTTGAGAATATGAAATATTTGGAGGTAATATTGAATACTAATTTAGATTTCAAAACTCACGTTCAATACCTATCTAATAAAATTTCCAAGAAGATATTTTTCTTAAATAGATTTAGTCATAATTTGTCACTGTATGCCCGACTGTTGTTGTTTAAATCCTTAATAGCACCACATTTTGATTCTTGCTCTGCCATTTTATTTAGTATAAATGGGAATGAGATGCACCAACTCCAAAAACTACAGAATAAGGCATTGCGAATAGTATTAACATGTAACAGATATACCCCAATTAATCTAATGCTAGAAACTTTAAGTTTATTAAGTGTAAAACAATACATAGTATATAAGACAATCGTTTTCATCTATAAAATTAAAATTGGAATAATGCCTCCTTAGTTAAGTGGAAAATTGACAACGGTCGATCAAATTCACAACTACGGAACCAGAAATACCAACGATTATGATATTGAAAACTATAATAGGGTGCAAACAACCAAGAATGTGTTTGTGAACGGACTGAAACTGTTTAATAGTTTACCTACGCACATGAAATCCAGTGGTAGTTTGAAAGATTTAAGATCCTTGTAATTGAATTTGTTAGGGAAAACTTCTAGTTTAAGTCTTCTGTTATTGTTCTAACTTTCATAGTTTATATTTTCAAAATTTATTGTGCATGTACATAGCAGTTATAATCACTGTTTGAATTTTTCTAAACCCTCGCCGCAGAGTGCCTAATTAAATTAAAAAGGACGGCGTTTAATAGCAATTATTGATTTAATGCATTTGAAGGAAAAACGCACGAATAATAAGTAGAGAGCCCTGCGAGTATGTGCTTCGAAAAAGTGTAAGGGGTTTAGCAAAAATTATAGTCGGAGGACCGTCAGTCAGTTATCATTCTTCAGAGTAAGTAAATATCTCATTTGTACGATTGTCTTTATTGTGCTAATAGTTTAGTACAGTTCAGTTTAATAATGTCGTAATTACGAACGTTGATAAAGCGACTTGTAAGTTTGTTTACTTCAAATATCTGAAGAAACGACTGTGTGGTGAAACATTTGTCATGTATTGTAAGTACAATAATTTCTTTGTTTTTATTACTTATGGATGTGAACATGAATTTTCATAATGTAAAGGCCGAATCAATTCAATAAACTAGTTATTATTAATTTAAAGAAGTATTGTTTGTTTTAATATTGCAAAATGCTAGAAATGCCACAAATATAATTAATTAAGAAAAACAAAGGTCTAATCCATGCAAAGGCTATATATGTCGATTAAAATGACTATGGAAGCAGACAAGAGAATTTTCACAAAAAAAAAATCGAGTGTACGTATTTGTTGTAACGGGTGTTCATTTGAAAAGTCAATCTAGTAGCATGTGATTTACTGAAAACATTTTGAAGTATGTCGTAAATTAAAATTTACTACTTAACCTACGAAGTCGTATATTTTGACAGTTTCATACATACAAATAAATAACAAATAATAGGTATTTATTGAAAAATATAACAAATGTTGAAAATATTTAAAATCCTCCGTTCAAAATTTCTGATGATATTCTGCAACATTACTGGATTGTTATTAATTTCCATGCATTTCTGTTAGATTCTAGGTAGCATATCTTTCAAATTCAATATAGGTGTTCGAAATATGATATTTTTTAGATAAGGCCACAAAAAGAAGTCGCAAGGTGTTAAATCGCATGAACGTGCAGGCCAGGCAATTTTTCAGTATTTCGACTAATTATAGGCTCATCAAAAAATTCTCTTAAATAATCCAAAGATTCTGCAGTACAGTGACAAGGTGCTCCGTCTTGTTAGAAATATGCATTTTGAAGTTCATCATCATGCAACTGATTGACAAATGGTTGTAAAATTTCCGTACGGTACCTTTGAGCAGTTAACGTTGCCTGAAAAAATATTTGCTGCCCAAACACCAAGTTTCTCTGAATGTAACGATTCTTCATTAATTACATGTGGATTTTCACTACTCCAAATTCTTGTATTTTGTGAATTTAGATATCCCGTTTTATAAAACCATGCTTCATCAGTAAAGATGACTCTTTGCGAAAGTTCTCCATTATTGTTCATATTTACAAACCAATTACAAAACTGTAGTTTACGTGAGTAATCAATTTCTAACAATTCTTGTACTGTTGTGACACGGTATGGATAAAGTTGCATATCTTTTTTTAATAACTTGTGAGTTGTACCAACAGAAAGGTTTATTTGTTGACTCAAATGTCGAACAGATGTTTGTGGTTCATTTTCCATTATTTCTCAAAACACGATTGACAACTTGAGGTGTACGTTTCTTAACTGCTCCGCTGCCTGATTTTCTTAAGAGACTACCAGTTTCAGAAAAAAGTTTTAAAGTTCTATCCAAAGTATTCTGAAATTGTATATAATCTATTACAAAATGTGGAAACTCAACTTGAAATTCTACCATGCAATCTTGAACTGAATAAACCCATAAACCATCAATTTTATTACCACTTCGAAAATAAGCCTGGACTAAAAAAATTTTATGTTCTAAAGTGAAAGCCATTTTAAAACTGAGAAGCAATTTATTTAAACCAGAATCGACGCACGATTATTTTATGCACTAACTGATATTTGTGATTGACATTATCAAATGTCATTTGGATTTACGTTTACGGAACAACAAACACATACTAATATATATATATGCGTCTTATCAAAATTTCAAAGTAACCTAGATTGACTTTTCAATTGAACACTTGTTACTTGTTCACCTTAAGATCAAATTAAATTGGAAATCGTATACGCATTTCAACAACGAAGATGTTTTAAATAAAAGGAGTATAGAAATTAAATTAATTAAAAATGTTTTACAACAAAGTACTTCATGATTCCAATACTTTTCTTTCTTACTGATGATGACAACTTAGTTTGTTAGTTAGAATTAGAAATAGTATTTATCTTATGATATTATCAACAAAGTGGTGAATAACTCAACTACATATAAGAGTCCCACATTAATATTAATATATCGAGTGTCCTATCGAGGAATTGCGTTAACTAGTATACCGGTAAAAGTACTAGCAAGGATACTAGAAAAAAGACTAAGGGATAAAGTAGAATCAACACTAGAAGCACAACAGCATGGATTTGGGAGAGGTAGAAGTACGCAGGATCTGATATTCATAGTTAGACAATTGGGAGAGAAATTTCTGAAAAAAAAGAGGAAAAGAAATATATATCGCTTTATCGACCTACAAACGGCTTTCAACAGAATTACAAGAGAAAACATTTGGAAAGCTCTACAAAAAAGGGGTGAAGAAGAATATATTATTGAAATAATAAAGACCGTCTATAAGGACAATAAAAATAAAGTCAGAACACATAATGAAGAATCATCAGAATTCGAACCAAAAATAGGATTAAAGCAGGGTTGTGTTCTCAGTCCTCTGCTATTCACGATATTAATGGACGATGTTGTAAATAGTTGTAAACGGAGATGTAGAAAACTATTAATTGGTGGACGGAGAACACAACAAGTCGCCTTGCATGAATTACTATTTGCAGACGACATGATGGTGGTAGCAGATTCAGAAAAGAATTTACATATATACCAGTCAGAACTCAGGAAGATAAACATGGAAATTAACATGAGCAAAACAAAAACTATGCTAATGTCAGTAATGGAAAAGAAGCACAAAATATGTTTAGAGGGAAGACAACTAGAACAAGCCAAAAGCTTCAAATATTTAGGCACAGTAATAGAAGAAAATGGAAGGGTAGATAAAGCAATGGCAGAGACAATAGGAAAGACAGGAAGAATTTATAACATGCTTAAAGACACATTTTTTTAAAAAAAGGAAATATCAAAGGAAATAAAAACAGAAATATACAAAAAAGTAGTAAAACCTTCACTAATATACAGGGTTACTACAAAAAAATCATCGGATTTGAGAAAGCTATATTTCAGAAAGTATTATAGATAGAATAGTAAATGACATGTTTATATGCAGAGAAAATAATCAAGTTTGTGAGCATATCATTACAAATGTTCAATGTGGGCTCCTCGAGTCACACGACAAACGTCCAAATGATAGTCCTGTTCAGTCCATATACGCTGTAAGGTGTCTCGGTCGATATAGTAACAGCAGCAGTAATGCGTCTTCTGAGTTCCTCAAGTGTTGTAGGTAATGGTAGTACGTAAACCTTGTCTTTAATATACCCCGAAAGGAAATAATCGCACGGGGTAAGATCAGGAGAATTGGGACGCCACGCGTACAATGCCACATCTGTTTCAGCACAACGATCTATCCAACGTTGAGGTAGCACCTCGTTTAGATACCGACGCACTTCATTATGTCAATGAGGCGAAGCACCATCTTGTTAGAATATAAAGTTGTTTAAATCATCTGTCAGTTGCGGAAATAACCACAATTGCAACATATCGAGGTAGGATATACCGGTTACAGTTTTTTCACGGAAGAAAGACAGTCCGTACACTTTTGTGTTGGATACAGCACATAAAGCACTTAATTTTGGAGAATCCTTTTCATGTTGCACAATGACATGAGGTGGTTACGTACCCCATATCCGGATGTTATGATGGTTCACCTTGCCACTTAAATGAAATGTAGCTTCGCCGCTAAACACGAAACGGTTAGCAAATTCGTCCTCTATTGCTGTCTACATGTCACAGCAAAACTCGGTTCGCTTGACATAGTCGTCTGGACGTAATCTTTGCGCCATGTGTATCCGGTACGGCTTGAATCGCAAACGCTTCCGCAAACTTTTCCAAACAGTTTGCTGCGGAATACCAAGTGCACGGCCTGCGCCACTGGTAGATTGTTGTGGCGAACGCACGAAGCATTGTCTAACCGTATCCACCGTTGCTTCAGGCACTCGTAGGCGTTCGGTGTTTTTACGTTTAGTAAGTGAATCTGTTGTCTGAAATTTTCGATACCATCGTAGAATACTCTGATGACCTGGAGGATCACTTGTGTATTGCCGTCGAAACGCACATTGCACCGTAACAAGCGAGAAACATCGCGCGTACTCTAACACGCAAAACGCTTTTTGTTGCATTGTCGCCATTTTGCATATTGCGTGCTTGCTTCGGTGTGCGCATGTCAAGCGATGTACGTAGGCGCACGTTCTAAACTTGAAGGTTATGCTGACTATAGACATGTCATTTACTATTCTATCTATAATACTTTCTGAAATATAGCTTTCTCAAACCCGATGATTCTTTTGTAGTAACCCGGTACAGTAACGAGTCTTGGACGATTACAGATAGAAACAAAAGCAGAATAACAGCAGTAGAAATGAGATTCCTGAGAAAAAATTGAAGGAATTACGAGGAAAAACAGAATTAGGAATGAGGTAATAATACAAAGAAGAAACCTGAAACCGGTTAAGAGAGTTATCAAAGAGAGACAGCTGGGTTGATTAGGACACTTGCACCGGATGCACGAAAATAGACCATCAAAACAGGTGTATGAAGCCAGAGTACAGGGAAAGAACAGAATAGGAAGACCTAGAATACAATGGGAAGAACAAGTACGACAGGCAGCCGCAAAACGTGGTATACAGTGGTGTGAAACAAGGAACTTGGCACAGAACGGAAACTTATGAAAGGGTAGAATAAATGCACTACTAACTAACTTGAAATGTACTATTAAAATCCGACACCTAACGATATAAGGATGCATAGTTTAAATAAATAAATATCGGGTGTTCTTGAAAGACAAAGACGACGTATGAAAGATGTAATTGTATAGAATATGAAGCCAAAATATTTTCCGTAAACTCCCTTGTAGGCACGAGAAAGATGTTTATAAAATATTTGTCTCGCCACTGCATTTCAAGAAGTGCAAGTTACGACTATAACATAATGAGTAAAAGATAGCGAGGCGGGTTTATAAATTATTCACAGCTGACATTTTCGTACGAAATCGTAAGGAGGTTATTGAACCCTTTAGCATACAAAACTGTTTAAACAATGTTATCTTGTAGAGTTTTTATAACATCGACAGCTGTTATTGTCTAGTGTGTGCGTGTAAATTCACGGCACATAATACAATTTTCAGCGGGTTTTTAATTTTATCGTGCGCACCGTAATTTACTCACAATTTTTTGGATTCATATTCTACATAATTGCTTTTTTCTATTCTTAATAATATTCAGGACTAAGAAAAAAGTGTGTTATTAAAAAATAGTTCACTTTGGAATACGACGATAGAATCTTATTCGATTAGTTCATGGTTAATTTACAACACACTCAGCCAATTGGTTAAAGTTAAAATTAAAAATCAAATTGAAACATTCAATCAAGATACATATTAAACGCACAAATAAAAATCAAAACAATACACATCTTTACCCCCATTAACAACGGAATATATTATAAGATAAACTGTATCTACAAAAGAGGAGTATAGTAAATAAAAAGTAAATAATAAAAGTCAGTGATTTTAATACCTTCAAGTCTTTTTGGCTTCTATTCACTTGAGATGAGGTTTTTGATATGGGTGCCGTTACTGGGAGCAAGGGGAACCACGAAGTTGTTGATGGCACACTAAGAGGTAAAATTGAAGGATCTTTCTCTTGGTCTTTATTTTTTTCTAACATTCCAACACTGGCTAACTGACCAGAATTTGGTAAAAGACAGCCGAGAATCACCTAAAAGCAAATATAAAGCATGGCATTACAATATCATTAAATGTAAAAAATAAAATAATTTATATTTTGAAAACTTACCTGAGCCTGAAGTGCATTTTGTTTAACATTATTCTGAAGATATGAATAAAATACGTCTAAATCGAATGGATCTATATTCGATCGTAATTTATCACAAATATCTTGAGATTTTTGAACGAGCTTCATATTTTCCCTCGGTATACAAAACAACATTAAGAATTTAACATCGAACAAAAACTGAAGCGCCTGTTTTTGGTTTAAGGTGGAAGCTAGGAGGCTCTCATACTTCGTTAAAATTACTTGAACGCCATTTTCTATATACTGAACATGTATCGTTTTTGGTAATGTGTGTGGCAGTATATGACTTAGACACATGCTCAAATACGTTAGTATTTCTTGTAGAGGCGAACTCACTTGATAAGGTACTTTTATTTGTGACTTAAATATTTTCTCGTCTGTTTGTTCCTGAATATCTATTGTGTCCCATTTCTAAAAACGAAAAATGATTACAAAAGCAATTCAAATGAATCTAAATTATATCACAAACTTCTAGTTATATGCTGGATAAATCAAATTGTGAACACATGATAAGATAATAATAAGATGATAAGATACTGTTTTTGTGTGATTGTTGTGTGTAATAAACTTGTAAGTATAAAGGATGTCGATTCTTAGAAGAGAGAAAAAGGTTTACAATTTAAATGTGATCATTAAAATTTCGGTATACAGTTTTTTAATTCTAAACTATAACTAAACTATAAACTCAAAAAAGGTATAAAACCTCTTACCATAATTAATAATCGTATCCTAATTACGTATTGCGACAACTAAGTTGTCATGATCAGTGGGTAAAACCACTAATAAGTGTCGCACATGGGGCACAGTAAAGCTAACACATATAAACGCGCAACAACTTTATACGGCGTCCACATATGCACTTACTTTAAAATAAAATTCACAGACTAAAAATTACGACAAACTTACCTGTCTTAAGAAAACGGCATCACATGTGTTTACTACCAATTCTCCGCCCTCGACCTTTTTCTGCCACTTTTCTTAGAATGGAAAAAGACAACTATATGGAATATTACCTTTGTCCGAGTTCAACGTATTACTTTTATTATTAACGATATGAATGCTTTCATATGCGTCGATATCTCTGGTGTTATTGATGGCTTTGACAAGTCTTAGCCCTTTAACCAGCACGTTGTGATCTGTATGTAGGGCATGATAAGTTACTCTAGATTTTTCTGGTCTATTAAATCTGATTTCTTTATAACGGGTTATTATTGGCGTTTCGTTTGACTTATACCGATAGGTCCAACTCGCAACGGGCCATTGGCAACAATATACGTATGGAACGTAATGCGATGTGGCAACGTGTGTACGATGCCTATATTGAGTGACTTTCTTAAAATTTAAATTTATTTTGCAGAATTATTGATTTTTTTACTTTTATCTTTTAGAAAACGTTATTGTTTTTTTATTACTTAAAATTACTTTATATGAAAAATAGTATACCATAAAAGTGTAAACAAAGACAGTATACATTGAAACGAATATTCATTCAATTGTATTGTCACGAAATTGAATTTGTCAATCGTTGTTAAATTTGTTAGAATGAATAGATATTTATATTTATCGGAAAATACTAATACTTAAAGCAAACAAATAAGGTGTAGTGTTTTGTTATAGGAATGTATAATATCCATTTCCTCCTGCATATTGATTATGCAGCTGATGCTTTCGTAATATGCTCATATTTGTATTATTTCAACTTATACTTCGATCGATACATACCGACTTCCTTCAAACCAGGACGAAGCTACAGCTGTAATTAAACTATACTTCCTTTTTTTTATTACCTACGGATATTCACAATTCCAAAATACGTTACAATGTTGCTTATTTTAGATTGTAATTAGCTGAATGCTGTCGCAAAACTGATCTCTGCATTTTTAAAAATGCCAGAATAAAATTAACCCCTGCCCTTATTATAATTTTACAAAGGAACAGATACGTACTTCAATTTCTACGAAAAACTAAGCCTACAGTTCATGTATAATACAGTGATAATGAAGACTGAAGCGTTTGTCGACCTACGAAGTTGTACTTTACTTGTTTATTGTTAATAAAAGGCTGATGGAAATATTACGTGAGATTTTGGTATCTGTATTATAATAACATCACGATAATAGTAGAAATATAAATATGAGCATATTACGAAAGCATCAGCTGCATAATCAATATGCAGGAAGAAATGGATATTATACATTCCTATAACAAAACACTACACCTTATTTGTTTGCTTTAAGTATTAGTATTTTCGGATAAATATAAATATCTATTCATTCTAACAAATTTAACAACGATTGACAAATTCAATTTCATGACAATACAATTGAATGAATATTCGTTTCAATGTATACTGTCTTTGTTTACACTTTTATGGTATACTATTTTTCATATAAAGTAATTTTAAGTAATAAAAAAACAATAACGTTTTCTAAAAGATAAAAGTAAAAAAATCAATAATTCTGCAAAATAAATTTAAATTTTAAGAAAGTCACTCAATATAGGCATCGTACACACGTTGCCACATCGCATTACGTTCCATACGTATATTGTTGCCTATGGCCCGTTGCGAGTTGGACCTATCGGTATATTTTAAATTACAATCGTCGCAATTAATTTCGTAAATACCTGATTTCAAATCCAAATTAACCTTATCTTTGGTATTACCTAGGAGGCTCTTGATGTTTTCGGACCGAAAAACAACTTGGAGACCTCGTTCTTTAACAACTCTATTAATGTTTTTCGTGACTGGGTGGTATGGTAAACACATGTACTTTTCTCCTGGTTACGTTGAGTATCAAACTTGTAGATTCGCGGATGGTCTTTTTTAAATTCGTTTTTCTAATTAATTTATTAATTATTTCTATGTCAAAGGCATTATATCTCGCGATGTTTTTACTGAAATCTAGTTCTATTTCATATCCCTTTTTTGTTAACGTTTAGTAACCGATTGATTAAGAAATTAAAAGGAGTTATCTTATATTGAAAACTATGATATGTTGATGAATCTATTGACATTGGATTCTTTCCGGAAAATATCGATTTCTATTTTATGCTTATTTCTAATTACTAATGTATCTAAAAATTATATCCTATCATTGTTTTCCTTTTCAACCGTGATTTAATAGTCGGAAATTTCAAATTTAATTGTTTAACGAACATGTCCAATTCACATTTCCATGTATCAAAAATCGCGAAAATGTCATCTACGTACCCTTTTTAGTTTGTGAATTTTATTTTAAAGTTAGTGTATATGTGGACGTCGTGTAAAGTTGTTGCGCGTTTATATGTGTTAGCTTTACTGTGCCCCTTTGATTAGTTATTTTACCTACTACTGCTGATGACAACTTAGTTGTCGAAATACATATTTAGGACACGATTATTAATTGTGGCAAGGGCTTTTATACCTTTTTTTGAGTATTTTCTTAACCACAGTCTCCAAAGAAAGACTTCAACTAAACTATACATATATTTATTTAAGAAAAAGAAAGAAAAATAAACAAAAATTATTGTTCTCGCGCTCAACAAATGTGTAGTCACTAACTCGACTGAATTTGTTTTTTTTATACATGGCTATGGATGAAGGGATTCAGGTAGGTGCTGTTTATACTAATTTCTCCAAACCTTTTCAGAAAGTCCATCATTCTACATTAATTACTAAGCTGGAGAATTTCGGTGTGCATAATTCTCTATTATGTTGGATTCAATCCTATTTCGAGCTTTAGGAGCCAATATGTTACTATCAATAACTAAATCTAACTAATTCACTACCTACGTAACATATGGTGTTCCGCAGGGAAGTCACCTTGGTCCGCTTCTACTTATTATTTTTATATATGATGTAACAAAGTCTATTAACTTTTCTCGTTATTTATTTTATGCTGATGATGCTCAACTGTACGCGGTCGGTGACTTCCGCGAATTGTGTTAGAATTCAGGCCAAATTAGTTAATTTTTATGATTATTGTACACGCACTAGGTTACTGGTTACTGAACGTAAATAAGTATCAGGCTATATCCTTTACTACAATACTGCCATTACAAACCATATATATTAATTTGAAAATCATCTATTAAAAGGACAAATGGTATATCGCGTAACGCTTGGAAGCGGTTATTTCGTGTATTATCGGGTTACTATGGCTCGCGCGCTCTTATTGTATATGATGCAGATATCTTCAATATTTACAAGGAAACACTTTAAAAACCATAATAACGTTAGACATCGTAAAAAGGTACCATTCAAGTAAAATTTGTATAATAAATGGTCATATAATCCATAATAAGTAAAGCAGGACAAAGTAATGGATTTGCAGTGGGGCACGGCTTCGCCGGGTAGGTCGAAAAGGTGTGATTATAAAGATACTAAATAATGTATGTAATTAGTTACCATTTTAGTTTGAACGTGTTGTTGATGTAGACTGACGCGACAATGTGACATAACATTCTATCATTAGTAAGCCTTCCATTGCTGATTCAGTCAAACTCCTACGACGAGGTGAAAATATATTTATCTTTATAAAATGCGTAATCGTGTTTTTCGCCGCGGTAAATTATACCGTAATTGTCTTCTTGTTGTTCATTTCCATTCTGAAAAATATTTACGCCAAAACATTCGAAACTCTTCATCGTTTACCATATTTTGTGGAATGCTGTATACACTTAATATAACACTTAACATAATAATAGAATCATATGATATGAGTTCTTTTATCTCATAAAACTATGTAAATGAACCAAATTTCAGCAAAATCGGGTGAGCCGTTTTATAACGGGTGTTCAGAAACATTCGAAATCAAAGTAGTCCTTGAAAATATGAAGTCATGTCTGAGATAGATTGATTTTTGACAGACAACAGTTGACATTTAATAATTATTACAAATCAGATACTTAAGTAAAGATATACGCTTTTTTGTTCAGAGCCCACTTGACTTCGAATGTTTCTGAACACCCGTTATTTATAAGAAAACGATTTTAGAAGTGTAACTTCAGCGTCATCTAACGCTCAAACTAAGAAACTTTGTACTAAGGTAAGTTGTCCTAAATCGACTCATTTTGGTGTAAAGAATATGTGGTAGGTTTTTGTAAAGATGTTTTACAGACACCTTGTATCTTGTATATCTGTTTTTCTTTGTATAACTTTTATTACATACAGAGCATTTATATTTCATCATTGATCTTCCTAGCGTATATTATAAACATTTATCTCTAGCTTTATATTTCGAATGCCTTTAGTTAATTTCTTTTATTGCCGGTTATTGATTAGCTCTTAAATTCTTAGAATATAGTACTGAAGACAAATACCGCGATATCATAAAGTTTCTGGGTCCAAGAAGGCATTGAAATAGAAAATATATGTCTGGACTTTATCCATATTATCATACTGGTAACTTAACCTTAATTTTTGAAAATTATTTTGATAGTGTCATCGTGACATCAATAAATATGTCATTTGATTTAATAAAGATACAATAAAACAACAAGCTCAGCTTGTATTCAAAATTTTATTAATAAAAAAAGGAAAAATTAAAGCAAATGTTGAAATTGTTGTCCGTTATTTTCAATTCCCAATGTGACACGCCTTTTCATGCTGTTAAAGGCATTTTGCAGCATTGCGGGCGTTATTAATGCACATTCGTCAATAATTCTTTGTTGCATATCTTGCAAATTAGCAACAGGAATTTTAAATATTCTATTCTTTAGGCGAGGAAACACGAAAAAGTCCATAATTGTCAAACAAGGTGATCGTGATGGAAACTCAACTTCCGTATGTAAACTTATAATTCGATCGTCAAAAAACTCACGAAGAAAAGCAATATTTTCTCGTGTTGTGTGTGCCGTTGCACCATCTTGTTGAAAGTATCCATATTGCAATTCATCATCATGCAACTATACAAAAAAGGGATATTTATCAATACGTTTTTGCCGTATTACGCAGTTGTTATATAATGAAACAGATATGCAAAATACATATCCGCCACTGTAAACATGGACAAACACCTCGTATTTTTAGCATTTACTTCTGTTCAACTTCTGTTGAACAGAAGTAAATGCTAAAAATACGAGGTGTTTGTCCATGTTTACAGTGACGGATATGTATTTTACATATCTGTTTCATTATAATTGAACAGAAGTAAATGCTAAAAATACGAGGTGTTTGTCCATGTTTACAGTGACGGATATGTATTTTGCGTATCTGTTTCATTATATAACATCATGCAACTGTTCAATAAATTCATTCAGAATGTTTCTATACCTATCAGCATTAATTGTGAAATTAAAAAAAAATAGGGCCAACAACTCTGCGGCGAGAAACTGCTAGCCAAACACCAAGTTTCGCATTATGGAGAAACGATTCAATAAAAATATGAGGATTTTTACTACTCCACATTCGAGTATTTTGGGAATTGACATACCCCGAAAGATGAAACCATGCTTCATCAGAGAAAAATGACAAATTTAGCAGGTCATCATCTTCTATTAAGTTATTTGCAAACCACTGGCAGTACGCACGACGTCTAGGGTAGTCTACCGGCAAAATAGCCTGATGTGATTGCATCTTATACGGATGCATGTGTAAGTTTTTCTTTACAATTTTCTGACATGTTCCATAAGAAAGTCCAATCTCTTGAGAAAGGCGTTTCAAAGGTTTTGTGGGTTCATTTACCATACGTTGACGAACATCATTTATAACTTGTTCCGAACGAACAGTTGGTCTACCAGTACGTGATTTATGACCCACATAACCAGTCTCACGAAACACACCAACACAATTAGAAAGGCAATTATAAAAATCTTTGGGAATTACAGCTAACTCTGGAAAGTGCTCTCTAAAATCATCCAAACATGCACGTTGACTGTACACCCAAATTCCATCAATTCGCACTCCACTCCGAAAATAGGCTTCAATCATGTACGCTTTTTGCACTATATTGTAAACCATATTTGAATTTACTCGAATGTGCTATGTTTCAAACTCGACGTTCAAACTTGCTTTCAGCAATTCTAACACATTAATGGATGACAGATAATGTCACTGTCAAAATAATTTACAAAACAGAGTTATAGTTCCTAACTTAAGTTCAGACATACAATTTATATTACAAAGCCATCTTCGTCCTAGAAACTTTATGATATCACGGTATAGCAAACGCCAATTAAGTTGGCGCGAGGAGGGGTAAGTTCGCGCAGGATTAGAAGTAGTGGGGAGATTTGTATTTGGTTTTACATCAAATGTCAGATGATTCTAACCTCCGAGCGTGTATCACTTTATGATCCCCTATGTTCCGTCAAACGTCAATGACAAATGTATTCTGACAATTACTTGGGTAGTGGGGGTGGACGTTTTTAAAAACGGCTTCTGCGCACCCCCTCCTCGCGCCAACTTAATTGGCGTTTGCTATACTTTAAGTAACGCTGACGGTTTTATATTCTTTAATGCCTCGTTGACGATTGATCCTTTTTGCACTATCCTTTAATTTTCGTTTAGGAGTTTCCAAAGTTACCAGCACATACATATTTGCTTTTTTCCAACTAATGATATATTTCTATTCTTAGTCGAAGAAATATTTTCGCATATCTACGAGGGATCTTGCTAAAGTTCTCGGAATTTAACATTAATTTTTTTTATTTTGTCAATATTACAATGTAGTTTTTCAACATAATCGCCATTTAATTAAACATATTTATCCCAACGATAAAATAATTTTTTAAGCCGTCCTCAAATAACTTTTTTGGTGTCTCCTCAGTCCATGTATTTATGGCTCGTTTTACGTCAGTTAAACTTTCTGACATGAAAATTACTCGGTGCGAGATGCAGTGAATAAGGTGGACGCGGAAGTACTTCCCATCGTAAATCGTTCAAAACATCCTTCATTTTTTTGCGGTGTGCGGTCTTACATTATCCGGTTGCAATAACGGACGCTTGCGCAACCTTCCAGCCCGTTTTCTGATAAGTGCCTGCCGCAGTGGACCGGATAATAATTTCGAATAATGTTCTGCGTTAATTGTAGTACCTTTCACTAGATTATCCATCAAAATAATCCCTTCGCATTCCCAGATACAGTAAGCAATATCTTCCCAACATACAAATTTCCAATATGGTATTTCATGTTTCGCATTTAATGGGTGGCGTTTACTATTAACATATTGTTTACAAACAAAAATTTCGTACGGTAAATCGTTAATCTCACATTTAATCCTAGTACCGTATATTCTAATGTAGGAAATCAGTTAATGAATTTATTCGCAATCGTCGCACTTAACAAGCTGCGTTGTCGAGGAAGCATGTCTACATCTAACACGTCTCGGTTGATACTAACCTAACGCGATCGAGTCAAGCATACATACCTCGGGTATGTATGCATGTACGCTTTCGGATAAAATTTCCGTCACTGCTAATCCAATCGTTTGTCCAAGTTTAATAATAAATCAATCATAGAAAATCTTTTTATACCATACCTACTTTTCGAATAAGAATTAAAATTGAAAAATTAAACTTACTTGATATATTTGCAACATTTTAACAATATCCATATCATCGAATAATTGACTAGAAAGTTTGGTCGTTTGCGCAACAACATCCTCCATCCAAAAACTCCAAAATTTTAAACTGGCCTTGGTTAAGAAAGAACGAATCTTTTCCCATTCGTCGGAACCTCCTGTACAACAGCACTTCTTGAAATTGGGGCATAATACTGTGATGGCTTGTAAAATTCTGGCACACATCAACGATCTCAATATAAAGCCCTTCTCTTTGTTTGCGTTTACGGTTTTTTGCAAAAATTCTATAAAACTATTAAAAAAGAAATAAGTTATGCCCAATATTAAGTTGTTTGTAACATACCGTGTTGTGTTTTTAATGCATTCAAGAGTTAAATGATTCTGTAATTTTTCGTGATCGGAAAACTTTCGGTCGTTCTTTTTCACAGATGAATGTAAGTTAGATGTAACTTTCAAATTCGAATTGCTACATTCTTTCCCATATAAATAGTATGATATATCATTTAGAATATCCAAATATTTGACATCGTTTCTATCACAAAGTTTGATTATGTTATTAGAGTAACCTTTGGTTTTCATTGATAAACCTGAAAGTTAATAATAATCTATTACACATTGCTTTAGCACATATCTTTTAGTATAGTTTTATTTTTCTTCATGACATTACAATATGTGGAACTATTTATTTCACATTTAGCTGCCCGATTAGGTTGTCATAAAAAAATTTTGGAAGAAAATTGTTATGATGCATTTGCGTTCCCTACTTGTCACGGTTTATTATATAAAATATCTTATAACGCACATTTTATTCGAAGTGTCCCGATATCAATACACTGTTGTGTACATCGTGAACCGGCACGGTATCACGCAATCGCCTTCTAGGGAGATGATTGGTTGGAAACCGACGCTACTTCGGCACGTATGCACATAATGTGTCGCGCTTGCATTAGTTACTTCCGTTTGAATATCAGCTGTTAACGAAGCTTGCCGCTCTTTGTTAGTGATAAGTAGAGTGGACCAATTCGGAGCGAAAGCAGAGGCGTGACTAACGAAATGGTTTCCGCATGCGAAACATTATTAATATCTAGAGATATACTATCACGAACGGTGCTGTTATTATGTTATTAAGTAATATAATAAGTTATTATATTACTTAATACTACATATTTGTATTATATTTTGTTTATTTTAGTTCCAATTTACAGTCGTGTATTGTGTATTGTACATTCTATAGAACAGGAAAGTGTTTCATATTTACATGAATATGAATATCACCTATATTTCTCTCAACACTGCTTTATAGAAATTATGTGTCAACAAATTTTTGCTGTTCCCTAGTTTTGATTTATTATAATTCCTACCTTTATCCGTCGCCTAAAGTTTAATATAAGCACTTATATTATATAAGTGCTTATATCCAGTCCATTTTACGTGTCTTTGACTTGCAGAACAGTTCTATCACTTTTTCATTAAAGTTTGGGAAATCATTTATACATTCTTTTTCACAAGATAACATAGTAAGGGCATTTAATCTCTCTTCTTTCATTGTATTTCTCAGCAAAGTTTTTATTCTCTTCAACCGTGAAAACTGGCGTTCCGCTTCGGACGTTGTCATTGGGATTAGGTGTCGCTTAATCCATCCAGCAGAAGACCTAGCAGACCTACAGCACCGACTTCTATATTTTGCCTAAATTCTTCTCTAGAATATAGAACGCTTAATTCAGTTCGTAGTCTGCTTTCATTGAGGCATGAACAAAATTTTACTGCTTCTTTAAGGCAATCTTCCGGAAATTTTTTTTGAAAAGAGGAGAACTGTTTAAAAGAAATTAAGTTTGCTAATATTAAGTGCCTTGTATACCGAAATCTAGATTTTATTTCTAGCAAAATAATATCGCACACTCCAATAGTTTCCCTCCTTCTTTGGCTACCATCAGTTACTCTTCGCCGCTTTGATGGTCGAATAGTCAGTTCTGGGTCATTTTGTTTAACCAACTGATTATCTGTGTCAGCGATTTCGGTTCGAATTTTTCCAATAGCACGTTCAAAATTATCTAAATTATTCTTGATTTTTAATGCATCTGTATTGACATTTTGTAATTGATTAAACAATATGTCCACATGTGGCATAATTTTATGAAAGAAAGTTAACCAATAGATAAAATTTTCCTCCTCTAAAATTCGCAAATTGGCACTAGCTTGATGAATGGTAGTTTGTAAACTAGCTTCTCCCTCGATTTGTTCTAGAGCTTCAATTATTTCTTCTCGGTGCTCATATATTGTATTCACTGTCCTAGAATTGAAGTTCCATCTTATTTTTGAAGAACGAGGTAAGCTTTTTCTCTGAAGGAATTCTTCCAATCTTGCAGCTCGTTGTGGTGAAGTGGAGAAAAATGTACATAATCCCGTCAGATTGGCAAAAAAAATTCTGCAATTAATACTGCTCGATGTAGCATGTGACATAATTAGATTTGTCTGATGTGCATAATAATGTACAAAATTAGCCCTTGGATACTGATCTTGGACATGTCTTTGCACCCCGTTAATAGCACCACTCATGACTGCTGCCCCATCATAGCTCTGTGCAATCAGTTTTTCTGGGTCATCAACAAGCAAACTAATTTCGTTAAGGATGGAGGCAGATAAAGAATTAGCATCATGTCCACTAGGCAGAAGAAATTTACAAAATCTTTCGACCGGTCTCGCGTTCACAATATATCTTAAAACAACCACCAACTGAAACTGATTGGACATTCATCAGCTATCACAGATATGAAGTCGGTTGCTTTAATTTCACTGGCTACTTGTTCATGATACACGTTCAACATTGCATCAAGCAGCTCATTCTGTATCGTTTTTGATAATCCCTTAAAAACCGGTGCTGCTTCGATGTGATCTCTGAGCGATTTATCCAATTCTGCCGTAAAATTGATCAATTCCCGAAAAATGCCCTTGTTATTCGACGTTTGCTGTTCATCATGACCCCGAAGTGCCAGTTCAAACGCGCCACAAAATCTATGCAATTTATTATTAAATTTAACACATGCCTATTTTTTGTTACCTTTTCATTGTGTTGTTGAATTGCTTTTCTATATGATGAATCTAAAACATTCTGAATGTTATTTTTTCCTAACATTCTTAGACTAAATATATTTTTCAAATGCCCTTCGGAATTTTAATGTTTACTAATTTTAGCACTAAGATGAATTAAGTCTCTTATTCCGTTCTTTGACCAAGACGATTCACCACCAAACAAAAGACACGGAAAACAAAACAAAGTATTTTTAATTTCACACCCACAAATCCAGTCATTTTTCTGATAAATATTCATTTTGAATTTTCTTATAACGTCTTTACCTTTAACAGATTGTTTATTTTCTAAACATAATTGAGGCATCGGCCGTTTAAGATTTTTTACTGCGATTTTTTCATTATACGTTAAACTCGAAAACGCGTTGTTTTCTAAAAAAAAGACACGGAGTTCATCGCAATAACACCCGAGAGCAGTCTGGTTTAGTTGCTCCAACGCTATGTATTATACGACATTGAAGTACAGCAAAATACAGTTCTCCCCACCATAAATGTAATGTTAATGCCTTAACAGAGCAACGGTAGGGCTTTGCTCAGTATATCTGTGACGACGCTCGGTGTATGTACGTTGTTAGCGTGCCACGTTCCTCGTCAATAACTATGAATACATAATAAATAAATACTTTCACAGTTAGTCGCCGCTTGGTTTGTTTTGTTTCATAATTCCAGGGGGTGCAATTGCTCACTTGCTCTCCTTAAAGAGCCGCCACTGATCTAATGGCCAACAATATTATTGGCAACCATAAAACGAGAATTCAAAATTCTATGAAAAGTTAAAGGACAGTAACAAATATCGAACCGCATTTCATTCTTGACGAAAGCAAGATTAACAAAAGCTTTTACTGTAGAAGGAAAAATTATATATGTATTCTAATAAGCTAATCTTATCTTATCTTGAATTTAGACTTGAGTTTTTACTCCGAAGATCTTTTATGGACTATTCTTTTTATTGCAAAAGAATTAGTTTCTATATGATTATATAACATAACAATTAATTTAGTTTACCTATATGTGTATTTTCTATTTTACTAACATCATCTGTATCTTCATACCAAGTGTACCACCTCAAATCTTTTTCAGATTTTTCGGATTTTGCGGCTCCATCTAATAAATTGACTATATCATTTTGCAACGAATCAATATTGGCCTCGACTTTTTTACTTATCAAATGTACAGCTCTTTTTGTAATCAATTCTTGAAAGAAATAATACCAAACATTGAAATCGCGAGGTAAATTGGCCTGATTACATATAGCTCCCCAATTTTCAGGAATGCCTAAAATATATTGAAAGTTAATTTTTAATTTTTTCCACAATTAAAGATAATATACTATATTTTAAAGCTTCTTCTCTAATGATATACAGTCCTTTAATGCTGGTTATTAATTCGAGCGGATCTTCAAGGCCCTGATTTATTGCTTCACTTGTGAAATTTAACCATTCTTTAATGTTGGTTTGTAAATCTTCCTTCCATTCTTTACTTATTACAAAACTGCATTTTGGTCTACGGTAATTTTAGTTAATACACATTCTAAACACATAAAGTTATTAATATACAGTTTGTTGAAAAATAATGTCTTCCCCTCATCAATACTACATACTAAGACGAATACTTATGTAAACACTATTAATGTGAAGAGATGTGTAATATTAAAAAAATTGTAAAGAAAACTACAATTTATAAATTGATAGGTATACATCTAGGCTAAAATACAAATTAATATTTTTATTTTAACTAATACAGAAAGGCTATATTTCAAATATATTAATTCTAATACGTGTCTGTTGTATTGCATTTGAAACAATTATATAAAACAAATAATAATTAGGAGTTTAGAGAAAAATTCTTGACAAAAGATGTTTCTCTTTATTAAACTTAAAAATCTGTGAAAGTACAATTATAGTTTGGCCGTAGTTTACGAGGGAAGATCAGTAAGTACCCGTGTTTGAAGACAGGTGGCGCTGCTGAGGGAAGTTGGCATTACCGTCGTGTACTACCATCTGTCAGACAACACCATAATAAATTTCAGACTGATTCATAGGTTAGTTTTTATTTGGCAGCCAGTTGTATCACACGTGTTTCGTGTTTTTCGATAAAATGGAAAAAGAGCAATATCGATCCGTAATTCGCTTTTTTATTTTTGGATGGAAAAACATGCGAAGAAATAAAAGCGAAGTTGGATGCTGTCTATGGGGACCCTTCACCATCTATGACAACCGTAAGATATTGGTTCAACGAATTTAAACGTGGTCGTACATCTGTTTTTGATGAGGAGCGCCCAGGCCGCCCCGCAGACGTGGTTACCGAGGAAATCGTTGAAAAGGTCCACGACATGATTCTCGCTGATCGCCGAACGAAACTGCGCGAAGTAGCAGAGGCCGTAGGCGTGTCGTACGGAACGGCAATTAATATTTTACATGATAAGTTATCGGTGAGAAAGGTGTCGGCCCGATGGATGCCGCGATTGCTTACGGTGGATAACAAGCGGATACGGTTGTCAAAGTCGAAGCAGTGTTTGGACCTCTTTAAGAGAAATTCGCAGGAGTTTTTGCGTCGAGTCGTCACCGTTGATGAAACCTGGATCCATTATTATACGCCAGAGTCCAAGCGACAGTCAAAACAATGGATTTTTCGGGGTGAATCTGCTCCGAAGAAGGCAAAGACGGTCCCATCGGCCGGAAAGGTCATGGCCACGATTTTTTGGGATTCCAACGGAATAATCCTCATGGACTTTTTGCAGAAAGGAAGAACGGTCACGGGGCAGTACTACAGTGAATTATTGGACCGATTCGATATAAAATTGAAGGAGACACGGCCCCATTTGGCTAAGAAAAAAGTGCTGTTTCACCACGATAATGCACCAGCACATTCATCCAGAATTGTCGCGGCAAAGTTGCATGAACTGCACTACGAATTGCTGCCGCACCCACCGTACTCGCCTGACTTGGCTCCCTGCGACTTCTTTCTGTTCCCCAACATGAAAACGTGACTCGGAAAAAGATTCAGCTCAAACGAGGAGGTTATCGTCGAGACAGAAGCGTATTTTGCAGAGTTTGACAAATCGTATTTTTTGGAGGGGTTAAAGAAATGGCAGAAACGTTGGGAAAAGTGTATTGTACTAAAAGGTGATTACGTTGAAAAATAAATAAAAAATTTGTGAAAAACTTGCGTCTTCTTTCCTAACACGGGTATTTATTGATCCACCATCGTATATATAACCTAGAACCTGTCCTTCTTTTTACAATCCTTTCGATTTGACCCAAATTTTAACAGAAAACTTGCTCCAAACACAACAATATCAATGCACTCATGCATTTGTATTTTACAAGAACCAATCACAATCCCAATGGTTATACATTGTATTATTTATAAATGGCGCAAAAATTATAAATTGCAAATTAATACTGTTACATTTCGCAGATATTAAGAATGGTTTAAATTATATTATTTACAAATATATCAAATTTCAAATATTAAAAATTACAGACATTTTGAACAACATATATTCGTATTATTTTCAAGAGAAAGCCTTTCTTTTGTATTACATTGGTCATAAATGACAGCCTTCCGAGACTATCTATCGAACGGCAAACCCAAGCATTTCATATTCTCTTTCATATTTCTGAGAATTTCTTATACTCGTATATCATTTTAATTTAGATATTGTTAATTGCATAAGACTTCTATTCTAATTACTTGTTAATTAATTTTATTCCATATTGAGCAATTTTTACTACATATCGAAATTATACCGACCCCCGTATTATACTGACATAATTATACCCTCATTTAAATCACTATGGTAAACTTTATCTAAACCATATCATGTAAGATATCATTTTAAAGTATTGTTTGCAAAGAAAATTTTAATATTAATTTCATTGGCATCACAACCCTTCAGCTCGCGCCTTTAATTAACTAAAACTGCTTCTACCACGAGTTTTCTCTCTTCGTCTCCAACTGCCATCGCTCGCTTGCTTTCCAACCTTTCCTCACTCACTACACGTGCTTGTTCAAGCATACACAGTGAAGTGCTGTCCGGCGTTTTTTTTTGTTTTCTACCACATTGTAACAAGGTAACCTCTGTATTGTTCAATATAGATATTATATAAATTACATTTCAAAGCTTAATTTCTTATGTAAATATCAAATAAAACTTTAAGGACAATGTTGTTGTGTTTTCTTTTATTTAATAAGTTGTGTTAATAAACCTTTACTTCAGACACACTACTTTAAATCTCTCATTATTGTTAACACGCCCGACCGACCAGTGTTCAAATCTAACAATAAACATAAATTCTATCTAGTTTACTTTAAAAAATTATCGGCAGATTTTTTGTTACACATGATTTTCCGAATTCAAAAATGAATAACTATTATAATAACATGAATTGTGCGCATAGAGCAAGAAAAAAAAAGTAATATCAGCTGCATGAATGACGCCATCGTCCGACCGAGTGTCGTGGGAGCGAATCGTTCCTCTCCTTCCGATCTCGTCTAGACACACGCGTGGTTGCTCTTGGCTTCACTTGAGTTTAGTGCCACGATCACCACGTACGTGCTTGTGCAAGTGCCACTTTTGGTTATTGTGGAAAGTGCCGTAAATTTTAAAAAAATTACACCAAAATAGGTGGATTATGTGGCTGCACTTTTTGGTTAATTAACTCCAAGATATACTTGAATCCCCGCACGTCGTCTAGGTCGTGCCCTTGATCATCTAAGGTAAGCGAAGCGACGCCATTTTTTACGCGACGTTCATATTAATTGTTTCCGTGGTCCACTTTTGCTAATGTATCACATATTATCTTAGGGTTCCCATTAGTGGCTGCCATTACAAGCTCCTCTTATTAGCTGGTAATAGTTGGGGTGGCTGAGGAGTAAATTAATTAACGTGGTATCCAAAAAAGAGAGAGAGACGGAAGAGACGCCATCATCGTCGATATATCACCTACCTTCATTCCGAAAGATAGGTTTCTGTTTCTAATTACATCGTTTCGAGTAACAAGATTTTTTTCTAAATGATGTCCATAATAAAGGATGTCAGAGAAGGAAATTCCGTAGCAAGACGACATTGTCGATGAAGTAAATAACGTGATTCCAGTCAAGGTTGGTTCATCATTTCTGAGCTACCTGCTGATTTTCTTCAAATACAACTTGGTTACAACAAATTTTGTGCATGGGGGTTCTCAAACATTTCACAGACGTTCACAAACTTCAGTGACTTAGTTCTGCACTAACGTCTGCAGCGCTACAGTAAGGGGAGGCTTTTTGGGAAAGATTGTAGACGAAACGTGGATTCAGTTTCTGAACACAGAGACAAAAGAACAGTCGAAACAATAGATGCATACGAACTCTGCAACAAAACAAAGAAATTCAAACAAACCCTGTCCAGCAGAAAGCTAATGGCTACTGGTTTAGACTGTAAAGGAATTCTGCTGGTGAAGTTCTTGGAACCTGGAACCACAATTACTGCAGCGACATACTGCAAAATCCTTACACATTTACAGAACCAAATGAGAGACATGTTGCATTATCATCTTCGTGATGCACACCCTCATGAATTTCGGATGGGAGCTGTTCGGCCATCGGACACAAGCAGCTTCCATTTTTTCATCAGTATGAAAGTGTACTTGGGAAACTAGGCGTTCAGTACTAATGAGGGGCTGAAAACCTGTGTGCAAAATTAGTTAAGAACCCAGGCGACAACATGGTATGAGAAGGATATACATTCCTTGTTACGATAAATGCCTTAATGCCGATGGCGACTACATTGAGAAATAGCTAAGATTTAGGTATAACTCTTGTGTATATCAAAACTTTTCTTATTGCCCTAACTCGTTTTTGCCTTCATATAACGTCTTAGACACATATTTTATTATTCACCTACAATCAGTGGCGACTAGTGACTATTTAATAGAAAGATTTGGATCAGCGAATTCCTTTAAGTAACTTAAGTAACAGAAAAATTATTCGAATGAATACGAAGAAAGTTGATTTTTTAATGGTTCTTGGTTGTATTCATTTCGACAACACAAAATAACACACACTAACATAAACAAAATAGGCAAAAACGGAAAGCAATACTGAACATCACGAGACTAATAAGTAAAATCCGCGACCGAACTCGTCAACACTAGGTGCAAGTCAGATCGAACTGAGCCAGAAACAAGCAGGCCCCAATTCTTCATAGAACTATGCGTCAAAATAAAGTTTATCAAGTTCCTAACACAGGAATATAAAACCAGCTAACAGCGTTTAATAGGCATAATTTTAATTGCAATTACGTGTCGGTAGTTTAGTAGTTAATCAATTTATCGTCATTTTCAAGAAAAATAAAGACTTCTCGTATTATGTATGGGGCCATGGTTCGATCGCTCTTTAAGAGGAGCCGCCGTTGCTTACAATGAAAGAAATAGAAATATTTATTTGTATTATAGCCTAGAAGTAGAGATGATATAACCTACTCCTTGAGCGGAGTAGGTGCACCTACCCGGATCCCAGTTCCGAACTAGGTGCGGCAAACTAGGTGCACAAATCAGTTCCGACTCCGACCGATTATGAGTCATATTTTGCGTCCGATCAGTCAGGGTAATCTTTATGTTTACTTAGGCACACAGCTTGTATATACAAATAGCAGTTAACTTATTACATTTTAAATGAGGTGTCAGATTGCAATTTATAATTTTTTTTTTAATTAAAGTGCATACGATATACACAAAAAAATAATCACAAAAATAACACCATAAATATAGTATTATCGCCTATTTCTTATACAAAAAATATAATGTCTAGTCGAGAGACATAATGTTACTGTTAAAAAAAGTGAAGACTATAAATGTATGATGTTAAATGATGTATTAAAATAAACTCATCACTTGGTTTATTTGTATTTTTGTGTGTAGCTAAAAATTTAGTTTTTCTTATGACTAGAAATCATACTAATTATTAAAAAATAAATATATTTGGTTGCACAATTGCTATATACAATTATTCGGAATCGCAGCAACTACAATTGCCAGTTGTATTTATTTATACATATAGGAGTAGTTGCGTCGTTTATTTCTCATATTTCGCTTCGCTTAGTCGGACTCGTTCCAGGCGGACCTATCTTTTACATAATACGATGCGAATATGTAGGTGCAACTGCAAGATCAACTCTCGGACGCTCCGACTTGAACGATCGGAATCAGAATTGTACGACTCGGAATCGTTTCAATCGGATCTACTCTTTTGGAAAATGCGAACTAGGTGCACCTGCTCCGGCACGCGAACTAGGTTCAAAAGAACAGGTTCGGTTCAGAGCAACCATCTCTACCTAGAAGTACTTATAAATTATGTTTCTTTTTTGTTTACCAAAAGGCGATTCTCTTCACATTAGAAATGGTACGTATTTGAGAGCAAGAATATTCGGATCCACCTTAGAAAGATAGTATTGATATTCAGCTGTGACGAGGCGAAAACATTACTTTTTCCACATACTGCACAAAATTACCTAAATTGGCTGATTATTTCTGGGATATATCTCATTAATGGTCGTTTTGGTAACTCTATTTTAGATAAAGTTGAAGGAGCATTTTCATTCACTATATCTTCTAACTGACGCCAAATTAATCCAGTAGTTGAGCCTTGATAAGCTACGATTAATTAAAAAGAAAACTGATTTAAGTTGAGTCTTGGATTTCAAATATTACATTAAACAATTACAAATAATTACATTCATATTACATTGATGGTCTAATAGTCTAAATAAATATTAGGTTGCTCAAAAAAAGAAAACGTTGTTTGTTTAAAATTTAATAGTTTCTTTGCAAAACATCTAAATATGATTTTTTAATTTAGTGATTGAAATGAAAGCTGTTCTAAATAATAGACTACATCGCTGTATTTAGTTGTGTCTTCTTACACTAGATAATCAAAAACGAAAGGTTCTTGAGCTGTTATTGTACGAGTTTAGAAAGGAATGTAACGCAGTATAAGCAACACAAAATATCTGTGAACGAGAAGGTAAAGGATTTGTTAATGTTAGAAAAGCCCAGCGCGAATTTAGAAAATTTAGAAATGGTAATATGACTCTCCGATGGAAACGTGACTCTGGTCACCTTTAAAAGTGAATCAAGATGTTCTTTTGAAACTAGTCGATGAAAACCCAGTTACTGCAACACGTAACCATTTGGTGCCACTTAAAAAGGTGTGGTAAGGATATTAAACGTTTTACAAAAATTCCACATGATATAGACCAGGGGTGGCCAAACTTTTGACCTCTGAGGTCTACTTGTGTTCAAAAATGTTTCTTGCGGGCGACTCTAAGGTAGAGTTTACAAGAGAGAAATAAAACATTTTAGCGATAAGTTAGTAAGTATTTTTCTATTATATACGTTGAAAACAAAATACATAATGTTCATTCTGTATTAGGTTTTTGGGTGGATATTTGGCACTGCATATTCTCCACAAGTTTATTATATTGAGGAGTGTAAGAAGTAACTGCGATGCGCAAACAGGAAGTTAAGTGGGCATTTGTTAAACGAGAACGATGTTTGGTTTTTATTGTATTCATAGTAGAAAATGTCGATTCGCAAAGATAGGTGGAACCGAAAAACGAAGTCAAATATAAGGCAACCTTTCTTAGGCATGGGAACTTTTCTTTGCAAATCAGTTTCCAAAAATCAGTATTACTGCCAAATGCTCTTGCTTTCAGAAATATGTCGCATCTCATTTTAATTATTTCTTCTTCCACCACAACAGATTCAGAATCAGTTAACTTGCCGATTTTTGCAGTCAAGCTGTGAAGGTCATTGCTTGCATTAAAAGGGAATGTCATGAAACTTAGCACTTCTTCGAGAGCGAAGAAATCCAAAAACCTTCTTTCGAACTCCAGGTGCAAGTTCTCCAGCTGTCTGGCGAAAGTTTCAAAGTCCCGATTTGAGTTGTGCGTGCATTCTTCTTCCATGTTTTTATAGTTTCTTAGTTCACCTCGTCTTAATTGAGATGCATGCACTTGAATTTGACTTTTAAATGTTTTAATCAAAGTTGTCATATCAATCACATTCCTGTCTTTTCCTTGAAGATTTAAGTTCAACTGATTGAGTTTCTCCGTTATGTCACAAAGAAAGGCGAGCTTCATGAGCCATTTTTCATCTTCAAGCTCAGGTACATTTTCTTCTTTCGAATGGATGAATGCTTTGATTTCTGGCAGTAATTGGCGAAACCTCTTCAAAAATGCACCACGGCTAAGCCACCTAACATCTGTATGTAGCAAAAGATCCGAGTGTTCGGCTTCAGTCTCTTCAAGTAAAGCTCGAAATTGATGCCTTTGCAAACTTCTGGCTCGAATAGAATTAACTATTTTAAAGCCAATATTCATGATAATATCCGAGTCAAGAATTTTAGAGCACAAAACTTGCTGGTGTATGATGCAGTGATAGTTGGTGAAACTTGGAACGTTGTCATCATTTTTACACAATGAAATAAAACCAACTCTTTGTCCCAGCATAGCGGGTGCTCCATCTGTCGTAATAGCAACTATTTTGTGAATCGGAAACTCAGTTCTTTCTACAAAATCTTTAAAAGATCTGTAGATATCCTCACCTCTTGTTTGTCCCTTCAATGGAATCATCGTCAATAATTCTTCTTTTGACGTTTTATCTTCAAAAACTAGACGCACGAAAATGCAAAATTCAGCAGTGTCCGTCACATCGGTGGATTCATCGAATTGTAGTGACAAAAAACTACATTTTTGCAAGTCTTCCTTAAGCAATTGTTCCAAATTTCCACTTAAGACTTCACTTCGTCGCATCACAGTGTTTCGTGACAGAGAAATGGCATTTATGGCTGAAATAATTTCTTTCTTATTTTTAAAGTCATTAAACAGTACTTCTCCAGCTCTCTGCATGGCTTTCTTGATCATTTCTCCATCTTCAAAAGGTTTCTTTCGTTTTATCAATATTTCCGTAACAGCAAATGACGCCAGTGTAGCAGCTTTTGATTTCAAGTCTCGTTTCGTAAAGAAAGATTGTTGCGCACTTAAGCTGCTTTTTAATTCTCGTACTTTTACCTTCCGAATTTCACTGCCAAATGGAAAATCTGTGGCGTATTTGGAATGTGTAGTTTTAAAGTGCCTTTCCACATTTGCTCTTTTCGGTAATGCTACACTTGAATTACAAATTAGGTACACACATTTGTCGTTGACCATAACGAAAAAAAATTCCTCTTTCCACTCACTGTGATACTGGTAAGTCTTACTTTTTTTGCACTTGAACCAGATGGCACACTCATTTTGATTAAATAAAAGTCACAAACTCACAAAGGTCCCTACGTTACTTAGTATTGTTACGCCGCTGCCTGACGAATTTCACGTGAGGAACGAACGAACGAACGATGTCGACCGAGAGTTCGGTATTCACAGTCACAACGCATACGCCTGTCCAAACGCACTCAGTCCAGGACTCTTCACGCACTTTTTATCGTTTCGTATCGCTTCTGAATTCAAACTGACTGGCTGTGGCTTCCGCCAGCTATTTATATTATATGATGGGATTAGCGACATCTAGAAATTTCGAGAAACAACTCGCGAACTCACACAGCGTTCGCTCGCGCGTCTTCACGAATCTTCCATCGCCACCGTCGATATAATTCTATGCAAGTTAGTACTACCTAGTGAAACTAGATGGCGTAACTTGCACTGCGCTACGACCAAAGCGCGTGGGTAGTTATTGGCGCGAATACACTTGATTTTTTTTGTCTTCTTTTTCAGTTTATTTATTTATCTCTTGGGGGCTACCTAAATCGCCTTCGCGGTCGACCTCTTGGCCACCCCTGATATAGACGAAGCTCAGCACCAACAACGGGTAGATATTTGTACCAAATTTCTCCGAAATCTCCGTGATGATCGGTTTCTGAGGCGAAACATTATTTGAGATGAAAAACGCATTTTTTTAAAGAACTCATACTGCCACAGACAATGGCTTTATTGTTGGCAAGTGCCGATTCCAGCAGCGAACAAAGATCGTTTTGGATGAAAAGCAAAGCGGTGGAATATCTTTAGTGTTATCCATTTTGAGTTTATTCCTAATAGCCGTGCGGTTAATTCTGAGCTTTATTGTGTTCAGCTTGACAGAGTACAGGGTATTTTGAATTACTGATACCTTGCATTAGTAAACAGAAACTAGGTAATTTTTCATCAAGATAATGGAAAACCACATACTGCAGTTAGGATGGACTATTCCTTCGCACTCAGCGTATAGTCCTGATATTGCTCCTTCGGATTATCATGTTTCGTTCGATGCAGCACTTTCTACTTCAATGAACTTCAGGAAGAAAATTTAATCTAAGTTCAAGTATTTTGAAAAGTCTTTCTTTTTCTACATTTAAAAGTTTGAGTTTTTAAAGCATTTTGTATAAATATCATTTTGAATTTTTAAAAAACGACATTTTTTCTGAACAACCTAATATAAGTATCACTAGAACATTTTATTGATTTAAATTTTTATAATACAGTATGTTTAATAACTGGATTGGCAAAATGAAAAGTCGTATCTATATAAAATCAGATTCTTAACACAAAATAAAGAATATTTTTTTAGATCGGCATTTGTTTAGGAAATAATGTACAAAATGTATAATTAAGGTAGCTCTGAAAATAAAAATATATTTATTGTTACAGCTTGTCATCAACTAAGTAATGGGTGATTCATTTAGAGATACTTTTTCCAAAAGCAAAGAACAAATGAAAAAGGCCAATTTATTTAAGAAACTTGATTATCATACAAAAGAACCATTCTTTACAATTATTTTTTAAAGATTATTTCTCTCAAATGTTGGCCGCGACTGCGGTTAACGTAGTCTATTCTGCTGTTCCAATTTTCAATGACGCGTTCTAGCATTTCGAGTGGTATTTGTCCAATGACCCGAGTAATATTGGCCTCCAATGCCTCAATTGTAGCCGGTTTATTCATGTAGACTTTAGACTTCACGTAGCCCCACAGAAAAAAGTCTAATGGTGTGATGTCACAAGATCTAGGCGGCTAATTTACTGGTCCGAAGCGTGAAATTAAATGTTCACCGAATCGTTCTCGCAGTAAAGCCATAGTTTCACGAGCTGTATGGCTAGTGGCGCCATCTTGTTGGAAGTAAATGTCTTGTAGACCACGGGTGTCAAGTTCAGGCAGCAAATAGTCCCTCATCAAGGCGCGATAACGGTCGCCATTCACAGTCACATTCCGGCCGGCTTCTGTTTTGAAGAAATATGGACCAATTATTCCACCGGCCCATAATCCGCACCAAACAGTTGTTTTCTCTGGATGTAATGGTAGCACTTCAATCTCTTCAGGTTGCTCATCACCCCAAATACGGGCATTTTGCTTATTCACGTACCCATTAAGCCAGAAATGGGCCTCATCGGAGAACAAAATTTTTGTCGAAAACAGTGGATCTTCTGCAAGTTTATCAAGAGTCCAACGGCTGAAACGGAACTTGCACTAGTTGAATTTTGTATGCTTTTAAACCAAGATCCTTTCGTAAAATACGCCAAGTTGTTGCATACGACAAACAAAGCTGTTGAGAACGGCGACGAATTGATTCTTCCCGGTCTTCGCGTACACTCGCTGCTACCGCCGCTATATTTCCTTCACTACGTGCTGGATGAGGTCTATGTGGTCGCGTATTATCCATTATTGTAAATTGAGTTTCAAACTTATTGATGGTATAGCGAATTGTGCGTTCGGTAGGCCGATTATGTGGCCCATATGTTGCTCTAAGCGCACGATACACATTCCTTGTAGAACGCTAAGTCTTTCCATTACGTAATGTCAAATAGTACTGAACCAGAATGCGCAGTCCGCTGACGCGTCGCATGCGCGCTCAGTCATTAAATCCCCACCTAAAAAAGTACCTCCAAATGAATCACCCATTATTTGTATTAACGCTTCACAACTTTCTGTTAATATTTCTTTAAGGTATGTTAAAATGCAATTTAGTAATGAAGGAATATTGTAAAAGATAGACGGCAACCTTGTCGTAAAGTTTTTTCAAATGCATTTCGCAGGCTCCGTTAGTTTGTAATTGGCGAACGTCGTAGTGGAGGTCCACATCAGCACATTGTTGCACAGGAAATTGCCATTATTGATGCAGTACTTGATGAGCTAACAACCAATAATAGAAGAATTTCCACACAGTTACAATTACCGCATAACTTTGTTTAGAATACTACTAATCGAGAAGTCTTACATCCGTACCACCAATGCATCACTTGCAGCCAGGCGACGAGGTACAGCGGTTAGAATTTTATCATTGGCTACTTGAACAAAATAAACAAAATCCTAACTCTAATTCTGAAATGTTCTGAATAAATGAATCATCAATTTTTCGGGAAATTGAATTAACTATGATACGTGGGTTCACAAAATTCACACGCAGTTAGAAGTAGAGATTTTCAAGAAAGATTTACAATTAGCACTTGGTGTAGTGATTTTAATGAACAACTTCTCCCTATTCAAATTTTGCCTAATCGTTTAAACCTAACATTTTTGGAAAATGACTATGAGGATCTATCAGAGGACATTCCTATTGCCATGCGAGTCGGCGCACCACCATATAACATGCTGGAAGAATATTGCTGAAGTTTACAATTCATTTGTTTTGCGTTACCAGCTGTGTATCAATTCAAATGGTGGAATTTTTGAAAATATACTATGAAATCGCAATAATTCGTTGGAAAACGTTGTAACGGGTCTTGCAATAGAGACGCTCGAAGTTTAATATTATTATAGAGGCCTTGTTGTTGAAACGACAATTGTCAAATTTGTTGTGGATAGTTCAATAGTGTATGGCAAATTACCATGGAATTACCAACCGTCCAGCTGGGTCGACTATTCGACGTTTGGTGGCCAAACCCGTACACCCGTACATCACCAAAACGCAAGATCTGCTGAAAACATCGCTGCTGTGCATGAAAGTGTATGCGAAAACCCGAAGCAGTCAATTTCTCGTAGTTCACAAGAACTTGGCCTTTCTGTGACTTCAACTTGGTGAGTTTTGCGTCGGGATCCAGGAACTTAAAGTAACCGACCATAGACATCGCCGTGTGTTCGCTGATTAGGCTCTGAAGCGGTTGGAATTTGACCCAAATTTAGCAAGAAAAATAATTCTTTAGCGACGAGGCCCGTTTTACTATGAGTGGATGTGTGAACTAGCAAAATTGCCGGATTTGGGGCGATACCAATCCACACAAGATATACCAGCACCAAGCGCACGGGAAAATCACTGTTTGGTGGGGATTTTGGTCTGGCTGAATCGTATTTTTTCAAAGAAACTGGCATTGCCATAACCGGCAACGGCGAGCGCTACAGATCGATGATAAGCAACTTCTTGTGGCCTATACTGGATGATATTGATAAAAACGACATGTGGTTCCAACAGGACGGCGCTACATATCACAAAGCGTATGCCACGATAAACGTCCAGCACGAGCAATTTGAGGGCATGGTTATCTCGCGCCGTGACGGCTTGAACTGACCACCGAGATTGTTTTAACGCCATTGACTTTTTCCTTTGGAGGTAACTTAAATCGCAGGTCGCCATTCGAACGCTATTCGAATACGTGCCACCAAGCATAGCCGCGGTGGACATTTGAACGACATTATATTCCATACGTAATGCCATAAAGTGTTCTTTCTTTCGTTATTTAATGACCCTTTAGTAACTCTTATTGAAATTTTATTAATTTATTGTAATTTCGTGTCAACAAAATAATAAAGTAATTTTTTGTAACTGAGTATTTCTTAAACGAAGCCCCATTAATAAAAAATATTTTTTGTTTTATGTTCAGAATTCGATTTTATATACAGGATGTTCAGCGACTCGACGACAAATTTATACCATATACTCTGGCGGTCATTACGATAAAAAAATGTTATATGACCTATAGGTGAATTCCTCAAAATTAGTAAGCTTTGACGTTTTAACGTATGATTGACAAATGAATGACTTTTGTGCTTCTACCCGTATTCGTAGAATATCTTACAATGGGAGTTCCTCAAACCAACGTATGGAGAATTTTGCATCTTAATAGGCTTTATCCCTATCGTTTACAAAAAGTTAAGCATTTACTTTCTGGAGATTTAGAAAATCGAGTACGGTTTTGCCAGTGGTTACAAAATAATTTGGAGGTTATTCCACACATACTTTTTACGGATGAGGCCCAATTTACAAGGAATCGTAGCATGTGGTATCAGCAGGATGGGGCACCATCACATTTTGAGAGACAAGTGACGGTGTTTCTTAATGAAAAGGAAAGGTGGATAGGACAAGGTGGTTCTGTATATTGGCCAGCTCGGTCACTTGATTTGTCGCCTTTAGATTCTTTTTTGTGGGGTTGCCTCAAATCTCGTGTGTATAGTAATGGTAAACCAGATACACGCAAAGAGTTGACTGCCGGTATAGTTGAAGCTACTAATTATTTAAACAATGAACTGGCATCAATTAATTGGCAACATTCTATGACACGAAGAATAGCTGCTTGTTTAGAAAATGGCGGTTCTCATTTTGAACAGTTACTGTAATTTTGTGTTAATTATCTATCAATTTATGAATAAAATTTCCTTTCCCATTTTTTAAATTTAAATTCCATCGATATCTACGAAACAAAGAGGAATTCACCTATAGGTTATATAACATTTTTTGATCGTAATGACTGCAGAGTATATGGTATAAATTTGTCGGACGAGGCGCGGAACACTCTGTATAATATTTCATTTTGGCAATCCACCAGTTACCAATTATAATTATTTCAATGAAATTATCTAATTTACTTCCGTATTTTAATTATAAGAAAAGTAACAAAATATTTTTGGAAAAAATTCAATAACGAAACAAAATGTTTTACACCGCATGCAGATCGTTTTATTTCATGTATAACAATCATTACAGTATATACGGGTGTTCATTTGAAAAGTCAATCTAGTAGCATGTGATTTACTGAGAACATTTTGAAGTATGTCGTAAATTAAAATTTACTACTTAACCTACGAAGTCGTATATTTTGACAGTTTCATACATACAAATAAATAACAAATGTGATTGACATTATCAAGTGTCATTTGGATTTACGTTTACGGAACAACAAACACATACTAATATATATGCGTCTTATTCTATCAAAATTTCAAAGTAACCTAGATTGACTTTTCAAATGAACACACGTTATAATAGTGACAAAAACTAAATAAAAAAAAAATATATATCAAATGTCAAAATTCTCTCTTGTGTGTATGTCAGAAATTAGAGAAAAGCTTTAGCTTCAAACCAAAATTTAATGTTGTGCTTCTAATTACTGAACAGGCATGAATCGAACTAAAATTAAAATCAGGGCCAGGCAAAAACTATCAAAAATGTTAAAAAAACTGGAACTCTTGAAAAAATCACAATGCAATTTAGAAAGGAGGTTAAGTATGGGCGATACAAAATATTGTAGATACAGAAGGGAATGTTCAACAAAAGCAAGTAAGTCAAGAATATCTGGTGAAATTAGCAGACTGAAAAAAGAACATATGAGAGCACAAAAGCTTTATAATAAATATACTAAGAAAATTCATGACAAATATCAGCAATATAAACTTTACTGTAGAAATTTTATGAGTGTATAGTATCATAAATATCGGTATTTTTACAAAAAATGTATGTGTACTTACAAATAAAACAGTCATGTAATAGGTGGACGGTTGTCATAAGGCATCTTACCATAGCTGCTAGTTGATGCCGTACACTTGAATGTAATTTTTGTATCACTTTTGTTAAGGCCGTCTTTCGTAACATAATAAATGTATTTAGTAATTCTGAACTAGTTTGACTTTCTAACAACATCAGTGCATTTAAATTACTACTGGCAACCTGGAATTTAAAAATATTTACAACACACTTTGTTTAATGCATCTTGAATTTACCTCGGCAGTAATTTCCAATGATTCTAATTTTTCTTTAACCCTATTTAATATCCTTTCCCTTAATACTTCAAGTGTATTTTTAATTTGCTTTAAAAGTGGTATTTTATCTAAAATATCTTTCCTAAGTAATCTCAAACCAGTATGTACATGTTGAGCTAATAAATAAAATTGGGCAGCCCTAGAATAATCATCTTCATCTAAAGCTAACCAAATCTGTTCATTCATGAAAATTGTTAGCCGAACTTGTGCTACCAAACATCTTTCTTCCACTGTTTGACTGAAAATATACTAATTATCATTGTAATTTTCCATTAATATGATACATACACGTCTACATTAGTAATTGCCTGTGTACTACTAGAATCAACATCCTTAACGAGAATTTCACATTTCTTTTTAATCTGGGAGATGTATTCGACAATTTGTTGTGATATATCCTTCATAGTATTTATTGCATCAGAAGCAGTTAAAATATCCTTATATCTATCGCTGCAATTGAGTTAAAAAAGTATAAATGGGCCAAATTTTGTACGTAGGTAACACCTACCCAACCATACATCTTAATTCTACTCTTTTCTTTTCGATTTCGGCATCAATAATTTTTTCTAATTCAACTATTTCACTAATATATCGCTCTTCAAACAATTTGTCAACGTTTAACTCAAGTAAATTCTGATTAATCTTAGACATTTTAAATTAATTTCATTTATAACCTATAAATATACATCTTATCTGTCAAAAATTGAAAACGTCAACAAATTTATAAATCAGTGCGTCTGTAGAAAAAATAAATTTCACCAGACAAGAACAAATGAAAAATACCTAGGGAGGAAATATAAAAATTTGAACTTAAAGCCGGTTCTACACTTACGAGTAAATCGTATACTAACGTCAAAAATCGTAAATGTAAACCTGAAATCGTAACTCGTATACGATTGTCAAATTGAATAGAGGGCAATGCGATTAGCCGACGAGTTTAGAACATTAAAAATGGCGGAAAGTAAATTTTTGGCAACGGAACGGAGGAATTTAACCTTTATGAATCTTTGGAGTGTTTATGGAATGTAAAAATCAAGAAGTACCGTGACATTAATGCCCCCAATAAGGCGTGCCAATTAATTCCTGATATAATGAATATTTCAGTGGATACGGAATAACTATGTCAAACTTATTTTATTTTATTCAATTTCAAAAATTTGTCTCTTTTTTAGTGTTTCTTTTACCCAAATTTTCCTTGAATCTTCTGCGGCAAATATAATTGCGCTTTTTCATAATTATTAATAAAACCATAGTTAAACTCGCACTATTTCTTACTTGGAGCCATTTTTAAAAATATAGGGTTTTCCAATAGTAACGCTCGATGTTTGGCAACTGCGCATGACGTAGTCGATGTCACACCATTGAACTATATATTACTACTGGAACCACAACGCCGAGCAGTAAAACCGGTCTTTCAAGTTAGAAGAGTACAGTCGCTGTGTCAGGCATATGTATCGCACTCCTACTCATATACTGTTTTGTGTATTAGGGGCAGGTGTAATAAAAATTTAGTCTAAATGTGAAGTTTGATAAGAAATATAGAAGCAAGTTGTTATGGTTAGTAGATAAAATAATAAACCAGAAGATATACAACTTTTATTCATTTTTAAATACATAATATTAAATATAATTATTATGTAGTTTAAATAATCTGATAAGAAGATAATGACATGTACTATCGTGAGCAATAGACCACGCAAGTGTGACGTCAAATCGCCATTTTCTGTACGGTAGGTCAGGGTCTATGTTCCAAACAAATTTAAAGCGCCATTTGAAACGTATAGTCACTCTTGGTAAAACGATTTTTAATTAATCTTCCTATATTAATATCATTTGTTACTTGGTAAGTATGTAAGCAAAATATCAATATACCTACATATTATAGTTATTAAAAACAAAATATTTGGCAATGGTGTTTTTTATTCGAAAAAAAATATTAGCAATGACTGCAAAAAAGCTTTTTCTACCTCGATAATTCTGCCTTTTCTGTAGGAAAAGTAAAAATAGTGCATCCCTTTTTTTCACTTAATGCTTGCAAGTAGAAGCAAAACACATCACCATTATGTATATCTATCTAACCTCACTTTTGTACTTTAGTTACTCAAGTATAACCGTGCTATAAAACAATTAATATTATTAATATCCGTTTTAAACAACGTCGTTCATACTTACATGCAATAACAATTAAAATTAACTTATAATTAACAACTTTTCACTTCAAATTTGCAACGCGTTCCAAATACAATACATGAAAAAAATTTAAATGCCGGTTGTTTGGAACGCGATCCCTGACCTTCCGCAAAAATGACGACAGCACTTGCGTGGTCTATTGAAAGTAAACGCACTATTATAGCTGCGTAAATTTTACCAAATTGTCAAGCTAATGTCATTTATGTTATGATTAAATGCTGACACTGACACTTCAAAAGTACTGTATACATTAGATAAATTTTGAAATTTCGACATGCCAACATAATAAAGTGTTAACTTTCAATTGCTCACGATAGTACATATCATACGTATTAAAAAAAAACATTTTATAGTTTATTTATATTTTTTTTCATTTAAAATTATTAATTTTAAATGTTTATTAATTTAATAAAACTTCTCACGACAAACCGACACACCATATACTCCCACGCAACAGACAGAGAACGGTTACCCTTACGCAGCAACCACACCCTTCCAACACAGGACCGGCAACCCGACAAGTTCTTTATTTTCGTTATCGTTCCAGTAGTATACAGTTCAATGAGTCACACAGATGCTATCTTTGAGTATCTTTGACAGCCGTATTCAGTTAGTCTCTGCATTTTATTATGGAGCGTTACACGACTGAGCAACGCGTCGAAATTGTTAAAAATTGTTATCAAAACCAATGTTCTATTCGGCAAACGCTTCGCGCACTCCGTGCAATTTTTGGTGTCAACGATCGTCCTGCAGAATCCACAATGCGCCGTTTAATAAACAAACTCGAAACAACTAGGTCTGTGGCAGATCAGAAAGTGTCTGTACGTCAGCGAAACGCAAGATCCCTTGAAAATATTGCTGCAGTTCGGGAAAGTGTACATGAGAATTCACAACAGTCCATTCCGCGTCGGGCTCAAGAACTTGGCCTGTCTTCGACGACAACTTGGCGAATCCTGCATAAGGACTTAGGGCTTCACCCTTATAAAGTGCAATTAACCCAAGAACTAAAGCCCAACGACACTATTGCATGAGAAATTTAATGGTTTTGTTATATCGCGAAATGGTGACGTTAATTGGCCACCCAGATCCTGCGTCCTAACGCCACTGGATTTTTTTCTCTGGGGCTTTCTAAAATCCAAAGTCTATGCTGACAAACCGCGGACGGTTGCCGCATTAAAGGCCAACATTAGGCGCGTTATCGCTGAAATTGAGCCACTTTTATGTGATAATGTCATCACAAATTGGGTATCCAGGATTCAACAAACCAGGCAAAGCCGCGGAGGACATTTACCTGATATAATTTTTAAAACATAATGTTAACACATGTATAGCAAGCGCCAATTAAGTTGGCGCGAGGAGGGGGTGCGCCGAAGCCGTTTCTAAAAACGTCCACCCCCACTACTCAAGTAATTGTCAGAATACATTTATCATTGACGTTTGACGGAACATCATGTCTTTGCTAGGGGATCATAAAGTGATACACGCTCAGAGGTTAGAATTATCTGACATTTGATGTAAAACCAAATACAAATCTCCCCACTACTTTTAATCCTGCGCGAACTTACCCCTCCTCGCGCCAACTTAATTGGCGTTTGCTATACTTTATAATACAAATAAAAATAGATCACTATCATTCTCACAATTTGTTTTATTGAGTTATAAAAAACAAGCGCTTCTAATGGAAAACCTTTACAATATCGTATACGACTCTGCTACAAATGTAAATGTCAGGTGTTACTCGTATACGAGTTTTCGAAGTGTAAAACCTGCTTAAAAATTCGTCATTACTTTATGTTAAAGCAGTACTATAGCATTCTGTCTACTAATTAAACTAATTTTATTTTACTTTAATACATTTATAAATTGGTATTACGTGGACTTAAAATTCCCTTATAATTGATTGACGAAGTGGAACTCCATTTAAATGTATATTGACTGAAGCCCAAGGATAGTAAACGTTCAACATTTACTATCCTCGGATGAAGCCAATGCTTGGTAAAACAATTGTAGTGCGTTATATATTTCATATGAAAAGTGATATAAACACAGGAAAGAACTAACAAGTATATCCAAGGTAAGTACAAAATGGGATACAAACCATGAGACAACAAATTAGATAGAAAATAATGTGGTTAATAAAAAAAGACAAAGAACAGAGACAATCACTCATGTTAAATGTCATTAATTAAAAAAAAAACTTTATACACTAATATCCAATATTTTCAATCAGTCCAGGGCTGCAGGAGTTGCTTTGCTCAGCATAGAGAAACTTCTGGGGCAGTCGTTGACTAAGTGGGCCGTAGTTTGTTCCACATTTCCGAAATCGCAGAGTCTAGTATCTTCTAGTTGCCACTTACATAGCATTGAGTTGCAACTTCCATATGCCTTTTGTGGAACCTATTTAGCCTACGAGCGAGGTTTACGCTCGGCAGAAGGATGATAAATTTAATCTCTATTCCCTAATTGTTGTTCTAGGAGAGTTATTGAGTTATCCAGAGAAGCCAAATTAAGGTGCGCGTCATAGGCATGCACTTTATACTAAGTATGTACTTATATAAAAGAAATAAGTTGTAAATTTATAAAACGTGGTTTAACACTTAACGTTTATATTGGTGTTTATAATAAACCCGTGTTTATACTAACTTTATTAACTTCATCTGAGAATGGTCGTTTTGTCGAACTATTAACTGCGACATTATTACATACAATGTTCAACGGTCCGTACAGAAGACTATACACAAATACATGTCGCTCTCAATATACACAATAATATTTAATATCACAGACGAAATTATGGAAACCAGGTCGGAAGGGGTTGTAGTCGATCTGACCACCACTGCAACATTCAGCTCTCTGTTGGCTTCTTTGTTACACAAATGAAAGGCACATGATTAGAAGTTTGTAGCTTTGATTGTAAACGTAATGTTATATTCATCTAAAGCTTGCAGATCAACAAGTTGTATTTCTCTATCCTCTAAATTCTTGGTTTAGGTTCATAAAGCCAGATCATCTGTATATAGAAATTTTCGTGATTTAATGGGGGGGCAGATCATTGGTGTAAATATTGAACATTAAAGAAGCCGCAACCAAGCCTTGAGGAAGGACATTTTGCAGTATGTTTAAATTATATTATACAAGTTTTAAAGCTATCTTATTTGTGAATTCTAAATGAATAAATAAGTTCAAATATTGAATATTATAAAGGCCCAATTTCTTTTGCAAGAAAAACTAAATACGTCATTACCAAATATACCTATTAATCAAATAAAGAGATAGAATAAACTGTTCGTATATTGCAATAAAATTATAACTTTATATTGTAATAAAATCATCAACAGGGTATTAACAAGATTTTGAATTACTATGATCTGTTAAATTTTACAAAATATAAATCTATAGATGTGCGTAATTATAGGTATTTATATATTAATTATTTACATATCACAAAATATTTGTATAAATAAAAGCGATTATTGCAACGAATAACCTTCTTGATTTAAAAATGTTCTTAATGCATCCAAAGCAACAGACTTGATTGATTCACTAGTCATAACCATTGACAAAACAAGTAATATATCATTTGAACCTAAAGCTTTAAGAGCCTGTATAAGGGAATATGTTAATCTCTCTTTTTGTTCTTCAGTCATATCATACATAAGTACATGCGCCACAGATTTATATTTGCCCTTGCCATGGTATGCACCGGCAACTGCCCCAATTACTCCACCTAAAATAATATAAATGTTAAATTTCTATATTTAAAAAGAACAATATTATATTGCTCACCTACACCTAATCCAACTGGTCCGCCAAGTACTCCTCCAACAAAAGCAAAACTACCTGCTATAACTGCACCCTTGGCCGATCCTGTTAAAGTTGCTTTTAAGTTTTCTTGATCGGACAGTTCTGATAAGACTTGTATAACGCGCATTGTATTTATGACAGCCATTTGAAATTTTGAAAAATTTAACCTCCCAACACAAACCGTCAAGTTTTAACACAAAAAACAAATTATGATTGCAAAATTATGAATTCTTCATTATAAACACATAGATTACGTGGTTTTATCTAAACGGGTAAAGTACAAAATGCCAGAAATACTAATGCTGATTACTTGTATTAGCACGTTGGCACAATAACGGTTTAAAAAAATCTAAGTTGTAAAATTAAGTGAAAATTATCATTTTAATAAGTATATTAAAACGAATTGATTTTAAGTTTGCACAAGATTTACTAAGTATATTAAAGTAGATTATTAGAAGAATAAGTTATGCAAAAAAGAATTAGAATTATCCGCAAGTTCAGGTGGTAATATCGACCTTAGATGACAGATCAAAATCTGACAGATGGAGATATTACAAAATTAATGGTTATCAATCAGCTGGTATATTAATGCAATTGACATTTTCCTAATATTAAGCGAATAAATGTATAAGTATTCCAAAACAAAATGAATTCCTTTAAAAATAAAACGTAAATTGGAGTATACTTGCTAGTTCACAATGTGTGTTTTACATCCTGGGTAAAATATAAAATCTAATCATGAATGGGACAGAAACATTTGAAAACGATTTATTCATAGATAGACGACCGATAATTACATGTGCGTCAAACCTTAAATGAAAATTATGCCAAATACCTAAAAAAAAAACATTATTCTAGGTGCTGGTGAATTGGAAGTATTTTCTTTATTGGAGGATAATTTGTCACAGACATTACCACAAGATTCTTGTGAATGGCGTAGATCTTTGGGCAGGCCAGTACGTTCAGTACACATAGGTGCTAATTTTGCTCCTTTCAGTCCAGCTGCTTTACCCAAACCTAATCAATGGGATTTAATAAGACAACCATTATTTCATATTTATTGGACAGAATGCATTGTATGTAACTCAGACATTAATGAAATAAAATGCTTTCTGTTTATAAGAATATATTTTAGGATGTTGATGTATATAAGATTGGAATTAAAGATGACATAGAAACTTGGTTGAAAGAACTCACAAGCCGGGAAATACCAGATTGGTTAATTGTAGTTGTTGAAAATTATGATGGAAAACGTGCTAATAAATTATTACCTCGAACAACAGTTTTAGATAAAATTAGGGCTGATTTTGCACCAAAACAAGGTACAATCCTTTTTTCTTAAGCTATACTAAATTATTACTATGAGTAAGAAATAATTATTAATATTTAGGTGATCGTTGTATATCTGTGATAAATCCTGGCAAAGTGGAGTCCAGGTCTGCTGATTCTTGGCGAGGTCTAGTTAGTAGAGTAAGACATCTGGTGCTCGTCTCTTATGCACGTGCAGTGGCAAGGCTTGAAGATCATGTTCGTCAGCAAAGAGAGAAAAGAAATGAACTTGGATGGAATTTCATGCAATATTTCAAGTTGCAAGAAGAATTGGCTCAAGTTTTGGAAATGTTAGGATTATATGATGAGGCATTAGTCCAATATGATGAATTAGATGCTCTCTTCTCACAATTTGTGATTAATGGACAAGCAGGAGATACTGTAAATTGGTTGAGTAACTTTCAAAAACCACTTGAAAGATGGCATGGGCTAAAATTAGGGCCTAGTCACTTACCTGACGATCCTTCTGTATTGGAGTTAAGAGCTTACTTGTTTGCAAAGCAGGCGCATATGCTTTTACTAATAAATAAAATATGGGAGGTAGGTTAGTTGCCACTTTTATTTAAGTAACATGTAAAGTAACAAAAAGTAGAGGAATTAATATATAATCTTACGGAATGTTTTATTAATATTAATGTAAGAATTAATAAAATAAAGTTTTTAGCACTTAGTTTAAAACTAATTATCTTTACAGATAGCTGCCAGATGCTTACCTTTCCTTCATAATTGCACCAGAGAAATAACATTACTTGAAGTTACTGCTCCCCCTGGGGCCATCTCATGTTGGCTCTTTTTGGCTTGCATGGAAGTTTTACAAACATGCGAGAAATTTAACCATGCTGATCAAGTAGAAGCTTACTCAATGAACACTGCTTCTTTGTGGGCATATGCTAGTCAAAAGGTTAGAAGTAGTTTCGATTTTATGTATTGATCAACGTTGAACTGTTATATTTATTTATTATTTTTACAGTTAAAGATGCTTGGCGAACTGTGCGGTTTAATGCCTGGTGGTACACCTTCTTCTGAACAATTACACATTATAGTGGGGTTATCGGCGGGAATGGGTGATAATCCCGGATCACTTGGTGCTCCATCTCCAACTGACAAACTAAAAAAGGCATTGTGTTCGCAGGATGCATTTAATAAAAACTATTTGGTAAGTTTTACACAAAATGTAAATAGCGTAAAATAGGAAATTTAATTAATTATCATTGTCTGTCCTTTTCACAAATTATTACTCTTGTATTCAAAAAAATCGCGTACACCATTTAAATCAAGAAACATTTTTTATTAGCTTTTTATCGTTTAAAAACGGACTTTCTATCATTTGACAAAAGTTATTATAAAGGTTATGTGTTTTTAGAATGTTCCTGTTCCCATCTTCTTTGAATTCTTAAAATTGTGCTCTTATTGTAATGGAAATGAAGTGCAATATCTCCAATTGATCAAACTTCTTCAGCTTTTGCTATAATAAAATACTTTTCTTGCTCGGAAACTTTTAGTATTTGCATTATTAATTAACTTAATTGTCACGGCATGGCGTTAATAAACGTCAGAAAAATACAAAATTAAACGGGAAAAAAATAGATGTACGCGATTTTTTTGAATACGAGAGTACAGTTAAGCTTACATAAATCTAGTATAACCTAACTTGTCAAAATTGTCAACATTTTCTAATATTGCTGTGTCTATCATCGTTTTTTGAAAGACAAACCAAATGTCAAGTAATTTTGTAATACAATTTAGAAAACACAAATAAACTAATACTTAATTGATCCGCCATTTGCATCAATTACTACCCTTAACCTTCTAGGTACAGAATCAATGAGACTTTTTAAAAAATTAGGTTTTTCAACAATGTTTTCCCAGGTATTTTCAATAGATTCCCATAGTTGTTCCCTGTTAGTAAATTTTAGACGAGATCTATGAATTTGCTTTGTCATTCTTTTTATTTTCTTTCAAATATTCAAACAAATTGTACTCTTCTGCATCAGTTGATATTCTTTTAAGACCAGTTGCTCGTCCGCGACATATACTGTCTTCATTTTCACATCTTTGTTTAACTTGCATACTGTAGATTTGTTCAAATGAAATTCTTCTGCGACTTGTTTAATGGTGCGACTTTCCAAATTTAACAAAATTTGTACTTTATCTGCCAGTATCAGTTTTCTTGACATTTTTGATATCAAAAAGTGACAAATGTCATTTTGACGTTACAAGAATGAATTACAACAAAACAATTTTGACAAGTTAGGTTATACTAGATTTATGTGAGCTTACTGTACATAATGTAGGACTTTATTGACAAGCCGAGTTTATTATTTTGATTTTGACTTGATAAAAAAGTAGAGTCAATAAAGTCCATTATGTACGAGTTGTATATATAGTTTTATGTTCGATTGCTTTGAATGTTTAAAAGTAGGTAATCAATTTTTGAAAATTTCAGCGTCGGTTAATGTTTTTTGCTGTTGCCATTAGTTACCCATATTAATGTCAAGTTTAATAATTTTGACATTTGGTAAAAGTAAATTTAAAATGAAGGAGTTTGAAGAAATCATTTCTGCCGATATATTTGAAATAGCGTTGAAGGCTAAACAATTACTTTTACCAAATAAGTTTAAACACTTATACGAAGAGACATGTAGTATATATCGCAAATGGTATTCAAAAAATCTTTTATTTTGACACTGACAGTAGAGTATTTTTTTGCATTATATTATTTTACTAGTAAAATAAGGTACCGCATTACAGCCGCAAAAGCGTATTAATGATTTATTAAAGTGTAGCTTTAATCGTGAGGGAGAAAATTTAAGACACGAGTATTTAACGAGTGACACATATCCCGAACGAATAAAGCTTAGTTTAATTCCGTGTTATATACAATATTTTATTTATTACGCACATTATGTTAATAATTTACTGAGTTTTTAACTGTGACAATTATCAGTCACGGTAAGTATGAAGTTCAGATTAACGTGATCGTTCTCAACGAGGATTGTTTATGACATGCGATTTGTGAAAAAATAATTGTTTTCAATTTCGGTTTTTCGTAAAAATGTTTGAACATGATGCAAAAGATCTTCCGGCTGTAGTTTTGGCGGAAGCGGCTGCAGCAATTTCAAATCTGTTACCTGAAAAATCGAAGTATCTTTATGAAAAAGAATATGATGCATTCTGTAAGTGGAGAAGTAAGAAAAAGTGTATGTGATTAATGATTATTCATTTAGGTACACCTAACTTTAACATCCCTGTTGAATAAAGTGAATTTTAACTCCTTAAGGAATAAAGAGTTATTTTAGTAACAAGAAAACAAACAATTGAAAGAATACTTTAAATGCGTGTAATAAATGAAACTAATCATACAAAGCAGAGAGAGCTTTTTACGTTCATTGTGTAGTATGGGCTTTATTGAGGAAGCTTAAATAGTTGTCAAATAAAAATCATTAAGTAATAAAAATATGGATACATTTGACAACGGTTAGAGAAATAGAAAAAGTATGCGTTATTGCAACTGTTTAAAGAGAAAAGGGCATATATATAGGCTGATTCATTTTCGGCCCTCACCATGGGGGATCTCTCTTATTATTGGAGATGGAGTATAGGTTTAAATTTGGCAAAGTTGTTAAATTTTGTGTTTGTTATAAATCCGTAAAGAAAATAGACCTGTGACAAATGACCTTCGTTATTAAAAAAAAAAAACGCGAAAACCCCATTTTCGTCTTTTACCTGTAGCACCAACATTTGGCCTTGTAGAGAAAAAATAAAAACACATCCTTGTGGCCATTTCTAAACCTCTATCCAGTGGTGTACTCTAAATTTTTATACGACGTTTCGTTTCTTTCTGGCCATCATCAACTATCTAATTTCTTATAGGCGCCATATTGGATTTAGACATCTTCAGAAAGAGTTTTTTTTCTGATTTCAACCATGTACCACATGCTGACTAAAGTTTTTGACATTAGGTTTTATTTGAAAGAATAAATTATAAGATTAAATAAGGTAGCCTTTGGAATTTCAATCTGTCAAACATTTCATTTATTGTTCATTAATAATACAAGAATGTCATACACTAACGAAGAGAAACGAGATATGATAAGGATTTTTTATTCTTCGAAACGAAATTCAACAGTAGCGAGTATAAGATAACAAAAACATTAATAAAAATACATAGAAAAGTAAACAATAAACAATTACAGTAAATGTTCAATTATCTGGCCATCTTCGGTAATGCACAATTGGGCACGCCTTCTGGCATTTTGTACTGCCCTTTGTATAGTTCTTCTAGGAACTGCATCGAAGGCATTCTGAAGTCTGTCTCGTAATTCTTCAATGTTTTGGGGCGCATCTACTTTATAAATATTATTTTTAACATATCCCCATAAAAAAAATTCTAGCGGACTTAAATCAGGTGATCTCGCAGGCCATTTAACAACTCCCCTATTTCCAATCCAACGGTTTGCAAACTCTTGATTTAAGAAATTTCTAACAACAGCTGCATTGTGTGCTGGTGCGCCATCTTGTTGCCTCCATAAATATTGTAATTGATTTAATGGGATATTGTCGTCAAGATAGTCAGATACGTATGTACGTAAAATGTTTAAATATCTTTCTCCATTTAAATGTTCTTCATACATAACTGGTCCTAAGAGACGATTTGCCAAAATACCCATCCAAACGTTTATTCCAAAACGATGTTGTGGTCTTCTAGCCCTGTTTTGTCGAGGATTTTGTACAGCCCAATAGTGCTCCGTATTTCTGTTGAACATTCCAGAATTTGTAAATTTTGTTTCATCTGACCAGACGATTTTGCTTAAAAAATTTTCGTCATTTTCTATCCTTCCCATTAACCAATTACAATATTCTAGCCTTCTCAAATTATCTCCAGGCAGTAAAGAGTGACTAACATGGATCCTGTATGGTTTAAACCTACTTTCATGTAAAGTTCTCCAAACTCTGGACTGGAACAAATTTAATTCTGACGCTACTTCGCGTGTAGAAATTGATGGATTATTATTTATCTATAATTATTATTTATCTATAATTATTATTTATCTATATAAAAGATTAACATGAAATTTAAACACGCTTTTAATTTACCATTTGTAAAATATCTTGTCGATTTTCATTTAAGTTCCTGTTGTCTTGACCATTACGCGGCTTAGTAAACGATCCATTCTCGACCAAATTTCTGTCGAGATCTAGAAAAATGGTACGATGAGGCTGTTGTCGTTCTGGATATAATTGTAGATATCTTGTACTCGCTACTGTTGAATTTCGGTTCGAAGAATAAAAAATACTTATCATATCTCGTTTCTCTTCGTTAGTGTATGACATTTTTGTGTTATTAATGAACAATAAATGAAATGTTTGACAGATTGAAATTCCATGGCTACCTTATTTAATCTTATAATTTATTCTTTCAAATAAAACCTAATGTCAAAAACTTTAGTCAGCATGTGGTACATGGTTGAAATCAGAAAAAAAACTCTTTCTGAAGATGTCTAAATCCAATATGGCGCCTATAAGAAATTAGATAGTTGATGATGGCCAGAAAGAAACGAAACGTCGTATAAAAATTTAGAGTACACCACTGGATAGAGGTTTGGAAATGGCCACAAGGATGTGTTTTTATATTTTCTCTACAAGGCCAAATGTCGGTGCTACAAGTAAAAGAAGAAAATGGGGTTTTCGCGTTTTTTTTTTTTTAATAACGAAGGTCATTTGTCACAGGTCTATTTTCTTTGCGGATTTATAACAAACACAAAATTTAACAACTTTGCCAAATTTAAACCTATACTCTATCTCCAATAATAAGCGAGATCCCCATGGTGAGGGCCGAAAATGAATCAGCCTGTATATCCTCATAAGAATATACACTTCATCGTGAACGTGAATCGATCTATAGTAAGAATTGCACTATACTGTTACAAGTAATTATAACACTTACCCTCTTAATTAGCGTGATGTGAAGTTCGCAATGGTGAGAATTTGTTCTTATATTTGGAGAATGATCATTCGACGTCTACTGATGTAACACGGGCATACGTAAAATGCTCTTTATACTCATTTAACTAATGTTATCAGAAACTTGTCTTAATCTGTTAAAATCGGTGTCTTTATTTAACACGCTTTCGAACTTTCGTTTGCCGCGTTCATTTTCTGCATTATCTATAATGTGTAGCAGTGAATTTAGTTCGTCCGCTAACTGCAGGGACTCCACCGACGCTATCACAGTATTTTGTAATCTCTCTGTTGCGTCAGTCACTCCTTTATAGTTGGTATGAAAAGTTTTAAATCAGTTTCAATGGAAATATCGGGAAATTGTCTGACTTTCCTTAATAGCTGCAGCCCCGGCCGGACAAAACAGTTTTTATTTGCTAAAAGGGTGAGCACGTGCGAACCTTGAAAGTCAGCCAGCCGTCAATGGGTTTGTAAAGATGTCTGTCTTCGTCCGCCTGATAGAGAATTTTCAATATATCTCAAGATTCGAGAAGAGAAGTTGTTGCAAAATGCGATTAGCTACTAGAGTCATCTCACTTCCAAATACCCTATACTGCATACAACTTCCGTTAATTGTAACACGCCCCTTAGTCTTTATCCGCAGTAGCGACTTAGAACTCAAATAATTAAGGAACACATGAAAACAATTCCCTTTCATGGAACAATTGCAGCGTTCGAACGAAATATATGAATTAAATTAATAAATATACAGGGCTCAACGAGAAAAAAAAACTATGAATAAAAGACTTCAAAATGTATTTGATCGACGCGGAGATGCTTCAAAATATTAAACACTGTTTCTATTTTATTGTTGCTATTCTGTAATTAGTTACTTTAAATGTACACATTATGTTAAATAGAATTCGATTTTGAATCTATAAACACACCATTTTAGTTTTTTATCTCATAAAAAACGAATCTAACCTAATGTTATGGCACTCACTTAATTGTAGAAGTTTCCATGATATTTAACTAACCTTGCAATAAATTTATGGCGCCAAACCCCCATTTACACAGTGTAAAAGTATAAAAAAGCGTTAACTTAATTTACGCTGGTGTTTCCATTATTTTGGCTGGAGTCAGCGGTAGTACATGTATTCTTCTCTATAATGTCGTCGCGTACAGTTGGTATATGGTTCCATAATGTGACGCAACTTGGTAACTGAAACGGTGAATTGTATTTGTTTCAAAACATTCTAAATGGTTTATATAATATGTGAAGCGGAATATTACAGGCTTTCACTATTAGCAATAAATCACATTTAAATTGAGTTTACAAGGGGACGCCCTGTTTTCTATTTTGGTGTTGTACAGAATTCGCGTGATGTGTACCATCGGATTTGCAGCACATTAACGATTTATCGCATACTTTACACATTCCTTGCGTTATATCGTGGAATAAATCACCCAATTCAATAAACTTTTTCACTTGGTGGGCTTTTAAAGGGTTTCTGGACTTTTGCACGTGCGACATACTTTATTATCCAATTAAAACGTTCCAATTATCACAGCAGACAGTCCAACATACGTACACCTCGATAACTCAATATTAACTACAGCCGTGGGAAGTACGTTGCTTCTCTGCGGTTCGTCGACCTTCCACTGACCTCATTTTAGCGTTATCGAACCCTTATGTGAAAACTGTTCAGATATTAAACCCACCTATGGCTTGCAGCACTCGTTGACAGTTTTACTCATGACGAATAAATTAAATAAATTAAAAAACACTTATCCAGTCTAGACAGCAAAATTATTGATATAATAATTATAAACCTATTAGATTTTGCAATAATATTATTTAAATATTATTGAGATATATTTAGGTTATTCGTGCATTTTAAATAAATTAATTTATTAAATTGGTGAATCCTACTCTCGAATTCGTATTTACCATCTTTAGAACATTGCATTGCCATCTAAAATACTTTCGTTTATTGATAAGAAGGATAACATTTAATTTGCGATTTTCTTCAAGAGCAGAATTTATTGTTACTTATTAATAAACAATTTTTATTTTAGGAATTAGCCGAATTATCGATGGGTACATACAAACACATAGGAAGATTAAGATCGGCGAGATTGATTGGTAGAGATCTAGCATTCTTTTACTTACTCCTCGGTGAAACTCAAAAAGCAGCCGCATTTCTGGGAGATGCTTTAAAAACTTTCGAACAAGATAACTGGCGCGAACTTGCCGCTCAAACTCAGGTTGATTTGGCAGAATGTTACATGAAGGCCTCGGATACGAGAAAATTTATTCGTACCTGCGCAGCAATAGCTTCCTCTCCTTATATCGACACCTTGATCCGTTGGAGTTTTTTCGACGACATGTTGAAATGTTTAGACCTTCTTGATAAACCGTTAGTAGTGCCTTTCAAAGATATAATTAAAGTAGTTAGTGTTAACGTAAGAAACGACGGACCGATAATGCAGGGCTCCATGGTGGACGTCGAAGTCGTTTTAGATTCGAATTTTCCCCGAGAAATTTTGTGTACTGATGTGCAGTTGGCGATTGAACAGGATAAGGATGTTAAGAAAACGAAAGAAAAGAATAGTAGAAATGTCGGCAAAGAGGCTAAACCAAAAGATGTTTCAATGCAGAGATTGAAGATTCAGCGTCATTTTGATTATAAGCAGGACAAGCAGTTATCCAGCGCTAGTGTTGTTTGTAAAACTGCTCCCTTGAAGAGGACAGATAGTTCGGCATCGCCTCCTCAAAGCGATTTTAGTTGTAGTTTAGAATGTGCAAAATTGGTAAGTAATTATTATGCGAATCAAATTTTTGAAAATCATTGAGTAACCTACACTTATTGTCAGGAAAGATGATCCCTGCGTCATCAATATAACATTGTATGATTCAAATCAGTACTTCGGCGTCATATTAAATACTGTAAATTGCAAAATGAATATGGAAACTATTACTTTCTTTTCCGGGCCAAATAAATTTGTTAACAGTCGGTCGAATTTATAGGTTATGTGAACATATATAATCGAATTACATATTAGTTATATTACTTTGAAATTACTTTAAATTTAACAAAGCTGTGTAAAGAGCAAATCAAATTAAACTATAACACCACATGAAAAATAAAATGAACTATCAAGAATTTACAATATTTATGTCAACATATAAGATTATGTAATTCCTTAATCATTTTATCATAGTGAATTAATGAATGGCAAAACCAAACAGCTTCAAGTTAGTTGTAAAAGCATTATTATTGGAACTGAAACCATACAATAGACCAGAGTTACTTTGTATAACTATTATTACATATTCACTGTTATGAGTTTCATAAACATTATTTGATAAAAAATGTCGTATATCTTTTAAAAATTTTTAAACAATTTAGTTACATTAAATACATTTCAAGATAATTATACATAGTCTAAGCATAAATACTGTCTGTATTTTAATGGCGTATAAAAAAGAATAACTCATCGTACAACACTAAAATACATATATTTGAAGAGCATTGAAAACAAACTTTCAAACGATGTTATAATTTATTCGAAGTATTTGTAACTTGTGTTCATATAGAGTTTCAAGCAACTAGGCTATTCGTCTATCGATTTAGGCACTTTAATCTTGCAGAAGTATTTTATGACTAGAGTTGCGAATCTTGTCCATACAACAGAGTCGAACGCTACGTGAATGTACATATATTCTCTATCTATTATTCTCGTCTATTTATTATATAAATATAATCTATATATATATATGTTATAAAGTAACGGGTGATTCATTTAGAGATACTTTTTCCAAAAGCAAAGAACAAATGAAAAAGGCTAATTTATTTAAGAAACTTGATTATCATACAAAAGAACCATTCTTTACAATTATTTTTTAAAGATTATTTCTCTCAAATGTTGGCCGCGACTGCGGTTAACGTAGTCTATTCTGCTGTTCCAATTTTCAATGACGCGTTCTAGCATTTCGAGTGGTATTTGTCCAATGACCCGAGTAATATTGGCTTCCAATGCCTCAATTGTAGCCGGTTTATCCATGTAGACTTTAGACTTCACGTAGCCCCACAGAAAAAAGTCTAATGGTGTGATGTCACAAGATCTAGGCGGCCAATTTACTGGTCCGAAGCGTGAAATCAAATGTTCACCGAATCGTTCTCGCAGTAAAGCCATAGTTTCACGAGCTGTTTGGCTAGTGGCGCCATCTTGTTGGAAGTAAATGTCTTGTAGACCACGGGTGTCAAGTTCAGGCAGCAAATAGTCCCTTATCAAGGCGCGATAACGGTCGCCATTCACAGCCGCATTCCGGCCGGCTTCTGTTTTGAAGAAATATGGACCAATTATTCCACCGGCCCATAAACCGCACCAAACAGTTGTTTTGTCTGGATGTAATGGTAGCACTTCAATCTCTTCCGGTTGCTCATCACCCCAAATACGGGCATTTTGCTTATTCACGTACCCATTAAGCCAGAAATGGGCCTCATCGGAGAACAAAATTTTTGTCGAAAACAGTGGATCTTCTGCAAGTTTATCAAGAGTCCAACGGCTGAAACGGAAACGATTCGGAAGGTCGGTCGCCTTAGTTCTTGGACTAGTTGAATTTTGTATGCTTTTAAACCAAGATCCTTTCGTAAAATACGCCAAGTTGTTGCATACGACAAACCAAGCTGTTGAGAGCGGCGATGAATTGATTCTTCCCGGTCTTCGCGTACACTCGCTGCTACCGCCGCTATATTTCCTTCACTACGTGCTGGATGAGGTCTATGTGGTCGCGTATTATCCATTATTGTAAATTGAGTTTCAAACTTATTGATGGTATAGCGAATTGTGCGTTCGGTAGGCCGATTATGTGGCCCATATGTTGCTCTAAGCGCACGATACACATTCCTTGTAGAACGCCCATTTTCGTAATAAAGCTGTACTATTTGTAGACGCTGCGCCGGGCTAAGTCTTTCCATTACGTAATGTCAAATAGTACTGAACCAGAATGCGCAGTCCACTGACGCGTCGCATGCGCGCTCAGCCATTAAATCCCCACCTAAAAAAGTACCTTCAAATAAATCACCCATTATATAACGCATTAGTAGCTGTTTAGTATCATATTTTTTACTTCGCATGTTTGAATTAGTCCGAAGCCGTAAGCGTGTACGATTCTGTTGCACGGATGAAATAGCGCAACTCTATTTAAAACAGTTCTAATTTCGATTTTAACGATTTTTAAATAAATGCCACAAACGCTTGAATTAAAAAAAATCTTAATCTTACGAAACAGGTCCGATTATGTGACCGATTATGTGGTTTTAAGCGTTTAGTGTGTATGTCAATGAACCACAAATCCAGTTTGTACCAGCTTTTCCCAGGAGATATTAAAAGAATTTTCGATTTGAATTTATATACAGGGTCCGGCAACGAACCGGGGACGGAAGATGACACGCGTATTTGAAAGTTAGTCAAATATTTAGTCATCGGATATCCTTCCGTACCATCAAGCGCACGTTTTAAAAATATTTTGTTTTATACAGGGTGTTCCAGATGGAAATGCCAGACTAAAGTTGCATTTTTTTAAATGGAACACCCTGTATATTAATAGATAAAATGATCCGCGCTTGAAAGCTGGTTACATCGATATAATGTTGTATGGGTCTAAAGTTGATAGTTTCTGTGTAAATAATTATTTTACTTGATAAATTGATACATTTCAGTAGGCTATTCTGCATAAGGAAAATCAAAATATTTTCTAACTAGTATGCACTTTCGTTGCTACGTGAAATAAATTCTGCAATTGCTCGCGTTATACAGGCTGTTCACAATTTCGCAAAATCGAAGAAATCTCGTAATTTTTAAATGGAACAACCTGTATATTTTTAGCTCATTGAAAAGCCCTTTTACTACGCTTTCTATTGATACCTCATTTGATGCACCTAGGATGGATCATTTGCTAATTATTTCTTTTTAGAGTTGAATTAATGAAAAATGCTTGTATTTTTAGTAGCTAATTTGTGCTTTTAAACCTTCTGTAAAATCGGATATCCAACAAATTATCCATAAATGACCTATAACAAGACGAAACCCCATTAAGTACGAGAAACAGTTGATTTTCACTCGGCGGTGAAAGCAAACATTAAATGAATATAAAGTAATATAGCATTTTCAATAGATTTACTGCTGATCAAGTTATCTGGTGTCAGCTTTAAGCTTGTATACTTAATAACCAAGTTGTCAAAAATTTCGTTCCATCTTACACAGTATTTCGTTCAATCTTTAAAAGAAATTGCTATAATGACTAATTTTAGTATTCAAGAAATGGTGAATATGATATTTATTCTTGGGGAGTGTACAAGAAATTGTCTCCTAGCAAGTAGAGCATATGCAGAGAGATTTCCAAACCTTGAAAGAAAGCCAAGACCGGAAGCATGTGAAAGGTTATTAGAGATATTTACAGAAACTGGTAGTGTAACCTACAAGAAGAGAGAAATAAATAAGCCGGTAATCAATGAAAAAAGTGAATTGGCCGTATTATTAACAATACAAGAAAATCCACATATAAGTATAGACGGTATTTCAAAGGTAACAGCTATTGAAGATAGGAGCGTACGAAGAATTTTAAGAAGTTTATGTGGACTACAATAAGGGAAAATATGATGGAACGCATAAGAGAGGCATTTAGAAATGTTCGCCAAGAAACATTACAGCATGTTCAACAGAATTTCACCAGGCGGCTTCATTTATGTATTGAGAGACATGGAAGGACATTTGAAAGCTTTCTTTGATTTACTTGCATTTACTATTTACATTTACTTTATTTTTATTTACTGTGCTAGTACTTTTGTTAATTAAATTTGATGTTGTGGTTAATAATTGGTATTTATTTAAAATAGTGCAAACTTTTAATACTACTCGTACTTGATTCTTTCCTACATGATTTCGATTTATGTTAAGCTAATTAGGTATGTATTGTTTCATATTAGGAATTCGTAAAATAGTTGGTTCTACAAAATTCTTTAAAATACAAATTAATTAGTGCAAATTTTTTATTAAACTAACACCAGATAACTTAATCGGCAGTGAATCTATTGAAAATGCTATATTACTTTATATTCATTTAATGTTTGCTTTCACCGCTAAGTGAAAATCAACTGTTTCTCGTACTTAATGGGGTTTCTTCTTGTTATAGACCATTTATGGATAATTTGTTGAATATCCGATTTTACAGAAGGTTTAAAAGCGCAAATTAGCTACTAAAAATACAAGCATTTTTCATTAATTCAACTCTAAAAAGAAATAATTAGCAAATGATCCATCCTAGGTGCATCAAATGAGGTATCAATAGAAAGCGTAGTAAAAGGGCTTTTCAATGAGCTAAAAATATACAGGCTGTACCATTTAAAAATTACGAGATTTCTTCGATTTTGCGAAATTGTGAACAGTCTGTATAACGCGAGCAGTTGCAGAATTTATTTCACGTAGCAACGAAAGTGCATACTAGTAGAAAATATTCTATTCTATTGATTTCGGATCTTTTGATTTTCCTTATGCAGAATAGCCTACTGAATTGTATCAATTTATCAAGTAAAATAATTATTTACACAGAAACTATCAATTTTAGACCCATACAATATTATATCGATGTAACCAGCTTTCAAGCGCGGATTATTTTATCTATTAATATACAGGGTATTCCATTTAAAAAAATGCAACTTTAGTCTGGCATTTCCATCTGGAACACCCTATATAAAACAAAATATTTTTAAAACGTGCGCTTGATGGTACGAAAGGATATCCGATGACTAAATATTTGACTAACTTTCAAATACGCGTGTAATCTTCCGTCCCCGTTTTGTTGCCGAACCCTGTATATACTTATCGGTACAAAATTCGATCCATATACTTTCTTTGTTCGTTTGTTCTTTTTTTTTTCGTTTCATCTATAAATTTGGTTATTGTTATCTGTCATAAATACTATGTCAACTACGCTGTGTTGGAATTTTTTGGAACTGTTTAAAACTTTTTTTTTAGATTAAAAGCGTGCTTATTCCGTTGTTAGTGTTAGTTAAATTTAAACTGTTTTTTTTTTAATTTGGTATATTTTTCAATCATTCATTTTGCTTTTTTTTTTAATTCGTGTTCAACAAAGTTAGTTTTTTGGTTCTTAAATATAAATATGATCTTAAATCCAAGAGACACTGTCAGAGCAATAGCTTTGATACAAGATGGGCGATTACAATATTACGTAGCTCGAATCCTAGGTGTTCTGTTTAGAGAGCAGTAGAGTGTAACTAGTGGATACACTAGACGAGTTGGTTCTGGCAGAAGAAAGTGTACGAGCGCTCAGGATGACCGCTTTTTTAAAGTGGGAGTCCAGAGAAACAGGAATACTACAGCAGTTTGTGTTATAAACGACTCAGAAGTGGTACTTGGTATAGCAATTAGTGAAAGAATGGTAAGAAGAAGGTTGCAGAAATATGCATTGACTGCTAGAAGACCTGCACATGGCCCGCATTTGACCAGAGAAAATCGCGTAGAGCGGTTGCAATTAAGTCGTGAAAATCAAAACTGGGTTAATAAAGAATGGAGCCATATCCTTTTTACAAGCGAGTCGAAATAATCTCAGCTCTCCTGATGGACGTTAAAGAGTATGGCGAAGAGCTGGTGAAAGGTTTGCCCAATGTAATATTGTTCCAAAGCTTAGTTTCGGAGGTGGTTTCAGTTATGGTTTGAAGGGTAATTAATATGGAAGCTCGTACGGATTTATTAGTGGTAGATCTGGTAGGAGCTCTGAATGCAGACAGATATATTACGGTTATCCTAGATATAGGCACATATGGTGCCTTTTGCTCCATTTGTTGACGACATGCTAATGCATGATAACGCCCGCCCTCACGTTGCTCGAATTGTTAATTAATATTTGGAAGAAGTTGGTATCCATCGTATGATGGCCCAGCAAGAAGTCCAAACCTAAATTCGATCGAACATGTGTGGGACATGGTCGGAAGACTACTTCGAGCTCAAATTCCAGCACCAAGAAACATACAAGAGCTAAGCGCGGCAATAGACCAAGAATTGGAGAATATTGACCAAAACGACATTAGACTTGAAGGAATGACAAACAGAATTGAGAGTGTAATTCAAGCACAGAAAGCAATACACGCTATTAGTCCCCATTATTTATTATTTAAAATAAAAAATACATTTTGTTGATTTAATCACTATTCCATTTTTTACATTATTTATGTTATCCCGATTATATATATTTTTAAATTGTTTTAAATTCATTACAATTATTTGCTTTACTGTTACCAAAAAATAAAAACAACTAAAATTCAAAAACTAAGAAAAAATTACCAAATTAGTACATGGATCGAATTTTGTGCCGGTGAGTGTATTTTGATGTTTATATTTCAAAAGTTTTGTAAAAATTCGCACGCCTTATACTAACATTCCATTTAGGAAGTACAAATAACAAAATACTTCAAAAGTCATTCAATGTATACATAATTGTTTATCATTGTTTCTAGCCCTTAGTATTGACTCCAGGCCTAAATATTATAAGACTGACAAGGAAAGCTTTAGAAACAGGAAAATTTCACTTAGGTCAGATCATCGTACGAGTCCACAAATTAGAACTGATTTCATCTCAGATTACGCCTAAAGTAATAGTCGAAATTAGACGCGAAGAACCGACAGTAAGATTGGATAAGGGTGTTTCGCCATTACTTCTAGGCTTAGAGCAAGTGATGGAGCTCACTGTGACAATTGGCAGTTATAAGATAGAACCTGTAAGTAATTTTTTATCATTTCTTTAGTATAAATTAGGAAACAACAGACTTTTTTGTATCAATGATTATGGAACATCAAAGATGTTTCATAATCAGCAAAGGACAGCGTTTCTGGAATCTTCACGGATTTATGCATGTGATTTTGGGAAGATTGAACCTTATCTGATAGTTCTATTGCTTTTAGACTTTTTAAGAAACAATTCCGGATATCCAAGATAAGGATGAATTGAATAACGACATCGACAAAAATAATTAGCTTGAATTTTAAATGATTTAATATTTAAATAATTAAACAATACATTTCGATGATAATATTTGTTTTTAAATTCAATCTTTTTTAAATTCTAGAATAGTACAGTTAAGTTAATCGCCTCAAGAGGTCTCTCTATACAATATTTAGAAGACACTCCCTTACAAAGTAGCATAGATATACCCATCGAACAAACGGAGCCGTTTTCAAAGATGGTCACTCCGATACGGATACTGGCCGATATATTTTCTCAAGATCAGCAAGTGACCATCAGCTGGCTGTGGTCTCAGAAACCAATTCCTGTGCAACTTAGTTTCATGCCACCGCTGAGCTGTTGGGTTCGCTTGCACACGGTGAGACACCGGAAGTTTGTACAGGTGATGCTGGTGGGGCATTGCGAGATGGTACTAAATGTGGATCTGCCGAAGTTGAGTTTTGGCGAAGACGTCAAGGTTATCGATTACAACGTTCCCTCTAGTCAAGTAAGCAATAAGTATATAATATTACCAGAGTTACTAGAAATAATGTTTTACTTATAAAAATGTTTAAAGAAGATTATAAACTATAATACTTGTATTTTTATAATACTTACAAAATCAATACAATTAATGGGAAATGGTAAATTCCTTGTTATGAACGATGCGATATATCGGGTGTCCTTGAATTAAAAAGACAACTTATGAAAAATGGAAAGATTAAATTACATAGAATGAATACCCAAAATTCCCTTATAAGCGAGAAAAAAAATGACAAAGATATATTCAAATATTTTGTTACGCCCACTGTGCGATCGACGTTTTATAAAGAGCATCAGAGACGATATCGTAAAGCTGACAGACAATAAACAGAATAGTGTTGCTATTGTCCATCTCCCTTTAAATATCATCTCCGATTCGGTCAGTTCGGTCCGATCTTAATTAAAAGAAAAGTTATTTTATTTTAATTTTTGTTATTGTATTGAATATTTTTACAGATTATTACAAATGGTGTTAGTATATCGTATTTATGGGAAATACAATTTACGCCACAAGCTGAACCGCCACCTTTAAAAGGAGAATACAAAGTCGAATACACTACTCAATCAAACAAATTAGAAGACTGCGAAACGAGAAGTTTTCAACATTTCTTTGACATCAACGATTATCAGGTAATTTGAATGTAAAATACGCCTTGAACTCAAATGTTTCAATCTCAGCAATATAATTCGCTTTAAATTCATATAGACGAGTTTAGGCCAAATTTAAGGCGAATTTTTTCCGTTTCAAATATGTTTGTACATATTTAATGAGTGTTTGTCCGACTCTTACGTCACAGTAAATATATTTCCTCCTTCCGCAAAAACGGAGTTTTCTTTAAATCATTTGGGTGACAGTTTAATGTCTTGTCGACAGCACTGAGTTAACCTTAATTTTGTATGTGCATCTTTTCATCTTTGATTAAGTTATGGTATGGTTTGGTATGGTATATGATAAAAATTTGTTGTTATAACTGTTATTTTTAGATGGTTAGTGTTTCTTTAAACAAACGCTTTCTGTCGCTTATTTTAGCCGACTTTTTTGAGGAAGATATTGTTATCCATTGGTATACAGGGCAATCCAAATTAAGTGTTCACCATTGGTAACTTTGTTATTATTAAAGATACAAGATTTTTTAAATTAGCAAACTAGTAGTACTTTTAACGCTCTTTAAGATGGAAGAATTAAAAAAAAAAAAGAGCAGCGCGTTTTCGAGTTTTCCCGAAAAATATGTTTTTTTCAAATGGAAACCCCTGTATATTATATCATTTTCTGTTAGAAATTCATTTTTAAAAAAAAAATCTTATAAGAAATTTTTTACTGGGATTAAAAATACTTGAGTTATAGTGAATAAACAAAAACAGCTAAGTCAAGTGCATTTCTATGTTTCTATGATAACGACGTTAATTCTTTCTAGTAAACGTCAAATATTAGTACAGTTTTATTAGTCTTTCACTCATAAATTTCATTTTGCTAGTTATTAATTTGACAAAAAAATGATTTTTACCCATGCAGAAAAATGTGATATGTTAGAATCTCATTTAGTGTGCAGAAAATCCGCTAGGAGGGCAAAAGAACACTACGCTGAATTATATCCACTCCGAACACAACCAAATGGGCAATTTTTTCTGAGACTGTACCGAAAATTTAGAGGCAATGAGAGTGTTTTTGCCAAAACAAGAACAAGAAGGACTTTTATAGTTCTTGCATATAGTTCTTTATAGCTAGTTCTTGCATATTTTGAGGCCAACCGTGAGAATTCCATACTAGATATTATCAAGGAATCTGATTTGAGTCACGGTACTGTGCATAGGATTCTGAAGAAACACAAATTCATTCCTTATAAGTACAAACCAGTTCAAGTTTTCTTGCCAGGGGATGCAGAGAGAAGAATGTTTTTTTGCCACTGGTATCTTAACTTTTGTCGCCAAAATGTAAACAACTTTCGTTATATTTTATGGACTGATGAATCAAATTTCTCAAATTCTGGAATGTACAATACAAAAAATCATCATTACTGGTCAAAGGAAAATCTTCTTTTAGTACATCCAAGACGCCCGCAAGTCCGTTACAGTTTTAATGTTTGGTGCGGTTTAATTGGTTCAAGAATTGTTGGTCCTTTTTTTTTTGAGGGCACTCTAACTGGTGAAAGGTACATAGAATTTTTGACTGAAATTTTGAATAATTTCTTAGACGATATTGATCTCATAAGTAGACAGAATCTGCATTTTCAGCAGGATGGCGCACCTGCGCACAACTACAGAGGTACTCATCAAATTTTAAATACTATTTTTAACAATTCATGGATAGGAACAAATGGTCCTATTCAGTGGCCTCCCCGATCGCCAGATTTAACACCGCTTGATTTTTTTTTATGGGGTTATTTAAAGACAAAGATTTATAAGCAAAGGTACGAAAACGTAAACGCCCTAAAAATTGCAGTTAGTGAAAAGATAAACCAAATAGATGGTAGGACCATACTAAAAGCAGTTCGACAAGTTCAGAAACGTGTTCAAAAATGTATTGAACAACAAGGTGGTATTTTTGAACATCTTCTATGAAAAAATCAGTGATTTTTATTTTCTTTTAATGATATGTTTATGTATAAAATAAAGTTTATAAAAATTATTTAGCTGTTTTTGTTTATACATTATAACTCAAGTGTTTTTAATCCCAGTAAAAAAGTTCTTATAAGATTTTTTGTTTAAAAATTGAATTTCTAACAGAAAATGATATAATATACAGGGGTTTCCATTTGAAAAAAACATATTTTTCGGGAAAACTCGAAAACGCGCTGCTCATTTGTTTTTTTAAATTCTTCCATCTTAAAGAGCGTTAAAAGTACTACTAGTTTGCTAATTTAAACAATCTTGTATCTTTAATAATAACAAAGTTACCAATGGTGAACACTTAATTCGGATTGCCCTGTATATATAACACGTTCATGAATCCCACAGTTTTTTTTAAGAAAATAAATTACTTGCACTTTAAAATAGGAAAAGCATTAGCCTTAATGAAGATGACTGGATCCAAAAATATATAGAGTTTGATTTTTTTATGCTTTTTAGAGTGCAGAAGCATTCCTTTGAAGTGCTTTTTATTGAAATAATGAGTAGTAATGCAAACTTACTTAAACATTACCATGGTTGATACACACCAGTTAGCCCACAGAAATCATTATTAATGTTTTTAAGATATTTAGCAACAGATGAATCAATATTGTCTATATCAAACCGTTTTGGAGTTGTTCCTTCAACATTGCATAAATCTATTACTACAATGTTAAATATATTTATAGATATGAAATCTCAGTACATATTTTGGTCAAAAACAATTGATGAACTTGAAAGTATTGCTGCACAATTCAAGAAATATCCAGGTGTGTGTGGTGTCATAGATGGATGTCACATAAAAGTAAAAGTAAGCCAGGATGATCACGATTAATTTATAGATAGATATCAACATTCTGTAAATTTAATGGCTGTGTGCACTAATACAAAATTATTAACATATATTTTTGTGGGTTTCCCTGGTTCGGCACATGATTCAAGAGTCTTTAAGAACAGTGAATTTTATATAAATATCGGAAGGCATGGTATTAATTACTATTTTCCCAGTCATAAATATCATATTATTGGTGACTCAGCATTTGGCTGTTACCCCTGGCTAATAACACCATTTAAAAATCCAAGAACAATAGAGGAAAGGTACCATAATTACGTTTTCAGCACTGATAGAGTTGTTATTGAAAATGTGTTTGCTATGTTAAAAGGAAGGTGGAGAAAACTACAGTATATTGATGTGTACTCCATTTCCAGAGCTATTAAAATAATTGTTGCTGCATGTGTTTTGCACAATTGGTGCATAATTCAGAAGGATGTCTGGACAGAAGTATAGCAAACGCCAATTAAGTTGGCGCGAGGAGGGGTAAGTTCGCGCAGGATTAGAAGTAGTGGGGAGATTTGTATTTGCTTTTACATCTAATGTCAGATAATTCTAACCTCTGAGCGTGTATGACTTTATGATCCCCTAGCAAAGACACTATGTTCCGTCAAACGTCAATGACAAATGTATTCTGACAATTAGTTGAGTAGTGGGGGTGGACGTTTTTAAAAACGGCTTCTGCGTACCCCCTCCTCGCGACAACTTAATTGGCGCTTGCTATACATGAATATGAAAAGTATATAAATATTCAAGCAGGTGTCACCACCAGGGAAGGTACAGAAAAGAGAAGAATGATTGCCCATACCTTATTCGCAAATAAATAGAACAAATTATTATTTATGATTGTTAATATTTCCTTTTATTTAGTATGATATAGGTACATTGTAATAATAAAAATAAAGATTAAACTATGTTGCATAAATTTTAGCTACAATATAAAAATATAGAGAATTATATACATTTTAAACCAACAATTTTATTTAAGATTCTGTAAAATATCTAAAAGTCTGTCTCTTTGTTCCACTTGCTTCTCTAAAAGGTTCTTTAATACAGTAAATTGATTATTTCTCTCTTCTTTATCTTCGTGACGACATTTTATGATAGTTTGGATAATACGATCATTATTATTTTTAGCTCATTTTGTTGTACTACCCGTAACATGATTATGATCAAACTTTCTTTTAAGTGTGTTAGCATTTCCTTCGGCAGTTTCATTAGATGTTCCTGGTAATGACTCGACTTCATTGCTGCTAGTACTTTCCTCTGAATCTATTGTGAATTTAGGAATTGCCTTTGCTTTAGAGCCTATTAATTCATGCATCTCGTTAAAGAAAGGAGGTTTCTGTAAATTAGCATTGCCTGACCCTTTCATGTGTTGCAAATATTGGGTGTACCTATGCTGGAGATTTGAAAATTTTGCGCTACATCTGATTCCACCATTTAGCCCTAGTTTATACCCATTATTCTCTATTACATTGGCAATCTCCTTCCAAAGTGAAAGTTTCACGTTTCTCTTGTCATCAAACCTTTTTTTTAAATTTTCCGAACTTCTTAAAGCTATCAGCATCTCTGTAGCTTCATTATCTTGAACAGATGGCTTAGTATTTGGCGCCCATATTAAATCTAGTTCTTGTGTTTCATTTGTATTATTTCTTGCAACTACAATACGAATAAATATATACATGCCTGTATAACATAAATTTCAAACATTTCTTTAGAATTATCTATGGATAAAAAATTATTTTCATCAGCAATAATAACTTCAGTTTCGTTATTGAAGTCCTTGAAGCACTCATGTTCTTCATAATTTATGCAAAAAGAGTTAAATGCCCAGTGACAATAACTGCACTTATATAAGACCTAAAAGATTTATTATTAATAAATCTTTTATTTATTAATAAATTATTAATAAATAAATTAAACGATACGCAATAGTCGTATTTACTTGTTCTTCGTTTGAATTAGACATTATTTACATTCACGCATTTCTCACATAACCTGTAAAATACCAAGACCAAACACTCATCAAATACCTCCCAGATATATTTGCAGAATTCAGTAAACACTTTACAACTATGACGTCTCTAATGCCGTGTTTACACGATCAAATAAATTCATGAAATTTTTGACCTTGAATTTATCGGAACGTGTAAACGCTAAAATTGTCGTGAAGTATTTCTTGTCAAATAATTCATGAATAAATTGTCGGATTAGAACTCGCTCTAATTTTTCGTCAAGTTTCTAGGGAATTATGGTTACATTTGAGTTTAAAATGTATTGCCAACATTCCCATTGTGTTGTAAATACACGTGTTTCTCCATTATTGTATACAACGCTACACGTTGTCTTATTTTTGTTTTTTTTGTAATTTTCATATATAAATAATTAATAATACGTTGAACCTAACCTTCAAATGAACGAATGAAAACAAAAGAAATTGGGCACAGTTGCTGGAAAACAAATGTCACTATTTGATGGTTGGTCATCATGATTATTATGAATAAAATATTGGAAGAACTTTTGCGTTTACACGGTCCAATAAATTGATGAATAAATTCATGGATTTCTTCATGAAGAAATTCGTCAATTTATTCATGAATTTATTTGACCGCGTAAACACGGCATAATGACGTAAAAAGCAAATACATCGAATGCAAACATGAACGCAAAAACTTCCTGTTTCAGTAAATATATAAATATTTGAATATATTTGGTACGAAAAAATTCGCCTTTAGTTTTAAAGTGTTTTGAGTCTCCAGTACTTACAAGTATGTGCAATTACTACTTTAAAAAATGGTATGCTACACTATCCTTCCAAAAAGAAACCGAACTTTCGATAGAAAATACACAAACCAATTGTAATTGTTAAAATACATCTTGGACGTACGTGTCCGGTGCGGATTGTATATTCTGGACGCATGAATGAAGCGTTATATTTGGTGAAGTATAAATTGACACGAATACGACTAAATATCGAAAATTGCACTGTTACGGTTATTTTATTAACTATCCTCGTATATTCAGTTGTGCTTACATTAAAGTCATATTCGACGAGTTGGAGACGCGTATGCGCTTAGCGTGAGGGACGTGGAGATATCGATCTGACTGTTCATGGGAAAGATTCCGACCATTTTTGTATATTGATGAAGTATATCGTGCTACGTTGAGTTTGGGAATCACGTGAGGTGGATTTTTGTTGATCTAAAAACACACAGTCTTATATAACTCGCTTCCATCAAAGACGGGCACTAAGCTTACGGTACGTAGTCTGAATGAGTTTACCGCTGCCTTGGATGTAGATAGATGAAAGTTCTACTGACCTACGCAGTAGATGATCATCCACGTGGTTTCAGTCTGCACGACCACTATTTTGATTATGTTCTACACGTGGTAATTGGCCGAGTTCTATAACGAGGAGCTAGACTAACACTTTTGCTAGATAAATGATAATAATTATCGATCCCGTAGGATACATTTAATTAATTAAAGTTATTTTAAGTCATTGAGACATCCCTAACTATAGTTGCCGCTTTTTGATTTTATATCTGCTGTTTTAGCTTACTTTATGTAATAATTAGTTAGTGAGTAATAATTAATACATATTAGCATCTTTGCACTCATCATTGTATTAGATTAGTGTTAAATCCAAATATCTACGTTGCATTTAACTTTGTAGATTTCATTGTAAGGAGTGAGCCACAAAAAAAGTTTTCAGAGTATGTCATGGATTAAATCAGTTATGTCTTAGATTGATTAAGTGATCTAACCTACATTTCGTACTATTAGTAATAGGTTAAATCGTAACATGTCAATTTGATTATTTACAAATGACAGTTCGTCAATTCTCTAAGCTCAGACGTGACTTATATGTATGTCTATCTCAGTCGTTCACGGCCTACCTAGGATACAAATTTTGTGGCTCGCTTGATACAAATGCAGGGATCTCTGAATTCTTTAATCAGCTGACAGGCTTGTATGAGATATTAAATTTCTTATTCAGCTGGTGGGCTTTATATAGGCCTATTCAAAACTCTGATACTATCGAGTAATTGATTAGTAATTTTTGAAGTTTATATACAGACTTTTGATTATATTTTCAATTTAAATGATTTGATGTATTAATTGTTAATTTACCACATACTGGACCGTTTGTATGTAATTTTATGTATTTATTATCTGTTAATAACTGATTATGAGGTAAACCTATTCTCTTTTCTTGTTTTCTCCTTTTTAATGATCGTTATAATATTATTGCTTCACTGAGCGAGTATTGATTTGTATTATAACATCCTTTTTCTCTCCTTTTTGTTTTCTTTTTGCCTTGGTAGCACGCTTTAGGGGTCGTTATATCCTCTACGTCATCTGTGTCCTTTTTTTCTAGTATCTAGTCAGTTTCGTAACAACATTTCGAAAGGAACCCACGCCATCTTCACTGAGACCTTAGTCTGGGTACTGGTTAGTTGAATTGTATTTTCATTATCAATCCTCCCTCAGAGATAAGTCCTTGGATCTCTACCATACACCGAAAAGTTGTCGAAGCCAGTTATTGTGATATTTATTTTTGCTATTAACCTTAGCAGCACATTTCTATCTTGTTGCAAAGAGTAAGAAGAGAACAGCATGCAAAAAACTATGGCATTGGAGGGAAACGGCGATTATAATTGCGAGAGTTCTTAATTAATCAGTTACAGACGAGGTGTCGACATGTTGCTGGCGAGAGATGAACAACTTTTCTTGTAAGCCTCTCTTGTGGTGGTGTCCATTAAAGGCTGGCGCTTTGTTTTTAACTCATATTCAAAACACAATTCTTTGCCAGCGCTAGTGATTGTTTCAAGGAACACCCACTTATTTAATTTACGAATGACCAAATTGTCAATCAAAACGAACTTGGATTTTGATCGCCACTCTTCTTGGCCAATAAGGAAGCAGCCTGGAATCCGAAAGCAATCATTGAAAACGACCACGGAAACTTGCAAGTCAGATTTTGGATTGTGTATGATGAAATAGCGTACTTTTTATTGTCATCATTTTGTCTAGCTTTTTAAATTCTATCATTCTCAAATATATCACGACCACTTTAAGATCGCTTAAATCACTTGTAAGTTCTAGTATGGCATTAACATACAACAATGTATGCTTTTTGAAAGATTTGATGCATTTAGGTAAAACTTTTACCAAGTTAACCACCGATCCTTGAACCATTCGTCAAAACACACGATCACTTTTAACACAGTAATTTGAATGGAACAAATGTAATGAACATCGGACGTAGCCTAATAAAGATTGTCAGTTTCAATAACAAAAAGGTACAACAGGTGGCGCCATTAGATTTTGGTATTTTTGAAAGTTTTGGATTCTTTTTGGACAGAGAGTATATTTTTCTTGAAGCAAATATTAATATTTGCTACACTTATTGTTCTTTTCATTAGAGATACATTTGTGATTAAAAAATATAAGCTTAGGTAATCTTAAAAAGGAATTTTATAACGAGTACGTTTCAAATATCAGGTGGAACTGTGGAATCAATATATTTTGGTCAGTTATAATCAAAATAAATCAAAAATTAATATTCAAAGCATATATATATTTTCTGAACTTATCTGCTTAGTTATTTAAAATTCTTAATTTTCTGTATAAATCTATTTCTTTTAAAATTTTTGACATTTCAGACATTATACCATGTAGAGGCACACGTAGAACCTACGAAAGGAAACGAATTTTGTCGGGTCGGTGCTGTATGTCAACTGCATCTAGTGATAAAACCGGGCAGTCACTCGCTACAGACGAATGTGACGAGTTCTCTGATGTACGAGGTGTTAGCTGAACAGAGTTTGTGGGCGGTGTGCGGTCGAACGGCGGGAGTGGTGTCTTTTATACCGGATCCGGAGCCTCAAACCGTTATTATGGATGTTATGCCCCTTAATAGCGGCTACCTGCCATTGCCACAAATTAGACTTTCGAAATATATTCCTGCGGAGTATAACGTTAATGGTAAGTGTAACATTATCTTCTTGAAATCTAGAATACGAAAAAAATTATCACATAACTGTGATAAGTTATGTATCTTTAGTTTTGTCTAGCGACAAATAAAAAAGGGGTGAAAGATACATATGAGTAATGCCTTCATGCAAAAACTCGCGGTCCAGTGTTCATATAGTAACGAGCAAATGATCTTTCTTTATTCGAGTTCGGGCCTGTCGCAGTTAATATACGAGCGGCAGTACGGGAATCCATCATTACAAACAACGGTTGGATTTACATTTAGTATGGACATCGTCTTCGCTGTGGCTAAGTTTGCAATGGTATCCTAGCAGAATAGCGCATATACTGATATGATTTTAATTTATGGCGAAACAGTGCAAATAGTCGGCGGCAGAAAACTTGTACGTTTCTCGAATCGATGTCTTCCTTCGACTAAGACAATTGTGAGAACCGTATTTCGACTTCGGGATACAGGATCAATAATTCCACGTTTCGAAGGTCGTGGCCCTCAAAGATCACGTAGAAGGGCGACAGCACACGATAAATATCGTGAAAGCGGATCTCGGTGTAAGTACAACAACCTTAGCTCGGGAAGTACATGTGTCTCAAACGACGGTCATCAAATTTTGAAAACTAATTTCCTCATTTAATTTCCCGCGTTCTAAATTGAAAAGTACGTCCAGTAACGCGTTTCATTATCGTTGTGTGTTAGCTTTACTCTGCCCCATGTTCAACATTGCTATTTCTTCCTACTGAAGATGATAAGTTAGTTGTCGAAATACGTATAATAGCATATGAAAGTTAATGTGGTAAAGGGTTTTATACCTTTTTTTAAAGTTACTATAGTGCTATTAATATATTTAATCTACGACGGTGTCATTATGATACGCTTAGCATTGTCATTATGGTCTGCATAACATCACCACTCATTGCCATTATGAATTCATAATAACACGCAAATTTTAAAGTAAAAAATAAATAAAAAGGAAGTCAGTCACCACTTTTACTTGTTATTATTAATTATAAAAAAAAATGATTAGGTACTTTTATTTATTGTAAACATTAATTACAAATTCTGAGCAATTGGATAAATTAATTCCAGCAGATGTCAGGTGGGCTGAATTTTTAGAAAGTAAGTGTATTTCCCGAGTGTTTGAACTTGTTGAAGGGCCATCAGTGCCTGAAATGTTACCCAAAATATTAGAGGACACTTTCTTCTTATTTTCTTTGGAATTTTCTATACAATAAAGGTCTAGACAACTGGAAACACTGAAAACAGAAAATACCGCACAACAATTTGGGTGTGCCGTACCATGGGTGGGAATGACTTAAGTCATTGCAATAAGTCATTTTTGAGTTTTACAAAGTATTATTTATTAATTTATTAATATAAAATGGCACAATATAGCTTTATTAGAAAAAAACAAATTATAAAGTGAGGTAATTCAATAGGAAATATTGTTCATTTATTTGAAAAGACATACAATGTACGTCCGTCATGTGGTATTGTTCATAAAATTATAAAAGGATTTGAAACTGGTGGTTGCCTTTCTCCGCAGCATCACAAAAGGATTAGGCGAGCTGATATTGCCAATTCTGAAGAACGAGATACACTTATTTGCGCCAGTGTAGAAGAAACGCCGACTACATCGAGCAGAGCCATAGCAGAGCAATTCGCTGTTACTGTAAAAACAGTTCGTAAAGTTTTAAAGAAAAATAAATATCGATTTTTTAAATTAAAAAAATCAAATGGATTATTTCCGGATGACGAACAGCACAGAATGGAATTTTGCAGTCAAATATTTGAGAAAGCCAATACGGATGCAAATTTCATAAAAAAATTTTTTACTGATTAAAGTACTACATTGCACGGTAAACACAATCCATCAAGAGCGCGATATTGGTCTAGAGAAAACCGTAATTTACATTATGCTGCAAATACACAGTATCCCCAAAAACTAAATGTATGGGGTGGGTTACTGCGAGATAATATTATTGGACCTTTTTTATAGATGGGAATTTGAATGGACAGAAATATTTCATGGATGCCCTGCACATAACTCCAGAAATGTACGAAATTACTTAAATATCTTTCCTGGGCGTATACCAAGTAATTGGAGTGAAATACATTGGTCAGCTAAGTCCCCGGACTTAGCGCGAAAGATTTTGTGAGGGCATATACAATCAGAAATCAATGGTTTCTAGCAAGATAGAGACAGAAATTTAGCAGAACTAAGGGAAAAGATAGTAGAAGCACTTCATAGGATTGCACCCGAAATGTTATTAAATGTTCAACAGGGTTTCTGTGACAGATTAGGTTATTGTTTAGCTAAAAGGGGTAGTCTGTTTGAAAATTTGTTGAAATTAGTAATGAACTTATATCTTTATTTCCTATTGTTTATCTATTGTTGAGGATTTTTTTAATTTTATTTTTTGCCATTGGAAGAAACTATTTTTGTTGTGTTAGAGTTAATTTTCAAATGTTCTCTTTATTTATCTATTTACCATTTATAAAATCAACTTGTTGAATAAACACATACAAAAAATAAATCTGTATTTAACTTACTTAAAAAAGTATAGTTTGGTTACTATTCTGACACATTGCGGTGACAAATGTCAGATATATGCTATACATAGTACGACACATCCAAATTGTTGTGCGATATTTTCGGTTTTTAGTGTTTCCAGTTGTATTTACCCTTACGGTATAGCTTTCTGCCACTGTGTTGGAGCGCCAACCACCATGCCTCTTAACAGTTAATAAATCGACTCCTGAATCTGCAAGCAACGACGCAGATGATCTGCGGAAATGCCAACTGATTGCACCTCACAAAAAATCGAATATGATCTGTATTGCTTGGCCGCATCGCTATTATCTTTGAACCATTTCCATCAGGCGCGGCTCGTGATGACGCATTTGGGAGTGCAAGTACAATGATACGAGTGCCTCGTGTGTTTTCGGTGTTTACTAAGAAAACGTTAGAGTTAGTACACGAGAATACACGAAGCACTCGCATCATTGTACTTGCACCCCCAAATACGTCATCACGAGCCGCGCCTGATTTCCACATTTATTCTTTCAACATTTCCGTTTGTGATCAAAAAATCTCGTCGTATATTTGTTTTCATAAATGGAATAATAGCGTGAATGCATGTCCTTCATCTTTAACATTTTGTAGCTGCAGATTTGTCAATTCAATACGCCTACAGGCACCCGCAAGCCTCACTATCAATGCAACTTTTATCATAAAATAAGTTCAATCATCGGCTTCCAGCAGAAAACGGGTTATGTCTTTCTTTGTTAAAATTTTGATTTTTTTTTACCAAAATCCTTCCGATTTTCTTTTTAAAAATGCAATGAAATGGACGTACTGAAATCCTTGTTTTTCTTCACTGATATAACAACGTAGCATCGAATAATATACCCAAATCGATGAAGCTTTACTGTTTTGAAAGATGTTCGAAATATGCCAGGAGAACCTTCCTTTCCCCTTTACACCAATCTTAAAATTTTGCATAGGCTTACTTATACGTCTGTCTTGATTTTTCAAGAAGTAGGGAATCGACAACGTTTTGCACAATGCTTTTCGTTATCCGAAAGGACACTCGGAATCAGAATCACCCATATTAATATTCGTTTTCACTAAAACTGCATATACAGCATAAAATTGGACCTCAATAATGTTACCAAAGTGAAAATTGAAATAATTAACGAGCGCGGTTACCACGACATCGACTAATATGGGCACCTGATAATTTTTAATTTTAATTTATGAAAACGTTTCTGGTATTTAAGAAAAATCAAATCTATGCGAATAAAATCTATTTGGACCGTCGTAGATTAAATTTTGAAGGATACGCGTTTGATATGAGCTTTGTTAATGAAACTTGTGTAACTAAACTACTAACGTTACACGCGTTTCATTATAGTGTTCATATCGAACTATGGTGTCTCAGAATAAGGAGTAATTGAAATATTCCGCCAAATCTCGGTCCACACAGGTTAAAATTTGACCTACCGTACGTGTATATACCTGAGATTGTAGTGGTCTGTTATAATGTCATTTATTTTTATTACATGCGTAACATAACCTATTTTTGACACGAGCATAAATACTTCATGTATATCATTATGTTACCCATATTTCTACAAAATATTGTTAATTTAAAGTAAAACAAAAACATTTCGAATTTATTACAAAACTACCTCAAAAATACAACATAAGATTATAAAATTATCAAAATAAAATGAAGTAGAAAGAATAGTAAACAGTGAAACCTATGTACTATTAGTCTGTTTAACTCATGCTGGATGCTAATGATTACTGTCACTAATGTCACTGTTTCCAACATGAATAATAAATAGTTCTAAGATATCTCCCATTGATTCATTTAGCTCCCACATTCTACTTTAATTACATGGTCAATATAATTTTTATATTTGTTCGCTGTAACATTTGTAAGTGCTTCCATTAAAAGTTCTTACTCATGTGATATTTTGAACGTTTTATTTTTTGAAACAACTTGAATTGCAAATTTTCTCCAGGAAGAAGTTGGTAGCTCTACATGAATGATGTTGCATTGTCCATCACTATTACAACATTATGTTGTAACTTTGGCAATATCTTTGCAAACCAATCTTTAAAAACAGTGCTGTTTATTTAATCGTGATAGTTAGCCAAAATAAAAGTTACATATAGTAATAATAACCACAGTTTTTCACTTACACTTACTTGAAATTAATAAGTTTTAAGAATCCGTGTAAGGTAGCTAGCTCTACTTATTTTTGGTATAGGTGCATCTCTAGTACTTATTCTGCCATGATTTTATTTAAAAGTAGTCGAAAGATTTGATTTAGTACAGCGGTAGATAACGACAACAGTGACAGAAAAATGCAAGAAAACGTTGACTGGTTATATTTGTAACGGGTGTTCAGAAACATTCGAAGTCAAGTGGGCTCTGAACAAAAATTCGTATATCTTTACTTAAGTATAGTAAACGCCAATTAAGTTGGCGCGAGGAGGGGGAGCGCAGAAAACGTTTTTAAAAACGTCTACCCCCACTACTCAAGTAATTGTCAGAATACATTTGTCATTGACGTTTGACGGAACATAATGTATTTGCTAGGGGATCATAAAGTGATATACGCTCAGAGGTTAGAATTATCTGACATTTGATGTAAAACCAAATACAAATCTCCCCACTACTTCTAATCCTGCGCGAACTTACTCCTCCTCGCGCCAACTCAATTGGTGTTTGCTATATCTGATTTGTAATAATTAGAGCTGAGGATGTTTGCGGTATAACCATGGTTATTTCATATAACCATAGTAATTTACTATGGTTACATGATATAACCATGGTTATACCGCAAACATCCTCAGCTCTAGTAATAATTATTAAATGTCAACTGTTGTCTGTCAAAAATTGTCAGAATCTAATATCGAAGATATTAATTTGATAACCTATAAAATTGTATTAAGTAAATGTATCAATCTATCTCAGACATGACTTCATATTTTCAAGGACTACTTTGACTTCTAATGTTTCTGAACACCCGTTATATAAAACATAACCTGTCAACCGGCCGATATTGAACTAGGCTGCAGAAGAGCCAATGAAATTCTTGAAAAATAAGTAGGTTTTGCGGCATATTTGAATCACTCCTTATTCTGAGACGCACCATAGTATCATTAATAACTATAAAAAAGTTAAACTGTGTTTTAAATATTTTATTTTCATCTTCCAGATAAAATAATGAAACCGGAATCACACCCAAGATTGGAACCTTTCAGTCCTGGCCAAGTATATAACAGTAGCAAAGGGCAACAAATACATGTAATAGCAGCTTTGAACGATGTTCATGTACAGTAATAAGTTGCTTAAATTTTTGTACACAAGAAGATATAAATCACCCGTTTAATAAAAGAGGCTTAAATATCGCATATTTATTCTATTTGCCATTTTTTTACTGTCTTTTTTGTGTATCTCTGTTTCTGACGTAGATTTTAGACTCGTTTTCCTTTGTGCCAAGAAAATTACACAGCGCATAGATAATTCTTTTTGTTTTTATATTTAATTTCGTATTATTCCTATTATTTTGTTTTAATCATTCTAAATCATTGTCACTATTTGATGTTGTCGCATTATTTATACACATTGTGTTATTGATGAAGATTTAAAAAAGAAACAAAATAACATTGAAGATATATTGACAAATAACCGAATACTCAAAAATTTATTACGAATGTAACGTTATATTTGTCTATTGTTCAGATGTTGTATACATATAAATATATTTTTTTTTATATGAAAGTGTATCGAAATATTTTTTTGCGGTAAATGGTGTATATTAGAGAAATTTATTTTTATTGTTCCATAGCCTGTAAGTTTTTACGTAGTACACAAAAATGTTGGTAATGTCAATTTGTATATTTCTGATGTATATAATTCTATACAAAAATTCTTTTATGTAATTATTGAATAATTAAAATCGTGTATCTTGCATATATTTTGTTTTATTTTATCAAAATTCCACTCTAATCCTCCACTCTATAGGATGCGTAAATTGCACTAGTTAACAAGTTCTTTCTTTTATTATACAGAAAGCTCTCTTTAACGGACACCTACGGGGAATCCATATACAGGGTGAGTCGTGAGGAATCGACCAAACTCAAGGAGTGTATTCTACTGGTGAAAGTAATGTAAAAAAAACTCAAATGTTGTTATCCGATTTTTATTTGTTTTCGAGTTATAGCGTAATTAAAAATGTAGATTTAGTATACCATGTTTATGTATGTATTCGTAAAAACAGTGAAACCCCGGTAGCAATTCATTATAGGGGAGTCTTCCTAGCTGAAGCGCTACCTGTTCGTGGTTTTCCGAACTAGCGGTAGTGACATTGAAAGCAGTCGAGAAATAGTGTAGAGTGGTTTGTATGCTTAATGCGTCTAATGTCACTACCTCTAGTTCATCGTTGATATAGTGAGGCCGCTGCCATCATAAAAAATGTTCCCTATACCTTGAAGTAAATTATAACATTGTGTTCGGGTATTGTGACATTGACTTGACGTTTGTACGACTATAGTGTAACAAACTAAAATGCCACACACTTATTCTAATTTAGAATATGCTAATATGGTGTTTGTTTATGGATTTTGTGATGGGAATGCTACAGCTGCTGCTAATGAATATCGTCAACGGTTTCCACATCACAGACATCCTAATAAAACTGTATTTATTAGTGTATTCAACACATTGTGCGCGACCGGAAAGCTTCATAGTGTAAACATAATATCTGAACGAGGCAGTCGACAACAATTACAAGAAGTAGAAGATATTCTGGATGTAGTAGAAGAAGACGCAACTACCAGCTCACGGAGAATTAGTATTCAATTGGACATTCCACAAACAAGGGTGATAAAAACACTCCACGAGAATGGCTTACGTCCGTACCATCTACTACAAAGAGTACAGCACATACAACGAGATGATAATCGTAGACGTATAGAATTTTGTCGATGGATAAATGATAATCCTCGTTTTGTATCGCGTATACTGTTTACGAATGAAGCGACATTCACCCGTGACGGTATTAATAATTGCCATAACCAGCATGTATGGTCAGACGAAAATCCACACGCAACAGTCGAAAGTAACTTTCAACATAAATTTTCGGTAAACGTGTTGTGTGGTATAATCGATGGTTTTTTAATTGGTCCTTACATTTTTGAGAATCGCCTCACGGGAGACACCTATTTACATTTTTTTAGAAAATGAACTGCACGGACTGCTAGAGGATGTTCCCATAAACATCAGAATCCAAATATTCTACCAGCACGATGGAGCGCCTGCATATTACGCTCGTGCAGTCAGGCAACATTTGTCTGAAAGGTTTCCAGGGAGTTGGGTTGGACGTGGTAGTCACATTGGTTGGTCTCCTAGGTCTCCAGACCTCACGCCACTCGATTATTGTTTATGGGGCTGGTTAAAAAATGAAGTGTATCAAGTAAAAGTGGACACTCGTGATGCACTAATTCAACAGATTATGAATGCTGCTGACAATATCAAACATCAACCTGACGCAATCAGGAACGCAACCAGCGCCCTGGTAGACGATGTAAAAAATGTTTTGAAATGAATGGCGGTATTTTTGAAAATATATTATAAAGAACGATAATACCAATAAAATACAAACTTCAATGTATGAAATTTTGTTTATTTTTAATTACGCTATAACTCGAAAACAAAATCGGATAGCAACATTTGAGTTTTTTTTTACATTACTTTAACCTGTAGAATACACTCCTACAGTTTGGTCGATTCCTCACGACTCACCCTGTATATCCGATATACAGGTGTACTTGAAATAAAGAGATAACGTGTGAAAAATTTAAAGATAATTATATCTATGGATATAAAAGGCAATGTTCGTATGTGTCCGCTATAGACTAAAAAACTATTGGACTGATTTACCCGTGGTTTTTTCAAAATAATTATTTTCAAAATGTTGTTCGGAGAAGGTTTAAAGCTATCGAAATCCTCGGTCTGACCAGTAGAGAGAAAGTTAGAGGCCTAATAATACAATGTGTTTCAAAAACAATTACATCTAGTTGTTCATGAATTTCTCCTATAAATTATAGTTCTGCATTCTTGATATGCGGATATAAATTAAATGGTATAAAGGTTATCTACCTGTCACTGTCAAAATTGTCATCGAAAGATATGGTGATGAAATTAATAACAAGTACAATTAAATTAGTAATTTATTTAATAATAAAACTTTAAAGATGGGATATTAATCAAACAGCCAAGGTAAATAACTAATTTGTAGAAATTTTAATTATAATTTATAAGTGCACAAAATGGTCACCATTCTGTTGAATGCATAATGCAATACGGCGTTTCATGTTGTCTGTAATACATTTGGGGTAATTCCATTACATTTAATTGTAATTGTATTCATCGTCATTTAAGTTATTCATTCTTGTTTTATATACTTTATTTTTTAGCAATCCGAAAATAGAAAAATTTAACGGAGTAAGATCTGGTGACCTTGCTGGCCAAACACCTCTGCTTATAACTCGATGAGGGAAGTAATATTCTAAAAGCGCTAAATTTTCACGAGTTGTATGTGCAGTAGCCCCATCTTGCTGGAAGTAACCCCCATTGAATTCGTCTCGTTCCACTTGAGTTAAAAATGGTGTTAATAACTGTTCTCGGTATCGTTGGCTGTTAATGTTATTATGAAAAAATATTGGTCCCAGTGGTGGCTCGGGGTGGTTCACATAGGGAGTGCATAATTTCAAAATTAAAAAGTGTAATACAAAAACGCTTACCCAATCCTCGGTCTGACCAGTAGAGAGAAAGTTAGAGGCCTAATAATACAATGTGTTTCAAAAACAATTACATCTAGTTGTTCATGAATTTCTCCTATAAATTATAGTTCTGCATTCTTGATATGCGGATATAAATTAAATGGTATAAAGGTTATCTACCTGTCACTGTCAAAATTGTCATCGAAAGATATGGTGATGAAATTAATAACAAGTACAATTAAATTAGTAATTTATTTAATAATAAAACTTTAAAGATGGGATATTAATCAAACAGCCAAGGTAAATAACTAATTTGTAGAAATTTTAATTATAATTTATAAGTGCACAAAATGGTCACCATTCTGTTGAATGCATAATGCAATACGGCGTTTCATGTTGTCTGTAATACATTTGGGGTAATTCCATTACATTTAATTGTAATTGTATTCATCGTCATTTAAGTTATTCATTCTTGTTTTATATACTTTATTTTTTAGCAATCCGAAAATAGAAAAATTTAACGGAGTAAGATCTGGTGACCTTGCTGGCCAAACACCTCTGCTTATAACTCGATGAGGGAAGTAATATTCTAAAAGCGCTAAATTTTCACGAGTTGTATGTGCAGTAGCCCCATCTTGCTGGAAGTAACCCCCATTGAATTCGTCTCGTTCCACTTGAGTTAAAAATGGTGTTAATAACTGTTCTCGGTATCGTTGGCTGTTAATGTTATTATGAAAAAATATTGGTCCCAGTGGTGGCTCGGGGTGGTTCACATAGGGAGTGCATAATTTCAAAATTAAAAAGTGTAATACAAAAACGCTTACCCAATCCTTATAAATTTCACCGACGTACTGTTCCAGACAGGTACTGTTCATTGTAGAGTTTGTTTTGAGGGAATAGTAAATAATACACTACACAGTTTAATTACATCTGACGATAAACGAAGTCCATTTTACGTGTCTTTGACTTGCAGAACAGTTCTATCACTTTTTCATTAAAGTTTGGGAAATCATTTACACATTCTTTCTGCAAGGTTTTCTACGTGTTCAACAATATTTTGCTGTGCACATGGTCTACCACAACTTTTGCCATTTAACACAGATTCTGTAACCCGAAACTTCTCGACGACTAAACGAATGTGATGATGTAAAGCGGTATTATCCACAACTTTATTAGGAAACTGCAAGTGAAAGTGTCGCTTACATTCCGCGTAGGAATATTGCCATTCTCCGTTAAGAAATTGTCCACTTCGGAAATATGCTTCAACAATAAAAATATTTTCTTGCAATGTGTACATTATTTAGTATAGTATTTAGTAGTGTTACGCTTAGCATGTGAAATATTTTGATGTAATTTTAAATAATATTCTTCTTAAAATATCTCGATATTAACTTAGACATTTTTACATTAGTACAACTGTACATATTCGTGTCCAAAGAGAAAGTGTGTTTCTATTGTTATATTCTTGACCGAGACCCTTCTTCGCTTACTACCTGACCCTAACGTTACGGTCGAATTTCTTTCTAGTACATTCCATTTTAAATTCTTTTAATTAATTAATATTACATACTTCTTCTTTCATATGTTGTGTTTGATATCGTTAGGAAGCTTATGTCACAAGGGTTATTCTAATAATATTTATGACATCGATAGAAGTCATCTTCAGGTCGCGCTTTTAATTAACTATAATTCAAGATATCGATCCCTCTCTTCGATAGATCATAAAACAGACCGTTTTCTAGACCCTTTCCTATCGACACGAAAACTATCAGCCTTCTTCTCGTTACAACTATCATAAGATCCACATCTTATGCGCGGTACTGTTCAAGTCCTAGCCATAATCTCACGTGCCCCTGCATCTCACCGCAATTAAAAGGTAATTTTGTATTGTTCAATATATATTATTCTTTTAAGCGACTCCATATTAATTTAAACTAATTAATTTCTTATTCCTCCGGCCAACACCGCTCTACATATACTTGACCAAGGTATATCTTCGAAGACCACGTGGCCGCCACACACAGGTAATTCTGTATTGTCCGATACAGAGGTAACTTTATATTAATCGTATTCAATTAACCCTTAATTTACTGCCCAATTAAACGTTCGTTTCAGAGTATTTTTTTGTGTTAATTTTTAATTAATTATTTGCTGCTCTTCGTGTACATATTACTTTTGCTTAATTACTTTTAAATATACGAATTTCGATTGCTCTTATGTAAATATAAATACAAACTTTAAGGACAACATGTGTTTTATTTGATTTATTAAGTTTTTGTGTATTTATTTTAATTAGCCATCATCACACACGTCCTGGGCCTTTGAAGGAACTTCACCAACACCACAAATTATTTGTCATAAAATAATTTCATTATTATTATCCCTAGCCAAGCCCTATTTGTAATAAGGCTTGGCTAGTTAGTAATAGTAGTAAATAATATAGCTAGTCACAAAATGAGATAAATATATCAGTGACATTAGAAGTGTTACACCCAGAAGGAATAATTTGTTCATCTTAATTCTTTGGCATCATAATGACTATATTTAAAGCATGCTATGATAAAAATGTCAACTTTTTATCTTTTATAATGCCAAAAAAAATGTATCTCTTAGTTTTTGGTGAAGAAACCTGTTTATGAGAGCTGACTAGTACATAAGTGTTTAGTTATTGCGCGTCCGTCTACGAGTGTTAAGCGTAACTAAATGCCTAGAGTTTAAAGACGTCAAAATTATCACCGTGTTAGTGACTTTGACAGGGGTAGAATTGTTGCCTATCGAGATGTTGCTTCGTCCTATCGCGAAATTGGCCGCCGTGTTAATGGTACTGCAATGACGGTAATGCGTGTGTGGACAGGAGAAGGTAGAGGAACACGAGAAGGCCAACTGGTCAACCAAAGCGTACCACAGAGCGTCAAGATAGGCTTCAGACAACTAGCTCTACGAGACCGTTTTTCTACTACGCGTCAAATCGCTAACCGATGGTTCGGAGAAGAAGGTATACCTGTTACTATGCGTACACTATACCGCCACATTCGAGCCTTTTGACTTCTTTCATATTGTCCACGATTAGTGCTTTCTTTGACTGCGGACCACTGTCGTCAACGTTCGAACTGGTGCAGAAAACGGCAGCATTGGGAGGCTGAATGGCATAATGTCGTCTTCAGCGACGAATCGCGATTCTGTCTAGGTATGCATGGTGGCCGTAGAAGGGTACGACGCCGGCGTGGAGACCGAGGTGATATTGGGTTTGCTGTTGAGAGGCATGTACACAGGACTCTTGGAGTAATGGTTTGGGGGGCTATTGTCTATGGTAGCCGATTACCACTTCTTTATTTGAGGCAGTATGACAGCTGCGCGTTATGATGATGTCCTACAGACTACCTTATTTAGATGGCCGTCCACACGTCCTTTTTCAGCAAGACAACGCACGTCCTCATATTGCTCGTCGAACTATGGACTTTCTCCAAGTGCAGGCGTTAATGTTTTGCCGTGGCCACCCCGTTTACCGAATTTAAATCCCACGGAACATGTATAGGATGTCATGGGGAGGAGACTGTCCACTTTCCACTTTGCTTGGAACGAGGTACCGCAAGCAGATATCGACCATCTCATTTTGCCGATGCCTAAACGTGTACAGGAGTGTACTCAGCTACGGGATCGCCAAACATATTATGAATTTTTTTTCGTATTACATATTAATAACATTTCTTGCAAATATTATCGTTTCATTTTTGATGTAAAACTATCACATTGCCAAAAAATCAAGTTGAACAAATTATTCCTTCTGGGTGTAACACTTCTAATGTCACTGATATAGTTATAAATAAAGGCAAGTGGCTTACAATAATTTACAAGGACTAGTTATTCAGTGCCTACTGAGATTAAGTTCTTTTTGAAACACGTATATCAATAGTAGCATAACTATTATTTAAATGTAGATTGTTACATTTTATTTTTACGCTTAGTTTATGTCGCTCTGTATTTGAATTTTACATTGTATTAGTACGTATATTCTTTGATATCGGTCGCGTCCTCTAGTGTGAGATTGTGAGCTTTCTGCCTGCGATGGATGTTAGAACATTTTATGGTTGGTTCAGTCAACTGTCCTTAGTCCTAACTTAGTATTAGTCTTAACCTTAAAAAGTTCAGTGATATGTAATTATTGTTTGCGTTCATACAATTCCCTAATCTAGTATTAGTCTTAAGGATCCTGACCTTGAAAGTTCGTAATATTGAACTTTTAGGACTAAGATTAAGACCAGAAACCAAAGCAACTTCACTTCAAGTTTGTATTGATTTCCAGCGTACTTCAGCTTTGTTATTGTTTTTATCGGTTTTTTCATTTTAATTACTTTTGTCATCTTTTGCGTTTGGTAGATAGGTAAGCGGTGCGGATAAATTTAATAAGCTAAAATATTTATGTTTTTGTACTTCGCAGGGTAATAAGTGTTTTATTTTGAAGATTTCAAGTGAATAAAATTAGTTGACAATCTCAAAATGGTGAAATCACGTGCATTTGTATGCTTCCACTTGTGTGTTAACTGATGTAAAAAGAAGACGTTTTAAGGTTCGGCCATTGAATAAAGATAGGGATATTCATGGACATTTTGCTACACTTGTAAAAGAACCAGATTTTAAACAATTTTTTAACTACACAAGAATGACACCGGATGTTTTTGAAGAACTATTAAAAATTGTGAAAATAATAAATGTCCATACAAGACATACTATTAAGAGAGAAAAGCGAAGTTTATATTACCTGGAGTATTCATAAATTCACTTATGGTTTTCCACGCATTTTTCACTGCTGGTTTATTTTTAGTTTTTATTTGTTTTATCATATATATATGAGCAAACTTCCTCACTAGTTCGATTAATCGTTCATCGTTAATGTTCTCACTGATTTTTATCGCTGAAGTTTTTCATAGGAAAAACGGTATTAGTTTGAAATAGGTATGTATAGACATACCTATTTCAAACTAATACCATCGAACGAAATAAACGTTTTTGTAGGTTATATATTTGTTGCTTATCTCGTGTTGCCATGGCTACGCGTACGAAATTGTTATATAATGCGCAGGCGTAAAACACACTAATTTTCGTATGAACGATACCTATTTTCTCGGGACTAATACTAAATACCGAGACTAAGACTAAGTTAGGACTAAGGAGAGCTGACTGAACCAACTATTAAAGTTCACCACCAGTCAGTAAGGTCGATATATTAAAGGTGAATATATAGGGTTCTCAGAGAATCGAAATATAGACCTAACTATGGCCACTCGACATCTAACCAGTTCAGATTTAAGAACAATTGCATTCTCATTAAAAATAGCGGTAATGGGATTCGAAGCCAAAATCTTTCAATCAGTCTAACGCTTGACAAATTGAATTATTTAAGTCTTGTTATTTATAATTTTTAATCGGTTACAATAATACCATAAAATTGTACAATATTACGAAATTTGATCACGAAATGAACACTCAAAATCTTGTAAAAAAAGCCCTCATTTTTAGACATCCCAAAATGGTTTTTCATTTCTGGACAAGGACAAACCATACAAAAATCTTAAAACCCATCAGTTGATGAGAGATATGTAGATACGTATATATCAATGCTCATCAATACTTTATTTTTGTCAAAATACATGTAAAAATATATAAAAATACAAGTATCTTTACAGTTGCATTGTGTTTACAAAAAGCTAAAATTTAAATGCTAAAACGACCATTCAAATTATTGTTTTTATTTGCAAAGAGCAATACAATTGCGTTGCAAATGAAGACATATACATACTATCAAAAGTTTAGTCTTCAAGTAAATTATTAATAGTGTACGTCAGACTAACTTTCCTTTCTTTAGTCATATGTACACCCATGAGGATTTTCTCTGTAGTTATCGAAGGCTGCTTTATACTGCCGATTTCTAATTTGAGAATGAGTGTCCACTGATAATTTGTATTCAAATTTGAATGCCACAATCATGATTCATTCAAAATCACAAACAAATTAAGACGAGACGGCCCTAGTTTTGTGCGATGGACGCTTAGTTCATTGTAAACTATAACTTTTTTTGATATTATAGATATGCCAAAGCAAAGAGAATACTATGCTCCATTAACCCATTCGATCCCACTGTACTCGCTTGAGTACATAAAAAACGTCAACTTTGTGACGCTATATCTCTCATGTTACTAGTTTTTTAAAGAGATTTTTGTTGACATATTAGTAGAGTGGACCAATTTGGAGCGAAAGCAGAGGCGTGACTAACGAATTGGTTCCCGCATGCGAAACATTATTAATATCTAGAGATATACTATCACGAACGGTGCTGTTATTATGTTAGATACAAAAAAAAATGTAAGACGGTTTTTCTAGATTATGAAACGTTCTCGATGATACGTATAAAAAATTAAATCTAAAATGTATGTAATTAGATGATTAAAAAAAACTTACCGTCTCATGCGTTTTCCGTGACTTGAAAATCTGGAGAAGCGCGATGAAATATTGTTAACATAAGGTGCGTCTCCAAAGTTATTTCTCATCATTGTACACAAATCAAATAAGAACACTTCGTATTTTGTATCGGCACCAGTGTCTCAATCTTTATGTCTTGCGCTATGCACGTGGCGTTGCAAATTTGATTTTGTTAAATGGTTTATATATATATATATATTGCACACTAAACATTTTACATTTACCCCATTGTAAGATAAACTAGGATGGTTCTCAATAAACCTATCGACTAACTTTGATGATAGCGGTTTTTTTACTGTACGCTCCTTCAACATTATTAAATACACAGAATACACTTTCCTGCTGCTATTATACGTGTACACACGATGACCGTGAACAACATACTAAATAATCGTATGTGCGATGGGGAACGCGGGAACTAATTCGTTAGTCACGCCTCTGCTTTCGCTCCGAATTGGTCCACTCTACATATTAGTTAAGAGTGTAGAGAATGAAAATATATAAATGATAAACAACAAAAATATAACGGTAAATTTGCAAATTCTTTTTTGTCAACAGTGTTTTTCGTTTTTGTAATTTTTTGCATTTTTCGTTGTAACTTGATGCCTATCACTTCTGCTTGAAATTAATTGGTGGCAAATTTAAGTATAAATCAAATTAAAACATATCTATGTTTAAATATTTAAAAAACAAAATATATAAAAAATTGTGAAAAGTGGTTTTTGGTTAGCATAAATATTGGTGTACTCGCTTGAGTACAACGGGACAATGTATGTGATATTTTTTGTGTTGAGTTTAGCTTTCTGCCTGCGATGGATGTTAGAACATTTTATGGTAAAAGATTTGAAAACGTTGCCGCTGCCACTGATTATGCTACAAATCAAAGTCGTTCAAATTTTGATTTTACTATCATTCCTCCAAATACTGACCGCGAAACAGATGAGGAGGAAATTGATGAAGGCAATTTATTTCGTGATGATCTGCCAAATGATATTCCAGGTGAATTGGAATGACTTTGCAGTAGCGACAGCGAAGATGACATCCCATTAGCAGACTTGAGAAAACATCTATTAGCACCAAGAGAAATAAAATGGAGAAAAAGGTCAATGAATATGGATATGCCTAGTACCAACTTCTATGAAACTTTGAAGCATGAAATGGATATATCACTGCAAGGTAAAACACCTTTAGAAGTATTTGAAAAAAATTTTGATGGTGATGTTGTGCAGTTAATTGTCACGCAAACAGTGAAGTACGCCTTTCAACATAATATGCATACCTTCCATTTCACCGAAGAAGAGCTCAGTGTTCATTGGAATTCTCCTGTACAGTGGTTATCACACCATGCCAAGGGAGCGTATGTACTGGCAATTAGACGAAGATACGCACTTACCTTTTATTTCCAACAATATGTCGCGTAATCGTTTTCAAGAAATTAAAAGTTACATACACTTTGCCGATAACTCTGAACTGGATTTACGTGATAAAATGGCGAAAATTAGACAACTTTCCAAACTCTTATGCGAAAAGTTTTGTCAATTTAGATACATGCACCAAAATCTCTCAATTGACGAGTCAATGGTCAAATATTTTGGAAGCCATTTCGCCAAACAATTTATTAGAGGAAAACCTGTTAGGTTTGGTTTTAAAAATTGGATGCTTACCAGCAGTTGCGGTTATTTATACCAGTTTGATACGTATTGCGGAGCTAAAGCAGTTGAGAGTCAATGCCAACAGCTACCATTAGGATCAAGAGTAGTTATTGATCTCATAAAAAATATTTCTCAGCCTACAGACTACATATTGTTTTTTGATAATTATGATCTTTTGTGCCTTTTAAAACAAAAGGGATTCAGGGCAACAGGAACTGTTCGAGACCGAAGGACAAAAAATTGTCCTCTACTGCCAAAAAAAGTGCTACAAAAAGAATAGCGTGGAAAATTTGATTACAGGTAAGCAAGTAATTATGAATATTCCTTTTATAGTATATGAACCTTTTGTCATAATAACAGGTATGCTGATTCCGGAATTCTTTTCGTAAAATGGAACGATAACAGTGTAGTGACTGTCGGTACAAACTATGATGAAATTTACCCCATGCATTTAGTAAAACGGTGGTCAAAGGCTAATAAGAGTAAAGTGAACGTGCAACAGCCAAAGCTAATTGCAAAATACAATGCTGGAATGGGTGGAGTAGACCTTCACGATCAGGCGATAAATACATACAATATAAAATTCAGAGGAAAGAAATGGTGGTGGCCTCTTTTTACGGTAATGATTAACTCGTGTGTCGTAAATGCCTGGAAGCTTTATAAGAGTAGCAACAATAGCAACATGGATCTCTTGAATTTCCAACGAGAAATTGTCCGGTATTACCTACGAAACTATGTCATACGTGCAAAAGAACCAAGACGTTCTACTACATCGTCCATAGCAACATCGGCAGGAAACCACTTTCCAAAACGTATACAAAATCAGCTAAGTTGCAAAGTATGTCACAATAGAGTTCGATGGATTTGCGAGCTTTGCAACGTGACACTTTGCGTAGAAAAGGACTGTTTTAAAAAATTTCATACCGAATCTATAAATATGCATATTAATATTGTTTTACTTGTGTTCCAAAATGTCTCAATATATGAATAAAAGTGAATTTTAATTAAAATCTATATGTATTTCAAGTTAGCTTAATAGGAACTTTTGCATCCACATTGTCCCATTGTACTCGTATGAGTACAGGTTATAAAACTTTTCAAAAAATTTTTTTTTTATTTTTTTTCATATTATTATATGAGTCCTACTAAGATGAATTTTACAAACAGAAATACGATTTTTTTGTTTTAAAGATGGTTGGGATCTAATGGGTTAAACAACTTCGAGATAGCCTTTGCAAATGTAATAAATGAAATTTTGTCGTTTTGTTTTAGCAATGATTCTAATGCAGTCAAATAAGTTTCAATATTTTCTGGGGAAAGTTGGTATTTATTTTCAAACAACTCTACATTGTAACATTTTACCCACAGCAACTTCTTCATTTGGAGCCCGAATGGTGCTTGGTTCGTCCACAGTGAAGACAACACTCAAGTAGCCATTTTCGGACAAAAATTGGAGAAAAGATGTGCATCTTATTCTCTTTGTAAGGCGCATGCAAATTTTTGAATTGTCGTTATTTCGATGTCTTCTTCGCCAATAAGATCTTCAACGAGTTTACGAATCTTAGATGTTCCAAACAGTTCTTTTAGGTAAGTAATGCTTCCTGAGTCAAGTAATCCAGTAATTTTCAAAGTGTGGTTCGTTTCTATTCTTACTGTTTTTCAAATACTTTAAAACTGAATAACAGCTGTGAAATGGTATAGTCCCCTTTATGCTTTAATGTCACCTTTGAACTTGTTCATTTTGAAAAGAACAAATTCTTCTTCTTCAAGCAGACTTTTGACTTCTGTATCTGGAAACCCAAAATAAGGAGAAAATGTAGGTTCTCTTAAAAACTCATAATACTGAATATCGTTTGCATCTCCTGACAAAACTTCTGCAATGCGGACACAGGCATTTATTGACCCTGTCTTGATATGTTGGTTATTTTTAAACAAATTGGAATATTGATGGTTTTGTTCAGAAGTTCATTCCCTGAGTATGTTTTCACGATAATTCGCATTATAGGAAAATCATATTCGTCAATAAATACATAGACAAGTTTGTTATGAAACACATTCAAATACTGAAATAACAACTTCAATCCAATGATCACATCACGTCGATTAAGATTTTTATGTTCATTTCCAATACTTCTCATATCTTTTAATAGGGTCCAGAATCTTCAATTTCGTATCTGACCAAGAATATTTTCCATCGACCTCATTTATAAGATATTGATGCTTATCAAATTCCCAGCAAATGAGCTCCTTTAATGATTGAAGGAGTTCTTCTTCAGTTTTAGCATTTTTAAAGTCTGCATATGTGGCAGAACTCTGTTGCTTATCAAAAATAAACCTTTCCTCTTTCTATATTTTTAACCTATTGTCTTCGAATAGTGTCTTATTCCCTGTTACAAATTTTTTTATCATATCCATATTTGTCGATTTGCCAAACCGACTGGGTGTTAACGCTACTATTGCACTGCTTCGAGAAAGGCTTTAATAAATAGCGATTTATCCACTAACGCACCAAAATCTACGACTTCACTAAATACTTGTGTAGAGAAATTACATATTTTCATTGGTGATGTGCTCTGTAAAGATAAAAATATATCACGTAACCATGCAAGAAGAGGGATGCTACAGCTGCAAGTAATAAATTTGGGTCGTCAATGTCATTTTTGACAAAATGTTGCTGTATTGTGAAACGGTCGTAATAGTAATAGCCTATAATAACGAGTCATCGAAAAAATTCATAATTGGAGTAGACTGTGAAATTGACTGTGAATTGAATTTAACCACTTCCACATAATGACATTTATTATTTGACATTGAAACTATAAGTTTGTGTCAAATTTTTCAAAACTCTTATTAAGAAAATTGTTTGTGTTTAGATGTAAATGGACAACATTTTCAACAACTTCTGTAGCTATATGTAAATTTTGATTATGATATTAAAAAATTATTTGTTTTCTTTTTTGTTGTAGTATCATTTCAATGCCATAACCTTTTTTTACAATGAAACTGTCAAGCATCAAGTAATGTGTCATTATGTGGAAGTGGTTAAAGTACCAATCCAATTTCACAGTCTACTCCAATTATGAATTTTTTCGATGGCTCGTTATAATCTGTCACATGTTAATAAAGACGAGAGGTACACTACGCGACATATAAAACCCGTACAACTCTTATGAGCATAAAACCGGTGTTTTTTAGTTGAGTAAACGGGACAAATATATTCATACTGTCACTTATAGACTTCATAGGTTATACATACCTTGCTAATGCCTATAACTTAAGCCAAATTTGACAAATCAAATAAGACATGTTAAATTTGATAAGCCTGACTCACATTGATAATATGTAAGTGTACGGGTTTTATATGTCTGGCAGTGTACCGTGGCTTTAGTGGCTAGTTTCTGTTAAGGAAATAATCCTTTGTTAAAATAGTATATTGAGACCATAATAAAAAGTATTCAAAAAACAAGACTTTGACAAAGTGCAAATTTATATTGACAATGGAATATAATCAATCAGGGCAAACATTTATATTGTGACAATTTCCTTAAATTTTATGACAATGACGATCAAAATTTATTGCTCGCAGCTGTACATAAACACGTATGAGACTACATTTATTAAACCTGCCTTTCTTTGTACCTCATTTGCACTTTCTCTTTCGATTCTTGCTCGTTTTCGTAGTTGATAACTAGAGTGGGACACTTTTGTGTGCACGCCAGGACAGTACCAAGTTTCATTATACGAGGTAAGCGTCAGAAATTTCCGACCTGGCTATATTCTAGAGGGGATAGAAATAAATTTTAATAATTATTTAATTAAATCTCAATATAATCTGTGTATAATCGTGTATTTCAATGCATTTTTCGGATCTTGAAATTAAAATTTTAATACCTTCAGAAAAATACTCTGTAGTTTTATCTGCAAAATGGTCTAAAACCGCTTCTTGCACTTCTTTATCACTCTCAAATTTTCTTCCTCGTCAGTTTTGAGAACAAAAAATAATCGCTGGGAGTGAGATCTGGATTGTAAGGTGGGTGCGAAAGTTTTACAAAACCAGTCCTGCACAGTAGCCTGCGCAATTGTAGCCTTATGGACAGGAGCATTGTCGTGTAGAAGGCGAACAGTTCGGCGCAACAAGCCACGCCGCTTTTCTCTGATTACGTTTTGCAATTTATGCAATAAATGTGCGCTTTTCCAAGTTGTACATAATACAAATTGTGTGTGGGCTCGTTAGTTCAAAATGCCCCGTAGAGACTTAAGTGTTGTTCAAAAAGTGGAACTGTTAAACAAAATAAAAGAGCATCCAAACACAACGAATCGGAGTTTGTTTGAAATTTGAAAGGTACCGAAAACTACGATTATGCGAATTCGTGCAAATGAAAGGGAAGTCCGTGAACAAATTAGCATCGCAGGTGCGAGTGGGTGCGGAGTGCAGCAAAAACGTAAACAAGAAGGAAAAGATACCGAAGTTGACGAAGCGCTCAGCAAATGGTTTGGCATTGTTACTAAAAGAGGTGTTTCTGTGTCCGGGCCTATGTTATAATGCAAAGCCGAAGAGTTTGCAAAGAAGCTGGGCCAGAAGTATGAACATTTTAAGGCGACCGAGGGGTGGCTTTCTCGTTGGAAAAAGAGATATGACATCAAGTTTAAAAAAGTTCATGGGCAAAAAGCGAGTGCTGATGTTTTGTCTGCTGATAGGTGGAAACTCGAAAGGCTTCTCGAAATTATGAACAAATTTACACCGGAAAACATTTACAATTATGTTATGTATTATAGAGCAACTCCAGATGGTTCTCTTTGTTTTAAAAAAGACAATTTAGCCGGTTCGAAGAAAGCAATGGAAAGAATAACTGTTTTATACTGTACGAACATGACGGGGAATGACAAGAAGAAACTGCTTGTTATTGGAAAAAGCAAAAGACGCTATTTTACAGAATTGGATTTCGAGTGTTTGCCCGTCGAATATCATGCTAATTCGAATGCATGGACGACGTCGTTAATTTTTCTAGATTGGCTGAAAGTTGGGATACAGAATTGCAACGCCAATCCAGATCCATAATTCTGATTCCAGACAATTGTGCTGATCATCCATACACCGACACTCTAAAGAACATAACCCTTGAATATCTCCCACCAAACACAACATCCTTGACTCAACTCTTGCACATGGACATTACCAAAAACCTAAAAACTAAGTACAGAACTAAACTAATAAGTTTCATTCTAGAAAAAAATTATTGGGATCAAACTCAACCGATAAAGATGTAAGCAGTAAAGTCAAGATTTTGCATGCCATAAATAAATGCATATATACTTAAAAAGTTATTGCATCTTTTATGTACATTTAAAAAAATGCACAAAGGTAAGTTACCCGATTCATCGATACTTAGCGAGTACTGGAATCGGTAAAGTATCGATGCTTTGGAATCGATACCTCGCTACCCGATACATCGATACTTAGCGAGTACTGGAATCGGTAAAGTATCGATGTTTTGGAATCGATACCTCGCCACTCGATACATCGATACTTAGCGAGTACTGGAATCGGTAAAGTATCGATAGGTATCGATGCTTTGGAATCGATACCTTCGTTATATGAGGTATCGGGGAATCGATACCAGTTATGGTATCGGGTATTGGACGATGTATCGATACTTCGCCCAGCCCTAATGTGTAATGATAAAAAAGAACCCGATATATATTGATTAATTGCATAAACCTACTGTTCATTTACTAATCTACCATTTATAAAATAACTTTCAACAATAAGAACTTGGTGTTGTAACCAATGTAATTAACATGATCATAAATAATCTAATTGATAAGACAACTTTTCAATAAATTGACTTAACTACGACACTCATCAAAGTTTGACTTTCAAAAACACTGTGTTCCCAAATTTATATTGAAATCATAGGCTACTCTAAATGAAAATTTAATTGAAGGCATGGTATATTAGTCATTAGGGTTTAACGCAAGTATATATCGGGCAAGAGCAACGTTAATTGTTTATTTAATTATAAATATCATATATAACCCACTTGCCTTATTTACGTAGCACAATTTGGATAAGATTGTTGAAAAGTTTGCACCATTAGGTATGTTGCCAGATTTGTCTCGCTGAACTGCGTTCGTCGTGATGAAAAAATGTGCTTATATTTTGAGAAAGACCGTTCGACATCGACGGATGTAAGGCACACATAATTAAAATAATCTTTATGAATACATAACGGATCAGATGCATCATCACCAATTCGTATTAATCTGGCAAAATCTGGATCTTTGTTTATGACTTCCTCAAATTTTTTCAAAACACACATACTCTTTATATCACTTGTAGCACATAGCAATGAGTGTACATCGTTCACAATTTGCACTGACTCCACTAATGACAACGCGGTATTTTGAAATTTTTCTATCGCGTCAAATAAACCGGCATAATTGTCGTAAATAGTCTTTAAATCTATTTCAACGGAAGTATCTTGAAAATATATTTGACTTTCCTTAATGGCTGCAATTTCGTCTGGATTAAATTGTAGAACCACTAATTTTATTTTTTCGTAATATTTTGAATAATAAAAAGCTGTCTTCAACCATGTTCCCCAATGTGTCTGAATCGGTTCTGGTGGTTCGGGAATAGCGGGGCACCGCCTGTGCAATTCTCGAATTCGTTTTGGTGATTTGAGAAACGCTTTTCTAGTACTTGCTATTAATGCATTCACCTTAGGATAACATTTGGGTATAGTTTGTGCCACAAGATGTAAAGCATAAGCTTTACACGTTACATGTAAAAGTTGTTCACACTCTTGTTTTAGAGAACGGCCCACACAACGCATTGTTGCAGTGCCATCGCTCATAAACATCAACACTTGATTAGGCAACAGTTCAAATTTCTGTAACGTATCGAGCACTACCCTTGTAATCGCTTCTCCAGTACACTTTTCCAATCTATTGCTTGTTAATAAGATTGGAAAATTCGTTTGAAGGGGTTCCAGTACACGCACCATAACATGCACAATGGAATTTTTTTTCCGATCTGTCGTTTCGCCCACGCTTAACCACAGCCGTTTACCTTTAACTACTGCTTTGATTTTTTTTTCGTAATCTTCGCGCACAGATGGTAGATACCTGCGTAACGTTGTCCGAGATGGTAGCTCGCAGTTGGAATTGTATTTTTCCCAAAAATTTCGAAACGCTTCTTTATCCAGTAGGCGAAGTTGCAACCCACACTCGAGAAACATGGACACTAAATCCAACATAAATGGCTTCCTCGATGGCACACCATTTTTTCGATTTTTGTGCTGCATACGATTGACATGCTTTGTACAGTCGGATTCGTGCCAGCACAATAACGGTTTATCGCACACTTTACACACTAATTTTGCACCATCATAATATAAATCCGGAAATTTACCGATATACTTTTTTACATTATGAAGCAATGGTCGCTTTTTGCGCATCTGTACGTCCGACATACTATAACTTACATTTATAACACCGAAAAAGTAACGGTGAAACGTTCGACTATCTCGCGTCGAAACTCAATATGAATTAACATAAAATGTGACTGCTTCGCTTTCTGAGTTGCGCGCGGTGATATGTACTGAATTCAGTCCTGATATGCAAACACGATGGTCCACTCTATTGGTAACTCATCACCTAGAAACAATAACAATAATGTAAAACAATCTGGAGACCTAAACATAATACAAAGACATATTATTTTGCTAAATAAGCACAAGGTCAGGGAAGTAGGTATACATCAGCGGTACAAATTTGATAGTGAACATGGAATAATTAAGTAGACAGAGTACACCCTCTAAATCGCTAAAAAGTCGGCAATCTGGCTTATGAATAGATTACTAATCAATAATACAAATTTAAAAGTATCTTTAGAAATTGATAAATCTCTTTATATTTGTCTTCATGTATTTTAAAATTGTTTCTTAGCACAAGGAATTCCTTCCTCAGAGAAAATTGGTTTAAAACCACTCTGAAATTTAATATCTTCAATTGTCTTCTTCATATACATATTCAGATCGTGACTTATATTATGATTTGTTTACACAAATAAAGCAAAAAACACGTTATTCATTTCATTTACTTCCTTATTACAATTTTGTTTTTGTTTATATTGTTTTGCCCTTTTTTAAGTAAATTATGCATAATTACTCGATTTATTAAATTAGAATAATTATATTTTGTCGATCAATACAAGTTTATGGTTGTGATTTTCGTTTGTTTGATTTGTTTTTCGATCAAGTCTTGCTTTTATGTCCTTTTTTGTGAATGAAGAATGGAACTGGTTTTGTCGATCTAGTGATATACAGTGCCTGGCAACGGGATTGAACTGTTTTTAATAGGTTTTTAAGAAATTAAGAATATATTTGGATTTATTATTATATATGTATATATATATAACAAGTGTTCATTTGAAAAGTCAATCTAGGTTACTTTGAAATTTTGATAGAATAAGACGCAAATATATTAGTATGCGTTTGTTGTTCCGTAAACGTAAATCCAAATGACATTTGATAATGTCAATCACAAATATCAGTTAGTGCATAAAATAATCGTGCGTCGATTCTGGTTTAAATAAATTGCTTCTCAGTTTTAAAATGGTTTTCACTTTAGAACATAAAATTTTTTTAGTCCAGGCTTATTTTCGAAGTGATAATAAAATTGATGGTTTATGGGTTTATTCAGTTCAAGATTGCATGGTAGAATTTCTAGTTGAGTTTCCACATTTTGTAATAGATTATATACAATTTAAGAATACTTTGGATAGAACTTTAAAACATTTTTTTCTCAAACTGGCAGTCTCTTAAGAAAATCAGGCAGCGAAGCCGTTAAGAAACGTACACCTCAAGTTGTCAATCGTGTTGAAGAAATAATGGAAAATGAACCACAAACATCTGTTCGACATTTGAGTCAACAAATAAACCTTTCTGTTGGTACAACTCACAAGTTATTAAAAAAAGATATGCAACTTTTATATGAGGCATGGTTTTATAAAACGGGATACCTAAATTCACAAAATACAAGAATTTGGAGTAGTGAAAATCCACATGTAATTAATGAAGAATCGCTACATCCAGAGAAAATAGGTGTTTGAGCAGCGATAAGCCAAAGGCGAATCATTGGACCAATATTTTTTCAGAGAACGTTAACTGTTCAAAGGTACCGTACGGAAATTTTACAACCATTTGTCAATCAGTTGCATGATGATGAACTACAAAATGCATATTTTCAACAAGACGGAGCACCTTGTCACTGTACTGCAGAATCTTTGGATCATTTAAGAGAATTTTTTGATGAGCGTATAATTAGTCGAAATACTGAAATTGCCTGGCCTACACGTTCATGCGATTTAACACCTTGCGACTTCTTTTTGTGGCATTATCTATAAAATAACATATTTCGAACACCTATATTGAATTTGAATGATATGCTACAGAGAATCGAACAGAAATGCATGGAAATTAATAACAATCCAGTAATGTTGCAGAATATCATCAGAAATTTTGACCGGAGGATTTCAAAGTGCATTGATCTTGAAGGATAATATTTTCAACATTTGTTATAGTTTTCAATAAATACCTATTATTTGTTATTTATTTGTATGTATGAAACTGTCAAAATATACGACTTCGTAGGTTAAGTAGTAAATTTTAATTTACGACATACTTCAAAATGTTCTCAGTAAATCACATGCTACTAGATTGACTTTTCAAATGAACACTTGTTATATTCTATATAATTTAATCTTTCCTTTTTTCACACGTTCTATTTTTATTTCAACACCCGGTATATATCTATCCTTAAAATTTCCCTGTAGATATTAAATCCCAAAGTTACAACAGATAGTGTTAATTCCACCTGGTAAATTAGATATTTATTTGTATAGTTATAAAAATCATCCAGATATTTTAATTCTAAATAAACATAGCGACTTGTCATTTACTAGAAAATTTATTCATCAAAGGCATCGAGATCAGGAAAGCGAATTTTAAGCAAACCTCATTCTGCCAAGGTTAATATATTACTTTCATACATTTTAAACTGAATATGCATATTTTTATATACTAGTCGTTGGAAGTCTTTATTTGGTTTATTTCTCAAATCTTTCACTCTATTTTGGAACATTTGCCACGCTTCTTTGTCGATATTATGTAAACGATTTATTTAATTTATGTTTTGTTTTTCATAAATAATTACCCATACATAGTACGTTACTACAAAAAGTTGATAGAAAAAGGATCAAAATCTAGTTGTATAAAATAAAACACAAACAAACCGTTAATTAGTAAAGAGAATCGTAATATGTAATTATTAATTATTCATTTGGCTCTTTTCTTTACTCTTCTTTTATAAACATAACACCTATTAGTATTATCATATTTTGATATCATACAACTTTACATTCTCAAACCTTTCCAAAATGTAATGAATGTTTTCTTATTGTTATTAAAAATATAGCAACGTGGACGATGTGATGCTAGAAACATGTGATTCCACCAATTTAGTCAAAAGTTAATCACTAGTTAAACATCAACCATAATATGGAATTAATATATTATGAGTTGTATAATCTCATTAATTTCATGCATTTATGTATTACTTATTGTTTAAAAAATTCCTTAAATTTTGTATACATAACAATTACTTCATTTCAAAGAAAGTATATAAACTACAAATATGTGGTAGAGTTGAGGTTATGGTACAGTCACATATTAGCCAATAAAAAATATGATGGCTTTTACACCTTGTTTTATTGGACGTGCTATTTCTTAACGATAAGTCCTTTCGAATAGATTCATATATACTTACAGCAGGAATGCTAAAATAATGGAATTCCTAAAATAATGAATTGTAGATGGAATATAATAGTCTTTACCGAGGCTCTTATTAGTTTAGCAACACAAACACACCGAATAACCTGTTAAGACGAATTACATAACCCGGCATTTTAATAAATCTTACCTATTAAATATAACCACAAGAAGAACCCCAAAATCACGAGCTAAGACGTCGCTGCTATAAAATTTATAATATGATCATACGATCACGATATTATGGTAATGAAAAGTGGCGAATGTTGAAACCAATTTCCACCTTATTAACGTTAACGGGAACTGTTCGTCCATCGTCGTATCATATCAACTGCTATATGGTCTCCTGCTCTATAGGTGGCGGTAGCGGAACAATTCAACCGAACCTTTTTTAAAATTAAAACATTCTAACGGGTGTTCAGAAACATTCGAAGTCAAACTAGTCCTTGAAAATATGAAGTCATGTCTGAGATAGATTGATACATTTACTTAATACAATTTTATAGGTTATCAAATTAGTATCTTCGATGTTAGATTCTGACAATTTTTGACAGACAATAGTTGACATTTAATAATTATTACAAATCAGATATAGCAAACGCCAATTAAGTTGGCGCGAGGAGGGGGTGCGCACAAGCCGTTTTTTAAAACGTCCACCCCCACTACCCAAGTAATTGTCAGAATACATTTATCATTGACGTTTGACGGAATATAATGTCTTTGCTAGGAGATCATAAAATGATACACGCTCAGAGGTTAGAATTATCTGACATTTGATGTAAAACCAAATACAAATCTCCCCACTACTTCTAATCCTGCGCGAACTTACCCCTCCTCGCGCCAACTTAATTGGCGTTTGCTATACTTAAGTAAAGATATACGATTTTTTGTTCAGAGCCCACTTGACTTCGAATGTTTCTGAACACCCGTTATAATGTTTTCAAATAATAATGCCTAAATGTATAAAGGATTAATACCATAAAATTTAAAAAAATACGATTTTGTTTTGTTACAAAAAAAAACGAATAACAAAATAAAATAGAAATAAAACTAATGATTAAAATCTTTACTTTTTTAATATGTAATCGTAAAACGACAATTGTTTGGCCAGCACTGTGGTTTCATCAAGTACTTACAGCTAAAGAAAACGTTACAAATTAAATTAAAAATATAAAATGAACAAGGTTAATATTACAATATGAAACAGACATCTAAAAAATTTACATATCTGTAATGTGCATATCTTATACGTGCATAACGTATTGTCATACATAAACACAACCTTTTTGTATATTTACCGCCATCTGGCTCGTGTTAATGGACTACACCTATACGTATTTTTTCGCTTATGTAATAGCTTAGCTATTCAAGCGAAAGGTCGCCTTTTTCGGCAAAGTCTCTTTCGTCCGTCAGATGTCTTATGAAATAAGTGCCACCTTATAGGACGAAATTTGCTTTATCTTGTAGGCGATTTCAATGAAATGTATATACAGATACAAATCTATTCATAAAGATTTGTTTCATTTGTATTACATTGCTTCACTAGCTTGACTGATGACGCCTAGATGGCAGAAACATATTGTCATGGATTTTTCCATGGATAAGAAAGGAAAATAATTGAACTATATATTAAACTTTTTTCTGTAGTACGTTGATTAAACTTATCTATTTCATTTTTGATGTTTATTTTATTTCAGACGGGGATCGTTATAAATATATTTAATTTTAAGTGATGAATTTTATTATGTTTGAAATTTTGATCCATCCTCGTATATTTAGGTTGGTCAGATGTTTAAAGCTGCCGCTACTCCGGATATCATATTGTAATAAGATGTATATTTTTCTGTATATTTTTGATTTTATAGTTGGTGGGGATATCCGTGCGGATGTTGGAACTTCATTTTCAGAGATATCTAAACTTCTAAAGTGACCGGGTTGCTAGAGGATAAGAACTTCATTTTTATTCTCTGTTTTAGTAAAATCGGGTTTTATTTTTGTTTATGCATTTTATTCAGGTGCATGTAATGTTATTTCGATTTTTGCGAGAGTTTGTGATCTTGGTGTGATCTAATAAGTATGATATCTCTCACGTAGTTTTTTTTTGTGTTATCAGTGCATAGATCTATGTAAGTTCGATAAAAATATTTAATTTATATAATTGATACTACGTTTATTTTTTATTATTATATTTTATGTATTATTTGTGATAATTTTGATATTTAAAATCGTATATGAGTATTAGAGAAAATTGTCATGTTTTTTTTTTAGTGGAGTTTTTTCTTAAGGATAATATTCTAGAACGTTTTAAATTCAGGTTGGATTTTTTTTTGTTGTGGGTTGAATTGTGTCGTGTTTTATTTTGCGCATGACTGTAAGCCAAGTTACGCGGGTTTTGAAAACTTTGTTGTTTTTGACATTTGATATTGTAGGGGTTAAAGTAGAGGTCAAACTTGACAAATTTCTCCAGTATTTATTAATTTTATATTTGTTCGAGAGTCACAGGGGGTTTTTCTCTGTGTGCGAGTCATATTCACAAAGAGTGTTTCCTCCTAATGCTACTGTTAATGTTGCTTTAGCACCCTATACATTCGGTAAAGGGATTTTTTTTGATTTTTTTTTGATTAAAAATTGTAAATTAGCTAACCGTGACTTTTATTGACATTTATTGTTTTACTTCTAACATAACCTGGCCCTATTCTGAGAAGAACGATCCGTGAGATGGGAGTTCGTGGAATCTACTAGACTGTACAGCCGGCAGCATAAGTTGTAGTGTGAATAAAAAAATTAATTAATAAGCAATCAAAAGCACATTCCACTGCAATATGTATTAAGCAGAAGTAAATGCTGAAAATACGAGGTGTATTGTCCATGTGTACAGTTACAGATATGTAAATTTTTTATGTCTGTTTCATATTGTAACAAATGCTTTATACATGCATAACGTATTGTCATACATAAACACAACCTTTTTGTAAGGTTAATATTAAAAAAAAATGTTTAAGTATATTAATACGTTAAGCACGTATTACGCATTTGTTACAAATGAAACAGACATGCAATATACACGTTTGTAAGTGTACACATGTACACCTCGTATTTTCCAGCATTTACTTCTGCTTAAGACACGTGTTTCTGCCATCTACTATTAGGCGTCATCAGTTAATCTAGTAAAGTAAGTAAAGCTTAAACAAATCGCCTCATAAAGTATAGCAAATTTTGTCCTATTGATCCTATTGATCCACGGAATTCGTTCTGACTCATTCTATAAATGGGAACTGACTAAAACATCGTCTTGCAAATGCGGAGAACCTCGCCAGACTATTCACCATATTACAGCTGTGTGCCTCCTTACAGCATATGGAGGTGAGATGAGTGACTTCTTTGAAGCCACTGACTCCGTGTTGGACTGTATCAATGACCTTGATTTTAAAATATACCTGTTTGTATTGTGTAGATTATATTATACTGGTATACTTAGGTACCATCACCAAGAGTAACTAAAGAACGAGTTAAATGCACATACACTGAAATAGAAATCGAGAAATGCACATCTTTTTATTTAAGAATAACATTAATATTTTATTTATTAATTTAACTTTTTTATTATTCCCACTTAATATTGATATCCAGTTAAGAAAAACAAGAACATGTTTGCAATCTTTTGTAATTATTTATTTACTGTGTAGAAAAATGTCACACTGTATATTAAAATTGTAATCTGAAATTAGCAATATGATATATGTAAAAAATGCATCAACATGAATACTTATTCACGACTAACATATATTATTTTCTATTTAAAAATTTTCTCTAAAATAATTAATTTCTTCTATATTTTAATTATCATTTTTATTAAAACTATTTCAAATATTTATAACCATTCGCACGGTGTACAGGCAAATTTCAAAGAAAAAAGGACGATCGCGATGAAAATCCTTGCATCCGGGGGTTACACGAAAAACGCCAAGGTAAGAAGACGAGTTCGTGGAGCCTACGAAAAGTAAAATTAAAATAGTGCTGAAATATTCTTTGTGCGATTAACAAAATAGTGTAGAAAGATAGCCCTACTATCTCTACGGGTTTTAAAAGTTACTGTGCAACTATATCTCATATTGGAACCGTGATATCTTAATTTAAATAAAATTTACTACAGACGCCGAGCAGAGATACCGATTCAAAAACCATACTCTTCACAAAGTTAACGAAATCGGAGAAAAGGTGCCGATACATCGAAGAAGTATTGCTCCGGATTAAGTATTGCCGGGATTAAATGCGTCCAAGGAGACGCATTCTAGGCGATTCCAGTTAGAAAATTTGGCCGTTTACAATTTTGGAGGGAAAACACAAAGCATTCACAACTTCCCGCCGATTTAGAGCTGTATTGCCGCGCGTTTCGCAACAATCAACGTCAAGATCAATAGGATTGCAGCTTAAAAAGAAAAATAACACAGCGTGGTCAGATATTTTGGAAAAGAAATAGAAAATTGAAATTAAATCTCCTCTTAAAGTGTTTATAAGGTCCTTTCTAAATAAAATATCCTTTAATTTATTCAAAATAGAGGATACTAAATCTATCATTTTCCAAAATTTTTATATTGTTATACAAACATTGTTTACTTACTATTGCTTAACCTCAAACGTCTGCACTCATTTTCATTTATATATGTGCCCATGTTAATGCATTTCCAACATAATACCTAGAAACATATGATATAGTAATTCATTACATCTGACGGTAGTTATTTAAATATTACTTGTGAATATATTTGATTTTATTTCTGTTTATTTAATTTTCTTGTGTGTGCATTTATTTATTTGTTGATGATATATTAAAGCATAATTTAACGTTTATCGGCGTTTTGTTTGATTTCTTCCTGAACGAGATTCTGTTTGAAACCAATTAAGTAAAATAAATACAATGTTCATTACACTTGAATGACATTAAAAATCAAGTAAGTAAAAATGTAAGATTAATACTGTATTAGAAATACGACACTAGACAGAAGAAGACAGAGCACTCTCGTATTAGTCCGGAAAATCAAAAAGTATAGTAGTTTATGCACGAACGCAGCTTTATATTTTATTTAGAGAACCCTAGTATAATTTTCCCTGTTTGTATATAGGCTTATAAACATTTTACAACTATACGCTTCAATTTATTTTTAATATATTATTATTTTCTATCCACCCCTGTCGTTTTTAATATTTTCAATCTATGTTAGCCATACGCTAAATAAACAAATAACTATTCTAAAACAAATTTATATATGTATATGATATCGAACTACAGGGCACCAGGAAATCCTCAAACACTGAAATTGTACAGTTGTAACAATTGTACAATGTCTCGTGATTTGTCAGCAACCAGTACTTACACAGTGGTTTTCATATTTTATACATCTCAATGATGTTATTACGACTTTAACCAAGAAATTATTATAAAATAAGAGAAAACCCATCATCTCGACGTTTTAAATTTAAAAAGTGAAGCACAAATCTTAAAGCCTATAGCACCTATCATATCCAGTAGTTATAATAAGACGTTAAGATGATTTAAAGTCATTTTCCACAAAAATAATCCCATATACCATTCAATTATTTTCCGTACGTATGAACGGCTTCCGAATTCTCCACGGACTTGCGCTAATTTGACAGGACGAGATAATAATGATAGTTTAGCTCGTAAACTGGATTACCGTTATGGTCTTGACCTCCGCTAAATATTGACGTTTATCCTTAGCGGGAATAAGAGGATCGTAATTGCTTTTATTTCATTTATTAGGATTGAAATATTTTATATATAAGAAGCAACGACACTTACCAAAATAATAAATATACGAGGTTTGTTTTATTAATTTAATTCGGAATTTTGTCTCTTAAAACAGGAAAACTGAAAACTTAAATAACTTATTATAAGTATTGTAACGTGCTTTCAAAAGCTGTCCTCGTTAGAGACGGCCATGCTTTTTTTTAATGGTTGGTGACAGTGCACGTATTTTGTCACAAACGTATAATTTTTATAGTATGGTTATGTTATGTAAATGTGTGTAATAATTAGTAATTTAGTTGTTCAATAATTATATCATGTTTTAGCTCTAATATCATAATAAAATAACTTAAAAAATATAAGCGTTTCTAATTTGAATTTATGTACGACAACTGTCAGAAGTTTTGAAGTTTTCTAAAGCTTCGTACGTGCACCAATCTTTGATTACTTAATTACTTAAAAAACAACCTACTATAATGAGGAAAGTTTTTGAAGGTATATTATAGCCTTCATACTTACGAAGAGCGTTCAAATTTAAACGAGAATTTAAGGTGGGCGATCTTGAAAGCACGATTGGTTTGAGTACTGCTCAAAACTATAGGATGCGGTTATGGGAGGGGAGAATTGTCATCAACGCGGTAGTTAGTGTGGAAGTAGTAAAGATTAGCGAAGGCAAAGTACATCCGTTAAGATTCTGGCTGAAATTTTACCATGATCGAGAGAACAGTTTGTTGAAAATACCCCTTCACAAGCACAAGTTTTTTTGGTATAAAACGTTTTCTGAAAGGCGAGAGTGAGCGAGAGATAGAGACTAAAATGAACAAAACAAACCTCACGATAGCCGACCCAGGACGAGTTTATCGCAACACATTCAAGTGATCTGCAAATGATTGCTGCCTCATCGTCGTTGGAATCGCGTTTAAAGTAAACATCAGCGTTGCAAGTCTCCTTCGATGAGCTCGGTTTCCGCAAGATTTTGACTCGTTGGATATGGCACCTATCAAAAAAACGTTCGCTATAACATCTTCCAACGGCTATATTCCAACTCGTTATCGGGATAAGGGATACCCTTTTCTTCGTCGCTTTGTGTTCTGTGACGAGAGTTAGGTTCATCATTACACTCCCAAGCAGGCCAGCAAAGAATGGGCAAAATACAGAGAGGCCACCCCATTGAAAGAAAACAATTGTCAGCGGGGAAAGTTCTCGCGGCTGTTCACTGGGATTCAAAAGCCATTCTCTTGCTGAATTTCCTTAATGACCAGCGAAGAGTTAATGCAGCTTATTGCTGCACTATAGCAGCCAAAGACGAGGACAATCCTTCGAGGACGTCATTTTGCTACACGACATTGCCCGGTCCCATGTGGCTACTACCAACGGCGCGCGCAGGCGCAGCGATGGCGCCTGAAGATGGGCGAAATCAAAACAAAACCAGTCGTCGTATCGCACAATAGCCTGGGAGCTTCTATTTATCGTGTATGCCCTTAATCAGTGGAGACGGGTGTGGGTGACTAAAATAACCAATGGTAGGTAGCGCTACTCCGTTTTGCTTACAGAAGCTCAGTCTGAAAACGGAGAAAAGGGATTGCGCGATCTTACTAGCTATTTACCAAAAACGAAAGGACAAAATGCTGCACAGGATATCTGCAACCTGAAAATAAATGTTCAAACACCAACTTGCTCAAGATAGAATAAAACAAAATAAACCGAGGTAAAGAAAAGAAAGTTCAAAATAAAAATTTAATTTAATTTCAATACTTTTAAGAATATTACGCTAATAAAGAGAAAGTGAGAAAAAACTAAGAGACATCAATAGTCTTGATTATAAATAATTAAAAAAAATTAATAGTCTTTTCTACAGTATACCATACGAAATCTTAATAGTAATTACCGCAATAACATAAAAAATTGTTACAAATGAAACAGACATGCAATATACATATCTGTAACTGTACACATGGACAATACACCTCGTATTTTTCAGCATTTACTTCTGCTTAAGACACGTGTTTCTGCCATTTACTATTAGGCGCCATCAGTTAAGCTAGTGAAGTAATTAAAGCTTAAATCGCCTATAAGGTATAGCAAATTTTGTCCTATCAGTTAACACCATATAATATAGTGACATCTGACGGACGAAAGAGACTATGCCCAAAATGGCAACCCTTCCCTTGACCGGCTATGCCGGTATAGAAGGGAAGAAAATACGTATATAGGTGTAAGTCCATTAACACGATGCCAGATGGCAGTAAATATACAAAAAAGGTTTAAGTATATCAATACGTTAAGCACGTATTACGCATTTGTTACAAATGAAACAGACATGCAATATACACATCTGTAACTGTATACATGGACAATACACCTCGTATTTTCCAGCATTTACTTCTGCTTAAGACACGTGTTTCTGCCATTTACTATTAGGCGTCATCGGTTAAGCTAGTGAAGTAATTAAAGCTTAAATCGCCTATAAGGTATAGCAAAGTTTGTCCTATCAGGTAGCACCATATAATACAGTGACATCTGACGGACGAAAGAGCCATTAACACGACGCCATCTGGCATCGTGTTAATGGACTTACACCTATATAAGTATTTTCTTCCCTTCTGTACCGGCATAACCGGTCAAGGGAAGGGTTGCCATTTTCGGCATAGTCTCTTTCGTCCGTCAGATGTCACTATATTATATGGTGCTACCTGATAGGACAAAATTTGCTATACCTTATAGGCGATTTAAGCTTTAATTACTTCACTAGCTTAACTGATGACGCCTAATAGTAAATGGCAGAAACACGTGTCTTAAGCAGAAGTAAATGCTGGAAAATACGAGGTGTATTGTCCATGCGTACAGTTACAGATGTGTATATTGCATGTCTGATTCATTTGTAACAAATGCGTAATACGTGCTTAACGTATTGACATACTTAAACCTTTTTTGTATATAAAAAATTGTATTACGTATATCTCGGAATAATTTTAAAATTTTATACAAAAAAGCTTTAAATCAAACAAAATTTTACAGAAATACATTTGCACAAATTGTAGACGGGCTTTTGCTTGTACTAGTGACGGCCCAGATGCTAGATGTTAGCACGCAAAAAAAATTACACATTGAAATTTCACGTTGCAAAATAAATTTAAAATATCTTTATACAAATTTTTTTTATTTTTAAAGGTAATGAATAATAAAGGTAATGAAAAATGTATAAATTACCAAGCAATTAAATTGCAACTAATTAGAATTTAGATTAACGTAATTATTACAAAAGAACATATAAGTATAATATAAATTTATGTACGCTACAACGATTCCAATTTGAACAGAAAAAAAATAATAATAAGTTAATAATATGATTATAAAATCTTCAAAACGGAAATTTAAAAGTTAAAATTGATACTAAGAAAAGTATATGGGAGTCCCCATTGTCCTAATTGGATTCGCAGAGGCCAGTGGATGATGATAATTAATATAATTCGCCGGTATTGGCTTCTCTAATAAGGTGAAGGTGTTCGGGTTCCTGATTGCTACTTCTGGAGGGCTGCAATTGTCCGTTGCCACGTACTAGATTTGCCAATCAAGAACTTAAGCAACGAAGAAGTTTTTCTTTTCTCTGCCACAAATTCACAAAATAAAACGATATTCGGCAATTTTAAAGTATTAACGTTCTACGTTTTTATCCGCTAATGCGACGTATTTAAACTACGCAGAATCATGTCGCTCTATTTTCCCACAAGGGTGCAATCGTAAACATTTAATAACCCAACAGATCTGACTTATAGTCCGCCAACGAATGAATCTATCGCGAGACTCTAGTCGAGACGGTAGCGGGGGGGATGGTGATACCGTGAGAAAACCCACCAAATGTTGGCATTTTGTCAAAGAATGACATTGACGATCAAAATTTATTGCTCGCAGTTGTACATATATCATATTTGGCAAATGTAGTTAATTCCTTAAAATCAGCAATTATATTTATTTCTGTGTTCAAACAACGCCAACATTGAAAAATGAAAAAAAGCGTATCGGAATGAAGCTCATTTCGATACTGCTTTCAGTTTCATATTGAGTTCATTGCGAACACAAAATAGAAAAACAATATTTGTGGGTGGTGAATTCTATATTCAGTTACGTAAAAATTCATTACGTAATGAAACAGACAGTTATGAAAAAAATGAGGTTTCGAAACATCAAAAATGCATTTAAAATTTGACATTTCGTAACGGGGTTAGATAAACATATATACAAACATTCTTCAAAATTCCGTAATGATTTGACATTAAAAAGGTCAATACTGTATATATATATATATATATATATATATATATATATATATATATATATATATATATACAGGCAACAAAGTAATTGTGTTCGTCACACGTTGACTACAATAACATTTAATGAAACACTTCAATTATCGCTCGTGTGTGAATTTTCAAGACTGCAGGACGCATCGTTAGTTCTTTTTAAAACCAGGGAAAATAACGTCGGCGCGTTCGGAAATACTTTGAAGTGTCAATAATTGCGGACCACAACAGAGCGTCCGACAAAATTGTAACGAGCCCCCGGTTTCCAGGACTTTTCTGAATGTGCAAGTCGTTCTTCACTGTCCACTGGTTCTGCATTCTACGCAAAAGTCCCTACATACACTGAAACAGCTATGTAAATATACTTTAATATACACGTATATATAGTTCATAACCGCGTTAGTTTGTTTCTTGTAAATACGATAAACTAAAACATTCAATTATCTCATTACTTTGATAATAGATTGAATGCTACTTTATAATGAAAATAAACGCAATTGTGATATATAAATACAGTGGCTTAACCCTTTGCGGACGGATTTAATTTAATTTCTATTTTTTTGGGTTTTATTATTAAATTTGGTAAAATGAATGTAAGAATAGATATTAATATATTATTTATTGTCTAGTTATCACAATTTTTTAAAAAAATGGTGGTCCTTCTATGGAACCACTAGGAACTAAAAACTACTTAAAACTGTAAAGACACTTAAAATAAAATTGACAACACAATTTGAAACATACTTGAGTGGGTAAAACCTCACTAAATTTGTATAATACAAAAGTATTTTTAATAATATACAAAATATTATTAAAAATGGGGTGTGAAGAACACAATACAAGTTCATTTATGTATTTTTGAATGTATCTTCTCCAAAGACGTAGATACGTATTTCACATTTCTACATGTTCGTCGGTACGAGAATACAGTTTTTTATAGATACGGTGGTTACCGACTATAAAAAACACGTCTAGTTCGGCTGTTATTATATAGACAGCGCTGAATATTTCTTCACGCTCTGTCTGAATAATTTCGGCTAGATAGTAACGTAGTTATGTTTGTTTTGAATGTGTCTCTTCTCCAACAGGGGCGTACCGACGAACATGTAGAAATTTTAAAACTTTAAATTACGTTAACCCACAACTTCAAACGTCAAACAGAAAATTATCTGTCAGCGCGCAACTCAAACAAAATGACAAGATCATGCGCTTTAATAACATGATCAAACTCCCACCAAATTTCCCTGACCTTCAATACAACTATAGCCAGCTAAAAGCAAAAACTAGCTAAAAAATATAAAATGTTGAAAATTTTTCTGACTATACAATATTATAAACTAAAAATTTACTGAATTTACGAGCTCAATCAATATACAAATAACATAACTAAATTAATATATATATATATATATATATATATACTTGCAAATGTACACGTACATTAATTAATGTGGTCGTCACACTTCACTAAAAAAAATTATACTAAAAGAGAGATTTCAGATAGGTCGCACAAATCAAAAATTACAAGTATCAGAAACTCGTAATTAATCGAGAATTACTTTAAACACATCAGAATAACACAACTAAAAACATAAACCGAAATTAACTATAATATACTGAATAAAAAGGAAGTCTTTATTCAGAAAAAAAATAACTCAACCTATCTGTCTAACGGATGGAAAATCTCTAACGCTGCCCTACGGAAATGAATCTTTCCAACCTAGAACAAAATCAAAGGAGCGACTACGACAATATACTTCCGTAGTGGCGGGAACCACAAACATCAAGACCACGCTCGAACATTCTACAGACGTGGACAAAAATACACATTATAATCAAATTTTAAACAAAATATAAAATATGTATCTCTAATTATTTTCCTGGAATAAAATGTACATAAATATATATAGTCTTTTACTGTTTCTTTAATTTTTCTTCGTCTATGGGTTATGAATCATCAATCGCCCGAGTCCGCTCTCTGCTGATCAACTTCTATATCAAGAGAATTTTAATTTTTATTGGAAAAGATGGCGTATTTCTCACGAGATCAACAAGATCAATTTCTCCGAGTGAATAATGAAATTAGCTTAACTCGCAGCTCAACGTTTTCGTTACATACTGACTAATTTCCTGTTAGAATTTATATTCAATTCTTCACCTTTGTTTAGTATTTTGATATTAAAAAACTTGTGTATATTCGATCATTTTTATTTTCTTAAATCATCAACACCGTTAGGAAATTGAAAAGATTTCCTTCCAGTTCGATCCTTCCAATTCGATGACAGAATTTTGACTTTAACCATCATACGTACATATGTACAGGAACAAACAGGAAATCCGTTTACCGACGAACGGAGATTGTTTTATGTTTGAACAGTGGTCGTAACGGACGTACATGGACGCATCACCACCACCACCAACCAGCTAGATTTACTAGCGCATATGTCACGGTGTTTGTTTTAGGCATCTGTCATGCCGCAGCGCGTAACTCGAATAAAGAATCAAGAGAAACGATCCACCGACACATAACCCCGACGATACAACTCTTATTTGTTTAACGATAGATCGTATGTAGTCAGATCGAGTGACGGGGTGAAGACGGGCTGAAACGGGGTTGACGTTCGTCGCAAACGGCAGCAAGATATAATTGCATTTCAAAATCTCGCTTTACTTCGATCGACGCGAAGAATTCTAAACGCAGGTAAATTGTGTAAGATGTCTTATTTCGAAAAGAAACTAGACAAGAAACTAACTAGGCGTTTGTTAATAGTCTTGAAAGGCGAATCGAAATGTTTTGCATTTAACAAAGGCGTGAAAAGCGTCGTCGAGAATAATTGGCTATTCGTTGGTTTACGTTAACGAGCTTTCGTTGCAACTACTTGTTGGTTCTGTTGTAGACTCTAACATTAGGTGAAACTCAATTCTGAATATAATAGATTTGGGTGATGGTTGTAAATATTTATTTTAGCTTAATATAAATTTAATTTTAATATTCGAAAAGATGCAAACCATGCAAAAATAATTGGTTTTATTTAAAAATTTAACACTAAATATTAAGATATTCAGAAGAACTACAATGAATTACAAAGAGATAAAATATACGGGTCGCCATGAATGAATGTACACCAGTGGCGGCTCGTGCTAAAAATTTTAAGGTGTTCTGCAAGCTTTACAAAAAAATTTACCTTGCACGGGCAGTAAGAGGTTGTCTTATTTCTTATAAATTAAATCTATTCTACGTTCTTTTCGATTTGCAAATTTTGTTATCACTTTGTCATTAAAATTGTCTATTTCGGAGATAAACTTTTTTTCGATAGATAGCATGGAAAGAGATGTTAAACGATCTTCGGTCATTGAATTTCTGAGAAACGTCTTAATTCGATTTAGTGTTGAAAAGTATCGTTCGGCCTCTGATGTTGTCATGGGAGTTGTTATTACAATTTCTAATAATTTTCTAGTCTCCTTCAACGTATCTCCCAGATTGTTTTTTATTAAAAATTTTAGAAGAGGTAGTGCGCCTTTTAAAGATCAGTTCTTGAGTAAATAACAGACAATTCAGTTCGTAATCTTTCTTTATCAAGGGTGGGATAATAGGAGCATGCGGAAGTGAGTTTGTCCTCAGGAAATTTACTGCAATACTCTCCAAAGCATTCCGAAAAAAAAGTGATGCCACTACTAGATGCTCTTTAAAATGAAATCGATCTTTTGCACAATTTAGAATAACATCACACACCTCTAAAGCCGAAATTCGATGATTAAATCTGCTGCTATTTGGACGTTTGCGTTTTTCTGGTGGTGGCTCATCGCTTATTAAATCTGTTTAGTCCATTTACTAATTTAACATAACTTATAAACAATGTAACCCGCTATTTTAATAATGTTCCTGTCACTTGGCTTTTGACACATTGTCGAAATTACTTCAAAAACGTCATCTTTCAAATATCTCAGTGTTATTTAAATTCTTTTAATAAAATTTGTATCGTATATGTTGTCTTTTCTTCGATCCTACCTTGAATAAATACAATAGTGAGTGTATTCTCTTAAATATTTAATCTTCCTTTCTTGTGATCCTTAATTTTTTGATTTTATATCACTTTATGTTTAACTTCTTTCTATAACAGCTTCTCTGTGCCTGTTTCCTATTACTTTTCATTCTCATTGAACTTGTTATTAAATTCCTTCTGCCAATACAATTCTTATTCCAGTTATAATTTTTCGATTGTCAATTTATTACAAACAAAATGAATATGGCCATTGCTATACTACTACATTATATTATAACATTATTTTCTTTAGATTGACATTTTTAAATTCGTTATATCTTTTGAATGGAATGTCCAATTTTAATAATTTAATAAGTATTTTACTGGTATTGAAATGGTCTTTAATAAAATATCATTTAATAGGATAAGAAATAATACAGAGGTATGGATAATATGGTTTGATTATTGTCGGCACTTTTATTAACTTTTAAAATGTAAAAAAGTAGTTATAGTGGCATAACTACAGTAGTTAAACATATGGTTTCGCGGACTTTTTTGTAGATATTAATACGTTCTATAATACTGTAGAACATTTTTTTGTTCTATCAACAATAGTTTCCGCAGCGTACGCGATGGCAGATTTTTTGTGACTAATTTTTTCACACCTTGGGTTACATTAATGCATTTTTATTGGGGATATCTTCTTTTTTGAAAATGTAATATAGCCTATGTCACTCAGTGAAAATGCAGCTTCCTAATGGTGAAAGAATTTTTGAAATCGGTCAAGTAGTTTTTGTGTGAAAGCATTACAAACATGCATACAAAAGCACAAATGTTTCCTCTTTATAATATTAGTTTACATACCAAATCATATCGCCCTTCGCGCTGGTTTAAATGCAGCGACGATGCCTGGTAAAATCACGCATTGGTTTATGACAGCCACGGGGGTAGTGGGGTGCGCGCGGGTGTTTGAAAGAGCTCTGAGCGCACGTACGTGTGGACCAGATAAGGAACAAGTGAGCGATCGCGCGAATTAGGTTGGTTATTCCACTGGTCGCCTATTGTATATTATTTGATAAAATACTATATATAACCGGCGTTAGTGTTGGAATTACGGAAGCGAATATCTCGGCTTCTACTGATCGGATTTTGATGATTGCGGTGTCAAATTGTAGGGTTTGATGTCCTCTACAGGATGATGTAGAAAAATATGCAAATTTTTTGATATACAGGGGGAGAATTTTCACAACAATATGTTACGCTTTTATAAACATCAGAAATGTCGGAAAAATTATGTAAAAGAAAACTAGTTATAACTAATACAGGTTCGCCCGCCCAATTTTTTGGGAGCTCTGCAGCACTGCAGCGCTTATGCGCCAGCCGCCACTGATGTACACCCAGTAAACATTGATGTATTTCGGTGAAATTATCAAGAAAGATGTACTCTATTCGTACTGACAAATGAAAAAAATTTCATCAAGATATTTAAACATAATTAATAATTAATAAATAATTAATTTCATCAAAACAACGTTTTTTATTGCTAAACATAAGTAAATCTAGGATATAGAATTCAAATAATATAATATGTACGATTTTATCAATATCCAACGTTAATTTTCAAGTTAAAACCCCTGTATAAACAGCGGTTTATCACACTAAAATTGTAAAACTTTCTCTAGATTCTATCGCGCCATCTTTTATATTTGCAAATTTATTTATTACTTTATACATTAGACCAGGGGTCGGCGACCTTTTTCGGACGACGGGCCATTTTCAAAATAAAATTTTTTATGCGGGCCGCACATTCAAATGTAACTTAAATAGTGCTTTTATATCATATACGAGTATAAATATTATTAAAAATAAATATAGAAATAATTAATTTTTTATTGACATGCTATAATAACAATAATGTCAGAGAACAAAAATTTTACCATTCTTCAAAGGGAAAAAAAAGAAAATACAATTCCAATTACATATGTATAAATATGTAAATATAAAATATATACTGAGATCCTCAACAAGTTTTGTAAATTTTCATCCGTCAACCTCGTTCTATATTTTGATTTTATGAAATTCATTCTTGAAAATGTTTGTTCGCATAAATAGATGCTTGAAAAAATACAAATCATTGATTTTGCAAAATTTCTTAAATTGGGAAATTTATTTTCTGGTAGATTTGAATAAAATGCGATTACATTATTTTCATCAAAATTATATTTATATACATTGTTAGATTGCAAATCAATTAACTCTAGTTGTAAATTGTCTGGTGCTTTTACAATATCAAATTTTAAAGGATTTTCAAATATTAATATGTCCATTTCTTTTGCATAAAAATCTTGAAACAGATGACGAAAATTTTCATCTAGTACTTTTAGTGACTCAATAAAAATATTCGAAGGACACTGTTTGTCGTTTTTGGTTAAAAACGATTGCAAAGTAGGAAAATGACAATAATTATTCTTTTCAAGTTGAGAAATAAACAATTTTATTTTAAGCTGGAAACTTTTGATTTCTGTAAATAGCTCGTTGATTAACTTTCCTTTGCCTTGTATGTTATATTTAATTTATTGAGGTAAGTTGTAATGTCCACAAGAAAAGCTAACTCGCTTATCCATTTAAAATTCGATAATTCTGGTATATTGTTTTCTTTTTCTGTCAAAAACATTTCAATCTCGTCTATCAACTCGAAAAATCTTTTTAAAACTTTCCCACGGCTGAGCCATCTTACTTCAGAGAAATAAATGATATCTTCATATTCTGCGGCATTTAAGAAATTCCGGAATGTTCGATGGTTAATACCGCGAATATAATTGATGGACTTTACTACAATATTCATAACATTTTTCAAATTTACAACTTTTGCGCAAAGTGCATGTTGATGGATAATACATCATGGATAATACAATGAAGTTGTAGAGGAGGCTGTGTAATATTTAATTCTTTAAATTTTTTGTTAATCATCCCTACCAAACCAGTATTGTGACCAGTATGTTCTTTGCACCGCCAGTTGTCACATTTTTTAATTTTTCCCACTTGAGATCGTACATATTGAAAACATCTAAGTAGAGTATCTCAGCCGATTCTAACACCTCCTCATTGACCTTGATCGCATGCATTATTGGCGATCAAGGTCAATGAGGAGGTGTTAGAATCGGCTGAGGATGAGTGACCTTGCCTTCAAGGTCATTGAGGAGGTGTTGGAATCGGATGGTGGTGGCTTAGGTCATTCGAATGTCAATGTCACCTTGATTTCAAAGTCATTGGGGAGGTGTTAGAATCGGATCCACAGAGTGGTTTTTTCTTTTATTTTATTGATAATTAAATATAAATAAAAAACCACAGAGCTGTTTATCTAAAATTTTTATTGATAAATGAAGATAATTTTTAGTATATAAAATATATTATTTAAATCATATTTAATGTTTTAGTTTTTTCTTTTTCGGTATTCTAAATTTTCTAAATTGTTGGGTAATACTCTTTTTACAAACTGAGCAATTTCTCTTTGAAGGGGCTGGACCGTCAATTTGTTCCTCACCGGTATTATAGTGTTTAAAACATGGTCGATATTCTTCTAGTTCAATTTGTTTGTCAGGTGAAATTAAATGCCAGAACTCCTCTATCCATTCTGGGGCTACTTTCGTTTTAAATAAATCTAATGGAATATACTCTATTAGATTTGTTTTAATACCAGATAGATGACCATAATTTTCATAAACAAACTTGACTGCTTCTAATATCAATTCTAGGTGTTGGGACATTTTGTTTTAATGGCTGGTTTCAGTATACTAAGCTTCTATATTATTTTCAACAATATTTATTGGCGATCAAGGTCAATGAGGAGGTTTCAGAATTGTTTGAGGATGATTAAGGTCATTTGAAGTTTAAAGAATAAAGAAGAATGTTAGGGTGGGGACAATGTTAGGGTATATAAAGTTAGCTTATGTTAAATAGATGCTAGTATTAGAGAATATGTTGAAGCGGAAGTTTAATGAGGTACCACAGAGTTCTTTATGTTCTTTAATTGTGGAAGAAAGTGAATTGGAAACAGATAATAGTGGTTCTTTGGTAGTGGAAGAAAGTGAAGTGGTAAAAGATAATAGTATTGATAGAGGTTTACAAGTGGTTGGAGATATTGAGGCAGATTTGGGTATTGAAGAATTTTTTAATAAAATGTCTGAGTCAAATAAATTTTGGGAACATATAGATGTAGCTGCAGAGAATTTTGCACGAGAGACATCAAGTGGTGAAAGATTTGTTGAAAAATATGTTAGAGAACCAATTTGGGAGTTACCATTAGTAGGAGAAAAAATTTTCTTTTTGAATAAAAGTCATTCAAAATGGATATGTATTGGTTTATTACCACACCAAGATTTTGAACCAAGGTTAAAAATTGTTGGTGTAAAAAAACAATGTGTATGCTTTAATTCAAGGGAATGGAAGTGGGTAATGGCGGAGACTGCAAAGTTAAGGCAGTATTTTGATTATAATAATGGTATATTTCCAACTTTTAGAGGTATGAATATTCGAATATCACCTGAATCATTTGATGGAGTAAGTAGAATTGTGAAGATAGAAAAAGGTGGCGAGTATGTGTATTTAGCGTTTGAAAGTTTATCGGAGTTATGGCGGTTGAAGGAAACATTGGATTGTCGATTAGCTGTTTTAGAAGATATGAAATATCATGTATTTTATAATGATATGGTCCGATGTGTAGCTGAAAGTGGTGGAGAAGTGGATGTAGAAATCGATCGAATGTATAGTGGTGTAATATCCGAATGTGTTTGTATAATGAAGGAGTTAGTTATGTATTGGCCTCAAAAAATTAAAAATGATGTAAATTATTTGAGGAAAAATTATATATGATTAGGAAATATAATATTAAAATAAATTTAATGTGCTTTATTTTTTAAATTTGTAAGAAATTAATCCTGTAAGATAAATTTTAAGGTTTTTAGGATTAAGTGAAATCGACTATTAAGTATTTATATATTGTAATTGCAGATGCGGTTTTTGTCATTTAGATTGTTGATGTTGACTGAGATAGTTTAATATATAAGATTGTGATGGTATTTAGAAGTGGTAGTTTGAATAAGGCACGCAGAAGGAAAGGTGGTGGATTGTTGAATACTGTGATAAATAAGCTCCCAGTAGAATTGCACATACCGGGTTATAGATTTTGTGGTCCAGGAACGAAATTAGAAAAACGATTGAAAAGAGGTGATAAGGGGGTGAATATTTTGGATGAGGCTTGTAAAGAGCACGATATATCATATTCTCAATCAAGTGAATTGTTAAAAAGGCACGAAGCGGATGAGAAATTGTATGAAAAAGCTGTGGAACGAGTGAAGAGTAGAGACGCAGGTATAGGAGAAAGGTTAGCTGCAACTGTGGTTTCAGCTGCTATGAAAGCTAAAACAAAATTAGGTATGGGTTGGAGTAGGCAACGGAAAGAAACGAGTAAAAGTGGAAGGAAGGGTAGTAGAAGAAGTTATAGGAGGAGAAGGCAGGGGTATCGATTAGGTGGTGCTATTTCGTTTTTGCAAGCAATGAAGAAAGCACGGAATGCAATAAGACGGATTGGTAAGAAGAAGGGTGTTTTAGAGAATGCTAGAGTTGCATATCAAAGTTTAATAAAATCTGGAAGAAGAATAAAATATCCGCGATCTAGGGTAATTGCGATACCAAAAAAAGGTGGATTTTTACCGTTAATCCCATTATTTGCAGCATTGGGTGCTTTAGGATCATTAGGTGGTGGTGCCGCAGCAATTGCAAAAGCAGTAACTTCTGCAAAAGCTGAAAGGGATCAATTAGATGAAGCAAAGCGACATAATATTGCTATGGAATCAAAATCTGGGAGTGGTTTATATGTGAAACCATATAAGTCTGGGTGTGGTGTATCTGTTGGAAGTGGATTATATGTAAAGCCGTATAAATCTGGTTGTGGTGTTTATTTACCTGAAGGTGCTAGTTCAAAAAACTGATAAGCAGTTTACCTCGAAGGCCTTTAACAGAAAAAGATTTGTGGATGTATGTTCAAAGGTGGAGAATTGGTAAATTTCGGGGTATTTTTAGTAAAGATGTGTTACCGATAATTATACGCAAAAGAGAGAATGGAATAGTAAATTTGGATGATGATGTTGGTGAAGGGACTCATTGGGTAGCATATAAGAAAAATAATGCTGTAATAAATTATTTTGATAGTTACGGTGATTTAAGACCTCCGATTGAGGTTGAAAAGTATTTATTATCGAATGGTGGTGGTGTTTTACAGTATAACTATGAAAGATATCAAGACAGTAACAGTGAAAATTGTGGACATTTGTGTTTATTGTTTTTGAAAGGATTTATTAAATAAGAAGGAGTTTGTTGCGATTGTTTTATTAAATATTAGTGCAACGATTTTGGAAAGTTGAATTTAAATTAGAAATGGATGCGGATGGTAATGGAAGTGTGAATAATTTGACTTTTGTTTTGACAGGGAAGGGATCTGAGGTGGGTTGTGTACTGAATCCACCTATATATTTAAATGGTGAATATGAGATGTGTATGTTAAGTTTGCAAACTTATAATTCTATCCCTAATGTTACTAGTAAAAATAATGTTTTTAAATATTCAAGAAGTGAGTCAAGTGGTTGGAAGGAGATAATTATTCCGGATGGTACTTATGATATAATGGATTTACAGAAATATGTCGATGAGCATTTACGGATTGCGGAAGGAGCAAAACATTTTTTCTTATTAACTGGTAATAGTAATACTATGAAAGTGTTTATGAAGGCGTCTGTATATATTGATTTTGGAGTGGAAAATTCCATTGGTTCTTTATTAGGTTTTTATAGAAGGGTTATTGGAAAACAGATACCGAGTCATAGTGATGAAATAGTTGATATAAATAGAATTAGTGCTGTTGATATTATGTGTAATATTGTAGATGGATCATACATTAATGGTGATTTATCACATGTTTTGTATCATTTTTATCCAAATGTTCCACCAGGTTTTAAAATTATAGAGGTTCCGCAAGAGAAAATTTATATGCCTGTAAATACTAATGTATTATCTGATATTATTATTCGGGCTGTAGATCAGATAGGTCAACCAATTGATTTAAGAGGTGAAGAGATGACAATATATTTGAGGATTAGGAGACGTTAGGTTTTAAAAATAAATGTTTTATGTTTTAGGAATAGTAAATGATTTATTGAGAGAAATGATTGTATATATTAGTGAATATTTAAATAATTAAAGAATAGTATTAGTACAATTGTTGATTAAGTAGGGTGTGTAGTAATAGATGTCAAAGGTGAATACTGGATATTTCACATATTAATTTGAATTATTGAGATTATAAATTGGAGAATAATGAGGAGCAGTAGTATTAATAAAATGTGGAGGAGGAATAGAAATTCTTCACGGAAATTAGTGAATAAGTTGTGGAGGATTATTGGTGGGGTGAGGGTACGAAATTGTTTAACAAATGAGAATAGGCGGTTTTTGAAAGGTATGGGATATAAAGTTTTGGTGTAGATTTATTTAAGTGAGAGGGAGTTTTGGTATGTTGATTTTGGGATATTAAGAAATAAAGAGAGGATTATGCTTTAGTATAGAAAGATATTTGTCTAGAGAAGAAGTTTGTTGTGAAAGTGTGATAGTAACAATTTTAAAAATGGAAGTTTTAGATGTTTTAAGAAGGGTTCGAATAGATAATTCTATTGTGGAGTTGGAATATCATAATCATGTTCCGTTTGGTTCACCAAGATATGAAAATAATGATGAGATTAGAATTGTGGTACCAGAAATAGATAAGTATACTTTACCATCGGAGTCAGAATTATTAATTGAGGGAAAGTTACGATTATTTAGTGATGAAAGTAAGGCTAGTGCTACAGCGTTTTTAATTAATAATGCGGCAGCTTTTATGTTCAGCAATATTAGATATGTGATTAGTGGAGTGGAGGTGGATGAAGTAAGAAATGTAGGTATTACATCGACTATGAAAGGATATTTTTCTCATAGTCCAAGTTATATAAATAAATTGGAAAATTGTGGTTGGGAATTTTCTACTGGAAAGGCTCCGGTTTTAGATAATAAAGGTAACTTTAGTATATGTATACCATTGAAGATGCTAATGGGTTTCGCAGAAGATTTTAAGTCTGTTATTTTAAATATGTCTCAGGAGCTTGTGTTGAAGAGATGTGCTGATGATAATGATGTAATTTATAATACAAGTGGTGCTATTAATGAGGGTGTTAGGTTAACTATTAATGCTATTGTATGGCGGGTACCACATGTTAAAGTTGGTTTAAGTCAGGATTTGGCGTTAACTAAATTAACAACGAAAAATACTATAATGGAAATGTTTTTTAGAGGATGGGAAATTCATGAAAATCCGGGAATTCCAGAGACAACAAAACATAGTTGGGCTATTAAGACAGCTCCGCATTTAGAGACACCTAGATATATTATTTTGGGTTTTCAGACTGGGAAGAAAGGGAAAGTGGATCAAAATATGAGTAGATTTGATGCAATTAATTTAACTGATGTGACAGCTTATTTAAATGGTAAAAAATATCCATATGAAAATGTTCGAGTGGATTTTGATGAAAATCGTGTAGCCGTTTTATATAATATGTATGCTAGATTTCAACAAGTTTATTATGGTCATGAATATACTGAGCCGATGTTAAAATTAAGCCAATTTAAATTGTGTCCATTAATTGGTATTGATTGTTCACATCAGGAAGGTGCTATACATAGAAGTGGTGTGGAGATTAGAATTGAATTTACGGCGAAAGATAATATACCAAAAGATACGGTTATGTATTGTTTGATATTACATAATAAATTGTATCAGTATTCACCATTTAATAAGGTGGTGCAGCGACAGTATTAGTATTTTTTGTTTGTTTGAGGAGTAAGATGGGTGGTGGGAGATATGATAAATACAGTTTATGGAATGTGGTTGTGTAGTGTATGGTTACTGATTGGGTGAGAAGGTTGTTTAGTTAAAGATGCTGGATTTAAGTGGGAAGAAATATATAATTATAGATTTTCAATGGTATCGATTTAATAGTTATAGTTTGATGCCTAAGGAGTTGGCTACTTGTGATAGTGAATTTAAGAGGAGTCATTTTATATTCAAACCGGTTTTGAGTTTTGGTGTATTGGCAGAAGAAGATCGGCAAGTTGCAAGATATGCTTTTAATTGTCATCATGGTTTGAAGTGGGAAGATGGTTATTTAGCTGCAAGCGAGTTTGATGATATAATTAAACGATTGTGTAGAGGTGTTGATTTAGTGTTTGTTAAGGGTAGAGAAAAATTGGATTTTTTGAAACGTATTATAGATCGACGAATAATAGATTTAGTATATGCGGAAAAAATTAGAAGAGGAGAGCCAAGTTGTAGTTTTCATGTTAGTAATTATGTTGTTTGTGCTTTGTCTAATGTGGAACGATTGTACAAGTTTTTGTTAGAAATTAAGTTGAAAGATAATAAAGTTGGCTATATTTAATTATTGTTATAATGGGTTATGCGTGGAGTGCTATGAGGAGTTTTGTTGTGGAGAGGGTTGGTAATGTGTTGCGACGACTTGAAATTGATGGAAATTTTTCTGGATTGGATGATGATGATTTATTTTATGTGCCTAAGACATATTTAATGAGCAATATAGGATGTTTGAGTTTAGAATTTGTTTGGCGTCGATTACCTAGAAGTTATCGAGAAGATATTGATTTAATTGGATGTAGACCATGTGTAAGTCATTATGTAATTGACGGTGATGTTGTTGATGGACCTGTTAGGAGAAGAAATTGCTATATGTGTAGACAGAATGATTTATAGTTTTTGTATTAATATAGTGTATTAATATAGTGTATTTATGTATGTAGTTATAAATAAATATTTGAGTTTAAATTTTTTTGTTAATACAATGTTAGGTATTGAATTTAGACGAGGGGTGTGGGAGGGTTTTCTAGAAATAAAGGAAAAAAGGGAAAGGAGAAAAAGAGAGAAAGGAAAAAAAGAGAAAAAAAGGAAAAAGGAAAAAAAAGGGAAAAAAAGAAAAAAAAAGGAAAAAGAGAGAGAACAGGGGGGGTTGGGCGAGCCCCCGAACCAATCCACACCGTAGCGACGCCACGGAGCGCGATAGCGCGGAGTGAGCGCGCGGAGGTGGGGATTGGGGCAGGGGGCTCCCCCCCCCCCCCCCCCGCGTGACCTACATTCGAAAATTTCCCCCTCCACTTTTCGATGAAGAACTGAAGAATTTGGGAATTTTCCCGATGTTCAAGGTCACACCTAATATCTAAAATCATCTAAAAATATCAACTTGACCTTGATTAACATATGCAAATTTATAATGCAAATTTGTACATGTATTATGTAATAGGTCAAGAATGACGTCAATGGAAATTTCTAAAATGTTAATTTACATAATTAATTGAGACTTGACCTTTTGCAAAAAATGCGACGGAATTTTTGATTAACATATGCAAATTTATAATGTAAATTTGTACGTATTATGTAATAGGTCAAAACTGACGTCAATGGAACTTTCTAAAATGTTAATTTACATAATTAATTGCCCCTATTTTCATATAAATACGAGTTAGTTTTACTGGGATAGACATTACAAGTTATACAATGGTAAGTAAACATCCATATTATTAATATTATTACTATATTTATATTTGTTTTTGCTTGTATTTGTTTATTTAATTATTTATAATTCACTGTTATATATTTCTTATATCTGAATAAAATTTAAAATGTAGCATTTTCAAAATTAATGTATTACATTTATAATACATTAATTTTGAAAATATTTTATTTCTTTTGTGTTCTAAAAGTAGGAAAGTAATTACTTCTTTTATGTATCCTGAAAAGTAATAAAATTATAATTCAATATTTGAAATTCAATATTTGAAATTGAAAATTTAGTATCAGTATTTAAATATTTCGAATTAATTTGATTCCTTCCCTCATTTTTATTATTCTTTAGGAAACACCATCCCCGCCTCAACCAACTTCACAGCAACAGGTGTTTCCCCCTGATACTGACAACCCTAACCCTGAAAGCCTCATAAATATTTCCAATATTAATATTTCCAATCAAGGACGTTTTATGCAAGGACTAGAGCAACTGGAACTTCCAGAAGTAGATGATGAAATGCTGTCGGCGGCGGTAGATAGAGCGCTATCTACCGTTGCCCCTGCTAATGTAGTCGGAACAATTACGAGGGCAGCTGTAATGAGAACTGCTAGCGTATTTGTTCCTACTATGACAGAGACAGAATTTCCGACGGTGTTGTCTCAAGTTGCTACTATTGCACCGCTGGGCACTGCTGAAATGAGTAGAGCAACTGCTGAAATGAAAAGACAATTCGATTACGAACAGTACCAACGACAGTACCAACGACAATTCGAATACGAACAGTACCAACAACAACGACAACTAGAACAACAACGACGACGAGAACAACGAAAATTAGAACAAAAACAACGACGAGAACAAAAACGAGAACAAAAACGACGACAACAGACAAATACACAGACGCGACGAGAACAAAAACGACAACAACTGACAAATACACAGACGCAAACAGTTGCTTGGACGCATGCAATTGCTTCTACACCCATTTCTAGTGTGAGAGAGAGTAGTAGTACTCTCAAGAGACTACTTCTGGGTAGACAGGTACACTCTGGTACTGTAATGGTGTCAGCTGCTGCAGTACCACCACCAGTGGACCTATCACCTATAGAAAAACCAGTAGTGGCACATGAGTCATCATCGGTTATATTTCTATCTGCTCATTCACCTGGCAATCCACCGCTTCAACCTGATCCCTCTCGAGATCATCCTCCCTCTCGAGATCATCCTCAATCAGATCCTCAACCAGATCCTTCTCGAGATCAAAATTCACCGCTGCCCCATAGTTCGCCTTTGATTACCCCTTCGCCTGCCCCTTCGCCTTTGATTACCCCCTACCAAAGACAAAAACAAGCCTCCGAACCTAGATCAAATGGAGAACCTCAACCACTTCCTTTAGAAACTCAACTACATCCACCTTCATTAGAACAAGAATGTCATCCACCTCAATATCAACCATTTGAACCAGAATATCAAGCACCTCAAACACAACCGCCCTTATCAGAACCTCAACCATTTCCATCACATCAACGTCAACCACGCAACACTCTCGCTGCGGATTTTAAAGAACTTTCTGACAAAGTTATGTCGCACCTTGAGAGAAATTCGTCAGTTAGAGATGCCTCCCTTGCCCATATGAATGAGCAGGTATCCGGTTGGATCGCAGACGTCGACCTGTATCTTCAACTCCATAATGGTGCCATTAATACGAACATCCCAGATGTTCATATTAATGAGAAAGTTCAATCTTACCGGAGGAAGAAAAATCGATTCGGACAAATTAAAGCTTTGATAGTTGAACATATCAATAGTAATGATGATGACAGTGATGATGAATAATTTATTATGCTTTTAAACTTTGCACTACAGATTGATTTATTGGTACTTTAAACTAATTACATGCTTTTAAATTTTGCACTGCAGACTTTGATTTATTGATATGTTCAATAACGAAGTTAGACCCTCGTACGTAGACATAGACCGTAATAGTATGATTTGGGAATAATGATTTGGAAATATTTATAGTAATATTTGTAGTAATATTTACAGTAAATATAACTGTCCATCCTTCCACCTTATAATAGTAATATTTATAGTAAATGTAACTGTCAACATCCTTACAGTCATCCTTACAGTTAATATATCACTGTATATTACTGTAAGGATAACTGTCTAACTGTCAATATCCTGGGGTGACATCTGGTAAGGAAGTATGGATTTGGGAATATTTACATTATCTTTTCCATGGGGTGATATTCGTCAGAAGAAATAGTGTTAATATGTTTGTTGATTTTAACCTTTTTCATGGAGCTCAATATAAAGATATTACATTTACAGGAATTCCAGCTAAATACTACGCTAAATACTTCCGCACATACTAAAGTGCTGGTGACGGTGACATCGACACCAGGCCGCCGTTCACCGATACTTCAAGTATCGGTATCGGCAGCGATGCCACCAACACTAGCAACACCACTACCTACAACACCAGCACCACTACCTACAACACCAGCACCACTACCTACAACACCAGCACCTACAACACCACCGCCGACACCACAGCCGCAAACATCAACACCGCGGCCGCAAGCACCATCACCAAAGCCGCCGCCGTATTCAGAGGTAGACTCTTGGGGATCATCAGATGATGAAATAATTCATACACCTGCCCAACCGGTGCCAAAACCGGTGGCGATGGCCCCACAGAAGGTCATCAGAGAACTGCTGAAGAGGTATGAAAATAATAAACAAAATTAATAATATTAATTTTGTTTATTATTATTTTCATATTTCTTCAACAATTTCCTATCTCTTCAACAATTTCCTATCTCTTCAACAATTTCCTCTTCAATAATTTCTTCAAACTTTTGTGCTTCACCATTTCCAACATTTGTACTTCACCATTTTCAACACGTCCACCTTCACCATTTCCATCAGGATATGACCCACCATTTCCATCAGGAATATTACCGATGCCAAAGCTTGTGTACAGCTAGTAACTTATCTTTTAATATGTAAAAATATAATGAAATGTAAATAATGTAAATAAATATAATAAAATTTATTAATATGTAAAAATATAATGAAATGTAAATAATGTAAATAAATATAATAAAATTTAATGTCATTTAAAATGTAGAAATTTGCTTTTTTTTCAATTAATAAGAAGCGTCTACAGCTAATATGGTTCAGTATACATCGTGAATTCATGAAGTGCAGTATGCAGCTAGAAGCACAACCATTATCATTACCTTTATACAACTACGATTCCGTATTTAATGAGAAGAATTTTAACCGACACAGCAATCTATTTGGTGGTACTTGTAAGAGAGCACTAATAGTGGGTCCTTCAGGATGTGGTAAAACGAATGCCCTCCTTACTTTATTATTACATCCTAATGGGTTGCGCTTCAAAAATATTTACATCTGCTGTGGATCTCTTCATCAACAGAAATATGAATATCTTAAACATGTAATGGCAACTATTCCAGAGATAGGTTATTTTGAATATACGGATCCGATTGATATGATAACACCGGACCAAGTTGCCGACTATTCAGTCGTTATATTTGACGATATACCCACTATTAATTTGAATATTGTCAAGCAGTTCTTCTCTTTCGGTAGGCATCGGAATTTAGATTGTTTTTATTTAATTCAAACATATAGTGCTGTTCCTAAACAATTGTTGAGGGATAATACAAATCTTTTAATTTTATTTCAACAAGATGGTACTAATTTGAAACATATATTTAACGATCACATCCATGACTTAAGTTTTGAACAGTTTTTAAACGTATGCAGAATGTGTTGGAAGAAATCATTTGGTCTATTATTTATCGATACTGACTGTAAGTATAATGAAGGAAGATACCGTTTAGGTTTTGATACTTATATACATTTACAATAAGTTCCTCTAAAAACACCATTAAAAGGATCCTACTTTAGGAAATCTACATCAGTATTTAAGTATTCGTTAAATAGTAAAGAGACATGGATGATAAATTAATAAATAATTTAGTAAAAGCTCGCACAGTTTTAAAAGAAAAATTGAGAACACTAAGGGCTGATATCGCGAAGTCTCAAAGAGATATTGATATACAGTATGCACCTATATCCAAACCTTTGCAAGAAATTGCCGTGAAATTAGGTAGTACCATTCCGAAGCAAAGTAGAACCCCCCACTCGAAGGACGCTATGGAGGATACACCAGACACATGGTCTGAAATTTTTCCAGAAAAATCCTATGCAGCAGTACAAGGAACGTCTATTATACGGCAAGGGACACCTTCACGAAAACATGTGTCCTGGTTTAGCCCATACACTCATTCTTCCCCGACCAAGCGCAAATTGGAAGGAGTTGGTACTACACCTCGAACATCTAAAGTTCTAGCAACACTGGACTCTGAACCAGATGCCCCAACACCTAAGATGTCAACGTCATTCACACAACCTACATTCTTAGAAGATGACTACATAGGTCACCTGTTGCCAGAAACGCCAGAAGGAAGGGAAGAAGATGGAAGTAAAGAAGACGAAACAGATACAAGTGAAAGTATGGATTTAGATAAATCAATGGCACATGCCGTATCACTATTGAGTACGCGTCCAGCTAAGTCGATAATTGCTAACAAATCGTTGAATAAAACCCTTCTAGAAACGGATGAAGTTAAAGAATCATTGAGAGATTATGATCGTACTATACGGCCATATCTTATCGGTTTAATGACCGATGAAAACGATGAATTTGATGAAAAATATGGTGTTCACGAAGTCGGTGGGGATTTAAAAATTGGAAACAATGATGTTAGATTTGATGGACCCAACATTATCATCGGTCAATTCACTTATAAGGCAACAAAAGGTTTACTAGAATTGCTTTTCAAGAAGAAACCAGGGAAATTTTTATATGCTGATGCAAAGAATTATAAATTTATTCTCAGTGATACAAACTCTCATCGAGTTGATTACGATCCTGATAGGAAGTTTGCAGCCAGTAAAGGTTTTAAATACAAATCAATTATAAAACCTATTATACAAGGGAAGAAACCTGAAGTTTGGTGGAGTCGAACTTGGAAGACTGGCTTAGGTTTGTCAAATAAGGTATCCATGCAAAAGATGGTTGTACCTAAAAGTAAAATTGAATATAAGTACTGGGACGATGTGAATGAACTGTGTGATAGATTGAGGCTACTAATAGCATCGAAGGATGCTGGTCACTCAGGGCACCAGAACGAGATATTGTCAATAATAGAGGAGTTGAAAGAGTCAAAAATTATAAAATAGTCTCTCTGTATACTCTGTAAATTCTTGGTTGTATGACAGTTTATATTTCGACACCAATGATAGGTAACGATGACAATAGATAAATTTGGAAGACACATAAACAAGCATGTCCTTAAGAGACATTTAATGGATGTAGACGTAGTCTCAGACTTTCTCAAACATCCTAAATTTCAAGAAGTATTACAAATGCATAAAAAAAATATTCCTTCTCCCAGTGCAACAGCATCTTCGAACTATATTATTCCAATATATAGTGACGGTTCCATTGACCTTATGGGTTATTATGTAAGTACGTCATTGGCGAAACATACTTATTTATATAAGAATAAATTATATCGTGGGAAGGTTATAAATGTACACTATTCTAACGAGAAATTAACAACACTGCAAGTTGATAAGGAACTATTTAATTCCAAGAGACCGTTCGAATTGGCAGAAGGAACAACGTTTAGGTTGATATACGTTGGTACCAAACCTACGCCACCAAAAACAGAAGCAGTATTTGCGGAAATAGTCATCGAAGGAAATGTCGTCAATTAGGAGGGATGTTGTAAATGAAATACATAGACCAGCTCGGAGGAGGTTTACTCGACGTCGGGTCATCATAAAAGGATTGCGGGACCTATTTCAAATCGATCTGGTTGAAATGATACCGTACGCAAAAGAAAACGACAATTTCAAATACATTTTCGTATGTATAAACACATTTTCGAAATTCGCCTGGGCAATTCCAATAAAAAATAAAACAGCGATTGAAGTAATGAACGCCATGAAATCCATACTCTCAACTGGGAAAAAAAATATTCCGAAGAATGTTCAAAGCGACCAAGGAAAGGAATTTTTCAACTCTCATTTCAAGAAGCTTATGGATCAGTATAATATTAATCACTACACTACCTATTCCAATCTAAAAAGTTCCATTGTCGAACGTTTTAATAGAACCCTAAAAAATAAGATGTGGAAGGAATTCAGCTTCAATGGGAATTATCGTTGGATAGATATGTTGCAAGGACTAGTCAAAGATTATAATAATACCGTACATCGAACAACAAGGCACAAACCTGTAGCAGTTAATCAAAGAAATGTTAGAAATATTTTGGATACAGTTTATAGTAATATTAAAGTAGGTGATCCAAGAATTTCAAATTTTAAGGTGGGAGACTTCGTTCGTATCAGTAAATACAGGCACGTGTTTTCTAAAATGTATACGCCAAATTGGTCGAATGAGATATTCACAGTAAGAAAAGTTCAAAATACCTTCCCCAGTACCTATCTACTACAAGATTCGCAAAAACAGAATATTTTAGGGGGGTTTTACGAATCAGAGTTGCTGAAAGTGAAGCATCCGGACGTATATCTTGTTGAAAAAATTATACGACGACAGAAGGGTAAAGTTCTCGTAAAGTGGCTTGGCATGCCTTCATCACACAACTCTTGGATTTCTAAGGATAATGTGTTGTAGAGGTTTAGCTGATCATATAATTTAAAATAAAAAGTACTAAATAAGTTTGAAATGTTTTTTATTTTATAAATAATTAATACAAATAAGTAGAATTAACTAATATCAAGTTGGATTAAACAACTTACAATTATTTATAAGACACATTTACAAAAGATGCACATAATTTATATCATTGCTAAAATACATTAATGACTAATACATTTACAAAAAATTAGATATCTATGTCAGAGCATTTAGTTCTAAAAGAATATTTTGTAAGTTTTCTTCCCGTGTAATGCCTTCTATTTTATAATGACCCCACGCCAAAGTATTGCTTTTATCAGGGAGAATATATCGTTTATCATCTTTAGACGAGAGAGCAACTTTATTCCTCAATTCCGTGTATATTGTGTGTAATTCAGAACGGAATATGTACATTTTCCTCATTATATTTCCATCATCTTCCACCACAGTTTTATAATCAGTTACTGATAAATTTTTATCAATAACGTATTTCTTCACTCCCTTTGCAGTTTTTACAGTTTTATCAAGTAGTTTTAGACAATAAGCTTTAGCACCTGTTCCATAAAAATACTCAATAATTTTTCCAGCATATTCATCCTTCATTTTTCCCAACCTGGGTAAAGTGGGAGGTATTCCATGAATATTATCGACAGTAAAATTCGATGTATCAAACATATGTAAATGTTCTTTTATATCATTATATACATTATAATTTTGCACACTTATAATCAATGAATCTGTATCTGTATACAATAATGAAACGTCTGTATCATACAAAGGTTTTAAGAAACCATAGAAAAAACTATACATTACCCTCTTAGCTAGTTCCAAAATTGTGAATCCCACATATATAGGTTTTACGTAATCTACACGTACCTTTGTTAATTCGATGGCTGTAAGAGAGTCACAAAAGATTTTACAAGATTTAAAATTTGGTTTTGCTATATACGCCTCAGCGCCAAGCCTTTTATGAATAGTTTCCCAATGTGAAACCAATTTTATATTTACTCGATTTTCTACATTTTCCATCGTCTTTCCAAATATACTATTCACCATTAATTTATAAAACTGTTTAAAAAACTCGTTGGTGGATTCATTTCGTTTTTTTGTATTGAAATCAATATATTTCTTTAACCAAGTACTTTGTTTAAATCTAATTCCTCGACGTATTCCTCGTAATATCAAACCTAAGACATTGTTTCAAAGTTAAGTAATGTATGACGTAATTTGATTTATCGACAAGGTTTGGAATCAATTTCCCATACTTTGAATTAGGTGGAATAACATGTTCGGGGCAAAAAGGAAAGTCATTGTGCTGTTCGTGAAGATTTGCAGGATATTCTAAATCTACTTCGAAAACATAACCATAATCTCCATCGTCTTCTAAGGCTTGTATATCCATCGTCGGTAGTTCTTCATTTGTTAACCATTGAAAATCACTAACTGGTAAACTGAATGACATAGCATAACCATATAAATTCGTTGCATCTAAATATAGAATATATTTTTTCGCTTCGGATGAATCAAAATCCGGTAAGAATTCGTTGTTAGCTTTTTCCATTCTTTTGCAACACATGCTCACACCTCCACGTATACCGCTTTTAAAAAAGTGAAACATATCTGCATCTGTTAATAGTTCCAAACTAATACCCGTCATACGCAGCATAGCATCCCAGCTTAATCCTGGAGAAGTAAAATAATGTGCAGGATCTAATTTGTAATTGTGCAGACAAATGTTTCGAAAATTTTCAAATACATCTGCTAGTAATAATACATCTGATTGTATATATATATCACTATATTGTCCTAGTGTTTTACAATCGAATAAATTCCAAACCTTTTGAGCTCTGCAATAGTCTTCATCACTTATGTCACTATCTGATAGTATATCATAAAAGCACTCTTTGTTGGGTAATTCCGAGAATGAAAGAGTTTCATAAGACGTAACATAGTTATATGGGAATACACCCTTCTGTCGGATTAATTCAAATTTTTCACCCATATAATATCTTCTAATTTCCTCACATTGTTCATTGTCTAAATAAGATGATAATTTCGTCAAAGAGGAATTCATAAATCGAAATGAGTCTATAAATCTCAACTTGTAGAACACGTTTCTTTTCTTACCATTACAATCTATTATATCTCCAACGTGAACTTTTTTGGAAAATGAAATATATTTCTCTTTATTTTGTGCAATAACATCTACATCCTCCTTTTCCAGTGCCAGCACTTTTACAAACAAATGTGTATCATAATTTGACAAATTATGAAAGATAATAGGTATATATCGGGGCTCTTTATAATTTATATTACATACCATATGTGCTGCACCCCGATAAAATCCTGTCATATGATCATGGTCGCGAACTTTTTCTTCAGGGACTGCTATTGCTTTTTCACAAATATGACAGACTGTCTCTTGCTCATATTTATCACGCTCCTCATCAGTTAAAGGTTTCATTTCTACCTCTTTACTTAAATAATTTTTATATAAAAAAGTAACATCAGTTTCTAGCTCTCTAATAAATGATGTGGCTGCATTTTGTCCACGATATAAACGCAATTTACTCAGATTATCATCAAAACTACATTTCACATAATAGGCAAAAGAATATGGTTCATGTTCGAAACATTTCACAGTAAATGGTTTGGAAGGATCCGGTTCTGACGTATCAATAGGTTTTAATATTGCTTCGAAATCAGCATAAACCACAAAGGGAACTCTTAATTGTCGTTCAAATTTATCAAATTTTAATACATATTCTGGTAGTTCCTCTCCGTACTTATTGATTTTTAATTCTGTGCCGGGAAACACTGCCTTCACCTGCTTACAATCTTCATTTTCATGTCTTCGTAATTTATCTTCACATGTAAAGAAAATTAAACACCCTTCACATATGTATTTTTGATGTCCTGATAAAGATTTCTGTGACGAAACTAGTCGCGACAAATTCTTTATCCAACAGTAATGTGAATTTACATTTTCTGAGGTAACAAGTAATAAATTAATATGAGCTATTCTTCTCCGCTTCGTAAAATATAATGGGCCCACTACTTCTTGAGCTCTCACATTATTCTGAAAACATTCTTCTATACCATATACATTAATGGATATATTATTTTGCTTTTCAAACTTATGGATATCTTTTAAATTTACAGGGAAATGTATATCAGTAAAATCTGCAACTGTACTATAATGTGGATACGATGAAACTCTTTGCGGGAGTCCTACTGGTTCCCTTAAAGCAGAAGTAACGGCCCAAGCGAAACATTTGTTGTCAGAATTTTGAACATTTATTATAGCCTTCTTTTTCTTTATTGATGGTGGTAAGTCCATATAAGTGGAACCTCTCAATGGACTATACTTATTCATATTTACTTCCAAATATAAAACGTTGCTCAATGTCCACCCTGAAATATAATAAAAATAGTAATTTATAACACTGTGAGGAATTAACAATAATCTTATTTTACCTGAATCGCGCTCCTGAAATTCACTCATTTTATTCTTAATCTCATCAATAAAATCTGCGTATAGCTCATATAAATTACTTCCATGGGTTATGACTTTATTTCGAGTATTAAACGATTTTATTTCTACATTTTCCTTCGTCAATAAATAATATAAACCATACAATTCCAAATTCACTTTCATAGAAGTATGTATACTTAGAATACTATCCATAAGTGCTATCACTTTCTCCCTAATATTATTTGCAAATTCTTCCACATCAACGTATATGCGAGACGAATCACATACTTGATAACTTACTATTCTATCCCCGAACGTGCCAACACTCTTCTTTACACCATTATCGATTATTACGAACGCTTTAGTACGGTGTAAAGTACTGCGGATATGTGCAGTATAACAATTTGTTTCTACATATACATCACAGATATCACATTTCATTAATTCCACTTCGTTATCGCTAAATTTCATTCTCTTCCCTTTACAAGAAGTTAACATGTGGCGACTTCTGTTATCTCCTCGAGTAAACGTCTTCCCACAGTATTCACATTCAAACATATTGACTTATTATTTTCCAAATATGCACTGAATAGAAACAACACCTCCACTGTACCGGCTCAACTGTTGCTGGAATGGAACGACCATCACCATATATACACCTCGTCGAAGGTCAAGCTTAATATTATACTATTTTATGTGTGAAAACATTTCAAACTTATAAATTACATTGACTTATTTATACTAGTAACAATAAACATCTTAGCATTATATGTATAATCAATCCAATTAATCAAAGTCATACATTCTACTCTCCATATCATCGATTAAAATAATCGTCTCTATTTCAAATATGTCCTCCTCAATTTCTTCCTCCTCAATATCTACCTCGTCTGTATCATCTCCTTGTTCCTCCTCAATATCGTCCTCGATATCGTCTTCAGCTTCACTTAACTCATCATCACTACTCCATTCTAATTCCACTACAATCACTCTATTTTTTCTTTCGTGTGCAGCACCCATATCTACTTATATGTTCAAACAAATATTAAGAAAACTTAACACTTTATGATAGAAAAATTCATTCGTTATTATTTATATATTCACGGTTGAACCCCTACCTCGATGTAATCTTTAAGTGATTACCTTGACCTTCAAATGCCCTTTACCTTCAAATGCCCTTGACCTTCAAATGACCTTGACCTTTAAATGTCCTTGACCTTCAAATGTCCTTGACCTTCAAATGTCCTTGACCTTCAAATGTACTTGACCTCCAAATGCCCTTGACTTTCAAATGCCCTTGACTTTCAAATGTCCTTGACCTTCAAACACCCTTGACTTTCAAATGTCATTGACCTTCAAATGCCCTTGACCTTCAAACACCCTTGACCTTCAAATGCCCTTGACCTTGGTACGACCTTGGTCTTCTCATAACCTCGACTGACCTTGGAAATGACTTTGACTTTGGCATGACTTTTTAATAATCTGCTTCGACCTTTTAATGACCTTGACTACTCAGCCGATTCTAACACCTCCTCATTGACCTTGATCGCCAATATATATGCGATCAAGGTCAATGAGGAGGTGTTAGAATCGGCTGAGATACTCTACTCATCTATACTCTATTTTTAAAGTAGAGAGACGAATTTCTGAACAGACCACTTTGACAGTGAAATCTCATTGGTTAAAAGCAAGGCCAAATTGCTTTCAACCAATGAGATTTCACTGTCAAAGTGGTCTGTTCAGAAATTCGTCTCTCTACTTTAAAAATAAAGTATAATAGTTGCAAAAATATATCTTCACCTCTTGTATTCCCATGGAGGCTTTTTAATGCAGCAAGTTCTTCTGTTACGCAAAATTGTTTATCAATTCCACGGATAAAAATCAACAATTGAGCGGTGCTAGTTATATCGTTGCTTTCATCAAGTGCAAATACTCAAATTGTGAAGAATTTTCTTTTAATTTATTAAACATATTAGTTGATATATTTTCAATACGTCGAACTACTATACGTGCAGACAAACTAATATCTTCAAATTTTTTAATTTTTTCCTGACAAATTTCGTTAACAGTAGCCAAAATACATTGTTTAATGAACTCTCCATCCGTAAATGGTTTGTTATGTTCAGCAATTAATTTCGAAATATGTAAGGACGTTTTGACCAATGCTGAACTTTGTTCCTTACATTTTTTAAAAACGTTTTGTTGTGCTTCTAATGATTTTTGTAAAGAATCAATTTTATTTTGTCTGAATTGAGATTCAAATTTATCATATTAACTTTTGTGTTTCGTGTCGTAGTGGCGACGCAAATTAAATTCTTTGAATACGTTTATAGATTCTTTGCAAATTAAGCATAGTGCTTTATTGTAATTATTAATAAAGAAATAATCAAAAGTCCACTTTTCATTAAATTCGCGGTTTTCCTCATTAATTTTTCTTTTCTTTGGTATTTTATTCATTTTTCCTACGATAAAATATGAATTATTTTACCAATAAATTTAAAATAACATGTATTTCTCATTACCTATTGTAGTGAAACGTCATACGGTTGTCAATATGAACGTGTTTATGTGCAAAATGCACATATGAACATACAGTAGCAAACTGGCGAAATGAAAGAATGCTACACTTGCTAAGCGAGCCGTCGTATTCGCTGGGGAGTGGGGATTAAACTTACGCAGTAAAATAGGTTTCCCACTATGCTTCTGTTAGCGCGCATTTTTGTCACCGGCCACATATCGGCACGCTCACACTCTAAGTTTGTTGATTTTTCTTAAAATTATATTGGTGCTTTGGCGGGCCGCGTAAAAAGTTGCAAAGGGCCGCATGCGGCCCGCGGGCCGCAGGTTGCCGACTCCTGCATTAGACCGTTTGATTATGACTTATTTTTATTAGCGAGTAAAGTGTTTAATCTGGGTATGCATTCTTAAGATCACTTTTCCTAAATAGGTATCAATAAATTCCATTACTAAACAATGGAATTTATTCTCGACTGTACATTTAGATTTACAACCAATTCTTAATTAATAATGATATTTTAAGTTTAAACCAGTTAAAACCCTATTGTAAACCCTGGTATTGTTGCCAGTATGTAGGATTACGAAGAATTGATCACATAGAAATCTTTCCAATTATGACGTCAACCACTATAATACTGGTCCGCATTTAATTATGTAATAGTTTGTAGGATAGTGGTGGATTTTCATCTACATGCAATACAATCTTAACACAACAATCTCAGTATTAACATCACAGCAAGAGATACCAGTTTTAACAACAATATACCGTGTTATTTTCTTATCTTTACTCATACATCCCTCTGCGTAATTCTAAAAAAAGAAAAGTTAATGCGTAGGTGGCATAGTAGGCAAATAGTTACACAGGTGTCCAGAAACTCTCCTGACAAACGAAGACCGGAGTTTCCTCAGATAATTTTAAGACAATTAAACCCAAATTCACCTAGTCCGAAAATGCTTCCTAAGGGAGCTAGAGTTCTTTGAAGATGGCGCCTTGTATTTATTTTTTTTTTAAATTCCTCCAGAACGCTTCTATTTAGAAAAACAAAAACTGGTATGCTTATTTATCCTCCAGAGATGAATCGATTCCATCAATTGCGAATTTCTAGTACCGGTCATAGGCGTCCGTTTTGGGTAGGTCAACGGTTATTTTAAGGCATAACTTTTTTGTCTTTAACTTTTAAGCATTTGTGACACTAGATTATTAAATTTTCAGGTATTCCAGTACTAAAAGGTACTCTTACTTTAAGTCGGTAGGATACACCGTTTTCTAGAAAAATCGATTTGTAAATTTTTCGTTTTTTCTTCATTAAAGTTCAATTTTTTATTTTTTGCAATAGTTAGCTCTGAACTGCCAACAGAAGTAAAACCTACGTTTTTCATTGTCAAATTGTTGTCAGTTCGCGAAGTTTATCTTTTCATTTTTTACTTTGTGTTATTCAAACACAACGATTTCAATTTAAAAAAAAATGGTTTTTACTAATGATGAATACGCCGATATGCATTTAGTTTATGGCGAAATGAGGTGTAACGCTCGAGCGGCGCAACGTAGATACGCTGAAAAATTTCCCAATCGTCAGCATCCCACTCACTCAACATTTACAGCTCTTCATCAACGATTAAGAGAAACAGGTTCAGTGGTCCCAAAAAATAATGAAACAGGAAGACATAATGATGTAACAGCAGAACATGAAGATGTTATTTTAATGGAAGTTGAGGAAAATCCAGAAATTAGCGTTCGAAGACTATCTGCCATGTACCCCACAATTTCAAAATCTTCCGTAGGAAATATCTTACACAAAGAAAATTTATATCCTTTTCATTTTACAAAGGTGCAAGCACTGCTAGAAGGAGATTTTCCTGCTCGCGTAGAATTCGCTAGATGGTTACAAAATCAGAAAAATCAAGATGAAGATTTCTTCAGGAACATTTTGTTTGGTGACTAAGCTACATTCTCAAAAAATGGAATTTTTAATGTACATAATGCACATTATTATTCGTACGTTGGTGACAATCCCCACGTTGTTCAAGAATTTAAGCATCAGCATAGGTTTAGCATAAACGTCTGGATAGGAGTAGTTGACGATTATCTACTTGGACCTGTGGAATTACCTGCTCGTTTAAATGGTGCTGATTACTTACATTTCCTGCAAAATATTTTACCTGATTTGTTAGATGAGGTGCGTTTAAATATTCGGCAAAACTTATGGTTTCTACAGGACGGCTGTCCGGCCCACTTTAGCAGGAATGTACGAGACTTTCTAGATAATAACTACGAAGACCATTGGATTGGAAGAGGCGGTCCAGTTGCTGCCAGCAAGGTCGCCGGATTTGAATCCTTGCGATTATTGTGTTTGGGGATACATAAAAGCATTTATTTATTCCGTTCCGATACAAAATCGCGCACAACTCTGGCTAAGGATACAAGATGCTTGCAACGAATTTGAAATAACTTTGGAATTTTTGCAAGAATTCGGCGTTCTCTAAGCAAAAGGGTAAACTTATGCATAAAGACTAATGGTCATCACATCGAGCAACTTTTGTAACAATCTACCTTTGATACTTGTTCTTTTTTTGTTAGTTTCGTTCCATTGTAATAAATAATTTGTTTTTAATTTATTAAATTAATTTTCATCCATGCCTTGATAGTCCAAGCCAACTTCGTCGCTAAAAATAAGTAGGTACATAATAAATTGAACTTTAATGAAGAAAAAGCGAAAAATTTACAAATCGATTTTTCTAGAAAACGGTGTATCCTACCGACTTAAAGTAAGAGTACATTTTAGTACTGGAATACCTGAAAATTTAATAATCTAGTGTCACAAATGCTTAAAAGTTAAAGACAAAAAAGTTATGCCTTAAAATAACCGTTGACCTACCCAAAACGGACGCCTATGACCGGTACTAGAAATTCGCAATTGATGGAATCGATTCATCTCTGGAGGATAAATAAGCATACCAGTTTTTGTTTTTCTAAATAGAAGCGTTCTGGAGGAATTAAAAAAAAAATAAATACAAGGCGTCATCTTCAAAGAACTCTAGCTCCCTTAGGAAGCATTTTCGGACTAGGTGAATTTGGGTTTAATTGTCTTAAAATTATCAGAGGAATCTCCGGTCTTCGTTTGTCAGGAGAGTTTCTGGACACTCTGTATACCAGTGAAGTATTTTTCTAAATGTCAAATATTTCTGAATTTTTATGCATACACTTTATTGAAAAATAGATAATTTATTTAAAACAGTTAATTATTTTAACAGGTGTATACATTCAAATGGAAATTATTAAAATTACTCCTTGTACCGTGTCATATAAATGTGTCGACACAGTACAAGAAATAATTTTTAATACGTTATCACGTTCATGTTAGTTTTATTATATTTTATCTATTTATATGTTTTTAAAAACAATTCTTACATTTTAACGTTGCAAATGTATAATTGCATACACACAAGTAGTTTGCATAAAAAGAATTTTGACTTATAATAGGATGGACATAATTCACAACACAGCCAAACCTACACCATTGAAAAAGGAACAAACTTCCGAAACATATATGGTAAATGAATAAAAATATTTTGAAATAATGTCTAGTTTTATTTGACCTATAAAACGCCGAAAACCTTACGAATATTACCGGTCTTTACGAAGATCAAACAGTGGAAACGCGGAAGAAAACCCGGAATCCAGTTAGAACGCATATATATATATATATATATATATATGTATATACATATAATTATATAACAGCAATATACAGGTGGTCCTTAAGTTCGTCAAGAAATTTTAGGGTGCGATTCCTTGGGTTATCTCGAGAGAAATAGTTCCTATAAACATTTGTCCTAAAGTTTTCTGTTGTAGAGATACAGGCTGTTTAATTTTCCAAAAAAAAAATTTTTATTTCAAAAATTTAAGAAACGGTTAATAAACCCTAAAGGTACTGTTGAAAATGACCACCAACAGCTAATATGCAGGCTTCTATCCTCCTATTCAATTGCATACTCACACGTTGAAGAAGTCCGGGAGTGTTTCGAATTGTTTCGCATTCAACAATTATGCGATTTCTTAGGTCATCGAGATCTGAATTGGCGAAGTATAAACAAGGGATTTTAAATGTCCCCACAGAAAGAAGTCTAGAGGGTTCAAATCAGGTGATCTTGGAGGCCAAGGCTGATTCGGAACTTCCACTCCTCGACCTATCCATCTATTCTGATATGTCCTATTTAAAAATTGCCTAGCTTGTAAACTAAAGTGTGATGGAGCGCCGTCATGCATAAACCAAAGTTCATTTCGGATCAAAAGTGGAATATCTTCTAAAAGGCCAGGCAACTCGTTTTCAAGAAATAGCCGATATGATGCACCATTAAGTCGTATAGGAAGGAAAAAGGGACCAATTAAATAATTATTAATTATCCCCGCCCATACATTTAAGGAAAATTGCTCTTGAAAGTGCATCTCCCTTATGGCATGCGGATTTTCATCTGACCATAAATGGTTGTTGTGGAAATTCCTAATACCATTTCTGGAGAAGTTCGCCTCGTCAGTAAATAGAATGTAGGTTAGAAATTGTGCATTTTGGGCAATTTTTTGCCGGAACTAATCACAAAGGACTAAGCGTTGCGGAAAGTCACGCGGAAGAAGAGCCTGTACTCTCTGAATATGGAAAGGATATAATTGTTGATCGTGTAATATCCTTAAGATGGATTGATGGCTTGCGTTTACCGTTACACCAATCTTTCTTGTACTGGTTTCTGGATGTTCATCGATTATCTGCAGAACACCTTCCTCTAAATCGGGTGTTCTTTTAGGTTGAGGTCTTCCCGGAGTATTTTTGTTTCTCTCAAATGTACCAGTTTCTGCTAGACGACGGTGAATATTACTGAAGGTTTCCGCACAAGGTACAAGTCGTCGAGGATATTTTTGTTGGTAAATACGCCTTGCTTCATAACTATTTCCATTAGCTAGATCGTACACAAAATGCATATCTGCCATTTCAGCATTTGTATAATTCACCATAATTACAAAAAAAGATTTGTAGGTACGAACTTTCAAATTAATTATTGTTTGACAATACTTATGACAGTTATGTAAGTACAAATAAATGCTGTAAACATGACAACCAACACAACAGTTCCCTAAATCGATTTCTAAATTTTTGAAATAAAAATTTCTTTTTGGAAAAATTAAACAGCCTGTATCTCTACAACGGAAAACTTTAGGACAAATGTTTATAGGAACTATTTCTCTCGAAATAACCCAAGGAATCGCACCCTAAAATTTCGAACTTAAGGACCAGCCTGTATATTATGATGGTAAATTGCAGATCGTTTCATAATTAAGTTAGAGTGTATACTGCTTAAATTTTTTATATCACTTCTGTTGTTAATTGAGTTTTTTTCCTGTTTAATACTAATAATTTCTTTAATTTCCCTTTTCATTGTGTGTTGTTCTTTATTAATTATCAATTATCAATTATTATGTGTGTTTTCAAAATCAAAGTGGTGATCGCGTTGTAGTTTGTGTGTAGATAAAGCAGTTTTGTCTGTTTTAGAGTATTTGTGGGCTTGTATTCTTTTGTATAAATATTGTTTAGTTTGACCTATGTAGTAACTATCGCAATCGCGACATGGTATTTTATAGATGACATGTGTTTCTCGATTTTTTTCTATTTTAGGTTTAAGTTTTGTAAATAGATGTTTATTAGTATTATTAAGTTTATATGTAGTAGCTATATCATACTTTTTTAAAATGTATTTAATTTTTTCTGATAGTTGTGGAACATATGGAATCGTGATATATGTTGTGTCATTGTTTAAATTGTTATTGGTGCCTGCAGTGTTGGCTATTTGGTGGATTCTTTTTTTAATTGTTTGGTCTATAAGTTGTGGTGGATAATTATTATCTGTTAAGATTGTTTTAATTTTCTTGATGTTATCTTTTCTGTATTGAGTATGTGATAGTTTTACTGCTCTATCAGTCAGATTATTTATAATTATTTTATTGAATACTGTATTTGAGTGGTAATTCATATATCGAAAAGAAGCTGTGGGTTTATTGTACCAATTTGTATAAATAGTACCCTGTCTATCATAGCTTAAAGAAATATCAAGAAAATTAATACTGTTATTAACTTCTTCTTCAATAGTGAATTTTAATTTGTTGTCAAAATTGTTGAACTTATTTAAAAGATAGTTTATTTTATTAGTCGGAATACATGTTATTATGTCATCTTCATATCTTTTGAAGAAAATAGGGTGAAAATCTAATGAATTGATAACGTTTTGTTCCAAATGTTCCATTACCAGATTTGCAATAGGAGCAGCTAGAGGAGAGCCCATGGCAATACCAAATGTTTGACTATAAAAAGAATTTTTGTACTGAAAATATGTGTTGTCGAGACAAAAGTGTATACCTCTAATAAATTCGTTTTTATTTAGTGATGTGTGTGGACTAATTTCATCCCATTTGGAATCTATTATGTTTATAGCAAGATCTGTAGGAATGTTAGTATATAAAGATTCTACATCAAGTGATATAAGTTTGTGATTAGTTGGTACTTTTTGTTCCTTGATGAAATTTTGAAATTGCCATGAGTCTTTGGTATGATATTCCATTTTTCCTAACATCTTAGATATGCTATCGCCTAGGAATTTTACTATATTATAAGTAGGGGCTTGTATGTTAGATACTATTGGTCTTAAAGGGATATTATTTTTTGTGGATTTTTGGTAAACCATATATTGATGGAGGTTGGGAATTAAAAATGCGAAGTTTGTTTTTAGTGTTGAAATCTATTAGGTTTGTCTATGCCATTTATTTCTTAAGTTATTATTTTCTTTTTGAGTTTTCTCTGTTGGATTATTTCTTTCTTTTTTATAGGTGAGTTTATCGTCTAATAGTTTTTCTATTTTTTACTCATATTCCTCTTTAAGAATGATCACTGTTTTATTTGATTTATCTGCTGTTGTTATTATAATGTGAAGGTTGTCTTGGACAAATCTTTTTGTTTCTTTAATGAACTTATTTATATAGGTATAGATTAGATACATGTTTTTTATTATTTAGTTTCTTATGTTTATGGTTAGTGATTATATTACAGATTTTGTTACGTATTTCATTTTGTTTGTCTTGTGGTAAATTTTGTATTCCTGTTTCGATGTTAGCTATATAGTCATTAATGGGTATTTTATTAGGTGGCATATTAAATTTGGGTCCTAGGCTAAGTATGTATTTAACATTATCCGGAATATTTATATTGGTCAAATTGATAATCCAGTTATTGTTAATTTTGTAATTGATCTCTAAGTGTTGTTTCTTTATTAGTTTCTTTATTAGTTTCTCTACTTTGTTTTTTAATTTATTTTTGTTTGTTAGGAAATGATTATTGTAAATTTTAGATTCTATTTTTTCGAAGCTGTTTAGAATTTGAGGAGACAATTTCTGTATGATAATATTTTTCAAGTTTGAAATAATTTGATTGAATGTATTAATGTCACAAATGGTTTGGGATATTGTAATGTTTAAAATTTGTTTAAGAAAATTAATACTGGTAGCCGTAACTTTGTGGTAATTCATTTTGAAAATAAAATAAAATAAAACAATAACTTTGTTATATATACCACTTTATTATGAACCACTTTATTATGAATAAAGTGGTATATATAACAAAGTTATTGTTTTATTTTATTTTATTTTTAAAATTTGTAGGTAACAGGAATTCATAATTTTTTGAAATTTAGTTTTTAGTTTTGAAATTGTGAAATGAAATCTGTCAAGTTTTTTCATTTTTATAAATGTAGGTGTTATTTGTAACGATCTGCATCTTACCAAAAAGTTTCTTCTGTTGATCTGATTTGCCAGTTTTTTTCTGATTTTGATGTATTCTTTGATGATTTTACGATCTTCTTCGTTTATGTAATTGTATACTTCATGATGTAATTGTTCCATTTTATTAGCACTACACGCCTTCTGCTAAGTATAAAGATAATTATTTCGTGACCTTAGTATGTTATGGTAAATTCAAATTGTAGGCGATTTAAGGTCTGGTTTTACTTCAAAAACTATATATTTAAAACAATCCTACATGTACATGTTTCGGCTGATGATGCCTTTCTCAAAGAATACAAAATATAAATGACAGTATATTAATGTCATACATTTGTAGTTGCTATGGATAAAATAATTCAAAGATACATTCCAATTTAATAATAATAAATAATGCATTGGTATTTTCAAATGGATAAACAACAAAAACAGGGAAACACAAGACATGAGTTATTATTATGTATGCGCCCGTGGAGCGACTTAAGATGCAAAGCTGTCGGCATTCGCCTTAAACGAGAAGGAAAACCACGAAAACCTACTCGGACAACCAGACAGGAATCAAAACACGGAACAGTCAGTATGATAAGCAAATGTATAGATTTTTAAATACCATGAGATATATAATTATATAACAGCAATATATATTATGATAAGACATGATTTATTATTATTAAATTGGAATGTATTTTTGAATTATTTTATCCATAGCAACTACAAATGTATGACAATATACTGTCATTTATATTTTGTATTTCTTGAGAAAGGCATCATTAGCCGGAACATGTACATGTAGGATTGTTTTAAATATATAGTTTTTGAAGTAAAACCAGACCTTAAATCGCCTACAATTTGAATTTACCATATATATATATATATATATATATATATATATATATATATATATATATATATATATATACAACGTGTTCACACTTAAACCCGCACCATTGGTAACTCCGTTATTATTGGAGCTAGGAAGTCGTCCAAATTAGCAAACTAGTAGGATTTTTCCTGGCGGTTACGACGATGAAAACAAAAAAACTATTGAGCGTCGCGTTTTTCAGATATTTGACAAAATGTAATTTTTAAAATGGAACACCCTATTTATTTTTATGCGGTTGAATAAAGAATTTAGTTCTGAATAAAAATGTTTCAATACATTATCTCAAAAAAATTGAAAATAAAAAAGTTATCACGTGATTTCTTAATCATTGCATTTACTTTATCACTAAAACGTAATTATATAATGAAACAGATATGTAAAATACATATCCGTCACTGTAAACATGGACAAACACCTCGTATTTTTAGCATTTACTTCTGTTCAATACATATGTTTCATCCACCTAGGCCTCATCGGTTGAACTAGTGAAGCAATGTGTATACAAATTAATACAGATCTGTTAAACAACGGATCTGTATCTGTATCTACATTTACGCTAAAATCGTCTCCAAGCTATAACCAGTTTCGTTCTATCAGGCGACACCAATTTAATCAGTGACATCTGACGGAAGAAAGCGACTAGGCCAGAAAAGGCGATCTTCCGCTCGAATAGCAATGCTATTACGAAAAAAAGCGGAAAAATACGTATATTGGTGCTGTCCATTAACACGCGCCAGATGGCGGTAAATATACAAAAAAGGGATACTTATCAATACGTTTTTGCCGTAGTTATATAATGAAACAGATATGCAAAATACAATGTTTACAGTGACGGATATGTATTTTGCATATCTATTTCATTATATAACTACGGCAAAAACGTATTGATAAATATCCCTTTTTTGTATATTTACCGCCATCTGGCGCGTGTTAATGGACAGCACCAATATACGTATTTTTCCGCTTTTTTTCGTAATAGCATTGCTATTCGAGCGGAAGATCGCCTTTTCTGGCCTAGTCGCTTTCTTCCGTCAGATGTCACTGATTAAATTGGTGTCGCCTGATAGAACGAAACTGGTTATAGCTTGGAGACGATTTTAGCGTAAATGTAGATACAGATACAGATCCGTTGTTTAACAGATCTGTATTAATTTGTATACACATTGCTTCACTAGTTCAACCGATGAGGCCTAGATGGCTGAAACATATGTATTGAACAGAAGTAAATTCTAAAAATACGAGGTGTTTGTCCATGTTTACAGTGACGGATATGTATTTTGCATATCTGTTTCATTATATAACTACGGCAAAAACGTATTGATAAATATCCCTTTTTTGTACTAAAACGTAAGTTTTCAAATGAGATACCGTGCATTTTTAGGGATTTAGGATTTGTTTTTAGGGATGCCTAACGAAATTTGTAATTAAATAATATGTACCGATTATTGTAGACTATTCTCTTGTTGAACGGATGAAAAAATTTTTGTATAGGTCCGAGGAGGTTTGTTCATAATATTCTTAAATGAATTCAAACGAAACGTTGTGTTTTTAACGAAATTTATTTTGATTTTGTCCACGAAACTTAAGAATAACAAATAAAAGAATAATGAACACTATCAATCAACATACATAACTAAAATAATTGTTCGAAGGTACCACCTTCTTGGTCCAGAGACTTGGGGGCTCTTTTCTGAGTGCAGCGCGTGGCTTTGAGAAGGGTCCTTCCATCAATATTCCGAATAATGGCCGTAATGCTATTTTGAAGTTCTTCCACATTTTGGTAACGATGTTTGTAAATTTCATTTTTCACTCGGCCTCATAAAAAAATTTTTAGCGGAGTTAGATCTGGTGAGCGTGGGGGCCACAGAACTGGTCCATGAGTTCCAAACCAACGGGGTCCAAACATTCTCTCCAGTAATGCGTTAACGGTATGGTGATTATGAGCCGGTGCACCGTCTTGTTGGAAGTATATCCGCGGCCTATCCATCAAATTCACGTTGTCCACGAAATCTTCCAATACATGAGACATAAAGTCCTCATATATCTCTCCCGTCAATGAGCCGCGGTCAAAAAAAGGACCCACAATTTTATATCCAATCATACCACACCAAACATTAAGGCTGAACCGATGTTGTGGATTAGTGGGATGAGCCAAAAAAGGATTTTCCCGACTCCAAAAATGATAGTTTTTTCGATTAAACATTCCCTTATTAGAGAAGTTACTCTCATCCGACCATAAAACATATCGAGGAAAATTTGGATCTTCTTCACATTTATGAAGGAATCATTCACAAAATTCCATTCTTCTTATATCATCATTAAGATGCAAAGTTTGTACTGGCCGATATTTGTATGGCTCAAAATTATATTTTTTCAAAATTTTATGAATCGTTCCCAATGAAAGGTCTATTTCTCTGCCAATTCTCTAATTGAATTGTTAGGATGCGCCTCAAAATATCCCAGTACATTTATCTTTACCTCCTCACTAACCACAAATTGCTTCTTCGTTCTATTCTTCTTGAAAACCTCTTCGTTTCGCCGAAATTGTCTGTATAATTCCAAGAAATATCTTCTTTGAGGAATCGCGCGCTCGGGAAACATTGCACTATAATGTTCGCGAGCTCTAATAGTGTTTTTTCTCTGAAATATGTAAGCTTCCATAATATCACATTTTTCCTTATGTGTGAAAACCATTTTTATTAGAAGAAAACACGAAGAAAAAAGCAAAATAACAATGCGAATTTTAAAACACCGACAGATTAATTTGACGGATTGTTATTGAATATTTTTTTTTTTTTTTGATTGGTGCCTACTTGATCTAAATTGTAACAACTATTGTAATGTAGGTTAATTTCAATTTCTCTTTCCTTTTTTTCTGAGTGGAGTTTTAAATTATACTGTGTCCCATTTTAAAATGGGTATTTTTCTGATTATCTCGGGTATATGCCCCTTTAAAGAAATCACGTGATAACTTTTTATTTTCAATTTTTTTGAGATAATGTATTGAAACATTTTTGTTCAGAACTAAATTCTTTATTCAACCGCATAAAAATATACAGGATGTTCCATTTTAAAAATTACATTTTGTAAAATATCTGAAAAACGCGACGTTGAATTGTTTTTTTTTGTTTTTATCGTCGTAACCGCCAGGAAAAATCCTACTACTTTGCTAATTTGGACGACTTCGTAGCTCCAATAATAACGGAGTTACCAATGGTGCGGGTTTAAGTGTGAACAGCCTATATATATATATATATATATATATATATATACATATATATATATTCCGTATAGTATGAGTGAAGACACAAACAAAATACAGTTTCTAGAGATGAGGCAGTGCCACCTCTGGAAACACTTCGTTAGTTCTGCATTGGTAATGTAGACAAAGCGAGTACTTCGGCCGTCTGACAATATGCAGCGCTGTATGTAGTTCTACGCTTGGTCTTAATAATTTCTGTGAGATAGCGAAGTCGTTCTTTTTTGTGAATGTGTCTGAAGATATCCTTTCTCTAGCAGGGGCGTACTGTAGAAAGATGAAATACGTATCTGCGTCTCTGGGGAGGGATATGATCGGACACGTTCACAAAAAATATTAATATTGAACTTGTATTTGTATTCTTCACACAAGATTTTTAATAATATTTTATATTATTAAAAATACTTTTGTATAATAATAGATTGCTTGAACTAAGAGTAGCGGATTTATAGAATAGTTATTTTATTTGCATTAAAATAGATATGTAGTAGGACATGGATCTCGCTCCTCGAAACATAAATGTATGACTAGTTGCCTACTATGTTGCTAATGAAATGACAATTTTTTTTACAGTTACACATAGGAAAATGTATGGGTAATAATAAAAAAGAACCCGGTATATGTTAATAGTAAATCATGATCCTTTAAAAAATACAATAAGTATAGTCCTTATCGGTGAATGTTCCTAGCGTCCCATATATGTATGTATGTACGTAGCTCAACTCCAAACGTGTGCCTCTTTCTTCTTCGACCAAAATCCGAGGTAAATGCAGGCGGCGATATGCATATTTGATATGATTTTAATGTGTCTCGAGTCGTAAGCCTCTTATGTGGCATATTGCCGGTACTGCCGCTGCACCCGTGTGTCCCATGAATAAATTATATCAAATATCTATCAGGCGCGGGACTGGCAAAGCCGATCAGATTGGCCCTTTGATGTGTGTCAGAGCTATCATCCCTTCGGTACCCGTACACACCCGCGCGGCTCTCTGCGGCAGATTATTCCTATTTTCTTTCCTACTTAGCAGAACTGTGTCTGTACTATACTTTCGTGTATATACACGCAGGTATTTTATTTTTTTCTTGCTGCGGAAACGAAAGGGCGGAAGGATGAGGACAGGACCAAGCACGGTAAATAAGCTACGAAAGAAAAGGGGAAAAATGAAAGACGTTAGATGTTTACTTGCTTGCTTACAAAAAAATAAAATCCCAAATACATAAGTAATCGTGTATGGTATTAAGTTTCCTCGGTATTTTGGATTTTTCTTGAGAAGTTGAATTGGAAATTGCGATTCTGATGTTAAAAAAAGAAATTTTCACGACAGAAGCATATATACAGGCTGTTTATGATTTTCGTTTTCTGCATTGAATATAACACTGATATTTATTTAGACCAAGATTAACTTAAGATGTGATAATTTCAAGTGAATTAAATATGAATTTTGCCTAAAATTACAATTTGAGAAGTGTTTAAAGAAATACGAATGAATACTGCTGGGAAATTTTTTTAAATAAAGTGATTTGGTGGTGGTAATAATAATCGACAGTAAATACTACACTCACAGACCAAAAATATTGCATATTTTTATAACACTTATGCACTTTTTTTGCTAAATGTATTATTTTGAAGTCTTCTACGTATATTAGTACAGTTTTTCTTACATATGATAGCGTTAGAACAGATTAGTGGATGATTGAATAAAAGATGGTGATTTAGTTAGAACATTTAATTAAAAAGAGCGACAATAACGACAACATAATTTCTTGTTTAGGTCACATAAAGATGAATTAGTAATGGGTATTACCTCCCCTAACTCTAATTACAGCTTTCATTCTTCTGAGCATGCTTCGCAGAAGATCTTTAATGGTTTCATACGAAATTATATTCCATTCTTCGCGAGTTGCATTTCGTAATGTTTCAATTGAATTAGGGACTGGATTTCGAGCTCGTATACGGCGTTTGAGAATAGGTGTTCAATCGGGTTTAAGTCGGGACTTAATGGAGGCCAATCTAATGACGCAATCCCGACTTGCTTAAAATGCTGGAGCACTATACCGGCTACATGTGGCCGGGCATTATCCTGCATTAATACAAATCTGTCATACCCAATAAAGCCGATAAATGGTAAAACATGTTCTTCAATAATGTTTCGAAGGTACCAGTCTGCATCCATTCTCAAATTAACATTAACAAGCGCTGTGCGACCTTCCCAACTGATGCCACCCCATAGCATAATGGAACCTCCACCAAAGCTAACGGTTTGCACAAGATTACATGCAGCGTATCGTTCTCCATTTCTTCTATAGACTCGATCACGTCCACCTGGCTTCCACAATTGTATTCTACTCTCATCTGTAAAAAGAATTCTGTTCCATTCCGGTTCACCCCAATCAGCATAAGCTCGTGCAAACTGTAACCGGGCGGTTTTGTGATGTGGGAGAAGCCGAGCGACTTTAGTAGGACGTTTTGGATTTAAAACAGCTTCCTTAAGTCTTCTTCTTACTGTTTTTACACTTACATTAACTTGCCTTGTATTCAATAATTCATTTTTTTAGTTGTGGAGCTGTAAATGTACGATTTTCTAAAGCTTGGAGTGCACATATCGGTCATCCCTTTGCGTCGTACACCTTTTACGCCCTTGTCCATATCGCCTTCTGTATTCCCCAGTTTCTTCAAATCTTTGTAGAACACGAGAGACCGTCGATTGATTTATTCCCAGTATTTGTGCAACATCTTTTTGCTTGCGACCCTCGTTAGCTAGACTAACAATTTTAACAGCCTCTAATTCATTTAGATATGGCATTTTACTAACAAAAAATTCAGAATCAACGCACAATGCACTAGAAACGTCACTCTGATAATGTAAAACAAAAGATAATCATTCTGACTCACCAACGCACACTATCAAATATTGCCCTAATTGTAAAATTTTGCTAACTCACCCATAATTATACAAATCTAAGCATTTTTGTATATCCACCTGTGTTATAACTAGAGCAGACCAATTTCCGTGCGCGCCATGTGCGCCGATGTGAGGATGATTGTATTGCATCAGAACTAATAAAAAGCATTCAGTATGTGTTTGGTACTTGCTTAGACTGCATGTAAGTGTAAACATACGTAATAAAATGTCGTCTACACATAAATCGAGAAAACGACCGTTTTCAGACGAAGTGAATAAGTTTATTATAGATTTCCCGGACTTAATATACGATGGCTCAAAAATTAAATGTTTAGTGTGCAATACATAACTAATGTGTTGATCAAAAACACATTGTAAACAACACGAAAGCAGTTCGAAGCACAATAATAACAAAATTAATCGACAACAGTTTATACATTAACTATGTGTAACTATGATTGTGTGTACACTGCCGTTTACCTTGTTAAGTAATTATTTATTTATTTCATTTTGGAATAAATACGCGAATCAAACATTACCGAGCACGACAACGTTACGAAGGAATTTACCGTCGGTGTGTAAACAGGTTGAAAATAAAATCAAAGCCGAACTGAAAAATAAAAAACTGTGGTTATGTGTGGACGAAACAACTGACAGCAAAAAACAATCTGTAGTTAATGTGATGGCGCGTAATATGGAACTACATCGACCAACGTCTTCAATTTTATTAGTATCCAGACGACTAGAACAATGTAATGCCGACAAAATTTCAGAGGTGCTATTAGATACTTTGGAAAAATTTAAACTTTCGAAAGACCAAGTATTAATGTTTATGACCGATGGTGCCGCAACCATGTGTTCCGTAGTCCGGTCTCTTAGAAAATATTGTCCTAACTTGTTACATATTACTTGTAAACTCCATGCTCTACACTTTGTGACAGAACAGGTTCGTAGATGTTATCCAGAGGTAGATGCTTTAGTATCAAGTACAAAGGCAGTATTCCTGAAATCCCCAAAACGTATTCGGAAATTTCACGAATTGTGTCCCCATACCCCTGAGCCACCACAGCCGATTCTGACACGTTGGGGTACATGGTTACGGGCGGGGTTTTACTTTCATGAACATTTTGAAAAAATTAAGGACGTGGTTTTATCATTCTATCCGAAAGAAAGCGCAGCTATCAATACAAGCCAGAAAAAATGTCAAGATGCCCAGATTAAAATGGATTTACAAAGTATTCGTGAGAATTACTTGGGACTAGAAGAAGCAATAACAAAATTAGAAAATTCGTCGCTGTCGTTAGAGGAATCACTGCAAATCGTTAAAGATGTTCACGCACAACTGTGTGCTGTAGAAGACGCAAAAAGTGAAAGAGTTCTAATTAAATTTGAAAGTTTTTAGACAGAAATGCAGATTTTGACACCTTAACACGTATTTGTGAGGGCACGTCTACAGATGCGTTAAGTTGCTTAAAAAAGTATTTTGATTATGCGAATATAACATCACTAGATGTAGAACGCTCGTTTTCCGAATATAAACATATTTTTTTCCTCACGGCGGACATGTTTTTCAGAAATAACCTTAGTAACGCACCTGATGTTGAAAATATACAATCGAGTTTCTCCAGTTTGTTAATCCTTGGAAGACGCTTAAAACGGTAAGTGTTTTTTTAAATCCTCTGTCGTGCACACAATCACTGATTTCATACATTTTCCATTTTATTTATAGGTACATACAACGCTGCTATATGTACTATTCTTATTTTTCGTGTGTTTATGAATATTACTTTAATAGCAGAAAACCAAATGTATATTTAATTATTTCTGATAGAATAAATGTCTCTACCTCTATACTTATATCGGTAGCAAGCTCATGTTGCGTCCCTATTCTATCGCATATTCTAATATATTACGAGTTACACTCCCACACCGGCGCTCATGGCGCGCACGCAAATTGGTCTGCTCTAGTTATAACAATACAAATATACGTAGAACACTTAAAAATAATACACTTAGCGAAAAAAGGCAGAAATGTTATAAAAAAATATATAAATAAAAGATTTTTTAAAATATGCAATATTTTTGTCCGCGTGTATATTAATTAATAAATAATAAAGAAAAATGTATACAGTATGTCCACAGATTTGGTGCACAAGGGGGAAAACTTTTTTATTCTTCATTTTATGAAAAAAAGTTGTTCTGTATGAAAGTGTTTGCTTACCTTAAAACCATTAGAAACCATATTACAATGCACTGATTACCTTCTGTATGTATATAAATGTTGAAAACTTGTTTGCTTAATTTCAAAAATTTAACTAAGTTAAAATTATTGTTGATAATCGCTTTGCCTAGAAATGCTGTTGACATTTAATTGTTTTTCATTTTCAGATTTAAGTGACATGACATTTGCAATCAGGAACGATCACGAATATGCATACATTGGAACAACGAATTTATGAAATTATTTGGGTGTATTTCATATCAAACAACAATCAACAAATTTAATGGTACATTCCTCGGGATTAAAATCGATATTAATGCTTTAAAAAATTTGTTCAATTTCATTAAACTGGTTCTGTTGCTAGAAAGAGAAAAGCAAAAAACAATACAATGAAGACTACGCATTAACTGTGCTAGCTATGGGATCTGTATTAGAAGATACAAAAATATCACTGAGCTTACTGTAAAAAGTGCTTAAGGAAAACAAGATTCATCCATACAAATTTATTCATTCTCTGGGTCCCGGGGAGGAGGTATTTATATTTGAATTTTGTACTTGGGTCGGAGAAAATGTTGTGGATGATCAATTTTTCCATCAGAACTTTTTTTTCGGATTAAGCTACTTTTACCAGTAATGGTTATGTGTCATCCCAAAATTACGGATACTGGATAGAAGAAAACCCAAGTTTTTGTATTAATCGAAAAATTAGCGTGATAAGAAAGTAAATGTGTGATGTGGAATTTTTTTCAATAAAATTCTTGGCCCGTTTTTTCGCAAATAATGAGAGAAGAAAAACAGCAATCAAAGAAGATAGGTACTGCCTAAGAAAATAATAAACACGAATATTAAATAAAAAAAGAAAATTGCCAGAGGAGAAAGAGCCCTCTGTCATCAAATATCTTAAGGTCAGATAAATGTCAATTTAAAAACACCTATTTTTGTAAATGTTAGATCATAAATATTAAAAATAAAAAAATATAATACAAAAACCAAATTCAAAATTAAGATATATTGCAAAGAGTTCACGGAATTTTAAATACATTAGATGTTATTTGTTCTCGTTTCTCGAGAATCTACGAACCCAATTCTAAAAAAGATAATAACAGCTTAAAAATAAAACTTTTAAATTAATAAATAAATACCTGAGATAAGAAGATACGAGTCAATGTGCCCACGACACACATACACGCTAGCTGAGGAAGAAAGAGATTAAAAAAGATCACGTCCACTTACCACTTACATTATTACCATCTTTCAAATACATATAATAATTTAATAAACAAGGGAAACTCCCTTTCCTTGACGTGTTGGTAATCAAGAAAGAGAACGGACTACTGGGACACACGGTATATCGAAAACCTACACACACAAATAGATATTTAAAAGCACAATCACACCATCACCCGGCACAACTAAATTCCGTTGTAAAAACACTAGTTTTGCGATCTGAGAGACTAACAGACAAGGAACACATACACGAAGAAAGAAGGAACATAAGAAACGCCCTCATCACGAACGGCTATTCATCAAAAACAATAAATAAAGCCAGAATTAACGTCAACAGAAAAACAGAAAAACAAGAGTTCGCGTCCAGAGCTTTCCTTCCATATATAAAGGGAACTTCAGACAAAATCAGTAGATTATTAAGAAGACACAACATCGACACCGTTTTCACAACACACAGAAAAATAGCCGATGAAATAGGTAATGCGAAAGACAGAAGTCCTCTAGAAGATCAGGGCGTTTACAAAATACCATGTTCAGTGTGTGATCAATCATATGTGGGGCAGACAAACAGGCGAGTTAGCGTGAGAAGAGAAGAACACAGAAACGCGGTCCTCAAGAAAGAAGTAACGTCATCGTTAGCACAACATAAACTTCTGACATGGCACTCTATCGACTTTGAAAACACGAAGATCCTAGCCAAAAGTGAAAACCTAATGACGAGAATTACAAGAGAAGCGATCGAAATAGAAAAGCGTTCTAAGTGCTCCCGACACAGCAGCCTATAACAAGAGGTAGTGCTAGGCGCACATTAGACTATCTCCAGCTCTAACCAGCGACAGACCGACTAGCTCCTGAAGATGACGAGTGCGATCTCGTTGAAACGTAGAGTAAATAGTCCTTATCAGAACAAAACTCACACGCGGCCAAGAAGCCGAGAAGCTACACCTTCATATATATATATATATATATATATATATATATATATATATATATATATATATATTGTTAGTTATATTGTAGTGGACGTTATGCGCTAATATGTACGAGTATAATGAGGTGTTTTTGTATTGGAATAACAACACTCAATCAAAACAAAATAAGTAATACTTACTGTACTCTACTCCGATCGTACTATAAATTTTAGAGCAATAAAACTACTTAATCTCCTTTTATAGTCGGTTCCAGAATAACTTAACAATCATCACTATCATGTATACAAATAAAAGAACTTTTTAAAAAAGATAAATAACTTAAATAAATTAATTAATTCTAATTCTATATACTGATATTTATGCAACCTGAGTAAAATGTGTGTTAGTAAAGTTGCATATTTGAATTGTGTCTTAATTTTAACCACAATTTAGTTATTAGAATTTTAAATATACATTACTTGAACATAAGACGTTGACTTCTAATTAATATTGAGATCATATGAAAGGTGAGTTTATTAGTGTTTGTGAAATATCAAACTTTAGTAAGTGATATTGAAATAATAGTAATATTTAATAACTTCGCACGTGTACCTGTGATTAATGCTTCTTTCGCGTCAGGTATTCCGGTAATGAAAAGCAGATATCCCGTCTTGAACTCAGCTGTTATGGATATATATATATATATATATATATATATTAAAAATAATAGATTTTTATTGGTTTTAGCGACCTTTTATTGAATTTAGATGTTTGTTTGCGACGTTTCGACTTTTATCAATTCAGTCTTTTTCAAGCATCTGGAAACAAGAATCATTACAATGAACATGAGAAATGTGTTTGTTTTGTGTGATATAACAATTGAATTAACCATTTTAAATTTAACATTATATTAAGAAATGAATTACGGATTAGGTTAGTGTTTTACGTTGAAAATTAAATAACATTAAATTAAATTAGCTTAGAATGGTAGGGGGACATTTATGTGATTAATATCTGTATGAATTAATTGGAGACTTAACAAATATTAACAAATTTTAAGTTTAAAATTAACCAACCCCTAGCCCACAAAAAAAATGTAGTAACAGCGTTAGTAGACAGAGCCTTAAATCTCACAAACCCAATTTTCAGACCAACAGTACTAAATAAAGTTAAAACAATTTTGTCAGAAAACAACTATCCACCACAATTCATACAAAAAATTATAAAACTTAGACTCAATAAAATTTATAACAAAACAAACAACCAAAACAATAACATAAAAACCAATGAATTCACATATATCCCCACACCCTATATAACTGGATTATCCGAAAAATTAGACAACATATTCAAACCATTTAATTTTAAAATAGCACACCAAAGCGGTAAAAACCTAAAATTCCTACACACCAAACTTAAAGACTCAACACCTACACTAAAACAATCACACACAGTATACAACATACCCTGCAAAGACTGTGACAAAATATACATAGGCCAAACAAAACAGTTACTACAAGAAAGATTGAAAGGTCACAAATACGCAAAAAATCAAACTGCTTTAAAAAAACACCAATTGACACTAAAACATAATTTTGATTTTGAAAACACCAGAGTAATAACACAAAAAAAGAACACAAAAGCTAGAGAGGTCTTAGAAATGATACACATTTTCAAAAATAGCAAAACAATCAACGACAGGAACGAAATCGATGGGCTTTCAAAACTTTATTACCCTCTCATAAAACAATAGTAAAATCAACCCCCCCCCCCTGCACGCACAAGACAAAAACGGGAAAAAAAAAAATATATATATATCTCCCATTAGAAATAACAATGTTAACTTATACCCCTAAATACGGTCCTGACTACCATGCTCATTCCAAAAAACAGAAATTAAACCCCCGCAAACTAAAGCATTAGTTCACTAACAAAATCCGCACAAGCATGTTCGTTTTTAAGAAAATTGGTCCTGGGTGTCCAAGCACATGTGGCGCATGAATGCGTATCCGTGTAGAAAAAACAACAATGTGAGTTTGATTTGACTTTCTTTGTTCCCTTTACGTATTGTATTGTAATTCAACTTTCCTGTTCATTTTAGCCATTCTTATTTTTATTTTATGTAAGTTTCAACGTTAAATGTTAACTCAATTTGTAATCATCTTTAATCTAATTTTAAACTTAAAATTTGTTAATATTTGTTAAGTCTCCAATTAATTCATACAGATATTAATCACATAAATGTCCCCCTACCATTCTAAGCTAATTTAATTTAATGTTATTTAATTTTCAACGTAAAACACTAACCTAATCCGTAATTCATTTCTTAATATAATGTTAAATTTAAAATGGTTAATTCAATTGTTATATCACACAAAACAAACACATTTCTCATGTTCATTGTAATGATTCTTGTTTCCAGATGCTTGAAAAAGACTGAATTGATAAAAGTCGAAACGTCGCAAACAAACATCTAAATTCAATAAAAGGTCGCTAAAACCAATAAAAATCTATTATTTTTAATATTAAAACACGGCCAATAAAATAAAAAAGAAAAACAAAATTCTTTAAACACTAAATATATATATATATATATATATATATATATATATTGCCACCAACGCGGCGTAAAATTAAAAGTGTGGCGAGCGATAAGGAGCGTTCGCTCGCTGAACCTCTGGTTCGAACCTACCTGATGTTCAAGGTCCCCAGGAAGGACTCTGCCGGCTAACTCTCTGTTGTTTCGGAGAACGTCGCGTGTTCACGCCGCGAGTTGGAATATGGACGCCACCGTTATTACCCACCTGCAGAGAAACAGCTATAACGGGAGCAGGCGGGACCTGGTAGCTCCAACAAACACCAGAGGATCAGCCCCTTATCACTCGTTGCAGAGCAAGAAACTTTGTTAGACTCATAAACTAGTGGGAAAGGTTGAGATAAAAGTCAAAATCAACAACACTTACAAATTTATTGCTAGACACAGGAAGGTAAATATCGTATAAAATTGCTGATACAAAACTTACAAATTAAAGCTAGACACTGTCAGATTGTAAACATTCACAAGGTTTAGCTATCGTTAAATTAAATGACAAGTATAATCGGTTAAATCCAAAATAAGGTGAAGCCTTAATCATTAAATAAAAGCCAGATGAAAATTGGTATAGTTAAACAGAGACCGAAAATTCAGAGACTCCCCCTGTATATATCGTGAGGCGAGAGGGGTTAATCCAAAATTATCCCACCAGGATAACAATAATTTGAATCTACGAACGAAATTTAAAAGAAGTCTCAAAAGACGTCAACGCGAAAGATACTAGATTTGCTAAATTCCAAGAAATAAGGTAGGTTACCTTATAATAGTAAACAAAGTTATGCCTTGTTTACAAATAAAATAATTAAGGTAAGTTAAATTACAGAATGTAAAATCAAAACACCCAGATAGAACTTTTGAAGTACCCCCTGTATAACAGGTGTGCAAAATTTAAATATTAACAAAAGTCTGCAGGAAAATAATTAACAAAAGTAAATATTTAGAATATCAATTTCGTATACGTAATTTAGATTCTGTACAGTTTATAACACAATATGTATAGTAAAATTACAGATTAGATCTTCGATTCGAAGGAATCGAAACAAACAATGAGGGTCCGATCTGAAGGATCTGGCCTCGATTATGTCACAAAATCAAAACAGGTGACAGTCAGTGAAGCTGTCGGTCATCCGGAGTTAATAATATGTTTCAGTACTTGAACCCGGGGATAATTAGGTCTATCAACGGGTTTATAATTAAATCAAGCACGATTGTTACTGTGAAACTAACTTGAAATAGGGAGAAATCCCTTCTAAAAGATCTGAGTAAATAGACAATCTATCTCACAAAGTGTGTGTCTCAATAAGTGAGATACGACTTGGTTATATTATAAATTTAGAATTTCTAAAGTCTGAAGAGTTATTAATTGATCTTCTAATATCTTAAGGTCTGCAAAAATTTAAATGACAACACCTACTTTTATCTTGGATACATAAACAGTATACGTTCCTTCCAAATAATATTCTCGCTAACTAAGGCAAATCTATTCTCTACACCACGTGCCAGATTTCACTGCGACGCCATTTTGGGGATTCAATATGGACGAACCGCGTCCTCTCCTCCTAGTCCAAAAGGTCTCGCAAATAATATATGTGCCCCCTAATTAACAGGTTGTGGACGACACAGGGTAGTTCCAGAACTGCGTCAAAGTATTTCGGACAGCAAGATATGTCACAGGTTAAAATCTCAGGTAAGACGCCTTACGCCAACCATCAGATTTCCAAATTATTCTCAGAAATACAGAGAAATCCACGTAAAATAAAACGTTTAAAAGAATCCTAAAAGTACAATGAACGATATGGTAAAAATATAAAGAAGATAACAATATTCTTACCGCAATCAAGATTTGTTCACTTCCCCAGTGACACAAACACGCCACAGCGCTGTAAAACTTGAGACTCAATGGCCGCCGAATTGATACAGAGCAAAATGCCGGATACACGTCACCGAAGTTGCCGGTAGCATAATAAGGAAGGGAATCTAGTTTTCAAATTCTCGAAAACGATTTAAAATCGCAATTTGTGTCCATCCAAACTTAAAACGTTAAATAATATAAATGTCCAGAGAAGGTAGTTAATAATAAAAGTCGGCAAGTGAGATTTCTGTTGCAGAGGTCGAACAACGAAAGGGAGATGGCGCAATATGCGGTGGTATTAAATTGAAAATGAAATATTTACATAAGACAATATTTAACAAAAGAAGATGCGTCTAGATGAACTATATTTTATAGCAAAAATTCCTACATTAATAGTTTGAAATTCGGTGTGACATTTAACGTGATAGCAGTGAAAATCTTGCGAGCATTACAGATAGGGATTTTCAAGAAGATGGCCGCTTTGTTATTGTACATAGGTTTCCAAGACAAATTGAACGAATGAAATAGGTTGAAAATATTGAAGTTTGAAGGGTCTAAACTGTTCGATAAATAGAGATTTAAACAATATAAAATAACATTAAACGAAAATAATTAGTTTGATATAGCTACGAGGGTTTAAAGAGAACAAATAGCGTAAACTTGAACAAATATAGGAAATAAGCAGGAGAATGAATTCGTATACGTAACAATATATATATATATATATATATATATATATATATATATATATATATATATATAAACAGATATTGTAGACTGAAGGACTGGCAGCAATGAGATTGGTTTGGACAATATATTCGCTTCTACTAGGTTAAGTTGATTATATGATCCAAGGTAGATGCATATATTTTATATTATAAATAGCAACTTTCCTATGTAGTTATCTTCTTACAAACAGTTCTGTTCTTTGTAGCTTTCGATGTATTACCAAAAAGAGTTTTTAGAAAGACTAAGTCCAATAATGGAAAATAAAAATAATAAAACCTTCTCTAGCCTCAGCTATCTTCGTTTCTACATGCTATGTTTATTATATTAATATTAATAGTAGTTTTTATACATTATTTACTCAATAACTGTTTTTATAAGATTTTAAAAATTCTAATTTAACGAAACGTGGGTTCTATATCAAACGATGACAAAAATTCTGTGATAAACAACATTGTTTTTTTTATAATCCATGGTAACGCACGGAAGTTCGTGGAAATTAATATTTTCATTTTCAATTTTTAATTAATTTAGTCGGAAATTTTAATATTTTTCTATTTGAATATTATTTTCTGATTTTATTCTATATTACCATTCTCTTTTTCTTCGTATTTAAGTGCCAAATATTATATTATATCACCATGTCTCTAATTTGACTAGGTCACGTGTTCTGAATGTATTTTACATTGACGTTTGTTTATAGGGGTCAACCAAAAGTCATTATACAATAGTGGTCATAATACTTGTACATTATTTAAATAATCGTAATTAGTCTTTAAATTCTTAATTTAACGCAATAAATAAATAAATTGAAGTCCGAAATAGCAAAATATAATAAATTTGTAAATAGAAGATAATTAAATTCGGTATAAGAATAGAAAAACTAATTAAGATATTACAATGACGTTATACATATTACTCATATGATACAAAGTTTATGTTGTTTTGAATATTGTTCCATATTACTTGTATACTGTGCCTGAATGTTATTTTTTAGGGTCATAACTGTCCCACTACATTATATATATATATATATATATATATATATATATATAGGTGTCCTTGTAATGAAGAGACAACGTATGATAAATGGGAAGATGTAATTATATAGAACATAAATCGAAAATATTGTGAGTCAATTACGACTTGAACTCCGAAATTCAAACATCCTGGAAATTGTATTACATAACACCTATGACATTACATGTTCGCATGTAATGTGTAAATAAATCTACCTGACAGGTACTATGTTTTTGAGGTTAGATCCAATTTTTTATATATTTTTTAGATAATGCCTCGCCTTGATTGGTCCGTTAATGCTTCGCCTGGATTGGTTCTTTTAAGAAAAAGGACGTCAACTAGAACACTTGCTACTCAACTTTGAAAAATATGGCAGGCGTTCTATGAGTGGTTTTGCGTTGGACAGTAAAGCTATTATTATTATTAAATCTCGTAACAAACACCAAAAGCAATTTATTTGTCATCAATTCAATTGTACATATTGTACATTTGAATTTAATATGAAATTACAATTGACCACGCTTGAAAAGTGAAATTGGACAAGATTATAGACGCATCGGTTTCGGTGTTTTAATACCGTTGTCATCGCATTAAATTAGAAAAAATATATTTTTCTAATTTAATACCATTTTGCATTATCTAAATTGAAACTAATAAATATGCAAATTAAAATAAAATAAAAACTATTGAACTGGAAAAATTACTCACTATAGCCCCCCGTTAACATCATCATTTCTCTTAAACTCCTATATGCCATTTATTTTACCACTTAGCCAGCCAATTTTAAATTTACATATTCAATCTCTACCGAAATAGACTCCCCCCCCCCCCCCCCCCCCGACTATATCCAGTCTATCTATCTGTAAAATTTACAATCTTGTCGTCACGACCCGCCTAGATTGTTTTATGAAGGAGACACAAATTCAATGATCGAATGTCGGCACGTAAATGTCAAGCACGAAGGATGCAGGCGTACTATGGAAGAGGTAGATATATTATAGGTAAGTATTCAATCTCGCGACAAAATTACATTTTAAATATTCATAGCGGCGACATATATTGGACAAAATTGCGTTCTCCGTTGCAAATAATTAATTTAAGGAAGGAGTTACCGATCATACGATCTTATTTTAGATATAGGTTATATTTAGCCGACTTATTTTATAGTAAATGACGGAATATTATATTTCATTTATATTAAGAAGTACAATAATGTATTGTACTGATTTGTGTTGTAAAACAATATGTGAAAATTGAAAAGAAATACAAACATTTTGATTAGTATATTAAGAATTCGTGAAAAGTCACACCTATTCTGGAACGCATAGGTGCATTTCGCTCTTATTGTACCTTCAATGTACGGTATCCTGGTATCAATTTTCATTTGTATACTTTGTGTGTGTGTATGTATATATATATATATATATATTTATATATATATATATATATATGTATATATACCGTGTGTCCCAATTTCGATGCTCACCATTGGTATCTCGGTTATTAGAAGATATAGAACAACGGTTAAATGGGGAATGTTTTGCAGAATTCAATACTCGCGGCAAATCTCATTTCAAATTTGATCTAACTTTTTAAATTTTTAAAATATTTTGAAAAATCAAAAATTTGCCGATTTCGTTATTCCTCAATAACTCGATAACGCTTAGTCTGACCTTTTTTTTAAAGTTTTTCATTGTTCAGACACTTTTTTAAAACAAATTATTTGATACAAACAGAAACCCCCGATTGTCACTTGTTTTTAAGTTATTACCACTATCTTTTGTTTTCCATATGGCGGCCATATTGGATTTTGGGTTTGTTAGGTAGTCCTCAAAACGTGCTTTTCAACGCTGTATAACATGCCTGAAAAATTTTTATTTATAAGGAAAATATTAATAAAAACGTAAATTAATATTTAATATGAAATTAGTAGGCTGAAAAATTAAACACCAATGTCAAATGAAAGTGAAAAGATATTCTAAGTATAGGAAACGCCAATTAAGTTGGCGCGAGGAGGGGTAAGTTCGCGCAGGATTAAAAGTAGTGGGGAGATTTGTATTTGGTTTTACATCAAATGTCAGATAATTCTAACCTCTGAGCGTGTATCACTAGCAAAGACATTATGTTCCGTCAAACGTCAATGACAAATGTATCCTGACAATGAAACAAAACGATAACCTGTCAAAGTACAATTAGTGCTGCAGAGATAAGTTAATTAAAACTACTTGTAGTTAGTGATAAGTAATTATTGTCAAGTATTAAGATTTATAAGTATTGATAATGGCACATACATATTCAAACGAAGAAAAAGTTGATATGTTGGAAGTGTATTTCAAAGCAAATAGAAACACTAAAAATGCGTGCACGAGTTATGCAGAGCGTTTTCCAGAAAGACAACAGCCACACAGGACAATTTTTAGAAGACTAGTTAGCAAATTAAAAAACTTTGGAAGCTTCGAACAAAAACGAGCTAACTATGAAGTTAATGATGCTGATACACGTCTAAATAATATTTTGCAGAACGTTAGGAACAATCCCAGCACATCAGTTCGTCGTGTGACACGAGAAACAGGGATTTCAAAATCTACTGTTCACAGAACCTTGACGAAGAACAAGTATCTCCCTTACAAACCAACAATTGTACAAGGTTTAAGTGATAATGACAATCTCCGACGATTACAGTTTAGCAGGTGGTACCTTCAAAAGTGTGAATATGACGCTAATTTTCCTAGGAAAATACTATGGACAGATGAAACACGATTTACCAATTGTGGAGTGTTCAATAGGAATAACTATCATCATTGGTCTACTGAAAATCCACATTTGGTAAATCAAAGAAGATTTCAAGTTCGATTTGGTTTTAATGTCTGGTGCGGTTTAATTGATATAACATTTTGTTTACATTTTTTTTGTTTTTTAAACTCTTTTTTTCGTTTTAGATAATCAGTTAATAGGTCCTTTCATCTTTGATTACAATTTAACTGGTAACAGATATTTGGAGCTACTAACAAACGAGATAATGCCTGCTTTGAGGCAAATTATTAATCCCGAGAACATGCAAAACATCTGGTTCCAGCAAGATGGTTGCCCGGCCCATAACACTCGTAACGTGCAACATTTTTTGAGAGAAAACTTTAATGAAAGAGTGATTTCAAATAATGGACCAGTGCAATGGCCTGCGAGATCACCCGACCTTACCCCGCTTGACTTTTATTTATGGGGTACCACTAAAAACGAAGTATTTGATTTTGAACCGCCAGAAACTCGGGAAATTTTAGAACAAAGAGTACTAGATGTGCTACGATCAGTAAACGGAAACACGCTACGTAGAGTTTGTAACTCTACTCGAACAAGGTGTCAAAATTGTGTGGAACAGAATGGTCGTCATATTGAACAATTTCTTTAAGTGAATGTGAACTTTAAGTTCTGTATCTTTACTTTTTATTTCTATAATTTTTTTATCGTTTCGTTTGTTTACAGTATTACTTAGAATATCTTTTCACTTTCATTTGACATTGGTGTTTAATTTTTCAGCCTACTAATTTCATATTAAAGATTAATTTACGTTTTTATTAATATTTTCCTTATAAATAAAAATTTTTCATACATCGTTGAAAAGCACATTTTGAGGACTACCTAACAAACCCAAAATCCAATATGGCCGCCATATGAAAAACAAAAGATAGTGGTAATAATTTAAAAACAAATGACAATCGGGGGTTTCTGTTTGTATCAAATAATTTGTTTTAAAAAAGTGTCTGAACAATGTAAAACTTTAAAAGAGGTCAGACTAAGCGTTATCGAGTTATTGAGGAATAATGAAATCGGCAAATTTTTTATTTTTCAAAATATTTTAAAAATTTAAAAAGTTAGGTCAAATTTGAAATGAGATTTGCCGCGAGTATTGAATTCTGCAAAACATTCCCCATTTAACCGTTGTTCTGTATCTTCTAATAACCGAGATACCAATGGTGAGCATCGAAATTGGGACACACGGTATATATATATGTAGTTAATATTTTGAACTTGTTGCAAATGAGAACTAATACTATATGTATATATATAGTCGTAAATCATTAGTCAAAGGGCGGAAATAAAAGTAAACTCTTTTATTATTTTTCCAAGCTTTCGGTTAAATTTTAACCTTCATCAAGGCTATGTTATATAATTAATAAAAACATCAATTAGTTATTAAAAATTCTTCGGTTTGTCAGAAATACTTACAAAAGTCAAGTTAAACAAAAACGGCATCAATACAAATAGAAAATGTGTCCGCACAACAGACAGAGATTATGGCAGGTTTTCGCAAGAACCAAATTTTACGTCGACAATGCCCTGAGTCCAAGCAATCAAACACTGCACACTTTTTTGAATTATTTACAAAAATAGTGTTACAACCCAATTAATGGTAACTTCTAAGAAGTTCATTAATAAATGTTATATAATTGTCAGATTTTCAGTTTCCTAGAAAATTGTGGGTGATATTATCAAAAGCATTCCTGGCCATACGCTCCAAGTAACATAAGGTTTCTACGAATTTTTGATCTTGTTGTAGAAGTTTTTCATCTAATATTTTTGGAAATTTTTATTTAAGGTATTGGAATCCACGACCATCTTTATCCATTACTTTCACTTATCAGGATCAACTAGTAACTTATGAAATATATTCTTTTGTCCAGGAATAAACTGAACCCTGACTGGCCAGTCTTCAACAATGTATTGATTAACTGTCCCACTCGCAAAGAAAACAGCAATTCTTTGTATAACCTAGTTGTAAATCGAGTAGAATTGCTACAACTTTGAGGTTTGAGCTGATATTCCATTTGTACATTTTTTAATTAATTATGTCTAGATGAAACGTCATATTTTCATACGTTTCTTTTAAGTGGATTGTGTGGCCAACGAGGATGGATGAGTAAACGTTTCCTATGTGAAGAAGGACAGCTTTCAAACTCAATTTCGAAACATCGATAAAAAGACGCCATTCTTCGGGATGGTGATCTAATGCCAACATCAAATCGTCGACATTATTGCATGAAAGACCATTATCGGTTGAAAAATACTGTGACGATTCTTTCTGACGATTACGATACAAAGAAATATGTGTGCTTGGAGCTAACAGATTCCATCCTTTGGGTCTAGATCTCAGTATTTCTTCTCTAGTTTTTAACAAATTTAGGTCTCTGATTTATTAGATGTAGTCCGTCCTCTTCAGATGGCAAACATTAATCATCGCTGGTCGATAACTTGATAGTTGCTTCTTCTGGTTCTGTAACATCATATTCTTGACTTGGAATACCAGTGCATCTTAGTACAGACAAGGTTTCCGAATGAGGTACTGGACTACTAGCAAAGGGCAGACTGGAATAAGTAATATTTTTGTTGGAAAACCCGAAAGTTTTCGTGCAAAAAAGCTAGCAATCAGTAGAATTGACTTGTTTGTTCACGCCAAATCATAGGTCTTGCAAATAACATAGTGCTTTTCTTACCGTTTGACCAGCCCCTCAGAGAAACAACACAGCAAATGCTGGAAACCCATGGCTTGTCTTGATGTTTATTGGTTAAATGAAAATGAAACAAAATAGTGAAAATAAAGCTTTTCTGTTAATGATGCAGTATTCCGCTTATGCTGGTGGATAGTGAATTCTTCACAAACATAACAGAAATTATTTAGATTATTTACACACGTACGCGACATCATGAAATAGAAAGACGTTCACTTCTTCTTCTTCTCGCAATTGATATTTTGAATTGAATTTATTTCTTTGTTTCAATCCATGATATTTGTGTGCATGACGCGGATATTTTTTCTGAGCTCTGTTTTAAGTAGCAGTGTACTGAGACTCATGTCCTCTCGGGTTTTAAGTGAACTTTTTGTAATGGGAAGACGGGTGCTAAAATAACTAAGTAGTTTTGAAGTGAGAGATGGAGCATAAATGATTGGTGTCAGGATGGTTGTTTCAAGGAGGGTCATCAAGAAGGACGTCTTGGGGTCGTTGATGGTTACCGAAATGAAGGTGCACTTCCGTTTCAGAAATGAAAGATGTTCAACTATCACAAACCGACTTACATTGAATCGAAAGATGTATGAGTCGTTGAATTTTGATTTGTGGTCGAAGTTGCCTCCATTTCCACTCCGTTGTTTCGTATCTCCCAGGGTTGTGACGTGTTTGAGTCTGATTTAATCGTGCGTTGTTGTGTTTTTGTACGGTCCTGTGTGTGTTGTGTGTGTAAAGTCTGTGTGTCAGTCGCTTTTTTGCGTTTAAGTCATATGTGTTCGTTTCTGGTCATCATCGCATTTTTTTTTGCGTTTCAGATGTGTGTGTTTAATGTTTTTTATTGTAAAGTGTTATTATTGTCTGTGTTTGTGTTACGTAGTATTGTATCTGTTCGTTTGTTGCGTTTGTCGAGTGTAATGTTATTAGCATATTGCCTAAGGCAAGTGCTAATTCGTCAACTGTGTTAAGAGTGGTGTTTTTTGTCTTTGAGTCCAGGGATTAGTTGTTGGGCGTGGTGCTGGTATGTATTTAGGTTTGGGTGTAGTTTTGTTTGCTGGGTTGTTTGGATTGTTAGGACAGTTGATGAATGTGGATAGGTGTGGACCACCGCAGTTTGCACACTTTGGTGGGGTTGTTTTAGTCTTTGTACATAAGTGTGTCGAGTGTTCGTCGCCGCATTTCATGCATTTGTAATGTACATTGCAGTTTTTTTGGTGATGTCCGAAAGTCTGGCATTTGTGACATTGTATTATGTCTGTCCGTTTATTTAAGGGTTCTATTTTAATTGGAAGTCCGCAGCAGTCGCGTAAGTTGTAAATTGACTTGTACTGTCTCGTTAGTTCGATTAGTGCCAGTGGTGCAGGTATGCCGTGTTTACCGTTCATTCTTTTAATTTTTAATGTCGGGTAACCTTGGTCAGTCAAGTCGTCGGTGATGCCAGTGTCTGTGATAAAGGTAGGAATGCCACGCATAACTACCTTTAGTGTCTTTTCGCTTCTCAATTGAAAAGTGTAAAATTGTATTTGTTCTTTGTCGAGTATGTGTTTAAGTTTTCGGTAGTCTTCGTCAGTTTTTGGTTCGATGTGAATACCAGGTTTCACAAGTTTGTTTTCTTCAGTGTTAATGTTGTTTGTCTTAAGTATGTGTCGTATGTGTGTCCATTTGTCTTTTTCCGTTACTATTATTGGTGCAATTTTGTATGGTTTTCGTGTTTCAGTGTTTGTGTTATGTGTGATGTTGGTTTTGTCACTTACCCTGGGTGTACTATCTGATGCTGAAGGCTGTGGAGTGAATTTGGGAGTTTCTTCTTCCATTTTTTCCTCGGTTTTGCTTTCGAGGGCGTCGTATGAATTTTTAGTTTCGATCGGTAAAGTTGTTTCGTCTATTTTCGGCTTCTTCGTAAATTTCGGGTATATAAAGTCATCTGCAGTTTTGATTTCTGTTTGCATCTTGTTCTGTGTTCGGTGGTGTTTTTTTTCTTCTTTGAGCGGTTCGGTATTATTTTCTGGTATCCTAACTTGTATTTTTGGTTGGTTTGGATCTACCATAAATATGCTCGGCGACGTCCGTAAAATTTGTTGGATGTCTCTTTCGTTGAACGTTCGGTCAATTATCTCGCGTGCGTCTTCTATTAATTCCTGTGACCAGTTGGTAGTGGTGTTGGGATTCAGAATTAATTTTGTTAAAGTAACAATTCGCCCGGTCATTGCTTCCGGCTTCGCTTGACGATATTTCGTCGTAAGTTCTCTCAGCTGGTATACTGCTCGAACAGAAGACGCAGTGAGAATCTCGAATCGAAAGAACCGTGTGTAGCTCCTTATATTCCCATGTCGCCAAGTCTCTGCCAATTCTTAATTTGATTGATTCCAAAGGAAAAATGGGCGTGGAGGTGCACTTAAACTTTGACGTAGGAAACATGCATGGAAATGTGCAAACATGTCCACTCAATGTTCGATAGAACAATATTTTCAGTAGTATCTTTCTTATATAAAAATAACTTTTTGAAAAAACTAATTAAGAAAATATCTCAAAATCCCGACGTGATAGAGAAAATTTTAAATCAGATTCAGAACCAGCATGACAAAAGACATAAACTACACCTATTGGTGTATAAGAAAACCAAACTGTGTTGACCAGTGTAATCAGTGCTTCGAAGAATTTATCATGAAACTTTGTACTGATATTTTTATATGGAATGGCTGTAAATATAGTCTTTATTATCTTCCTTTATAAATCAGTACATTTTATCTCTTTAAATAAGATTTAACATTTCCATTATTACTTCACGACTAAATCGAACTCTTCACCTGCTACACCGTCGAGAGAGTACTTTACGGAAAAGCTCCTTTTCAGTGAGCGCGAAATACAGATGGCTTTTATAAAGACATAACTAAATATAACTCGACATGTTCGACATAAAAATAAATGTTGAAATTATATTTTTAAAATTCACTTTACCAAAAATGAAATCCATTTCAAAATGAAATTACTAAAATTTTTATCGTTAATGCTTGTTTTTTTTTCTCATATTGTTTTATTAGTTTTTATTTTAAAATAAATACGGAAACTATTTAATATGAATCTAAGATCAAACTTTCCTTCGAGACATGATGAAATACACAGTTTTTTTGTGAAGTGTTTGTGTATGTGTTTAACCGTTATTATTAACTATTAGGCTCTTTGTGATACAGGATGAATATTCGAATAAATGAAAATGAAATATAAATGTTGTCATTAACGAAAAAGAGAGAGGAAGTTTAGTAATTATGAACCCTCGACCACCTAAATTATACTCTTTAATTAAATTACATAAACAAAACGATCCCATTAGACCAGTTGTTTCTTATGTAACTGCACCTTCTGTTAAAGTATCAAAAACACTTATTGATATCATTACTAACTTTCATCACTAACTTTAAGCCACAGTACAGCATAAAAAAATCATACGAATTAATTAATAAAATCAAAAATATTTCAATACCTCATAATGCAAAATTGGTATCTTTTGACGTTAAAAACTTATTCCCGAGTGTCCCTCCAGCCGAAACCGTTAATTTAATTGAAAATTTACTTGTAGCTAAGAACACTAACCCGGTAATTAAAGCTGAAATTTTAGATTTGTTAAATATAGTTCTGAAACAAAATTATTTCCAATTTAATAATTCAATATACACTTGTAAGGAAGGACTAATTATGGGTAACCCCTTAAGTCCGTTACTTTCAGAAATTTTCATGAACCACTTAGAATCCATCATTTTTAATAATCCCCTAAGACAGCATATTTTCTTTTGGCATAGATATGTAGACGATATTGTACTTTGTTTCACAGGAACACAAAGACAATTAAACTTGCTATTAGAATTCGTCAATTCTTTTCATAAAAATATGGAATTTACAATGGAACAAGAAGTAAACAATAGTATTAATTTTTTGGATCTAACTATTAAAAAAATAAACAATAAATTAGAGTTTGATATTTACCATAAAGAATCTCATACTGACATAACTATACATAATTCATCAACACATCCCATACAACACAAATTAGCGAGTTTCCATAGTTCTTTACATAGATTAATTAATCATCCACTATCTAAAGAAAATTATGAAAAAGAATTAAATTTAGTCAAACAAATAGCTATCAATAACGGCTACACAGATACTTTAATCGAAAATATGCTGACAAAAAAACTTTTCAAAAAAGCAATCTCTATGGTATACCCTGCAATAAAGGATAAAGAAAATTCAAAATTTAGATTACTTACGTACATTGGGACACCTAATAAGCATATTTAAAGTTATTTAAAAAAACTTAATATTAACACAGTTTTTAAAACTAATAATAAGTTATCCAAACACATCAAAAACAATAAAGATAAAACAGACAAAAATAAGAAATCCGGAGTCTATAAGTTAATGTGTGGATGCGGTAAGATATATGTCGGTCAAACAGGAAGATCGTTTGAAAACGCATTGCCGAGCATTGTTCTTCGTTTAAAAATAAAAAACAAGATTCTACTTTTGCGAATCATCTATTAGAAGAAAACCACACTTTCGATAAAGATTTTCAAATTCTGTATTTAGAAAATAAAGGCAAGAAATTAAATTTACTGGGAAGTTTAGAAATAAATAAATTAAAACAGTCACAAATTTTATTAAATGATAACTTAGATTTAAATAACTCGCCTTTATTAAATTTATTTACTTAAAATCTGTTTAGACAATAATACAAATGTATATGTAGTTTATTAAACAAATTTATGCGTAAACACGTTTAGTACCTCATAAAATACAGTTAGGGCCGACCAGATGCGCCACATTTTTCAATACCGACAATACTTGTATAGATTTCTGTAAAAATATTTTAAATACCATCCTTTTTGATTTTATAGATATATTTTTTATTTTTTATTTAGTTTGTAACGTACTGTTTAGATGTAAACACCTGAGGAAACCACTGTGCTGGCGAAACAATTGTCGTTTTACGAATAAAGAGTAAAAGTGAAGATTAAAACCGTAGTTTTATTTCTATTCGAAATCACTTTACATTAGCTGTTTCACTACTTTATTAAGCCTTGTACACACTGCAGCCGCAATGTGCAGTGCAACTAGGACGGCTTGAAATAGACAACGTACTTTCAACGCGTTTCGAGTTGTTTCCACTAGTGGTTCGCGATCACTGTAGCAACATGGAGTGTTCCTTTAGTTATAATTATTATCATCATCTAGCCGTAACATGCGGAACTTGTATGTTAATACATGAATGAACCACTGACAGGAATCCCCGAAAATGATGGAGAACCAATCTATTTTGGCATTTTCGCGGCTAAAAGATGATAAGAGACTAATCATTTTATTTTTACAAATCTCTCCTGTCGTAGGGGAAGGTCGTCTAGTATCGGACAACGTCTAGTATCGGACAAACTGTGTTTCGGGCAACTGTTGCTTGTAGTAGAGAAAACGACAGACCAGCTCACACTATCTTGGATCACTACGGCACCGTGTTCAATAGTGACTCCACGTTTTCTGTTTTCGCGTTGTTTTGAGTGCACGGATATAAACTTTGAAGTGTGATACCTTCCTTGAAAGTAAGTACAATGATGTTTTACGTGTAGTAGTAGCAATAAGAGTTATTGTATAGTAAGTTATGAGCAATAAATCTGGTTCGGCTTAATGGTGTAGGATTTATAGTGAAAGTTGCATTACATGTTTGTGGGGTTGTATCGGACAGTTATTTAAACATGTAACGAAATTCTCTGCATACAAATAATAGCTTCCAACCATGTTTCCAAGCTGGTTATTACTGGAGAGGGAGGCAGTGACAAAGATGGAAGTTTTTTCCTGTAAAGAGCTACTCTCAATGGTGCTTTTTTGAAAACTTTTTTAAAAGCGGATACAAGTCTATCAACTTCCGGAAAGGTGTCTCTCATATATTCACAGATTCTGTGGAGAGCATGTGCTACACAAGTAATATGCAGTATATTAGAATATGTTTCCTTTAAAAATCTGCCTGCTTTTAACATATATGCAGCGCTGTCACTGACAAATAAAAGTGTTTTTTCTTTGTACCTGTCGTCTGTTCCAACGGGTCTAATTTCTGTGTGTGTTTGCGATGCTAAAGTGACGTTTTACGTGCGATTTCTTGGAATTTTTTAACGATATTTTACCGACTTTGCAATAAATTTCGGAATCACTGGAAATAGACATACAATCAATTTGACCCTTAATCCAACTCGCCATTGTTTCATGATGCCATTCTCGACGTCGTTCCATATTATATCTGAAAAAATAAATTATACAATGTTCTAGATCTAAATAAATTAAAATTAAAAATGCGTAAGTTATTGAAAATTAACGAAATTCACTGGACGCTTACGTATATATGTAATTAACAGTTAAAACAATGAAAAAAAGAAACTTACTCACCGTACTTTATTTACCTTACGAAATATAAAGTAATAAATAACACAAATTATAAGAACTCCTCCCGCTTTTATCTACGCCTATGAAGGAAGTTATTTAAGTGTGAAATTGAAGTAATTGCGTTACAATTCAACGACAAAAAGCATGTGTGGTTAACTGAATGAATAGTGCTATTCAATAACTGCGATGTTATAGACTATTTATTTGCTCCATCGCAATTTCGGCCTCTCGTGTCCGGCCCCTACTTATATTTTAGCACTACCAACTCTCCCCAACCTTTTCCAAACTTTCTAATCTATTCCTTTGTCCTTCTTTTACATGTTGATCTTGGCCTTCTCTTGCATCTTTACTTCGTTACAGTCCATCTCATGGCTTGTTTGGTTGGCTATACCCTCTTTACTTTTTCTCAAAGTATTCTGTATCCAATTACACATTTGCTTTAATATTTCGTTCAATATTGGTTCGTACGGGTCCACAATTCTTCATTAGAGATTGTGTTCGGCCAGAAAAGCCTCAGAATTTTCCGAAGGCAGTTATTTAAGAATACCTGAATTTGTTTTTGGTATTTCACTCATGTGAGGCCATGTGTGGTCATGTACATACAACAACATAGACTTGACGTTACTGTTAAAAAATTTTAGCTTGGTTCTTCGTTCAATGTCACACCGTATATGTTAAATATCATTAGGCATAGAGAATCAACGTATGAGTACATACAATGTATACGTACAGGAGAAAGCCAATCCAATGCCAGCGAAGAGCGCGACGACTGACGATTGTCTCCGATACCGATTGACTGGAAACTTTGCATTCAGTCTAGCTGCGGCCGTTACAATTTGAAAGCGTACAATAAAATTCATGTATAATGGCTCTTTATACACCCACTGAAAAGCTTCAGTTAGTAAAATTTTTGCAGACCGTTCTGTTACCTTGCAGACAAACAATTTATAATATTATAAATAAATTTGAAACTTGCTTCTGTCTCAAAAGCTGTACGAAATGCAAAAAAAGGGAGGTATCACCACAAAAAATTGAGGAAGGAGAACGGCGGGATGTATTAATTTGTAGTATTGTGGAAACTGATAACACGAGATCTACCAGAAGTGCTGTCGAGGAATTGGGTACAAGTAACACAACTATTTAACGTATTTGGAAACGTAATGGTTTAAAATGTTTCAAATATTCGAAAACTCAAGAAATATTTCCCGAGGACAATTTCCTGAGAATGGAGTTTTGTCAAGACGTTATGGAAAAGATACATCGAGATGAAAATATCGTTAAAAATATTCTCTTCACCGATCTTAACCGAACTTTTTCATTACACGGAAAGCACAATCCCTCTGTTCTTCGATATTGGCCTTCGGAAAATCAACACCGGCATTTTGCAAATCGCACTCAGTATCCTCAAAATCTAAATGTTTGGGCAGGTATTTTAGGTGACCATTCTATAGGCCCCTATTTTATTGATGGTATATTAAATGCCGACAAGTATCTCGAATTACTGAAAAATCAAATACTTCCCGCCAATAAAACATTGGAATAAATCAGGAAATCGTTTGGTTTCAACATGATGGCTGTCCAGCACATAATGCAGTGAAGGTAAAGGAATTTCTAGGAAATACTTTTCCTGACCGCCTTATTACTGGAACAGGAAACATTAAATGGCCCCCGCGATCTCCTGATCTATCTCCAAATGATTTCTTTTTGTGGGGATATCTAAAAAATATTGTTTATACTCATGAAGCTGGTAGAGCAGAAAATCTAGTTGCCTTGAGAGAAAAAATAACTGAGGCTGCGAATTCATTAACTGCCGACATGTTAGCAAATGTAAGAGCTAATTATAATATTATATACCGGGTGTATTATGAAAAACCTTTGGGGCAGTAGCTTCCTTATATTTTATCTGATTTTAATGAATGATATGTCAAACTAAATCGTTTTTAAAGCACTGTAACCTGTTTTAAAAAAAAAAAATTTTTGACATTTCGTTTTTGACAGGCAGTAGTAATTTTTTTTTTAAATTGTACTACATATTTTTTTTTACTTATTCTAATAAACATTTATTTCCTGAAGACACCTCCATTAAATTGAGTGACAAATTTATTATTATTAAAAAAAAACTACGAAATTTACAAAAATCAAGCTATCATATATTTTAATGAATCAAATGTTCGAAATTGGCCCCATTTTGTTCCAGACACATATGACACCTTCTATTAACTCCAACTGCTGCGTTTAATATAAGATTTGGTGGTATTTCATGACATACTTGTACTATCCTTCTTACTAAATCATCTCTGGTATCAGGTGGAGTCAAATAGACATGATCTTGAATGTAAAACCACAGAAAGAAATCCAGTGGATTCAGATCTGGCGATCTAGCAGGCCATCGAATAGGTCCGTAAGTGCCCATCCATCTGACGCCAAAATAATTATTTAGAAAATCAGTATTCATTCGTGCATTATGGGGTGTGGCACCGTCCTGTTGGAACACCACCCTGTTTAACTCAGCAAGTGGCAACTCATCTAAATAATCGCCTAATTCATTGCGTAACAAATTATTATACTTTTCTTGGTTTAGATTACCCTCCACAAAAAAGGCCCTACTAAAATGCCACACCATACATTTACACTGAACCGATTTTGAAAATTGTGTTGCATTACAACATGGTTATTTTCAGTGCTCCAATGGCGATGATTATTTCTGTTGAATACACCATTTTTCCCAAAAGTGCATTCATCTGACCACAACACACGACGATAAAAAATTGGATCTTCCCTTAGTTTATTCATGAAAACCGTGCAGAATTGAACCCTTCGTTGAGGGTCGTTTTCACCGAGAGCATGCACCTTCCGTGGTTTATAAGGAAAGAACTTGTGCTTTTTCAGAATGTACTGAACTGTAGAATGTGATACCTGCATGTAGTGAGCAATTTCTCGCGTAGACGTATTAGGGTTTTCTTCCACATAGAGCAAGACACTTAATTCTAAATTTTGATCTTGAATTACACGTGCGTTTATTTTCGGTTTTTTGAATGATCCAAAATTTCGTAAATTTCGCACGAGCCTTCCAAACTTATCGGCACTTGGACGCAGTCTGTCAGGAAAACGATTTCCATAAAGTCGCGAAGCAGCTGCAGAATTTGTTCCGCATTCAAAATATGCTTGAATCGCATACACACATTCGCCATTATCCATTTCAATAACAAAATTTAGAAATAAATCGTTGAAAATGTTATAGTGAATGTGTGACTGACAGATGTCACAGCTCTCTTCGAAAATTTGGAATGCACTTTTATCGTTCAATATGACTGCTTGATTTTTAAATTTTTAAAATAAACACTGTAAATGTTGTTGTTGACCCACCGCTCACTGATAACATTGGTTTGTAATCCTTTATGGGCTATATAGTATTAAATGTAAGTGATTTTAAAAGGTACACACATTTGCTGGTAATAAAATGAAATAGAGTATTTAAAATGCATTTAAGAAATCTCTGTGTTCGGAAAAACCAGAATAAATCGAACTAAAAAAAAAACCTACAATCTCTCGTTTTTTTTTTTCATACAAGGATATCGTTGTTTACAGTTTCATATTCAGAAAAAGTAATATATTTGAATAAGGAAAAAAAAATATAGTGCAATTTAAAAAAACACAGTTTGCAGCTGTCTGTCAAAAACAAAGTGTAAAAAAAAATTCAAAGCGGATCACGTTACAGTGTTTTTAAAACGATTTAGTTCGACGTATAATTTATTACATTCGGATAAAAAATAAAAAAGTTACAGCACGAAAGGTTTTTCATAATACACCCGGTATATTATAAAATAAATAATAATTTATTTATTTTATTAGGATTATTCTTTAATTTTATTAGAATTACCCTTTTGTTTATGCGACGCACCGCAGCTTAAAAATTTCCAGCATCTACTGAAAGAAATATGAAAAGCAAATCCCTTGCAATTCGTAAATGTTATTTTAGAACGCATTACAAGTACCTATGTCGATGGTCAAATGATTACTGCTAACTTGTATTTGCGAAACAATCGGAGACAATCGTTGCCGGCCGTCGCGGTCTTCGCCGGCATTGGATCGGCTTTTCCATATACATATACATCGTATGTACTCATACGTATTCCCTATGCCTACTAATGATATTTGACACATGCGGTATATGCTATTAATATATTTTTTATATTAAACTTCCTATACGTTTAAAAAAGCAAATTATTTTTCGTGTATAACCATACTGTTTTATAAAGAATAATGTTAAGGTACTTGACAGTTTTATTTTGCCCTTTTATATTTTTCTCTTTCATTATACGGTCGCACATTTTTTATTCTAATCTGTTTATCTTAAATTATACATACACATTACAAAAGATATCCCACTTGTACATAAATATTTTCCATATAAATAAACTTTTATTCTTTCTTTTTCCTGGCGAAAGTCAAGCGAAACAAAAACCCGAAATTAAGACTTGTACAAAAGTATTTCCTGTACATTTCGCGAATGTCGTGAGTAATACAATACACCCCTACGTTAATCATAATGCGTTGTTTTATGTACCTGTGTGGATTATCGTGGCGGCATGCAGTATTGGCGTCTACTCTGGCGTCATTTATGACTCACAGTAGTCAGTCAGACTTGAAAATCTCCCCTTCAAATCCAAGGAGACCGATGACTATACCTACAACTATACTACCTAGGCCAAACCCATTTTGCACGTGGCTTTTTTAAATATAAACATATATGTATGCATATACAATACGTATATCCATATTAATCACCCTAGTAAAATTCACTTTTCTCCTAAATTAAGGCCAGTCATTTCTTTCTTTGTCTGGAAAAAAATAAACTTGAAGACTATAAGATCTACCTACAAAATCTCAAGACAATTCCAATATAAATTCCAGTATAAATACTGTGCTGTTGCATGTGCAGAAACTTTTAAATACGAGGTTTGTTCTCTTTCCCCTGAGCCTATCCAATCTAGTTGTTTACAAGTTTAGTTATAGTGACAGTTGTCAAATATACCTGATTGTTTGTAAATTACATAAGTTTAAAGAAATCCTTTCGTCAATAAGTCATGGAACTGAACAAGGAGTATTATCGAGCTGTGACTTTTTTACTGTTTCAAGCGTGGCTTAAGCCGTAAAGAATGTTTAGAGGAAATCTGTCGAGTGTTTGGTTATATGTCGTGTTCCTTCGCTACCGTAAAGCGGTGGTACAATGAATTCCAACGCGGTCGACTTTACTTAAATGACAGTTATCGAGTTCCTAAGCCAAAAAAACAGCGATTACAGAAAAAAATATTGGTCTTATTCGGAACATGATTGAAGAGGACCGGTATACTACTGTCAGAAGCATTCAAGCAACTTTAAAGATTTGTGTGAAAGCAATTAAGATTATTTTAAATAAACATTTGAAGGTCCGTAAGCTTTGTTCTCGGTAGATTCCCCATAACATGACTTCAATTCAAAAAGAAGATCGTGTGAGATGGGGCAGATCTATACTAAATCGATTTGACTGTGGGTCGTTTCATTTGGTATACAACATCATTACAGGTGATGAAACATGGGTATACTGCTATGATCCCGAAAAAACCAACAATCGTCAATTTGGGTCTTTGAGAATGAGTCGGCTCCAACAAAAGTTGCTCGCGAGAAAAGCCGAAACAAGAAAATGGTCGCCACATTTTTTGGGATTACTGGGCATGTTTCCACTGTAGCACTGAAGGATAGATGTACTGTTAATTCACAATGGCATACTACAGTTTGTTTACTTCAGGTTCTCCAAAATGACCGCGAAAAACGTCCAAGAGGAAGTATCATTTTGCATCAAGATAACGCTCGGTTTCACACTACCGCTCGAACAACTGAGTATTTGAATGCCAAAAATATAGAAATAATGGGTCATTTAGCGTATAGTCCAGACCTAGCACCTAATGACTTCTTATTTCTTAAATAAACAAACTACGGACAGAAGATGGGAGAAAATGTTTTTAAGGTTGGTTTTCTCGAATGCATAAGCTTTCTGTAAATAAATTGCGTTTTATTGTACCAGGCTCAGCGGAAAGAGAACAGCCCTCATATAAAACCGAAATATGTAATTTAAATGGGAGTATCGAGAGAGAAATCTTACTGTAGTCGAACCCTCAATCTAACACAATACATCGAGGAAGGTTTTGAACGGAAACAGATTACAGGAGTGGTCTTCAGCTGATTATGACACGGTTAAGCATGAAAAACTGATACATAACCTCTACAATGTAACGAAAGATTTGTGATTGACCAGGCTGATGAAGTGCTTCCTACAAAATAGTCGCTTCTATATGACACTCCAATCCATTCTTGCTCCGATCCTTTACAATATTTATATCGACGGCCAACCGATAGACGCACAGATAAGACACTTTATATATGCTGACGATACTGCTGTAGCAGTTCAGGGTATGTCCTTCGTTCTTAGTGAAGGAAGTGTAAGTAATGTCTGTCTCCAGGATATTGTGCATTGACAAGTTCCAATAAGAACGAAATGCATTTGCACGTTCCGAGGATGGATGTTGCTTAAACGAATTTTTAATTGTCCTAACAACCAGGAAGGTTAACTTCGTGACGCGATGTGTTCTGCATGCTAGTACAAACTTAGTTTAATGAATTGTAGAATTAGCGTGACACGTTAGGCCACGTTTACATGTAAATTGAGATTTTAATAATTGTTAAGTTCTCATTTGCAGTATATTCAATATCTTAACTATAGATACAAGTAGTGAAGAAAGTGTAAGTCACGTCTGTTTCCAGAATATCGTGCATTGACAAAGTTCCAATAAGAACGAAATGCATCTGCACGTTCCAGGATGGATATGTAGTAGTAATGTAAAAATTTTTATCGCTCACAAATGGTCATTTTCTAAAATATAGGCAAATAAGTGAAGGGAAGTGCCGCGTATGATATGTATTGCAAATCCACATTGTACCTCTATCCGCCCAACAGAAAAAATGCAAAAAATGCTTGATTAACTCGTGATCACAAAAACTAGCTCATTCATTGTCTGGCTAAAATTAAAGATAAGTCAGTTAGAAACGACTGAAGTTTCAGCGATTTAGCGACATAACCTAACTTTGGCAGCTGTCAACTACGTTGTTTACTTAGAATTTTGCCGTGATTTTGAAACTATTTGCATTTTATTTTTTATTGTAAAATTAGTCTTACTGTAGGTATCGTGCGTTCAAAAAAAATCTGCCTCTAGTGAGGCATGATTTTTAAGTAACATCAAAAAGCATGTCGTAACTTTACTAATATGAATTTCTTAAATGACAGTTACATCTAAATGAGAAAATTTCAAAGTAGGCTATAATCTTCCTGTAATGAATCAATAAAATTTCATGTTATCGTTTTTATTAGATGACACTAATGACAGTAACATTTGACAATTCAGAACGGTGCGGTTAAGTTACAACATACCTAAAAATTTCATGTTTATTAGCAAATACGTTTTCATAATTAGTGAAAAATGAAATTTGTATACAATTTTTTTTAACGCACGATAGCATATACTGCCGACATATAAAACCTGTACACTAACATACTATCAATGTAAGCCAGGTTTATCAACTTTGACATATCTTATTTGAATTGTCAAATTTGAGTGAAAGTTATAGGTATTAGAAATGTATGCATAACCTATGAAGTCTATTAGTGAAAGTATGAGCATATTTGTCCCGTTTACGCAACTAAAAAACTCTGATTTTATGCTCATAAGAGTTGTACGGGTTTTATATGTCGCGCAGCGTACCATCGATTCCATTGAATAATAAACAAAGTTAAGTAAAACATTTTATTGTCCCAGTGTAGATGTAACATAGTTAAATAAATATTCCAAATTAAATTATTAGAAAATTCTGAATACATTATTAGATTGACTTTTTAAATTCAATAAATCCAAAGCTAACTGCTAACTAAGCTGCTCATAATATTGGTGCTTTACCTGTATTCTTCCATTAATATTTTCTAAATGTCGATACATATGGAAAAGTGTGTGATCAAAAAGTAGCTTTGTATATTGGGGCACTGGATTTTCAACAATTTAACACTTATTATATCTTCATACGTAAATGCTTCAATTTTCTTTATGTATAAATGACAAACTCTCATGTTTTGTATACCGCATGTGTCATATATCATTAGGCATAGGGAATACGTATGAGTACATACGATGTATATGTATATGGAAAAGCCGATCCAATGCCGGCGAAGAGCGCGACGGCCGGCAACGATTGTCTCGGATTGTTTCGCAAATACAAGTAGATGCAGGAAATTTTTAAGCTGCGGTGCGTCGCATAAACAAAAGCGTAATTCTAATAAAATTAAGGAATAATTATAATAAAATAAATAAAAAAAAGGATTCTAAAAATTCTAATAAATTATACAAGAGGTTCAAAAATTCCTCCTTGCACAGCAAGACATTGTCCTAGGCGGTCGTAGAAATTAGCTCTTACATTTGCTAGCATGTCGGCAGTTAATGAATTCACAACCTCAGTTATTTTTTCTCTCAAGGCAACTAGATTTTCTGCTCTACCAGCTTCATCAGTATAAACAATATTTTTTAGATATTCCCACAAAAAGAAATCATTTGGAGATAGATCAGGAGATCGCGGGGCCCATTTAATGTTTCCTGTTCCAGTAATAAGACGGTCAGGAAAAGTATTTCCAAGAAATTCCTTTACCGTCACTGCATTATGTGCTGGACAGCCATCATGTTGAAACCAAACGATTTCCTGATTTATTCCAATGTTTTTAATGGCGGGAAGTATTTGATTTTTCAGTAATTCGAGATACTTGTCGGCATTCAATAAAATAGGGGCCTATAGAGAATGTTCACCTAAAATACCTGCCCAAGCGTTTAGTTTTTGAGGGTACTGAGTGCGATTTGCAAAATGCCGGTGTTGATTTTCCGAAGCCCAATATCGAAGAACAGAGGGATTGTGCTTTCCGTGTAATGGAAAAGTTGATTCATCGGTGAAGAGAATATTTTTGACGAAATTTTCATCTCGATGTATCTTTTCCATAACGTTTTGACAAAACTCCATTCTCCGGAAATTGTCCTCGGGAAATATTTCTTGAGTTTTCGAATATTTGAAATATTTTAAACCATTACGTTTCTAAATACGTGAAATAATGTGTTACTTGTACCCATTTCCTCGACAGCACTTCTAGTAGATCTCGTGTTATCAATTTCCACAATACTACAAATTAATACATCCCGCCGGTCTCTTCCTCAATTTTTTGTGGTGATACCTCTCTTTTTTTTGCATTTCGTACAGTTAATGAGACAGAAACAAGTTCCAAATTTATTTATAATATTATAAATTGTTTGTCTGCAAGGTACAGAACGGTTTGCAAAAGTCAGCGCAAACAAATTCATGCACTCCATTGCAGACTTGCCAGCATAAAACCATTTTACTAACTGAAGCTTTTCAGTGGGTGTATAAAGAGCCATTATTCATTAATTTTATTGTACGCTTTCAAACTGTAACGGCCGCAGCTAGACTGAATGCAAAATTTCCAGTCAATCGGTATCGGAGACAATCGTCAGTCGTCGCGGTCTTCGCTGGCATTGGACTGGCTTTCTCATGTACGTATACGTTGTATGTACTCATACGTTGATTCTCTATGCCTAATGATATTTAACACATACGGTTACCTATACAATGTTCCCTATTTATTTATCTTCTGGGATAAGAATTTATTAATATTAGGAAGCCTCAATATTTTGTGGTTCGTTCGTTCTCTTTATTATTGCCTTTTTCTTCTCCCATGCTTGATAACAATTGTTGAACATAATTCTTCATATCTATAAAAAGATTACGTTCGTATACATATACAGAATTTTAAACTGTAACATACACTTTTTAAACTTTTAGTACTACTTGAGAAAAAAATTACAAAAATAGCTTCCAAGTCTACAGAAATTTCACAATTTTATAATTCTTAAAACAATCAGAAATTACAAGAAATTTACATTACGGCTTATGAAAAATATTTTAATAATTTGCTTTCTAAACTGTCAAAAAATAACGCCGGTACGGCGACATCTATCGCCTATGAAATCAGCGAGTATTTTCATTCGCTCGTTCAAAACCGGTTTGACACGTGCTTGTGTCGTGATTACTGTATCTGTTCGGTGAACAGATCATAGTAAATTGAGGAAGAACAATAGAAACTGGAAAGAAAAAGTTTTGGAAAAGGAAATGCAAATAATATTTTCAAAGACGCTGTAGAATCAGCTGTAATCAACAATGGAAGGAAAATAACATACAATCCATTTATGTCTTAAAGTTATTTTTTTTCTAGAATTTAACGGAATCTGTATGTAAGGAAACTGTAAAATCCTAATGCCCAGCGTATGATATATTATAAATAGGGACCGGGCACGAGAGGCCCATGACTCATTGCCCACGGGCATACTATTCAAAAATTGTAATTGGAATACAAACGGGTGGTGATCTATAAAATACGAAATACATTTTTATTTGTTCATTTTGTAGTTCAAGTTGAATATAGGAGTATTAATATTAACTAGCGATACTTTCTCAAGGTTCTCTTCTGTAAAATTTGTGTTCTTTGAATAAAATACATCCTCGTAGATATAAAACGTCCTTTCTACATCACAACTGGTTATAGGTGCATACTGGAAATATTCTTTTATTTCAGCGCATTTAGTAGTTAGATTTTCAGGCATTGTTCCCATAGACATTTGCCGCAATGTTATTCAATCTAACTTTTACTGAAGGCGATATCCAAAGTCGCTTGGAATATTTTTCAAATTATTAATAGCCACATCTAATGTGGTTAATCCATCATTTAATTTGAGATTTTTATTTTCAAAATAAGTGATTAGTTTTAGCAAATTTTCAGTGTTCCTGAAGAAAGTACAACCAATTTTTTTAATTTGGAATTTGTACTAGTTCCTTGCACTCAGAAATACTTCATCGTCATTTAAACATGCAACGAAATTTTGTAAACTATCGAAATTCTCTGCATAAAAATTAGTAGCTTCCAACCATCTTCCCCATTTAGTTATCCCCATAGAGTTACTCTCAATGGTACTTTTCTGAAAACTTTTTTAAAAGCGGATACAAGTTTATCAACTTCCGGAAAGGTGTCTCTGATATATTCACAGATTCTGTGGAGAGCATGTGCTACACAAGCAATATGCAGCATATTAGAATATGTTTCCTTTAATAGTCTGCCTATTTTTAACATATATCCAGCACTGTCACTAACAAATAAATGTATTTTTTCTTTGTATCTGTCGTTCGAATGAAGCATTTGGGCATATTCTCTTAATGGTTTTTGTTCGGGAAAAATAGATTTAATTTTGTATTTTTAGTTTCATTTAGATATAACCAAACAGATGTAGGTATATTTATGTTAATGTATTCAATCCTAGTTTTAAATTGTAAATACTGTAAAGTGTATATAGAAAAGATTCTTGGAGTTCGGATATATTTAATGTTGTCAATTACCTTAGGCCTGGTCAGGTATAACATTTCTTTATTCATTGTCTTATTTTCTACAGTCATAAAAACTATTCATTTTATTACAGGCACAACCTTCTGGTTAACCCATCCATTTAGTTGTTGTAAATATAATATATAATAGAAGTTTTATTAACATATTTCCTGTTATAGATAAAGTGTTATATTATTATAATAGGTTAAATAGTTTTGGTTCGATGCGATTCTACGAACTATTATGTTATCTCTAACGCACTTCCCTTGTATTATATATTTATTATTTGAAGAGTTATTTTATTTTCTATAATTAAGGGTTTCCGGCGTATATTGTTTATTTTAATACATTGATGACGTTGGAAACTACAGCATATGCTTTTCTTGGAAGGAAGGTAAAAATGGTTGTATTGAAATTTCCGTATAATCAATTACGTTGTTTTCTCCCTCTCTTGTAACTGGCGGGGACAACACTTTCTTGCCGAAAAATAAGTAAATAAAGAAACAGTGCCAAACAAGATATCTTAAAGCTCACTACAGTTTCAAGTACGATCTCTTCGAGTTAACTGCAGTTCTAGCTTAGGTCTCAGTGATCTAACTAACAGTTCCTACTAAGATCTCAGTGATCTAAATAGGAGCAAATATTATTTATTAGCCAGTTTTCTCGGTCTTTAGTATTAAGACCAGATACTGCATTTGTATTAAGTTAACGGAACTCCAAGACTAAATTTGTAAATAAATTAGTGATAATCAAAAACTATTGCATTATTTCAACTCATACTTCGGTCGATACATACCGAACTTCCGTCAAATCAGGAGGAAGAAACAGTTTTAGCTACTCTTTCCGCATCAACTGTATTTATAACTTTTGTTGCTTTTAGGTATGCGTTATATGGAATACTTGGATGTAGTACACCAGCTACAACATTTACCACACAGCGTCCTAATATATCGACAGTTTTGTCAGCACTTATCCATAGGTACTGATTTGAAAAATGCCTTCTAATGCGTTATACTGCGTTCATGTAGCACTTAAAAACATAAAAAAAATTGTAGCAGCTAATAACTATACCCTGTTTGAACATGTACCTCAATTTTAATTATAATTTTTTTGATAAAATTTAATTTTGGGCATTAATGGATTACAAACGTTTTTTATCGAATACCCTAAGTGAAAGCTAGATGTTAATTTATAATTTTTAATTAAGTAATATTTAATTTCCAGGCACTTCATAGACAACAAAACAAATACCTACAATGAAAGTGACTCATTATACTATTATATCTCCACAATTTCCTGGAGTTACTTCAATTCATTTAATTTTCATAAGTGTACGGCGGTGAATAATCAGTGAGCCCATACACGATACATGTAGATAGATTGTATCATGCCAGTGGAGAAAGTGAAATTATTTACCCCGTTGGAAAACTGCCTCCTAACGCAACGCGACGACGTACAAGGTACAACATTTCAACATGCAAATACATAGTCATAGCTCTGGGTATACGAGCCGCCGTACTACAATCACACGTATTAGATGTAGTGGCCGATAGACGGCCGGTCGGGCGTCACGACGCAAGTATGAATGACGCCGCACGCAACGCGAATCAACGCGTACATTCCCTCGACTGCAGTCGCGACCGATTGTCTCTTCTGCGATTCCGATGACGGTCGTCACGGACGCCGACGGCGTTTTTTATGCTTTCCTAGCTATAAATTGTTATCATTGTTGGCACCTCCGGAATATGGTTAAACATAATCACAAGACGTAATTATATTCACGTCATTGAGAAGTCTCGTTTAGATCAAACGATATTTAAATGAATGTATTGATATACCAAGAAAGGAAGTTTTATTCGTAACAGAGTTTTTGATTTATAGAGTGTCCAGAAATATACCGTTGTCTTTTAAGTAAAATTTAAATCCTATTCATTGTATTCATTTGTAAATGTGCATTAAATTCTATCTCCTCCTTTATTGCCGCAATATTATACCACCTTCTATTAATCAACATGAATTTGAACTCTTTTGTAAATCGCTTGAAATATCGTTGATAAACCTACTTTTATCGCTGATGACTTTAATTTTCCTTTGTATGTAAGCAGTCCTCAATATTATCCCAGCTGTTGTGCATTTTTTTATTTCTGTAGCTCGCTGAAGCTTAAGCTGCGACAATGTACTTTTGGATTTAATTATTTCTAATACAAATTGTGATATTTTTGTTGAAGCTGATGAGTTTTCGTTTGCTCCAGTTGATCCATATCATCCTCCTCTTTCTATATCTGTGAAATTTTTGTTACCAAGTCGCCCGTTTTCTGTTTTTCCTTCTAATGCACATCTACGATATATCTTTCAGCGTATTGACTTTGAACTATTATCTAGCAATCTCGCTGACATAGATTGGCCTTCGCGCGAATCTTTTGATAATGTAGATGTTGCTTTGGAAAAATTTCATAAGGGGCTTAAGAATGTTTTTAATGCCTGCAAAGTATTCTGCAACTGGCAAGTGTTCCTATCTATTCTGGTTTACGACTGATATTATTAATGTTCTAAAATTTAAATTATACAGACGTAAATGAAAAACAACAAATAGAATCTATTTTTTTAATGAATTTAAAAGAATTCGTTCTCTGTGTAAGACAAAAATATCAGAAGCATACAAAGTATATCTAGATTCGGCTGAGGCATCATTACAGCATAATCCTAAAATGATATATCAGTATCTACGTAAAAAAAGGTCGTATAAGAGTACCCAATACAATTCATAATAGCATTGGATAATCCGTGTAGCATTGTTAACGCTTTTGCTGATCGTTTTGCTTCTACTTACGGTATTAGCTCACTTTTTTCTCCAGACTTCTGTCAAAATGATTGTGTTCCCTTTTCCTTATCGTGCGTCTCAGAAGATGATTTGATTTTATTAATATCACAGTTTTCAAATAATAATACGTCGGGTGATGATTTAATTCCATCGTTCATAGTAGGTGATGCAAGGTATGCTTTAGCTAGACCTCTTAAGATCATAAATTAATCTATGTAATAAAACGATTGTATTTCCTTCGCTATGGCAGGGTGCTAGAGTTGTTCCTGTGTTTAAAAAGGGGACTAGGAACTGCGTTGAAAATTATTGTACTAAATTCTACGATAATGTAATATATTTACGTATATATAATAATGTAAACTATTGATCTCACCATATCAACACGTCTTTGTTCGAGGTAGATCAACGGTAACTCTCGCACAATACATTTGCCAGGAATTGGATCGGTAAGGTCAAGTGGACGTTATTTATACTGATTTTAGTATAGTATTGATCACGGTGTACTTTTATATAAACTATCCGTAATTGGATTCAGTCGTGCACTGTTGCAATTACTTTGGTCCTATTTGAATAACAGGTGTAACTATGTATTTTATAATGGGTTTACATCTATTACTTTTATTCCAACTTCTGGTGTACCACATGTCTCTAATCTGGAGCCACTGCTTTTTGTACTGTAGATTAATTAATGACCTACTTGCTTCCTTACCGTTTTCCTCAGTTTTGGCTTCGCGACATTGATTATCCGATCCTACTAACCTTAAGTTATCGCCGGGAAAAACATGGAGCCCGTTTTGTATGGAAACTGGTTAATGGTTAATTGATTGTCCTTTCCTCCTATCTTCCCTTAATTTCATGGTTCCTAGATTATGTTCTTGTTATTCATGTACTTTTTCCATCCCATTTTCAAGAATCAACATGCCAACAAATTTCATTATAATGATATATTTGTTGACTCTATTAACTTGCTTCTTTTTCTCTTTTGTGTATGTATGTATTTAACTTATAATTTCCTGTAATTAGTCTATGCTGTTGCCTATTATTATTATTATTATTATTGATGTGTGCGCTCCTGTCGGGAGAAAGGGAAAAAGTTGATACACGGCCGCGAGGCAAGCATATCAACATCTATCCTGCTTGATATGGATGGAAACATTGGTAGAATTATACATGTATATTAAATTTTTTTTTTTTTCATGGATCTACTGTAACGTTGTTCTTTTGGCTTTTTTTTCCATGGATCTACTGTAACGTTGTTCTTTTGGCTTTTTTTTTCTCATAATCGACGCGTTAGATCGTAAGAGTCGTTTAGTTCGTGTTTTCGGAGATATGGTGTTTCGGTTTGAGATGTGCTCGTGGTTGTTTTTATCATGTATTCTGGCTCAGCACCTGCCGCACAATGCTCGTTGACTCTAGTATGACAATTTTTTGAAGCTGTTTATATGTCATAGGATGTATATTTTGAGTCTTTAGAGCCTCTTGTAACTTCAGCGGTATTTCTCCTGTAGCACCGATGATGATGGGTACTACAATCACTTTGTTTTGGCACCACACTTCTTTAACATCTTGGGCAAGTGGTAAATATTTGTCGATCTTGTCTCTGTGCTTCGCCTGGATATTCGCTGGCGCTGGCACAGAGATGTCTATGAAGTAATGCTATTGTTATGGTCTCGTAACGTGATGTCTGTTCTGTTATGCTTGACAGTTCTATCAGTTTGTATTGTTCGGTTCCAGTAAATCATGGCTTCAGGCAACTCCACTACATTTTTCGGCTCGTACTGGTAATATGGCGTTATTCCAGTGGTTCCATCATACAGTTTGCATATTGCCTGGTGGATCACTTTCGCAACATTGTTGTGGCGTCTGGTGTATTGTTTTGGGGCTAAAATGGAGCATCCGTTGAGTATATGTTCTATGGTTTCCGGTTTCTCGCCACATATTCTGAATGACGTTGATGCGATGTTTTCTTTTAGTATGTGTTTTTTGTAGGTGCGAGTTGCTATTACTTGATCTTGTATAGCCATCATGAAGCCCTCTGTTCCGACAAATAAGTTGGTGCTACATAGCCATTGCAGTGTCGCTTCTTTATCGATGTATGCATTGTATGCAGCGTGTATGTACCTGCCGTGTAGTTCTTTGTTTCTCCACGCGTCAATTTTTTCGTTGTCATGTACAGTTTTTTCTTTAATATTGTTTTGTGTGTCCTTTAAGTTGAGTGGAGTGAAACGGTCATCATTGTTGCACACAACTCTGTGGATGTTTGATGTTTGTGCCTTTACTGTGAAGAATTCTCTGAGGTCATGTATCTGCTCACAGTAAATGTTTTTAATATCAATTATACCTCTGCCTCCTTTCTTCCTAGGAAGGTGGAATCTCTCCTTCGAACTTCTGGGGTGGTGGGCACGGTGTTTAGTGAATGTGACCCGTACTAGTCTGTTTATTTCCTCTAATTCTGTTGCGGTCCATCGCACTATACCGAACGTGTACATTAGCACTGGTAGTGCGTACGTGTTTACTGCGGTGGCCATATTTCGACCTGAAAGTTTTGTCTTTAGGATCAGATTAATTCGGCGTTTGACCTCTTGAGTTATTTGTTCTTTTGTGCGGTTCTTGTCTATCCCTCTGCTCTGTTCGAAGCCAAGGTATTTGTATGTGTCTTGAGGTTGCATTGTCTGTATAAATTCTTGTTCGTCTAATGTGTGTTCTAATGTATAGTTATCCGAATCAATCCAGATGCCTTTGGTCATTGCGTTTATGCGACATTTGTCTAGGCCAAAGTTCATTTTTATGTCATGACTGAAAGTTTCGGTTGTTCTCAATAGCTTTTCGAGATCTTTTCTTCTTGTTGAGTAAAGTTTCAAGTCATCCATATAGAACAGATGGGATATTTGCAGCCCACTTCCCATAATTTCATAGCCTCTCCCGTCCGCATTGAGCATAGTTGATAGAGGGTTTATTGCCATGCAGAACTAGAGAGCGCTTAGCGAATCGCCTTGAAATATTCCTCTTTGTATTTTTATTTTACCTACTTCTGCTGTTTTTCGGTTTATGTTGATTGTCAATGTTGTTTCCCAATCCTTCATAATATGTTTTAGCATTTGCTTTACTTGCGGATCTATTTTATATATCTCCAGTGTTTGTAAAAGCCAAGTATGTGGAATGCTGTCAAATGCTTTTTGGTAGTCTATATAGGCTGTGTGGAGAGGTTTTTGCTCTTCTTTGCCTCTCCGGTAATAAGGGTGTCGATTATCAGCTGTTCTTTGCACCCCCTACTTTTCTTTCTGAACCCTTTCTGTTCTTCCGCTAGGATTTGGTTTTTTTCAAGGTGTTCGTATATCTTATCTGTCAGTATAGATGTCAAAAGCTTATATATTGTTGGAAGTCAGGTAATGGGTCGATATTTTGATGGGTCGGGACTAGCTGGTTTGGTTTTAGGGAGCAAGTATGTTATTCCCATTGTGAAAAAGTCAGGTATTTTTCGAGGATCCGCAACAGCTTCATTGAACAGCCTAGCTATTTTCGCATGCGTATTAGGTAGTTTCTTGAACCAGTAGTTTTGGACATGGTCTATACCTGCTGCTCTCCAGTTGAGGGTCTTGTGTGTGGCTTTAGTGACGTCTTCGGTGGTTATGTGAACGGGTGTCATTAAGTTCGTTTTCTGTTGACTCTTTTGTTCTTTGTGAGTCAATTTCTGTTTGGTTCTATGTGCCACCGGGTTATGCCATATGTTTTCCCAGTATTGTTTTGTTGTATTTATATCTGGGGTATCTTGTGTTGGTTGAATCTCAGTTTTTTCTTCTAAGGATCGATAGAAGTTTCTTTGGTTCATGTTAAATAACCTATTTTGCTGTTTCCGTAGCTGACTCCCTTTGTATCTTTTGATCCGATTGGAATAGACCGCCAGTTCTTGTTTCAGCAGGTCTAGAATTTCTTCTGTCGTAGTATTCTCGTTGTTTTTGTGTGCTTTTATTATCTCGTCAACTTTTTTTTTTGTACTGGTTTTGGTAATTGTTTTGTGTGTTGCTTGCGTTTTAGTCTTGCAATTTGTGTTCGAAGTACGTTAATTTTTGTAGATATTCTTCTTTTCCAGTCTGGCATTCTATTTGGTTTTAGTGTGGTTGTTTGTTCCCTCTGTGGTTTTGTTCTATCATGAAGTTCTGTTGTTGTTATCGCGGCGATATATATTGTCGTTTGTAGCTGTTCGAGTGTGGCGCAGCTCTCGATAGCAGGTGCTATTGCCTTATTGATTTGGTCAAGCAGTGTTCTTGTTTTACGGCATGGTTGTAGTCTGGGTATTTTAGGCCTTCTTGTCGGGTCTGTATGAGAGTATAACATTATATTATTGTTGTTGTTGTTATTATTATTATTATTGCACTGTAATTAACGCAACTTGAGGTCTAACCCTAACAGAAAGAGAGACGTTAGTATACCAGGTTCGGTCTTAGTTCATTAAATGTGTATGCTCAAAAAGTCAATAACAAAGTCATTAAGTAATCAATCAAGTCATCAATTAATAAAATTCTAATGCAGAGTATACCTGCACATAATAAAATTCCTCAAATATTTTTGAAATGATTAATGAATATCATATTATATATTCAAATATTGTTTTTGTAGCCTATTAATTTTAAAATAGTGGTAGTATGTAACATTTCTTTAGCATTAATGGGTTATTTTTTCAAGTCAATTCTTGAAATTTCTGAATCAATTTAATTATTATCTTAAGTAATATAAGCATAAATATAAGCATAAAATATAGACTTGAAATTGAAGTCAATCGGATGTACAGTTTGTTGAAAAAGTAATGTCTAATCCTCGTCACTGCAACGCTAGTTTCTAAAGCTAAATAGATTTCTTTTAAAAATTTTGTTTATTACACAAATTCGATTCTCTTAACGCTAGTAATATATACATGTCTTATAAGAAACGCACAGCATTTAATTATGACTGGATTTGAGTGAAATAAAAACGAGAAGTAACGGATTTAAAAGTGCACTTTTAAATCCGTTACTGCCTGAATTTTCCTAAACAGCGAATGTTTGAAATTAAAATATTACAAAAGAGTATTAAATGTATCCGCAACAGCCATGCATTACTATTATTATTATAGCGTGGAGTTATCTAGAACTTCCTCATCCTGTAGCCGAGAAATATTTTACTCTACCCACGTATCTGAGGGTACGAGTTCGGTGGTACGCTGTTTCGTTTCATATCATCAAAAATTAAATTATTGTTTAATTTGTTACAAAATTGTTTGTATGCGCATTGTTCCCATTTAGGCACAAATAAAACCACCCCAAAAATACTTATTTTGTCAATTTTATCAAAATTCCACTTTATACCAACATATATATGAGTAAAATTAAATAAGTGCCACCTTATAGAATGAAACTTGCTATATCTAATGAGCGGTTCGGCTTAATGTCATATACAGATACAGATTTATAAAGATTTGTATCATTTGTATACATTGCTTCATTAGCTTAGCTGACGACGCCTATAAATGGCAGAAACATATGTCTTAAGCAGAAGTAAATGCCGAAAATACGAGGTATTGTCCAAGTATACAGTTACAGATATGTAAATTTATTTACATGTCTGTTTCATAATGAAACAAAAGCTTTATACGTGCATATAACGTATAGATAGACATATTTAAAACATTTTTGTATATCTACCGCCACCTGGCTCTTTTAGAAGGACTACCCGTATTCCTTTCGGTTCGTATGAGCATAGCTTGTCAATCGAAAGATCGCTTTCTTTGGTATAGTCTCTTTCGTCCGTAAGATGTCACTCGTAAATAAGTACCACCTTATAGAATGAAACTTGCTATATCTAATGAGCGGTTCGGCTTAATGTCATATACAGATACAGATTTATAAAGATTTGTATCATTTGTATACATTGCTTCATTAGCTTAGCTGACGACGCCTATAAATGGCAGAAACATATGTCTTAAGCAGAAGTAAATGCCGAAAATACGAGGTATTGTCCAAGTATACAGTTACAGATATGTAAATTTATTTACATGTCTGTTTCATAATGAAACAAAAGCTTTATACGTGCATATAACGTATAGACATATTTAAAACATTTTTGTATAGTAAAACTACATTAAAAAAGGTATAAAACCCCTTAGCACAAAATCGTATCCTAAATACGTATTTCGACAGCTAAGTTGTCATCATCAGTAGGTAAAACCACCAATCAAAGTGTTGAACATGGGGCACAGTAATGCTAACACATAGAATCGCGAACAACTTTACACGGTGTCCACGTATACACTGAATGTAAACCTTATACACAAACTAAAATTACGTCAACTTACCCTTCTTAAGAAAACGGCAACACCATGTGTTTATTCTCACGCCCTCAACTTTTTCTACCTACTTTTCTAAGAACCAAGAAGGGTAACTGTATGGGTTGTCCGAATTAAATGTATTAATTTTGTTTTTAACGAAATAAATGCTTTCGTACGCGTCAATATCTCTGGGGTTGTTGATATTTTTGACAAGTTTTAAACCTTTTATCGTGACGTTGTGATCTGTGTCCAATACGCGACACTTGATTTTTCTGATCTATTAAATTTAATGTGACTTGTGTTCTTTAAAACGGGTTATTATTGAACGTTTTGTTTGATCTATATACATATTTTATATTACAATCGTCGCAATTAATTTCGTATATACCTGATTTCAAATTCAAATTAACTTTATCTTTGGTATTACCTAGGAGACTTTTGATGGTGTTTTCGAACCGAAAACCAACTTGGAGACTTTGTTCTCTAATAACTCCTCTACTAATGTTTTTCGCGATTGGATGGTATGGTATACACATGTCCTGGTTACGTTGAGCTAACAAACTTGTGGATTCGCGGATTCTCTTTTATAATTTAGTTTTTCTAATTAATTTATTAATTATGTGTATGTCAAAGACATTATATCTCGCGATGTTTTTAATGAAATCTAGTTTTATTTCGTATCTCTCTTTTGTTAACGGAAAGTTTAGTAACCGATTGACTAAGAAATCACAGTCTCCAAAGAAAGACTTAAGAAAAACTACATTATTAAAATTTTTCAACAAAATTTCAAGAAAAATAAAATTCATGCTCTAGAGGGTAAAAGTAGTTTTTTTCTCGTTTTTATTTCACTCAAATCCAATTATAATTAACACAGCTATAGTGTCTGTTTTTTTTTATAAAACGCTATGTGAAACGTTATATGAAAGCGATAATGTATCAATCCAAGTAGTTGTGTGACGAGGGGGAGGGATTGCTTTTTTGACAAACTGTACATTTTGTCATTCTTACATGCTTAATGGGGTCATTCTTCATTTCGACAAATCTAAAAAAAATATAAAACGCAAAATTAAAGTGTAATTCACTTTATCACTTTATTATTGATCATCAAAAAACTTGATTTTCTTTATGTATTGATACTCCCTGTAGATTCATAATGATACCGCTACCCTATCGTTAACATAACAATAAATCGTTCATTATTTTAAAATACCGGAAGTGTACTCGAATGACGGACAAGTTGGAATATTCGCACGATTTACGGGGCACAGGTAGTACCAACAGTCTGCGGGGTAAATATTAGGGGGTGAATCACACGTTTTCCTGTTAAGCGCACGCAATGCTGCCACATTACAACTTATGCAGTTACAACTAAATGGGGGTGGTGAGCGGGTGATTTTTTTCCGTTCCCCATTGCATTCGTTCACGGTCGATTGGATACAATTACACGTATGGCTTGTGGAAAATCCCTTACATTAAAGAAATCGTCAGACATGATGTCGTTACACATGGTTTAATGCGTCCGCTAGGTAATAAAAGCGATACCAGTTTTAATACTGTGTATCAGCAGTTATCAGATTTTCGATTTACAATAATAACATTACTCTTCGTTAAACTGCGCAGGTCGCTGCATAAGTTTCTAGGGAACAGTACTAGATGGCGGATATAAAAGTTGAGAGTGAAGTATCATTCAGAATCAACTTAGTTGTAAAATGGCATGATACCTTAAAAGAATGAAGATTTGACTTGAGTATTTTAATGAGTGCGTACAAAATTAACTTAGTGTACAATGGTGAACGAGAATTAGTGCAGAAGCTCCAAAGTTTAATTGCTACAATTCAGGCGCGGCTCGTGATGACGTATTTGGGAGTGCAAGTACAATGATGCGAGTGCTTCGTGTATTCTCGTGTACTAACTGTAACGTTTTCTTAGTAAACACCGAAAACACACGAGGCACTCGCATCATTGTACTTGCAATCCCAAATACGTCATCACGAGCCGCGCCTGCTACAATTAACAGAGACTGCAGACCAATAGAAATTGATGAGTTTCCGACATTTTCCGATTATCAACGATGTTCATACTTGTCACTGTCACTTGTCAGGATAAGCTGTATCGATAATAACCAACAATAATAACAAAGATAACAAATAATTAAACATCTCTACACCGATTCTCGTGTAATTGAAGAACATTTCGTGATCAGTTAATTTAATCTCTAAATAAATTATTGTAATCACTCTAACTCAATCGTTTTCGAAAAATCGTCGTTTTTTGCGTTTATTTCTTCTTTTATATAATACTGTAACAATTGAAGCTGCTGCTGATATCAAATATGATATTGTACTAGCAATTTCTTGTCTATTATTCATTTTTAACAATTTCTAAGATATAGGTTATAATTTCAGGCGACATCATGCTATTCCTGCGCTTTTCCGAACTGTTCTTTTTCTAGCAACCGCAACACTCTTACCAAATGAACTAATATTCTGCACTAAGTTACATGTGATGGAAGCTTAAGTTTTTCGTAAAATTGGACACTGACAAATCAAAAGAAGTCATCCAGTTCCATTTTTGTTTTTGGTTTTGTTTGAAGAATTTAGTGTTATGAAAAAATGAAATTTTCTCGTGAACAACAATCGAACGGTACAATTTTTGTTGGGATTAATTCAACAACAATCTCGTGACAAACTTCATCTGACAGACACCATCAAATGGCACTGTTTATAACTGGTTTGTTGAATTTAAGTGTAGATGTAGAAATGTTAGTAATTAATCTTCTGAAGGTCGTCAACTCCTGTTGTTGCAACAAACATTGATAGTGGAAGAGAAATGATGCAAATCAACCAGCATATTACAGAGAGTGAAATGAGGTCTTACATTCTGAAAATTTGTCTTCATTATATTTTAACAAATTGAATACAAAAAAATATAAATAAGTTTCAAGAGTACCAAGAAAATTGAGGCCAGGTAATATACCTTCTATACTTGTCCATCCAGAATATCCCCGTACCAAGAAATCACTTCTCAAGCAAATGTAGAATCCCTCAACAGTCTACTATTCGCAGATCTTGCAAGTATTATTATATAGTTTTATAATAATTATAATAATTCGATAAACGTAGATCTAGCCAAATTATTCATGTTAAATCTTACCATAAATAATACGGGTTATTTTGAAATATTTACTTCATCACCAACTTTGTTTATTGCTAGATATATGGTGCAAATACAATTTGTTTTCGGTATTATTAGACACGTAATAAATTTACGCTTGTTAGCATATTACAGTCACCCATTTTACTATTAATCAACGTATATATTTTCAATTATCTTCTTCTTTTATTGATGATTTGTGTTTATAAGTTATTATTTATTTAAATTGTATAATGCAGTGTTATTTTCACGAGAATCCATCTTGACCTGTAGATAAAAACTAAATTATGAAATTTATAACAAAATAAACAATCTTTTTGAGCTAGCCGCCACCCTGTTATGCAACAAACATTACATTTATCAAGTAAGTACAACTTACCCTTTAATGATAATTAAATTAATGAACATGGAGAAATTAATAATAATTACAAGTACCTTATCTAGCAAGTAAAACCACCCGTATATATATATATATATATATATATATATATATATATATATTTCATGTTTTCGCGCTCGTTTGTTGAAGCGTTGTTCTTCGGGATATTTTGCCGCGTTTGGATGATTTCGTCCTAAGAAGGACGAAATCATCCAAAAGTCGAATGACGTTTCGGTGACATAACTTTCACCTTTCGTGACGATCTTCTCTTTGCGATGGTAACTTCAAGAATGCGTTGATTTCTGTACCGCTCGTATTATATGGCCCCGTAGTAGTGGGGACGCGTGTCAGGCTCCTTGTTATTGGTCCATCGGTTGTTCTGTTGCTTTCGGCTATTGGTCGATCGGTTTGTGTTCGGTGCATGTTGGTGTATCTGGTCTGTCGTAAGCTATTATCACTACGTCGCTTACGTGTAATCTGTCTATTAAACGAAGCTGGCTTTCATGTGTCAGCCAAACGCTGTTCGTCGTCACGTTTGTTCATACAATTTTGTCATTTCTCTATTTCTATAGCCTCTCTTATTATTCGTTACGTTAAAGTCGTACTGCGGGCTATTGTCCTTGTACTGTCGAAGTAGACGGTGTGTTCTGTATATTATACATGCTTGGCTAGGTTGGCGTCGCGATTTTGTCATTTGTAAAAATTAATACAACAAATTATAGCGGCAATTGCATGTAATGTGGAAATTTAATAGCCATTAATTCTCATTTACATTGCGATTTTCATAATTCGTATAAATACACGCAGTATAGAAATGTGTACTGATGATTTATAAAAACAATGAAATACCAGTATCTGCACCTTCCGAATGGATATGACTTTCACACACATTTTTCATTTGCCCGGACAACTTGGACGGTTGGCGTCGTGACGTGTTGTGTCTGCATTCTTAGGCAAATGTCATTTTGTGATTTGTAGAAATTAATACAACATATTATAGCGATAATTGCATGTAATGTGGGACGTTTTTCACATATATAAAACGGGTGTTCATTTGAAAAGTCAATCTAGTAGCATGTGATTTACTGAGAACATTTTGAAGTATGTCGTAAATTAAAATTTACTACTTAACCTACGAAGTCGTATATTTTGACAGTTTCATACATACAAATAAATAACAAATGTGATTGACATTATCAAATGTCATTTGGATTTACGTTTACGGAACAACAAACACATACTAATATATATGCGTCTTATTCTATCAAAATTTCAAAGTAACTTAGATTGACTTTTCAAATGAACACACGTTATATACATGTATATTGTAAATTCAATTTGTTGGCGATTTAAAATCTGAAATCGCCAACAAATTGAATTTACCATAACATACAAAGGTCACGAAATAATTATCTATACATGTATGTATATATATATATATATATATATATATATATATATATATATATATGAATTGATAAATTCTTGGAGTTTTTCGGGTTTTATATGAAATATTTACAAATATCATTAGTATGTAATTGCAAAGTTAGGATGCAAGGTTAGGATGTAAACATTGCTGTCTACAAATTACTAAGCAAATCATACGAAATTTTTTTAATTGAAATATATCGTCTACGTTTGGACTTGAACCCAAGCCTACAGTTTGCCGGAGCGTTGCTTTACCACTTAAGCCACGCCAGACCTTGATTCAAGCTATTTAGAAATGCATTATAAGTAACAGTGTTAATGATTCAGATGTCAGTTATTGAATGTAGATGTCAGGTTTGAAAGCAGTAGTCAGGTTTGAAAGCAGATGTCAGTTTTGATAGCAGATGTCAGTTATTGAAAGCAAATGTTAGTTATTGAATGCAGATGTCTGTTTTGAAAGCAAATGTCAGTTATTAAAAGCAGATGTCAGTATTCTTAAAGCAGATGTCAGTTTTGAAGGTTTTAAATTATTAATTATTACTCCATAGCTGTGTTTATCTAAACACTCATATAGCGTGGCTTAAGTGGTAAAGTAACGATCCAGCAAACTGTAGACTTGGGTTCAAGTCCCACGTAGACAATATTTTTAATTAAAAAAAATTTCGTATGATTTGCCTTGTAATTTGTAGACGGCAATGTTTACACCCTCATTTACTTTGAAATTACATACTAAGTTGATATTTGTAAATATTTCATACAAATGCCAAAAAAAAATATAAATGACAGAATATAAATGTCAAATAAATATTTATTTGACATTTATATTCTGTCATTTATATTTTGTATTCCCTTGACAAAAGCATATTGCCGAAACATGTAGGGTTGTTTTAAATATATATACTTTGAAGTAATGAACCAGACCTTTAATCGCCGACTTATTAAGTTTACCTTATCATACCAAGGTCACGAAGATATTATATATATATATATATATATAATTATTTCTTGACCTTAGTATGTTATGGTAGATTCAATTAGTTGGCGATTTAAAGTCTGGTTTTACTTCAATATGTATATACAATATAAAACAATCTTACATGTTTCGGCATATGATGCCGTTTTCAAAGAAATTTGAAAATGTACAGATATTTAAATAACATATGATATATATTTATATAACAGCAACATATATTATGATGGTAAATTGCAGATCGTTACATAATTAGGTTATAATATATACTGTTCAGATCACTTCTGTTGTTAATTGAATTTTTTTCGTGTTTAATATTAATCATTTCTTTAATTTCCCTTTTCATTGTGTGTTGTTTTTTATCGATTATCTGTGTGTTTTTACACAAACTACAACACGATCACCGTTTCGATTTTGAAAACACACAGATAATCTCTTGCTGTCGAAAGTTATGAGGCATGAATTATTATTAAACTTGAATGTATCTTTGAATATTCTAATTTTATCCATGACAACTAGAGATATATAAATTTGTCATTGATATACTGTCATTTATGTTTTAAATTTCTTTGATAAAGGCATCATATGCCGAAACATGTAAGATTGTTTTAAATATATACATATTGAAGTAAAACCAGACCTTAAATCGCCAACTAATGGAATCAAATATATATATATATATATATATATATATATATATATATATATTTGTGTGTGTGTATTCTTACTATTGCAGCACATATAAAGTGTTTGTTTAATCTATATGTTATAAGAACGAACTAAAAAACAAATACTTCCAAAAATAATTTCGGGCCTTAGTTTGGGAAAATCATACGCAACGCACAAATAGAAAGACACTCTGTGGGAAAGCTGTCATCACCCCACGTTCACGAAGATTACTACGCTCTCTGGACTCCCTTACGGCACGTGACCGTTTCCAATGTATACTCGTAACGAAGAAGAAAAGCGATGGGCGCACGCTGCACGCGACACACTACTACCAATACGTCGTAGTATGCCGCCTTTCAATCATTCGAAATGCACTGTACTACAACGTACGAATTACGACGGTGACACCAATCAGCGCCGCTGCACTACACCCTAGTTAGTATTTGCGCTCTTTCACAGTAATAAAATTAGTTATTCCCGTGTGAGACCGCGGAGTATCCCCTGGGAAACATGCCCAAAGTAGGTGTATGTGAGAGCGGTGCTGTATAAACAGTACTGTGAGAAAATTCGGCGTCGTGTTATTTATGTACGAGCAAATTGCTCGCTTCACTTTATTAGTTACATTTGTAAAATAAATCAAGAAATATTTAGAAAACGAAAATTATATTCGCAACACATTAAATTAGCTTGTAAAAGTTAATGTTTAACAGAACGCCTAATAAAATATCGACGTATACTCTTTCCTCTTCAAGTTAAGACTGGTTGCTTACTACATGCTTGTGACAAAAGTTGAGAGAAAGTGGAATGGGTTTAGCAGATGTTATTGTCGGAGGATCGTCAGTCAAATATCGTTCTTTGCGTCAAGCATACCTCATTTATATGATTGTTGTTAGGAGCCGTGTACGGTTCAATTTAGTGATGTCGCAATTACGAATGTCGATAAAACGACCATCGGTTTACAAAGTACAGAGGTGTATCAGTTAATTTCCAGACTTAATATATGTTTAAAGTAAAATAATTGTGAAGTTTGTGACAAAGTTTTCACGTTTCGGAATAGATATGAATGTAGGAACACATTAGGAATTAACATTGATTACGTGTAATCTATCGTTTACTTTATTAGATAATGAATTATTTTAGTCTTTCTGGAATAAGTACCCGAACTTCAAATTATCTAGTCGGATAACTTCACAAAAAAATATAACATTAGTGCGCAATAAAATTGAAAACAGCATTAAATCAGAACTAAAAAATAAAAAAGTCTGGTTATTTATTTTATTTATTATTTACTACCCAACATAATTATAATTCCACTTACAGGATAAAATCAAAACAAAATTTTAAATCATACATATAACAAGTACTATTAGAAACAAAAAAAGTATTATAAAGACTTAACTTCCTAAATATAGAAAATATAAAGAAGCCTAAAAGAATACATAATATTCAAGCTAATAATATATATGAATATAAACAAAAATCTGCACAAGTGATTAAAACTAATTAAAACAACAGAAAATCAAGATCTAGTAATTAATTTTCAAGATACATACATACTACAACGAATACTTAGCGCAAATGTTATAGAGAAGCCGTTTGAAGGTCAACAAACCACAGAAATATATATCCATTTCAGAAGAAACCTGATTGTAGTTAGTGCTCATAACGTAGACAGGAGACCTGACCAATACATTGGTTAGAGGAAAAAGAAGATTGAAAGTACGGGAAGGACTTGTGAAGAATAGTGGGAGAAGAAAATTAAAGTAGGATAATAGCGTTATGCAGTCAACTTCGTTCTGAAGAAGCCTATAAAGGAAGTTGAGGCTGGCTACAAAACGTCTAAAGGAGAGAAGGCACGTTGAAGCGAGAAAGGAGTTGAGTGTGATCAAAGCCCCTATTGGGATAGACGCCGTCCACCTTGAACCACATGTATTTAAAAAATAGCCGCTGAACTTGCTCAGGTAGACGTTTTTGTGCTTGATAAAGTGGATACCATATCAAGCTGGCATATTCCAAACGTGATCTCACTAATAAGTTGAATAAGCAAGTCAATACGCTCACGTTAGAAAATTCACCACAGTTGCAGATAATAAATCCAAGAGTCTGTATGGCTTGCTTAGACACATTGCTGATATGCTCATTGAAAGTCAGTTTCATATCGAAGGTAACGCCCAAGTCTTTAATTGATTTAACACGGGATATGCTTATATCCCCAAGTTGGTAATTATAGTGCATAACATTAAGTCTTTTAGTGAAAGATAAAATCTTGAACTTAACGGGGTTCAAAGATAAGTTGTTATTTTTGCACCAAGTTTGAATGTTAACCAGATCAGCCTGAAGTCGAACGCAGTCGCACGAGTCGGAGACTCGAGAAAACAACTTCAAGTCATCGGCAAAGAAAAGGTTATTAGACTCGAGCTAGAAATAATAAAAAACAGTGGACCTAAGTTAGAGGCTTGCGGAACTCCCGAACTCCGGTTATGTGTAGGCGAGTCGACCGATCATCAAAAAAATAAATTCTTAATGTGATGGTACGGATAATAGAATCTCTAAAACCGTCATTGCAATTTTACTAGCTAGTAAAGACTAGAAAACTGTACTATCAAGTAATTGCAAAGGAGGTGCTAAATACATTGAAGAAATTTAAAATTTCTAAGAACCAACTCTTAATATTTATGACTAATGGTAATAACAGTGCTCCAAACATGCTTTCCGTGTCTCTTAAATAGCAGCGTGGCAACTTGTTACATGTGACGTGTAAAATCCATACATCACATCAGAAATGTGGCAAAAACTATTCGAAGGTGTTATCCAGAGGTAGACAGTTTAATAGCGCATATAAAAGCAGTGTTTGTTAAATCCCTAAAACGTATTCACCAATTTCATAGATAACGTCACGACATCCTTGAACCTCCACAGTTGATTCTTAGACGCTAGTTGCCGGAAAGTATATAAGTGGGTTGTTTCACCACCTTGTGGACGGGTGCAAGACCGTACAGCGATTTAACCTAGATACTTAAATGGTAGTCTGAAGGTGGTCACGAAATATTTTATTTGAACACTTGGCACTAAACTTAATTTGAATATCTAACACTAAGAAAAATTATATGATTAATAGATTATTGAATACTTTCTGTTTGATTTTTGAGATGGAACTCACTTGTGTTCTAGTCGTATCTTCTGAGGAAAATATTAATAACACCACTATTGATGTCAACGGTGGAAATTGCAAAAGGGCGTTTTAAAAACTAGTTGCGTACATTTCGTTGAATCATCAACAAATGTCCGTGAAAGATAGTTTTCCAAGTTTAATAAATGAAGTGACAAAAGTAGGTAAGTAAGCAATTCAACAAATGCCTTCTTTTCAAAGATACTAATTTAATTACACCTTTGCGATAGGGCAAGTACCTGAATGTCAAAGACTTTCAGGTACTACAGACTTCCGTATATTTTGGGGGTGTCGGAGAGACTTTCACGCGTCCTCGCCACAGACGAGATTAAATTAGGCTTCTATAAATACAATCCGGTGGGTAATTATTTCAGTAAAACGAGAGACTTGACACCTCTGTTTTTTCAGTCTAATGTTGTGTATTGCATTCCTTGTAATGGCTGCAATCAAGTTTATATAGGTCACACTTCAACCTGGTTAAAAACCAGACTCACTACGCATAAAAGTGACATTCGGACCGGAAAGAACAGATGTGCCTTGTCCTCACACATGATCAACAACGACCACACACCTAATTTTGAGAAGGTGGAGGTCCTCCAAAAAGTGAATAATTTAAGGTGTAGAGAGTTTTTGGAGATGGTGGAGATCCATAATAATAATAACGTAATGAATTTCAGATCGGACACTAACAATTTAAGCGCAATATATGCTTTTCTACTGACCTTTTCTAGTACCAAAAATTTAAGTCACCATAATACACATAACACTAGCTCAATTAATGTTATTTAACACATTTGTCCCTCCGTAATATATTATATATATAAAAAAAAAATTTATTTGTAATTTTTTAAATTTTGGTTTAAAATTTTTTATAAAAAAAATTTTTTCATGAGATTGTACTTGTAATTCCAATCGTTAGAGTGAACCGTTTTTGTAACAGCACATTCAAGATTGAATATGGGACTTTTTAACGTCATTGTATAATTTTCGTTAACCTTGACATTGGGTCTTTTCACCGACGCATGTTTTTTACATCTGTTTCACATAGAACGACAAACTGCATTGAATTTTAAATAAATTCCATGCAGTTCCTTTTAACTTCCGAAATGGCAGGTTGCAATATTACATCATGAGTGAATTGATTCACTACACGTTGCTCATGATTGTTTTTAGATGTGTTGTTATATTATAAATTATAATCGTTTTTTTTTTTTAAAGAGTTTTAAATTAATTATGACGTTTTGTTTGTGTTAAGTGGGACAATTGACGAATTTATCGACCTATCATGTTTTGTAATATATAATTTTCGCATAATAGTGTTCACATTTGTAAGTAGAATTTTTCTTATGATTGTTTGACTAAATATCTAAGTTATGTACATTTTTTTCTTATTAAAGTGACCCCCGAAGAAGCTCTAAACCTAAGAGCGAAATATAGGGTAAAAAAATAAAGAACATTAACTAATTAATGGTTTTTATTGCCGGATTCCCCAACAACAATTGTTTTTCATACTTGTTTTAACGGCAAAGACTCCTTGTCTATATATATATATATACGATATATAACTATATCGTCTTAATTATATAAAATATACGGTGATTTTCTTAGCACATATAAAATAAACCAATTTACAAAAATATACTAAAGAAGTATATGCGAACATTACCAAACTCTACTTCGCCTCGTTTGGTAATGATCGCGAGCTTAAAGAAGTGATTTCGATGAGTTAAACACTATACTTTTTCTACGACCTCGCCTATGGCATTATAACAATCTTAATAAAATGATGTAAACAAAATTACAAAACTATAGATCATATTTAAATTAGTTATGATTTAAACATTTATACATAGAATATGTAGACCATAAGGTCGATGGCTTCAAATTTTCCCACAATTTTGCAAAATATGCAAGCAGCACAATTTCCGAATATGAATTTACGTTATTATCAGCCCTTCATTCAATGAATTTTACATAGACTCCTTCATACTTCTTTCTAGATTTTTCTCCTAATAAGCCCGCATAGGTTTTCTCAGCTCGATTTACTATTTCTGGTGACGTACTGGGAATATCTAAATCACTTTCTGAATCAGAAATCGTGATAAAGCTACAAACAGTACAAACTGACGTAATTTAAAAATGACGCGATATAGCAACTAGACGCAGGTGAAAATTAGTTGCTAATTTTCATCACTAGGGACGAAAGTTAACGTTATGGGATTTTCTTTCACTAGAGACGGAAATCAAATTTTCGCTGCAGTATTCGGTGACGAAAAATGTCTTTTTCTATTTCGGTGCTATAAAGTGCACTTTCGACACCCGTTTGGGTTGCATAAAGTACTTCTTTTTCGCACGAAAAATTTTGTTTTTAGAGGTTGGTCACAAAAAACGAAATGGAACAAAATCATATGTAAATGTCAAATATAAATGTGTATAACAAGCATGTGTAGTAAAAGTTGTATAGGTACAAAGAATAAAAAACACTTGCTAACATTTTATTTATACTAATTAACAATATAAATTGTTAAACAGAGTTGGAAGATCTAATCTACTATTGACATTTACTTCCCATTTTGAATAATGCAACTGTTATAAACGTTTATTGTAACACTAGAAGATTCATGTGCATTAATGGAGATTCCAGGCAGATTCTGGGAACACACTATGTTTTGTTTGAATTCCTGTTGATTCACATTGATTGACACATCACTGCCTATTGCATCAGAAGTCGATGGATTCTGAATAATTTTAGTGGATGTATTAGGTGCACTAGACAGTATTCGAGCAACATCAACTTTTTTCATTGTGGAATTATCAATGTAACCTTCAGCCACTGCTGAAGATTTCCATCCTCCATGGCGCTTAATTGTTATTAAGTCACCTCCACTATTAGCCAAGTGTGTCACACTTGAACGCCTAAAGCAATGTCCAGTGAAGAGCTCAGGATTAGGCAAATTTAAGTAAGTAGCAATAACTTTTGGTACTTTTCATATAGTATTAATGCCAATTGGATTATTCACGCAAGAACCATTTCTATATTGCAGGAAGAAGCGTTTATGTGTAACATGAGTGGGACGAAGTAAATAATATTTTTTAACCAAATCAATCCATAATTTTTCTGTTATAATAAATTGTCTTGGAATATAAGTTTTAGTTTTTGGCACTCTAACCATTATGACATCATTTTTAAACTGTATATCATCTAAAATCATCTTCATGATTTCTTCACGACGACAAGCTCCATTATAACCCATTATAAGGATAACCTATCAATATCAATATGACTATTATAACAAAATAATGTAGAACATTAATAAAATACTATTACAAGGATGCTTGTATTACTTACTTTCATTGCTAAATATGTTTTATCATCGGCTTCTATTATAAAACAGTTAATATGATCTATTTCTAAAATCTTGGATTTCTTAGGCTCGTAGCCTTCAGATAATCTTTTTAAATATGCAAGAAGCCTAGAAAATTTTGAAATATCTATATTTTTATAAATATTTAAACAACATCGGAACATCGAATATGTGGACCACAAGGTCGATGCCTTTTTTATCTTGCTTTCCTTATCAAAATAAGCAATAATTACATTTTCAGTAATATTCGCGATATTATTTTCTTTACACCAAGTTAAAAAGTGCTCGTATTGCTTTTGATAACTATGTCGAGACTTTGTTGGCAAAAGATTTTGTAAATTATCTTCTGCTATTTTGCGAATCTCTGGGGGCGTGCAATTATTTGCTTCGTCCATTTCGTTAATCATTTATTGCATAAATCAATCTTAATTTTAAACTTAAAATGACATATAACACGCCGATTTTCACATATTTAAAATGCTCTAGTTAAACATTAATGCTACCAACTTCAAAAAAAGAAAATTTTTACAATTTTCGTACAAAATATGCCTCTTATTTTAAGTCTTTTTGAACTTTTAATGTCCGAAATAGAAAAAATAGTATAAAATACACGTTTCATAAGACATTTTAGTGCACTTGTTCTTTAGAAAACTCGCCTTGCGGCTCGTTTTCTAAACTTGAACGCGTGCACTAAAATCATGTCTTGTGCAACTTGTAAAAGGTGTCCCAACAGGAACTTGGCGATTTAAATTTCACATTATTTTCAAATAAGGTAACTTAGCAACCTAATATTTGGTATATGTCATCTATAAACTTGTAAAAGTCATCATGCAACGTTTCACGACTGAAGAACGTATCCAAATTGTTCAAATTTATTATGAAAATGGTCGTTCCATTACGAACACAATTCGTCGACTACGCGTTGTTTTTCATCAGAATCATATTCCCAGCAATACGGCAATTAGAAATTTAATGGCAAAATTTGAGCGAACTGGTTCTGTTCTCGATGTAAAGACACCACTACGTCCTCGTAATGTTCGGTCAGTTGAAAATATCGCTTTGGTGAATGAAAGTGTTACCGAAAGTCCAAAAACTTCAATTCGTCATCGGTCACAGCAATTGGCCATCTCAAGATCATCTCTGCAACGAATTTTAACAAAAGACCTTCGGCTACACGCATACAAGATCCAGTTAACACAAGAATTGAAGCCCAGGGACCATCACCACCGCCGTATCTTTGCCAATTGGATTTTGGAGCAAACTGATTTTGATGACGAATTCTGTAAGCGAATCATATTCAGCGACGAAGCCCATTTTCACGTAGGGGGTTACGTAAATAAACAAAACTGCCGCATTTGGGGGCGTGAAAATCCTCGAGAGATTATTGAAAAACCCATGCACCCACTACGTGTCACTGTATGGTGCGGTTTCTCGGCCAATGGTGTTCTTGGACCTTACTTTTTTGAAAATGAGAATGGAGAAGCAGAAACTGTAAATGGGGAGCGGCATCGACAGATGTTGAATAACTTTCTATGGCCTCGTTTGGAAGATATGGACCTCAACAATCTTTACTTTCAACAAGATGGGGCCACTTGTCACACTGCCAGGGAAACTCTAAATTTACTGCAGGAGAAATTCCCTCGCCGTGTGATTTCTCGTAATGGTGACGTGGATTGGCCTGCAAAATCCTGCGACATAACACCGCTGGACTTTTTCCTTTGGGGTTTACTCAAGGATCAAGTCTACACAAATAATCCACAGACAATTGATGAATTAAAAAATAACATTCGTGCGGCTATTGGCGAGATTAACTTGCATATGTGTGATAAAGTCATTGAAAATTTTAAAAAAAGAATCGCTGTGTGCAATAGAAGTCACGGTGGACATTTATCCGATATCTTGTTCCACATATAATTTTAGGGTTTCTATTTTATGTTTACCTTAATAACTCGTTGAATTTCTAAATACTACGCATGTTATTTGGAATTTAAATCGCCAAGTTCCTGTTGGGACACCTTATACTTTAATATACTATTTTATAAAGGGTCGTAGAAAAAGAATATTTTTATGATGGATTAAAGATATCTATCTTATCACTCCATGGTGACGTATATTCACATCCAGTTATAATAATAATAATAATTGTTTATTTGCCCAACAGGTTCATACCCAGTAATAGGGCAAAAACTGTGTAATACATACATACGTACATATGACAAAACAGACAAAAAGAAAAATATAGTAAAAGTTAATTTACAGATTGATATAAATAAACAAAAAAGTGTACATTCATAAATTGGAACACATACACAAACTCATGTAATATATTGCTGTAGATTGCATCAGCATTCCCCATCATGTGGTAAACAGATGATTTCATTAGTAAGTTGGTCCTCGGGGTGCTCAAGTTGAATGTACTCGTATAGCGAGTATTAACTGAAGGTACATTAAATAGAACAGCAGCTAGTATCCCAGCGCAGTCAATACTATTGGTGACAAGTTTAAATAAGTGACGAGCACCTTGTTCAATCCTCCGATCAGTAAGTGTCTGGAACCTAAAACGTAGCCTTAATTTATCATAGGAAACATTTCTGTCTGGGTACACTCCAGTATTTTTGAAAATCAAGAATTTCAAAAAGCGTCGCTGTACACGCTCAATAGGAAGTTGCTGCGATATATAATGAGGGAACCAAACGACAGACCCATATTCCAATTTAGGAAGAACAAGAGCGAAATATATAGACTCCAGAAGCGCAACATCATTGAAATATTTACAAGTTTTGATAGTAAATCCCAACATTCTTGAGGCACAAATTTTTTTAATGTGACTGTTAAACAATAAACTTGCATCAAATGACACACCAAGATCCTTAATTTCACTAATGCTGGGGAGTGGAAATCATAAATTGAATAGGAGGACAAGTTTGGACGGTTTTTCCTAGTGAAAGTCATAGCATAACATTTGTTAACGTTCAAAACAAGCTTATTCCTTTCGGACCAATTGGCCAGTACACTCAAGTTATCTTGAAGCATGTCTACATCGCGTTAATTATGTATGCAATGAAGGAGCTTAACGTCATCTGCATATGCTAATACTTACAAGACATTAATGGAAACAAATCATTGATGTATATATTAAAAAGCAGAGGTCCCAAACTCGATCCTTGTGGAACTTCAGTGCAACAAATTCCAATGACCTAAAACCATTATAGAAAACATATCCGTATCTGTTGGACAGGTAAGAGTTGATTAACTTACAAAAAGCAATATTCAGACCAAAACAATTAAGTTTCTGTATAAGAAGTTTATGATTAACTGTATCAAAAGCCTTGGAGAAATATGTATAAATAACGTCAACCTGTTCCTGGCAATCCAACTCTCCACATACGTATTGGGTAAAACTCACAAGATTAGTAGTAGTCGAGCGTCCTGTCATAAAACAATGTTGAACAGGTGATATATGGGAACGAACAAAAGGATAAATTGAATTACCTATATATAACTTGCTCAAAAAGTTTGGCAAAATTTGAAAGCATGGATATAGGTCTGTAATTACATACCTCCGTAGTCTTACCCTTTTTGAAGACGGGCACTATGCGCGCACGTTTCCTTCTATCAAGAAAAGATGATGTTCTGACAGTAATTATTTTGGTGTTATTTAAAGACTTGCGGTTATTGCCTATTTGCTGGTTAGCTAATTTTATTTTACGTTTGTATCGCCTTGTTATATTAACCCATTAATGCCCAGAACAATTTTTTTTTAAATTTCTCTTGGACCCTGTGATATGTTATTGCTATAGGCATGTAATCATCGAAGTATACGGAAAAAATCCATTTTTTATTTTTTTTCCGTGATTTTTTTGACGTATGATAAAACATACGCTGGGAAGACAGGGGTGAAAATAACTACTAGGTAGAGAAACCTTATCATTTATTTTTGTTACAATTTTTAGCTTATGTTGTTGTTTTAAGTGTTACATTTATAACAACATACATAAATATTGTAAGTATACTTTATTTTTGATGATACAATCGGAAACAAGTATCCGGATGAAGTCCGACATTGCATTTCAAACAAACAAATTTGGAACATTTACCGCATTTTGCACAACGCCGTTGGGTTTGTTGCTTATCTATCCAGTGTTCCTTCATATCGTGTCTTATTTCAGACATAACACCTGAAGTACGCTTAGGTTGAGGGCCCGTAACTGAACCTGAAGGTTGAGATATCAGAATGGCTGACACTATCCTTCTTAAAAATTCTACTAGAGAAATTGACTCATCACAACGGCGATATAGATACCACATGTTTACTACGGCTCCATTCAAGCAGAAGCGAAATAGTGGCCAGTACCATTTCTTAGAGCGTATTCTAGATCTGTACAATCCTCTCATCTGATCAAACCGATCAACACCTCCCATGCCTTTATTATAGAAATTTATTGCGGTTGGTTGGTAGACAGAAACATTTGCGTGATCTTGTTTTGACCAACGTCTACAAGAAACTTACTGACTGTTGTCGTGCCAACGAATGAGGGTAATATTGGCCTCTGGGTCGTGCAATGTGAAGTGTGATCCACGTTTTTCTTTCTTCAATTCCTTTAGGGGTGCTTTCTCTATTCGGTCCGATCTTATTGTTCCAACGCAGAACAATTTCTTCTCTTATAGCGTATCTAAGAGAGACAAGGAATTAAAGTAGTTGTCAATGAAAACAATTCTATTACTAGGAAGAAAATTGACACACATCTTTTCAGTTACGCTGCTACCCAATGTTTTACCCTGCATTTTGTCGCCAGCACCCATAATATGGTTCAAATTTGATCAGATACCCATCGAATGTAGTTAAGCACCAAAATTTAAACCCAAAACGGATGAGCTTACCCCGAATGAATTGTTTCATACTATGTCTACCATAATACGGCTCCATCGCTTCGTCTAGCGAAAAATGTTTTCCGAGTGGCTGAATGCGTTGAATGGAAATAGTATTTAAATGATTTATAAGTGGTCTTATCTTATAGATCTTATCGCTTTTGTCAATTTGAGCGTTGTCATTGAAATGCAGAAATCTGTGAATGTTTTCAAATCTGTTTCTCGACACGCTATTGCTAACTAAATTATTGTGCGTATCAGCTCTACTCTCCCAGTACATACGCCTTGTTGGAACGGGCAGATATCCCGATAAAAGAATAATTGCTAAATACTTATATAAATCTTCTACAGTAATGGCGAAATCGTGGAAACCCTTTTGATCAGCGTATCTTTTTGTTTCTTGACATATATGGCTCATTATTTCGTCGTTAAAGAATAATTTAAATAAATCTATTGGACGCCAATTTTCACATTCAATTTTTTCCGTCATAAATTGGTTATTGTTTTTCATAGTGTCAAGTTTCTGCGATCTGGGAGCTAAATCAATTCGATTCCAAATCCTATTTCTTCTCTTTGTTCTCATTTTCATTTGCTTGTCTAGTTTTAGCTTCTTCTGCACTTCCGCTAAAGTTTCTAAATCACTATCGCTGTCGTCTTCATCTGTTGCGAAATTTACATCTTGTGTTGTTACAGTAGTTTTCTCTCCCTCTTTGTTAACCATCAGAATTTCCATATTTTGAGCTAAAACCCCTTTACCTATATCTCTAATAGTTCCACTGTTTTCTTCATCACTACGTGCATCGTCCTGATCACTACCTTGACCATCCTCTGGGGGTAAAAGAACAAAATCAAAACGTTGAGAATTTCTTATTACTTCGTAATCTTCATCGTCTGATTCAAGTGTTTCAAGATAATTCAAAAGTTCTTCAGCATCCTTCGGATTCGACGGATTGTAAAGCCTTTGATATTTGTATCTAAAATCGAGAAAATGTACCTTTATTTCCCACCGTATGCTATATCATACGCGTTTTATGTATCAAAATTTTTATACACAAAATGATAATTCTTTTAAAAAATAATATGTAGTCTTGTAAATTACCTATTGAAGAACTGTTAGACTAGTCCAGAAAGGCTGTGTATATACAAACAAACCTATAAATAAGGCTGTAACTTACCTGTCGCTCATATTGACGAACAATAAAATATAGTCTGTAATAATATAACTGGTACAGCAAGCTAAATATCTTGGACCTACTTTTATCACTTCCCACACCGTAACTGATATTTATTCAATATTGCACTCACGAAATGTCAGCTGTTGATATAAACATAACCTCAAACTAAAACTGTTTTGTGTATGATAAATCATACGCTGGGCATTAATGGGTTAAATACTATAATAATTTCCGAAAATTAATTCCGATTACATGAAAATATTCCAGATATTTATTACGAACGTCTGCTAACAAAAATATACATACATATCTAACGAGAGTTCAATTAGTCTTTACGTCCGGGGTAGCTATGTATTGTAAAACGCATGTTATTACTAATTTATAAATGTCATGAATTACTTCTTACTTGACAGAAGTTTGACTTAAGTCAAAACATACCTTAGGTATCTATTTTCTGTGTGTCAGTTAATAGGTTACACTTAATAGGTTATATTAATAATTTAAGCAAAGACAAGTCCATGACTGCCCAGGGCGTAAAGACTAATTGAACGCTTGTTACATACATAATTATGTAATAACTTTCTCTATAATTAACCTATACCTACCTGATTACGCTGTGCTGTTTAAAACTGTAAAATTTTTGAGTAGCGTACAAATTTTACGGTTAATTTGGTCCCCAAAAAAACATATTTGCCACGCATTCTATCTTTGTAACAATTAAACGGGAATTCGGTGCCCGCCGCCATAGCGCGCCAAAGATCATAGAGGATCGGCTTGCACGGGTTATTTAACAGGTGGTATTCCAATATTGCTTTCTGTCTGTATCTGTGACGCACACATTATGTAACATAATGTCACAGGTATTCGCAATATAGTTCAATTAGTGAGGCTTGGTTAATTAAATGATGACCCATTTGCTTCCATATTGCATCTATTTACGTGCTTATAGCTATACAAAATGTTATGTAAAGTGATTATAATTACTCAATATTATAATGGTGTCTACTTTAAGGGGACAATCCATAAAGAACAAAAATACAAAGTAAATAACTTGTATGCCATATGTGCGTGTATATGCATCCTTATATGTAGTAAGAATTTGCCTTCAGAAAGAGAGATTAAACTTTAAATATAAATTTAGGATATGTTGAATATTAAAAATAATATTCATTCTGCAAATTTACTAAAATGTTCTGAACTTTTACGTACAATCACTGGTCATTAAATTACAATTACTTCAAAAAATTTAAGTAATCTATTCCAAGAAAGTTTCTTGTCAATGTATACAAGGGATCCTATTTATGTATCTGAAATAACAAACAAAAATATAACAAGCGCCAAATAAGATGGCGAGCGGTGGGGGGCACGGTAGTCGTTTTTAAAAACGTGCACGCCCACTTAAGTAATTGTCAGAATATATTTGTCAGTGACCGAACATAATGTCTTTGCTAGGGGATCATAAAGTTATACACGCTCAAACGCCAGAAGTAGTTTTTAATGTTTACAATTATTTTTATAAACATGAAAGTACGTAATTGCTATTAAGTGAAATAAATATTTAGAATCAGAAATATTAGTTGATGAAACGACAGAAAGTTTAATTAATAATGTATATAATGAGAGTGACAGTGATGACGATAACTTCAGTTCCGAAGATTAATTTACAAATGAAACAGACATGCAATATATACGTCTGTAACTGTACACATGGACATACACCTCGTATTTTTCAGAATTTACTTCTGCCTAAGACACGTGTTTCTGCCATATACTATTAGGAGTCATCAAATAAGGTATAGCAAATTTTGTCCTATCGGGTGGCACCATATAATCTAGTGACATCTAACGGACAAAAGACTCTTTGTCCGTGATTCTGCATTAGTTGCTTCGATTCTCTTAGATGCAAGTAGATGTGTAGATTTAGTCGTGTCGCATCACATATTTTCGCAAGTAACTAATAAAACTAAAACAATATATAGGCCCGCTACATTTATTCATTTAAATTCCCTCCTGGAATATACCTCTGACTACCGATCCCTAGTAATGACCAGAGGCGAACTGAAACGATAGAATCACTAATTACCCGATAAATCGTTGTGGCGGTATCAGGTAGGGGAAGTGTCCTTAAAATGGGATACTTAAGGTTTGAGTAGCCATAAATAATCGATAAATCAAGAAAATCCCGCCAAAAATGTACAAACATGTTCTCTAACGTGTTTTTCATTATATGTCAAAATAATTTTTACAACAAAATATAAATATCAAAAATATAATGCTTTTAAAAAAAAAAGTGCAACTGTCCCGTTTTAGGGAGTGTTGTTGTTGAAATGGGATATATTTTTAAAATGGGATAGTAATTTTTATGTTAATTTACTTATCAAACTTATTGCAAAATGATAACAAAGTTTTAATTAAAAATGTTTTCAGGGGCGTACCGATGAGCCTGTAGAAAGGCGAAATACGTATCTACGTCTCTGGGGAGAGATATGTTCGGACACGTTCACAAAAATATTAATAGTGAACCTGTATTTGTGTTCTTCACACCAGATTTGTAATAATATTTTATATTATTAAAAATACCTTTGTATTAAAAATGTTTTATTGGACATAAAAATATTAAAATAAACAAACAAAGCGATCCACTATTGAAATAAACAAACAAAAATAGAAATTAAGAAGAAATGCAGTAATCGCAGAGAAAGTTTTCCTCCTCTTCCTCTGCTCCAGAGCAAGCATCATGCACCCATCGCTTGCAACTTACACATTGGATCCAGCCTTCTATTTTCTTACTTTCACTAAAATTGTTTCCACAATAAAAGCATTCAGGGTTACTGTCGTCTTCAGATGCGCTAGAATCCACGTCTTTTTCAATCTTGGCAACAGCTTTTTTTTTGTTTTTAGTTTTTCCTATTTTTCTCCTCTTATTAGGACGTTTTTTAATTTCTTTCGATCGTTTTTGTTCGAATTAATTTTTTAATTCTGTTTTGTAAGGAGTGCTGGTTAAAACAACAGTTTTACCAGTTTTTTGCTTTTTGGAAGTCTGTTGTGGTTTCTTAGTCATTTTGGGATAAGGTAAAATTATTTCCGGAGAGAAGTACAGGGTCTCGCTCGAAACTTCTTCTTGGCCTTTCGACGTTGAAGGTTGAGGCGTGTAGGGGATCTCCTTTTTTGATATTTCCGATGGTCTTGGCGGTGTTTCAGGTAGCACTTCTTGTTGAAATCTACGTTATCATTTTTATTGAGATTTGAAACAGTTTCCGCAACTTCTCCAATATTATTGTGAACGTGAACCTCTTCGGGAACATCAGTAGGTTGTGCAGCAGAAAACAGATCTTCAGTGGAACCGTTACGATCAACTGGATATATACCTGTCTTTCTAAAACCATTTATTGCGTTTGTAGGAGTGCTGGCTCGTAAATAAGCTTTACCAAATATTTCTACAATTTGATATATAGTGACTACTCTTCCAGGATGATTACGTAGAAAACATTCAACTTCTTGACTATAGAAAGTTGAAAGAGGAGCCATGACTGATACATCGAGGGGTTGCATTCTATGGCTACAATGCGGAGGTAAACACAGAATAGTCACAGAATACTTTCTGGCTTTTCTATAACGTTCAAGTTTTGTGTGTGGGTTTTATGTCCATCTAAAATCAACAATGTAGGGGCATCTTGTCATGCACCAGAGACTTCAAAAAATGGTCAAACCATTGCTCAAATAAATCAAGTTGCATCCAACCTGTTGAATGGCAGGCACAAATTGATCAGGAGGCGCACCATTTAGAAACTCTGCTTTCATGAGAACACGTGGAAATACAATCATAGGAGGGATGTAGCTGCCAGCAGCATTCATACAAATAACTGCAGTACACAAAGTGCCACGTTCAGCAGAAGTAAGTGACCCTACTTGCTTACGTCGTTTTAATGCAATTACTTTTGAGGGACGTCCTTGTACAGTGGTGATCCCTGTCTCATCAACGTTGTAGATTTTTGTAGACATTTGCTTCCATATTGCATCTATTTACGTGCTTATAGCTATACAAAATGTTATGTAAAGTGATTATAATTACTCAATATTATAATGGTGTCTACTTTAAGGGGACAATCCATAAAGAACAAAAATACAAAGTAAATAACTTGTATGCCATATGTGCGTGTATATGCATCCTTATATGTAGTAAGAATTTGCCTTCGGAAAGAGAGATTAAACTTTAAATATAAATTTAGGATATGTTGAATATTAAAAATAATATTCATTCTGCAAATTTACTAAAATGTTCTGAACTTTTACGTACAATCACTGGTCATTAAATTACAATTACTTCAAAAAATTTAAGTAATCTATTCCAAGAAAGTTTCTTGTCAATGTATACAAGGGATCCTATTTATGTATCTGAAATAACAAACAAAAATATAACAAGCGCCAAATAAGATGGCGAGCGGTGGGGGGCACGGTAGTCGTTTTTAAAAACGTGCACGCCCACTTAAGTAATTGTCAGAATATATTTGTCAGTGACCGAACATAATGTCTTTGCTAGGGGATCATAAAGTTATACACGCTCAAACGCCAGAAGTAGTTTTTAATGTTTACAATTATTTTTATAAACATGAAAGTACGTAATTGCTATTAAGTGAAATAAATATTTAGAATCAGAAATATTAGTTGATGAAACGACAGAAAGTTTAATTAATAATGTATATAATGAGAGTGACAGTGATGACGATAACTTCAGTTCCGAAGATTAATTTACAAATGAAACAGACATGCAATATATACGTCTGTAACTGTACACATGGACATACACCTCGTATTTTTCAGAATTTACTTCTGCCTAAGACACGTGTTTCTGCCATATACTATTAGGAGTCATCAAATAAGGTATAGCAAATTTTGTCCTATCGGGTGGCACCATATAATCTAGTGACATCTAACGGACAAAAGACTCTTTGTCCGTGATTCTGCATTAGTTGCTTCGATTCTCTTAGATGCAAGTAGATGTGTAGATTTAGTCGTGTCGCATCACATATTTTCGCAAGTAACTAATAAAACTAAAACAATATATAGGCCCGCTACATTTATTCATTTAAATTCCCTCCTGGAATATACCTCTGACTACCGATCCCTAGTAATGACCAGAGGCGAACTGAAACGATAGAATCACTAATTACCCGATAAATCGTTGTGGCGGTATCAGGTAGGGGAAGTGTCCTTAAAATGGGATACTTAAGGTTTGAGTAGCCATAAATAATCGATAAATCAAGAAAATCCCGCCAAAAATGTACAAACATGTTCTCTAACGTGTTTTTCATTATATGTCAAAATAATTTTTACAACAAAATATAAATATCAAAAATATAATGCTTTTAAAAAAAAAAGTGCAACTGTCCCGTTTTAGGGAGTGTTGTTGTTGAAATGGGATATATTTTTAAAATGGGATAGTAATTTTTATGTTAATTTACTTATCAAACTTATTGCAAAATGATAACAAAGTTTTAATTAAAAATGTTTTCAGGGGCGTACCGATGAGCCTGTAGAAAGGCGAAATACGTATCTACGTCTCTGGGGAGAGATATGTTCGGACACGTTCACAAAAATATTAATAGTGAACCTGTATTTGTGTTCTTCACACCAGATTTGTAATAATATTTTATATTATTAAAAATACCTTTGTATTAAAAATGTTTTATTGGACATAAAAATATTAAAATAAACAAACAAAGCGATCCACTATTGAAATAAACAAACAAAAATAGAAATTAAGAAGAAATGCAGTAATCGCAGAGAAAGTTTTCCTCCTCTTCCTCTGCTCCAGAGCAAGCATCATGCACCCATCGCTTGCAACTTACACATTGGATCCAGCCTTCTATTTTCTTACTTTCACTAAAATTGTTTCCACAATAAAAGCATTCAGGGTTACTGTCGTCTTCAGATGCGCTAGAATCCACGTCTTTTTCAATCTTGGCAACAGCTTTTTTTTTGTTTTTAGTTTTTCCTATTTTTCTCCTCTTATTAGGACGTTTTTTAATTTCTTTCGATCGTTTTTGTTCGAATTAATTTTTTAATTCTGTTTTGTAAGGAGTGCTGGTTAAAACAACAGTTTTACCAGTTTTTTGCTTTTTGGAAGTCTGTTGTGGTTTCTTAGTCATTTTGGGATAAGGTAAAATTATTTCCGGAGAGAAGTACAGGGTCTCGCTCGAAACTTCTTCTTGGCCTTTCGACGTTGAAGGTTGAGGCGTGTAGGGGATCTCCTTTTTTGATATTTCCGATGGTCTTGGCGGTGTTTCAGGTAGCACTTCTTGTTGAAATCTACGTTATCATTTTTATTGAGATTTGAAACAGTTTCCGCAACTTCTCCAATATTATTGTGAACGTGAACCTCTTCGGGAACATCAGTAGGTTGTGCAGCAGAAAACAGATCTTCAGTGGAACCGTTACGATCAACTGGATATATACCTGTCTTTCTAAAACCATTTATTGCGTTTGTAGGAGTGCTGGCTCGTAAATAAGCTTTACCAAATATTTCTACAATTTGATATATAGTGACTACTCTTCCAGGATGATTACGTAGAAAACATTCAACTTCTTGACTATAGAAAGTTGAAAGAGGAGCCATGACTGATACATCGAGGGGTTGCATTCTATGGCTACAATGCGGAGGTAAACACAGAATAGTCACAGAATACTTTCTGGCTTTTCTATAACGTTCAAGTTTTGTGTGTGGGTTTTATGTCCATCTAAAATCAACAATGTAGGGGCATCTTGTCATGCACCAGAGACTTCAAAAAATGGTCAAACCATTGCTCAAATAAATCAAGTTGCATCCAACCTGTTGAATGGCAGGCACAAATTGATCAGGAGGCGCACCATTTAGAAACTCTGCTTTCATGAGAACACGTGGAAATACAATCATAGGAGGGATGTAGCTGCCAGCAGCATTCATACAAATAACTGCAGTACACAAAGTGCCACGTTCAGCAGAAGTAAGTGACCCTACTTGCTTACGTCGTTTTAATGCAATTACTTTTGAGGGACGTCCTTGTACAGTGGTGATCCCTGTCTCATCAACGTTGTAGATTTTTGATGGAGAATAATTATTTTTTTGTTGAAGTGGTTCAAGTAGGTCAAAAAATTTAGAAACATTTGTTTGGTTTAAACTTCTGGTACGTGCGGCTGAGGTTGCTTCTGGAATTCGAAGAGGTAGTCTATTTCTGTTAAGGAAATTTTGCAACCAGTGCCAATCAGCTTTCTTCTTAACAGTACTGAAGTGGTGCAGTATATTATTCTGTACAGCAAAGTGATAAGCTAAACGTCGCACTGATTCAGTGGTCAAACCAAACATCATTGTCTCCATGTTAGTAATAAACCGAACAAGGTCCGTTTCTTGCGCCTTGTTAAACGTAACAAGTCTGCTACCTAAACCTTTAAGTGAATCTTTTCTTATTTTATTTTTTCCTTTAACACGACGTTCTAAAGTATTCTTTGGCACGTGGCAAAGATTTGCTGCTTTCAGATAACCACATTCTCGATTTAAAACCATGTCTATTGCTTTTTTCATATTCTCCTCAGACCACTCCTGTCGGTGAGTTTTTCTTGAGTACCGACCCGCCATATTGTGTACCTATGTATTATTACTGCAACAAAGAAAAATCAGGTAAATAATATTATCAACATAGTTTAGGTAAAATGGGATACCTCATTTTAAAAAAATGCCACTATCCCGTTTTAGTTATACCTCAACCTTTGACTTCCGTAAATTTTACAAACTTAACCTTAAAATATATTGATGAAATTTCATGCTTATATCAACGTTTAACGTCTTATCTTAGCATTTAAAAATTATCAACACATTCTCTTCACAAATAAAGAAGCAATCCTTAGTATTATGAGTTAATAATACTACATTAAAATATTGAAAAACATAAAAACTTACGTGTGTCAACAATCACATTCACTATGCAACTGAAAGTCCGTTAACAATTTTAAAGTTAATACAGCTTGCGCTTAGGCAATATTTCGCTAGATGGCAACACTCGTTTCACATAAAATACATGGTTTCCCGTTTTAGCTTACTGTCCCATTATAAGGGCACTTCCCCTATAGTATGCATGTTATAACAGCCTCACTATTTGCTCGCTCGATTGCATTCGTCGAGCAGATGTTGTTATTTCCGTCGTTATGAATATCACATTGTGTGTATTCACTTATAAATTTAAATCAACAGTGGCGTGTAAGCCGGGATATACATTTATATATTATTTCGATAGACTCTGGTAATGACTAATGACCAAAGAGCGGACTCGAGCGAGTGATAATTCATTGCCCATAGGCGTCTACCTTGTATCCACAATAGATTTGTTTCTGTAAGCGATCTGTGAGTTTCGATACAATTTGATATGTGTGGCCAAGCTGCATAAATGGCACATACCTACATATGCAGTTAATATATATCTCTCAATGCACAACAGAGCGAATGTAATAAACGGTTTGGTAACCGGCAGCAACTACTGCTGGAACAAAAATAATGCTGACAAGCGAATTGCGTATCGAATTTTGAATAAAGATAATTTACAAAGAACAAAACTCAAAACTATGTATTTTCTGTGAAACATTGCAATTGTAAAACATTACTATGAACAACTAAAATTTGTTCAAGGTGTTCCTGTGGTAAATTAGTTCTTTTAGATGTTAAAACGTTTTTAAATATAAAATGTCCGTTCCACATCACAACTGGTGACGGGTGCATGATTAGAATATTGCAAAAGTGCACCATACTTCGAATGTATAGATTTTTCAATCGACTCTGTGCAGAATTGATATACTATACTCAAATCTGGATTTCTGCTAAATATGGCATCAACTTTTTGTTTCAGCTTATTTCCAAATTCAGAAGGCATACTTTTCATTCGATCGATAACGGTTTCTAAGTTAATAATCGCCTCTTTTAGGTTAATATCATAATTTTGCATGTAAGTAATCGTACCTGCAAGACACTGGAAATTAGCTTTAATAAAGTTTACCTGGTTTTGTAAACTTTCAATTTGTATCAGGTGTTTACAATTAGAAATGCTTTGCATATCATCATCTTGAACATGAAAAAAGTTTTTTTAATTCATCCAAGTGTTGTGAATAGAGAAATGCTGCTTCTAGTCATGTTTCCCACCTAGTTAATACAGGAACTGGGGGTAAAGGAAAATTTGGAAGTATTTCTCTATATAATGCCACTCGTGAATGACGATCATACCAACAACTACATTTAACACATATCGCTCCATTACATCCGTTGCTTCGTCTACACTTACCCAAAGATAATGACCAGATAGGTTGGTTCGTATTTTTCAGTGGTTCTCAAATAACATTTCGGTAAATGGTATTTACGTAAAGTAGATTCATCTGGTATATGACGATCAGTATATTTTTTAAAAAAACTCTTGAGGACAAGATTGTTAAATTTTTTGAATGGGATATTGACCGCCATGAAAGCTTCACACAGTTCTTCGTTGAAAATGTCATGCGCAGATGGACATATGGTATCTTGATGAATTTTCGAAGAAACATGTCTCTCCACATTACACTTTTGTGGATGCCTTAAAGTTAATGAACAGGCACTGAAATATATTTCGGTATCATTACGAATATACAACCAATCTGTATGGCCTCTAATCCATCTTTCCATGAGAATTCCCCATAGTTAATGAAAATAAAGAGAAATACTAAGAACAGAAAGAAATGGACTAAAAAGAAGAAGCGAAAACTACTCCAAAATAAGATAGTAAATTAAACTTAATACATATTTATAAAAAATATAGGATAAATGTACAATATAACAATATAAAACGGATTTTTTAAAATACTAAACGTTCTAACAAAATAGCACTGAAAGAAACGAAATCAGAAACAATCCCTTATAGAACAAACTAGAAAATATACTATCTCAAGAACAATAAATACATACATGTAACGTGTGTTCATTTGAAAAGTCAATCTAAGTTACTTTGAAATTTTGATAGAATAAGACGCATATATATTAGTATGTGTTTGTTGTTCCGTAAACGTAAATCCAAATGACATTTGATAATGTCAATCACATTTGTTATTTATTTGTATGTATGAAACTGTCAAAATATACGACTTCGTAGGTTAAGTAGTAAATTTTAATTTACGACTTACTTTAAATTAAAATGTTCTCAGTAAATCACATGCTACTAAATTGACTTTTCAAATAAGCACCCGTTATATGAATGTATAACAGCATGTAAACACGAGAATAAACTATGGAAATTTGCGGATAAAATTTTTCAAGCGATTATTTCAATACGAAATGCGAACTTATCTAACAATATGACATACATTGTGATTTCCAAAAGAAATCTGTTTAACATTTAACATGTTTAACATGAAGAATATGTTTAACATATTCGTGATTACAATTTTTCAAAAGATTGTTTGACTAACTAAATCGTAATTCGATCTGTCACGGTCAAGTAATGCGAACGTTGATATAGCAGAGTATCATTAAGAGTTCCCTATTTACGCTTACGGATGGTATCAAAGAATTCGCATTCAACAAGTTCTCTCAGTTTTGCCGTGCTTTATTAGATTTCCCTTCACAATCGGGACTACATACATATACTCACACTAGCAACGCGCCCCTTTTATAGATAGATATATCTTTGAGAATCGAGTGAATTAGGTTAGGGGTTCGGAAAATTACGTTTTCCTACGCTATTCGAAAAGCATTAACGGAAGTTTTTGTATGGCAAAATGTATTTTCCAAAATGTATTTGACTTGGAATTGTGTTCAACTTTCAGCATTTTTTATTTTTAATAATTTCATCATATTTAGATTTAAAACTAATTAAAATACATCAGAATAATTGAAACATACATGAGTAGGTAAACCCCACCAGTTTTGTATAATACAAAGGTATTTTTAATAATATAAAATATTATTAAAAATCTGGTGTGAAGAACACAAATACAGGTTCACTATTAATATTTTTCTTTAATTATTAATATGTGTTCTTCACACCAGATTTTTAATAATATTTTATATTATTAAAAATACCTTTGTATTATACAAAACTGGTGGGGTCAATGCTTTCATGTTTTTATAAACATAAACATTGCCGCCCTTAAATGCAATAGCGGCATTTTGAATCAATATTATATTTTATATTTCTTACTTTTTGTCACAAAAAAAACATGCACTAATTAATTCGTAGACTTTTAGAACTGATATCATTTCATGTAAATGTATAAAAAGTTGACTTTGTACAAGATTATTGACCTTAGCATAGTTTTTTTAACATCGACAGCTATTACCTATGCTAACGTATGCTGTAGCGTGCGCTTGTGTCTGTAAACTTATTTTGAATTAATAGGCGGAACAATTTTCGGGGAGTTTTAATTTTGGGATTCGCGTCGTAATTGATTTTGAATTGATATTCTATATAATTACATCTTTCTATTTCATACGTTGCCTTTCTATTTCAAGGACAGCCTGTATATGTATAATTTAACGTATATATATATATATATATATATATATATATATATATATAAGTATTTAGATAATTTCTTAGCCGTTTATGAAATATAATAATTGATAAATTATTGGAGTTTTTCGGCTTTTATATGAAATATTTACAAATATGAAATTAGTATGTATGTAATTGTAAAGTAAGTGGGGATGAAAACATTGCTGTCCACAAATTACAAAGCAAATCATACGAAATTTTTAATTGAAAAATATTGTGTATGTTGGGCCTCGAACCCAAGTCTACAGTTTGCCGGACTGTCGCTTTTACCACTTAGCAACAATAGACCTAGGTTCAATCTATTTAGAAATGCATTATAAAGTAACAGTAATGAATCAGATGTCAGTTTTTGAAAGCTGATGTCAGTTTTGATAGCAGATGTCAGTTAGTGAAAGCAAATGTCAGATAATGAAAGCAGATGTCTGTTTTGAAAGCAGGTGTCAGTTATGAAAGCAAATGTCAGATTCGAAAGCAGATGCTTATTTTGAAAGTAGATGTCAGTTATTGAAAGTAGATGTCGGTATTTTGAGAGCAGGTGTCAGATTTGCATGTTTGAAAATGCTAATTATTACTCCATAGCTATATGAGTATTTAGATATTTTTCAATTAAAAATTTCATATGATTTGCTTTGTAATTTGTAGACAGCAATGTTTACATCCCCACTTACTTTGCAATTATATACATACTAATTTGATATTTGTAAATATTTCCTATAAAAGCCGAAAAACTCCAATAATTTATCAATTGTTTATATATATATATATATATATATATATATATATATACATATATATATATACACAAAAAATGTTTCAAATAGAAGTTGTAGAAAATGCAACACTGCATATTTGTAAAATAATTGGAACTATACAGGGTGCTCAGATTAGTCGAGGCATTTAACCGAAATAATTTTTTAAATGGCATGGTAGCTATATTTTTACATTATCGCAATCAGTATAACGGTGTACATAAGTCGCTAGATTTTTTCGACAAAATTTTACCGCGTTGCCAAATTATTGCGAAAAGTATGAAATTTTAGAGAAAATTGCATGATCATAAATGTATCTCATAGAAGTTTACTAATAACATGTAAAGCGAAATTCGTCTTAATTACAAAGAGAAAGAGTTTATTAAAGATATGGCACAAGAGTATTTTTTTTTCATACACAGGGTGTTTAATATGAAGGCACAAAATCATCACATTTTAATAGGTCAAAACTTATTTTTTTCAAATGAAACACCCTGTATATTATTGCACAATTTTGTAAAGCTACTAAATCCCTTCAATTTATGTATATACCATATAGCCTCTAAAACCAATAGTTTCAGAGAAATTACCGTTTTATGAAATTCTTATTCTACATAAATTAATTTCGAAATGCGACATAATTTATAAAATTTATTAACCCTAAGTAAAATATAAAAACATAAATTTCTTTTCTTCTAGATATCTACAAAACAGTTATTTTATTAAATGCTCAAAATGGCCACCATTTACTTCTAAACAATAATACATGCGGTCATTGAAAGCTCTGCTAACATTTCTTAGCATAGTCTCATCAATAGTTCAGAAAGTGTCTCTTATCCTTTGTTTCATATCTTCCTTTGTTGTTGCGAATGTTTTGTAAACTTGACTTTTAACATAACCCCACATGAAAAAATCTACTTTGTTTAATTCCGGGGAACGGGGTGGCCATTTAACTGGCCCTCCTCTGCCTATCCATCTTTCAGGTAGCCAGTTATTTAAAAACGTATTGACTACACCGGCATGATGAACTGGCGCTCCGTCATGTAAATACCACATCCTTTGCTTGACTTGATTGGGCAAATGTCGTATTAAATGGGGTAAATGGATCTGTAAAAAATCCAAATAAATTTGAGCAGTTACCTTCCCATCAAAAAAATGCGGCCCAATCACATAATTTCCTATTATTCCACCCCAAACATTCAAGGATGTCTGACTAGTAGTCTTTACATAATGTGGTTGTTCGGTGGAATAATAGTGAAAGTTACGTCTATTGACAAATCCATTTTTGTGAAATGTCGCTTCGTCAGAAAATAAAACATGATTGAAAAATTGTCTGTCTTGTTCAATTCTTCCTGAAGCCCATTCACAAAACGTTATTCTTTTTTCAAAATAATCGGGTAATAGCTCTTGCATCATTTGTATGTGGTATGGATGCATCTTGTTTTTGCTCAGAATTCGTTGGACAACAGTGCGACTTATGTTAGTCTGATGCGAAATTTCTCTACTAGATGTGTGAGGATTTTCTATAACCTTTAACATAACTGTCATCTCATCATCTGCTGTTATTGCAATCTTTGTTCTTCCACCTTTTGGATATGCAACATTTCCAGTTTGTGTAAATCTCAACAATAAACTTTCAAATGCTTCTTTTCTAGGCTGCCTTCTAAGTGGATATTTTTCATGATATAATCTTGAGGCAAATAAGCAATTTTTTAAACTTTCACCCAGAACAAAAATCATATCTATCAGTTCTTGATTGTCGAAGTTCATTTTTGCAACACGAAATGTAGAGTAGGTATAGTAAACTACTTATTCTTGACAGTAGTATAATAATAAATTAGAAAATGTCACCCCCACCCCTACTTCTGCATTGGCCAGTACGAAATCACCCAGATCCCTACTTCTACTATTAATACCGTCGATCTCCAAGTCCCGATATCATTCGACGACGAGAAACCAAGGAGAATACTTCGACCTCGCCGCTGAAGATGTTGTTGTGGACCGTATGTATTATTGTTTAGAAGTAAATGGCGGCCATTTTGAGCATTTAATAAAGTAACTGTTTTGTAGATATCTAGAAGAAAAGAAATTTATGTTTTTATATTTTACTTATGGTTAATAAATTTTATAAATTATGTCGCATTTCGAAATTAATTTATGTAGAATAAGAATTTCATAAAACGGTAATTTCTCTGAATCTATTGGTTTTAGAAGCTATATGGTATATACATAAATTGAAGGGATTTAGTAGCTTTACAGAATTGTGCAATAATATACAGGGTGTTTCATTTGAAAAAATAAGTTTTGACCTATTAAAATGTGATGATTTTGTGCCTTCATATTAAACACCCTGTGTATGAAAAAAAAATACTCTTGTGCCATATGTTTAATAAACTCTTTCTCTTTGTAATTAAGAAGAATTTCGCTTTACATGTTATTAGTAAACTTTGATGAGATACATTTATGATCATGCAATTTTCTCTAAAATTTCATACTTTTCGCAATAATTTGGCAACGCGGTAAAATTTTGTCGAAAAAATCTAGTGACTTATGTACACCGTTATACTGATTGCGATAATGTAAAAATATAGCTACCATGCCATTTAAAAAATTATTTCGGTTAAATGCCTCGACTAATCTGAGCATCCTGTATAGTTCCAATTATTTTACAAATATGCAGTGTTGCATTTGCTACAACTTCTATTTGAAACATTTTTTGATATGTGTTGTAATAAACGAAATATTGGACATCCTCGCACTAATGGGCCACCCTGTATATATATATATATATATATGTATATATATATATATATATATTGCTGTGGGGCAGAATAACTCCATCATTCCAGCTAACTGCGAAAGGAAAGACAGAAATAACATAAAATAGAATGGTTAAAATTGGCGAACATAATTTGTAAAATTGGTCGAAGTGTAAATAAATTAATATTACGATAACTTGTATATATTGTATATTTCAAATTAATTTACATTTATTTCAAAATTTACTTTTTAATATTAATTTAATTGTCATTTTCATAATTGAAATCATTAGCGCGAAATTACAGATATCTAATTTATCTACATTAAAAATTTGTATCGATACTAGTTAGACACGCCCACTTTTCAAATGTAAACTAACCCGCGAAACGGTTATTTTCTTGTTACTCATAAAACATAACCCTGCATTTAAAAACCCAGGACAATCATTTGATAAGTATTATTTTAATTTTGTTCATATGTTAGAAACTATACATTATCTATATTCAATTTATAATCATATGTAATTTAAAGTAAAATTCGAGCTTATTTCAAAAATGCAAAATAGGCTTTGAATGAAATAATTGCCCTCGAAGGGTTGGTTAAAAATTTTGATTAGAAGTGCTAGAAAAAAGTGTGACTCCAAGTTTAAAATTAAATTAAAGCAAAAATACTTGAGCTTAAAATTTAAAAGTGTCCTCAAAAGTAACACAATAATTTGGGGCTACTTTTGAAACATATTTGAAGGCGATACCAACTAAATACGGCCAGAAATCGATCTTAGCATCTTTCGATCGAACACCGGCCCGAGATAATATCCCACGCCGACGAAGCACGCTCATAGCCGGCCAAGCAAACTTAAAACTCCGTACTAGGAACTCACGACGAATCTGCTGATCTACGCCAATACCTTCAAGATTCCTGTCTTATACAACGAAAAACAGGTTTTATTAATCAAAATTATTTCATAATAAAGACTTATTAAAAACGATTTACAATCAAAATATTTTTTTAAACTAAACAGAAACCTCATAATTTTACTTAGAAAATTACATCCCAACATTACTTATAATTGTGAAAGAACTTTAATTTTATAAAACTGTAGTACTTACCTAGATCTATTTGTTAATGAATGTATATCGTAACTCACATGAAAATTTCATAACCATTGGAACATAACTTTTTATTTTCTTAATTCACACGTGCACTTAATTGTAGCTCTATAATTTGTCGATAGGCACGTTGTATGTTATTATACAAAAAAGGTTTTAAATATATCTATACGTTAATATGCCGTATAACGCTTTTGTTTAATTATGAAACAGGCATGTAAATAATTTACATATCTGTAACTGTATACTTGGACAATACCTCGTATTTTCAGCATTTACTTCTGCTTAAGACATATGTTTCTGCCATCTATAGGCGTCGTCAGTTAAGCTAATGAAACAATATACAAATGATACAAGTCTTTATAAATAGATCTGTATCTGTATATGACATTTAGCCGAACCGCCTATTAGATAAAGCAAATCTGCTCCTGAGTATAAATGACCGTCTTAACACATAAGAAAACCACAGAATAACAAAATACAGATTTACAAATATAAGAAATGTTATGTATCTTGAATAAACACAATTTAAATACAGTTCTCCTTGGTTTTTATTTTATATTCTCTCTAGTTTTATTTTTAAAATTATATTCTATTGAGCACGTCTAATAATTGCACCGAAGTTGAGGCGCCAAATTGTTAAAAGCTGTAAATAAAAATGCAAACGAATAATGTTAAAAACACCTAACAGTTGTAAATTAATGGGCAAGGTAATTTTTAAAATAATTCTGAAATAAATCCAAGTGTGGTTACAAGTATTACCTAAAGATGGAGTTGTTTTTTTAAAACGTTATATCTGTTACATGCGTATAATTCAAATAGTAAAAAAAACGTACATAAAAGAAATATACTTAACCTATACAGCTTCTACCTCGTACAACCTCTTATTGTTTATTTCTTAAGAGTAATTTTGTGTTATATGTCCGGCTAGTAGAACAATGAGACTCTTATTTGTGCTTTATAAATATATTTACTCTGTGGGATCGGTACTCAATAAGAATAGGTGTAAACGTGGTGAACAAGTTATTAAATAATTGAATATTCTGAATGTATAATCTACTAAATAAAACGAGAGAGTAATGGACTAATGTTAATGGTTTAATAAAAGTATCAATTATTCAGGTAAGTGATTGACATGTTAATAGTACTAATATTAATCTGCATAAAGTCACGTGATCATACGAATTCAATAAAATCTAGGTTAAGTTATGATTTTCTATGATAACGATCTAAATTTATTTATCTAACTTAAACTATTTTTAAACTAAAATCAAAGGAACTGTATTCTTCCTATTTTCATAAAAGAATTTTACTTTTAAATTTACCTATTAGGCATATCTATAGCAATATCTATGATAGAGGTTTTACACAATAAACTTATTCAAAATATTTAAAATTTTTAGGAGATATAAATAAATAATACTCAAATGGAAATAGGTTGGATTCAGGTAGTTAGGCATTCGTTCGTAATTCCAAAGTTCAGGATATAGGACTCGGACAACGGAGATTTTCTAGCGGCGTCCCTGCCAATGCTTCGGTCAATTCGGATAGTGTCTCTGGGAAAATGGTGATTTCGTTTTTACAACGAACAGGAAGGTATTTGGATGTGGAAAATACGTCGACTGGTGCTCGGTGAGTAGGTAATGCGTTGATTATATTCGTAATATGGTTTATATACTTTTATTAATGTTTTTTTTTCTAATTTTCAGAGCGGCACTTTTGAATACGTCGACGTGTTTTTTGATTTTTTTTCAACATGACGCCAACTATCGTTTGTTTTTAATGCCGGCTTCTCATTCGTATTACTCGTATGTATATATTTAATCTCGTCAAAAATATTCGTAAAAGTGATAATTTATAAACTCTTATCATGTAGATATTTTACAAAAATTATATATTTTATTTTATTATATAAATAATTGTCATTTGTATATAAAAAGTTTCATTTTATGCTAGTTTTTAATTGGGATATTTCCCGCTATATACGAATTTGAATCTTTACAGTTTTTCCAAAATAAATAGTTGACATTAATTATCAATCAATTAAGTTAAAAATCTTCGGTACATAAAATATTGAAGCAAAATGACTTTGGCAAATGAGTACATGTAAATAAATAAATATGAGATTTAAGTTTAAGCAATTAAAACGCGAAATTAACTTTATTGATGTGACAGGTGAAAAATGCAGTTCCAAATATATCTTAAGTTCTAATATTAACATTTTAACTTTAAACGATCTGTATTTTATAAGTCTCGGGAATCCTTATGGGTAGGCTTGACCTACCATAAAATATATATATATATATATATATATATATATATATATATATATATATATTAATATGAAACGGTGACAGGCTGAATGTGCTTTATGATTATAAATGCAAAATTTAATGTTTAAATAAACTGATAAGATAATTTTAAAAATGTGAATTATCAATCTCTATATTAATTATGCTATCAAATGTTACACAGATGGGGTTGTATAACGTTAAATCTATTACTTGCGTGTGATGCAAAGATACATAATCGTTAATAACGAAGTATACTTAACCTAAACAGCTGTTCATGTATATCTCTTCTTATAAGTATATTCAGGTGGGCGAAAACTTGTGTTATGTGTCCGGCTTTGAAGAAAAATTTGACTCTTGTGTTGGCCATAGAAAAATACCCTTTAAAATGTAGGTTCGGTGACTACAATAGAACACTTACAAAATCAGCTGATGCCGATGCAATAAATAATGGTATTTTTATATTCAAATCTACTAAATAAAACGATTGTGTTAAGGAATAATGTAAAAGACTTTAATGAAGTTATTGAAAAACAGGTAAGTGATCAAATTAATTAGATTATGAATATTCAAACGTATCAGGTCACGTGATAAAATAAACATGAAATAAATTCTAGGTTAAACAAAACAACTAAATGAACGTGACATTAATAAAGCTAAATGCATAAATAATTCTATTATTAAATTTATTTATATTAAACAGGAAACTGTATTCTTCTAGACTTAACTTAAATTATGTTAATATTAAAATGCAACATAAGTTATAACTATTAAAGATAATTTGATTATGGTTTTATTTGTTGAAGTCAATTAATTTATCATTTTCATGTAAAATTCGTAGGAGGTTTAAAGAATACTTATGTGGACATAGACAGGAATTGGTTATTCTGGACTTGGCTGGTAGATCCGTAAATGCAGGATACAAGTTTGAACAGGCAATCGGATGGCGTCCCCGCTTGGGTTTCGATCTAACGGCAGGCTTTCCCGGTGAAATGGAATTTTCGTTTTCTTGGGCACTGGTTATCGTCTGGACTCGCAAAATGCGTCAAACAGGAACTGGATATACAGGTAAGGTTTGACTAGGTTCGATGTATAGGTTTTCTAATTTCATTAATGATTTTTCTTTTTAATTTGCAGAGAGGCACTTAAAAATGTCGAGGTGTTTAATGGAGATTTTTACCTAGTGACGCCAACTCTCATTTGTTCTGAATCTTGACTTCTGATTCGTCCAATCTGTATGTATTTCTATAATCTCGTTGTTTTTTAAAATGAAAATGATAATTTAATCATTCAATATATACATATGCTTAATATAAATTCCATAGTTTATTTTAGTAAATAAATAATTGATGCGTGAATGTTGATAATTGTACATAATGCTAATTTTATTGTTGGGATAATTCCCGCTGTAGTTATTTTAAATTAGTACAGTCTCGCCTAAATAATTGGCGTCATTTATTATTGATCAATTAAGTTGAAATATCTTTGGAAATACAAGATATCGGAATGAAATGACAAAGCTAAATGATAAGATAAAAATAAATAAATATGAGAATTAATTTTAAACAATTAGAAACGCGAAATCAACTTTATTGATATTACATAAGAAGAATTCAGTTTCAATATTTTTTATTATTCTAATGATTACATATACACATTAAAATTCTGTCTCTTGCTAACTAAGGCATTCTTATGTGTAGGCTTGACCTACATCAATATATATATATATGCTTTTTTCAATGTCAGTTAAATAATTTCATTAACGCTTAAAAATATAAACAACAGGCTAATGTTATTGCTTTGCAAAGACATAAAGAATTGCTTAAAATGTGATTTTCTTTTGAACAATTCTCTTTGGTGAAATATTATTAAATATTATGTCACAAACATAAAGTAATATACATACGAAGTCGATTGAAATATCATCAAAAAGAAATAAAGCAAGAATAATAATGAGGAAATATAATCATAAAGGGCAAACTCGAAAGGATGTAGACATTTCAGTCATACCGTTAAAAGAAAGCTCAGGATGAATGCAATTTCCTGGACTCGAATTTGATTAAATTTATGAAGGATGACAATGGCACTGGTCGGTCGTCCTTAATTCTCGTCCAGGTTACTCTCTGATCCACTCTCTGTGTCTTCTCCCCTGTCCGTTCATCCGTGCGCGTCGAAAGGACTTTATGTATAGAAAACACAACCGGTAGCAGTCGAATAGTCTCAGCAGGATAGAACCCCGGATTTATTCGGCGTTCTCTCTGTATTTATAACGTCTCTGTGTGTGTCCGTATGTGTGTTCTATTCAGTAGACCTGTACTTTTCTGTTGCTTCTGAAAAAGTATTCACCTATTTCCGTTGACCGTCCGAGGAAATATCTTTGATGTGTAGGTAATGCATTAATATTTCCATGATGGAGAAAATGTATAAGAATTACTTTAGATATTAATCATAGCTTACAGAGGCAGGGGCAATAAGTTACAAATAAAATCTTAAATTTTCAATAGAAAAACTTCGAGAATCACAAGATTTTATCTGAAATTACAAGTAAGAAAGCTCTGTGTAATAAGAAAATTACACTATTTTAGAATTTAGGAATACATGAAATATTTACGATTTTAATTAGTAATTTTTTTAACACATATATTGGAGATAAAGGGTAGGTTTAAATTTGGTAAAGTTGCTAAATTTTGTGTTTGCTATAAACTCGAAGAGAAAATGGACCCCTGAATGACATTCAAGTTTTTTTTAAAAATCGAAAGAAGCCCATTTTTTTCTTTTATCTCTAGCACATTTATTTAGGGTTGCAGAGATAAACTAAGAACACATTCACGAGGCCACTTTTTGTCTACTATCTAATGGTAAACTCTAAATTTCTATATAACGTTTCGGTTCTATCTGACCATCATCAACTTTCTTATTTCTTATGGGCATTATATAAGAAATAAGAAAGTTGATGAGCATATTATTTTAAACGTCATGTTACGTTGGCTTTTCGAAGTGCAAACTTGTGAGTTCTGATATAAAATAGCAAAAATGCCGAAAATAGCGACTGTGCCTGGATGGATTGCACCTTATTCAAAATTGCGCATGGATGGAGAAAAAGTGTTTTACGTAGCATGCTGCAAGATTGTGAGTAAAATTTTAAGTTTATTTCCTCTTATTAATTAATTAATTATTTTTTAATTATTCCTTTATCTTTTACTAACATTTATTTTATAAGAAAACAACCGATGACGTGATATTTTTTTTGCCGATTACAAGTGAGAGAAATTTCCAAGTCGGCCAATATATGAAAACTCCATCTCATGCTGCAAAACTAACAAAGGTGAAATTGGCGAAGAAGAATCAGCAAACATTACCGCAATGTTGCCATCAACTTCCAAAAAATCGGAACAAGAACAATTTAATGAAGATTTGTGTCAAATGTTTGTGTCGGCAGATATTCCACTAAATAAATTAAACAATTTAAATGTCAAGTTATTTTTGCAAAAGTACATCAGCAAATATAACATTCCTGACGAGAACACGTTAAGAAAAAAATATATTCGCTGTATCTATGCAGAACATATATTCGCTGTATCTATGCAGAAACATAGCATTAAGAAGGTTGTTGCACCCAATTATCTGTATATATGCGTAGATGAAGCTACTGATAGTGTGGGCCGATACATAGTTCATTTAATGATTGGTATCCTTAAAGTATCGGTTCCAGCAAAATCTTATTCAATTTTATCCAAACAGTTGGAAAAGGCAAATAATTTGACAATAACAAGGTTTATACAGGAAGAACTGGCAACTTTCTTCTTACCGGAATCGATTTCGACAGAGAAAATTCTATTGCTTTTGACAGATGCTGCACCATACATGGTGAGGGTAGCTTTCAACTTGAAAATCTTTTACCCAAATTTAATTCACACAACTTGCTTGGCGCACGGACTAAGTCTTGTTGCAAAAGAAGTCAGATACCATTTTCCCTTAGTAAATACTTTAATTAGTAGTGTTAAGAAATTATTTTTAAAGGCCCCATTGCGAGTTCAGTTTTACAAACAACATCTACCCGGTGTCCCGCTTCCTCCTCAACCAATAATCACACGATGGGGAACGTGGTTGGAGACTGCTATTTTTCATGCAAATCATTATGAAGGAATAAAGACAATTATTATGAATCTTGATAGGGATGCACAATCATGATAGGCGCCCAAAAAGTGTATTCGAGTAAAGAAATACCTCAACAGTTGGCGTTTATTAAAGCCAATTACGGTTTTATTTCAACTTCTATATTGCAGTTGGAAAAACAATTTATGCCGCTAATCGAGAGCGTTTAAATAATAAACAAATTTGAAAAGTCATGTTTTGATGTTAAAGGAGGAGTGGGACAGTCCGTGAATGAAAAATGTTTAAGTGTAATAGGAAAAAATGAGGGTTTTAAAAAGCTAAAGGACATTTCTAAAATCTTGTGTGGCGATTCAGTAGAAAATATTGAATTGACAAGAGATGATATTTTTAATTTGAAATATGCTCCTATAACAAGCGTCGACGTAGAAGGAACCTTTACAATATTTAAATACATGTTTTCAGACAAGCGTCACAATTTTTCTGTTGAAAACTTTGAGAAATATGTGATTGTAAATTATTTTCATAGTTAATTATGTTGTAAAATGTTCTAAATAAACTTGTAGTAAACATAATAGAATATTTTTTTCTACAGTATTCCATTTTCTAACATTTCTCGTATTTTTTTACCTGCATATTTTTCATAAGGAAGTGCATATTTAGGCTAAAACATCTGCATATTTATGCGCCTATTTTCAGTTTATTGTTTTTGCATATAATCCGGCCTTTAATCATCATCCAACGTTTGTCAATATTTAGATAACCTGTAATAATATTATACTCCATACTAGTCAATCGTATAGGCAAAATTTCTTATAACTAGAGCAGACGAATTTCCGTGCGCGCCATGTGCGCCGATGTGAGGATGATTGTATTGCATCAGAACTAATAAAAAGCATCCAGTATATGTTTGGTACTTGCTTAGACTGCATGTAAGTGTAAGCATACGTAATAAAATGTCGTCGACACATAAATCGAGAAAACGACCGTTATGGGACGAAGTGAATAAGTTTATTATGGATTTCCCGGACTTAACATACGATGGCTCAAAAATTAAATGTCTAGTGTGCAATACATATCTAATGTGTTGGTCAAAAACACATTGTAAAGAACACGTAAGCAGTTGGAAGCACAATAATAACAAAACTAATCGACAACGGTTTATACATAAACTATGCGTAACTATGATTGTGTGTACACTGCCGTTTACCTTGTTAAGTAATGATTCATTTATTTCATTTTGGAATATATACCCGAATCAAACATTACCGAGTACGACAACGTTACGAAGGAATTTACCATCGGTGCTTAAACAGGTTGAAAATAAAATCAAAGCCCAACTGAAAAATAAAAAACTGTGGTTATGTGTGGACGAAACAACTGACAGCAAAAAACAATATGTAGTTAATGTGATGGCGCGTAATATGGAACCACACCAACCAACATCTTCAATTTTATTGGCATCCAGACGACTAGAACAATGTAATACCGAAAAAATTTCAGAGGTGCTATTAGATACTTTGGAAAAATTTAAACTTTCGAAAGACCAAGTATTAATGTTTATGACCGATGGTGCCGCAACCATGTGTTCTGTAGGCCGGTCTCTTAGAAAATATTGTCCTAACTTGTTACATATTACTTGTAAACTCCATGCTCTACACCTTCTGGCAGTACATGTTCGTAGATGTTATCCAGAGGTAGATGCTTTAATATCGAGTACAAAGGCAGTATTCCTGAAATCTCCAAAACGTATTCGGAAATTTCACGAATTGTGTCCCCATACCCCTGAGACACCACAGCCGATTCTGACACGTTGGGGTGCATGGTTACAGGCGGGGTTTTACTATCATGAACATTTTGAAAAAATTAAGGACATGGTTTTATCATTCGATCCGAAAGAAAGTGCAGCTATCAATACATGCCAGAAAAAATTTCAAGATGCCCAGATTAAAATCGATTTACAAAGTATTCCTGAGAATTACTTGAGACTAGAAGAAGCAATAACAAAATTAGAAAATTCGTCGCTGTCGTTAGAGGAATCACTGCAAATCGTTAAATATGTTAAACTGTTCTAATTAAATTTGAAAGTGTTTTAGACAGAAATGCAGATTTTGACACCTTAACACGTATTTGTGAGGGCACGTCTACAGATGCGTTAAGTTGCTTAAAAAAGTATTTTGATTATGCGAATATAACATCAGTAGATGTAGAACGCTCGTTTTCCGAATATAAACATATTTTTTCCTCACGGCGGACATGTTTTTCAGAAATATCCTTAGAAACGCACCTGATGTTGAAAATATACAATCGAGTTTCTCCATTTTGTCAATCCTTGGAAGACGCTTAAAACGGTAAGTTTTTTTTTAAATCCTTTGTCGTGCACACAATCACTGATTTCATACGTTTTCCATTTTATTTATAGGTACATACAACGCTGCTATAATATGTACTATTCTTATTTTTCGTGTGTTTATGCATATTACTTGAATAGCAGAAAACCAAATGTATATTTAATTATTTCTGATAAATGTCTCCACTTCTATACTTATATCGGTAACAAGCTCATGTTGCGTTCCTATTCTATCGCATATTCTAATATATTACGAATTACACTCCCATACCGGCGCTGATGGCGCGCACGGAAATTGGACTGCTCTACTTATAACGTACCTCAATGGGAGGCTTCTATAACTTACTTGTATAAGCAGGTAATATATTTTAGAAAAACTATTGTTTATATTTATTAGTCATGAGCAAATTGCATTTTATTTAAATTAACAGTGATATTTATTAGGGATTCTACCTTAAACCCAAGAGAGATATAAGAGCATAAATCAACATACAAAAGTTAACCGAGACCTACTCATGCATTAACCATACAATAAATAAGCACTATTATATTTTACATTCTAAGTACAACTTATATTTTATTTTATTCATAATATAATGTACGGAGTTTAAATAGCACACAGCTACATTTACAACGTATCAATATAAACAATTACCGCAAGAAAGCTTATAGACTCCAAATTTGTTGGAATTATTTAATTTGTCTTTGTTGTTTTTAAGTAGTTTCCCTAGCCCGTCTTAAAAGTAATATCTAAATCATGTTTCTTTTACTCGTTAAGTAACTTACTTATTTGCTTGGATTGGAGGCCTATATAATTTAACAAATTTTATTTGGTTTTTGGGTAGTTGGATAAACAGTTTGTAGGGTTTTTGTTGTTTCCTGAGAAAGCTATCAATTAATCACTCTTATAACCATTATTAATGGCAATTTGTTTAACGATATTCAATTCTCGAAGGACATAGTTAACAATATGTGTAACATAGAAAGGGTGACAAAAAAATATGTACAGTAGTGTCTGTATGTGGATTTATAATAAATTGCATATTCTAAACGATTATTATTTTAGAGATCGTTAAATCTAGACTCTAGAAAATTTCATCTAAATGTCACATCAGTTAATTAGCAATTTTAGCATTTAATAGTAATGAAAGAAGTTATTAAAGTATTTATATTCCCAAAACAAAATTTGCGTGAATTTAAATCTATTTTTAATGAAAAAAAAGCGTTTCGGAATATTTACAATATTAAGAAGGAACTATTGCTTTATACATTAAAATCGAAACCTTTCCATCTGTGTAAATTTTATTTCCAGACCCTTTACATTGTTCACACTATTCCAGCATAAATTCTCTCTAAAATATATCTTATATGTAACATCTCATCTATCTATCTCTAAAGATTCTTGGCGTTAAGAAGCTTTTTCTCGGAACATTCAATATATACGTATATATAGAAAAATTCAATTCACATCCAATTTTGCGAACTTTGTGCTACAATAGAGTCCGTAATAGGCTAGAATAAGAACTCAATTTTAACGGGCGACCGGGATGACGGCTGCCGCCACCTCGCATTTATTGTATAAGCGCCGTGAAAGCTGGGAAGTGCGATGAAATTTGCACCGGAGTCAGAGTCAGAACCGCACGTCTCGTCATCGTCTGAGCAAATGCGCAAAATGTCTTTCTATACACTCGAATGCCCAGGGGAGATCGACCTTTCCATTAGCCTTTCAGGTTACACTACTGTTGAATATCTTTATGTAATTTATATTGATTATTTCGTTTTATTTTTATTCTTATTTGAATTCTAAATTATCAATTACTTACTATTACATTTTCAGGGTAAATTCAATTACCTTTCTCAAGTGCTTGCATCTATATAATTATAAAAAATGTTAAAAAGGTATCTGTATATGTACACATTAATATACACACAGCATAGTTGTTTCACATTGGTGACTTCTACGTATAGACACGTGTTTCAAACTTTTCCAAGTTCTCATCAGCGTACGAAGGAGAAGCATCAAATACGTAGTACGTCGTTGCTAATACACAATCTTGTACGATAGGTGTCATGAGAAAACGTCTACATTTTACGGCTTTTGTCATCAAAATTTTATCAACACAAAACCACTGCCTATTTACGTAGTATACGAAAGTGAATAAACTTAACAATGTATGAAGCTGCTTTATTTTTGGATATTATGAGAGAACTGTCAGAATTGACGTATATCATTGTAGAACTTAAGTCACATCGTTATGCTTTTGTTGTTCTTGGTAAAATTATTTATAAAATTTTTTGCTTTGACGTTAAGTATCTCGAAAATTTCTTCTTTAATGTGTTACTGATTTTGCGCCATTGTGTAAGAAAAAATATACTCTCTAAAATGCCTTAGAAAAAAATAAGGTTTATAATTTAAAAATATAAAAAAGTTATAGCGCAAAAAGTCAACAAATTCAAAATTTAAAACTGCAAAAAAGGTATTATCGCGCGAGGTATTATTTTTGTCTCAACCACGAGGTTAGCGTTTTACAATCACACCCCTTGGACACCTAAGGTAAGACTATCCAGAACGCAATATAGACTACGAGGATTTGCTTGTGAGGCATGGATTGGAATTGCTAGCGGTGCGCAAAGGCAGAGCGCATTACTGGTGGCGAATCTCCTGAATAACCGAATCGACTCAGCATCGCTGTTAGCTCGAGTGAATATACTGGTACCACGCATTGCTGCTAGACACTTCCCATCTTTTGTGTTTTCAATACCAAGGACTAATATATTGTGCAGGGCTCCATTGGTGGATTCGTTGTGGAACGCGAATAATTTATTTAACGATGTTTTTATGTTCATATGGTATTAATTAATTATCTTATTTATGTATTGTCACATAGTCAATGTTTTGTTGTCCTATTTTGGATTAATCTGTTGGGCAAAATAAATCATTATTATTATTATTATTATAAATAGATTCTTTCATTCATTTTTTTGTATTAATCTACATTGTTATTTAGTTAGTTAGTTAGATATCGATACCCATAATCTTTAATATATAGGGATATCGAAACACTTCATGTAACACTAAAGTCATACCCAATTTGATAATTGTCATCATTTAATAATCATTTTCATAAAGTCATTTATGACAATTATATATATATATATATATATATATATATATATATATATATATTGAAGAAAGGCTGACAAGGTGTAAATACAAATGCATGTGAATATTACGTTAAAAACACCAATAAGTTGTAAATCAATGGGTAGAGAAATTTTTAAAATAATTCTAATTTATATATCCAAGTGTGGTTACAAATATTACCGAAAGATGGAGTTGCGTTAAATACGTTATAGTTGTCACATGCGTATAATTCAATTTGTAAATAAACGTACATAAATGATTTATACTTAACCTATACAGCTTCTTCCTCGTACAAACTCTTGTTGTTTATTTCTTAAGAGTAGTTTTATGTTATATGTCCGACTAGCAGAACAATGAGACTCTATTTAGTGCTTTATAAAGATAATAATTTTGCGGCATCGGTACTCAACTAGAATATGTGTGCAGGTGGAAAACAAATTATTAAATATTTGTATATTCTGGATGCAAAGTCTTCTAAATAAAACGAGAGAGTGATAAGCAAATGTAAATGGTTTAATAGGAGTTTCGATTAACCAGGTAAGTGGTAAACATGATAATAGTATATATTTTAATCTACAATAAAGTCACGTGATCAGTTAAATTCTATAAGTTTAGGTTAATATTCTATGATAACGTGCTAAATGGAATCTATCTAGCTTAAACTTTTCAAAATAAAATCAAAGGAACTGTATTCTTCTAATTCTTTAAAAGTATTTTAACTATAAATTAACTTATTAGGCATACCTATGGTAATATATACAATAGTGTTTATAAAATAAAATTAATTTAGAAAAATTATATTTTTTTAAGGATATATAAATAAATAATACTCAAGTTGGATACAGTTTGGATTATGGTGGTTAGGTGTTTGTTTGAAATTCCAATATTCGGGTCACAGGACTTGGGCAGTGTGGAATTTCTAGGAGCGTCCCTGTTGGCTTCGGTTAGTTCGGATGGTGTCTCCGGGAAATGGTATTTTCGTTTTATAGCGAACTGGAAGGTATGTGGATACGGAAAATACGTCGAACGGTGCTTGGTAAATAGGTGATGTGTTGATTATACTCGTAGTATGGTTTTTATACATTATTTTATGTTTTTTTCTAAATTTCAGAGCGGCACTTTTTGAATACGTCGGCGTGTTCGTGGAATTTTCAATAACATGACGCCAACTATCGTTTGTTTATAATGCTGGCTTCTCATTCGTATTTCTTGTATGTATTTATTTAATCTCGTTATAAATATAAGTAAAAGTAATAATTTATTAACACTTATCGTTTTGATATTTTACAAAAATTATATGTTTTGTTTTATTATATAAATAATTGTCATTGGAACGTTAAAAGTTTCATTTTGTGCCTATTTTTTAATTGGGATATTTCCCGCTATATACAAATTTGAATCTGTACAGTTTTTCCTAAAATATATGTGACATTAATTATCAATCAATTAAGTTAAAAATCTTCGGTAACATAAAATATAGAAGGAAAATGACATAGGCAAATGAGCACATGTAAATAAATAAATATGAGCTTCAAATTTAAGTAATTAAAAACGTGAAATTAACTTTATTGATGTGACAGGTGAAAAATGCAGTTCCAAATATATCTTAAGTTCTAAAATTAACATTCTAACTATAAAATGATCTGTATTTCATAATTCCCGGGGATCCTTACGTGTAGGCTTGACCTACCACAATATATATATATGGTAAACTTAATAAGTCGGCGATATATATATATATATATATATATATATATATATATATCATCATAAGTGTATATACACGCAGTATGGAAATGAAAGTCGTATCTATTTCTGGGTGAGGTGTATTGACAATTACTAATAAGTATGAAACATCGATGTCTGCACATCCCGGATGGATACGACTTTCACACATTTTTTCATATATATATATATATATATATATATATATATATATATATATATATATATTGTTGTGTTGCAAAATAACACCATCATTCCAGCTAACTGCAAAGGAAAAGACAGAAATAACATACAATAGAATGGTTTAAATTGGCGAACATAATTTGTAAAATTAGTATCGAAATGTAAATAAATTAATATTACGATAACTTTGTATATTTCAAATTAATTTACATTTATTTCAAAATTTACTTTTTTATATTTTACTTAAATTGTCATTTTCATAATTTAAATCATTAGCGCGAAATTACAGATAGCTAATTTATCTACATTAAAAGTTTGTATCGATACTAGTTAGACACGCCCACTTTTTAAATGTAAACAACCCGCGAAAAGGTTATTTTCTTTCCACTCATAAAACATAACCCTACATTCAGAAACCCATAACCATTATTTGAAAAATATTAACTTAATTTTGTTTATATGTTAAAACCAATACATTATTTATATTCAAATTATTATTACCTGTAATTTAAAGTAAAATTCAAGGCTATTTCAAAAATGCATAATAGGCTTGGAATGAGATAATTGCCATGAAGGCGTCGGTAGAAAATTTGATTATAAGTGCCAGAGAAAGTGCTACTCAAAAGTTAAAAATTAAATAAAATCTTAAATACCTGAGCTAAAAATTTTAAAAGTGCCTGAAAAGTAACACATTAATTTGGGGCTACTTTTAAACCATCTTTGAAGGCGATACCATCGAAGAACGGCCAGAAATCGAGCATAGCATCTTTTTGATCGGAACACCGGCCCGAGGAAAAAACCACGCCGTCGAAGCACGCTCAAAGCCGGCCACGCAAAATTGAAAACTCCGTACTTGGACACACCACAAATTTACTGACTTACACCAGCATCATCCAAGATTTCTGCCCTATTCAACGAAAAACAGGTTTTATTAATCCAAATTATTTAAAAAAGGACTTATTAACAATTGAATTGATTCGGCATTTACTTGATGAAGATCCATAATTAAGAATAGAAATAAAACTACGGTTTTAATCTTCACTTTTAATCATTACTCGTAAAACGACAATTGTTTAGAGGTAAACACCTGAGGAAGCCACTGTGTTGGCGAAACAATTGTCGTTTTACGAGTAAAGATTAAAAGTGAAGATTAAAACCGTAGTTTTATTTCTATTCTGACTTATCAACCCTTTCAGTACCGGATTTGAAATAACAATATATGTCGCTAGGACCAGGTTTTTTTACGTGCCGAATATATGCGTCAGGTGTAAAAAAACTAAAATGTGCAAAAATTCATTTATTTATAATAGTATTGTTATAAATAGCATATGTACGTATATTTAAAATGTGTGCTTTGTATGATACACCTCAAAACAAGGTTGTACACACAAACCAATGTTACATTTTGCACACATGTACCTAGACTCACTTCTTTTCTTTGCGTGAAGCGTGCTTTGGCAGCAAACTATACATCGTCGTACTTTATTATCAGGTACCAGGGCAGGAAAATGCCGCCCAATAAGCCCCTCAGGATTTTGGTCATAGGTTTTACTCTGGTTTGGTTAGGCTGTAGTACATTGTATCTAAAATTGCAAAAAAACTATTAAGCTAAAGTTTTCTCACTAACTAAAACTTACCGCTCAATAAGCTGTCTTATGATTTTCAGCTGAAAATTTGCTAAAGATTCTCTCGCATTTTGTGTTTGATACAATGCATGTGCGTTGAGCATGGCTAGGTCCACTAAGTGGAAAAATAATTTTTTGTACCATTTTACTGTTTTTCTCACACATTCTGTAGAACTTAACATTATGTCCGACCTGTCTATAGCACCCATATTTGCATTATAATTCAGAACACATGCTGGTTTCTTGAGAGGTTCCTTAGTCTTGAAATCCAACTTGTCCGACGAGATTATTTTGTCCTCATGAAAACTAGTAAGCATATTGCAGTGGAATTTGCTTTTAATTATGATTTTTAATTAAGTTCGCACTGCAATCTATATACCGCAACTTATTCTCCCAGCTGACTTCAGTCGTGTTGCGTTCCTTGAGCTTCTACTTCAGGGGTTATCCTCACGGATACGGGCCAATTTTAAATTTAAAGTAAAACAAATAAGCATTAATAGAAAAGTCACATTTAGTTTGTTTACAAATTTAATAAAAAAAAAGAAAAAAATCCCTTTACTGAATGTATAGGGAGCTAAAGCAAATTAACAGTAGCTAGGGGGAAATAGTCCTTGCGATAAATGACACGCGCAAGGAGAAAAAACCCCTGTGACTCTCGAGCAAACATAAAAATAATAAATAATTAAGAAATTTGTCAAGTTTGACCTCTAACTGTAACCCCAATAAATCAAATGTCAACAACCACCAAGTTATCGAGTACGCGTGACAGCCTTACAGTCATGCGCAATAAAACATGACAAAATCAAACCCAGCAACAAAAACCAACCTGAATATAAAACGATCTAGAATATCTTGTCTTAAAGAAAAAACTCAATTACCAAAAACATGACAATTTTCTTGAATATTCATATACTAAATTTTATATCAAAACTTGTGCAAATTATAAACTAAAATTACATACATAAGCAAATCATCGTAGTAGCAATTATATAAATTAACTGTTTTTTAAACTTACATCGATCTAAGCACATTTAACACTAAATTACGCGAGAGATACCATTATTTAATTAATATATCAAAAAGGAACGAGATCACAAACACTCGTAAAAATCGTAATTAATTTGAATGCACAAAATAAAACACCAAAATCAAAAAAACCCGACTTTACTCAAAAACAGGAGAATAAAAATGAATTTTTTATTCTCTCTGACCATCTGGTTTGCCAGTCCTGGTATCTCTGAATAAAATATCACGAAAATCTCATACATCGAACTCAATAGTACAACATTTTGCCGAACCCATCGGTCTAATATAATATTCATATAGGGCCGGTCAAAAAGATAATTACAAACATATTAAATATAAATACAAATTCAAAAATGCGTTTTAAATTCATGTTATACAAATACTGTTCAATATAATTCTTCTTTTTTCTCTCTTCTGAATGGAAAAATCCATTGCAATATGTACATCGCGACGATCTTTCCATTTAACGGCCAGTAAGTGCTCAGTAGATGTTGAGACCGTCTCGCCTTTGGTTAATTTCGTTGTCAAATTCGGCATACATTTCCTATTCGGACGAACTGTTCCGCAGGAATTTGTTTTGTGTTCATGTAAGTACATTGATAAAGTTGGACTTGCATACCAATTATCTGTGTACAACGAATGGCCTTTCTCCAAATACGGCTTCATAAGATGTGCCACAACTGAACCGGATATACCTAGGTCTTGAAACAATTCTACGTCTGTTGTTTTACCAGTATAAACAATGATATTTAACACGTATCCCGTTTCGCAGTCATATAAAAGAAAAAGTTAGATACCGAAGCGATGGCGTTTAGATTTGATGCACTGTTTAAAATGTAAACGTCCTTTGAAAAGAACTAAACTCTCGTCAATCACAAGATTTGCGAACGGATAAAAACATTCAGAAAAACGGGTTGTCATTTTAGTTAACAATTCTCGTATCTTATAAAAAGAATCACCTTGTTTCTGATCAGCGTTATTTGAAAAATGTAACATGCTCAGTATCGCTAAAAAACGATTTCTGGGCATTACCTGTGAAAATATTGGTGTGTGAAGTAGTGCATCCGTAGACCAATGTTCTTTCATATTATTTCTTCTATGACGTGCAGTAAGTAACATAACAGCTAAAAATACATAAAATTCATCCTCATCTATTTCTTTCCATTTTAGGTTTTTGTTCTCCTTATTTTCCGAAGCATATTTATTAGTTTCGTTTACAATTAGCTTCACTACTTCTGAATTTACAAAGAACAGAAAATAGCTAAGTGCATTTGATTTGTCTTCTAGAGATTCTTGTAAATCAGAATGTTTATCGTCGAATGTATGTATTGTGGGCTTGAACGCTGTATTACGCCAATTTAGTGATAAAACTCTTCTTTGCGCACTTTGTTCTTTAATTTCAGAATTATCATCATCAGCTGTAACATTATTATTTTGTTCCAGTTCCGTTTCATCCGAGGTGTCATCACTTGCATCGGATTCATTTTGATCAGGCTCGTATTCACTGCCGCTGTCAACGAAAGGTTCTTCGTCAGAATCTAAACTCGCTAAAATGCTTTCATATTCAGCTGTTGTCATTCCACAAATCCCTACATTGTCATTGTCACGTTTCCTTTTACATCTAGAACCACTTGTATAACTTGTAGAAGCACTCGTACTTGAAGCCATAGCGTACACTCGACTTCTCTATACTGCAATTTACCTAATACTAAAAACATGTCCCAACTTGTACACGGATACCCCCACCTATTTCATTCACAATAACTATACTTTGTAGTGTTGCGCAAATGTGCCGTATATATGAGGCAGTCGGCCAGCAGTTACTGCTTCAGGTACCTTATTTATCCGGCATTGGGCTTACAGATGCCGCACGAAGCGACACATAAATACGGTAGTGGTCCTAGTAAAGGCGCTAAATCTAATACTGCCACATATATACGGCAATGGTCTACATAAAGTCATACAACTCTTACAACCCTGGTCGTATACCGTATGAACGCCGGGGAGTGATTGATCTACCACAATGTAGTAAGACGAAGACAAATAGCGAGTTTATGTGGTTAGGGTTGAGAGAGTATATTCAATCTGTTCTACTGTCTAACTGTACGGGCGTTCCATTTCTTTATCCAACACATTCGACATACGAACTAAGTACGAATCAAATAATCTCTCTCTAACACATTGAATATTCCTATCAGTCGCTCATTGTGTTCAAGCAAGGCGAATATACTTGCAGTTGGCCAGTTATTACTTATATATCCATCGATCTCACGACGTTGTGCACACGGTATATACGGCAGTGGTCCTGAGGAACCGTTCATACTTTGACTAATATATACGGCTATGGTACAGTAAGGGTTAAAAACACTTTACAAATAAAATAATTTTTTTTTCTAAATAGAAAACTCATAATTTTACTTTGAGAATTACATCTTAACATTACTCATAATTGTGGAAGAACTTTTATTATATAAGATTGTAGTACTTACCTAGATCTGTTTGCTGATTAATTTATATCATAACTTACATGAAAACACCATAACCATCACAACCTAACCTTTTCCAATTCACACGTGCACGTAATTCTAATTCCATAATTTGTCAATAGGCACGTTATATGTTATTGTTTACAGAAACCTTATTTAATAAACTTTTATACACATTTCTTTAAACCACTCTTTTATTTATCAGTGCTTAGCTGGAGAGACTTAGTATTTTATTAAACTATTTATTACCATACACCAAAGGATAAACATACCGACGAGGAGCCTGTAAGGGTCAACTTTGCAATATTTCTTGCTTTTCGACATCTAGCCGTAGCCGGAGACAATACATGAGAGTGGCGGATGATCTAACATTGTAAATTTAATACATAAAGGCGCCCAATTCAAAGTATTATTTTAATACTATTCAATTAACATTATTTATTTCTAATAAAATTATTATTTATTACATATTATAATTATTATTATCCTTAGATCATCAGCGTTATACTTCAATATATATATATATATATATATATATATATATATATATATATATAAATTCAGTTGCATTTATTATAAGGATATAGACCACAGCATGTCAAAAAATTATAAATTTACTTTGTGCAATTTTTCTTGATTAAAAACGTAAACTATCGATCATTTAATTTTGTGTTATATTTAATAATTTTTGCATATACATACTGTGTATACCAAAACCTCGATGTGAGATTTATTCAAGATCTTAGATAAATTACTTATGCAATTCTTTAAGTTAAGCTTACTCTTTAATCTAGTTTTGTTTATAATTATTATTCAATCATTTCGATAAGTCGATCTTATTTTTTTTTTATTGAAATCTTATGAACTATTTTTGGGATTTGTCTTAAACTCAGTGATATTCTGTGCATATAATTCAAATTAACGTTATTATTCAATTTATTGTACACGATTTAATCCTTTATTTAACTTACTATACTGAGTTATATATATATATATATATATATATATATATATATATATATATATATATATTAAAATAACAGACATTTTCTTGGTTTAGCGACCTTTAATGAATTTCAGTTTTTTCTACGACGTTTCGATTTTTTTTATATAATTAAGTCGAAACGTCGTAGAAAAAACTGAAATTCATTAAAGGTCGCTAAACCAAGAAAATGTCTATTATTTTAATATTATGACACGGCCAATAAAATAAATAAGAAATAAATTTTAATTCTTATTAACACTATATATATATATATATATATATATATATATATATATATATATATAATAAAATAAATTAAAAGCGGGCAAGCGGTCGATAATTTCGTTTAAATTATATATATCGTACAGGCTGATCATTTTCGGCCCTCACCATGGGGATCTCGCTTATTATTGGAGATAGAGTATAGGTCTAAATTTGGCAAAGTTGTTAAATTTTGTGTTTGTTATAAATCCGTAAAGAAAATAGACCTGAGACAAATGACCTTCGTTATTTAAAAAAAAACGCGAAAACCCCATTTTCTTCTTTTACCTGTAGCACCGACATTTGGCCTTGTAGAGAAAATATAAAAACACATTCTTGAGGCCATTTCTAAACCTCTATCCAGTGGTGTAATCTAAATTTTTATACGACGTTTCGTTTCTTTCTGGCCATCATCAACTATCTAATTTCTTATAGGCGCCATATTGGAAATAGACATCTTCAGAAAGAGTTTTTTATTCTGATATCAAGCATGTACCACATGCTGACTAAAGTTTTTGACATTAGGTTTTATTTGAAAGAATAAATTATAAGATTAAATAAGGTAGCCATGGAATTTCAATCTGTCAAACATTTAATTTATTGTTCATTAATAATACAAGAATGTCATACACTAACAAAGAGAAACGAGATATGATAAGTATTTTTTATTCTTCGAACCGAAATTCAACAGTAGCGAGTACAAGATATCTACAATTATATCCAGAACGACAACAGCCTCATCGTACCATTTTTCTAGATCTCGACAGAAATTTGGTCGAGAATGGATCGTTTACTAAGCCGCGTAATGGTCAAGACAACAGGAATTTAAATGAAAATCGACAAGATATTTTACAAATGGTAAATTAAAAGCGTGTTTTCAAATTTCATGTTAATCTTGTATTTTTATAGATAAATAATAATCCATCAATTTCTACACGCGAAGTAGCGTCAGAATTAAATTTGTGCCAGTCCAGAGTTTGGAGAACTTTACATAAAAGTAGGTTTAAACCATACAGGATCCATGTTAGTCACTCTTTACTGCCTGGAGATAATTTGAGAAGGCTAGAATATTGTAATTGGTTAATGGGAAGGGTAGAAAATGACGAAAATTTTTTAAGCAAAATCATCCGGTCAGATGAAACAAAATTTACAAATTCTGGAATGTTCAACAGAAATACGGAGCACTATTGGACAGTACAAAATCCCCGACAAAACAGGGCTAGAAGACCACAACATCGTTTTGGAATAAACGTTTGGATGGGTATTTTGGCAAATCGTCTCTTAGGACCAGTTATGTATGAAGAACATTTAAATGGAGAAAGATATTTAAACATTTTACGTACATACGTATCTGACTATCTTGACGACGATATCCCATTAAATCAATTACAATATTTATGGTGGCAACAAAATGGCACACCAGCACACAATGCAGCTGTTGTTAGAAATTTCTTAAATCAAGAGTTTGCAAACCGTTGGATTGGAAATAGGGGAGTTGTTGAATGGCCTGCGAGATCACCTAATTTAGGTCCGCTAGATTTTTTTTTATGGGGATATGTTAAAAATAATATTTATAAAGTAGATGCGCCACAAAACATTGAAGAATTACGAGACAGACTTCAGAATGCCTTCAATGCAGTTCCTAGAAGAACTATACAAAGGACAGTACAAAATGCCAGAAGGCGTGCCCAATTGTGCATTACCGAAGATGGCCAGATAATTGAACATTTACTGTAATTGTTTATTGTTTACTTTTCTATGTATTTTTATTAATATTTTTGTTATCTTGTACTCGCTACTGTTGAATTTCGTTTCGAAGAATAAAAAATACTTATCATATCTCGTTTCTCTTCGTTAGTGTATGATATTTTTGTATTATTAATGAACAATAAATGAAATGTTTAACAGATTGAAATTCCAAAGGCTACCTTATTTAATCTTATAATTTATTCTTTCAAATAAAACCTAATGTCAAAAACTATAGTCAGCATGTGGTACATGGTTGAAATCAGAAAAAAAAAACTATTTCTGAAGATGTCTAAATCCAATATGGCGCCTATAAGAAATTAGATAGTTGATGATGGCCAGAAAGAAACAAACGTCGTATAAAAATTTAGAGTACACCACTGGATAGAGATTTAGAAATGGCCACGAGGATGTGTTTTTATTTTTTCTCTACAAGGCCAAATGTCGGTGCTACAGGTAAAAGAAGAAAATGTGGATTTCGCTTTTTTTTTAAATAACGAAAGTCATTTGTCACAGGTCTATTTTCTTTACGGATTAATAATAAACACAAAATTTAACAACTTTGCCAAATTTAAACCTATACTCTATCTCCAATAATAAGAGAGATCCCCATGGTGAGGGCCGAAAATGAATCAGCCTGTATATATATATATACAAAATATTTTGTACGCCAATTTTATTATTTCTACTCTACATTTTTTACTCCAGAAGAAGCGACAAAGTCTGTTGCGAAGTATAGGGTGATTTAATAAAGGAGTTCTTTAATTGACCGCTTACCCGAATTTAAATTAATTTTTGATATTATATCACGGTCGATAATTTCGCTTAAATTAATTATATATATATATATATATATATATATATATATATTATTTTATTCATTACTTTTGTGGCTTGAAAGCCTGTGTAGCTTTCTTTTCTGCATTATTTTTGGTGTCGCGGATTTTGTTGGCATGTTCTCTATTACGTGAGATTTTGATATTGATGTTTAACATTCTTTTCTGTTTGCTGTTGATTTATTTCATTGATAATAAATTCTCTATTGTTATTGTTTTACATTTGTCGTTTTATTGTTATGATAACAACGATACACGTACACACCTATGATTTGGTCAAGTTACTGTCGGCAGTGTTTATGATCGCTAAATACTAAAGAGTTTAAACATGGTGGTGCATATTTATTAGAACCTCCCCTCCATTCGCCCCTAAACTGAGTTGGTCTCTTAGCCGAAGATCTCCGGGTCAATCATGTTATTTGGGTAAGTGGTTAAATCGTAAGTAGGTATTACATTCAGTACGCAGACGCGGAACTATTGCTCGTGAAGGCACATAGCACTTTGAAAAACAAAATCGACCTGTTCAAGCATTTTTTTTTAACTACATACAGGTAGAAAGTTATTACCGATGTGCATTACTTTAAGACCTCTGTGCATATATATATATATATATATATATATACATATATAGATATATATATATAACAATTGATAAATTATTGGAGTTTTTTGGCTTTTATATGAAATATTTACAAATATCAAATTAGAATGTATGTAATTGCAGAGTAAGTTGGGATGTAAACATTGCTGTCTACAAATTACAAAGCAAATCATACGAAATTTCGTATGATATTTCATATAAAAGCCGAAAAACTCCAATAATATGTAGTAGATTCAATTAGTCGGCAATTTAAGGTCTGTTTTACTTTAACATGTATATATTTAAAACGAAAATTGAATCTACTATAACATACAAAGGTCAAGAAATAATTCTCTTAAAACGCATATATATATATATATATATATATGTGTATATCTCATGTTATTTAAAAATCTATACATTTGCTTATCATGCTGACTGTCCGGTGTTTTGATTCCTGTCTGGTTGTCCGAGTAGGTTTTCGTGGTTTTCCTTCTCGTTTAAGGCGAATGCCGACAGCTTTGCATCTTAAGTCGCTCCAAGGGCGCATACATAATAATAACTCATGTCTTGTGTTTCCCTGTTTTTGTTGTTTATCCATTTTAAAATACCAAAGCATGATTTATTATTATTAAATTGGAATGTATCTTTGAATTATTTTATCCATAGCAACTACAAATGTATGACATTAATATACTGTCATTTATATTTTGTATTCCTTGAGAAAGGCATCATTAGCCGAAACATGTACGATACATGTAGGATTGTTTTAAATATATAGTTTTTGAAGTAAAAGCAGACCTTAAATCGCCCACAATTTGAATTTACCATAACATACTAAGGTCACGAAATAATTATCTATATGTATATATATATATATATATATACATATATATATGTATATATATATATACGGAATAACCTCATGTGTAATGTAAAAGAATAATGAAACATACATGAGTAAAACCCAAGTAGTTTTGTATAATACAAAAGCATTTTTAATAATATAAAATATTATTAAAAATCTAGTGTGTAGAACACAATTACAAGTTTAATATTAATATTTTTTATGAACGTGTCCGAACCTATCCTTCCCTAGAGAAGCAGATACGTATTTCATCTTTCTGCAGATTCATCAGTACGCGCCTGCTAGAGAAAGGATATCTTCAGGCATATTCACAAAAAAAAAGAACGACTTCGCCATTTCACAGAAATTATTAAGACCGAGCGTCATATTGTCAGACGGCCGGTAAATTTTTAAAATAATTTTATAAATTCATTTGAATGATTTTTATAATCAAAGTTCTATTTTAAAATGATATATTTTAAGATAAAAGTCAAGGTAATTTGAACATTACAAGGCTTTAAAATTAAACAAAGGACAAATAGCGTCTTTTTCCAAATTTTGATGCAGTACACATCTAAATTTATCCAGCTCCGAATATTTTAATAAAATCGAGTAAAAAAGGCAATATCTTGATAATTGTTATTAATAAGAGTGCATAATAATTATTTCATCCATTTGAACATAAAAAACATTTACCATGGGATGCTCTCACGAATAACCGAAAATTATAACGAGACAAATAGAAATTTACCTGGAAAAACTTATCGAAAGTGATATAAATATTAAATATAATTTGAAACACTGAATTTCCTCATCCTATATAACCAAGTTGGATTCTCCTTTAAAGGTCACATATTAATTAAAGCATTGATCCAAATAGTTATATGAAAATCATTTAAATATTGCTTAGATCTCTAGAATATTTACTTAAAAAGACTTAAATAAACTTACCTTAATTGTTTATCCATTTTAAGTTGGTAAATGGTAAATTTATTATTTTATTTGTATTCATAACCTCTCATGAAACATCGAGATAAATATTGATTCAGAATAGTTATATGACTCACCAACGAACTTATGTAATCGAATAGCTCCCTATTATTATACAGATTATAAAATATATATATGTGTGGTATTTCTTTATTCATGTAGATAGAAGTCAACATTTATGATAATCTTTAGTCACGATTACAGCTATATTCGTATAGGTTCAAAGTCTACCGACTTTGAACCTGGGATATACATTAAAATAATTCTTATTATTCTCATTGCTCTTCACGACATATGTGTATTACATTAAGATTGATTTCATCGATCAGCTGATGACTGAAAATATAAATTTAAATATCATTTTGACGCCCAATACTTATTGGTACGCATTTATTAATATCATATTATTTATTATTAATTACCACCATCGTGAGGCAGATATTATTACAATATATATTGTAATGGGTCAAACAGCACCCGAATTCCAGCTCCTACAATGAGAAATACAGATAAACAACACATAAAAAAACAGCATGAAGATTAAATTGGCGGACGTAATTTGTGAAATTAGTATCGAAATGTAAATAAATTAATATGACGTTAACTTTAAAAATTTATAATTAACTTATTTTTATTTCTTAACTTATTTTTTTATTTAAATTATTCAATTTCATAATTCAAATTATACGCGACAAATTACAGATATCTAATTTATCTACATCAAGATTTTGTATCGATACTAGTTAACCACGCCCACTGATTTAAAATTATAATGAACCCGCGAAAGCGATATTTACGGTTCGAATTATAACTAAACTTATATTGAAAAGTACATTTTAAGCATTTGAAAATAATTCTACCAATTTTACGATCATATTAAAACTAAAACATTATGTAAATTCATATTTTAATTGATGTGGAGAAAGTAAAAACTTCGAGGCTTTTTGACTATAATTAAAATAGGCTATGGAATAAAAAAAAGCCGAGAAGGGGTCTAATATAAAAATTCTACAATAAATGGCCGTATTTTTTTAACATCGTTAAATTTAAATTATTTAATAAAATATAAACCAAGTATATCATACCAAATTTTCGATCATTCGATACCTAAATAATTGACCCAACTTTTGATAAACAAATTTAGAGTTTATCACGTCGAAAACAACAATTATCAAGCATAGCATCATTTGGAATTGGGACCCCGACAAATCAGTAGAAGCGGAGCTATCGTTCGCCGCAAACGCCGATATCAACAACAAGAGACGCTGAACTCTGGTTATCCTGATCACAGCATTTCCAGCCTACACCACAACTGAATACATCGGAAAACAGGTTCACAGCCAACGTTATTCCACAAATAAAATCTATAAATCAATATTTGTCTAAATAAAACTACTCAATCCAACTTATTATTTGCATTAAATCCTTGAATTTTTACGTTTTAAAACAGCCATTATAATCTTATCATCAAAACACACATATTTCTTAAAGATAATTTCGTACTCATCTGTATTGTGTCTAATTTAAGTACCATTTAATATTTGTTTATATAATATTCACATTACCTAACCTTATCGTTGTTTAATAACACATGTGCATCATTTAGTAATTCCGTTTTTTGTCGTATAGAACATATCATACAATTTATGTTACAGTTTCCTTATTTTACATTAAATTTCTGTTATAGTTTTCTTATTTTACATCAATAAATTTTTATTTTTTTATTTAACTTAATCTTTTATTTGTTATTGTTTAATTGTTGAGTTTAGCATTATAGATATACTAATTACATTGTTCTTACGGGGTAATACATTCACCTACGAAGATCCTGGGATATATCTTAATTAATTTATGTACTCTTGCTCTACAAATGCTAGCTGGTTATTTATAAAGTACACAGATAGCGTTGAACAACTAAGAACTGAAGAATTTTATGGCGCCCAATATTTAAATTCAAAATCATCAACATCTAACTTATATTTATCATTCTACTTTGATAATTCAAATTGTTCTTAGTTTGACCATCTCAGCGCTTTATCAATATATATATATATATCCCTAATTGCTTCGCAATAAGACGCTCGAATTCGCTAACGTTAAGAAGCTTTCTAGCAATTATCACACACACCCTTTTTGAATCTGCTAACAGCGACAATTTGCCATAAAATTAAGGTATAGGGTGACTGTTATTTCGCTTTACGAAACACCAAGAAAACAACTGGCTTTTCGCACGTCTACTAGAAGACCCTCTTAAAACCGCACTCGCCGAAGAGGGATTCAAATTCAGCCCCCCCCCCCATCTATCCTAGATGCCGCAAACGAGATTACACAGAACAAAAATAACGAATATAAAATTTGTTATAAATTATCTACATGGCGGTAAAACGTGAAAAATAAATGTAACAGTAAATGAATGTGTGAATGTGAAAAAAGTAGATTCGAATGTATAAATTATCAATTTTTTTTAGAACGTATCTACATAAAATATTAATTTAGTTATATGTTTAATAAAAAGATTGAAATAATACTATCAGTTCCACTAATTTTTTACGAATATTAATATTAATATACTTCACAGGAAAGAAAATGAATGAATTAGATGTAAATAAATTTAATGTGATAACACTGGTCAACGAATTTTCATTTCTTTTATAATTCTAACTATAGTAATAACAACAAATTTATTCAAGCAAGTCGAGTTTTGAAAAAAAAAATTAAAAGTAAATGGAATAATATTAATTAGGTATGTACATTATATGGAGCTGTTTAAAATAATAAATATTCATCATCGCTGGTCATTGCTTCCTCTGCTTCTGTATCACTCCAAGTACTTATGAGTCTTGGTACTGGCAAGGCTTCCGGACGAGGTACTGGACGAGGGCAGACTAGCATAACTAATATTTTTCTTATTTTTGTTGGAAAATCCGAAAGTTTTCGTGGAGTAAAAGGAGCAATTAGTCAAATAGTAGCGTTTGCTCACGCCAAATCATAGGTCTTGCAAATAGCGTAGCGCTTTTCTTACCGTTGGATCAGCCCCTCAGAGTAACAGCACAGCGTGCGCAGTAAATACTGGGAGCCCAGAGCTTGTCTTAATGTTCAATGGTTAAACCAAAATAGTGAAAATATATCCATCATCGGGATAAAATAAAACATATTTTAATGAATTTCACTACCTTTTACTTTACAAAGTAACGATCGTTTTGTTCCACAGGAGCTTCGTCAGACATATAATTGTATATCTTTTCAATTAAAGGTGTAATATTTCGCTTATGCTGGTGGGTAGTGAATTCTCCACATACATAATAGAAACTGTTTGGATTATTATTACATATACGCGACTTTGTGGAATAAAAAGACATTCAACTATCACAAACCGACTTACATTCAATCTAAATAGCCGCGTGTAACTTTTTGTATACAAACATAGCTAGATATCTGCGAATTTTTAATTTATATGGATCCAGAGCGAAAAATGAGGGACTCTGACGTAGGAAATATTCATGCATATGTTCAGACATGTCCACTCAATGTTCGACAGAACAATATCTTTAGTAGTATCATTCTTATACGAGGGTGGTCTGAAAACTAAGGTAAGTAGTATAAAAGAAGATATTTTATTCCAATTTTTTACATTTATTTTTCGACATAGTCCCCTTCTAATTCGATGCACCTGTTCCAACAATGTACAAGTCGTTTAAGGCCTTCACTAAAATATGTCGAATCAAACGCCGCAAAATAATCTTTTGTTGCTGCAATCACTTCCTCATTAGATCAAAATCGCTTTCTACCTAGCCATTTTCTCAAGTTGGGAAACAAGAAAAAGTCAGATAGAGCTAAATCTGGACTGTAAGGTGCATGACGAAATATTTCGAATCGCAATTCAAATAATTTTGTTGCAACATTGTTCGATGCATGAGCCGGTGCGTTGTCATGAGGAAACAAAACTTTCTTTCGTGTCAAATGTGGTCGATTATAATCTATAAAGAGAATACCACGAACATCCCAAAATACGGTGGTCATAACCTTGTTAGCTGATGGAACCACTTTTGCTATCTTCGGTGAACTGCAACCGGCTTCTACCCATTATCTGGTTTGAACTTTTGTTTCGGGGATATAGTGATGTATCCACGTTTCGTCAATAGTAATATATCGGCGCAAAAATTCGGAGGGATTATGCTTAAAAACGATCAAACAGTACTCTAGACTTAGCAGATGCGGCACCCACCTTGCATACCCAAGCGTTCATGTAAGATATGACCAACGCGTTCCTTAGATATACCTTTAGTGTCTGCTACCTCACGCACCTTTAATCGACGATCATTTAAAATAAGATCATGAACTTTGGTGATCATTTTGTCAGTGGTAGCCTCCTTCGGACGTCCTACTCTTGGTTCATATTCGGTGCTCTGCTACACTCTTGCGACCAAACAAAATTTAGCAAGTAATATAGGGGTTGCGAGATATTCTGCAGGACCTCCCTCTCTGGCCCGAACCTATATGATGGTGGTCGTTCCGTGGAAAATACACTGCCGGCTAGCTCAATCGAATTGGAGAGTGTCGCGCTAGGTCGCTAGTTGGTGGATTTGACGCCACCGCATTCAACCCGCAGAGTACCCCCGAATACGGAAGCGGGAGGGACTCCGGTAGCTTCAATAGAATCCAAAGAGAAAGCCCCTTTATTACTTGCTTCCGAATCAACCAAAACTTTGCTACACACAAACACTTGTGGGAAAGGTAACAAATAATCTCAAGTCGTCAACAGTAACAAGTTTTAATATCAAGACAAAGAAGGCTCAAAATGTAAATACAACAAAAATAACAGAAGTCGCATAAAAAGTTAACGTAGTAATGATACAAGGTTTTAGATAGCAATACTACAAAATACTAGAGTAACGCCTAAACTAAACTAAGTGCGCCAAGGCAAATAATAGGATTTAAAAAAGGTAAATAACCCCTTACCACAATTATTAATCGTATCCTAAATACGTATTTCGACAACTAAGTTGTCATCATCAGTAGATAAAAACTACTAATTAAAAGTCGCACATGGGGCACAGTAAAGCAAGAGAAACGCTTACGCACAACTACTATACACCGCGTCCCCGTATACACTCACATACATTTAATAAATTTTAATAAATACATTTAACCACAGTCACCATTGAAAGAATTTTCGCAAATAATAGGCTTAGATTAAATATGAAAAATAATTCAAAATCTCCCAGTTATATTCCCCAAATAAAATAAGTAACGCTCTAGGCGCAATACAGAGTTTACAATAAAACAGGAACACCTGTCAAGACAACAACACCCTGTATACACAGGTAGTAATACTGTGATCAATAAAGTTAAATTCGACTTAAGATCTAAACATGAGTTAAGCAGAACGCAAATTAGGTATTCGTAATAGGTGGTTCTTTACAAAATGTATACAAAGTATAATAGAAATTGATTTAGATCTACAACGTACCCCAAGTTAATTATAAATCTGTACGGAGGCCCGACTGAAGGTTCTAAGCCACGTACATTAAACTAAACTAACTACTGGCTGCTGGTGAAGCTATACAACCAGATTAATAATGATATTAAAAGCAAATGCTTGAATTCAGAAGTTCAAAAGCCTAACTGATAGAATTGATTGATAATGCCTTGTTTGCTATCTATGTTTTACGAACAAAAATTATGAGGTTGCACAGAGAAGTGAACAAGCGATGTAAATCTATGATCAGCTATTTAAAAAAGATTAAAATAAATAAGCAACCCCGTGCGAAGGACGAACCCTTTAAACAAACCCGATTTCAATAATCTAGGTCTACGATACGGTGAAAGCTATGAAGGATTAACTTACATCGTTTGCCCAAAAATAAAGTGAATAGCTTCTCTAGTGCTTTTCTTATGATTAATCAAACAGTAAATTAGATCAAATTTTGAAAAGGTTTACAACAGGTTAAGAAATATCCAACATCAAGAAATAATATATCAGCACCTACTTTTGCATGCCCCCTACATCGACCAGTTACCAAACTTATTTTGAGTAAGCCTTCACAGAAGTAGCACAGGTAAGACAATTACGAAGATTTAACGATATACAGCCGCCATTATGCCGCCATTGAGCTAGGGAACGCCATTTTGGACGCTAGCACAAACCTTCTAAAAGCTTCCTTTTTTTAGGCCATGCCGAAATTATTTTCTGCTTCTGAGGATGTTAAGTGGTTTTTCTCCTCCAATTTTACGATAATTAAAAGAACTGGAACGGGATAAGAGAGATCTCTTGTCCTGCCTATCACGTGATTTAATAATTAACGTCGGCGGTGAACAGCAGAAGTCAGGAATAACTCCCAATAAATTAGGCAGTTCAATAAAATAATTAATTAATTAATTATTAAATAATCCTCGAAGGATACAAAGAACGCATAAGTAAAAATTCAACAATGAAATCTCTTACCTCAAAAACTACGTTCTACACTAAAATAAAACAGATCTAGCACTGACGAGGATCACGAACGAAGTGCCGGTCGATAGAAGTTCGCAAGAAACGATCGACATCCGATATACGTCACACACAAGACCGTTGGACGGAATAATTGAAAGAAAAGGAATTAATTTCCCAAAAACCCTACCAAGGTTTAAGAGTGATCGACGAAGCTATCAAGCGGAAATTCGGTAATTAATTAACCGCAATATAGGGTAGAGAGACAATATAAGGTTGACCTCAATCGTCAAGCGATCTGCAATCGGAAGAACACAAAATGTCGAGAAGATGGCGCAACAAGTGAAAGAAATAGAGTACGCAAGAATTACGTTAATTAAAAGGTTAAACAAACAAATTAAGCACCCAAATAGATTCACAATATTCTAATAAAAACTACCACAATATAATAATTGATTAAAGAGGAAACAAAAATTGATTTAATAGTAAAAATAAACGAAGCATGACTACGCATAAAATTTCCAAAATGTCGGCCTGCGTCGAGGTATAAAAAAAAGCCGGTTAAGAATATGGATATAGTGACATCCCAAAATATTTGAACAAAAGAAAAATTATATAAAAATAACGAAATTTGAAGAAGCCTAAGTTGAACGATAATTAATAACAAAATTAAATAAAATTATAATAAACGTAAATTTTGAATTGTGATCAGCCTATGATGTCTTAACGTAAGCAAATAATGAAATAAATTCATTAAAAATTTCCAAAAGGTCTCAGGGTAATTTACGAGCGTAACAGCTCCTACGGCCACGTTTAAATTAATTCACCCAAAAGCAAATTTGACAGTGTAGATTCGCCATGAAGATTATCCAACTCTTCTTTAATTTCTTTGTGTTTGTTTACCGGCGATATGGAAGTGTTTAATCACAGCACAAAATTCTGCTTTGTCCATATATACAAAACGACGTAACACGATTAATTTTAAACAACTGTAAGAGACAACGGAAAGAACATTTTAGCTCAAACTTTTACAGCTGTCTTCTAACATATGATAAATTTGACAGGTGACACGCGTACTTAGATTATCGCGCCATCTCTGTGTTAGTTACCTAAATTATCAGACGCCCCTCGTATAAAAGTAACATTGAAATTTTGTAAAATTTAATGCGTTTTTTTGAAAAGAATCCTGACGTGTGGAGCAAATTTTAAATCAGCATGACAAAAGGCATAAACTACACGTATTGATGTATATAAAAAACAAATTGTGTTGACCAGTGTAATTTAAGAATACACGGGGCATAACATTTATAATATTTTCTTCCAACTTACAAGATTTATTTCTTGAAAATTAAACCAATGTTCGTTAAAATTTATTATGCCGTTCTAATTCCATTAGGACGGAAGAATAATAAGAAACAGTTTAGGAATACTTGGATGTAAATTCAACGTAAATTAGATTATAAGAGAGTCAGTCGTATATGTAAACGATAATTAAGTTTTCCAATTAGTACAAAAGCGTTTAATTTCGTCTTATTCAAGAGCGTCTGCAACAGTTTACATTCAATCTGAACGTAGCTAACTTAATTTCTTGTTCGTGATACCTATCCATAAAGATTCAATTTGCCGGTATTAATCCATTATTTGTGTTGTTAATTCGCCTTCTGAATCTAACATAAATACGTAAAATAACTGATTACAAGTAGATTCCAAGTTTACAGGGATGATTGCAGTAATAATAAACTTATAAGAAAGTAATTTTTGGTTAATGTTTCTTTTAAAAGGAGTATTTAAATTAGGATTAAATGGAATTACAATGTGGAATTACTACGTCTCTGGTGAGGGATATGTTCGGACACGTTCACAAAAAATATTAATAGTGAACCTGTATTTGTGTTCTTCACACCAGATTTTTAATAATATTTGTATTATTAAAAATATCTTTGTATTATACAAAACTGGTGAGGTTTTAGCCACTCATGTATGTTTCAATTATTCTGATATATTACACATGCGGTTAGTCCGTAGTATGAGTGAAGACACAGACAAAATGCAGTTTCTAGAGACACGGCTGCGCCATCTTTAGAAGGGCGTCGTTGGTTCGCATTGGTTATGTGGACAGGGCGAGGTACTTCGGCTGTCTGACAACAGGCAGCGCTGAATTTACTTCTACGCTCGGTCTGGATAATTTCTGTGATGTGGCGATGTGGTTCTTTTTTGTGAATGTATCTGAAGATATCCCTTCTTCAGCAGGGGCGTACCGATGAGTCTGTAGAAAGGCGAAATACGTATCTACGTCTCTGGGAAGGGATATGTTCGGACACGTTCACAAAAAATATTAATAGTGAACCTGTATTTGTGTTCTTCACACCAGATTTTTAATAATATTTATATTATTAAAAATAACTTTGTATTATACAAAACTGGTGAGGTTTTACCCACTCATGTATGTTTCAATTATTCTGATAATTTAAAATATATTTTCCGTCGACCGTGTATTTACCGTGTTATTAACGTTCTCAAAATCATACATTAATGACCCTTATTAATGCATGATTTTCTGTTAATGAACGATTTTGATGGTTTCCATGGTAACCAAGGAAATCAACAAAATCAAACAACAAGTTAATACAGCTAAAAAAATTCTTTGTGAAACTACAACACAGGCTTGTCATACAACTCCTTCTACCGACGCTGAAATAAATTCTGTGACAAATATCCAAAGTAGTGAGGTAAACTTACATTCACAAAACCATACAAATTCTAATGCGTGTCCAATTACTTTTAATAATTGTAATATTTCGACTATGAACATATATAATTATAAATGATCATTAATAAATAAAAAAAAAGTTGTAAACTGTTTTTCTCCACTTTAGAAAAATATACGGTCGACGGAAAAGTATTGTAACTAACTCTTACATGAAAATGCGATTAATGATCTCGAACATTAACGCGCTCGCTGCGCTCACGCGTTAAAATATCTCGATCATTAATCGCCTTCATTAATGTACTTGTTAGTTAAATAACTATTAAGAATCTGTACTCAACAAGTAATCCCACATAATACTATGTCTAAATTTGCAAATATTAACTTCGGTAATTTACAAAAATTTATCATGACAAGGCTTTTCGAAATATATTTTAATTATTTATTACTCTCAGTCATTCGCATAAATTTATTACATTCACGGTTAATATTAGTATGTATTACTAACAAAGCAATTTGAAACATACTTGAGTGGGTATTAGAGTAAAATCGCTTTGGGAAGACACCAATCTGCGCGAGCGAATCGCGCAACCTGAGTATTAACGCCCTCAAAAACATAGGTCGGGCTGGGTCTAAATTAGCGCGCAATTTAAAATTCGAATTTTACCTAAAACGTTTTGTATTTTTATTTCGTGTGCAGCGGAAACAATATATTTCATTTATTATGTTCGTTTGCCATGAAACATAATTTCATAAACACATTCTATTGTCTGAATGAATAATAAAGCGTTATTATTTTATTTATTTTCAAGTGGGATTTTTAACGGAGATACAACCAACAATTTCTGGTTCAATTATTTATTTTCATTATAATTTAAACATTTACATGTATCACAGTTTTTCTTCTTTTACCAAGATTTTATTCATTATATTTGTAAATTTATGAATATTCATTCGGAGTAAAAATAATTTGCTGTTTACACGTCGTCTTTTATTACTACATAATTATACATACTCGTAAATACCCTTAGTTACTAATGACGTAAATACAAAGATAACTACACATATAAATAAGTTATATTTCAACAATTATTCATCTACTTAATCAGAAAAATAATCAAAAATATCGTCTTCAGAATCACTATCCAAATTAATTATGAATTCCTGATTGTGTGATTGTTCTGCTATTATTTGTCTTTTTTTCACTGGTATTTCAACATCTGCTGGATCACGACATCCAGATGTGGACGGTAAATTAGACATAATAATCTATACGCTTTATACGTGCTTAACGTATTGTCATACTTAAACAAAACCTTTTCGTATAATAATCTATAACAAATAAAGTACATGTTTCAACAAATCCTATTAAAAATTCATGAAAAATAATGTAATACCTACAGATATAAAGGCTTTCTATTCGAAATAGTTGTGAAAACAACTGATTTTGTAATAAAATAAACTCAAACAACTGATTTTGTAATAAAATAAACTCAAACAACTGATTTTGTAATAAAATTAACTCAAAGAACACGATCGACACCTTACGGACGCTAGAAGACAACTGAAGAATATTACAGTCAATGTTATTTGGCCTGTCTATACATGCAAGAACTATGTCTTTCTCTCTCGCTTAGGGTACACTTTTCTTTATAAGTTCCAAATTGGTTTCTGCGTCAGTGTCTTCCCAAATTGACACTACTCTACCTCACCATTTCTTGCGTAAAACAAAAACATTGTTAATAATGTCAAGATAGATATTTTCTCACACAAATATGAACTTGTATTGTGTTCTCCACATTTCTTCTAATAATATATTGAGATTATTAAAAATGGTTTTGTAATTTTATCGTAAATAAATAAATAAATGATAAAAACAAATACATATTTCATTTGGCAACTCAGAGAAATTGACTTGCCTGATCATTCGCTTTAAACTTATCTTTTTTGGTTAGAATATTTTGTATAAAGGTGGATGACCAAATTATTAGCTTTTACTTTGTCGAATTTTTGACAAATTTAAATTTTAAGAATCGTATATACTGGGTGAATCAATGATCTGACAAAGTACATTTGCTTATAAATGGTGAATATAATAAACAGCGACCGGGTACGAGAGACCGAAATTACGATGGACATAACATCGCTAAGTACATCAATAGCACTATTCATTCAGTTAACAGCACATCTGTTTTTGGTAGTTGAATTGTGCCACAATTACTACAATATTACAGATAAATTCCTTTCATTATGGGCGTAGATAGAAGCAGGAAGAGTTTCTACAATTTATTTTATTTATTAGTTTATATTTCGTAAGATAAATACAGTATGGTGAGCTAGTTTCTTCTTTCATTGTTTCAACTGTTACATACTTCTTACGCATACATTTTTAATTTTCATTTATTTAGATCTAGAACATTGTTTAAGTTACTTTTTCAGATATGATATGGAACAACGTAGAGAATGGCATCGTGAAACACTGGTGAGTTGGATTAAGGGTCAAACTGATTGTATGTAAATTGCCAGTGATTCCGAAATTGATTGCGAAGTCTGTAAAATATCGTTAAAAAATTCCAAGAAATCACACGTAATACGTCACTTAGCATCGTAAACACATGCACAGATATTAGACCCGTTGGAATCTGACAATTTTAACGAAGAACGAAACTAAACAATCCCACCTTCAAAACATTTCTCTAAAAATATAGGTCGAAATGTTCTTGATGAATCCACCTTGCACAAATATTATGTTTCTAAGTGCTACACGAAAGCAGTAAAACGCATTAGAAGCCATCTTTCAAATCAGTGCCTATGGATAAGTGCTGACGGAACTGTCGATATATTAAGACGCCGTGTGGTAAATGTTATAGCTGGTGTACTATATCCAACTATTCCATATAACGCATATGTAATAGCAACAAAAGTTATAAATACACTTGATGCGGAAACAGTAGCTAAAATCATTTTCGAGAATATGCACCAAATGCTTGATTCGAACGACAAAAGAAAAAATACTTTTATTTGTCAGTGACAGTGCTGCATATATATTAAAAATAGGCAGACTATTAAAGAAAACACATCCTAATATGCGGAAGTTGATAGATTTGTATCCGCTTTTAAAAAAGTTTTCAGAAGAGCACCATTGAGAGTAGCCCTTTACAGGGAAAAACTTCCATCCTTGTCACGGCCTCCCTCTCTAGTAATAACTAAATGGGGAACATGGTTGGAAGCTACTAGTTTTTACGCAGAGAGTTGCGATAGTTTACAAAATGTCGTTTCATGTTTAAATGACGATGCTCGAAGTATTTTTGAGTGCAAGGAACTAATACAAATTCCAAATTTAAAAAATCAGTTGTACTTTCTTCAGGAACACTTTGGAAATTTGCCAAAACGAATCACTTATTTTGAAAATAAAAATCTCAAATTAAATGATGGATTAGCCACGTTAGATGTGGCTATTGATAACTTGAAAAATATTCCAAGCGACTTCGGATGTGGCCTTCGGCAAAAGTTTGACGCAGTTTTTAATAGAAATTCAGATTTAATAACATTGCGACAATTGTGTATGGGGACAATGCCTCACAATCTAACTGCTAAATACGCTGAAATAAAATAATATTTCCAGTATGTACCAGGTGCGATGAAGAAACGACGTTTTCTATCTACAAGGATATATTTCATTCAAAGAGAACAAATTTTACAGAAGAGAACCTTGGGAAAGTATTGCTAGTTAACATTAATACTCTTTTACTCAACTTGAACTACAAAATGAACAAATAAAAATGTATTTCGTATTTTATAGATTACCACCCGTTTGTTTTCCAATTATATAAATAAAATTAAAAACTCTTTAAAAATACAAATTTTCAATAGTACGCCCGTAAGTGATGAGTCATTGGCCTCTCGTGTTCAGTCCTTACTTATAACTCCCTATAGTCATCTTAAGGCGTCATTATAGAATTCTGTATTATTTGTCTGATCTGAAGGTACAAACACTTGAATAATGCTGGTTGAGAGTAGTAGTTTTAAAACAGTCGTAAGTTTTATTTTGGCCGAAACCGTTATTTCCTGAAATCAGCCATTGAAAAATCAGAAACACAAACAGACACAACAATTAAATATTGCCTATTAACAAAGAACGTTTCTACGTACAATGACGCCGCTTAGCATACCGACTACTAGGGATGTCTTTTATGTTTTGTATACTGGGACATAGAGGGCGGCACTAATCAAATGTCAGTACTAAAAATTAACCTCCATCTTTAGTTAGCCTAAATCCAAAGTTTCAATGTGATATGTGTAGTATTGTAACTACAACGAACTGTCGAAGTTGACAAGTAAGTCGAAAAATGGAATTAAACCGTGAAAATGTTCACACAATAATTTTGTATAATTTTCGAAGACAATTATCTCAACGAGGATGCCTCGCCGAGTTGGTTTCCGTTTTCGGTAATGAAGCCCCACATCAGTCAACAATTTCTCGTTGGTATGGAGAATTCAAACGTGGACTGATTAGTTTTAGTGACGATCCAAGAACGGGTGCAAAAACGGCAGTCACTCAACAACGGCAGTCAACAAAGAACGGCATGTAACATATCGCGAAATTGAGGCATCATTGGGGATTTCACAGACCTCAATTCAAAAAATTTTGCATGGAGAATTGTGTGTAAAAAAATAGTTTCCCGTGGATACCGCATCTGTTGATCTAATAACAGAAAACAGTTAAGCAAAAAACTCTAAAAACGTGCACAACATCGTAAGTGGTGATTAATCTTGGATTTACTCATACTAGCCAGAAAATAAATGTCAGTCGTCTGTTTGGGCTTTTCTTCACCTTGGAACAAAAAATCCGTTCTCGAAGTGTCTCCAAAAAGATGGTCGCGACATTTGTCTCGAAAGCAGGTCATGTAGCAACAATTTCTCTATAAGATCAAAGAACTGTTACTGCCGATTGGTATACAACCATATTTTTTGTCGCAAGTCATCGCTGAGCTCCTAAAACTAATCCGCAATGACGAATCACCCTCTACCAAAACAATGCAAATTTACACACAGCTCGCAAGACAATTGAATTTTTAACGCAGCAAAATGTCAAATTGTTAGACCATCCCCCGTACAGTCCCGACCTAATCCCAACAATTTCTTTACCTCTCCTAAAATCAAGGACGGACTGCGAGGTCAAAGATTTCAGTCGTCAGAAGGAGCAGTCGATGTCTTCAAAAACATAATTTTGACTGTAGTGGAATAACTGATTCCAAATTTGATTCGAGCGCATGCAAAGGTGCATAAATCTTCTTAGACAATACTTCGAAAAGCAAGAAAATCTCTAAAAGCTTTCTACTATTTTATGCCAGCTCTATATGCAAAATCTAAAAGACAACCCAAATATCTAGAGGATCTGGACAACTCGAGGTAACAGCGTTTAGTTGTAACTGCGTTCGTTTATGTGCGTGATTCAATTTTCGGAAACTTTTGGATACTACCTCGTATATTTGAAGAATTGTCGTATACTAAAATAAGTATTTATATTCATAGAAAAGATAATTCTACAATTAAAAATTCATAGTGCTTCAATTAATTCTTATTATACATTAAATCCGATTTATTATATTGAATTAATGTTGAATTAGATATGTTAAACCCCAATATACTATTGACAAATCTCACAGGTTGCGTTGGCATTTCGTTTACTTTGGAGTTTGCAATGCGCATATGTATTGTTTACTATTGTGACATTTGTGACTCACTATTAACTATATTCTACTTTTTATAACAGAAATTTGTTTGAATTACAAGATGTTTTCTACATTACACTCAGAAAGTAACATGAAAAACATAGTAGGGTAGAATTTATGAAATTTTATACGCAATTTATTTAATATTCGGTCCTATAATATCTATAAAAAAATAGTAATATATTTATTACATTACTACAAAAGTAATAATGCAGGTAGTAATTATTTTTGTACTGGCTTTGATCTATTTCGCCCACTCATTATATTTCAATGCCCTCTCAAAATACATTTTACTATTATTATTGCCAAAAACCGGAAAAATAAGTTAATTCTATAGTTCTCGTCTAAATTTTTGTATAAAAGTAATCATAATATAACAATAACTCAAGCTATTTATGTACATCAAACATATTTCATCGTAATGCTCTATTTACTGAAATCTGGTACAGTTACCGTAAATATTTTATATGTTAGTTTAAGGTATTTCCGACTAAAGCATTAAATTAAAGGACTTTTGTGTTGAAACATGATATTTTAATGCTCACAAATTGATGCCCCCGGCAATGCTATATAGAATTTCGGGTATACATTCCGTTAAACTTTTGCTTTTACATCAGATTTTATCCAATATTAATGTATATATGTATTATATATTATATGCATATACAAACGGATCTAATATGGATATTACGTATATGTATGTAAATATAAGCATATTTTTATACAGTTCCTGGTTATCAAATTACGACCACAATCATAAATATGTCTAATTTTAGTTAAAATTGAATGAAAAAAATTATTCTTCGAGCATTATTTTATTGGAAAATAATAATAATTTGCGGTTGACTGGATTGATTGCGTCCACAATTTGTTTTTCTTTTTTTTTCGTTTTAATATTTTATTTTAAATTTTACATGTATTTATTTTTCTATTATTAACTTTATTTAGGTCTCTATTGTATTAATTTCTTTTTGGCTTTGAATAATAAAGACATTTTAATATGAAGAAGTAGTCCTTAAAGCAAATACTATCTATCTGTGGGATGCGGTCGATTCGGGATGGCTTTTGCTGGTGATGAGGATAATGATATCCAACAAATAATAATTTTTATTATTGTTATTATACTTAGTAATGTGCTTCGCTTGTGTAAAGTATGTACTAGGACTCCGAGGATAATACTTTTCATGCGGCTGATGATGATAACTTAGTTACCGAAATGCGTATCTAGAACTCAAAGCTATATTGTGAAGGGTTAAATTAACTTTTATTATTAATATATGTATCATTGTCAACAACACTGTAATATATGTTAAAACTAGCTTTCACAAAAGAACGGAGTATTTTATATACTATACCGTGTGTCCCAATTTCGATGCTCACCATTGGTATCTCGGTTATTAGAAGATATAGAACAACGGTTAAATGGGGAATGTTTTGCAGAATTCAATACTCGGGGCAAATCCCATTTCAAATTAGACCTAACTTTTTAATTTTTTTAAATATTTTGAAAAATCAAAAATTTGCCGATTTCGTTATTCCTCAATAACTCGATAACGCTTAGTCTGACCTCTTTTAAAGTTTTACATTGTTCAGACACTTTTTTAAAACAAATTATTTGATACAAACAGAAACCCCCGATTGTCATTTGTTTTTAAGTTATTACCACTATCTTTTGTTTTTCATATGGCGGCCATATTGGATTTTGGGTTTGTTAGGTAGTCCTCAAAATGTGCTTTTCAACGATGTATAACATGCCTGAAAAATTTTTATTTATAAGGAAAATATTAATAAAAACGTAAATTAATCTTTAATATGAAATTAGTAGGCTGAAAAATTAAACACCAATGTCAAATGAAAGTGAAAAGATATTATAAGTAATACTGTAAACAAACGAAACGATAAAAAAATTATAGAAATAAAAAGTAAAGATACAGAACTTAAAGTTCACATTCACTTAAAGAAATTGTTCAATATGACGACCATTCTGTTCCACACAATTTTGACACCTTGTTCGAGTAGAGTTACAAACTCTACGTAGCGTGTTTCCGTTTACTGATCGTAGCACATCTAGTACTCTTTGTTCTAAAATTTCTTGAGTTTCTGGCGGTTCAAAATCAAATACTTCGTTTTTAGTGGTACCCCATAAATAATAGTCAAGCGGGGTAAGGTCGGGTGATCTCGCAGGCCATTGCACGGGTCCATTATTTGAAATCACTCTCTCATTAAAGTTTTCTCTCCAAAAATGTTGCACGTTACCAGTGTTTTGGGCCGGTCAACCATCTTGCTGGAACCAGATGTATTGCATGTTCTCGGGATTAATAATTTGCCTCAAAGCAGGCATTATCTCGTTTGTTAGTAGCTCCAAATATCTGTTACCAGTTAAATTGTAATCAAAGATGAAAGGACCTATTAACTGATTATCTAAAACGAAAAAAAGAGTTTAAAAAACAAAAAAAAGTAAACAAAATGTCATACCAATTAAACCGCACCAGACATTAAAACCAAATCGAACTTGAAATCTTCTTTGATTTACCAAATGTGGATTTTCAGTAGACCAATAATGATAGTTATTCCTATTGAACACTCTACAATTGGTAAATCGTGTTTCATCTGTCCATAGTATTTTCCTAGGAAAATTAGCGTCATATTCACATTTTTGAAGGTACCACCTGCTAAACTGTAATCGTCGGTGATTGTCATTATCACTTAAACCTTGTACAATTGTTGGTTTGTAAGGGTGATACTTGTTTTTCGTCAAGGTTCTGTGGACAGTAGATTTTGAAATCCCTGTTTCTCGTGTCACACGACGAACTGATGTGCTGGGATTGTTCCTAACGTTCTGCAAAATATTATTTCGACGTGTATCAGCATCATTAACTTCATAGTTAGCTCGTTTTTGTTCGAAGCTTCCAAAGTTTTTTAATTTGCTAACTAGTTTTCTAAAAATTGTCCTGTGTGGCTGTTGTCTTTCTGGAAAACGCTCTGCATAACTCCTGCACGCATTTTCAGTGTTTCTATTTGCTTTGAAATACACTTCCAACATATCAACTTTTTCTTCGTTTCAATATGTATGTGCCGTTATCAATACTTATAAATCTTAATACTTGACAATAATTACTTATCACTAACTACAAGTAGTTTTAATTAACTTATCTCTGCAGCACTAATTGTACTTTGACAGGTTATCGTTTTGTTTCATTGTCAGAATACATTTGTCATTGACGTTTGACGGAACATAATGTCTTTGCTAGTGATACACGCTCAGAGCTTAGAATTATCTGACATTTGATGTAAAACCAAATACAAATCTCCCCACTACTTTTAATCCTGCGCGAACTTACCCCTCCTCGCGCCAACTTAATTGGCGTTTGCTATACTTAGAATATCTTTTCACTTTCATTTGACATTGGTGTTTAATTTTTCAGCCTACTAATTTCATATTAAAGATTAATTTACGTTTTTATTAATATTTTCCTTATAAATAAAAATTTTTCAGGCATGTTATACATCGTTGAAAAGCACATTTTGAGGACTACCTAACAAACCCAAAATCAAATATGGCCGCCATATGAAAAACAAAAGATAGTGGTAATAACTTAAAAACAAATGACAATCGGGGGTTTCTGTTTGTATCAAATAATTTGTTTTAAAGAAGTGTCTCAAACAATGTAAAACTTTAAAAGAGGTCAGACTAAGCGTTATCGAGTTATTGAGGAATAACGAAATCGGCAAATTTTTGATTTTCCAAAATATTTTAAAAAATTAAAAAGTTAGGTCTAATTTGAAATGGGATTTGCCCCGAGTATTGAATTCTGCAAAACATTCCCCATTTAACCGTTGTTCTATATCTTCTAATAACCGAGATACCAATGGTGAGCATCGAAATTGGGACACACGGTATATATACATATATAGATAATTTGAGCCGTTGAAAGCGAAAGTGGTGTAAGTCAAAAAAATAAAAATTTTAAGTTTGCTTCACAAATGGGTACTATGAAGTAATCTTTATTATAATAGCTAAAATTCGTGACTGTAAACTAATTCATTCGGCTACAGATGTCGCTATGTCTTCATGCAGATAACTTCTACTAACCGTAAAGCTTACAAGGCAAAGTGGCGCAAGTCAGACTTACACCACTTTACAAATTAGTACTTATCGAAGGAATATACAAATAATACGTATTACTCGTAAGTGAAGTGTTATTATAAACTAAAAATGAGTGAAAATAGTGAATCTGAAGCATCAGAACCTTTCTTAGATTCTGGATCAGAATATCAATTGTCGGGAAGTAGTAGCAGTGAATCAGGTATGTCCTTTTTTTCTGCTACCGTAATAATAACCTTACTTTTTCATTGAATTCAGAATACAACAATATGCATTCAAATGCTGATAAACAATCAGCAAAACGAAAAGGCAGGAAAAGAAACAGGGAGCCTGACAGTCATCTAGCTGCTACAAGAAAGAGAAATCGTAACCTCGGTTTGCAGTATATCAATAGAAAGGGCAATACAGTAGAAGCGAAAACTTTTAAACACGTAGACTGCAATTGCCGCATGAAGTGTATTAGTAAAATATCTGAAAATCAAAGAAAAGGGATTCGAGAGGTTTTGGGCAATTGGATCTTTTACTACACAAAATGCTTACATTTGTGCGCTGGTAAAACAAACAGAAATAAAACAAGTACGTCCAAGAAACAATTCTAGAGTACCTAAGACCCACACAAATACATTTTATATTCAAGCTGGTGCGTACTCCACTAAAGTGTGCAAATCATACTTTTTAAACACATTTAACATATCAGATGGAAGATTGTATAGAGCAATTAAAAAGGCTAGGTGTACATCCCCCGGGGAAGATTTACGCGGACAGCACCCCCCCTAATAATAAGACACCAGATGAGATGGCTAATAAAGTCCGCGAACACATATCTATGTTTCCTGCTTAATAATCTCATTATACTAGACAACATAATCCCAACAAGAAATATTTATCAAGTAATTTAAATATACGGTTAATATACAGGCTTTATATTGAAGATTGTCAAGAAAAAAGCATACCAAATGTTAGCGAAGATATTTATCGCAAGATTTTTACCAATGAATTTAATCTCAGTTTTCACACTCCTGCTAAAGATACATGCACAAGGTGTGATGCATTCAAAATTAAAATAAACTCCGAAACAGATCCACAAATAAAGCGGCAGGCAGAAGTTGAGCATGAGCTTCATTTGAGTAAAGCAGAGAAAGCACGAAATAGCATGAAGGAGGACAAATATAAAGCAGTTCTTGATGCCAATAAAATCTATGCGTTTACATTTGATTTGGAGAAGGCTTTAGCATATCCACAATTGACTTGCTCATTAGCATACTATAAGAGAAATATGTACGTATATAACTTAGGATGTCACAACCTTGCTACTGAGCAGTGGTACATGTGTGCTTGGGATGAAACTATGGCCTCAAGAGGATCCCAAGAAATAGCGTCTTGTTTGAAAAAACACATTTCAACTAATGCTTCAAATAGTCAGCATATAATTGCCTACAGTGATGCATGTACAGGCCAAAACAGGAATATTAAAATGAGTTTAATGTGGCTTAAATTATTGGCGGATTCAGAAAGCATTACTGTCCTTGACCATAAATTCCTGATATCAGGACATTCGTACTTACCCAACGATAGAGATTTCGGCTCAATAGAATGTTATGCAAAAGGAAAAATTATTTATGTAGCGGAAGATTGGTACACTATTATACAAAAAGCAAGAACTAAATCTCATTTTCCCTTACACAAAATGCAGCAAACAGAGTTTCTCTCAACAAAGACAATGGAAGAACTCATTACAAAAAAAAAAGTGAATGGAGAAAATATTCCTGTAAACTGGCTTCACATACAGTGCCTTCGTTTTAAAAAATATGAACCGTTTAAAATTTTTTATAAGGAAACACTAAATGAAGACTTTTCTTTTCAATGTATCAACTTGTTGCCTCGTAAAAAAGGTAGGCCCGTTATGATGAACAACGTAACACTTAAAAAACTATATAACGATCATCGACCTGTTTCTAAAGAGAAAAAGAAGAATATGATGGAATTGCTAAAGTTTATTCCACCTATTTACCATCAATACTTTACTAATTTACAAACAGCTGACGAATATGTTGAAGATATAGGACCGTTAGAGCTAATGAAGATGAAGCATAAGAATTAATAATAATATAATAAGTTCTCACTTGTATTATGTACCTGCTTGATTAAAATTGATATTCTCTTTGCATGAATAAAGTAAAATCTAAAATCTTATTTTATTTCAACAAAAAACCCATACAACCTTTTTATTACTTCATAACTTGGTAAAGTGGTGTAAGTCATTCAAACAACAAAAATAAGAGCAGCCACTAATTTTTTTCATTATTTTTGGACCGGGTCAGGCAAATTATAATATAAAAAAAAGAACAGTAACAGTAATTAATATGTGATCATGATTTTTTAGTGGTCTTTTAACTTTATGTTTAAAATACTCAAATCGATGAAAGAAAGACTTACACCACTTTCGCTTTCAACGGCTCAATTATTTCATGACCTTAGTATGGTAGATTCAATTAGTTGGCGATTTAAGTTCTGGTTTTACTTCAATATGTATATATTTAAAACAATCTTACATGTTTCGGCACATGATGCCTTTTCAAATTTCTTTGGAAAAGGCATCAGACGTTGTATAAAATGTATCTTGGTTTTAAGAAATTGCGAGGTACAAAAGAGGCTCGAAATTTTTGAAAAATGGCGTCCGTAACTTACGGAATATGGAGAACGACTGATGGAGGACGCTATATCCAAAAAAAGACGAATAGCGTCTCCAATTTGAAAATAGGATCTCACATCCCATTGATCTGAATAACACAACGGAATTGAAACGGTAACATATATAAGTTTTAACTACATTTTTTTTTAAATGACGAATTACAAATTCCTTCAGATTTAAATTAAACTTAATTAATATTTAAAACTAAATGGTAATACTATTCAAATCTCGTTTATATTTCCTTTTATCTGTCTTAAACCTGTCTTAAACCTTTAAGCTGATATTTAAATTGTAAATGTTCGCATATTTCCAAAATTTTATTTTTAAATTTTCGAATTAATTAATTATATTGTTGTTGGAGGTGATTTGCCCGACAACAATATATATATAGATAATTTCTTAGCCGTTCGTTTAATATATCATTTAATAAATTCTTGGAGTTTTCGGCTTTTATATTAAATATTTTTAAATATTTTCAAATTAGTAAGTTATTTTGCGAAGTAAATGTGAATGCAAACATTGCTGTATATAAATTACAACGCAAGTCATACAAAATTTTATTTGAAAACTTTACGTCCACGTTGAGACTTGAACCCAAGTCTACGGTTTGCCGGATCGTCGCTCTAACCTACTGAGCCACGATAGACGTTGATTTCAAGTTTATTAGAACCGCCTTATAAGGCGCCGATGTTAATATTCAGATGTCAATTTGAAAGTTTGAAATTGCTAATTTTTACTCCTTTAGTTATTAATATATATAGATATTTCTTAGCCGTTCATTTAATATATTATTTGATACATTCTTGGAGTTTTCGGCTTTTATATTAAATATTTTCAAATTAGTATGTTATTTTGTGAAGTAAATGTGAATTGCTGTATACCAATTACAATGCAAATCATACGAAATTTTATTTGAAAAATTTGCGTCCACGTTGGGACTTGAACCCAAGTCTGTGGTTTGCCGGACCATCGCTCTAACCAACTGAGCTACGATAGACGTTGGTTTCTAGTTTATTAGAACCGCCTGGGGCACCAATGTTAATATTCAAATGTCAATTTGAAAGTTTGAAATTGCTAATTTTTACTTCTTTAGCTATTAATATATATATATATATATATATATATATATATATGTATGTATGTATGTATAATTTCTTAGCCGTTCATTTAATATATCTTTTGATAAATTCCTGGAGTTTTCGGCTTTTATAACATACTAATTTTAAAATATTTAATATAAAAGCCGAAAACTCCAAGAATTTATCAAATGATATATTAAATGAACGGCTAAGACATTTTCTATATATATATTAATAGCTAAAGGAGTAAAAATTAGCACTTTCAAATTGATATTTGAATATTCGCATTGGTGCCTTTTAAAGCGGCTCTAAAAAACTTGAAACCAACGTCTATCGTGGCTCAGTTAGTTAGAGCTACGGTCTGGCAAACCGTAGACTTGGGTTCAAGTCCCAACGTGGGCGTAAATTTGTAGTAATTTGTATAAAGTAATGTTTACATTCACAATTAATTCGCAAAATAACATATTAATTTGAAAATATTTAATATAAAAGTCGAAAACTCCAAGAATTTATAAATATAATGATATATATATATATATATATATATATATATATACATATAATTTAAACGAAATTATCGACCGTAATATATTGATAAAATAAATTAAAATCGGGAAAGCGGTCTGTCAATTAAAAACTCCTTTCTTAAATAACCCTATATTTCGCAACAAATTTGTTGCTTGTTCTGGGGATACTACAAGATTAATGAGAAAAATAGCATAAAATAAATAAGAGTATAAAGCAGTAGTAAAAATACTTACAAAATGTAGAGTTGAAAAATAATAAAATTGACGTACAATAAAAAATAAAAATGATTAGATTTCAAACTTAAAGTAACTATAGAAACAAGCCTTTAAAACATTTAAAAAACATGTATATGTAAAAGTTAAAACATGAAAAATAAAAAATATAGTGCAATTGTTTTGTTATTTGGTCCATATATTGTTAAATTTATATTGCATTATATTTTTTATTTTTCATGTTTTAACTTTTACATATACATGTTTTTTAAAGGTTTTAAAGGCTTGTTTCTATAGTTACTTTAAATTTTAAATCTAATAATTTTTATTTTTTATTGTACGTCAATTTTATTATTTTTCAACTCTACATTTTGCAAGTATTTTTACTACTGCTTTATACTTATTTATTTTATGTTATTTTTCTCATTAATCTTGTAGTATCCCCAGAAGAAGCAACAAATTTGTTGCGAAATATAGGGTTATTTAATAAAGGAGTTTTTTAATTGACAGACCGCTTACCCGATTTTTATTTATTTTATCTATATATATATATATATATATATATATATATATATATATATATATATATATATATTTAATGTTATAATGCGGAAGGCTGAAAAATAATAAAGGAAAATTAAAAAGCAAAGAAAGGAAAACTAGCTCAGAAATGATAATTTAAAACTTAATAAAATAATATGCAGAAAATTCTTAATCTCAGGGTTACTAGCGGGATCCGAATATACAGACAGCAACACAGATATACATAAAATAAAACGATTAGGTAAAATTAAATAACAAATAAATTTATTAAACACTATAGTTACGACAGTACAAAATACAATTACGTTTAATATGTTGAGTTACAAATGTTTACGTATGCAATCTTCTATATTGCTATACACATTAGGTTGCCTACATCAATAATATGTATATTATTATATTGATAAATGAATCGTGTCAAAATTTTGAGTGAAAACAAGGTAAGAACAACAATAAATTGATAAATATGTTCAGTAGAATATTATCATTGAAATTACGTGAGTATTATAATTTAGAAATATTAGATCGCAAGAAATGTTATATCTTTAATTATTATTACAGGAAAAAAAAAACTTTCTGTAGAATACCTGATACATGTGACCGTTATGGTAGTATCTAAATTACGTGTTCTCTGGAAGAAGAATACTCTGTAAAATTCCAACAAGTTCAGCAAGTCCAAATGTAATGAATCAGTCTGTTTCCTCCGATAGATGTTCTAACCGCAAATCTGCAAACGTTCCTTGATACTTGTAGAATTCTGCTAGGTTATGTACACATATGATATCCGGAAGAAAGCGTAATTTATCCAAATATGACCAAGAAAAGGTTCCAGTGGCTTCTTAAATATAGCTGCTTAAACGTAAAATTGCTATTAGCTTAATTGGAAATACAAAATGTTGATGATAAAGTTTCCTAGTATCTCCACACTCGTAGTATGTTTCTCGCAAGGTATTTATAACATGTAAAATAATGAATTCACTTTCTTGTTATTAGAAATATAGCCGTAGATAATTTTATTTAAATAATTTCGAAGAAGCAATTAAAAATTATCCTTTTCTTTACCACCGCATGCAAAAATCTCTTAATTAATAATAATCTTCTTTTTTTTTTCATCGTCTTGACTACATATATTTTGTAGAAACATAAATCAAATTTTCTTAGAAAACTTATACAATGAATTTCAAAATTATAAAAGATAATTTAGTCAGCATAGAAAGAAATAATTTTAAATATGAATTTCTTAAATATGACAGAGATGAAAATATCTCTGGCAATCTATAAATGTGATAATATATCCAACTCACGTAATTCCAAATGCACATTTAAAAGTGATGATATCAAAAGTGATAAAAAATATCAGAGTTAACAGTAATTTGAACATACATGAAATAATCATAGTCAGTTTTAGAAATCTAGAATTTTCGCGAACATAAATAAGATGAATTTAATTAAAGGGCGAAATATAAAGATTGACTAAAAATAACATATCATATTAATCGGTAACATGATTTTTAAAACCAATTATGATTTTACATCTTTAAAATACAAAATTCTATCTATAAAGTAATGTTTCACAAATCTGATTATTCCAGATATAACATTCTTGGAATTGATATTTAATTAGAAGAAGAATACAATACTGAAGAATACTGACCCACATCAATATATATATATATATATATATATAAGGTAAACTTAATAAGTCGGCGATTAAAGGTCTGGTTCATTACTTCAAAGTACCGCGATATCATAAAGTTTCTGGGTCAACGGTGGCCATGGGGTGAAAAACGTCTGTCTTAATTTATATTATCCTTTTGAGAAAAATCGGATAAAATTTTCAGGTTATGTGTCATACTGACATTAAGATTAATATATTGACAAATTTTAACGTCAGCATGACACTTAACCTGAAAATTTTATCAGATTTTTCTCAAAAGGATGATATAAATTAAGACAGACGTTTTTCACCCCATGGCCACCGTTGACCCAGAAACTTTATGATATCGCGGTATATATATTTAAAATAACCCTACATGTTTCGGCAATGATGCCTTTGTCAAGGGAATAAAAAATATAAATATATATATTTATATTTTTTATTCCCTTGACAAAGGCATCATTGCCGAAACATGTAGGGTTATATAATATAAATATATATATTTATATTTTTTATTCCCTTGACAAAGGCATCATTGCCGAAACATGTAGGGTTATTTTAAATATATATACTTTGAAGTAATGAACCAGACCTTTAATCGCCGACTTATTAAGTTTACCTTATCATACCAGGGTCACGAAAATATTATATTTTTATATATATATATATATATGAAGTGTTGTTCTACGGGATATTTCGCCACGTTTGGATGATTTCGTCCTGAGAAGGACAACTTCCTTCCTGACGCTTCGATGGCATCACCTTTTTTCTTGAGGATCTTCTTGTCTTTGACTTTAAGAGTTATCATATAGCATCAAGATATAGAAATATCTTGAGCAATAACTTCATTAGCTGAGACTTTTTATCGTCCGCTTTTACATTTCTGCCAAGTTATATCTATTCAAAGTTTTAGCGACGACATTTCGTGATTTTGAATGCCGATCTTGATGAAAATTGTTAAATAAATCCCATACTTCTTCATAAGTTCTGACGAGGTCACCAAAATCAATCATCATCAGAATTTCAATTTGGACGTTTACAAAGTTTATTCTGACAGTTTAAGTCAAGTACTGAATTTTAATTCCATGGGTTACTAATCATACACATGATTTTAAAACACCAGTTTTAAGTAAATATTTTTGCCGTTGTTGAACAAAAGGGTGCCAAACATTATTATGAACTCCCAGAGCAGTGCTCTATTGAAATTCGTAAAAAATATACAGTTTTATTTAAAATATAAAAGTTAACATCGTTTCTGGCTATACCGAAAGTCGGATTCGGATACAATAATCCCCGATTTGCATTTAATTAATTGTGGAAAGTCAAAATCTCAGTAGCCATATCAAAGATATTCGAATAGATTCATACATTTGCCTAACCCTGTATACTTATATATTATATTTTGCTTTTATTTGTCTATAATATTACTGTTTTTCTGTCCCTAAATTTGTTAATACCTTATGGAATAGCTTCTGGTTTGTACAGTTGTCCTTATCCACTTTTGTTCGGAATTACTATTTCTTTATTATTATTCGTTTTTTTTATTTTTTTATTTTTTTATTTTTTTTTTTATTTTTTTTATTTTTGTTCGTTGCTTTTTATATTTTTGGCAACTGTCGTTCATCTTCTTTCCTAAGTATTCTTTCCATAATACCTTCTTGCATAATTAAAATTATTATTTTATTCTTCTTATGTTAGTATTTTTAATTATAACTTCGACCGACTACCTATACCTAAATCAATTATTAAAAGCAAGATTATCCATGTTCTAATAACTAAGTAATTTAATTTAATTAATTAACTTGCGTGCATTGCAAGCGAAATTATAAGTATTTTCCGTTTTTGTTACCAAAATACCCCCTAAATAATATCGGACATAACATCTATTGAGTTATTCATTTCTACATTTTTAGGGGAAGCATATCCGTATTGTCCGAACGTCTGTACACTTTATTAGCTCACGTAACTTTGGGATATCGAAAGGGATTTCGGAAGACAAGCGAGGGTTAACCGTGAGGCAGGTGAGGTACGGCGAAAAAATCGATATACAGACGGTCACCCCATAAAGTGAATCATTTTCGCCCGTCTCCCTTACCTGAGTAAGGAAGGCAACTATGTATTATATTTATACCTTTACATACCTGGTTCATCGTTTATTTTTTACGGACGCTTAAACAAAAATTATTGATATAATGCCGCAAAAAAAGCGGACTTGTTGATGTGTGAAATTAAGGTTTCCAAAAAGGGTTAATATGGTAGTAAGAGACATTTAGAATTTAAATTGGATAACCATAAATTGTGCTTGTGCTCGATTATATGTAGATATCTGAACGCAAAAGTCGGATTTTCAAATCAGTGATTTTAAGAAATAGGAAATTAGCTACAACAATTTGAAACATACTTGAGTGGGTTAAACGTCACCTTTTTTTGTATAAAACGAAAACATTTTTATTTGTTACTCATTTGTAAACATCAATTTATCAAAACAGCGTATTAGCTAAAAAAGTTTATTTTTACAAGTTACTGACTCGTAAGTTAATACCATTATTTACATTAGATAATTCTGTGTATTTATATCATAGATGTTAAGAATTCTTGAATCCCCTTGGTTTGGGATGTTTTTCCTATGCACAGTTTTCCGAATAAAACACTCGTTTGTGAACTAATAGTTATTTATGTACCTAGGTTCGTAAGTACAGTTTTATGGTCGAGAATACGAGAATAACATCAAGTCAGGAATATTTGTCGTATCTATGGTAACCATGTTTGTGTCGATATAAATTTATATTTTTGATAAATGTCAAAGTACATGCAATATATTCTCAAAAGCTTTTTCTTTTAAATAAAATTTATAAACATGAATCAAATAGAGATGGATGCTATTATAGCTTGTACTGAGATTTTGCCGGAGAAATCTAAAAACAGATACAATGAAACCTATAAAATGTTCAAAGATTGGTGTCACCAGAGGTATGTGGAGAGTATTTCAGAAAGTGTAATGCTGGCATATTTTCGTGATAGATCTATGAAGTTAAAATCACCAAACAGTTTATGGTGTGAATACTCCGTGTTAAAAACTACCATATTTATTAACGAAAATGAAGATATTTCAAAATATCCTAAATTGAAAGGATTTTTGAAGCGTAAAAATGATGGTTTTAAGACTAAAAAGTCTAGTATCTTTACAAGAGAGGAAATGAATAAATTTCTTATTGAAGCTTCCGACGATACATATTTGTTGATGAAGGTAAGTTTACAGAATGATTCTTTTTAATTCGTGTTCATTCTATACTAATTTTCTGCAGGTTGTTATGATTATGGGAATTGCTGGGGCTTGTAGGAAAGATTAACTAGTTAAAATGAAAATTCAAGATGTGGAAAATAAAAATGATATAATAATAATTAAAATACCGGATACTAAAAATGGATTAAAACGTTCTTTTACAATTATTGCCAAGGAAGAATATCCAATTAATTTTATGCTAATTATTAAAAAATACATTGGTCTGAGATTAGAAAATATTCCAATGATAGATTTTTCTTAAAGTACAGTTTTGGTAAATGTCGAAATCAGCCTGTAGGAAAAAACACTCTCGCAAAAATGCCTAGCCAAATAGCAAAATACTTGTCGTTGGAGAACCCCACTACCTACACCGGACATTCCTTTCGAAGGACCTCGGCAACATTATTAGCCGATTCAGGAATTGATGTTCTTGGTCTGAAAAGACACGGCGGATGGAAATCTTCTACCGTGGCAGAAAGCTATGTTTCCGATTAAATGATAAATAAAGTACAGATAGCTGACCGAATTTTATATAAACAAAATATTACAGAGGCTGTTTGCTCAACTGTGATACAGAAAAATGAGAAGAAAGTTGATGATTCCATTAGGAATTCAACCATTAATAATGTTGACATTATTGAAAATATAAACTTGCCTAGTAAGAAAGAAGACTCTAGTGTTCAGATAGCTAATTGTTCTAATTGTTCGTTTACATTTAATATTACAAAATCATAAGTTTTTGTACAAGATTCTATTTTTCCTAGTTATGTTAATTAATCATGTTTGAAATAAATTTGTCATCAATTTTCTAATATTGCTATTATTTCCCTAGGGTCGTAATAAATATTACAGCTCGCTACCATAGCAACTGTCAATACGGTATGTAAAGTGTCACTTACGTTTCAAATAAAGGTGTCATAATTGTTTACTTACGCAGTAGGTGTGACGAAAAATATATTATTTTACTATGTACACAACTATTAATTACACTGCACAACAGCATTTCTGATGATTAGGTTATGTTACATGATATTAGTCCAATTTTTTATGATGATTTCAATTCCGTGATCGAAATTTCTGTATCAGCTCTAGTTAAAAAAATATGACACGGGTGTTTTTTTTTATAATAAAACACTATAAATTTAGAGATAATTCTAATTTATTTAATTCTTATAATCAAAAAAACTTTCTCTTATATGATTTTCTTGCTAACGCTGAAGGCAGAGAGCTATTCTGAATGCTCCAACAATAGTCAGCCATCATGCGTGCGTTCCAGTAGCCCTGATAGCGTTCCTCCATGGTACGGAGGTCCTGGTGGAATCGCTCGCCTTGTTCTTCACTTAGGTCCCCAATTTTGAAGTCCCATTGCAGTCATTAAACCAGGTATATCTTTACAAAATACGAAATCATTTTCTTCAGCAAAATATTTGAGGAGATTTTGTTCTCTTGTGCGGTAATAAGAAATTTTCGTTTCTTTTGTTACTAAGTTTCTTTCTTTTAGCCTAGAAGCCAAAATTTCTGAAGCAGCCTTTGATAGTCCCAGATCTCTGACAATGTCGTTTAAATCATCTTGATTGAATAGTTTTGGCCCTTTCAGGTCACTATCACCATCACTACTGTCAGTTTTCGCCTCAAAATGCATAGGCTCATCCTGTGAAGCATCAGCTTGAGGTTCAAGTGATATTTTAGGACTTAAACACGTCTATGTGCCGACCGTATGGAAGGATATTCCCATTTGGCTCGATTTTTACGGTTAATGCCAGTTATGTTCACCAAACAAAAATAACAGTCGTCGTGGTGGTTCAAGGGTTCAGTCCAGATCATAGCGGTTTCGTACCTAAAGCTATTCCTTTTCTTATTTGTCCACAAACGTCGAAACTCAACGCACGATTTCCATACCTTTCGCGGAATCCAAGGCTTGTCTTTCATTTCCAGTGTGTGACCAAAGTAATTTTTGTAAGCCTCAATCACGACGCTGTCACATTCAAACGGTATTCTTTAAATATATACTCTCCGCAAATGAAACAAAAATGATTTGGAAGATTGACACAAACTCTTCTTGACGATGCCATATCAAATTATATTAAGAAAACTTAATATTTTCTTAATTACAAGCAAATTAACACACTAACAGCGATTTTTTCGTGAAAGCTATATCTCGTAAACAAGAGCTCTTACAAAAAAACTGAGGGTATATTTGAAATCAGCGACGTCAAATTGGTAAACATCACGTGATAAAAGTTAATCATCAGACAAAAGTTGTCATATTGTTGTGCAGTGATTATTTGATAAAAGATACTTGTTACTTATTTGAACGTTATTTTGAATATCTAAACTAAGATAATGTCGAGTTTTCTGTTTAGCTCGATGCTTTACGCGTTCTTGCTAGATGTTTTCTCGTTGAGTTCTTCGTGGACACTAGTATTGACTGGTGCTTTGTGACATGTTAATTATGAGGTCGCACCCACAATTATTCCGGCAAGGTAATATAGTCCTTTTACGATAACAGACGAGGCACGTCATCAACATACGTCATGTTTGCGTCACGCACTCTTGCCAAATCTTTTGTTTACATCTATCACAGAGGTTATGTATTAAAAATAAGTTGACATGTAATCCGCGTTGACAGTTACGTAGGTCTTGTTCATACTTAGGAAATAACGATAATTTACATACTTTTAAAACAATTAGATAAACCTAACGCCTCTCATTCTAACTATAGTTTTATGTACGTGGTAAATTATAACTGACAATTAGCATAATTGAGACATGTTATTAACAGCAATTAAGCTATCGAAATAAAATAGAAATACGTTTATTTCAATAAATATTATTATCAGTATACACAATAAATTGACATTATAATAAAGAAAAGCAAATTTAATATAACATGATATAAATGACAAACATAATTTTTATTCAAAATCGCTGTCATCGGTTGAGCTTTCTTCTGCGCCTATATTAATAACTAAAGGCCTTACATCTTCTCGTTCAAAGCCAATTTCTCTATCCCACCATTTTTTAATTTCTGTTTCGGTGTGTTTGATGCTGTTTGCCCAACATGTTGGGGTTACTTCACTGAGCGCTTCCTTCCATAATTTTATGCAGCCTTCTTCTGTTCTGCCGTATTTGCCAATATGGTTATTATAATAGCGTTTGCTAATACCCCATATCAGTTCAATAGGATTAAAAATGCAATGATATGGAGGTAGACGGAGCACAACGTGACCATATTTATTAGCCAACTCATCAGCCTCATAAATGGGTGGTGGTTTAAAACTATAAATAATAATAGCCAGTAATTATTAAAAAAAAGAATAATTATACTAACCGCTCAACTAAATCTAGCAACTGTAGCTTTAACGCTGATGCATCATAATCAATAGAGTTTGCATTTAACCAGTTCGTAATTTCTAATTTTGTTGTGGAAGATGTTGGAGGCTTATTCTTAATTGTACTGTGATAACTTGCATTATCCATTACAATCACAGAAGGATTTTCTAAATTACGTAGTAGTTGATTTTCTAACCAAAACAGAAAATTGTCACGGTTCATATCACCATAATAATCAGAGTTTTTGTTATTGGATGTAAATATTAATTCAGCACCAGGAATAAAGCCATCTTCGTTTCCAGCATGTAATATTATATACCTATTAGAACAGAACATAATAAAATTTATGCAACAAAGAAAAAGAAAAACGATTACCTTTTGCCACCTATTTGTTTTGCTTTCACAGTTTTGACATGTTCATCTTGCCAGGTTCTTGAAGTGCTTCCATCTTGAAAGATCCAGGTTTCATCAAGAAATATAAACTGATATATATGTTCTTGTTTTAAAGCAATATGAGGCAGTTCCATCAACGCTCGTTTAGGATCATCTTTCGTGAAGTGAAAACCAATGTTTCGTAGCACTTTCCATAGGGAAGTAGTACAACCATTAAAAATATCGCTTCTTTTAAGTACGTTGTTTAAGGTACATAAGGTGATATGTTCTTCTAAAATGTGTTTAAGGGAAACTTAATGTTACAGTTCGAAATAAGATAATAAATACTTACTGTCTCTATACATGTTATAAACTTTGTTTCTAATGGCACACTGATTAAAATCATCAATGTTCACTACTGGTTTCTTTTTTACCCTTTTCTTCTTTGGACTAGATGGAATAATCCCTTGTTTAGTCATTGAAGAAATCTTATTAACCGTAGAAATGTGGATATTTAAAGCATCGGCTACTCTCTATAAAATACGCAAGGTTTAATACTCTAAAAATATATTAATTATTAGAATTACCTCTCTTACTGCTTTCAACGGCAATAGCGTGGCATTGTTATCGCGTTCTTTCTGGAAATACGAGATTAAAGACGCAATGAGCGCTTTTGATTGCCTGCTTAGTGGCTTAGGCATGTTTTATTGGTTATTAAAGGAACCGTTGTTTTAATACAATACGAATAATACGACGAAACTGGATAAAAGGGACACGAAAACTAAAGAACAAACTGCGAACTAATGAAATGCAAATAATACCACAAAACTGAATAAAAGGGACACGAAAAATACAGAACAACAAATGGCGCACAAGTGACAGATACGAATGACAGTAGCGAAAATAGAAGTTGGCAACGTTACGCAGGATAGGAATGTTTGCAAAGAAGAAATCTCTAGATATACGATAGTGAAAGACAGTTCTTTTTGGGTTTAGTATTGTATAGGTAGGTAATTCTGAAGTTTCCGGTTATGACGTGCCTCGTCTGTTATCGTAAAAGGACTATAAAACTAAACTAAACTAAAACTTATTGTAAGAAATCTGGAATATTAATCAATAAACATACGGAAAAACCCTCAATGAACAGGACAAAGAGGACTATAAACTGTAGACGCAAAACCCATAATAGACCTTTACATTTAAATACGTCTTTGCGTATTTAACAAAAATTACAGGCACGCAACGGGCCACAGAATTACATCTGTTATATTCAATCAATTATAAAGTTTTAAGTATATAATTTGGAAATTTCGGCATTTCGCACGGATTATAAAGATATGTAATTAACATTGAATAGCAATTCGTCTGACCCAAATCCAAGATTGCTAATTTTTACTCCTTTAGCTATTAATATATATAGATAATTTCTTAGCCGTTCATTTAATATATCATTTCATAAATTTTTGGAGTTTTCAGCTTTTATATTAAATATTTTCAAATTAGTATGTTATTTTGCGAAGTAAATGTGAATGTAAACATTGTTGTTTACCAATTACAACGCAAATCATTTACATCCACGTTGGGGCTTGAACCCAAGTCTACGGTTTGCCGGACCGTCGCTCTAACCAACTGAGCCACGATAGACGTTGGTTTCAAGTTTATTAGAACCGCCTTATTAGGCACCGATGTTAATATTCAGATGTCAATTTGAAAGTTTGAAATTGCTAATTTTTACTCCTTTAGCTATATATACAATGTGTCCAAAAAAAGTGCTCAGAGTTATACCTCGTGTGGATAAAACAATTTCATCAAAAAAAAAAACCAAAATGTGCTAGTCAAAAATGTTTATTTTTTATTGTAATTTACGTATAATTAGGTATGGTAAAAAAAGTAGTATAACTTACTACATACGATTATGATTAATTAAGATTATGAATAAAACAACCAAAAATAGTTTTTAATCAATATTATATTAATTAATTATGTTTTCAAAATGGCCTCCTTCACATTCGAGACACGCAATAGCCCTGAACGTTATTTGTCTAGTAGCACGTTGAATCATATCAGGGTTTTGTTTTAATCGCTCTGCACAATTCCTTATCCTATTTTCTAATTCTTCTAGTGTGTTCATCGGGCTACTGTACACCTCTTGCTTCATTGTGCCCCACAAAAAATAATCCAGGGGAGTCATGTCTGGCGACCTTGGCGGCCACGCAACTGTGCCACCTCGTCCGACCCATCGGTGATAATTTTCATTTAGAAATAATCTTACTGGCCTAGCGAAATGTGCCGGAGCGCCGTCCAACTTCAGCCACATGTTTAGATGAATATTCAATGGCACGTCATCCAGCAACTCTGGTAGTTCATTTTGCAATAATTCCAAAAATCTTTCACCATTTAAAATTCGAGGAAGAAAAATAGGTCCAATTAATAAATTTCCTATCAATGCGGCCCAGACATTGACAGAAAACTGTTCCTGGAATGAGGCAGGCCTTGCTAAGTGTGGGTTTTCATCGGACCATGCGTGTAAATTTCGAAAATTTGTTATTCCATTTCGTGTAAATTTTGCTTCGTCCGTCCAAAGAATTTTGTTGAAAAATTCTGGATTTCTTCTCGCCTGTCTCAAAATCCATGTTGAAAAAATACAACGCTGTACATAGTCTCCTTCATTAATATTCTGTACTCTTCGATAATGATATGGCCTAAGTCCATTCGCTTTTAAAATCACACCCACTGTAGATTTCGATACATTAAACATAAGCGCTAACCGTCTGAGGCTAATGGATGGATTGCGGAAAACCTCGTCCAAGATATCTTCTTCTGTATTCCCTAGCTGCAGCTCTGCCTTGTCCTCCCATATTTCTCCTTCCTAGTCCGTTCTCGCTGAACAATCGGTGAATTGTAATAAATGTCCGGTATGTTGGAACTGGCTGCCTATTCGGGAAGGCTGCTATGTACGTTCGACAAGCAACTCGAGCCACTCCATTGTGCATGCCATAATAATAATGCATATCAGCAATATAATTATTTTCAAACATTGAAAGACGCGCCATTTCAGTCCTTAATAACAATAGTCCAAAGCGAGAAACAAATCTAAAAGTGCAGTATACGCGGCAATAGTTAACATAACAGAATGTAAAACGAAACAAGGTACACTGAACATCACTTGGGCAAATCTACATATCGACTGAAGGAAGGCTGCAGTGTGGGGACACGAGAACAAGGCAGCGATCCTCATCACGTGATATTCCTACAACACAATACAATACAATAAATCTGGTCATTATCCTTTCTAAATCTGTTTTTATTTTTTTAATTGACACACTAGTTGAGAAAATATCTATTATTTTCGTAATGAAGTCTGAGCGTAGGGGAAAAAACTTCAATTTCAATTACAAAAAAAACTAAACATTTTTGACTAGCACATTTTGGGTTGTTTTTCGATGAAATTGTTTTATCTACACGAGGTATAACTCTGAGCATTTTTTTTTTGGACACATTGTATATATATATATATATATATATATATATATATATATAGATAATTTCTTAGCCGTTCATTTAATATATCATTTGTTAAGTTCTTGGAGTTTTCGGCTTTTATAACATACTAATTTGAAAATACTTAAAAATATTTAATATGAAAGTCGAAAACTCCAAGAATTTATCAAATGATATATTAAATGAGCGGCTAAGAAATACTCTGGTCCTGAGAAGGACAACTTCCTTCCTGACGTTTCGATGACATCACTTTCACCTTTTTCTTGAGGATCTTCTGGTTTTCAACTTCAAGAGTTACCATATAGATAGAATTACATCTGTTATATTAAATCAAATATAAAGTTTTAAGTACATAATATGGAAATTTCGGCATTTCGCACGGATTATAAAGATATGTAAATAACATTGAATAGCAATTCGTCTCACCCAAATTCAAGATCTTATTAGAAAAGTTTCAGAAATCAGCATTATGTAACAAGGATCTTTTAAGAGTCTTTGAAAAATTTAGACCCATAGGAAGCATTCTAATACAACGTAAAGACAGTCCTGGTCGTACAGTTACACTAACAACTAATGCTAATCAAAAAACACTCTTCAGATCTTACAATTTCCAAACAGAAGTCACCGGTAAACGTCTTTTGAAATGGATTTTAGTCGAATATCTACCAGAAGAATATTCAAGAAAATAAGAGGTGTCTTCTTTAATTCTTTAAAATACAGAATGGATAACATTTGAATAATTAGAATAAGCTCGCGAGATTTGTATATTGTACTTCAATGTTAACAATGGTTTTCAATTATCCAATGTTCCTTTCGAATATGTTGTTTTCTTACTAATGCCATATTCATCTGAACGGATTCTTCAACCGGCAGATAAATGGTTCTCTTGCATTTGAACGATCAGACCTAATCACAGAGAAACCACTTCATATTAAGCTTGTAACAACTTGGTCTTCATTGTCTGCCTACGATATACTACATGCTATTTTGATGAAGGCAAAAACAGAAATACTGTGTATCAGTTACAATATAAAGGACAAATAATACAATCAATTTGAAGAAATCTCAAAAGATTCTGCCACACTAAATTTTCACAGGACGCCAAATTTTTTCAACAGAATGAAGCTTCGTGTTAAAAGCTTTACATATTCAGGAAGAATAATCACCGCGCAACAGTGTAGTGTAGCGAAGTGTGGATTCTCAAGCAGAAAGAAAAGGACAGAAGAGATATGTGGGAAAGTGAAATCTCAATGGCAATATGTAGAGAGAAGAAAGGAACCTATATGAACAACCAGAGATACAGGTTAAAACAGCTAGGTTCAGGTGGTTGGATTAACTAGAGAGAATGTCCGGCGATAGAGTGCTGAAGAAACTAGTAGATATAAACTTAAATTGATTTACGAAAAATGGAAGATCCAAGAAAATATGTTATGACGTGGTCGAAAAGATCTGACCGAAAAAGAAGTTCAAAGTTATAAAATTAGGAAACGAAGGCTTAAGAGAGATAGAGGGATATTACAAGCTATTTTTAAATATAAATGTCAATATATGTTATTCCATTTTTTATACTTGAGCGTATATATATATAGTTATCCTCGCATGAATCTACTGCAAAGACTTTTTTAATTTTTAGTTCGATGTTAAACATACATTGATTGTCAATTTGACAAAGGGTCACTTTAATTATTTAAAATAGTTAAAATGACACCTACTTAGCTTGATAAATAAGGATTATAACAATATTGAACTATTAGGGTAATTGCTAATCCACTATATTAAGTGCAACGGAATAGTAGGAAAACGGAGCAAATTTTAACCGCAAATAAACAACCAGTTTTTTTTAAATTCCCAACCAGGAGCAAGATAACATCTTAACGCAATATTTGGGAGACTATCCCTTTCAATGCGGAAAAAACACCAAAATATAATACACCAAGGAAGATTCACTTATCTAAAGAACACAAGCAATCCAGGCTAATACCTGCTTTAAATCAAATAAATTATACAACCGATTTTTAGGAAAATTATTCCTTCTAATGAAAAAAAAATCACTTCAACGAATAATGAAATAATGTATATTTATAAACGATAAAAATATTAGATTTGATGAGAGATGTATAAATAACAATGAAAATAGGAAAGACTTATGGGAATCAGTTTTAAATACCTTGGAAAATATAACTGAGCGTTAGAAATTTGGTACAAAAGATTGAGAGAGTTACTGATGCAACTGCATTTTTCGTATATGTATATTTAAAACGAATTCTTCCTCAATAAATACGGGTAATTATATTATCAATGTACAAAGAATTCAAATAAATTTTACCTCAAAGTAGCCCTTGGAAATTATGATTATGTCTTAGCTTGTTACTAATTTTAATAGGAATTTTGTTGGTTATGAGATGAGATATTTGATTGAAATGACAAATGTGAAAATAATAAAACGAACATTTTTAAGTGAATGAAATATGTTTATTTCCAACAAACGAGCAAAATTTTATAAAAATTGTTCAAAGTGTCCACCACCTTGTTCGAAACATTTCTCACATCTTCTTCTAATGGAGGAAAAAGTGTTTTGTAGTATCGCATTGTCAATTCCATTAATTCTTTCAGAAATTCTGATTTGAAGGCCTGCAAGATCAGGTATCTGTACTTGATAAATTGAGTTCTTTAAGAATGGCCATAAAAAGAAATCACATGGGGTAATGTCACAAGATCTTGGTGGAAATTCATGTTCAGTGTTTAAACTTATCAACCGATTTTGAAAAAATTGCTGCAGAATATTAATTGTTTCACCTGCTGTGTGTGCTCTAGCTCCGTCTAGTTGAAAGTAACCCTGTGTTATTTCTTCGTCGTCAAGCTGTTCGATAAATGGCATAATAATTTCTTGTCGATACCTTTCTCCTGTTAAGGTTCCGTTAAAAAAAATAGGGCCAATAATTCTCCATCGACTAATCGCACACCATACACCAATTTTCTGCGGATGAAGTGCGGTTTCAACAAAAAAATTATGTGGTTTCTCATTAGTCCACATCCTCATATTTTGTGAGTTCACATATCCATTCAGATAAAACCATGACTCATCAGAAAAAAAGGTTTTGTCAAGAAGGTCATAATTATTTAAGAACCACTGACTAAACGTTATTCTTCTGGGATAGTCGATTTCCTTGATTTCTTGATAACAGGTCATGTGATATGGAAATAAATGTAAGTCCTTTTTCAAAATAGTATGACATGTGCCAATTGACACACCCACTTGTTGTGATAATGCTCGTACGGAAGTTCTTGGTGCATTATTTATAATGTCTCTTACATTATTAACTAGCTCTTCTGTACGCTTTTTCGCCCGACCTGCGCCTTCTTTCTGTTTAACACTCCCTGTTTCTCTGAAAACCATAACGGAATGTGTCACTGTGTGCCGAAAACTGTCATAATCAAAGATGACGTTAGGGAACTCATTTCTAAATTCTTCTAAACAATCTTGAAGAGAATACTGCATTGTCCGTCAATCTTACGTCCGCTTCGAAAATAAGATTCTAGCATGAATGATTTGTGTTGTATAGTAAAAACCATGTTAAATCAATTTTAAATTACAAAGCAATTTTTGTCAACTATGCATCTGTCTAATTGACAACTAATGCAAATTTAAATTATTAATAATCATACGTTTTTAAAGGAATGGCCTACTAGAGGCAAAGCTTATTTGAACGCTTTTTACATACATTAAGGTACAATATTTGAAGTGTTTTTATATCCTTGGCCTTGGAGAGTACAATCACTGCAAACAAAAATTTGAAAATTTGACAGTTTGATATTTTTTAGTTATACTAGATTTTTGCGAGTATAACTGTACGTATAACCTAACAGGTAAAATACATAACACATAAATTATTAGTGTAAATGTTCATTTGTTTTAATATTTTTACAAACATGCAAACATGGTAAAAGATTAATTTACATATTCAAATATATTGTTCCAAAATTTACATTGGACATCTGTGTTATAAAATTTGCATACAAGCACGTGTCCGTTGACACCTACCAAACAATTAGCCCATATTATATTTCATTTTAGAACATATTTTACTTACAAATTAGCATGGTAATCAATTGCAATTCTCCATATGCTTAATGGTAGACCAAGCAACTTGGAACTGTTAAATAACCATATGATGCGAGATAAAGGGGAAAAAAATGTAACACACCTCCAATGTCTTTTTAAAATAAATGCTTATTTTTTACTTATATCGTTAAAAAGCTACTAAATGGTTTTTTACACAAAATTATGAAGGCTATGTTATAAATTACCGACATTCATTAAATAGGTACAGGATTATTTTATTTATAATTAATTTATTGGGGTTCCTAACTCGGTGACAACTAGGATGTGAGTTCGTGCAGAAAAATCTAAAGCTGGTTACCTTAAAATGAAACATTGACTTTAAATTTGTTAAATATTGAGAAGGGGGATCAGAAATTAGTGCGCCTGACGAAAGAGGGCAGCACTAAAAAAAAATTGTTTTTCTTGTTTTTAGTTCTAACGAGTGTTCAGAAAAATTGGAAGTCAAAGTAGTCCTTGAAAATTTGAAGTCATTTCTGAGATAGAGTACGGTAGAATGATTAACATTTACTTAACACAATTGTATAGGTTATCATTAGAGCAGACCAATTTCCGTGCGCTCCATGAGCGTCGATATGGGAGTGTAATTCGTAATATACTCGTATTACAACATGCGATAGAATAGGGACGCAACATGAGCTTGTTACCGATATAAGTATAGCTCTACTTCTATACTTATATCGGTAACAAGCTCATGTTGCGTCCCTATTCTATCGCATATTCTAATATATTACGAATTACACTCCCATACCGCGCACGGAAATTGGTCTGCTCTAGTTATCATACAGGCAAGTATCAGTTTATGTCAAAAGATATTCCATTAAAATGCCATACTAATTAATAGAAATTAGTCAAGTAATGGTTTTAGAAGGTATGAAAAATTAATACATTAATACATTAATACAATTCTTGTTGACCAATAACACTCTTCACGCGATACCTTACTTTGGAAGAAATTACATAATCTGATTCATATGCTTGTAATAACCTAGTTAAGTGATGTTTGTAGTTTTAATTCAGTCAAGGCGAGGCCCCGATCTTATTTTACATTGTATTAGCAAACACGACCCCGGCCCACCTGTTTAAGTAAACACAAGCACTATTAATTGGAGGTTACACGCTTGCACATCTGTTTACAGATAGGTGAGGACGTAGTCAAACGAGGGCATTCTAATGGTATATAAGATGTTCTATGAAAGAACAAGAATCAATCATAGTTAGAGAGCCAGTTAGAACTCTCCTTTGACTACTATACATTCGTTGTTAGTATATGTGTAAATAACTGTTATGTTTGTTACGTATTAACTCATTATACTTCGTTAAACCAACTTCATCTGAGTTTTATTACGATGCCTATGTGCATCAGCATATCGACGTAACAATGTAGCCACCACAGGACCCGGCTACATTACATGCTGTTCATTTTTCGGTAATAAAGCTCGTCTAATCTGTGGTAATACGTTAAAAGAAAATGCAGAATTAAGGGAAAAGATTTTACAAAGGTTTTATTCATCTTATAGTAATAATCAGAGACGGGACGCATCAGGCCGAAATTACGATGGACCATATAAATAGATTATTACATCGCTAAGCACAACACGCAGTTATTGAATAACACTATTCATTCGGTTAACCGCACATCTGTTTTTTTTCGTTGAATTGTAACGCACTTACATCGATTTTACAGTTAAATTCCTATCTTCAAGGGCGTAGATAGAAGCGTGAGAAGTTTCTATAATATATTTTATTTATTAGTTAATATTTCGTAAGATAAATAAAGTACGGTGAGCTAATTTCTTCTTTTCATTGTTTTAACAGTTACTTGCATACTTCATTACAACATTTTTTAAGTTACTTTTTCGGATATGATATGAAACAACGTCGAGAATGTTATCCTGAAACAATGGCGAGTTGGATTAAGGGTTATACTAATTGTATGTCCATTGCCAGTGATTCCGAAATTTATAGCAAAGTCTGTAAAATATCGGCAAAAAATTACAAAAATCACACGTAGAACGTCACTTAGCATCGCAAAGACATAAATACACAGAAATTAGACCCGTTGGAATCTGACAATTTTAACGAAGATCTCTGTGAAACTTTAATGGCGGCTAATATTCCATTAAATAAACTTAACAATCCCACCTTCAAAACATTTCTTTAAAAATATATTGGTTGAAATGTTTCTGATGAATCCACCTCACGCAAATATTATATTTCTAAGTGATACACGAAAGCAGTAAAACACATTAGAACCATCTTTCAAATCAGTACCTATGGATAAGTGCCGACGGAACAGTTTTTTTGGTTGTTATTTGTTGGAATGCATATCCATAAGTATAAAATATTCTAGACTTTTTAAATGTTAAAGTAACATCTTTCATTCCAACAGATCTTGGTATATTTAAATATTTTGTAGCAGTTTCAATATTACCGATAGCATTACTAACACCCCCACCACCACTATTACTGTGTGGATCGGATGTTGAATCAATAACATCTTGTTCCATATGCATACTTTCGTCAAAAATATTACCAATATCTTGAATAATATCTGAACGATCTTTTTGTACAGTTTCTTCTCCTTCAAAATCTCCAAAATCGTCTCTTGAAGTTCCAGCTCTAGGAGGTCTTCGAACTTGATTAGAAGTAGGTCTACTTGGTGTTACTGCTTCAATAGGTGGAACACCTGTTGTTCTATTTCCTTGTGATCTTAACCAATCATGTCAATTACCAGTAAATCCTCTTTGTCTTGCTAATTGATAATCTCTTCCCAATTGCCTTTGTCTATCTGCGTATTGTCTTTAACCTCTACTTAATTCCCCTGTTGTTTTTCCGTATCTATTTTTTGGGGGGAATTGGATACACTTGCTACTTACTTGTACAAAACTATATCAACATTCAAGCGACAGCGAAAAATACAGGAGTTAAATACTTTCAATCTAGCGTTGATGACCAAGATATATCCGAAGATATTTGCCTGGTATATGGTAAATTCGGAAAAGATAACGAACTGTGGCTAAAATGTTTGATCTGTGGGAAATGGGCTCATTTCCCACAGACCAAACCTGTGGGAAATGAGCCCATTTGTATAGAATCTAAAAGTAAGAAAAGATATGTTTGCGATTTTTGCACATAAGTCCTTGTATAATATAAAGAATAAATTCTAAAAAAAATGCCTAATTTCGTTTATTCCTTACTTCAGATGTCATTTATTACAGAAATTTGGCAATTTTGACATGGTGATAATAACTTCTGTAAGATTACTGGGGTAATTCTGACCATTCAAGGTATTTTACAAGTTACTATTTTCAAATGATATTTTCAATTTTATACGTTTTAGTCGTTACTATACCTACTCACAGACTATAAATCTACAGTTTAAAAATATATTTAAATAAGAACCAAACTTATATCGTTGTAGCAGTTGATATTTCTTAAGTGGTTAGAATTCCCTCATGTTTACCTAACTACTTGTTGCAGCTTATCTGGTTTGAGAGGCTTTTTGTTATGCACAGTTTTTCCGAATAAAACACTTGTTTGTAAACTAGAATATTTTAATCTACTATGTACATAACTATTTTATTATTCTATAAAAGATAGTTGATTGTCTGAGCGAATGCCGAGGTTTCTGTCTAGCTCGATGCTTTACGAGTTCTCGCTAGATGTTTGCTCGTTGAGTTCTTCATAGATACTGTTCTTATATCCTTGGTAAATGATGGGTTCGCAACCACGATTATTCCGACAAAGTAATAAAATTAAATTCTATAATATTAATCAATAGGTAACGGAAAAACCCTTAATAAATAGGACAAAGAGTACTATAAACTGTAAGCGCAGAACCCTTAATGGACCTTTACATTCAATTTTGCCTTTGCATACTTAACCAAATAACAGGCACGTGACGGGCCGCAGAATTACATTTATTATGTTAAATCAATTAGGAAATTTGAAGTACATCATTTGGAAATTTTGGCATTCCGCATGTATTATAAAGATATGTAATTAACATTGAATTGGAATTCGTATGACCCAAATGCAAGATCTTTTAAGTATACTAAATACATGATTAATATGAATTTAAGGAAAGTAAGTAGCTAAATATAGATAAACTAAATGTATGTAAAACAAAAGAGACACAAAACAATTATGGATATTATTGTGTTGCATTGAATATATACTATTATGTATGTGAATCGTAATCCTTTTTATTTAATTTATTTTATCTCTTATTTCTAAACTACGATAGATAAAACTTGAATACCTTTTTATAAATGTCTTTATTTCTTACAAAATATATTATATATTACATCACTAAGACGTGGTGTTCTTTAATTTCGTCCTCGATTAGCTCTTCGTTGTGGGCACATGGACTCGTTCTTTTCAGGGAATTATTTATTACTTTTAAATAATTTTTTTTTAATCGTTATTTTAAATTTGATTCGTGGATCCTCAATTAACGAGAACAAGGAACAGATAATGTATTTGAAATTCAGTGACTTTTTGTGTTATGATGTTTTATTTTGAATTTGGTTCATGAATTGAAAACTTATTTTTATATTAATGCTGATATGAGTCAACTTTCTTCCTTAATTAATTCTTCTTCTTATAAGATATCGGTTCCAAGAATGTTATATCTGGAATATTCAGATCTGTGAAATATTATTTTATAGTAAGATTTTTGTAATTTTGATGTAAGTTCATAATTGGTTTTTAAAATCATGATACCGATTAATATTGTATGTTATATTTAGTCTATTTTTATGTTCTGCTAATTAATAAATTAACTTTAACTTATTTTCGCGAGGATTTTGGATTTTTAAAACCAACTATGTTTTATTTCATTTGTGAACAAATTACTGTAAGCTTTGTTATTTTTATGACTTCTGTGAACATCATATTCTAAATTTGTAATTGAGATTACGTGAGTCAATTTTATTATTATTTTATCTTTTATATTATTCTAGAAACTATTGTATAATTTCCTAGAATGTTTGATTTATGCTATTACAAAATTTCTTATGGGAGTCTTGACGACGAAAAACAAGATTATTGATTATTATTATTTTGATTTATTGGTAAGATTTTCGCCTGCATTATATAAATATAGTCATTTTTATTAATATTCCAATAATATTCGACATATTAAATGTTTATGGGCATATATTAATCACGAAGAAGCAGTATAATAAAATTCATTGGATATATTTACCATATAAGAAGAATATAGATATATGCGACTACGGAAGAATTATTTTACGTTAATGCAACGCTCAAAGGAAGATTCTGGATGCCTTGTTGGAGTATTTTGAAATAAGAGCACCTCATCAAGATTCTACATTGAACATAACCTTGTGGTATACCCTGCAAAATAGGATCATAAGCTTCTCAGCGACTAGGATATTAACCAGCAATTTAAGTCAAGCAACTGACAACTAACCTTGATGTTACTATTGGATATTATCTTGTGTACTACGTCCAAAGAACATGAAGAATTTGTGCTCTTCAAAATTTAACGTATCCATCAGGTATTTAAGTGAAAAATTGTAACCTATATGTTTATACAAGATATAACATTACTGGCAGTTACATATCTATATATCGTTTACTCACGTCATCTCAAATGTCATATCACATTGCTTTTAAATGTCAGATTTGGTAGTTATTTTTAAAAATTCTTGAAACTTGTTTAATTTAGATCTTGACATACGTTTAGGTTGTCTAGTATTTGAATAGGCAAATCCCATTTCATTTTGTTGAACGAAGGATTGCATAAAATCGTATTATATCACGAACTTTATTTTGAATTCTAAATGTCTTACTAAATGTTTTTTGTATCTTGTGATAATCGGTATAATATTATTTAAATATATTTTTATAGATAAATTTGACTTTTTCGTTTTATTTCATGTATTTGTAAGTGTTTGTCTGTGTATCGAGAACTTACTTCGAGACCCTAGAGATTGAGTAGTTTTCAGGCATAATAAATATATTAACTTCTCATATTTTATATTATTATATTATTGTCACTAGAACGTGAGGCTTTTCTTTATTATACACCTTTGTATCATATCAATGCATTTAACTTCTGCAAGGAAAATGGAATTGTGTGTGTGTCGATATCTTTCCATTCATCACACAAATTGCAACCGCTGGATGTAACATTTTACACTCCGTTGAAGACAGCTTTTAATGTATAATGTTGCTAATTTTTACAAAATATCCCTTATGAACAAATTAGACCATCATATATCGCCAGCTTCTTTGTAAAGGCTTATAATCGTATTGCAACTCCAATCAAAGGCTTCTTGGTAACTGCGATCCATCCGTTGAAGCCAGACATACATTACAGATGAAGACTTTGTAGGTAGCGACTTGGGTCTACTACCTAATCAACAAGAAGTCCTTCAACAACACTTGAACAATGAATCAGAAGCTCCTAGACGAGAACTGTCATTTACAGAAATATTGTCCCCTTCTTCACGGGTCAATAAACAGACGAACTCCAAAAACTCTCGCTCTTTGATGAAACAACACCAATTCTCACCGCGACGGAAGAAAGAGAATTTAAAAAAGAAATAAAAAAAGGGGAAGGAAGAAAGAGTTAAGAGATCAGTTTTATCTAGTCCACCTCGACCTAGACCTTCTACAAAGAGATCTTGTACAAAACTATATGAACATTCGAGCGACACCGAAAAATACAGGAGTTAAATACTTCCAATCTAGCGTTGATGACCAAGATATAACCGAAGACGTTTAATACCTTTTTATAAATGTCTTTATTTCTTACAAAATATATTATATATTACATCACTAGGACGTGGTGTTCTTTAATTTCGTCCTCGATTAGCTCTTCGTTGTGGGCATATGGACTTATTAATAAAATAGTTTGCTAAGTGTGAATTCTAATTTAGAAAAGGCAAATGACACTTGCTTGACATTTATAAATTATTTAATTCTGACACATGTAACCAGTGTTTTTTGTTTTATACAACAGTAACTATATTAATTTTCCCAATTTATTGAATTTTTAATAATTCCACTTTTAAATTTTTTCTCAATTTTTTTTATTAAATATAACATATTGAAAGTTTTTTATCGTTGGAAATAAAATAAAAGGTATTGCCGAAAGAAATTAAGAAAAATATAGGTTATCTTTTAGAAAAGTGTCGATAACGTCATAACATAAAAAAGAAATAATATTAGAAACTAAAGATATGCTGAAAATATCTACTATAGTTAAAATCGTTATACCCCTTTGAGATTTTTTCCAAAAAAATTAATATTAACGAAATTAACAAATGTATTCATTACTTTATTTCTACATGTATTATACATGCCAATATTATTGTCTGAAGTATATAACCGTTCAACGAAATGATATAGTATTTTTCAAAGTATGTAAATTTGAAATATTTTTAGTAACAATATTTTTTAAGTTTGTAAGAATATTTATTGCTCTTTACATCACTTATTTGCGATGACTAAAGGCCGTATTATATGCAAAAAAGAAACTGAAAGTATGCGCATAAATATACAGATGTTTTAGCCTAAATATTCACTTCCGTATGAAAAATATGCAGGTAAAAAAATACAAATATTCTATTATGTTTACTGCAAGTTTATTTAGAACATTTTACAACACAATTAATTATGAAAACAATTTACAATCACATATTTCTCAAAGTTTTCAATAGAAAAATTGTGACGCTTGTCTGAAAACATGTATTTATATATTGAAAAGGTTCGTTCTACGTCGACGCTTGTTATAGGGGCATATTTCAAATTAGAAATATCATCTATTGTCAACTCAATATTTTCTACTGAATCACCACACAAGATTTTAGCAATATCTTTTAGCTTTTTAAAACCCTTATAATTTCATATAACACTTAAAAAATTTTGATACACGGACTGTTCCACTCCTCCTTTAACATCAAAACAAGACTTTTAAATTTGTTTATTATTTCAACGCTCTCGATTAGCGACATAAATTGTTTTTCCAACTGCAATATAGAAGTCGAAATATAACTGTAATTGGCTTTAATAAACGCCAACTGTTAAGGTATTTCTTTACTCGCTTACACCTTTTGGGCGTCTATCACAGATTTGGCATCCCTAGTTCTTCTCAGGAAATTATTTATTACTTTTAAATATATTTTTTTTTAATCGTTATTTTAAATTTGATTCGTGGATCCTCAATTAACAAGAACAAAGAATAGATAATGTATTTGAAATTCAGTGACTTTTTGTGCTATGATGTTCTATTTTGAATTTGGTTCATGAATTGAAAAATTATTTTTATATTAATGATTTGATATTTACAATATTTTATTATTAGCATTTATCTGACCTTATTTTACTTGATGACAGATGGCACATTCTTCTTATGGTAATTTCCTTTTTCATTTAATTTAATAACTGTGTTTATCTTCCTTCAGGCAGTACCTAACTTCTTAAATGGCCATTTGTTTTTACTTAACTTTTTTGACTCTTGATGGACAATATTTGATTTATTTTCCTTGCACAAAGTACATGTATATGTTTTATTTTTCTAATACGAGGTACGTATTATTTATTTATCATCATTAATACGAATTACGTATTATTTATTTCTTTACTAATACGAAGTACGTATTACTTTATCGGTGTCATTCAATTTTTTCGGTCTCTGACTTTTATAACATTAACATTAAGACGAAAGCCACACGAATTTTTCAGCACCTCTTCTTCTTACTTCTTGAATGCCTTTTTGGAATTTGGTGTTATTAATATTGAAAATTAGCCCTATTTTTTCTATTACTATTCATGTAATTATTTAATTTAATTAATATTTGTATATTAAATATTTTCATTTATCTGTCAAAATTTTTCTAATTTTACGAAATTTCAGTTTATTTTTGAATTAATGCTGTGTTTAATGTTATATTATTGTTATTAAAGATTTCTGCCCTTTCAGTAAATGTTATCTAATTATGTGTTGCTTTATTTTACAAATTTCAAAATTTCTAGTTATATTTTCCAAAATCTCAACTTGATCTTATTTATGTTTTGTTATTCTATTTGACAGTCGATCAAATCAAAAGCTATTCTATAAAGTACTGAAAAATATAAGGAAAGGAAAGCAACAGATTATAAAACAGGTAAAATCAAAAGATAATAGAATAATATCAGAAGACGTATTAATTATGGAACGGTGGAGAGAATATTTCCAGGAACTTTTGAGCACTGGTGAGGAGCAAATCATTAGTCCAACAGACGAAAGGGCAAACTACGCACAAGTCAGGGAAGAAGGAGAAAGCATACAGAGGGAGGAGGTGATAGAAGCAATATGGCAGATAAAGCATGGAAAATCAGCAGGACATGACAAAATTACTCCAGAAATGCTAAAGTGCTTAGGAAATCAAGGAATAGACAGCATAACACACCTCTTTAACAGAGCTTGGAATGAAGGTAGGGTCCCCATAGATTGGAAAGTGGGAATAGTGATACCCATATTTAAAAAAGGGGATAACAAAGACTGTGCCAATTACAGAGGTATTACGCTCCTAAGTATTGCGTCCAAAATATACGAGAGTATCCTGGAGAAAAGGCTCAAGGTAATAACAGAAAGCCAAATGGCAGAAGCACAAAGTGGATTTAGGAAGGGTAGAAGCGCACAGGACCATATTTTTACGATAAAGCAGTTAATAGAGAAAACAAGAATAAAAAATACAGATTTATATGCGGCATTCTTAGACATGGAAAAGGCATTCGACACAGTATCACAAAAGGCTATATGGGAAAGTATAGAACGAAGAAAAGTAAACCGGAAACTAATAAAGGCAATACAAAGTTTATACCACAACAACCAAAATTACGTCAGGAAAGATAACATGCAATCGGAGATATTTAATATAAACGACGGTCTGAGACAAGGAGGGGTCATGAGCCCAACACTATTTGTTTTGGTTATGGATGATGTTATAAAGGCAGTGGCACGGAGGAGCTGCGGTGTACATGTGGGGTATCTCGGAATGATGCCGGTCCACCTATCCGGGTGTGTCTTCGCTGATGACGTCATGATCTGTGCACCAACGGAAAGGCACCTCCAAAAAGATATAAAGATATGGTAAGAAGAACTAATGAAAAAGAACTTGAGAGTTAACATAAACAAAACAAAACTGATGATGATAGGTAATGAAAATAAGAAAATCAATATAGAATTGAACGAAGAAAAGATAGAGCAAGTAGACGAGTTTAAGTACTTAGGAACAGTGCTGGAGAGAGACGGTAATATGGACAATGAAGTAAAAGAGAGAATAAGTAGCGCGTCGAAAATATATCATAGTCTAAGCAAACCTTTAATAAGGAAAAGAGAAAAACCATTTTTAGGCCTACGTTAATTTACGGAAGTGAGAGCTGGGTATTGAACCAATCCCAAAAAAGTAAAATACAAGCAATAGATATGAAATATCTAAGAGCAGTCAAAGGTATAACAAGGAGGGACAGGATAAGAAACCAATTGGTTAGAGAAGAATTGAATATTGAACCAGTTCTCAACATGAGCACGAAAAACCAATTAAAGTGGTTTGGCCACCTTAACCGCATGGCTGGGAATAGGCAGGTAAAACGGGTATGGGAAGCAAGAGTTCAGAATGGAAGAGGAAGGGGAAGACCAAGAAAGACGTGGAATGCAGAGCTTGCAACAATTCTCAAGGAAAGAAATAAGCCCTGGACAGAAGCTGTGGTAATGACGAAAAACAAGAAAGAATGGACAAAGTTTGTGCACCTAAGTGATTTGTAAAATTTTATGTAGTATATATATATATATATATATATATATATTCTACTTGTTTTTGTAAATTGAGCCCCTATTAAGTAATTTAAGCTTATCGCTTTATTTTATTTGCTTGTAGGTGAAAATCTTCCTTCAGTCGGTTTGTAGAATCCCGATGTCTATAAATTCTATTGGAGTGTTATCCTTATTGGCTGGTTATTTTGTGTTTTGGTTCCTTCCTTGACTTTTAACTGTTTGTTCTTCTTTCAGTTGTAGATATGGATTTATTCTAATGGAATTATTATATTGCGATGGCTTTTTTTAATAAAATGTAATTTTGTTATCTTTGGTGTATCCTTTTTTTAGTAGTATTTTAGTTTTAATATTAAGTAAAGAGGATTTTGCTAACTAAAATCATGAATGTCCTATCATAAGGTAACACCTGGACAATTTTTCTTTCATCTCGAAGAATTTTCTTTCGGTTTTACCGTTTCTAAGTTTAAAAATTTTATAATACGCTTATTTATTATTCATAACATGTCAATACGGTGTCATATACGGTGTTAAACAAATGTTCACCTTTGTCTTAAGCTTTCTTAACACTATTTGTTTACATTTTTTTTTAGGAATTTCGAGTTAAGATTGTTAGTTTTCAAATTTGAAACAATATTAAATCTTTTATTGAAATTCTTTGTAAAACATCTCTTTTTAAAGTATAAGATCGTGTCTCGCAAGTTACAACACGATAATTTCCAATTGTTATGTAACCCTCTTGGAATAAAGCCTCGTTTTTTAAATAAATGCATTCAAACGATAAAAAAAATCAATAAAGTAACTAACAGACCCGCAAGTACCTACATAGCACTTAGTTACCGATACAGTACAGCGAGGTACGTTCCACAAAAAAAATATATACAATATTTGTAATCATAGGATGATGGGACCAGGTGTTTTGATCTATCAGGGTTTGCAGTGTTGGGGTCCACGTGCTCGACAGCTGGGAGGGTTGCACCCCTCTTCTAAAAGCGCACACATGCCGCGACGTACGTACGTATGCTTTCGCTTGATGGTCTTGCATGTACTGCTTACAAATATGCATACACTAAGCAATGGTGTGTCACCTATATATGCTTTTTCTATTGTCAGAAGCACTGTTAATATGCAAATGCATTAGAGACCTAACGTTAGTGAAGCCATTACAACATGTGACCGTGAAAAAGAACTTATTGTTCTCCTTCTATACGGAATTATTCGTCAAAACACGTCCAAGCGGAAAACTTTAAATTGGTCTAAAGGTGAATTGGTTCTTAGGTACCATCTGCGTATAATACTTATACTTGCTTCGCATAGCTACGTAATGTCGTACTGCTTTGACCTCCTTAAGGAGGCAAATACCTTGAATGAAATGACGTCAGATAATGGTAGTACGAATATGGTGCAAGAAAGGGACGGAAATTGTTTTGAGATAAGAATTGTAAACGGTACTTTGAAACAGGTGTCGACCTGACGTTGAAGGTCTTAAGAATTTCAAAGAACAAGTGTTTCTTTATTGTAGATTACGGAATAATGATCCCCTATACTATTTATATAACGCTTGCTTGAGTACTTTAAATACCAGAAGAGGAAGATTTATTCCTTATTATTATTCTAGGGATATAACCCCTCATTTCTGAACATAATACATTTTATTATAGTTATTAGTTTATTGTATTTTTAATATATTATTTAAAGTAGCTCTAGTCAGAATTAATATCGCATTAGGAAATTGACAAGTCTGATTAAATTAACATTATTGTACAAGCTATTTTCTCTCTGGAGAAAATTCTAGAATTATCGATGTTTTTATTAGGATTAGTTTGGTGACGTTTCATTTTATTAATTTGACTGACTTAGATTAAATATTGAGGGCTATAATTTAACCAATTTTATTAGAATAACTCTACCATACGTTACGGCTGTTATGTCAATATTAGACACCGACTATTGAACATTTGTATTTTTAAAGTTTTAATTTTATTTATATAATTATACTTATAATAATAAAACGGGTATATAAACGGCTACAAAATACGAAATACATTTTTATTTGTTCATTCTGTAGTTCAAGTTGAGTAAAGGAGTATTAATATTTACTAACAATACCTTCTCAAGGTTCTCTTCTGTAAAATTTGTTCTCTTTGAATGAAATACGTCATTGTAAATAGAATCGCAACTTGTTATAGGTGCATACTGGAAATATTCTTTTATTTCCGCGTATTTTGCAGTTAGAGGTTGTGGCATTGTCCCCATACACAATTGCCGCAATGTTATTAAATATGGATGTATATTAAACACTACATCTAACTTTTGCCGAAGACCACATCCGAAGTCACTTCGAAAACTTTTCAAATTATTAATAGTCACATCTAATGTCGTTAAACCATCATTTAATTTGAGATTTCGATTTTCAAAATAAGTGATTAGTTTTGGCAAATTTCCAAAGTGTTCCTGAAGAAAGTACAACTGTTTTTAAATGTGGAAATTGTGTTAGTTCCTTGCACTCAGAAATACTCCGAGCATCGTCATTTAAACATGCAACAAAATTTTGTAAACTATCGAAATTTTCTGCATAAAAACTAGTAGCTTCCAACCATGTCCCCAATCTAGTTATTACTGGAGGCAGTGACACAGATGGCAGTTTTTCCTTGTAAAGAGCTATCTCATTGGTGATTTTCTGAAAACTTTATTAAAAGCGGATACAAGTCTATCAACTTCTGGAAAGGTGTCTCTAATATACTCACAAATTCTGTGGAGAGCATGTGCTGCACATTTAATATGCAGCATAGTAGGATATGTTTCCTTTAATAGTCTTCCTGTTTTTAACATAACATGCAGCACTATCACTTACAAATAGAAGTACTTTTTCTTTGTACCTGTCGTCGGAATGAAGTTTTGTTTGAATATTCTCGTTAATGGTTTTAGCAATTATTTCCGCATCAACTATATTAATAACTTTTGTTGCTATTACATGTGCGTTATGTGGAATAGTTGAATGTAGTACACCAGCTACAACATTTACCACCTATCTACGCTCATAAAAACAGAAATCTAACTGTAAATATCTAACAAAAAACGTCGCAATTGTCGATGAAAACAGATGTGCGCGCTAGCCAGATCAATAGTGCCTTCAATAACTGAATGATTTATATCGTCCGTCGTAATGACGACGTCATTTCAACCCGATGTGTCCGGTCTCTAGTCATTATCAAAGAGATATCTTTAAATCTGTTATGAAACATTGCTTTGAATTTTGCTCGTTGAATAATATAAAATAAGCGATTGTGTGTGGTAAGTTACTTTAGCTCTATATAATGTTTGGGTATCTCAGGGCTATCTTTTTGGGTTCTACTTAACTAGGCCTAGCATCCAATGTAAACGTAAAGAAATAAAAGATGTAAATTGTTAAACATTCTTTTATAATTAATTTATATGTCATTTTTGGTTGAACTTAAAATATCTCACTCTTAACTTAAGACTTAAATATCATTGGAAAGTTTTATACAAATTATTCATAAGCAACACACGTATGGTATTTGGAGGCTTTGTCTTGGATTAGATTGAATCTCTCAAACTATCACCATTGAGTATTTCACTCACAAAAGAAGGTATCTGCCCTCCTAACGTTGAGCTAAGTACTCACAGTGTATATCTGTTCTTAAAATATGGATATCTGGTTTCTACTGATACTTTATTCCTAAATCGAGTGTACTATTCAACGTCTATTTAAGTGGAAGTCTAGCTCCTACAGAATAGCACGTCTATACGTAAAATAATGCTTTTACGTCTATCAATGAAGATTTGATTAATTTTTCAATAGCACAGATATCTTGGAAATTCGTGGAAACTTAGTTCCTACTTGTCTTACTCAAATATCTGGCATACGTTTACACTTGAGTAGTGTATTTATTATTAATTAACTCAAATTAATAACACAGGTCTACAGTGATTTAGATGTTTGAAAGCTGTTTGCTAATTTGTATATGTTTGGGGGCCCTTATTCCAAAAAACGCCATATTTTTGCTCTATCACGTCATTTTTTTTTATAGCGCTCTATATCTTAAAAATGTTATTTATTAATATACATACCTATGACAAGAATATGTTTGTTCCATGTTAGGCATGATTTTTAAATGAATTATTTTTATGAAATTAAATGTGATTTGGCAACACTGGTTAATATTAGATTTCTCAGCAAAGCAACAGAGTCGGCGCAGAAGCGTCAATACAACGTTGAAACCTGCTTATGTGTAGTTTGGTTGTGTTAGTCGTCGTGCTACTGTGTCCGCGCGCTTGTTGTCTTCGTTGTTGCGTATTTTAAGTGTTCTAGAACGTATAAATATGGAAAGAAGACATTTTGTGAACAATCCGAATAACTTTTGTTATATCTGTGGTAGTTATGTCGTACTAAAGCAGAGGCAAACTATAACTTCATTTGTGAAAAATGTATACCACGCTTATTTTGGTGTAAAAATTGGCGACCAAGACAAGTCCTGGGCTCCTCATACTGTTTGTTCCGTTTGCGTTGAAGCATTAAGAAACTGGCAAAAAGGTAGGAAGAAATTTTTAAGCTTTGGTGTTCCTATGGTATGGCGAGAGCCTAGAAATCACAGTGATGATTGTTATTTTTGTTCGTGTAATGTTCAAGGATTCAACAGAAAAAGTAAGAAACAAATTGTGTATCCCAATCTTGACTCTGCTATTCGACCAGTTCCTCATGGACCAGATGTACCGATACCTACCGCCCCAAAAGCACTAGAAAACGTCATATCGTCAGAATCAGAGGAATCTAATTGTGACCCAGATGACTCAGATTTCACACCAGATTTCAGAGAGCCCGAAGTGTTTAACCAGAGCGAACTAAATGATTTAATTAGAGATTTGCACCCCTACAGGATGCATCCGAATTGTTAGCCTCCCGACTTCGTGAGAAACATTTACTGGCACCTGGCGTCACATCAAGCTTTTACCGGGATCGCGAAAAAGAGTTATGTCAATATTTTACTCAAGACGGACCGCTAGTGTATTTCAACAATATTCCTGACTTAATTTCAAAATTAGGAAATGTGCCGTATGTAAAAGAAGAATGGCGCCTGTTTATTGACTCAAGTAAGCGTAGTTTAAAAGGCGTTTTATTGCACAATGGTAACGAGCTGGCCTCGGTTCCCGTTGCCCATTCGGTACATTTAATGGAAACGTATGAAAATTTTGAACTTCTTTTAAAGAAAATAAACTACCAAGAACATCAGTGGATGCTTTGTGGTGACCTTAAAGTGCTGTGCATGCTACTAGCACAACAAGGAGGTTATACAAAATTTCCATGCTTTATTTGTGAGTGGGATAGTCGAGCAAGGGATAGATATTGGACTCAAATAGAATGGCCCTCTAGAACAAGCCTTACACCTGGTAGCAAAAATGTATTAACAGATAGCTTGGTTGACCCCAAAAAAGTTTTACTGCCTCCTCTCCATATCAAACTTGGCTTGATGAAGTAGTTTGTTAAAGCCCTAGACAAAAATGGACAGTGTTTTAAATATTTGTGCGAGACATTTCCAGCCTTATCCGATGCCAAGTTAAAAGAAGGTATTTTTGTTGGGCCGCAGATAAGAACATTATACAAAGACAAGGATTTTCAAAACACTATTACCAATGTCGAGAAAAACGCCTGGGTTTCATTTAAAGAAGTAATTGATAAGTTTCTTGGGAACTCTAAGGACGAAAACTACGAAAATATTGTTCAAAATATGTTACAACACTTTCATCGTCTAGGTTGTAATATGAGTTTGAAAGTGCATTTCCTGTTTTCACACTTGAACTATTTTCCTGAAAATCTTGGAGCAGTTAGCGAAGAACAGGGAGAGAGGTTTCACCAAGACATTAAGGAAATGGAACGGCGATACCAAGGCAGATGGAGCATAACGATGATGGCGGACTACTGCTGGATGTTAAAACGGGATATGCCCTTAAAAACATACAACCGAATGTCCGGACAACGCAGCTTTCTGGCAAAAAGACAAAGATTTCACTTAAAAAAGACTGAGTAAAGTATGTTTTTCCACTTTTTTAACTTGTATTCCACCTTTTTACTCAATAAACAAATAATTTTTTTTAGAAATATCGTTTTTTTTCATTTAATATTTGCAAAAAACCTTAGGTGATACAAATAAATGCATAGAATTTTTGAAATCAGCCTACCAAAATTTTATAAAATCAGTTTTCAAAATAAAAACATCTGTCAAAAAGTTTAATTTTGTAGACCTGTGTAATTCATATGCGTTTTTAATATAATTTATTTTAATTTTTTATGGATTCCACTTACTATCGCTTGTAAAGTTTCACTTACTCAAAGCTAAGTTCCGCATACATATTATCAAATTCTTCTTTGTACATTTTGCGTCCGTAATATGTATCGTTGAAATCTGTGAAAATTTTCACAGTAATATTTAATATGGCAACAATAATAATTAAAATAATTGCATTGTCGACTCTTATACCGTTTAATTTAAATAAAATGCTAATATCTAATAAATGAGACCAAAATTTCATATTAAAATTGATTAAATTTAATCAATTTCAATATGTGTGTGTACGTCACTTTCATTTCTTAGAACTCTACATTCTTATCTCCTGAAGAAGCAGCAAACTCGTTAGGAAATATAGCGATAAAAAATAAATGAATTTTAATTGACAGACCGCTTGCCCGTTTTTAATTTATTATTAACCTATAAACTGACTATAACAAGTATTTGTGTACAATTTTGTAATTACGTGAATAAATGACGGTTCAATGTAAATTTCAGGTTTGATCCAAATCTCTTAAAATATAAAAAAAAATACGGAAGTTCAAAAAAGTGATTACTTTTATTTTTTGAGTAGGTAGTTTCTTATAATTGTCAACCGGTCTTAATTATACAGAATATTATACAACACTAATACTACATACATTTTTTTTTACTAAAACAATATCGTCTCCAAATTAAGTGCCATTTAAATACATAGGTACATGTACATAGATAACAAACCGTGCAATTAGTTATTTTAATAATAGAAATCCATGTTTCTAGCAGAAATTAGTAAATTATAATGTCTCTCCTGGAGGTTGTGTAGACGCGGTAGCGTTCAGTTGCTGTCGAAACGATTGCGGAAATGCATCTAAATAATGCATAAGTCGTTCGTTACGTTTCTTGATGGTGTGTCAAATTTAATAATGGCACATTTGTAAATTTCAACGCATTAAAATTTAATCGCTAAGCGGTAGGAGATTGGTTTTTAACATAGTTATTCTCTCCTGGATGTTATTAATTATCCTATGTCAAATTTTGAAGAAGTTTGTTAGTTCTAAAATATAAAGTTTTATAAAGTCTGTCATTACATGTATTACATTAGACTAATCTATGTTATTTACCATTTTCACATTTTATTTTTAATATATTTTCTCGATTCTCTTCATAACTGCACACTCGAGGAGATCGCCAGATCGAATGTATGTTAAAGTGACCATAGCTTAAATGCGTTGTGTATGTCAAATATGAAAATGTACAATCTAAATATGTTTAATAAGAACGACAAAATTAATCAAACACTAGAATTGTTTTGTGAAATACATGTTCAACTAATTTTTATTAAGCTATAACATTTATAAGTCCATTAGATATATATATATATATATATATATATATATATATATATATATATGAAGCGTTGTTCTTCGGGATATTTCGCCGCGTTTGGATGATTTCGTCCTGAGAAGGACAACTTTCTTCCTGACGTTTCGGTGACATCACTTTCACCTTTTTCTAGAGGATCTTCTCGTTGCAATGGTAACTTCAAGAGTGCGTTGAGTTACCATTGCAACGAGAAGATCCTCTAGAAAAAGGTGAAAGTGATGTCACCGAAACGTCAGGAAGAAAGTTGTCCTTCTCAGGACGAAATCATCCAAACGCGGCGAAATATCCCGAAGAACAACGCTTCAACAAACGACCGCGAAAACATTCGACGAAATATATATATATATATATATATATATATATATATATATATATATGTAGTACATTTAGTTATTCGGCGATTTAGAGTCTGTTTTACTTTAATATGTGTATATTTAAAATAATTCAAATCTTACATGTTTCGGAAATTACTGCCTTTTTCAAAGAATTTGAAAATATAAATGACAGTATATTAATGTCATATTTATATATATGAAGTTGTCATGGATAAAATTAAATTACATTATTCAATAAATACGTTGAAGTTTAATAGTAATAATTCATGCCTTAGCATTCCCCAACAGCTTGACGCCAATTACAGGGGGATTAGCAAGTCATGAACTATTATTATTATGTCTGCACCCGTGGAACGACTTAAGATGTCCAGCTGTCGGCATTCTGCTAGAACGAGATGGAAAACCACAAAAACCTACTCAGACAGCTTAGTCCCGGATCATAACATATGATAGATATTTATATAACACATTCATGATGGTAAATTGCAGATCGTTACTTTACATTATTAAGTTTTATATATATACAGGCTGATTCATTTTCGGCCCTCACCATGGGGATCTCTCTTATTATTGGAGATAGAGTATAGGTTTAAATTTGGCAAAGTTGTTAAATTTTGTGTTTGTTATAAATCCGTAAAGAAAATAGACCTGTGACAAATGACCTTCGTTACTTAAAAAAAAACACGAAAACCCCATTTTCTTCTTTTACCTGTAGCACCGACATTTGGCCTTGTAGAGAAAAAATAAAAACACATCCTTGTGGCCATCTCTAAATCTCTATACAGTGGTGTACTCTAAATTTTTATACGACGTTTCGTTTCTTTCTGACCATCATCAACTATCTAATTTCTTATAGGCGCCATATTGGATTTAGACATCTTCAGAAAGAGTTTTATTTTCTGATTTCAACCATGTACCACATGCTGACTAAAGTTTTTGACATTAGGTTTTATTTGAAAGAATATATTATAAGATTAAATAAGGTAGCCATGGAATTTCAATCTGTCAAACATTTCATTTATTGTTCATTAATAATACAAAAATGTCATACACTAACGAAGAGAAACGAGATATGATAAGTATTTTTTATTCTTCGAAACGAAATTCAACAGTAGCGAGTACAAGATAACAAAAACATTAATAAAAACACAGAAAAGTAAACAATAAACAATTACAGTGAATGTTCAATTATCTGGCCATCTTCGGCAATGCACAATTGGGCACGCCTTCTGGCATTTTGTACTGTCCTTTGTATAGTTCTTCTAGGAACTGCATCGAAGGCATTCTGAAGTCTGTCTCGTAATTCTTCAATGTTTTGTGGCGCATCTACTTTATAAATATTATTTTTAACATACCCCATAAAAAAAAATCTAGCGGACTTAAATCAGGTGATCTCGCAGGCCATTCAACAACTCCCCTATTTCCAATCCAACGGTTTGCAAACTCTTGATTTAAGAAATTTCTAACAACAGCTGCATTGTGTGCTGGTGCGCCATCTTGTTGCCACCATAAATATTGTAATTGATTTAATGGGATATTGTCGTCAAGATAGTTAGATACATATGTACGTAAAATGATTAAATATCTTTCTCCATTTAAATGTTCTTCATACATAACTGGTCCTAAGAGACGATTTGCCAAAATACCCATCCAAACGTTTATTCCAAAACGATGTCGTGGTCTTCTAGCCCTGTTTTGTCGGGGATTTTGTACTGCCCAATAGTGCTCCGTATTTCTGTTGAACATTCCAGAATTTGTAAATTTTGCTTCATCTGACCAGATGATTTTGGTTAAAAAATTTTCGTCATTTTCTATCCTTCCCATTAACCAATTTCAATATTCTAGCCTTCTCAAATTATCTCCAGGCAGTAAAGAGTGACTAACATGGATCCTGTATGGTTTAAACCTACTTTTATGTAAAGTTCTCCAAACTCTGGACTGGCACAAATTTAATTCTGACGCTACTTCGCGTGTAGAAATTGATGGATTATTATTTATCTATAAAAATACAAGATTAACATGAAATTAGAAAACACGCTTTTAATTTACCATTTGTAAAGTATCTTGTCGATTTTCATTTAAAATCCTGTTGTCTTGACCATTACGCGGCTTAGTAAACGATCCATTCTCGACCAAATTTCTGTCGAGATCTAGAAAAATGGTACGATGAGGCTGTTGTCGTTCTGGATATAATTGTAGATAACTTGTACTCGCTACTGTTGAATTTCGGTTCGAAGAATAAAAAATACTTATCATATCTCGTTTCTCTTCGTTAGTGTATGACATTTTTGTATTATTAATGAACAATAAATGAAATGTTTGACAGATTGAAATTCCATGGCTACCTTATTTAATCTTATAATTTATTCTTTCAAATAAAACCTAATGTCAAAAACTTTAGTCAGCATGTGGTACATGGTTGAAATCAGAAAAAAAAACTCTTTCTAAAGATGTCTAAATCCAATATGGCGCCTATAAGAAATTAGATAGTTGATGATGGCCAGAAAGAAACGAAACGTCGTATAAAAATTTAGAGTACACCACTGGATAGAGGTTTAGAAATGGCCGCAAGGATGTGTTTTTATTTTTTCTCTACAAGGCCAAATGTCGGTGCTACAGGTAAAAGAAGAAAATGAGGTTTTCGCGTTTTTTTTTAAATAACTAAGGTCATTTGTCACAGGTCTATTTTCTTTACGGATTTATAACAAAAACAAAATTTAACAACTTTGCCAAATTTAAGCCTATACTCTATCTCCAATAATAAGCGAGATCCCCATGGTGAGGGCCGAAAATGAATCAGCCTGTATATATTTAGATAATTCCTTAGCCGTTTATTTAATATATTAATTGATAAATTCCTGGAGTTTTTCAGCTTTTACATGAAATATTTATAAATATTACCAAATTAATATGTAATTGTGAAGTAAATGTGAATGTACCTGATTTAGCAATGTGTGACTTTGGGCTATTGTTTTGACTTAAACGCAATTTGCGGGATAGAAGATTTTCGTCTGAAGAAGAGATTTATACAGCAGTTCACGCTTATTTTGAAGGTATTCCGAAAGAAGATTTGTTAGGAGCTTTTAAACAGTGGAAAGAAAGAATGGTCAAGTGAAGGGAATTACTTTGAACATATTTAAAATAAAATCCTAGAAAATATTAACCTTGTTTTTTATTCTCAATAATCAGCTTCAATTCAGCTTGTCCCTCGTAAGATGCTCTTTCGAATAAAACAAAACATTTTGTGTCGCAGAACAATTTTTACGTTTTATTTTATTTTGAAATCCTAAAACATTTTTTGGATCATCCCTTACATACATTCTAATATAAACAAGGTAAACGCTATATGTACTCGAATCTGTTTTGACTTTATAATTTTTATTTTTCAACATAATTTTCTCTAATTCCAATGCATTTATCACAAGGATTAATTAATAATTCTATACCCTTGTAAAATAATCTATTTTCCCCCCAAAATATTGCATTACGGTTGTTTGCAATTCAATATCGTTATGAACATCATTCCCTGTTAAGGACTCATTTAGTATATTTTTATATATTTATTTATTATATGTTTGTTAGAAGTTATTTTGTAAATTATGCATATTTAAAGCGATATAGTTAAACATTGCGGGCTTTTCAGGTAGAATTTCTTGTAGTATCTTAATTGTTAATTAGTTGTTTTAAGACCTCGGGAAAATTTCAATTCTAGGTACTGAGCAAATACCGCAATATCCAGACAAAGTTTAGCACCTTCAAAATAATGTTTAATTGGTCTGAAATGTAATAATCATAAAATATCGACGCTACAATAGAATTTAGAACGAATACCGGGTGTCCCATGGCATTACTGTCACAGTTTAAGGATATGTTATTGAACCAATTTCAAGTTAAATCTTTAATAAGCATATGCCCAAAACTTTTTCATAAGTAAGGTACAAGCATCTGAAGTTTTAGATAATCCTTCTAATCCAGGTAATTTGTACTGCTGCCAAAAAAATCTCAATGAAAATAATTTAAAAAGAAGTCGTTTTATTGAATTAGTTGTTGAAAATGTCCACCCAATTTCTGTATGCATAGTCCAGCTCTTCTTATAGCTATGATGAATATACTAAGGACATCTTTATTGTATTTTTAATACAGAGGTTTCCTATTGACTTCTACATCTTCATGTCCTTACCAATTATTTGGTTCAACAATCTTTAGGGACGATTTTTCATCCTAAGGACGAGAAGATGTCCTTACTCTTGCAGACTCCACCCAGAGCTGTTGGCCGGAAAGAGGGGAGTGCTTATACCGGCAGTCATTTGATCGACAGAGCCTCGTTAGTTTTCCAACTGGGTGCACCGCGAGCAAGAGAGGTTGTCAATTGGACTGGTAATACCACCGCCCCTTTTTGGATAATGGATCATAATATAGAACCATTATTTCATCTAGCATGCCAATGGATTCCAGATGAGGAATAGAAAGTTGTCGAGATGCCCATTTTACACTAACCTTATTTATACTCAAATGATAATGCAGGGTTCGGCGAACACTCATTTATGTTAGACATTGCTTGCAAATGGCTATCTTCTAATACCAATTCTTCAGTAAAAGTTCAATAAATAAAATCTTTTGTTGCATTACTACTTTAATTGACCGACTAAAACACTTAATATCTTCGAGAGATTTTTAGCCAAAACGAAAACATCTTTCCCACATTTTTACAATAGAATATGAAGGAGATAAATCCCTACGAACGCTGTCTGAGCGTTGTTAAACTTGATTACGCGTTAACAATCCGTTAAAATTTTAATGACCAGGCGATACTGAATTTTTGTTAACTGAGATATTTTCATGTACTAGTGATCTTACCTGATTGCAGATTGATAACTGTTGTTCATAGAATTTTACTACTTATAGTGTAGGCTTATCGCACGTGCAACTATGACAAGACACCTTTTAAATATGTTTGAAAATGTAAGCCTGTGATCCATATAATATAGGGCACTACCTCGTACATCTTCAAAATTTTAAACACGGTTATGAATATCTTTTAGGCAATTTGGCTCGTAGTCTCTCGTCGTTATCCATTATAGCTTCTGGAATTTCGGGTTGGAACCGGGTCCTTGCCACAGCGTCTTTCTTGGCCGACGTTTCGTCCACTGTTGCAAGGAACATCCTCAGACCTGCTACTACTGCTGTTGTACTGAAACTACTTTAGTCAATATCTGTAAATATCTTATAACATGTACTAGGAACATTATCAGATCGTTGCATGTGTAGAATCAGTTATTACCTCGGGAAGGGTTGAATACGAAGAAACTATGTTTACCTTATGGCGGTTGGAGACGAAGAAGAACGTTTTATGTAGTAGCAAAATTCGTGGTTGAAAAAGGGTCGTTTTATAATCTAGTTTTATGGGTAAACCAATCACATGGAAGCTAGCGATGCCTAAGACTTGTGAATTAATTAAAGACACGTGCCAAATGGTCGCGATGCCAATGAAATTAATGTCGTTAAATTATTCCTTGTGAAAAATACTTTAATATGATATCTAACAAGATATGATTTAGATACAGTTTACAATAGTGTCAAAAACAAATTAGAATATTGATGCGAGAGCTCGCACCAAGCGTTGTTGCAAATGATACAAATCTGCATAAAACAAATCTGTATCTGTAAACATGCGTTTCTGTCTAACGACTTTGTCAATGCGGATTTACAATGGCAGGTTTGTTAATATTTAAGGACAACTTCAAGTTGTTATCCAGCACGTAACAATCTTCAATATTCGCCTCTTTCATTTAGAGTTTCAAGTAATCCGCATAAGCTAAAACTCCGCAATCCAGTGGCGAAAGTAAATCATTAAGATAAATATTAAAAAGTAAAGGCCCCAAATTAGAGGCTTGGAGTACACCGGATATTGGATGGAAACGTCGAGAGTGGAAACCATTAAAGCAGACATAACATGAGTGAAAAGCTAAGAAAATTTAGAACGCCAATTGTTCTTCTCACCATCAGAAACAGCTTGAATAATTTCTTTCTTGTCTCGAATCGAGAGACACATATTTGGCAGTTTTTTGAGCCATAATGTGCACTGTTAACGAGGAAAGAATGACTAATACACTGTTAGCTAACAGACAAATACATTCGAAGAATTACAAAATGGTATAATTCGGAGAATTACATGACATTCACGGTGGATTACATAATAATATAAGCGAGCATCAGGTTATTACGAATTATAAGCCGTTTACAATAACTTTAAATGAGATTCTATTACGAATAATCGAGAAGACTGAAATGAATTGTTTTTTACGATGTATCGGATTTTTCGCAAGACCCCGTCAACAATCGGGGTTTACGAATTATCAGGCGGCGAAATACCGACATTCTACTGTATTTCAAATTCGAAGTATATTTGTGAATAATAATTTAAAAATTGAATTTAAAAAAAACATTCTTAATACGTATCTGCGAAGTGGTTGCTTTATTCCAACAACAATAAATCATTAAAAAATATAATAGAGTATGTTTTTCACCATTTTTCTCTTAATTTATGAGAAACAATCGAAGTGTAAAATAAATACGAAAAAAACTCAATTTTCATAATAAGCATACTTTTTTTCTTATTTGCATTTTAATAAACTGACATTTCGGTAATTTGTTTATATTAAAACTGCGGAGAGCGCGACCCGTAGATAAGTTTTCTCAAGTCTCTCGAAACAAAATTAACTTCGAAATAATTAAATTCTTCTTCTTTAACGCTACATTTTAATATCAATTTCGGGAGTGAAGCAGAGTGAGATGGTGCAATTGGCTTCGACTGAATGAATCTAAAGTTGCTTTTAGAACGCTATTTTTCTCGTATTTTTCATTAGTTTGAAAGAATAGATAACGAGTTTTTAATTGTTCCGATATAATAATTATTATTATCAATTAGAATGCTTTTACATAGCGTTTAATACGTTTTTGCTAAATTCAATTGAAAAATGAATTCAACTTGTTTCGACATTTTAAAAAAAACGTAGCTAAAGTTTTAAATAATGATTTGTAACAAATGAAACAGACATGCAATATACATATCTGTAACTGTACACATGGACAATACACCTCGTCTCAAATTTGTTTCGAACAAAGTTGTATTTAAAATGAATAACGACGATTTTACAATGAAGAAAAGTTGAATATGATCTTCATTTATGGGGAATGTAGAACAAACAGGCGTAATGCCTTCTGTGTTTACGGAGAGCGATATCCTGACAGACGTATGCGAAGCGCTATGTATTTTACGCGTCTGACTTCAAATCTGATGACATGTGGTGCCTTTTCAAAGAAAAAAACCGTTTCAAAAGAAAGACTGCTACTGATGAAGAGCACAGTGTTGGTGTTTTGGGAAGTGTGCTTAATAATTCGCTTATTTTAATTCGAGAAATTGAAGCAGAATGCGACATCTCTCGCTCTTCTATTCAACGAATCCTAAAATCCGCCAAACCCAGGCATTTCAAAATTCACCTGCATCAAGGATTAGAACCAGGAGATTATGACAGAAGACTGGCGTTTATTGCATGACTAGCGAGTGCCCGCGAAGAATGGCATTATAAGCTCAATATTATGGACAGATGAGAGCCGCTTTCATGGAACCGTAAATCGACACAATTGCCATTATTGGTCTGTATAAAATCCTCATTGGATGAGAGAGACCAATTTTCAGAGAATTTGGGGAGTTAATGTATGGTGCGGCATGATCGATGTGTACATTATTGGATCAAAGTTTTATGAAGGAACCTTAATTGGTGAGGTATATTTAGAATTTCTTCAGAGCGAATTTCCAGGTTTCCTTGAAAATGTTCCGCTGAATATATGTGCCAACATATATTTTTAGCATGATGGGGCACCTGCTCACAATTCCAAAATTGTGACTGATTATGTTCATCAGCAAGATCACCCGATCTAGCGCCGTTAGATTATTTTCTATTGGGATATCTGAAGATTTGGAAGATTAAGAAAATAGAATTAGAAATGAATGCGCAGCTCTTAATGCCGAGTTATTAAGAAGTGTTACCTTTGGTGAACTTTTGCATCGAGTCGAATGTTGCATTGAAGCTAATGGACAACATTTTGAACATTTTCTTTAGCATCTTTTCTGGCGCTCACGGTTCAAGTTTGTTGCCACTAAGAGATTCATAAATACCGTTCTTGAATAAATAAAATTAATAAGTATATTTTTTGTGATTCATTTAACATTATTTTTCTGTTATTTGACTTTCAATCAAATGTTTGTAAATCACTTATCTAAATGAATATTCTTTCTAAGAGAGATCTTAAAAATACATTTTTGGGAACTGTATTTTTGCTGCTTTAAATTCAAATATGAAATAATAAACATGTTTTTCATAAGTTTCTACAATCACAATTTTTTAATACTTAAAATGAAATTTCACCTCTGTTTTGAGATCTAAATACAAAGTGTAATACTTCAAGGGGGAAAATATACATGGTGCTATTTAAAATAAAAAAGTTAGCGTCGTTTCCGATTAAACCTGAAGTGAAAGAATATGAATATTGTGCTCAATTTAAAGAACAGGTGTATATCAGATGCTCCAAATTTCAAATTTTTATTTTATTAGATAACTAGAGTGGACCAATTCGGAGCGAAAGCAGAGGCGTATTTTGTATCGGCACCAGTGTCTCTATCTTTATGTCTTGCGCTATGCACGTGGCGTTGCAAATTTGATTTTGTTAAATGGTTTATATATATAATTGATTACAATAATACTTATTACCTAGATAGTTCTGATTCAAATGATAACAAAATAATACAAATGTTTTTAAACTTTGATACATAATATAAGACAAAATAGAAGATTCATCTTAAACAAAATAATATAAATAATGTTAATATATATAATTTAAACCGTTACATATATTATAATGATTAGGCAACACATGTTACATAAATATTCTATAGGCTTATAATTTACTTTTATTTTTCATAAAAAAAAAATTAAATAAACACAATAAAATAAACAGAGGATTAACTATAACAATTAATTCAAAAATAGTTGATTACAATTCTTTCCACAAATTATTTTTTATGAGGGAGAGAAGGTAAATATAATAAAAATGTTAATAAACTTATTGAAAACACTAGTTTTAATTTGTTACATTTCTGTTATTGGGATTTCTTAGAAGGTGGAAGTCTATTATACAGGGTGTGTATAAATTGGCGGACTCACTACACGCGGCGATGTTCTTCGTTAAATTCGGAGTCCAAAATCCTAATACGAAAATGTTGTACCATGCTCCATATCTTTGCACGAGGTTCCTAAAGTTCGGACTTTCAGTCTTGAAATAAGCATTATTACTTGATATTTGTTGACAGAAAGAGCTACAATTTAGAAGAAAGAAGAATTGTTGTTATTATCCTTTCGTTAAAGTTTTCTTTTTGATTTTAAAGTTTGTTTTTAATATTAGTTTATTAACTTATTTTGACGAAAAACACGTTGTAAAACAATAAGTAGGCAGCCTAATGTTGTTCTAGTAAAATACATTACTACTGTCAAATTCATTCTGAAGACAAAGGAAGCCTGATACATCGTTTTAGGATTAGGACTTTTAACTCAAAATTTGACCAAGAATGTCACCACGTGTAGTGGGTCCGCCAATTTATACACACCTTGTATTTGTATTGTTTTCTTAATTTAGAGTGTCAAATCTATAATTAAATTTCAAAAGTATATGACTTTCTTACATTTACCAAAATTATAGAACTATGTAAATTAAGTTAATTTTGTATGCTATTGTTAATGTTTGGTATGTCAAAGGTTATGTATGAAGGAAAATTTAATTGTAAATCAATAAGTTCATAATATTAATCAAGGATCAAAATTGTAGTATAAATGTCAAATATTTTGGAAAATTATGTATAACTAAAGCGACCAATGAGCTTAAAAAGAGAAATAGCTGTTGGGTTGCCATAGTGAGTTATTGAAACAATTTGAGAGAAGAATTTTTGCACTTGAATGAATTGGATGTGTTTTTGGAAAAAACGAATTTTTTTGAAAAAATATATATAAAAAAAACAAGTATAATTTATATTACCAATATCTGTACTGTTTTCATCTTATACTCCGCTATCAATTAATGAGCCACAAAAGACGTGTACCAGCTTTAGATAAATATTGGGAAACATTACAAGGCCTTATATTACCAGGATTGTGACCGTAAATTAGAAAAGCAGAACTTAGAAATTTAGAAATATATATAAACCATTTAACAAAATCAAATTTGCAACGCCACGTGCATAGCGCAAGACATAAAGATAGAGACACTGGTGCCGATACAAAATACGCCTCTGCTTTCGCTCCGAATTGGTCCACTCTATAGATAACTAGAACAACATAGCTGATACACCCGGTATATACTTAATGAAATTTTAGAAATGCAAAGAATAAGTGTATATTCTTTCCATTATATCAGGTATAAGAATCGGACTAAAAGGCACAAAAAGAAACAGAAAAATCAGTTGTTTTCGGGATTACTACTTTTCTTTATATAAATTAGAAATGTATATTTATTTGGTGAGAAGAACATGGTATTAGTTAAATATAGTAATTATTGTGTTGTTTATCTAGTTTTTATGTTTTTTTTTGGAATTTTATACCTTATTAAAAAAATATGCTTTTTAATGTTCTTTTTGTTAAAATTTTATGCTTTTTTGGTGCCTTTTAGTCCGGTCTTTAATCAGGTGTCCGTATTGTTTAAATCTGACAGCATGTGTCGAATTTTGATTAAAATTCCGTAGGCTTTCACGGCCGTTGTCACTTGTAGCGCAATCTTCTTGGAAATTTCGCTGTAATAATGCATATATAATTAACCAAAAAATATATAATTAATTGACGTTTAATAGTCGTAAATAAAATAATTTAAGTTACCTATTATTTGTTGTAGAAATACAATAATATACTTGTTAAAAAATATCTGTATACCCATGCCTTGAATTGGGTCGCCGCTTTTGCTTCTAAGTTTTATTACTTCTATCCCTTATTACTCTGATTAACTTCATTTGATACTTTTCAGAATTATCTGAGGGCAGTCGTGCCACTTTAGTAATTCCAACAGCTGGTCAAGTCTGAAAGATTAAAACATTTTAATAATAGTTGCAAGAGTTCTACGAGCAAATAAAATAGGAAATAGAAGAAGAATTCCAAAACAGGTTTGATGGGCATAGAAAGGAAGGAGGAAACACATAAAAGAAATAAAAGAACAAGTGAGGAAATAGAGGGAATAGAGAAAGTGAATTAAGATTATAAAGGCACTTGACACCTTATACTTTGAACGAGTTGAAAGGAATAGGCAGGAAATGAAGAGTAAGAATATTTCCGGTTTCTCATTTGCAGGTAAAAGATGAAAAAGTTAAGCTTCTTGCATGAGAAAAGTTTATTTACAAAATGCATATTAATTTTGTTAAATTTGAGATAGTGACGCTGCTCTCTTCAGGTAATCGCTCATATTTCACCGAATTTTAAATTTACAAAACAACATACGCGTTAACAGTTTGCTTATCAAAATAAAACAGATCTATGTACAGGTGATATTAGGACCCTGTGTGGTAAATGTTGTAGCTGGTGTAGGACATCCAACTACTCCATATAACGCATACGTAATAGCTAGAGTCGGCATAAGAGGGGCTCGTTTCAGTGCAGTGCGGAGAACAACGTGGAGGGGCCTAGCAGCCGTATCAAGGCGAGCATTCAGTAACGTTTACGTACTCGCGTCATTTATGTTCGTGACTTTCATGAGTGAGCATAGGCGATGCGGACGCATGAATGTTTACACATAAAATAATGATAAAAAATATATTATATAACGTGCTGAAACACTTATAGTTTTAAAAAGCTTTTATTAAATATTTGAATCATTAAATATGTTTCCACACTTGTTTCAGTCAAATGAGTACGGTGTAATGTGAGGCCTTATGCCCTAAGGCAGAATCGCCTTAAGTCAGGATCGCCATATAATGTCCTATGCCCTAAGGGCTGGCAAGGAACGCCATGTAATGTGGGCCGTTTGTGCAGCCACATTGTTGTGCAGGTCCGAGGCAGGGTGAAGAATCAAATAATACAAGTACGGAGTTTGGTTCTCATACTATAATTAATTAACACTTAAAACATAGTTAACAGTAGTATTTACAAAGATATATACATTATAATTATATCAACTTAGACAGGGTAGAAAGGGGGTACTATGATGTATCCACAGTTCGTACCACTGACTGGTTGTGACTATCCCTCTAACTTCATGGGTCTTTGAGTTTTGTTCTGTGGTCGAAGTTGCCTCCACTTCCACTCCGTTGTTTCGTATTTCCCAGGGTTGTGACGTGTTTGAGTCTGATGTAATCGTTGGATGTTGTGTTTTTTTTGTGTGGTCCTGTGTGTGTTGTGTTTGTGTAAAGTCTGTGTGTCAGTCGCTTTTTTTTTTTTTGCGTTTAAGTCAAATGTGTTCGTTTTTTTGTTTTGCGTTTCAGTTGAGTGTGTGTTTAATGTTTGTTATTGTAGAGTGTTATTATTGTCTGTGTTTGTGTTACGAAGTATTGTATTTGTTCTTTTGTGGCGTTTGTCGAGTGTAGTGTTATTATCATATTGCCTAAGGCAAGTGCTAGTTCGTCATTTGTGTTAAGTGTCGTGTCTTTTTGTCTTTGTGTCCATGGATTTGTTGTTGGGGGTGGTGCTGGTATGTATTTAGGTTGAGGTGTGGTTTTGTTTGTAGGATTGTTTGGATTGTTGGGACAGTTTATGAAAGTGGATAGATGAGGACCACCGCAGTTTGCACACTTTGGTGGGGTTGTTTTTGTCTTAGTACATAGATATGTCGAATGTCCGTCTCCGCATTTCATACATTTGTAGTTTATGTTGCAATTCCGTTGGTGATGTCCGAAAGTCTGGCACCTGTGGCATTGTATAATGTCAGTCCGTTTGTTGAGTTGTTCTATTTTGATTGTAAGTCCGCAGCAGTCGCGTAAGTTGAAGATTGACTTGTATTGTCTCGTCAGTTCGATTAGTACAAGTGGTGCTGGTATTCCGTGTTTGCCGTTCATGCGTTTAATTTTTAAAGTCGGGTATCCTTGGTCCGTCAAGTCATCTGTGATGTCAGTGTCTGTTATAAAGGTGGGAATGCCACGCATCACCACCTTTAGTGTCTTTTCACTTCTCAATTGAAATGTGTAATATTGAATTTGTTCGTTGTCTAGTGTGTGTTTTAGTTTTCGATAGTCTTCGTCGGTTGTCGGTTCGATGTGTATTCCTGGTTTCACCATTTTGTTTTCTACTGTGTTAATACTGTTTGATTTAAGTAATTGTCGTATGTATGTCCATTTGTCTTTTTCGATTATGATAATTGGTGCGATTTTGTGTGTTTTTTGTGTTTTTGTGTTATGTGTGGTGGTTTTGTCACTTACCCTGGGCGAGCTGGCTGATGTTGAAGGCTGTGGAGTGGATTCGGCAGTTTCTTCTTCCATCTTTTCGTCGGTTTTGTTGTCGAGGGCGTCGTAAGAGTTTTTAGTTTCGATCGGGGTGATTGTTTCGTCTATTTTTGGTTTCTTCGTGAATTTCGGGTAGATGAAGTCTTCTGCGGATATGATTTCAGTTTGCATCTTGTTCTGTGTTCGGTGTTTTTTTTCTTCTTTGAGCGGTTTGGTGTTTTTTTCTGGAATCCTGACTTGTATTTTTGGCTGGTTTGGATCTACTATAAATATGTTTGGCGATGTCCGTAGTATGTGCTGGATATCTCGTTCATTAAATGTTCGGTCGATTATCTCGAGTGTCTCTTCTTTTAATTCCTGTGACCAGAGGATCGTGGTGTTCGGATTAAGAATTAACTTTGTTAAAGTAACAATTCGGCCGGCCATTGCTTCCGGCTTCGTATTTACGGTATAAAATCGTATGTTCTCTCAGCTGGTGTACTGCTCGCACAGACGACGCAGTGAGAATCACGTCCCTCTAACTTAATCTATCACCTTTATATACCAAAGAAGATCCTTGTGTCACTTACAAGTTGCTTCTAGAAACAAGTGTATAACCCTGATGCATAGCCTTGTGTACGTAACAAATACGGAGTAAGGCCGTGTTTGTATAATACATTAATGTTTTGTATTAAAGCCGAGGCTATCGCCTTGCCAAAGTGTTACACATACACATGACCGTGTATTGAGTTATTCAACGGCGTCCGGAACAAATATTTTTCAATGATGAAAACGACTGTTCCACATCGAGTGATGTTATATTTGCAAATTTAAAGTAATCTTTGTGACAACTTAATGGATCTTTTGACGCACCTTCATAAATTTGTCTTAGTATGAGAAAATCTGAATCTTTGTCAATAACACTTTCAAATTTTCCATTTTTTTCGCCTTCCGCCGCACATAGGTGCGAGTGAACATCATCCACAATTTGAATCCACAAACGACATCGAATCATTTTGTAATTTTTCAATTCCCTCCGCTAGAAATAAAGTATTCTATCTACAAGGATGTATTTCATTCAAAGAGAACAAATTTTACAGAAGTGAACCTTGAGAAAGTATTGCTAGTTAATATTAATACTCCTTTAGTCAACTTGAACTATAAAATACACAAATAAAAATGTATTTCCTATTTTATAGATCACAACTAGAGAATACAATCCCGGGATCCCGAATACCGGGAAGGTTTTGATCCCATAAATTCCGGGACTGTACTTGGCTAATCTCGGGATTTTCGGGATTGCCAGTTTGCATTCCGTAATCCGTTGCGCCTTGACAATGACCTTAGCTAGATTATATTAAGAGCACTTATTATATTGTAATAATACAAAAAAGCGAACAGCCATGTAATAAGGTGGGCCTTAATGTGATAAGTCGCCCAAACCTGCTATCCGATGTGGCCGCCCAAACGGCCCACATTACATGGCGATCCTGGCAGGATCGCCATGTAATAAGGTGGGCCTTAATGTGATAAGGTCCTATGTGCCTGGAGGATCGGCAGTAATGTGGGCCGTTTGGGCGGCCACATCGGATAGCAGGTTTGGGCGACTTATCGTATTAAATGATACACACAAAGTTCGGGTAACATTCTATAATTAATTTAACTCTTACAACTGGATAACAATGTATTTACATGGATTACTAGGTTCAACTCAGACAGGGTAGAACGTGGTTATTAAGTATAACACAGTTCGTACCACTGACTGGTTGTAACTCTCTATCGTAACTGTTACTCTGACTATCACTCTGACTGTAACTCTGACTGTAACTAACTCTTACTTAAACTATTGTCTATATATACCTAGAGAAGATCCTTGTGATGTGTTTCTAGAACATATCTACAACCCTGACACATAGTCTTGTGTATGCAATAAACACAGAGTGAGGTCGTGTTTATATAACACGTTACCGTTTGTATTAAAGGCGAGGCTGTAGCCTTGCTGAAAGTGTTACGCATACACATGACTATATCGGGTTATTACAATATAAAGACAAAAAATCAACCTTTGGTACGCCGTACGATAAAAAAACTACACGCGTACAGCCCAAATAATATGTAAATTAGAAGGGACTTCCCCGCCCGGCATACTTCAATACTTCTTATTACATAAAAACAAAAAATCAACCTTTGGTACGCCGTACGATAAGAAAACTACACACGTACAGCCCAAATAATATGTAACTTAGAAGGGACTTCCCCGCCCGGCATACTTCAATACAATACTGTTAAAGTAATTCCCCAACGGTCCCACAGGGGAATCACCCGATCACCTCATATGATATATCATAATATTGTTGCGAGGGATTCCCCTTCGGGGATTTCCTGTACTAAAGTATAAATACGCTACTTAATAACTTATGAAAAGAATTTTACTTTTTAAAAAGTTTATTAAGACAATTTTTTGACAACTAAATACGTCTGACCGATTTGAGGTCTGCATAAGAAGTGTCTTTACAATTTTATAATAGTATACAACTCTTAAAACTAGAATAATCATCACATTGATAACTTTATCAATGAACGTGCCGTTTCCCGGTTGACGGTGATCTCACGGGAACGACCTTGCGTCTACATGTAACTCGCTTATTAGGATTTACTTTTTTCATTTATTATTCTACCAGCGAAAAGGTTACGCAGGTGACGTCATTTAAATTTAAAAGTCAATTATCTGAAAAAGTTATTTTAAATGGCGGGAGATTTTGTTCAACATAAAAAAACAGTAATTCGTCGTCAGCGTAGTTATTTTTTAGTTGCGAAAGACGGGAATAATGCTAAATGTAAGCGATGCCTTGCCATTCTCAAGACTGCGGGTGGATCGACTAAGGGATTACATACACATTTGTCATCAAAACATAACATTAAGATTTTAGCTGACGTTAATCGTTTAACAGCTTCAACAAGTCAAGATTCTAAAAATCTGAACACAGCACCGCCGCAAACTAAACGAAAGTTAAAAGATTATTTTACTAAAAGTGCCTGGATGATATTTTGGCAAGAATGATTGCATTAGATGGATTTCCATTCAGTGTATTCATAACTTCAGACGATTTGAGAAAATTGCTCTTAGCGAAATACACGGATTTACGGATTTTTTTTGTTATTAGGTTCGATATTCTCGTCAAACTCTCCATGTTTTTTGTTTGGGTTCTCTAACCTGTTTCCTGGCTATGTTTCTTATCTTTATATATTCTTGTCTGTGCTGCTCTGCCTTTGACTTTACGTGTTTCTTTCAAAAAATCTTTTTACTCTTTATCATCCTTTTGACATCTACGTCCCACCATCATCTTTGTTTTTGATATTAATTCTCTTTTTCACCCCGCTAAAAGTCATTAACGTAAGTTTTAAACATTTTAATTCTACTTCGAAAGAATATTTGCAAATAATTGCTACAATTTGAATAAAATACTGGCAAACTATTTAACCTTAAATCGCAACTCACAGATAAAAATAAGTTCACTAAAATACAGTAGCAAAGGGAAAACTAAATCTTTTAAGAGCTGGGTGACACTGTTGTAAATTCTCCATTAATGATATTTTTAACTTTGAACTCTTCCCACATACACTTTCAAACCTCCTTTGTTGTGTCAGCAATTTTCAACGGAACGCAAACAGGATAAGCGGATTATTAACTTATAACTGCGTCCCTTCAAATTACAAGACACCAACTTGCAGGATAACAACGGCGAAGATAAACGCTCTCGAAAAGAACCGACAAAGAAGGAGTCAGGTCAGCTTATACGGACTTTCAGTTCGTAAAGTGAATAAGGAACGTCAGGTATATAAAATAATAGCCTCCGAACGACTGCATAACTAGAATTTATGTTTATTGTGTATGAATATTAGAGGTTTTCGATTGTACTAAGTGAATTGCAATGAATTTACGGGAGTCTTTAATACCTAATTACGTTCGGTCACGGAAGGATTCGTTTAGGGTCATGAATTATTATGAGGTTCGAATCGTGCCGAGGTTTGAAGACGGTCTCTTTCGATATACCTTAAATTTTTAATTAAGCGAAATTGCAGTAGAACTGCTTTCCATTAGGTATTTTTCAGTTCAATTAAAATTAAATAAAGAAATTAATGAAATAGGTGCTGTTCCATAAAAATAATGTATACCTGCTGTAACAAGTTTTATGGGTTTCTAAGATTGCTAATAGCATAGAATATTTAATCGCTAATTTATTAATTCTCGATATAGTGTCATCTAAGCGTGGAATCTGTGCAGAGCAAATACATATACCGGGTATATTTTTTAACTTGAAACTTTCAAATATCTCGAAAAATAAGCAGTTCACGAAAAAATGTCGAGATTTAAATTTTAATAATTGAATGGAGGAAATATATTTGTTAATATTTTTAATAATGTAACTTAAGGCTTCACGATGTATTTGAAACCACGTCCTTAATAGCTTAGTGACAGAGCAATGATCCGGCAAACCATGGACGTGGGATCCAATTCTGCTTAAGCGCGATTTTTTTCTGTTAGACAAAGTTAGATGTTTCGGCTGTTTGCTAATATGTACACTAGGATGTCCCTTATTTTTCAAAGTATTTGTTTTGTAACGCATAGGCTCTAGTTTTGTTCATTTGCCCCTAAAATACTCACAAACTAAATATTAGCATATTTCGAGTACTGCAACCCGTGCCGTGCCAACCAATAGTAAATGCATGCAATTTTTATGCGCAAGTGTACTTCTACTCTCTCGATTTTAATCATTTCTATGAGATAGCGAAGTCGTTCTTTTTGTGAATGTATCCTTCTCCAGTAGGGGCGAACTGACGAATCTGTAGAAAGACGAAATACGTATCTGCGTCTCTGGAGAGGGATACGTTCACAAAAATATTAATAATGAACTTGTATTGTGTTCTTCACGCCAGATTTTTAATAATATTTTATATTATTAAAAATACTTTTGTATTATACAAAACTGGTGAGGTTTGACGCACTCATATATGTTTTAAATTATTCTGTTACAATATTTATGAACTAATTTTGACCATTAATAGCATCCATACTGTAAAATATTATGACGTCGAGTTTTAACATTTACAATCAGTAAAAGACGAATGCGATGCGAGATATATGTCACGGAAACTGCAGGAGGAATACAGTAAAATGAGGCCTGAAAATAAATATAAAGAAGACAAGACTACGAGGGACACCTTTTATATTTTTACAATCGACCACTAGATGGTGCTTTTGATATATGTAATCACTATATTTTTAAAGTTTGACATTTGTCAATGAGAAATTGAGAAATTCGCGATAGCTTAGAAATTGAGTTTGTTGACAGTGACAGATAGATTTAAGACAGTGAGTTTGTAAAATAATGAAGATTACTCGTGAAGGTTTTCGTTGGATGATTTTTTACGGTTATAAAAAAGGCCTAACTCCACAAAAATGCATTATATCGCTTCAGTCAACTTTTGGTAATGAAGCACCATCAGAGATGACAGTTTACAATTGGTTTGAAGAATTTCGTCATGGTCGTGCCTCAGTGAGTGATGAATTACGTAAAGCTCGACCAAAAACTATTGTGTTTCTAAAGAACATCGATGCTGTGCGGAAAATGATAGAACACGTTCGAAATGTGACTTACAATGAGGTATTCCACATAACTTGACCGAAACACAGAAAGCAGCTCGTATCAATTGGTGTAAAGAGATGCCCAAAAAATTCGACGTAGGAACCGCAAAATCCGTATACAACATCATCACAGGTGACGAAATATGGGTTTATGCGTATGAGCCGGAAACCAAGCAACAATCTACTGTATGAGTGTTCCAAGACGAACCGAACCCCACAAAAGTTGTTCATGCAAGGAGCACTTCAAAGAAAATGATCGCTTGTTTCTTCGGCTGTACAGGACACATCGCAACAATTCCTTTAGAAGATCGATAAACTTTTAACGCTGAATGGTATACAGTAATTTGTTTGCCAAAAATTATTGACGAAATCAGGAAGAACAACCGAAAACATCTCATTATTCTTCATCACGACAATGCGAGTTCCCATACAGCACGTCTAACAGTTGACTATTTGAAGGAGAAAAGTGTTGAAATAATGTCTCATTGTCCATATTCACCTGACTTGTCACTGAATGATTTCTTTTTGTTCCCAACTGTGAAACAAAAAATGCATGGACAGCGATTTTCAACACTTCAAGAAGCAGTCTAAGCCTTTGAAAACCATATTTCTGAGATACAACTTTCAGAGTGGAAAAAATGTTTTGAGAACTAGTTCGTACGCATGCAAAAGTGTACAGACCATAAAGGCGAATATTTTAGAAAACAATAAAATAGTTTGTTCATTTGCCCCTAAAATACTCACAAACTAAATATTAGCATATTTCGAGTACTGCAACCCGTGCCGACTAGCGCCGAAACATATTCATACAAGTTGTGCGCGAAGTGTGGGGCACACTCACTCTTTTTGTAAGTTGTACTCAGTTTGTCGGGTAATTAACAGGTATTGTTTTATCATTCGAAGATGTCAGTGGAATTAAGAAGTGGTGAAAATAATATTTTCTTAGTCGGAGACGTAAATCACCAAATTACGGGTGCAAAATTACCGTCGAATCGACAAGTTCTTGCAGTTTTAATTTTTGACATTCGCGAAGTATAATTGACTGTTAGTGAAAGCGCAAATCTTGTGATTCGGGAGTGCATTATATTTTGGGAAAAAGCAAGAATACCTACAAAAACACTACCTAACTGTGTAAAGAAACTTGTCGATCTCTATAAAGTTTGGAGAGAACTGCAAAAAAACTATAAGACAACTCAGGATGTTTATAAACGTTGCAAGGAGTATTTCCACATGGATTTGGAGAAATTGTTTGATATCGTGCATATGCCCTAGAAAGAATGAAAATAGGGGAAGATAAGATATTCTTACAGAAACAAAGAGAGCCAGGGCGTGCGGATTGCTTAGCGGATGTAAACAAAAAGTTAGCTGAAACAGAAGAAAGAGCAAGGCAAAGAAAATCAGTAGAAGAGGACAAAAGACTGAGGCAAATTGCTTCAGAGATTGCATCAACATCTTCAGTTTCACATGACTTATTACCACCGCAAGAACTAGACGATCAATCTTCTGGCTCTGACGAAAGCCTGGAAGAAATTTTGCCTACATCTTAGTTTGTAACTACATATAACAAAAAGAGGAAAAAAAGATTTCATTTCACCAAAGTTAGTTGCAGCTTTAGACAGATGCCAGCTGAGCATAAGAGATTCTGTTTATATTCTTCAAGCGGCACTAGAAGCACTAGGTCTTAGTTGTGACGAATTTATTATTAATAAATCTTCCATTCAACGCATTCGAACATAAACGAGAAAGAACAGAGCAGAATCCATAAAATCAGATATTAAGAATAACGTGCCCGAAGTAGTCACCCTTCTTTGGGATGGTAAATTATTACCTAGCTTAGATGTAAGAAGTTCCAAAGAAGAGCGTCTGCCGATCCTCTTTTCATTCGGAGATAAGGAACAACTTCTTGCTATGCCAAAACGAAAGTTCTTCTGGTAAAGGTCAAGCCAAGGCTGTTTCAAACGCACTTTACGATTGGAACCTTAATTACAAGGTACAAATAATGTGTTGTGACACGACAGCGTCAAATACAGGTCGATTGAATGGAGTTGTGTTCTTTTGGAACAAAAACTAGATTTATGTTATTTCTTGCTTGTCGTCACCATGTTTACGAATTGGTTCTCAAAAATGTATTTGAAACAAAAAACCACCAAGTGACTAGCAGTCCCGATAATCCCCTGTTTAAAAAATTTAGAGACAACTGGAAAAGCTTTAATCCTTGTACCATCGAAACGTGCTCTGATTTTATCAAACAGCATTTCTGTGACGCGGTTATTAGCGAACTGTTGGCCTTTTATGTAAATGAACTCCAAAAATCTATTGTACGAGATGATTATCGGCAAATTTCATACAATATTTATAGCCGATTTTTGTAATATTTTAGTTATGTAATACCGGTTGTTTGAAACTTTAGCGAAAGTCGCCAAATGTCAACGTGATATTTATGTACGGTCTAAAACCGCATTTACACACTCCAATAGTAAATGTATGCAATTTTTATGCGCAAGTGTACTTCTACTCTCGGTTTTAGTAATTTCTATGAGATAGCGAAGTCGTTCTTTTGTGAATGTATCCTTCTCCAGTAGGGGCGAACTGACGAATATGTAGAAAGGCCAAATACGTATCTGCGTCTCTGGAGAGGGATACGTTCACAAAAATATTAATAATGAACTTGTATTGTGTTCTTCACACCAGATTTTTAATAATATATTATATTATCAAAAATACTTTTGTATTATACAAAACTGGTGAGGTTTGATGCACTCATATATGTTTTAAATTATTCTGTTACAATATCTATAAACTAATTTTGACCGTTAATAGCATCCATATTGTAAAATATTATGACGTCGAGTTTTAACATTTACAATCAGTAAAAGACGAATACGATGCGAGATATATGTCACGGAAACTGCAGGAGGAATACAGTAAAATGGGGCCTGAAAATAAATATAAAGAAGACAAGACTACGAGGGACACCTTTTATATTTTTACAATCGACCACTAGATAGTGCTTTTGATATATGTAATCACTATATTTTTAAAGTTTGACATTTGTCAATGAGAAATTCGCGATAGCTTAGAAATTGAGTTTGTTGACAGTGACAGTTTTAAGACAGTGAGTTTGTAAAATAATGAAGATTACTCGTGAAGGTTTTCGTTGGATGATTTTTTACGGTTATAAAAAAGGCCTAACTCCACAAAAATGCATTATATCGCTTCAGTCAACTTTTGGTAATGAAACACCATCAGAGATGACAGTTTCCAATTGGTTTGAAGAATTTCGTCATGGTCGTGCCTCAGTAAGTGATGAATTACGTAAAGCTTGACCAAAAACTATTGTGTTTCTAAAAAACATCGATGCTGTGCAGAAAATGATAGAACACGTTCGATATGTGACTTACAATGAGGTAGAGGCATCCCTTGGAATATTGCATTCTATTTTACATGAACATTTATTTGCAAAAAAAATATGTTCCAGATGGATTCCACATAACTTGACCGAAACACAGAAAGCAGCTCGTATCAATTGGTGTAAAGAGATGCCCAAAAAATTCGACGTAGGAACCGCAAAATCCGTATACAACATCATCACAGGTGACGAAATATGGATATATGCATATGAGCCGGAAACCAAGCAACAATCTACTGTATGAGTGTTCCAAGACGAACCGAACCCCAACAAAAGTTGTTCGTGCAAGGAGCACTTCAAAGAAAATGATCGCTTGTTTCTTCGGCTGTACAGGACACATCGCAACAATTCCTTTAGAAGATCGATAAACTGTTAACGCTGAATCGTATACAGTAATTTGTTTGCCAAAAGTTATAGACGAAATCAGGAAGAACAACCGAAAACGTCGCATTATTCTTCATCACGACAATGCGAGTTCCCATACAGCACGTCTAACAGTTGACTATTTGAAGGAGAAAAGTGTTGAAATAATGTCTCATTGTCCATATTCACCTGACTTGTCACCGAATGATTTCTTTTTGTTCCCAACTGTGAATCAAAAAATGCATGGACAGCGATTTTCAACACTTCAAGAAGCAGTATAAGCCTTTGAAAACCATATTTCTGAGATACAACTGTCAGAGTGGAAAAAATGTTTTGAGAACTGGTTCGTACGCATGCAAAAGTGTATAGACCATAAAGGCGAATATTTTAGAAAACAATAAAATAGTTTGTTGCCAAAAATTTTGTTTTCTTCCCAGATTTTGTAAAAATATAAAAGGTGAAAGAAATAAGAAAATAGAAAAAGAAATAAGAAAAGCAAATCCCTTGCAATTCGTAAATGTTATTTTAGAACGCATTACAAGTACCTATGTCGATGGTCAAATGATTACTGCTAAGTTGTATTTGCGAAACAATCGGAGACAATCGTTGCCGGCCGTCGCGGTCTTCGCCGGCATTGGATCGGCTTTTCCATATACATATACATCAGTATACATCATATTTCAGTACTTATACGTATTCCCTATGCCTAATGATATTTGACACATGCGGTATATGCAATGTATCAGAATAAAGAGCAGGTTACTTTAACTTTCATTCTCTAAGTATTAGAACATAAGAATATCTATACAGGCAGCTCATTTTCTCTTTACATCATTTTCCAAAGAATTGGTTTTCACCGGAGGAAGGACAATCCAAGAATAAGACTCACGGAATTACCTAATGTTGTTTTTAGGAGATTTACTTTTTTGGAATCCAATATAAAATATATGAGATCAGATACTTGGCAGTTTGTATATTTAGATGAAACATGGATATTCCAAAATGGAACAGTATCTAGACCATGGCAAGATGGTACTAAATACAGTATTCGTAACATAAAATCAGAGGGTGTTCGGAATTGCTGTCCTTTTTTATGTGAGAGTACTAGCAGCGTGTATAAGAAATAACGATGTATTTTAAGTGCGTTACCACCGAACAACATATGGACTCAACAATCCAATAAATGCAATTACGATAGAACTGAACTGCTTGGCATTTGGTATAGATTTATCTAATTGTACAAAAACTGCATTTTATAAGAATGTAAATGGTATAGATTTTGATATGAATTAGAGTTTCTTTTTATTTCCTAAATTTTACGTTATATGTAGCTATTTATTATAGACATATTTTAGGATTAGGTATGCTGTAATGTCTAAATAAACAAATAAAAACGCATATACATAGCATTGATATTAAGTGACATTAATAAAAATATTAAGTAGTTTTTATATATTACATAGAAGTTCTTATCACTTTAACATTTTCATGTCTTACAAAAAAAAAAAACATTTTAAACAGTTTTAATTATATATTTCGTCTCGCTCGATGAGCGTATCAAATTAGCGGTTCTACTGCTGATCTAATGGCGTAATTAACAGTGCTTAGGGGGTAGTAGCTGTCAAGAGTCCGTGAAGCGTGGATGGCTTTGTCAGCAGAAGCGCACCTTATTAGGAATGCAACAGTGGATGTCCACGACACCACGTTGTCACCCCACGAACATCTCATGTTCTCTAATAGTTACTGACAGAAGTTAGAAATATAGGCCAGATATGTGTGGTGTAATAATGTACAATCATGGATCGAAAGAGTTCGGTTTCTACTTTATCGTTTGATTTTACAATATAATCTGCTGTTTTAATACAATATTATATTTACTAAAGAAATAAAGAAACTAGAAGAAGTATTTATTTCAGTGGCGTGTCGTGGGGTTTGAGTTTGGAGGGGCGCACCAGAAATCAAATACCAAATGACATATAGGCAAATTGCACGAAAAAGTATGCATTTATAACATTCATTTAAGTTGAATAAATACATAGGAATTAAAAAATATTAATACCTACAATAAAGACAAAAACAATAATAATTGTAATTTAAAACGGAAAAAATCCAAAATAAGGGGCTCATTTTAAACAAAAATCCACCTACCTTAAAATTCAAGTTTGCAAAAACGAAGAGCTGGAACAGCGGAATAGTTTTTATAATGTCATAAAAAATCACTTCACAAAGTAGGTAGCCACGGTTTATAAGTAGGAAAAAGAAAGAACAACATATTTACACAGATTAAACTAAACAAAATGGGTGGGTAAGTCATTTTTTTTAAATGAAATCCGCTCTGCGGTCCTTCATGGAAATGAATTTCTCCATGACTTTATCATCAAAATGATTTATTTCGTGCACTAAATTTCGATTTATGGACATCATAGCTAAAGCATTTAGTCTGTCACTAAGCATGGTATTTCGCAAAAATGTTTTTATGTGTTTAAGCGTCGAAAAAGTGCGTTCTGCTTCGGCTGTTGTCATTGGAGTCGTCACGACAATTTTTAATATTTTCGATGTTTCGATAAATGCTCCAACAATTTCTTATAAATCTTCTCTCGAGTAAATTACCTCCAACTCAGTTCTTAATCATGATTTGCTCAACATCGGAAAAAATGAACATACATCGTTTAAATATCTTTTGAAAACCGACGCGTAAAAGACCGATTTTCGGCTCTTCGTTCACAAGTTTGTGTCAACTTTATATCTGGCAACGGCCTCCCCAGTTCTTTAATTTTAAGTTTATCGGCTAATGGCAGCCTTTCAAAATTTATTTGAATAATATTATTTACGAAATTCATTATTTATTATGACTAATCACGCCCGAATTATATTATACGATACGGTACGATAGTCCCGTAGACGGCACTGAAACACTGGCCGCTAGATAACTGCGCCGTAAAATATCCTAAATGTTTTTATGGAATCGTGTGCTATCGGCCAATATTGGGTCACATTCACCAGGAATCTATAATGATTTATGCAGGCCGCGGCGTATTTGCGCCTTAATATAATTCTGTGGGTTCTAACAACGTTAGACAACGAAAACGGAGTTCAGTTTTTTGAAATATAGAAATTTTAACTACTTACATGAATAATATTAATAAAATGAATAGTAATAATAAATATTTAAATAGACATTTAAATTGTGTGTTATATTAAAAATTCTAGAACTGCCACTGATTTATTTAAAAAAAGGAAATTATACACGTATTTTTCAATTCTACTTTAATAGTATATTATGCATCAAGTTTTATTTCCGCAATTTTAGTCACGAGCTTTATTAATCACGAGCGAAGCGAATGTTTAATAAAATAAGTGACTAACAAGTTTATAAAACGAGTTGCATACTATACTTTTTATACGACCGCAAGTATGTAAATAAAAAATTTGGAAATTAGTTTATTATTTTACTTATTATCATATCGATAAACATGAAAAGAGTACAAAATTATTAAATTATTGTTCTACTTATTACAGTATGTATTGATGGTCACATTAAAAACATTTTGGCAATTGCATAATTTTGGCATTATTTTAGTAGCTGTTTCGATTTTATCGTTTAACGAGTGGGCAATATAACTCTCTGCAACAGCTGTTAATCGCCATCTTTCATGATGCTTTAAAACTATGATATCCGCACCTCAGTCCACCAAAATCGTCCTTGAGGGCCTTCTTAGGCAATGACCAGTGTAAGAGCAACATGATCAGGCAATTTTGCTATTACACTAGAAAGCCTGTCAAATTGATTAATTCCAATGGGCTGCTTTATACATTTTCGTCATTGGTAGTTTAAGAAAAATCGGGTATTACTTGCCAGGTTTGGAGGTCAAAGTTTTATGTATTCCTTGCAGATGTGGTAGAAATTACCCCCAATAACAAACTGACGTTCCGTTTTTGTATTCGTATCATGAATGTGAACTAATTATTGTTTGACTTGTTTGAATATTCATCAATTCTTTCCTCCGACAAGCTCCCATATAGCCAAAAATTAATCCCACCTAAGATATTTTTAATTTTTTTATTTTTATTTAATTTGGTTTTATACTTTACCTTTGTAAATAGGTATTCTTTGTCTGGAGCAGATAATAAGAATTCTCTAATTTGCTTGGGTGTCAATATTTTAGACTTTTTAGGTCTGTAACCGTCTAATTTATGCTTCTGAAACGTACACAATTTGGGATACTTGCTTATATCAACATTGTGTTTAGATTAATTGTCATACGCAACATTGAATAGATTGCCACGAAGAGAACGGTTTCATTTTTTCGAAAGATTTTGGAAATAAGCAAGTAACACATTTTCAGATAATGAATTTGTTTGGCTTTCTTGACGCTTGGAATCTTGGAAAAGTCTGATTTTCTGAATCGTTAGTACGCTATCTTCAGTATGCGGTATTTTGAAGAAATCTCACTAGGTAAATCGTACGGTTAATTGCACCAATTCCTACTGATGAATTTTAAATTAGATACGGTTATTGCGTCGTCCACCGCGCTCTAATTATTATTAATAAAAAATTATGTACATATACCTTTAACAGTGCTAGTGATACTTTTTTGTTTCATGTAATATCACTTAATATCGCCCTCTTATCTGTAATGCCTCAGTTATTTTAAACATATATTTTTTCACACTAACTTATCTGACTCAGGGTACTAACAGAGTTGCTTAGAAATCAATTTCCTCTTGTAAATGAATTAATTTTTAATATAAAAAGAATCTTTTTAAAAGCGCCATTCCGGGTTCAGTTGTTCAAAGAATCATTTCACAGTTTACAATTACCTCCACAACCAGTAATCACTAGGTAGGGGAAATGGAATTTTTTATTCAAAAATAATCGAAATATTAAGAATTTTATTTTAGAATTTTCTGATGATTCAGATGCTTTAAAAAACAAAAGAGTCTTTAAAAAATAATGTAATACCGAATTAATATGCATTTATTGCAACAAATTTCTCTGTAGTAGCAGAAACAATTTTGAAATTAGAAACAAGAGAACTGCTTTTGACTGAGTCTGTAAATTCAATAAACAAATGCATTGTCAACGATTACAGCAGCTGGTGGAATAATTTTTAAAAAGCGAAAAAGCTCAGTATTAGAAAAAAATCAAAGACTTAAAATTCGTTCAAAAATTTCTGATATTTTGAAAGAGAAAATTGTAGAGGACATTGAATTAGAGCCTTACATTGTAAATAATTTAAAAAATGTTCCAATTATATCCGTCGATGTTGAACGATCTTTTTCCATACTCAAACTCTTGCTTGACGTCAGAAGACATTCATTTAAAATAGAAATTGTTAGATATTATTAATTATTAATAGTTACTAAATATTAGTAATTATACAGGCTGTGTGAAACGTATGCAAAATGGAAAGATGTAATTATATAGAATACAAACCCAAAAACTTTCCCAAAATTCGCTCTCATAAACGAGAAAAAGAATTACGAAGATATTTAAAAAATTTTGTCACGCCACTGTGCGATTAGAAAAAGTATCAGAGACGATATCTTAAAGTTGACCGACGATAATGTAAATAATACTTTTCTTATTGTCCATCTCATCCAGCTGTTTCGTATGTAAACATACGGTATAGCGTATGTGTGTGAGAGGTATTTATTATTTATACATATTCTGAATACTTTAAATTCATAGGCGTCATGTAATACAATTTTCGGTTTTTAATTTCGGAGTTGGCGTCGTAATGAGTCACAATATTTTGGATTTATATTCTACATAATTACATCTTTCCATTTATCATATGTCTCTTTATTTCAAGGACATCCTGTATATTCTCGAATAGCATTTATAATGTCTAAGGATTTTTTAAGTTTTTATAAACATTTTGTACATATTTTTGTCTGCTTTGTATGCGCATATTTTGCTATTTTTACATGCAAATAATCCGAATTTTAGTGATTAATATCTGTAGTGTTGTTAACTTTACTGAAACATACTTTACCATAATCACTTCATTTATGATGTTCTAAGCAATTATCAAAAGCTTTAGTTCACTTTAAAAATAAAAAATGTAATTTGTCTCTTTCATTGATAGACTGATAATTTTTTAGTTCCCTCGTATTTATGAAGGGGGGTTGAATTCCATCCAGTGATGTGGAAAAAAGAATACATGTTAGGGTACGATTGAATATGTTACTGTAGATAAATATAAGAGACATATGGTTGTTTGATTTGTAGAAAACTGATTTATTTCAAATTTACACTCTTAAAAATGACTAGAGAAACCCGTTTTATAGGAATTATCTTTCAAAGAAATGAAAATCACGACATATAGGATAAAATACCTTCGTATGTATCAAACATATAAAATATTTTGTCAACTATGCTACGCTGTAGCCCGAGATTGAGTCATCCACTTGCGAAATTCCTTTCTCTATTGGCAAATATTTTCTCTTGTGTTAATAATGAGGTGTCACTTCAGAATGTTTAGGATTCAATTTATCATTTTCTTTTGCTAACATTATGAAAAATATATACAGTACGTAATGTTTTGTAATCATTAACGAAATTATTAATTTATTTATTTATGAAACATAAAGTGCCTTCAAAAACTATCCTCATTATAATAGGCTGTTTTTTAAGTAATTAGGTAATCAAAGATTGGTGAATATGCGAAGTTTTAGAAAACTTGAAATGCTGACAGTTGTTATACATAAATTCAAATTATAAAAAATTACAAAATTTGTTTAAATTATTTTATTATAACGTTAGAGTTACAACGTAAAATATTTATTGTTTAAAGTTACTATAGAACCGGCCAAAAATTATAACATGGACGCTGGCGGTTTCGTTTTGGAATTTTGTTTGTATTACATTCTTGTGATTCTTGCCCTGTGTTGGAGGTTAGATTTTGTGTGGAGACTGTTAGTGATTTATAACAATATTTGTTTATAAACTGAGAAGAGTTTGTGCCACCAGCATTGAAGTTTAATACTGTAAGTATACATTTCGCACAATAAACATTTAAAATTTTAAACTTTTGTAGTAATATTTATTGTAAACATCGCTGTTCTGATATTGTACCACCGCCCTCATACATCTTATTCTTTCAGGAAATTTTTCAAAATGTTCACTAGAAATAACATAGATATTGATGAAATAGTATTGAACGGCATGACAGTGGACGACTTACTGGCTGAACTGAATACAAATGATGAATGTGAGAGTATTCCTTTTGATCAGGAGTCGATAGTCAATGATTTAGAAAACAATGTAGACTGTATTGTAGATGAAGAGGATATTATGGTTGCACAATATTCTGATACACGTAGCGAATCAAATCTACCTTTGAATATGCTAAAAAATAGAATTTTAGCAACAAGTATGCAAGCATTATCATCGAAAGCCAGGAAAGTTGTTTGGAGCAAAAACGACAGTCCACCAGAAAACCTTTTGCAATTTCAAGATTCTACGGGCCACCAGACTTTATACAAGAACTCTTTCATTTGTTTTTCACTGATCGTGTAATAGAAAGTTTGGTATTTAAAACAAACTTATATGCCCAGCAAGAAGGTAAACCATATAAGCCTACTAATGTCGATGAAATGAAGACATTTTTAGGTATTAATTTAATGATTGGGATAAAAACAGTTCCCAGTTACCGTGATTACTGGTCTACTAATAAATATTTACATGATCCATTTATAAGTTCCTTGATGCCGGTAAAAAGATTCAGTTGGTTGCTGTCACATTTACATGTGAATGACAATTCTTTGCTGCCATCGCGCGGTGACCCGTCTTTTGACAAATTATATAAAATTCGCCCACTGATTAGTGAATTGCAAAACAATTTTTCGCAATGTTTTTTTTCATCTAAACATGTGGCAATTGATGAGTCTATGATTCGATTTAAAGGTAGGTCATCAATGAAACAATATCTACCAAAAAAACCAGTAAAACGTGGGTATAAAGTATGGATGATGGCCGATCAAAGTGGATACTGTCTAAAATTTGATATATATACTGGGAGAAGTGGTGATGGTACTGAAAGGAACTTAGGAGCACGTGTTGTCAAAGATCTATGTACAGGTTTGGAGCATAAAGGTCACCATGTGTATTTTGACAATTATTTTAGTAGTGTTTATCTTATGGACGACCTAAAGCAAAAGGGCATTTATACCTGTGGAACGGTAAATATTACTAGACAAAATATGCCAACCTTCGCGACTGACAAACAAATGAAACGTGGTGAATTCGATTATTGGATTAGTGAAAGTGGTGTACTTGCTGCCAAATGGAAAGACAAAAGAAGTATCCATTTACTTTCTAATTATCACCGTTCCCAAGAGACTGGTGTGGTCAAAAGGAAAAATAAAAATGGAATTGTTGAAGATGTTCCCTGTCCTCAAATCTTAATTGATGACAATCAACATATGAATGCAGTTGACAAATTTGACCAAATAAAGTCAACGTATGAAATAAATAGCAAGAGCCACAAATGGTGGCATAGAATATTTTTTTATCTACTGGATGCATCTATCGTAAACGCATTTTGCATTTATAAGTCGCTAGATGGACTTCCAATGCTAATGAAAGATTTCAGACTCTCTGTAATTGAGGCACTTATTCAATGGCCTTCAAGAAAAAGAAGCCTCTCGGAGATTCCTGTAACAATAAAAAAACACAAGCCATATGTACCTAAGGAAGTAAGGTCTCGCGAAGCAGCACATAAACCCGTCCATGGTACCAGGAGGAGATGTGCATTTTGCAACACAAAAATAAAGCAAATTAGAACTAACTGGCAATGTACCGTTGTGCTTAACAAAATCAAAAAATTGTTTTCTACTGTATCACCAATAATTGTGTTTAATATGTGCGGTGGTTCAAAATTTGTACCGCCTATGTATTTTTTTTAATAAAAATTGTTTTCTCTAATTTGTGTGTTTCACTAAAATCTAAGAGCATTTCTACAATATATTCAACATTTGTTTTTTATAATTTTAATTTTTTTCAATTCCTGCCCAGGTAAGGCAAATTTTGTAGTGCACGCTCTGCCCCTGAAAGAGTTAAAATCACAGTCAATCCATCAACTTCTAATTGAATGGACAGTGTTTTATTAGTTAATGTGATTCAGCAGGGATTCAAACAAAATATAGTGTGTTCCCAGAATCTGCCTAGAATATCTAACGGGTGTTCAGAAACATTCGAAGTCAAGTGGGCTCTGAACAAAAAATCGTATATCTTTACTTAAGTATCTGATTTGTAATAATTATTAAATGTCAACTGTTGTCTGTCAAAAATTGTCAGAATCTAATATCGAAGATACTAATTTGATAACCTATAAAATTGTATTAAGTAAATGTATCAATCTATCTCAGACATGACTTCATATTTTCAAGGACTACTTTGACTTCGAATGTTTCTGAACACCCGTTATTAATGCTCACGAATCTTCTAAAAGTATATAACAATTGCAGTATTCACAATGATAAGTAATCTCAATAGAAGTATTTATAGCGCCTAGCTTTGTTAACGAATTTATAGATACACTCCTTCAGCAAGAGTCTGTCGAACGGCTTTTATTATGTATAATTAGTACTAATAAAGTTTTAGCAAATGTCTCTACTATTCTCTCTATAATTTTTATTTACATTTTTATCACTGTCAAACGTTCAAATCTAACCATATCTTACTTTTAAAACGATTTAGTTCTATTATTTAGTTACTTATTACTAGAGTGGACCAATTCGGAGCGAAAGCAGAGGCGTATTTTGTATCGGCACCAGTGTCTCTATCTTTATGTCTTGCGCTATGCACGTGGCGTTGCAAATTTGATTTTGTAAATGGTTTATATATATAATTGATTACAATAATACTTATTACCTAAATAGTTCTGATTCAAATGATAACAAAATAATACAAATGTTTTTAAACTTTGATACATAATATATGACAAAATAGAAGATTCATCTTAAACAAAATAATATAAATAATGTTAATATACTACAATGATACACTATAAAGGAAATTTAAATTTTTAAACCGTTACATATATTATAATGATTAAGCACACATGTTACATAAATATTCTATAGGCTTATAATTTACTTTTATTTTTCATAAAAAAAAATTAAATAAACAAAATAAAATAAACAGAGGATTAACTATAACAATTAATTCAAAAATAATTTATTACAATTCTTTCCACAAATTATTTTTTATGAGGGAGAGAAGGTAAATATAATAAAAATGTTAAAAAACTTATTGAAAACCCTAGTTTTAATTTGTTAGATTTCTGTTATTGGGATTTCTTAGAAGGTGGAAGTCTATTATATTTGTATTGTTTTCTTAATTTGGAGTGTCAAATCTATAATTAAATTTCAAAAGTATATGACTTTCTTACATTTACCAAAATTATAGAACTATGTAAATTTAGTTAATTTTGTATACTATTGTTAATGTTTGGTAATGTCAAAGGTTATGTGTGAAGGAAAATTTAATTGTAAACCAATAAGTTCATAATATTAATCAAGGATCAAAATTGTAGTATAAATGTCAAATATTTTGGAATATTATGTATAACTAAAGCGACCAATGAGCTTAAAAAGAGAAAAAGCTGTTGGGTTGCCATAGTGAGTTATTCAAACAATTTGAGATAAGAATTTTTGCACTAGAATGAATTGGATGTGTTTTTGGAAAAAACGAATTTTTTAAAAAAAATATATAAAAAAAAACAAGTATAATTTATATTATCAAGATCTGAACTGTTTTCATCTTATACTCCGCTATCAATTAATGAGCCACAAAAGACGTGTACCAGCTTTAGATAAATATTGGGAAACATTACAAGGCCTTATTTTACCAGGATTGTGACCCTAAATTAGAAAAGCAGAACTTAGAAATTTAGAAATATATATAAACCATTTAACAAAATCAAATTTGCAACGCCACGTGCATAGCGCAAGACATAAAGATAGAGACACTAGTGCCGATTTGGTCCACTCTACTTATTACACTTGTGACCAATTTCGAAAAAAAAATTAGAGTGCGGTAAAGTAATACATTACGATACTATGTAACCAAGCAACGGGGTATCGTAATTAGCACTTTACGACACCGGAATAGAAAAATGTAATTATAAAACTATGTAAAATAATGAAAAAAGGAATAGATACGTGCTTTTTTAGTGTATTTAGTATTTGTTTTACTTATAATACATTTCTTTCTACCACCCTACATGTTAAAGAATAAATCTCCAATAGATTGAAGCGTTACCGGTCTTAACATCCTAAAAACGCAAAATAATAACCAAACGCTGAGTTCTATGAAAAAAAAACTAAAGGAAAACAATATAAATACAAAGAAGGGGAAAGAAAAACAAATGATACACGCCACACAACAATGAAGCTTAATCATTTTGTTATTTTTTTCGCTTCTTATTACCCGCATCGCTACACTTGTGATTGCCCCGGGAGTCCGACCGATAGTACTATACGAATGTGTTAACACATGTCCGTGTAGATTCCAGTATACTTACAGAGTTCACGCGATTCCTTTCCTTATGACGGAAGGGTGTAAAGTATATTCCATGTTGACGAGAAATTAAATGTTGGTCCTAATTGCAAAGGATACCCGTACCGATCTCGAAGTTCGTATAACCCTTCGCTTGTCGCCTTTGTCGCGAAAGATACAGAACTTTGAAGAGTTATTCTTTGTATAATGGTCGATCGCCTTTGTATTTCATAGCATTGTCTTTTGAACTTTAAATTTGAATGTAGAAAAAGAAATGAAGTGTTTAAGAATTTGTAATGATGCTGGTGCAGAAGTATTAAAAATTTATTTATTTTATGGGAATTGAAAGGAAAAGAAATGGTATACGCATATGAAGTATTGGACATGAAGAGCAAAATTTTAAATCATTTCGTCTTGAGACAAGTATTTTGTTAATAATAAAATAATCTTAATTTTTTAAGAAAATTCGAATCTCTGAATTCTGGTTGAGGTTTCAACAGCGTGGTTAACTTGTTCTTTGTTAAATAATAAACAATAATTTATTAAATGCTCAACCGATAATATCCAGAACTGGGCAAAAAAAGTACAGTAGCTAATATGGAAACGGTCAAATATCTCGAGAACGGTTCGAGATATCTTTATGATATTTTGTTCACGAACATAAGGAAATTGTTACGCTTGGCATATATAAGAATATTTTAATTTATTTTTAAATAATATTTCTTCTGAAAATATCTCGCATTTTAAAAAATTTTAAAATATATAACTTAACTTATACATTTTTCTGTACATATTCATTTGCAAAGAGAAAGCATTTCTTTTGTTATATCCCTAACCGGGAGACCCTCGAAATATACCTGCTTTGAACCGTCAACAAGCCTTTAGCGGTCCCTGAAATTCTATATACATTTCGATGTTAAACTTAAGTTGTTTAATTTAATTACATACATCCTCTTTTATATGTTGTGTTTCATATCATTTGGAAGCTTGTTTCACGAAGGATATTTTAATAATATTTATGCCATCGATAGAACACCTCTTCAGGTCGCGCTTCTTATTAATTATTATTCAAGATATCGACAACCTCTTATCCCCTCTCAACTTAAGTCATAAACAACAGACCTTTTTCTAGACTAGTGTTCTATTGACCAAAATTATCGTTATTCTGCTTAGAACCATAGTAAGATACACATCTTACCCGCCGTGCTGTTCAAGTACCGGCCGTCATGCACGTGCCCTTACATCACCGCGACTAGAAGGTAATCTGTATTGTTCAATATATATTATTATTTTAAGCTAATTTAATTGATTTCTTCGTCCGTCTGCCAAGCATCGCTTTCCATATTTGTCCAAGTATATCTTCGCAGACCATGTGGCCGGCCATCTTCGCAATTAAAGGTAACTCTGTATTTATATTAATTCACATTTAATTTACTGCCTAATTTAACGTTCGTTTCAGTATATTTTGTGTTAATTTTCAATTACTTATTTACCGCTCCTCGTGTATATATCACTTTTATTCAATTACTGTTAAATATACCAAGTTCAATTTCTTTCTTATGTATATAATAAATACAAACTTTAAGGACAACGCTCCTGTGTTTTATTTAGTTAGAAAGTTGTAATATATTTATTTAATTTAACCATTATCATACACGGCTTGAACCTTTGATGATACTTCACCAGCACCACAATTATTTTATTTTAGAATAATTTCATTATCGTTATCATTAACCGTTATCGCACACGTTATGGACCTTTGATGATACTTCACCAGGACCACAATTATTTTATTATACAATAATTTTATTATTATTAGCACAGCAGCCGAAGCCAGAAACGTGAAAAGCCAGCGTTTGTAATACTATGTATCGGAAATTTCTTGCCAAATTCGTAATTTGAGATCTTCGAGATTTTCTGGTCTATTAACGTAACCCCGACTTTTTAAATACCGTCACAAAAAAATCAAGTGGTACCAAGTCCGGTAACCTTACAGGCCATCCGGTAGTTTCTCGTCGGCCGATCCATTGGTTTGGGAAAGTAGTGTTAAGAAAATTCCTAACGTTAATGGCATAGTGTGCTGATGCATTATCTTGCTGGAACCGAATTTTCTAATTTTGATTAAGTTGAGAGATGATATTTTCTCCCAATAGTTCATGCATATTTATCTGCTCTCAAGTTGCCATCAATGAAAAAAGGTCCTACAATATTGTTGCTACCAAATCTCATCCAAACATTAATTTTTGGGGATACTGTGTATGAACCGGGTCCGTCCAGTAAGGATTTGTATCGAGCCAGTATCTACAGTTGTGTCTGTTAGTATGACCATTTAAACAAAATGTTGTTTCATCAGTGAAAATTATATTTGAAACAAAATTTGGATTGGTATTCATTTTTTCGATTATAACTTCGCAAAATTCAGTTTTAAGATCAAAGTCATCTTCACTTAATTCTTGCAGTAATTGTATTTTGTAAGGATAAACATGTTTTTTTATTATTTTTTCAACTCACCGTCTACACACCTTATGATTTAAAGCTAATTGTTGGACAGAAACCTTACTATTGTCTATTACATCAATAAAGACATTCAATAAATTTTCGTCATTAATTATTGTTTTTTGTCTTCCAAATTTTGGACGATTGTTAATGCTGCCTGTATCCACGTACCTTTTCGCCGTTTTTGAAACTGTTGATTTATTTATGTTTCTATTTAGATATACTTTATTAAACAATCGATGAAATTTAGCACAAGTGTCGCCGTATCCAACCATTGCTGTTATTAGAATTCTTTGCTACCTGACCCGCTCAGGTGCAGTTCTGACTTAATGAAGATGGTCGGTATGATGTCGAAATCTGTAGTCGTAACGCACAATTTAAGGGAGCTTCTATTTATAGTGTATGCATTTAGTCGGTGGAGACGGGTGTAGATCGACTCAAACAGATGAAAGGTAGCGCCACTTAGTTTTGTGTATGGAGGCTCGAAACTGAAAACTAAGAAAAGGGTTTGCGCGTTCATAGGCACATGCGCTAACAGACTACTAAATTGTACCAAAACGACAAACTAAACTAAAGGAAAGGGTACCTAAATACATAAGATAAAACAATCGGAAATAGTTAATTCGTGTATTGAGAGAACAGCAAAAAAAAATTAACAGTAAGTAGTTAACAACTAAATAACAAGCGATTCTCAAGTCGCAAATAATAATATATAAAAGTTAAGTTATGAAAAATTGACACTAGGATATGAACACCCGGTATATCAGATCAATAAATTATTAAACATATTACCAGAAAAAATAGAAATTACATTGGAGTTTATACAATATCAACTTGAAACATCAAAATCAGTTAAATTAAATTAATCAGCAAAATTTTAAACAATTAGTTAATTAATCGATTTCAATTAGCCTTAACCTAGAATGGAAATTCGTAGTTCGACGGCAGATCTGTTCTTGAATCTTACATTTGGTATTACACACACAGTATATATTACGAGAATAGTAATATAATTCAATAAAAATTACAATTTAAAGTCATAGTAAAAAAAAAACATTGTAAAATATATAACTCTAGTGTCTCACAAGGTTTTTTTAAAAAATATAGAAATACAATAAGAAAAGTTAAGTAGTCCTCTTAGTAATTGTGGGAAATCAACTAATTAATCAACAATTAAAAAAAAATTCTAAATTATTATTACGTGAAAGCAGCCAAATATAATTAATTTAATTCAAGATGATTTAAAAATGTACGTGAATTTATTTTATAAATGTTTAAGTAACACGTATATGAACGTTAATTATTTGGACAAATGAACAATAATAAAATAAATTCTTTTACAAATTACGTGTATCTCGTAAAAAAAACAATTTAAAGGAAATCCAGATGCATATACAAATATAACTAAGTGTATATGCTGTTTTAATTAGCATTAAAATTCGAAATCGTAATTATAGCAAATAAAATATCTGCGAAGATTTTCACTGCACTTAAAAAAGGTGTAGTACAAAAAATACCTCATCGTAAGACGACATAAGTAATCCACAAAAACAGCGATTTTGACCCAAATGATCGGCAAAAACGAGATGGCCTTGACTTTCTAGTTACGTTGGATCCTTGGTTAATTTCGATTTTCTCCTAGATTACGAAATATTTTAACTCCCAACAAATGGACAGACAAAAGAATAGATCAAAACCTATAAACGTCTGAATTATCTCAGAACAAAAGAACGTCCAAATACTCGATACGGTAATGAGCTTTCTTTCTTAATTTTCTCTCTACGCCCTAGCTTTAACCCTCAACTGCGTTAATTTCTAAAACACTTAGAGCTGGTATGAAACATATTTCGATTAAGTTCACCAAGATATGGATCTTTCTCAGAGGACGTTCAAATAGAAGTCCTTGTCAAAAACCGAAGCGAAGTGGCGGGTAGGAGATACACACCATCTAATCTGGGATTGGCGCGGCCGATATCAGAAGAATATTATGTACTGAATTCATATGTAAACTTAAATACAGACCGGTATAACTCTATCCACGCTAAACTTTTAAACAAAGAATAATTACTGTAACATCTTCCTCTTTCAGTTAAATACATCTTAATTCCATATGATAATTGAAACAAATCTAAGACCCACATATGGACGTTAACGGTTGTCAAGCGTAATTAAATACTTGATCCGTCATCCGTACTTTCATAGCCAACTAAACGAAAAATGCATTTACCTCAAAAAAAATCGAAACACTTTTTAAAACAATTTTGGAAAAGACATGCTATATTTACATCACTGAATTCCAAAAGAAAGATTTTTCCAACGATGCCAAATTCATGCACTGTTGCCATTTAAAAAAAAGTCAAGTAAGCCCTTGATTTCAAAAATCCATAACAAAAAATGAAAATATATCCAAAGAATTGCAAGCATTTCCTTATATCCGTATACAAAATTTCACTTGGATATCTCGGACCGTTCTCAAGATATTTGACCGCTTGCATACATAATAGCGACCCTGAATAAGCAAGTGCATAATACTATACAGGCTGATTCATTTTCGGCCCTCACCATGGGGATCTCGCTTATTATTGGAGATAGAGTATAGGTTTAAATTTGGCAAAGTTGTTAAATTTTGTGTTTGTTATAAATCCGTAAAGAAAATAGACCTGTGACAAATGACCTTCGTTATTAAAAAAAAAACGAGAAAACCCCCTTTTCTTCTTTTACCTGTAGCACCGACATTTGGCCTTGTAGAGAAAAAATAAAAACACATCCTTGTGGCCATTTCTAAACCTCTATCCAGTGGTGTACTCTAAATTTTTATACGACGTTTCGTTACTTTCTGGTCATCATCGACTATCTAATTTCATGTAGGCGCCATATTGGATTTAGACATCTTCAGAAAGAGTTTTATTTTCTGATTTCAACCATGTACCACATGCTGACTAAAGTTTTTGACATTAGGCTTTATTTGAAAGAATATATTATAAGATTAAATAAGGTAGCCATGGAATTTCAATCTGTCAAACATTTCATTTATTGTCCATTAATAATACAAAAATGTCATACACTAACGAAGAGAAACGAGATATAGTAAGTATTTTTTATTCTTCGAAACAAAATTCAACAGTAGCGAGTACAAGATAACAAAAACATTAATAAAAATACATAGAAAAGAAAACAATAAACAATTACAGTAAATGTTCAATTATCTGGCCATCTTCGGTAATGCACAATTGGGCACGCCTTCTGGCATTTTGTACTGCCCTTTGTATAGTTCTTCTAGGAACTGCATCGAAGGCATTCTGAAGTCTGTCTCGTAATTCTTCAATGTTTTGTGGCGCATCTACTTTATAAATATTATTTTTAACATATCCCCATAAAAAAAAATCTAGCGGACTTAAATCAGGTGATCTCGCAGGCCATTCAACAACTCCCCTATTTCCAATCCAACGGTTTGCAAACTCTTGATTTAAGAAATTTCTAACAACAGCTGTATTGTGTGCTGGTGCGCCATCTTGTTGCCACCATAAATATTGTAATTGATTTAATGGGATATTGTCGTCAAGATAGTCAGATACGTATGTACGCAAAATGTTTAAATATCTTTCTCCATTTAAATGTTCATCATACATAACTGGTCCTAAGAGACGATTTGCCAAAATACCCATCCAAACGTTTATTCCAAATCGATGTTGTGGTCTTCTAGCCCTGTTTTGTTGGGGATTTTGTACTGCCCAATAGTGCTCCGTATTTCTGTTGAACATTACAGAATTTGTAAATTTTGTTTCATCTGACCAGATGATTTTGCTTAAAAAATTTTCGTCATTTTCTATCCTCCCCATTAACCAATTACAATATTCTAGCCTTCTCAAATTATCTCCAGGCAGTAAAGAGTGACTAACATGGATCCTGTATGGTTTAAACCTACTTTTATGTAAAGTTCTCCAAACTCTGGACTGGCACAAATTTAATTCTGACGCTACTTCGCGTGTAGAAATTGATGGATTATTATTTATCTATAAAAATACAAGATTAACATGAAATTTGAAAACACGCTTTTAATTTACCATTTGTAAAATATCTTGTCGATTTTCATTTAAATTCCTGTTGTCTTGACCATTACGCGGCTTAGTAAACGATCCATTCTCGACCAAATTTCTGTCGAGATCTAGAAAAATGGTACGATGAGGCTGTTGTCGTTCTGGATATAATTGTAGATATCTTGTACTCGCTACTGTTGAATTTCGGTTCGAAGAATAAAAAATACTTATCATATCTCGTTTCTCTTCGTTAGTGTATGACATTTTGGCATTATTAATGAACAATAAATGAAATGTTTGACAGATTGAAATTCCATGGCTACCTTATTTAATCTTATAATTTATTCTTTCAAATAAAACCTAATGTCAAAAACTTTAGTCAGCATATTGTACATGGTTGAAATCAGAAAAAAAAAACTCTTTCTGAAGATGTCTAAATCCAATATGGCGCCTATAAGAAATTAGATAGTTGATGATGGCCAGAAAGAAACGAAACGTCGTATAAAAATTTAGAGTACATCACTGGATAGAGGTTTAGAAATGGCCACAAGGATGTGTTTTGATTTTTTCTCTACAAGGCCAAATGCCGGTGCTACAGGTAAAAGAAGAAAATGGGGTTTTCGCGTTTTTTTTTTAAATAACGAAGGTCATTTGTCACAGGTCTATTTTCTTTAAGGATTTATAACAAACACAAAATTTAACAACTTTGCCAAATTTAAACCTATACTCTATCTCCAATAATAAGCGAGATCCCCATGGTGAGGGCCGAAAATGAATCAGCCTGTATACAGTGCATTCGTAAAGTACCGGATGAATTCAATAAACATTAAAAGGGCAAAAATCTGCAAAAATCGATATGACGTCATATTTTTTTTTATGTAAACATTCATTTTTTTTATTACAGAATTATAAAGGGCAGATTTTTTACATACGACAAGATAATTTTGGATGATGTTTACATAAGGAAATTTTGAAGTAATATTATCGTAAACATTAAAAATGAAAACATAATCATCCAAATTAAATGTTCGAATTGAGCACCATTACCCTAAACACCCTAAACACCCTAAACAATCAGACAATCACCAAGGCGATTAAGGAATTCTTTTTGAACATTGTCGATGACATCTGCGCTAATGTTTCTAATTTCCTGGCGGGATTCGTGCTTTTAAATCTTCTAAAGATGACTACGCTTTACCTGTTCGCACTTATTTGGATGAAATTTTTCCAAATCATTGGATAGGTAATAGAGGGTTAATAGAGGTAATAGATTGGCCACCCAGATCACCAGATTTATCTCCTTTCGATTATTTCTTGTGAAGATACTTAAAAAGTAAAGTATACGTGACTCGACCAGAGGTGATAGAATTATCATCGATTTGATAGTCTATTCTGCGACTTTGTTTTTGTATCTTAACCAATAAAATTAATCAAAAATGTACCATATGACACGTGAATTATATTCTCAGTGGAATAGGGCTCTCTCACGTCATTTTTGTCTTAAATCAGATATTGTTTATATAAAAACAGATTGCATAATACGCGTAGAACAAAAAAAAAAATTTCTATCCCATCGGGGTATTTTGCAGTAAACTAGTCAGTTGTATATTTGTTTAGGTCACTTACTTTGCCTCGCCTGTTTTTAACACATTAGCGTCGAATCATCCTCACGATGACAAATTACAATATATGGCGTTTCTTTACCACCGCAGTGAACATCATAGTAACATAGCAGTGCATAATAAGAACAAAACTCATCCAAGCATGTAAACAAATTCGCATGCCTTTACTTATCACGTGTTTGCACGGGCGGAATCTAATCGAACAGAATTCCATTTCCCCCATGCCTTCGATGTATGTATTCTACATGCATACACACACACATTCATGTCTCAATATATGTATGTCTGATTGCGAGTGTGTATTAGGAAACCGGTGACCGTGTCCGCACAGCAGCTGTTTCTGACGTCACCTCGGCGACGACAGCTGGTTCTAGGTAACCCCGAGAATAACCTCAACACCGCTAGCACCGTATCTATACTATCAATAGTGGCGGCTCGTGGCTAAACGGAAAGGAAAAAAATTAAACACAAATTTGAATTTAATCTCATTCATTTTAATAAAATTCTACTGTAAATGAAATTAAGAATGCAAAATAAGTTTGTTATGTTGCGCTATTTATGTGGCATGTCTAGAAAATCGTGCGAAAGTGGTCGTGCACCCATTAAGGCAAGCCGCCACTGACTATCAATGCGAGGAAATTACGCGTCTGATCTGATCGCAGGTGAGCCTCGATCCAAAATCCATATAGGCACCTATTAGGTATCTCTTCGTTCGTAGGACTCCCGTTTAATTTGTGAACAGGGTGGGTGATCTATTAAGGGGAGATGTAAGGGCATAGACGAGGAATAACTGAGGGATCTTTTCGTATTGTTTCATATATTAACATTTTTGGGACTGACAGTAAATAGCAGAAACGAATTAAGTAATATTTTTAGGATAACAAGCCATTATACATCACATACGATGTCGCAAAAATTCAGAATATTTGTATTTTGAATATGTGTCTTTCGACTCTCATTTGTCACAAGCAAATACAACACATACCTTTCTACAGTAATTTTTTTGTGGTATGTGTATAATGGGTCTCTATCTTAAACCTCACACTTGTCAGAACCCCAGAACTGATTGTAGTGTATGTAAAATATTTATTATTTAAGATATGCATGGCTTTGTTACCACACTTCCACGCCGTAAGAGGGTAGAAATTTTGATTTGATTTTCACTTCCTCAACATTTAAGGATGACTGAAGAGAATATTGATGTATAAAAATATTACGAGCCACATTTTGAAGATGCCAGATGTCAGATTTGAATGTTGGAAATGCAAATTATTACTCCATAGCTATATGAGTGTTTAGATAATTTCTTAGCCGTTTATTAAATATAAAAATTGATAAATTATTGGAGTTTTTCGGTAATAATTAGCATTTCCAACATTCAAATCTGACATCTGCTCTCAAAATACTGACATCTGCTTTCAATAACTCACATCTACTTTCAAAATAGGCATCTGCTTTCTAATCTGACGTTTGCTTTCATAACTGACACCTTCTTTCAAAACAGACATCTGCTTTCTTTAACTGACATTTGCTTTCACTAACTGACATCTGCTATCAAAACTGACATGAGCTTTCAAAACTGACTTCTGCTTTCAACTTGACATCTACATTCAATAACTGACATCTGATTCATTAACACTGTTACTTTATAATGCATTTCTAAATAGCTTGAACCTGGGTTTATTGTGGCTTAGTGGTAAAAGCGACAGCCCGGCAAGCTGTAGACGAGGGTTCGAGTCCCAACGTAGACCATATTTTTCAAATAAAAAAATTTCGTATGATTTGCTTTGTAATTTGTAGACAGCAATGTTTACATCCCCACTTACTCTGCAATTACATACATTCTAATTTGATATTTGTAAATATTTCATATAAAAGCCGAAAAACTCCAATAATTTATCAATTGTTATATATATATATATATATATATGGAAAGGATAATCGTTTTTTGAGGAATCCAGCAAAATTAAAATCTATTACTTAAGTCAGTTCATTATTTTTTTATCCCAATATTTATATTATATATATATATATATATATATATATATATATATATATAATTTAAAAGAAATTATCCACCGTAATATATTAAATAAAATAAATTAAAAGCGGGCAAGCGGTCTGTCAATTAAAAACTCATTTATAAATTATCCCTATATTTCGCAACAACTTTGTTGCTTCTATCGGAGATAAAAATATAGAGTTTAAAAAATAATAAAAGTGACGTACAAGGACAATAAAATTGATTAGATTTTTAAAAGTCTAATCAATTTTATTATTCGATTTTATATTTTGAAATATAACACAAGCTGTTTTTTCTTTATTAACAGAAAGTCTGTTAGCTTCAAACCATAGACATAAATTGTCATATGTAAGGTCAGTTAAATGACATAGCTCATTTATCGTGTTTCCCGTAATAACTACGCTTACATCGTCGGCGTAATTAATGACTGTACAGTTAATTCCCCCAAGGCATGAAGAGATGTCATTAATAAAGACTAAAAGTAGTGTTGGGCCAAGGATTGAACCCTGTGGAACTCCGATATCAGTACTTACATCCTCAGATGTATTGCCTGCACAGCGTACTTTTTGTGTTCGATTACTTAAATATGATCGAAGCCAGTCGTGAGCAATCCCTCTAATGCCCATCCTTTCCAACTTGTACAACAGGTATTTATGATTAACACAGTCAAATGCCTTAGATAGATCAATAAACAACCCCAATGTAGGCTTACGACTGTTGTTATCAATAGAGTTTATGTCACCTTTCTTATAAAAAGGATGTACAAGAGACTTTTTTTTAGTTTTGAAGGAAATATTCCCTTCTGGAAAGATAAATTGATTATATGGCACAAAGGTGCGGCAACATGTTCTATACAATATTTCAACAAAAATTAAGATATATTGTTTCCATCAGGTGTATTTGATGAATTTAAGCCTCTCACACACTCAATAACATCTAAGCTTGTCACCGGAGATAGAAAAAAAGTTGACGAGAAATTATTTAAATATTTCCTAATATTTGACAAGTTTTTATTACTAGAAAACTTAGTAGTAATAATATTAGAATTAACTGTAGAGAAATAGTTATTAAATGTTGTTCATACATCCACTTCTTTTGCAAAATTATGGGGTAGAACAACAGTTTTATTGTTACAGGTATTCTAATGTATGAATTGCCACATAGCTTTCATCTTATTTTTTGAATTATGGACATAGTTTTTGTTATGATTTATTTTGTATTATTCAACATAATACTTGTAATACTTTTCGAAATTCTTGAATTAATTTTTAAATATTTCATATTTGGTTGATATTTTCTTAAGAAATAACAACTTCTCATGTAGTCGCAATACTTCTGGTGATATCCAGGATTTATTTTTAATCCTAGGACTACCAGAAAAACGGCCTATCGCTACTTACCGCGCGTATTACTATATGCTGGGTTTGGGCTAATATTCGGCGATTATTTTGAATTGAATATAACGTAAGCATTACTATATTTGACTTTATTTTATTCAACATAAGAAAAGACCATTAGAATAACCCGAAGCAGTAATAATAATAAGACATAAATATTGCAAAATAAATATATAAATGACTTACATAAAAGTAAAAGTGGGTTAAACACATTTCTTACATATAACTACTGAGTGTTCACCGCATACATTGGTTTTACAACGTGCACAAGTTGTTCTTGTTTTTCTGTCTTTTGAATATGGACAAACATCACATCTTTTCTTTCTTGGAATCTCAGAACTAGTAGATGCTTCAGCTTCTTCTTCTGCTTCTGGTTTTTCGTGGTCCTTATATTCTGCTAGCTCCTTTCCTAGCTCAATTAGAAATTTTCTTCTCTTTTTCAAATCAAAAGCTGAATTGGGTTTCAAGACCTTCCATAGTATGTATGCGTTCATGGCGCTGATATCTATCATGTTATAAAAAACTGCAAGAGACCATCTCTTCGTCATCCTTTTCACGATGTATGATCGTGTCATTTTGTCCATGTTGTCTACGCCACCTTTTGTTTTAATGTAGTCCAGGATTACCTGAGGTTTCTTTTTTTGGCCATTATCAACATTTTTCTCACTGTGCAGAATACTCAGCGACGTTACAAGCTTGCGTTTCTTTGGGCAATACGAAATAATCATCGCATCGTCTGTAAATCCAAACCGTGTGGTAAACACTTGACGATTTTTTAGATCAACAAATGCAGATGGCAATTCAGGCTTATTTTTACGGATCGTACCAACTAATGTTAGTTTTTTTGATAACAAATACTTTACAAGATTGTACGAAGTAAAGAAATTGTCGCAGGTGACATTCCTTCCAGAATTTTCAATTTCTTCTACTAACTGTTTTACAACCTTTTCGCCTTGATTTCTTGCCTCTTTCCTCTCCCTGCTTTCCAAGATAAATTTCCAGTTTCCATGCATAGGTTGTTACACTATCACAAATGACCCAAAATTTTATTCCATATCGTCCAGGTTTTGATGGAATATATTGTCTAAAGGGACATCTGCCTCTGTAAGTTACAAGCTGTTCATCAACAGTCATACACCAATTTGGTACATACGCATCTCGCAAATAAGTATTCCATAACTCAAGCCATTCCCATATTGGTGCTATTTTGTCGACACTCCTTTTTCTTCGTCTTTCCGCCGCATCGTCGAATCTAAGTACACGAAGTATATTTTGAAATCTATTTCGAACGATAACAGTACCAAAGATTTTTCGACCATTGTTTTTGCTCCAAAGTTGTGTTGCATCCTCGTTACAAGATTTGTATACACCTATTAGTATCAAAACTCTTAAAATTAAATTTCTTCAATTCTTGCACATCCATTTTTATCCAATTTTTGCCGAAAACAATCTCTCCTTCTTCATTCGTCCACTTTAGGATAATTTCAAGGAGAGGTTTATGAAAATAAATCAAAAAAGAAGAAGCAGGTGTATCGATCTCGCGATTTCCAAAACGTGTTGGGCCTGAACGTTCTCGTGAAATATTGTGTCGTGGTTGTCTTTCGTGATGAGGTAAAATAGGATCTTGGTACCAAACAACTTGTTTGTTCTTTAATATATAAGAATTCGCTCCAGCCGGATTTCTGTTGTGGCTCTCAGCAGATTCTTAGCTGTCTTATTCTTTTGCTGTGTTTGTATCACCTCCATCGATGAGGCCTTCGACTGCATCTACCTCTCCATCGTCGTCTGAAGCTTCATATCCGCTATTGTATTCAACGTCACTCATTTCGGCTACTATCGCCCCTAACTGTTGTTATGTAAGGTATTCCTTATTTCTATTTTTACGATCCATTTTCCGTAATGAGTAAAACGCAAAGTAGCAAATAGCCGAAATAAAAGATTCAGAAATAACTACCTGACAATTGATAAAAAATGATGCTAAAATATCAAATCGCACATCACAACTGAATAAAATATAAATTTTGTCTTATTCACAGTAACAAAGTTCACTACATAGATCCGGCAAGCACAAACACGTAAAATCCGCATAATAAAGGGATTTCCCCTTTCTGTATAAATCGGGGAATGCCAAGAAAGGTTATCAGCAGCGGGGAAGTCCGGAATTTATAAGCAAACCACTATCATTGTAAAACACACTCGCTTTACCTACATTTATACAGTAAACGACATATGAGTCCAACAGACCCGGTTGGTAAATCGCGAAAGTATTTTTATACTGCCAAAACTATTCTTTCTAAAATAATTTTTTTTTCAAAATTTTAACGCTATAACTCGTACTTAAAAGTCTATTAATACCAGTAAATTAGCCCAATCATAAGTACGATAAAACGGTGGTTAGAAATCGTTTCGAGTCCATTGGACTCGCTCGGTAGTCCTAGGGTTAATATAACGTTTGGCATATGGAAAGCATATATGCAAATAGTAAAGAAAAGTGCCAACATATTTTGAAACAATATACGTTTTTCTTTTCCACTGTAACTTATAAATTTTCTTTTCTACGGAAACGTTCATAATAAACTTGTTTTTTTTTTTAATGTGGGAGATTTTCGTTTACATACCATCTCTTGTATTCGGACTTTTTGCTTTCTTAGTGGGTTCGTTAGCGTAAGTATGTTCTCCGCGTGACGTATAACCCATACGGCAAACAGTCCTTAAAACGCGGTAGCGCCCTTTTTTAATTTTAGTCAATTTATCAAAGTTTCGACAAGAATCGTACGACCATCTTCACTGATATCTACGCCGTTGGCACTGACTAGCTGTCTGGTAAATTTTAAGATCATCTCGCTCACTCAAGGTAAGTCCGCGGAGAGTTGGATTGGTCAAATTTAATTAAAGCCAGTTTCGTGAACTTCTGTTGTTTGTACGCTGTACAGGTTACATTTGTTCTCTGCCTTAACAATAGATTTAGATAATTAAGGCAAGCGTTCTATTGTTCTGCTGGCTGTAAATGCCAGAAATTACAAATGCTACCTTCATGTCATCTCGCAGCTACAATCGCAGAACATATAAAAATGTCATGTTTAGATACACGAACAAGCGATACGCAAGATAACCACAGTACATTACATTCGTATTTACCCAATATCGATTCCACTCTACGATGCCTCCATTAAAATGATTTCGCACAATCGCGCTGAACAAACAGTTCTCGAGAGTTGCTTTTTGGCGGTTCGCCGACGAATTATCCGAAAAACAAGAGTGTTGGTGTACATCAGTATGCGAAAACGGGATAAGGTGTGATAAGAGCGAATGTAATCCGGGTCTGTTTTCCGTAAAGAATCCGTCACGAATATGCTGTCGAATATGTACCCGACCGATAAAAAATCAATACTCATTAAAATGTCAATGTGCGGGCAAACAACCCAATTACAGATTGCAAAGTGGACCGACAAAAAATTAGAACAACAACCCGACAAGGATAAAGTAAATATTTTGCTATCAAGTCCTGGCATCGGCGTCTTTTGATGATAAATGCCGGGGAACAATTATTCGGCAACGTTCAATCAGTGCTAAAGAGGGAATAAATACGAGAGAAAGGGATCAAATATAACAGCGGCGTAGGTCAGAAATGCAGTGATGAATTTTATAATCTTGAGTTCAATGAAATATAACAAAAACTTTGAAAGAAGATGTCAAAAGATAATTACATATAATCGGGTTTTTAAAATAAACAACTACTTTTTGTGACAAAGGCAGGGAAAAAATAAATCCGTATAGATTTTGAATGAAAAATTTAATCTCTATTCATACAATCTATCCAATATTACATCAAGTTACAATTTCTATAACATGAAGGGAAATATTCCATTTTATCTTTATGTCCTAATTCTTAATGTGTACTATGTTACCAAAAAAAAAAAACGAATCGCCCAATAAGACACATTTTTACTCTGCTGACAATAATAAATTTTCATTGAAAAACTCATACACTTTATATATAAAGAAAATTTAATAATAAGTTTCCACTCCACGTACAACAATACATTCTGCTATTCATCTAGACATAACGTGTGTTCATTTGAAAAGTCAATCTAGATTACTTTGAAATTTTGATAGAATAAGACGCAAATATATTAGTATGTGTTTGTTGTTCCGTAAACGTAAATCCAATTGACATTTGATAATGTCAATCACAAATATCAGATAGTGTATAAAATAATCGTGCGTCGATTCTGGCTTAAATAAATTGCTTCTCAGTTTTAAAATGGCTTTCACTTTAGAACATAAATTTTTTTTAGTCCAGGCTTATTTTCGAAGTGGTAATAAAATTGATGGTTTATGGGTTTATTCAGTTCAAGATTGCATGGTAGAATTTCATGTTGAGTTTCCACATTTTGTAATAGATTATATACAATTTAAGAATACTTTGGATAGAACTTTAAAACTTTTTTCTGAAACTGGTAGTCTCTTAAGAAAATCAGGCAGCGGAGCAGTTAAGAAACGTACACCTCAAATTGTCAATCGTGTTGAAGAAATAATGGAAAATGAACTACAAACATCTGTTCGACATTTGAGTCAACAAATAAACCTTTTGGTACAACTCACAAGTTATTAAAAAAAGATATGCAACTTTATCCATACTGTGTCACAGCAGTACAAGAATTGTTAGAAATTGATTACCCACGTAGACTACAGTTTTGTAATTGGTTTGTAAATATGAACAATAATGGAGAACTTTCGCAAAGAGTCATCTTTACTGATGAAGCATGGTTTTATAAAACGTACGGTACCTTTGGGCAGTTAACGTTCCCTGAAAAAATATTGGTCCAATGATTTGCCTTTGGCTTATCGCTGCTCAAACACCAATTTTCTCTGGATGTAGCGATTCTTCATTAATTACGTGTGGATTTTCACTACTCCAAATTCTTGTATTTTGTGAATTTAGGTATCCCGTTTTATAAAACCATGCTTCATCAGTAAAGATGACTCTTTGCGAAAGTTCTCCATTATTGTTCATATTTACAAACCAATTACAAAACTGTAGTCTACGTGGGTAATCAATTTCCAACAATTCTTGTACTGCTGTGACACGGTATGGATAAAGTTGCATATCTTTTTTTAATAACTTGTGAGTTGTACCAACAGAAAGGTTTATTTGTTGACTCAAATGTCGAACAGATGTTTGTGGTTCATTTTCCTTTATTTCTTCAACACGATTGACAACTTGAGGTGTACGTTTCTTAACTGCTCCGCTGCCTGATTTTCTTAAGAGACTACCAGTTTCAGAAAAATGTTTTGAAGTTCTATCCAAAGTATTCTTAAATTGTATATAATCTATTACAAAATGTGGAAACTCAACTTGAAATACTACCATGCAATCTTGAACTCAATAAACCCATAAACCATCAATTTTATTACCACTTCGAAAATAAGCCTGGACTAAAAAAATTTTATGTTCTAAAGTGAAAGCCATTTTAAAACTGAGAAGCAATTTATTTAAACCAGAATCGACGCACGATTATTTTATGCACTAACTGATAAGTGTAAGGGTTTGACCTAAAGCCATTATAATACACATAGCTGCACCTATTCTGAAGATAACTATGAAATAATCTAATTAAAGCATTAGAGAGACGAAACACACTTAATTTCTGGAGCAATATAATCTAAATGTTGTACTGTTTCTGTGTTAAAAATAATAAAAGAGTAGTAAAAAAACAATAAATCTTTGTGTTTTTGCCGAGCTTTAACGAAAAAATACGTTCTTCTTCTCTTTATTTTATGTCAGTTAATTTGGTTATTCAATTGTAACTCTCTATAGTTGTAAATTTGTGTATTAAAATGCCAAGAGTTCGAAGACAACTAAATTATCGCCAGCACAGCGACTTTGAAATGGCTCATATCGTTGGACTACATAAGGCGGTTATTGCATTTCGTGAAATCTCTACGTGGATGCAAAGAAACATTGTTATAGTTATTATCAGTTGGAGAGATTGGAATCAAAAGGTAGGTAATATCGCAGAAGAGGCTTTGAATAACCTAGAAGAACCACGGAACGGAAAATACGCGATAAAGGTTAGTTGCTCTAAGCTATCGGCATAATATCTCAAGGTCTGTTGAAAAAGTTTTTCTTGGCAGGGATAGACCATAGAATGACAATGCGTCCTATATGTCGCTGTGTTCGCTGTGTGTTTGTGTTGATATCCTATCGTTCAAGATTAATACTGGCTCGCAATATACGGCATTGTGTTGTACGGACAGATTGGGATGAAGAAAAAAAAATATCGTTTTTTCAGAAGAATATCGTTTTTTGTTTGTGGGGCCATGAGGACCGTAGACGAAGTCCGACGACGAAGAGGAGAAAGCCAGTTGGTGAATCTTCTGTAAAACGTGAGACTGCACTTAGAAGAGCATTGCTGGTGTAAGTTGCAATTAGCATAGGAAGTAGGACTTCTTAAGTATTATTTCAAGGCCATTGAAATGTTTTAGACACGTTTACGGAGGTTTCACCTTACCATATATAGAAGGGTTAGATAACGCCACATTCCAGAAAGTCGATGCCCTTTTTCATTCCTGCAAGAGACCAACATCAATATTCTCAATTGGTCTGTGCAGTCCTCAGACATGACTGGACTATGATAAGTCGAAGTATTGGGATGCTTCCTAAACCTCCAATGAATTTACAATACCTATACGAGGAAACATAAACATCTAAAACCCCAGTGCGTTTTAGTTATGAGATTTCACGTAAACGACACATAACTAACTCTTAAATAATATTCCCTGCTAACAGTTTATATGGCAGGAACAAATTCATAGTGCGCTACTGTATTGTCCCCTGGTCCTAGTCATAGCTTCGTTTCCGAGACGGACTTATTAGAAGCCGGGTTTATTTGTGGAATAAATAACACATTCGGTAACAATATAAAATATCGTTTAATTAAATAAATAACAATAAAATTACAAGTTACGATGTTCACTTGTATAACAACGTTACGATCAAATACACAAGACTGACAAAACTCCTCAGTCTTTAGCATATATATCATCTCTACTTACTACTAATCTAGTTTAATGTGACCTGGTTACATACTTAAACTAAAATGTTGAAAGATGCCGAAAATAAAAAAGGACGCGTTGCGCTAAATAAGTATTACATTGAATTTGTGGAAATAGGTGTCACTACACTACCATAATCAAAGAAAACTGTTAACATGACATTGATTTATTAACGACTTTGACATAGTTTTTTCGACCTTGCTTCATCTTCGGCACGATATTTTTTGTTTTTCAGGCATAATAAGCGTAGATTCAGGTATGATAGCCCGTAATGTTGTTTCTAATGAAAAACTGATAGTTAAAAATCATGTCTGTACAAACGCTAAACCGTCGTTTTTCTGGCGAAAAAAATGAGCCTAAATGGTTTTTCGAAATTGCCAGGATGTCAACCCACGATTTTTGAATGATATTGAATAATTTTGTTTCTTCAGTTAATGTAGTAGGTCGTCCAGATCGTATCTTGTACCCTTCCTACACTCTTGTTCTTGACATAAATTCGTCAGCGAAACCTTTTCCTACATTTTCTACGTATTCGTGATAGAAATTTCATTCCGCAAACAAAATTTTATAAAAATTTGTTAATCAACAGAATCAGACATAAAAATCGTAGGAAAAAATTTTTTCGTAACAGAAAAATAATCGATTCTTTACTCATTAACAAGAATAATGACATTAAATTTGGTACATAAATCAAAAACAGTGATACCAACCTAAACAAAGCCAATTGAATTAACCCGCGCGGTTTAAACGAACCAAATTATATACTTTTTTATCACAATAGACTCTACGGTGTAATTATTTAAAATTTTCCGCTGTCAAGTGGAACTAATATAAACAGTATGTTTGTAATTAGATTTTAATTTACAGACGTCATTAATAGACAGATGAAACGAAATGAAATACTTGTTAATATTCATTACGTAAATACAAACTTAAAACTTTTGCTTAAAGAAGAAACACCTTATTTATAAATCTCAGTGAACAAATCTTATACTATCTGTTGCTATTTAGATTGACGAGTCGCTACTGATATGTGATGGGTGATGATGAATATGCGTGAAGCGACGTTCCGACGTGCATGCGTGTGTATAGACCGGCCATATGGCCTCTTCACCACTACTCAATTACGCAGTGATTCTCATAGCCATGCTCTCTCATCCGAAACCTCTTTCGGACCCTATTGTACAGCACCAATTCAACGATATTAAATAAGAATCTGACGTTATATATTATACTTATTTTCGAAATGATTCCGCATGCAATCTGCATAGGATATAAAGAGAATGTTTGCATATACATACGTCTGCTCGTTTTATTCAGAATTCATTTCTAAAGTATGTGACTAATTTAAATTAATTAAGAGCAACTTGAATATACTGCCTTGAAATTTCATTAATAAATTGCTTTTTTTTTAAGCGTATGGTAATTTCGATATTATACTATTCACAACCTTATATTGAAAGAGTTCATTTCTATCTGGCGACAGTTTTGTCGTTATTATTATACGGCGGAACTAAAAAATAATATATTACATTACTAGAGTGTATTCCAAAAAAAGAGACCCAAATTTCTGAACAGATCCCACGCCCTAATTACAACCTATACATTAATTTTATGCGGTAAATTTAAATTTGAAAATCTGTCTGTTATATAAAATCCGTAACAAATTAAACTGTATATGGATTGTTTAGGGATAAATTAACTCCTATATAAAAATGTCCATTTGCGGGAGATATTTTTGTCACTTTGACAGAGATAAAAACCTACATAGCTTTTTATCACCGATAAAAATGCTTCTTCCTCCGATAAAAATGCTTCTTCCTGTTACATATTTAGTAGCCCTGCATCACTTAATTTATTTTGGCAGCTGACAGGTAATAACTATTAAGTATCGTTGAACGTAAAATGTACGAGTCGGTTTGGGGAAATTTCAACAAATATCAAAAGATCAATACCCCAATACACAAGAAATACAAAATCGTCAATATGGAGACAATTTAAAAGTTTTATTCATGTCGTTAATTTATCTTGCCAAAAAACACTCGAGCTTTTCTTTCAATCGGATAAATTTCTTTTTAACTCAATATTTTTCCAATCAGTAATTTCGTTCGAAAAACTTACATTAGAAAAAATCGCTCGACCTTTCGGTCCCGCGATTTTTTCATGTAAGTTTTTCTCGTCAAATTACTGATTGGCAAAATAATTTCGTTACAAAGAGAAATTTATCCGATAAAAAAAAGCTCTTGTGTTTTTACTTATGGAAAAATGACACACTTCGCATACTGAGATTAATGAAAAAAACTTCACTTTTTTTGATAATTGGAGAAAAATAGTCTATTAAAAAAGAAGTTTATAATTTCATCTTGCCGCACAAAAGCGAGTGCGGCAAAAGGCCTTATGAAACGAGTTTTTTATACTATTTTTTCTATTTTGCATTTTTTACATTAATAAATTGGAATTATGTATTTAATTTGCAAGTTCACAGTTTTATTTTTATATAAAGCATGCAGTTGGTCACATTGATACTTGAAATGTTCAAATTTAAATCTTGCTATCCGCGAAGTATATTATATTACATATTATGTATTAATTTTCGTTAACATTACTTTATATTTTATTTAAAAATATAAACATGAGTGACATAGAAACTAATATATCTTGTTGTCAATTGTATACAATTACGTTGTTTGTGTAGAGTTATGTACGGTTGCGATCGTAATTTAAGGGACACTTATTTTTGTACATTGTAAAGTCTACTTCATGATAAAATGATATTTGCCAATTTATGAAATGTCACCAACGTCAGTTTGTAATTGAAATCAGACTTACAATGTAAAAATATGACGAATTTATGTGTTAAGACTTGTCCCTTATTTTTCGATCGTAATAGTACATATATCATATCTGTCAAATGTACTTAAATTCTTAAAATCAAATGACAGCAATGATATTTATTTCTGTGTTCGGACAACGCCAACATTGAAAAATGAAAAAAAGTGTATCGAAATTATGCTCGTTTCAATACTGTTTTGGGTGTCATAATAAGTTCATTCCGAACGCAAAATAGAAAAATATATTTAAATATCATCGAAAGAGTGTCTCCCTCTATGTATTCTCCTTGGTATGTATCGTAAATTCATTCTGACAGGTATTTTCGCAACTAACTTAAAACTTCAAACGCCCAACATTAGAGTAAAATCGCTTTTGGAAGACACCAATCTGCGCGAGCGAATCGCGCAACCTGAGTATTAACGCCCTCAAAAACATAGGTCGGGCTGGGTCTAAATTAGCACGCAATTTAAAATTCGAATTTTACGTAAAACGTTTTGTATTTTTATTTCGTGTGCAGCGGAAACAACATATTTCATTTATTATGTTCATTTGCCATGAAACATAATTTCATAAACACATTCTATTGTCTGAATGAATAATAACGTTAATATTTTATTTATTTTCAAGTGAGATTTTTAACAGAGATACAACCAACAATTTCTGGTTCAATTATTTATTTTCATTATAATTTAAACATTTACATATATCACAGTTTTTCTTCTTTTACCAAGATTTTATTCATTATATTTGTAAATTTATGAATATTCATTCGGAGTAAAAATAATTTGTTGTTTACAAGTCGTCTTTTATTACTACATAATTATACATAAATACCCTTAGTTACTAATGACATAAATACAAAGATAACTACACATATAAATAAGTTATATTTTTATTATTATTATTATTTTATTATAGTTTGTCATTGCTTGCAATATACGACAAAAATTACATTATGACAGTTTAAAGAGTAAAACATAATTTACCATTCATATTTCTTTTTTTGAAAAAATTGTACACGTTATGAATGATTTCCCGTGATTGTTCTGCTATTATTTGTCTTTTTTTCACTGGTATTTCAACATCTGCTGGATCACGACATCCAGATGTGGACGGTAAACTAGACATAATAATCTATAACAAATAAAGTACATGTTTCAACAAATCCTATTAAAAATTCATGAAAAATAATGTAATACCTACAGATATAAAGGCCTTCTATTCCAAATAGTTGTGAAAACAACTGATTTTGTAATAAAATAAACTCAAACAACTGATTTTGTAATAAAATTAACTCAAAGAACACGATCGACACCTTACGGACGCTAGAAGACAACTGGAGAATATTACAGTCAATGTTATTCGGCCTGTCTATACATGCAAGAACTATGTCTTTCTCTCTCGTTTGGGGTACACTTTTCTTTATAAGTTCCAAATTGGTTTCTGCGTCAGTGTCTTCCCAAATTGACACTACTCTATCATTAATAAAGAGAATTAAATGCGTAATCTGTCATTTGAGCCTAACCTAAAAATGATTTACAAAATCTCAGAGAAATATTCTAATTAAACGCTGGCAAAGAAAAGTACATATTACACGGCAGTGAACGCATATTAATTTCCTCGCGAGCATTCGACTATCTTGGCTAGCCTGGCTGCCTGGTCTATAATATACTATTAATACTTTCTATTTGACACACCGATGTCGCGTAAGTCAATTACGCTTCACGCTAAATTTTTCATAAATACATAAGGAATTTTTGCTGGCGAAATAATTTGTTGTAATGAAGAAAGGGACAGATTTGTTGTAATAAAAAAAAACTGCAAACAATAATTTTGCTCAAAAAGGAAGACAAAATCATCTATTTTTAATTAATTTAATTATATATTACATTAATAAAACATAAGAATATTTTTAAAAAATTATCAACGTTCTCTGTTGTACAAGTTTGCACCAAATCCGTGGACATACTGTATAAACTTCGGTTTGTTTTCAAAGAGAACTAATTCAGTCACAGCTGTATATTTCGTACTGCATCTAGATGCACATTGTAATAATATTTGCAGCGCGTGTATGCATTGTGAGGTGTCAAAAAGGAAAACTACTCGAGCCCCTCCCACCCGTCCCAATATTCGCAACAAACGCCGAATCCTCCAAAAGAAAAGAACAATTCTCAATTGAAAATGAAATTTATGGTACAGGTAGCATTGTATGATACGAGCCTGCATTTGTTAGATACTGGTATATTGGCACGAGACCGCGTGTATAGGGTGGACGCGTGGCTTTGCACCCTTTACCTTTAACCCCGCACCGTAGTGAACAAAGATTTCTGGGCAGCTGCATCGTATCCACCACTCTGTGTGCTATTGTTGTTGGTACGCATATGTATATAGTTAAGGGGGATCCGGAACTGAATTAGATTCATTCAAAGTGAAAAGAGAGGCCTTAGTTATCGGGAGAAATATCATTGCTATGGAATTGAGGTCGACAAGTAAGTATAAAGCAGGAGTAATATTATAATCAAATACTAGGTCGATATTGTAACCATGCTCAATTTAATACTTTTGCTATTTTATTTGTGATTATTAAATAGGTGTCACATACAATGAGCAAAATTTAAAGAAGTTTAGTTCCTAATAAACAAATACCTATCTATAAATCAAAATAATTTTCATGTTATTAAATAAGATTGAATAAGATCTTTATAAATTGGAAAGAAATGATAAAGGGCAGATACAGTTTCATCCGATAATCTTCATTTAATCTTCTTTCTGATAACATTATAATCACTTCAGTATGTTACCGATTCGTCCGATAATCTTTAAGTAATGAATTCTTTTATATTCATTTAGAGGTCTATTTTCAATATTAGAAGCATATTTCTGATGACTAAAGCTCGGTGTTGAGGATACATTCACTATCCTTTTGTAATATGTTAATTTCAAACATTTTTTATTGTTAAATATAAGTAAATTTAGGATCAAACAAACATTTCCAAGTTTATAAAATATTTAACGTTCATTTTCAAATTTAAACCATTGTATAATATATTTTTATTAGCACATACAAGTTGTAAAAACTTTCTTTAAGTTCTAAGAAATCTTTACATCTGCAATTACTTCCGTCGATGTTGAACAATCTTTTTCCACGTTCAAACATTTGCTAGGCGACAGAAGACATTAATTTAAAATAGAAAATTTTGAAAAGCATCCAATAGTCAATTTTTTTAATAGTACCTAATTGCAATAACTGGGTAGATCATGCATCATAATAAAGACGGCAGACTATGTGCCCCACACTGTTAAATTTAATAATACACATAAGGTGTATTAGATAAAAATGTAGATTTTACAAAATTAGGGCAACTTTTTACCAATACTGAAGATCCATTGTACAGATACAAAGAGCACTTTAACTATGCAATATAATATATACATATTATTATATATATAAGCATATATATAAACATATTATTAAATTTGACAGTGTGGGCACATAGTCTGCCGTCTTTAATCATAAATTATAAGGAAACTAAGTTGTACTAATTGTTAGATATTAGATATTAATTATTAAAAGTTGCTAAATATAGTAATTATATATTCTTGAATAGCATTTATATTGTCTAAGGATATTTTAAGCTCTTGTAAACATATTGTTAATAGTGTTACACAAATATTATGTAATGTAAAAATGTAAAATAAAATTTTCTTTCATAGAATATGATTTGGTGTTTGTTAAAAAGTTATAAAAAAATTTAGCATATTGATACATATTTTTCAATATTAGAACATTATTTCAATATATAGAACATTTCAATATTAGAACACAATATTTTCTGCAAATTTTTATCAAAATATGTGCATACGAGGATGTATTGAAAAATTCTTAGAAGCAAACAAAATTTGAAAGTCAAAATATTTTATTATTCAACATACTCTCCTCCTAAACTAATACACTTAATACAGCGATCCTGCAACGCCTCTAGACCTTTCAAAGAGAAACTTTTATCATGCTCTGCAAACCAGGCCTCCACAGCTTCTATTTACAACCTTTTAAACTTTTTTCAGTTGAGGAAGATATGATAGTCGGACGGAGCCAGATCTGATGAATAAGGTGGGTGTTCGAGTAATTCGAACATTTAATCACGAATTTTTTGCATCGCAACATGCGATTTGTGTGCAGCGGCATTGTCCTGCAAAAACTAAACACTTTTGGATAACTTTCCGCGTCTTCTCTCCATAATTTTTTCTCCTAGAGTGGTCAGTAACGTCGAATAATAATTCCCAGATATTGATCTACCCTTATCCTGAAAATCAATCATGATTACTCCATGGCAATCCCAAAAAACTAAAGCAAGAACTTTTCCAGCAGATTTTTGAACGCGAAACTTCTTAGGCCTTGGAGAACCAGAGTGTCTCCATTCCATCGATTGCAGCTATGTTTCTGGGTCGTAGAAATGTACCCAAGTTTCATTCATAGTAACAATACGGCTTAAAAAGTCTACATCAATTTCAAACCGAGCACAGATTGAAAGCGATGCTTCCACCCTTGCACGCTTCTGGTCAACATTCAGATATTTGGGGATCCATTTTTCAGAAATTTTTCTCATGTCCAAATCGACGTAAACTATATGATGTACGCGTTCATATGAAATATTCAGTGCCTCATATATTCGTTTTAGCCCAATTCGACGGTCTGACAAAATCATGTCTTGAACTGCATCAACATTTTGGGGACGGACACAGAAACTAGCCTTCCCGATCGGCGTTCATCTTCAATGGAAAATTTACCCCTTTTGAAGCTTGCAATCCAATTTTCCATGGTCGCATACGAAGGCATTGATCGCCAAGGGTATTAAGGATATCTTCGTAAATCTTCTTACCTCTTAACCCCTTCAAATAGAGGTACTTGACGATGGCTCGATACTCCAATTTTTCGATTTTCACAATTTCGATCGACATTCTTTTTTCAAATTTTATTCCGCAACTTTGGTTTGACTTATTGACCTGATACTTTACACTGACACTTCTAATATGTTATTTTTCGTTGCTATGGTATCGCAATATTTTTTTTTATCCACGGAACCGGTCTAGTCTAACAATATATCAATACCCCCTCATATTTGCCTATTTTTACATGCATATAATCCGAGTTTTAATGATATTTGTATGTTAGATAATATATATGGCGATATACTCTACAAGCTACAATATCTTGCATCAGATTTAATGTACACTGCTAAAGGAAACACTGAAAATCCGTTCCTGTGGCGCGTTGAGTTCAGTGTTATTATAAGTCATAACACCGAGTACTCTAGTATGGCCACGTTTACTATTGACAAAATGTCATAACTGCTTTGGATCGCTGAAGACTCGACTATTGAACGAATATAGTTCCTATAATTCCATCAACAAAATGTTATCATTAAAAATCTTTAAAACAATAATAATGAAAAGTTGACCCACATTCTCCCAAAATTCTTGCGAGCATTATCCTCAACTCTAAGATGCTTTAATCACATATATATCATACCACCGGGAATAGGTGGGTTTTGAGCTTTTTGGATTATTCACTGGACCCGTTTGATCAAAAATGAATATTATGCTGTAAAATGCATACTACATAAGTTTTGCTTCATACAAGAGGTTTTCGATAACAGCTTATTTAATGGATGGTATAGAAAAACAACAGGATCCGAGTTTCGGAAGATCATGCAGAGAAATCAAAAGTTTTTTCCGAAAAATTCTCGTTTATCCGCAAATATATTACAACCAATAGGCAACTCGAATCCAAGTTAATGAGATGTTAGAGACGTCTTCTGGGGGTACACTTTCCAGGTTCGGAGCGTATGGATGACTGTGACCTATCAACTTGTCACCTCTTGGAGGGCAACTAGGAATGATTGAGAACTATCAAACGAAATTTTCAAGCCTCGTTTAATTAGATGGGCAATAGGGTCGTTTAAACCATATAAATCCACAGGACTAGACGGAGTATTTCCCAAGCTTCTTCAAGAGGGAATTGGGAAAATTATAGGTCCTTTATTCAGAGCTAGCTAGGGTTCTATCCCGAGGGCATGGACAGAAACTAGGGTAGTGTTTATTACAAAACCTGGAAAAGAAACATATACTCACCCAAAATCATTTAGACCAATTACTCTTACCTCGTTTATGCTGAAGACTATGGAAAAATGTTATATTTAAATATTAAAGAAGGAGCTCTGGACAGATCTCCTTTACACTCACTGCAATGGGCATATCAGATGGGAAAATCAGGTAAGGCTGCCCTGCAGAGCCTGACGGGAGGGTTCGAAAGGAGCCTACGCCACAAGGAAATTGCGCATGGAATTTTCTTAGACATAGAGGGAGCTTTTGATAACACCGGCCCTTAAGAGATCGAGACATAAAGAGCACCACATGCAATTGGGTCCACGACATGCGACGTAGCAGAGTAGTACATGTCCAAATGCAAAACAACACTATCTCCATGAGGACAACAAAAGGGTGTCCTCAAGGAGGAGTATTGTCACCACTACTATGGAGTCTAGTGGAAAATCTCGTCATAATATTAAATGACCAGGAAATATGAACACCAAGGAAATTCAGGAGGCTGGGAGCGCAAATAAAAAAATCAACATAATGACTGATAGTCAGGCAGGTATTAAAGCCATTATGAATCGATCTAACAGGTCTCTGGACTGGTGAAACATTGTAAACAGGTCCTCAATAGACTGGCACAAAACAGTACTGTGTCACTGGCCAAGGAAGGTATTAAAAGAAACTTCATAAGACCAGAACCTATGTGGAATCGCTAAGGATTCCACTAGAAGGGAGATCTGGTTATGTCTAGAAAGAGAACATAAAAAGAAATGGAAGTTAACAGAAGGTCATCTCCATTCTAAAAAACTACTAAGGAAGCTGGACGCTAGGTTAAAGTGTTTCCTTGCACTTCGTACTGCCGAAGTGCGTACCGCAAATTGAAGGGGTGAGTGCAAGGACCAGACAGCTCCACTTTATGACGAAATACGTTTTTTTGTTGATTCCGATGCACAAAAAATCGCTCCATCGTTTGGTGCAAGAATCACGCAGCTCCTGGTAACGTAGCGGACGCTATGCATTATTTTGGAGCTACCTGGCTGTAATTCACAGCCAGTTTACAACAAGAACAGGACAGCTCCTGGAGCTACCTGGTTCTTGCACTAACGTGCTGACATCTTGCGCTCAGTTATACAAGTTGGTTAAGGTTTCTGTTTTATCATGACAGAATATGTTGTTCTTCCGTAGATAACCGTGTGTCGTGACACAGACAACGTGCCGTGTTTTACGCTACTTTAAAAAATGGCAAGTACAAGTACAGCAAGTGATGGTGAATATTTGGAGCCCTATGAAGATTAATCGTCCGAATACGTTCCCGAATCTGAGGATTCAAGCGATAATGATGAGATATTAGAACAAGAGGAAAGCACTGCAGGTACATCACGAAAGGCACCTTCAGAACCTGGAGTAAACAAAATATCTAAAAAGAGAATTAGAAATCCGGATGCATGGAAGAGAAACGTGAGAAAACTGAAAAGGTCTAAACAGAGAAGAGTACGTCAATATTAAGGGTAATCTGGTTGAAAAGAAACGTAGAGGTGCTCCATGTAACTGTCGATGGAAATGTTGTGACAACTTAAGTGATGAAGTAATGAATAGGATATTTGAAGCATTTTATCAAATTCAAAATAAAGATGAGCAAGATTGATAGTTATTTAGGTAAGAAGATACTTATTTAGGTAAGTACAGTTTATGTTAATTTATTGTAGTATATCATTATTGATGCTTCATTGTTTTGCAGGAGGTTTATTAAAAGTGAGAACCATTAAGAGAAGAAGGCCGAAAACTGGTGGAGGAGCTGTCAAAAGTCATACGTTTTCCTATAAAATTCGCGATGGAACCCTTGAAAAGATCATCTGTAAGCAAGCATTTACAAGCATGCATGGAATCACAAACAGCAGAATAGAAAGAATAGGCAATCATTTGACTAACCACGTACTTTCTCCAAAGGATAAGAGAGGTCGTCATAATACCAGACCGAATCAAATTCCAGAAGTTACAATAGAATGCATTAAGGAGCATATCAAAAGCTTTCCAAGAAGGAAGAGCCATCACAGCAGAAGTGATAACTTTCATAGACGATACCTTTCGCCAGAACTGAATGTAAGACAGATGCACAGATTGTATCTTCAAAAATACGAACCCGAACAATACCTCATAATCGATGAGCAACACTTTAAGCCAAAAGTGACATATTCATTTTATCGACGCGTCTTTGTAGAAAATTTCAATTTGAGTTTTGGTTCTCCCAGAACTGATACCTGTAAAGTCCGCGATATGCTAGATAATAAAATAAATTCTGCAAAGGATAATGTTGCCGAAACAAATAAATTAAATGCTGAAAAAAAGGTACACTTGACGAAAGCTGATACTTTTTATAAGGAGTTGAATGAAAAAACATCTTTGGTCTAAAGAGGACCCTTCGATCGAAGTCATCTCATTTGATTTCGAACAAAACATGCCCTTGCCACATATCCCCTCTAGTGATGTGTTCTACAAGCGACAAATGTGGTTTTATCCTTTTTGCGTTCATAAAGAAAGTGTTTCAAAGAGTTTCTTTTATGTTTTTGATGAGGTCACAGCTCGAAAATCCCCGAATGAAGTAACAAGTTCCTTACACGATTTCATTAACAACTACATAGCACCGGAAGTAACTACCCTGTACGTTTTCAGTGATAACTGTGCTGCACAAAACAAGAATGCAGTTCTCGTTCAGTTTTGGCAGACTTTAATATTACAAGGTAGATTTCAAAAAATCAGACATCGCTATCCAGAGCCGTGACATAGCTTTTTACCTTGTGATCGGTCCTTTGCTCTGGTAGAAAAAGAAAAAAGGAAGAAGGAAAGAGTGTACTTGCCACAAGAATGGAAACGAATGATAGAAAACACAAGCAAGCAATTTTTTGTTAAAGATCTTACGCAAGAAATGATATTAAACTATAAAGCCAAACTAGCCCCATTTTTTTAAAAACAGAACATCAAAAACACTGATGGGCAAAAATTCCAAATCTCAAAGTACAGGATAATGGAATTTAGTGGGGAACATAAGGAAACAATTTTATGTTCGGAGACAACAAGTGCTTTTTTAGTGGCAAGGTTCAATCTTTTGAAGAAACCTTCGGTCATGCCATTATTTCCCGGACCTGATGATAAACTATATAATGGTCTTTTACCTCTTAAAGAATACAAGTTAAAAAATGTGATGGAGTTAGCTAGACAGTATGTAGGCCAAACTGATATGTGGTACTATGACCAACTGATTCCTGTGCAAGACCAAGATATTCTGACTTCAGAAACTGATGATGAAGATGATTAATTTTTTGTATTGTACTTTAGTATTAGTTTCATTAGTTTTGTATTTTTCATCAAAGAATTTATGTTTGTTACTTTTCGCAATAAAATAGAATACATAACCGCCAGTAACGTGTAAAAATTACATATTATTTTAAATTTTAGTCAAGAAACAGGCAGCTCCAACATCTTCGAAAAAAATTTTAAGCCTGCAAGTAATTAAAATTTCAAAAAGAAATGCTGAAATATATCACTTTGTGCATATATTTGTAGCAGAATCGAGTAAAAACCGTATAGCAATACTTCTTATTTTTCTGTAACTTTTTTTTCAATTTCCCACAAATTTGCTAAAATGGAGCTGTCTGGTTCTTGCACTCACCCATTCAATTGTACTTTGTAACACATAAATACGAGCTACACACATTCGTTCTTTTGAGTGAATCACATGCTTTGAATTTGGTCAAGTGACTGAAAAGAAACACTTTATGAACTATAGTAGAATCTTTTGATTTAATATTAGAAGCAAGAACACACGCAAGAACACGTATTTTTAAAAAGCGAATATTTTTAAGCAAATTATAAAATTGTGAACAAATTACAGGTTGAACAAATATTAGTAAAAGAAAGTTCGCATATCCATACTTTATAAAACTTAAAAAAGACGAATTCTTAACAGGCATCTAATACACAGCACATAATTAAATACGATAACAACGACGTCGAAGATATCACAAAGCCAGCTCGTTAAAACCATACCCGACACATTTATCGACCTCTGTTCAAGAGCGAAACCCCATCAACAGGTGTCGGCACATTTGAATAGGGAACATAACAAGACGTCACAGACCGGCAGAAAATCTAAAGAAATTCCCCTCGGGGTAACACGCCTGTGAAGGTTTCACGCACGACGGAACGACGACCCCATTACTCTGTTAATACCGCCTCGTTTTCTTCGGGTTAAGATATCTCTGTAAGACCTGTTCCTTCCGAAACGGTAATTCTTGCGGACACGGATGTTAAGCGCTCAATGGTCGGTGAAAGATATTCGTACGTCTGCGAGGGAAGAATAAAGGAATGGAAAGAAATGGTTCTAGGGCGACGGGTGCACAAGACACGATCAGGTTGTATTGAAAGATGAGGTAGGATCTTCGGATTTTTCTTTACTTGAATGGATAAAAAGCAAGTGTTATACTATTATGATCTTGAAAATAAGATTATTAGAAAATATGGATTAACAGATTAATGGATGAGTTTTGTAATAATAAACTTTTGATTTATGAAAAATTGTATTTGGAATTTTATGAGTAAACTAAATAAATAACTAATAATTAAACTAATGTGATATGCTTGAACACAGAAAGGAATAAATACATATTAATAAAAAGTATTAACCACCTAAAGCATCGTTTGTCAACCTGGGGGTCGCGGTGATATTAAAGGGGGGTCGCGAAATATCCAAAACAATAATGAATAATCATTTTATGAGAAAAAATTATTTATTATAAACATTTTGCGTACAATAAATACACATGTAAGGCAAAGAAATGAATGGGATGGTTGCATTTGTTTTTCATTTAAAAGTTTCTTCATGCGTGGATCCACGTTAGAAACACACAAAAGCAAATCGTTTTCGAGTGATAAGAGACGATTCCTGTATTTAGTTTTTAGTGCAACCATAGACGAAAAACCCTTTTCACAGAGATAAGACGTGGCGAAAGGGATTAATATTTTCAATGCTTCTGTGGCCAAATTTCCCTATTCATTTCGACGAACAAACCAAAACGTATTTAAATCTTCAGATGTAAATTGCAGTTGTAGCGTTTTGTCGGCAGACATTTTTATGAGCTGATCGTGAATCTCAACTGGTAACTTAGCAGCGGCTACAACATTTTCATTAAACGGATTCAGTACCCATCTCTTCGAGAATTCATCTTTCAGGAAATATACCGTCAAATGAGATTTTAGCTCACTCAAATGTTGCTTCTTCATACAATCCAAACTGTGGTGAATAATAGAGTTTTATTTATTCAAATTTTTCTCAATATAATCCGAAGTGAATGGGAACAAATCCAAATTTTTGCTTTGAAGACGAATAATCCAGATATCAAACTTCTTAATGAAAGCACGAACTTGGTCTGTCACTAATAAAATGTTTTTATAACGTCCTAGTAAATTCACACTTAAGTCGTTTAAATGGGAAAATACATCAGCTAAATAAGCCAACAACAATTTACACACATTATGCTGTAAACACAGTGAGAATGGCGTTTGTTTATCCTGGAAGAATTTTGTCAATTCATCTCGCAATTCTAATACCCGGGTTAACACTTTCCCTCGCGATAACCATATATCTTCCGTATGGAGAAGAGATTTTTTATTTTCGCCCATTTCATCGCATAGTTTAGCAATCAACCTTCTTCTTCTTCTTCTTCTGTTTTGGGTTGGACGCTAGAACGTCCAGGCACTTGACCACACTGCTCTTTGTACTATCCCCAATAGATCTCTCAGTTCCACTCTGTTAGTCTTGTGTCCTCGATAAAAGCCACTATCCTCCTCAGGGGAAGTTTGAGTACACTCGAAGGATCCAATAGATCTCTCCCGAAATATTTCTGTCTGAGTTCCTTCAATTGCTCACACATGCATATTACATGAAGCCTAGTTTCCTCCTGTTTTTCACATCTCCTACACCAGGGCTCGCAATTGTCAATGCATTAGCAGCATAGTAGACAACCAGTCATACATTTTATGTTTCAATGAGCGAGAACCATGTGCTTCTAGAAAATCCAGTGTTGTCTGTGCTACTACAGATCTATTTTAATGCAAATAAAATAACTATCCTATAAATCCGTTACTCTTACTTCAAAGTATCTACTATTATTATTTTTTGTATTGAAAAATGAAACTTTCCAGCATACATGAAACTTTTTAAATCTACTACAAAACTATTAAAATTTATCGCGAAAGTGTAGTAGAATCTGTTTCGGCAATGATATTTGTGCTAGCAACAGTGGGTAATACAGAGCGAAATAAAACTACGAAGAATTAGGTTATATGTTTAGAGTAGAAAGTGCAAAATTTCAGGTTCAAATGAAGAAATTATTTTATTCTAACGATTAAGACAAACAAAACAACATAACAAAGTTAAAGTCTAATTTCATAGCAAGTTTTCGAAGTGTCCTCCTTGTCTTTCAAGGCCATAAGCACGACGATCTTGAAAGCAACGCAGGACTGGGTTTCTTTCTGGGTTTATTCCATCATATACAGTACCTACGACGGACACCTTTTATATTTTTACAATCGACCACTAGATGGTGTGCTTTTGACATATGTAATCACTATATTCTTAAAGTTTGACATTTGTCAATGAGGAATCCGCGATAGCTTAGAAAATGAGTCAGTAGTTTGTTGACAGTGACAGTTTTAAGACAGTGAGTTTGTAAAATAATGGACATTACTCATGAAGGTTTTCGTTGGATGATTTTTACGATTACAAAAAAGGCCTAACTCCACAAGAATGCATTGTATCGCTTCGATCAACTTTTGGTAATGAAACTCCATCAGAGAAGACAGTTTACAATTGGTTTGCAGAACTTCGTCATGGTCGTGCCTCAGTGAGTGATGAATCACGTAAAGGTAGACCAAAAACTGTTGTGATTCCAAAAAAACATCGATGCTGTGCGGAAAATGATAGAACACGATCGACATGTGACTTACAGTGAGGTAGAGACATCTCTTGACATATCGCAGACTGCAATTCATTCGATTTTAGATGAACATTTATTTGTAAAAAAAATATGTTCCAGATGGATTCCACATAACTTGACTGAAGCACAGAAAGCAGCTCGTGTCAATTGGTGCAAAGAGATGCCCAAAAAATTCGACGTGGGAACCGCAAAATCCGTATACAACATCGTCACAGGTGACGAAACATGGATATATCAAGCAACAATCTACTGTATGGGTGTTCCAAGACGAACCGAAACCAACAAAAGTTGTTTGTGCAAAGAGCACTTCCAGGAAAATGATCGCTTGTTTCTTCGGCTGTACAGGACACATCGCAACAATTCCTTTAGAGGACCGAAAAACTGATAACGCTGAATAGTATACAGTAATTTGTTTTGCCAAAAGTTATAGACGAAATAAGGAAGAACAACCGAAAACGTCGCATTATTGTTCATCACGACAATGCGAGTTCTCATACAGCACGTCTGACAATTGACTATTTGAAGAAGAAAAGTGTTGAAATAATTAATGTCTTATTGTCCATATTTACCTGACTTGTCGCCGAATGATTTTTTTTTGGTTCCCAACTGTGAAACAAAAAATGCGTGAACAGCGATTTTCAACACCTCAAGAAGCAGTCAAAGCCTTTGAAAACCATGTTTCTGAGATACAACCTTCAGAGTGGGAAAAATGTTTTGAAAACTGGTTCGTACGCATGCAAAAGTGTATAGACCATAAAGGTGAATATTTTCAAAAACAATAAAATAGTTTGTTCCCAAAAATTTTGTTTTCTTCCTAGATTTTGTAAAAATATAAGAAGTTATCCTGGTATATGGTCTTTCAGTTCGCCCAAGTTACGTATTTGCACGCTATTATAAATTTTATTTTTAGGTGACCCCAAAGGAAGTAATCATTTGGAGATAAATCGGCTGATCTTGGGGTCTATGGTATGGCGCCAAATCTACCAATCAACCGTCATTGAAATGCGTTTTTAAAAAAATTCCTGACTGCGTTAGTAGATAGAATGTGCCGGAGCCCCATCTATTTGGAACAAAGGTTCATCAACATTTAGCATCTCAATTGATGGAATGATGTGGTCTCGCAAAAGATTCAGGTATTTTGCTGCAGTGAAGTTACCGTCAATAAAAAATGGACTAATACGTCTATCGCTTATTATTCCAATACAGACATTGACTTTTTGAAGGTATTGCGTTTAGGTTAGGTTTCGGTTTCAGTTATGGAATACCTAATGGATTAATGGAAAGGAAATTTAGTATTTCTCAATGGATAAATGTAGGATACAAACCAGAAGTTCTGAGAGTTGACTTTATCATTTACGGTAAATGTAGCTTCATCAGTAAAAATTATTTTATTTAAAAGTTCTTCGTTTTCGTTTAATATATTAAACATTATTTTACAAAAATCAGTTCGTTTTACTTAATCTTCCTTGAAAAGCTTTTGATGGTTTGATATCTTGTATGGTTTATACATATTTGAATTCTTTCAGGGTGTTATACACCGAACTGCACGATACTCCAAAATGAATAGCTACATCTAAAAGCGATCCTACAGACCGTTCCTCTACATAACACAGGATATTCAGTTTCATGTGTCCTGTTAACACGTGATTGATTTTATTTTTATTTTTTTGTGGGAGTTTAGAAAACAACCATCTTATTTGAATTTGTTAAAAATATTTAAAATATATTTTAAATAGGTACCTATTTAAACCACATTATCATTGCTACCTTTTCATCTTTGTTGTACTTATTCATGATTTAAATAAATTATCTACTTTTCAATAAAATGTATTTAATTTAAGATTAATGTATGAACAAAAATTCAGAAACATTTCATATAAAAAATGTTTAACTAATTTAAGAATTAAGCTATAGGTAAATCCTTCACTGGTGTATAACTAGTTGCCTACTATGCCGCTAATGCATTGACAATTTTGTTTTTGAAGTTATACAGTGAAAGCTCCACTCGCAGACAGCTCTTATGGGCGGACATCTCTCGTAACCGGACAAATTTTCTATACACAAGTATTTTGTTACGTTTTTACCACAAATTACTATCCGATAAGCGGACGCTCTAATGGACGGACGCGGACACTATATTTCTATACATTTCGTACAAAACATCTCTCATAAGCGGACACAAAACACTTTCTAAGTACGAGTATGTAATACCCAAAAAGGAATCGTAATAAATCCGGTGTTCCTGTTTTCACATAGTAGTATGCTCAGTCTGTGTCACGAATCGCAATAAATTCGGTCATTCCCCTTTTTACATACTCTTATGCGTAGTGTGTGTCACAAATCGCAGTTAACGGAAAATTCTTCCGTGCTTTACCTGATCAAATTTTCGCCTTGAAATCTGACAAATGTGTCGGTGGTAAGCTGTCGAAGGAAAGACTAACTATTTTGTTGCAAACATGGCAGGGGAAAAAGAGATGTTAGTTATTGGTAAAGCGGCTCGTCATCGATCATTCAAAAACCTTATAATTAAAGATCTATTTGCACATTTAAAATCCAACAGAAAGGCATGGATGACGCGAGATATCATGTCTGAATGGTTGCAACAATTTGATGAGAAAATGATATCACAGAAAAGAAAATTTCTTTTGTTCTTGAATAATGCAGAATCTCATCCTAAGGATTTGATGTTAACGAATGTTAATATAATTTTTTTATTTGCAAACACAACTGCAGTATGTCAACCCTTGGATCAAGGCATAATCCAAAATTTCAAAGTTCATTACAGATACTTTATTTTTAAGCACATATTATCAAAAATGGATGCAGCCAATTCAGCATCACAGCTGGCTAGATGTATTAATGTACTTGACGCTTTATACTTCATTAAAGCTTCGTGGAATAAAGTTGAAGCAGCGACAAAAATTGCTCTCGTAAAGCAGCATTCATACAAGATAATTCCATCCTTCCAGAGTTTGATGCCGAAGATGAACTACCATTGTCAACACCTTTAAATCTACAAAGCAGGTTCGTCAAATTATGTGATAAAAATTTGGAAGAATTTTTAAATGTCGATGAAACAGTCCACATTGAAGATCACAACATAGAAATTCAATTATAAAATAAAAATGACATTATGGAAGTAAGAGATTCAAAGGAAGAAGAGGACGAAGTCGATGACCGAGCCCCTGATTCGATAAAATCATATGATGAGGCGCTGAAGCAAATTGCCCATTTGAAACGCTCTGCAAGAGATGACTTTATAGCATTTCAACATCTGAAAAAATTAGAAAGTCATTTTGAAAATCATTGAAATAGAAGCAAGTCAAATTTCAACAGACGAAAATTAATAAATTTTTTCAACCTATGTAAATTTATTTTTAAACTTTTAATATACCAGGTGATTCAGTTTGGTATTCGCCCACCTGTAACTTTTTTACCTTTAGAAAAAAGTATAATAAACCATATATATTCGTAAATCCAATGGCAAAGCCTATTTGATGGGATCAACAATTTATCTTTGCAATGACATCTGTCAAAAAAGTGACTGTCAACTTTTTTTTTTTCAAATGACACCCTGTATATTTTTTTGCACCATTTAATAGGTATTTTATTTGTAATTCCAAATATGTGTCATTATGATAAAATAATAAAAAACAATCACAAAAATAATAAAAGTTTATTCAGATGCGTAACAAGTAGATGACGATGAAAACAATTGTTAGGAAAATTTATTTAATAGTTTTAGCAAAAAAACTTAGTTCATCAAATGCTCGAAATGTGCACCGTTCATCTCAAGACACATTTCAGCCCTATGTAATACCTCCTGAGTACAGACACGCAAAAGAACTTCTTGAGTCAATTGACGACATTCATGTTTTATTCTATTCTGCAGATCTTCCAAATCAACTAGAGGTGTTGTATAAACCCTCCCCTTAAGATATGGCCACAGAAAGAAAGCAAGTGGCGTGAGATCCGGAGATCTGGGGGGCCACTTTACTTCCACACTACGATTTCCAATCCATCTCCCAGTATAAACTTCATTTAAATAATTGGTGACAATTCTACCGCCATAAGCTGGTGCGCCGTCTTGTTGTAATATCAGATTTGACCGTATTTGTAACGGTACATCGTCCATATATTTGTATAATTCCTCCCTTAAAAATTGTAGATACCTTTCCGCCGTGAGTGTGCCTTCATAAAATTTTAGTCCAATAATTTTTCCATTAAGGATGCCACACCACACATTTATTCCCCAAACATTTTGAAAATTGGTTTCTCGAAGCCAGTAAGGATTATGTTCTGACCAATAGTGGCAATTGTGGCGATTCACTTTTCCATTGTTATGAAATCGAGATTCGTCTGACCACATGATAAGATGTAAAATCCCAACTTCGTGGGCATAGTTCAGCCAGGCTATAAAGTTTACCCGTTCGTCGTAATCTCGAGGAAGCAAAGCTTGATGTACGTGAATTTTAAATGGATGCAGTTTATTATCTTTCAAAATCCGTTGAATTGACGAAAAAGAAATATCAGTTTCATCGGCTATTTGACGAATGGATATGTGATGATCAACACTTACTTGAGCTAAAACTGCAATTGCATTGTCTTCATTTCTTGTAGTCCTTAGTCTAAAAGCACTTCTCTTCTTCTTGAAACTGCCAAATGCACCCAAATTTGTTGCTAGTTTTGCAAATAATTTGTCAGATGGCAATGATCTCTCTGGATACCGTTGTTGGTATATTCGTCTAGCGACCTTACTATTTTTTTGGCATTCCCCATAGATTAAAATCATATCTAACTTCTCTTGGTTTGAATACACTGCCATTTTTTAAATTAATTACAACTAAGTGACACGCCGTGATATTTGTTGTTGACAGTTAAAAGTGAATTGAAATGATTTTCATGGGTAAATATTTTTTTCCTAGAACTTACAATATCTCCACGATTTTAGTGATTAATTCTGTTACTCTATCCAAAAGTAAAGATTGTGATACATATTTGGAATTAGAAATAAAATACCTATTAAATGGTCCAAAAAATTTACAGGGTGTCATTTGAAAAAAAAAAAGTTGACAGTCACTTTTTTGACAGATGTCATTGCAAGGATAAATTGTTAATCCCATTCAATAGGCTTTGCCATCGGATTTACGAATATATATGGTTTATTATACTTTTCTCTAAAGGTAAAAAAGTTACAGGTGGGCGAATACCAAACTGAATCACCTGGTATACATAGGTACATGCATATATACAATTGTACATACATATATACGTACATATCTATATGCAATACCTGCATACATACTATGTTATTTATATATACAAATACATATGAATTTGTAATAAAAGCTATTTATTATAACTGAATTTAGAGAAACACTGTTTTTTATTTATTAGTTTAAAAATGCACTTCAAATAAAGAATTTTCTTCGAGTTATTCCATAAGCGGACATCTCCCATAGCCGGACGAAAACACTGGGACCATGAGTGTCCGCCTATGAGAGCTTTCACTGTATTTAGGAAAAATGTATATGTAATAATTAAAAAAAGAACCTGGTATAATATATTACCAAAAAGAAAAAAATAGTTTTGCTCATGAATTACTTTATTTTGATGTATTTGTCTAATATTTCATTTTCTATGGGCGCTAGTGTATATCTCCTTTTGTATATACATAATAACAACATTTTATTCCTAAATACCAGATGCACTTATTGTATAATATGATGTGCTCACATTGTATATAACATATTCATATGTAGATATAAATAAATAACTCCTCATTTTAAAATAAAATACCAAATCATTTATATAAATTAAATAACGGAAAATTGGCCATTATCACACTATACGGATATTAGGGCGAGAAACCAATTAATCGAATAAAAAAATAAACCGTTAGATTCGGTAAGGTTTCATTTAACTCGAAACAAAAAAAAATAAATAAAATCGAGGGTGTTTTAATGCTTGTCCAACTGCTACGGAATCCCCATCAATATAACCAAACACCCGGCCTATATGTTGTCCGTTACCGAATCTATTATCTCGCATGTATGTATTTCTTGAGCAAAACAAACCACACGAAATCCGTTATGCTACCGTTCGAGTTCGGCGCGTTTCGACGCTGATTTGCCACGTGCCAATGACTCAACAAGCGTACGGTCGGTCCAATGAGGACGCCGGCGAGCGTCCCACCTCGCGCACACTCTCTAACATCGCCAGGCGTGGTTACAAATACTATTGGAGCTTATATTCGGGTTAGCGGGTTCATCACCTCGTAACTGCCCAACAATGTGAGTTCAGTTCGCCGGTGGATTCCGAGGCGTTGGTATGCCTCGAGTTCTATATCATCATGAGATGGAATTCGCTTACAGACCATATCATTATCCTACGCAGCCTTCCGTTTTGCAGAGACTTGGATTCGAACCGCCAATATTTTCCGCTACGGCCGTATTACAACAGCATCTACAGTATTTACGTTATAGCGAGCCGCTGGAATTAACAGCATGTCCATTGGATTTATCTACTAAATCAAATCAAGCCCCGATTACGCCACCTTGCACACCTTCTCCAGGTCAAAAAAGGCAAGTTATACCAAGTTCTGCTCCGGAAGTACCTACGAAGAAAACTAAAAATCAATCCCCGGCGAACAAAAAAACGAAAGCCACAAGAAAATTAAACTTTGACGAGGATAATAGTTCACCTGTTTCGGGAACCATTATCAGGCAATTGGGTCCTGATGAAACTTTGGTAGTTAGGAAAGGAGATATCGATCCAGCGTTTAATGTAGTTGAAGTCACCGAAGAAGCTAAAGCAGAGTTAGCGAAAATCGAGAATAATATTGGAGACTACGTCTGTCGCCTGTGTCGAGAATTATACGAAGATGCATTTGGCTTAGCACAACATCGCTGCTCCAGAATCGTACACGTCGAATATAAATGTCCCGAATGCGATAAAGTATTTAATTGCCCTGCTAATTTGGCATCGCATAGAAGATGGCACAAACCAAGACCAAATAAAGAAGTTAAAAGTGAAGAAGCGAGCGACACCGACAGTGCAGAACAATTTCCTTGCGATCAATGTGGAAAGAAGTTTAGAAGAATAGCGTATCTCAGGAAGCATCAAGCGACACACCAAAATGACTGACAACGGCTGGTTCCAGTTCGTCCTATACCCAGAATGGCACCTAGATTGTGGAGACCACCACCTTTACCGCAACTATCCACAAATCAAAGCGGAGTTCCCGTAACTGGTCTAGAAAGGTACGTTCCGAATGTTACATGGATATCTCCTTTTTAAAATTTTAATTTTTACGAATCTAGTCACTTAATAGTCATTATATTTTATATTCACTTAATAGTTATTATATTTCTTCTAGTCACTTTCTAGTCATTTAATGTAAAAAGAATTAAATTCATTTTCAAAGAAAAAATAAATATTGTAGCACATTAAAATTTATTTAGTTAGGTAGGTACTGTATAAATGATTCTAGTCATTACTAGCTACAATATATATATTTTACTAGTCAATTACTTTTTAATTTTTCCAAAATTTCCCCAGTTTATATTGAATTATTTTACTAATTCGGTGAATATTTACTAGTCATTTTCTAGTCATTTTTAAGTTGTATTTAGTTTTTTTTTATATCTACATTCTATTTATATAGTAACTATTAATTCCGTGAATATTTTATTACTAGTCATTTTCTAGTCTTTTTAAGTTGTTTTAAGTTTCTTGTTTACCTACATTTCGTTTAGATTGTAGCTACTAATTCCGTCAATATTTTTTACTAGTCACTTTTAAGTTATTTTCCTTCTTCTTCAAATGAATGTATTGATAGATAACTATTTTATTTATTAATAATTACTAGTCATTTAAAACCTAAGTGCTTTCCTTATCGAAGTTTAATATATTTGCTAGTAACTAGTCATTATCTGAACAAATGGTGCGAAAATTAAATTTAATTACTGTACATATATGTAATTATTGTATACTTATTAGCTTATAAGTAAGTCTGAAAGTAGTTTAAAAATAAAATTGATATGTTGCTAGTCACTTTACTAGTCTATTTGTAGTGTTAGATTTAAATTTAAAGTTTGATGTTCGAAAAATAAACTGTTGTTCTAATTAAGTACACGGAAATTAAAATATTTCTATATAGGCAAATGCAGATATTTACCGTTACTCAATATCTTTTAATAATTCTCAAATAATTTCAAACCTGTATATGCAAGACATCTTAAATAGTAAGTAAATGAACGCTATTATTGATAACCCTGTATAAATTTCAATACATCATTTTAGTAGGTAATATTCAAAAATAATTCTTTAATAACCTGTTAATGTGGGAATAATACTCATATGTAATTGACTTTCTCAGATTTATATGCAGAATCGAATTTTAAAAATTAAATACTACCTATTTTGTCAGAAAAGGAACAAATCTTTAAAATTCAAATTTACATAAACCAAAAATTACAGAAAAGAAAATAAAAAAATTCCCCTTTTAAACATATTGCATGTATAAATCAATTTGATGTTTATGTAGCAGATTAGAAGTAATTTAATGGACTTTTGCTTTATATTTAGATTAATATACAAAAAATTAAGTGATGCTAATAGTTAAATTTTTACGTAAGTGCAATTTTCATAACAAATGGAGCTGTAAAACTTATAATAAAGATTACCATAATTACATAAGATTTGCGTTACGACTTCTAGAAAAGTTATCCCTGATTTAGATCTTAAATGTTTGAAGAACCTAATTAAGTCAAACATATATCAATAGCTAACAAAGGGACGCAACAGGCGACATTTTTATTATCTGACTAATTTCTTTCATATTAGCAAATATGGACTGCTAAACTTTAACATTTTTAAGGTAAATCTTTTAATCAAACGATTCGATTAATTTAAAACAATTTTATAACTCGTCAGTTTATTTGGTTTGGTTGGCTTTTTTTTACGTTATGTCAATATTTCTTCGTAATAAACATTTTTTAGCATTATAGTCCTGTAAAGTTAGACTTGCTCTGCGAATTTTGGCCCGGCAGGCTGGAAATTTGTATACACCTTCGTTTTGACGTTTCAAACCTTGTGTCAAAAGTCAAGATCTCAGATGTTCCGGCTAGCAAAGTTATTCGAGGTAAACTTACGCAAAATTCGGTTTTTCGCGAATAACTCATTTTCTATGCTCTTGATCACTTCAATACTTATTACTAAAATTAAAGATCATAAAATTTTCTACAAGTTTACTTCAGAACATTCTTTTCTACGAACAACCGTTTTTGAGTTACGGAATTTACAATTTCATCTCAAATTTTCGATTTTTCGCTATTTTTCGATAAAATTCGGTTTTTCGAGATTAACTTTGGTTCTATGCTATTTACGACTTTCAGTCAGGCGCGGCTCGTGATGACGTATTTTGGTTTGCAGTACAATGATACGAGTGCCTCGTGTGTTTTCGGTGTTTATTAAGCAAACGTTACATTTAGTACACGAGAATACACGAAGCACTCGGATCATTGTACTGCAAACCAAAATACATCATCACGAGCCGCGCCTGCTTTCAGACCTATTAGAAAAATTATAGAGCGCAAACTTCTCTATAAAAATAGCATTCGGTGATATTTTTCACGTATAGCCATCCTTGAAATACACCGCGCTGAAAAAAACTCCACAACGAACGATTTTCGGCAATTTTCGGAAAAAATTATTTTTATTATCTCGTTTCCTACACTTTTTTTTGACTATATAGTGTATGAGAGTATGTAGTTGTATAGCGTTAAATTCTCTTCAAATTTTCCTCCTGCAATTTTTTTCTACGATTAACCGTTCTAAAAATAAACATACTCCATTCTGAAATAATATTTCGGGACAACAGTTTTCTTTATAAAATGCTTGCGCTGATTGTTCTAGAGTAGAATTTTTCTCAAAAAGTTTCATAATCGGCAATTTTCCTTTTTTGAATATGTCGTATCCAGCGTGCAAAAATAGTATGTTTCTTTTACATCGAGGTTACTTGCCCAAGCTTTTACTTGAATACATGCGCGTTTCGACATTTCCCTTGCCAATTTTTTTAAAATAAATTTAATTTTGATGTGTGTGCGTCCTATCAATATAATTAATAGATTGATATCTTCACCTACGATAACGGCAGTCTTTTGTTGATGAGATTGTACAATTGCTGTCTCGACGATGAGAACATCAGCATCATCTCTGGCTGTTTTCGTAGTAACATTAACAGTTCCTAATTTATCAATTAGCATTTCAATAAATTTTCTCTTATTTGATCGATTCGATAAACACTTTTCCTGGCTGATTGGCACAATCATTGTATCATTAAAGCAAACTTCGTAAGAACTTGACAAAGCAGCAGTTCTTCTCATTTGTTCCATTGCTTTAATATTTTTACTGTAGTTAGCGTAACCATCAAATACAACTACAACATTAGAGCCATAATGCATTTGCAAATATTTTATATTTTTATATTTTATATTATTTTTATTTTATACAGGTTGGCCCAAAATGACCGAAGGGGTTTGAGTTCATTATAACTTCTTATTTAAGACATAATTATTATTTTTTTTTAAATTTTAAATGCAGTATATTAATGGAGAATATTTTTAATTTAATTATGAAAAATTATATCTCGCAAGTGGTGGCCATTTTCTGCTTCGCATATTCGTGCTCTTTCCAAAACATTTTCCATAACCTTTCGCAAAACTTCAGGTGTTATGTTGTTGATTTCGTCGCGTGTATTATTTTTTAATTGCTGTATGGTTCGAGGCTTATTAATATAGACTTTTCCTTTCAAATAACCCCAAAGGAAACAGTCTGAAGCGGTTAAATCCGGTGAACGCGGAGGCCAATTAAAATCGCTTGTACGGGAAATAATTCGTTCACCAAAGATGTCGCGTAAAAGAGCCATTGTGTCCCTCGCAGTGTGCGCTGTGGCTCCATCCTGTTGGAACCATACTTGCGGATGGTTTTCCACGGCTGGCCTTAAAAAATTTTCCAACATTGTCCGATATCTGACACCAGTGATGGAAACGGCGACACCGTGTTCATTTTCAAAAAAATATGGGCTAATTATCCTTTCCGACGAAACACCGCACCAAACGGTACACTTAAGTGGGTGTAATTCTCTCTGAGAACTATTCTTGGATTTTCCGTAGCCCATATCCTGCAGTTTTGCCTATTAACGAACCCATTTAATTGGAAATGGGCTTCGTCGCTCATAATTAAATTATGAATAAAATCATGATTTTCTTCTGCTTTTTGACGAAAATAAATTGCATAATCAAGTCGTTGCTGGTAATCTGTCGGTTCCAATTGTTGGACAAGCTGAATTTTGTATGGAAACATTCTTATTGTATGCAAAATTTCTGCAGCGACCCTCTTGAGAGGCCAAGTTGTGTCGAACGTCTCCTGGTTGATGTTTCTCCATCTTCCCGAATACTCTCCTGTACCCGTTCAATATTGTCATCCGTGTGCACCGTTCGTCGTCTGCCGGCACCAGGAAGGTTCCTTACTGCCCCTTGTTCTCGAAAATTTGCAACCAGACGGTTTATTGTTGACTCTGAGGGTCCAACCCGCACATTAAATAACGACGATATGCACGCTGAGTCAAAACAATGGATCGTTGATTTGAGAAATAAAGTTCAACGATTTTGGCACGTTGTTCAATTGTGTACTGTTCCATTTTAAATTCCCCAAGTCTTCTTTACAAAATACTGAAAAAAAAAAAATTATAAAAAAAAAGTTATAAGGAATTAAAACCCCTTCGGTCATTTTGGGCCACCCTGTATTTTATATTATTATTAGATATTCATGAAAAACAAATTTTTTCGAAAATGACTGAAGAATATCAGTTTTTGAGGTAAAATGAGAGACTGTATGTCAAGAACGGTTAATCGTAGAAAAAAAGTAGCTTGAAGCAAATTTGAAGAGAATTTCACGCTCTACAACTTCTCTCATTCACTATATAGTCCAAAAAAAAGTGTAGGAAACGAGATAATAACGAAAAATCAATTTTTCCGAAAATTGCCGAAAATCGTTCATTTTAGAGTCTTTTTCAGCGCGCTGTATTTCGAGGATGGCTATACGTGAAAAATATCACCGAATGCTATTTTTATAGAGAATTTTTAGCTCTACAACTTTTCTAATAGGTCTGAAAGTCGTAAATAGCATAAAACCAAAGTTAATCTCGAAAAACCGAATTTTATTGAAAAATAGCGAAAAATCGAAAATTTCAGGTGAAATTCTAAATTCTGTAACTCAAAAACGGTTGCTCGTAGAAAAAAATTTCTACAGTAAACTTGTAGAGAATTTTATGATCTTTAATTTTAGTAATAAGTATCGAAGTGATCAAGTATGTTATTTAATTTAAACTTAGATACACAAGTTTTTTTCTTGAAAATCCATAGTTTTATTTAATTTTTATTCAAAATTGAAAATGCGATTACCCGTTCCCAAAATGTTTATTAGGTTGTTTAAATATTTATTAACGCAATGCTACTGACAGTATATCCAACTTTTTAGTACGAAAAAAAAATGTTGCGTTAACGCAACTATGGGAATAAATGGGTTAAAATTATTTACAATATTATTAGCCTTTTAAGCTGTTGTAATGAAACGCAACAAAATTCTTTAAAATTGTAAATAACGCGTTGTAAAGTACAGAGAGAAGGTCGTTTTACAAAATTTGGAACATATTCCAAATACTACCCAGAGAACGTCCCTGATAATATGTTTTTTTTTCAACCGTAAACGTTCCCATTATAATATAAGGGTAACAACAATCTCCTTACACCACTACGAATCAAATGCCAAATGGAACTTCTGTTTGCTATCTATCCCCACTACTATGTTGAATTATGTTTGATCGCACGATATCTATGTTCTTACATAATGCCTTGTTTATCTGTATACATGTATGTATTTTATTGAGTAAAAACTTAAAAAAAGGTATAAAATCCCTTACCACATTGATATTCGTAACCTAAATACGTATTGCAACCACTAAGTTGTTATCCTTAGTAGGAAAAAATAACAGTATTGAATATGGGGTACAGTAAAATTTACACAAAAATCGAGAAACACTTTATAACATGTCCACGTTTTCACTTCTGGGCTTTTGATAAATAACTGTTATTTATTATTCAACAAGGGGTGGATTTTATTTGTTTTTAATGTGTAATATGTAATATGAAAACCTGGACAAACACAAATATATAAGATTCGACATTATTTTTTCTGAATTGTGTGCATGTAACAATTATGATAAATAACGTTTGATCAAAAAGTCTTTGGATGAAGTGTAAAAAATATTTATAGAATTATTTACTTGTCTACTTCTTTACTTTGAAATACACATAAGTCACAAATAAAATAAATTTTAGGTTATGATAACACAGGCCTGCATTTTTCAACACTTTGAAAGTTGATTTAAAAATTTTAACTGTTTTCTAGTAATTGGGTAGCGCTGATTTCAAATCTGCTTTTATTTTTTTTGTATCACGTAAGAAAAAATATAGAAAAAAACACGATTTATTTCATTTATAAGCTAGTTTTATATTATATTTTTCCTGAATCTATTGTGAAATGTCCAATATATTCAGAATTTGGTTCAGATACCATTGAAATATGTTCTTCGGTAATAGTCTTACGCTGTGACTTATTTTATTTTGAAGTTATAATTAAAGTTTTGTCTGTACTGAAACTCCAGTCCTGTCACAAGCTGTAGCAAGGGTTTGCAACTTTTGTCTCATCTGCTTATTTCCCTTTTGATTTTCTCTTTTGTGAACTTTTCTTTTTCCTTCATTAAAGCAAAAATCATCTTGCTCCGATCTGATGTTTCACTTGAAGTGCTACTGCATGACCGATATAATTCTGACATAGACGAAGAAGTACTTGAAGTCATGTTTTTTTGAACGAATTGATCATATTTTCTCTTTCGAACTTCATTGCGTCGTATAGATTTTGTTGTCAACCTATACACACAGCCAATACACATTCTACGCTCATTTCGTTGGTCCTTTAAAAACTTTTCCTCTGCTGGAGGTATTTTTGTCACACATTTACATATGTTTCTGGAAGCGCACTTACAGGTTACGGTGTCAAATAATTGTTTTTGAGATTCCTTTAAGAAATTTTGTTTTTTTACTTCACTGCGCAGTTTCTTCATATTTTTGTATTTGTTGTAATAGGAAATCAATCTTGCTAAGATTTGTTGATGACTTATTATAGGAATCGATGCCTTTTTCCATATTTGTTCAATATCAGTAGCAATTATTTCACATGTGCACTTAATTGAAGGATCTTTTCGGTTGTTCAATTCAAGCATATCATTTTTTAGCCACAGGTAATATTTAATAATATCACAATGCGTAGGCAACACATTAGCACTTAATGTAATTGGTTTTCCAAATACAGAGCAACACAAATCTTTCCTAGTTTTAGGCATTTCAAATGCCTAAAACTCAGCAATCACGTTTTAACTTTTGGTAACGAAAATTTTACGTTTGATTAAGTTTTATAAACTTTTTTAACACGTTGCACTTCTAAATACTATGAAGAAACTGAAAGAAACTGTTTAAAATGATACTTTATTTTATGCATGGGAATCCCCTAACTTTGTTTTTGAGCAATAAATTTAAGTGTTGCCAACAGTTTTATTAAATGGTAGATAAAAAAGATTTTTAAATTGTACTTTTCTGCCTTTATGTAAATTAGGTTATTTTTCAAACTTCACCCTTCATGCGCCACCTAGAAATAAAGTCGCAGAGTCTTGTTATTTTGCATAAATAGTGCTTTCTAATAGGGTCATCAATTAACAATACAGGAGTTTTCAAAATTAAAAAAAAATTTTTTTTGTTAATTTTCACTCCACCCTAATGTATAATATTTAAGAAAGGCCTATTTAATTGTGTGTAAATATTTTTTTCCAGCGTATACGTGAACTTCTTGTAAAGTGTTTCGCGATTTCCGTGTTAGCTTCATGTCCCATGTTCAACACTGTAATTTTTTTCTACTGAAGATGACAAGTTAGTTATTAAAATACTTATTTAGGATACGAATATTAAATGTGGAAAGAGGTTTTGCACTTTTTTTAGCTATGAAACCAACATTGCTGCCAAGGTCAACTCTTCGCTACGCGTATTAATGTAGTCTACTTTTGCTATTATATCGAAATATTCTTGTTCATTACCAACTACTTCTTTATCTACTAAATTATATTTTATCTTTAAAAATATATGTACGTCAACATATACATATATCACAACAATGTACACGAGGATGACACTGAAAATTTTTAGAAAATCAAACAAGGATTAGTTTAAAAATAAATGATTTTATTGTTTTTTTTTAATAGCCCCCTTTAACATCAATACAGTTTTGCATTTGATGAAACCAATGTCACTCTTCCTGAGACACTTCAAGTTTTTATCATGTTCCACTTATTAATCTGATGACGTATAAGCGATTTCACGTTCTTTATCTTTAATTTTTGGAAACAAAAAGAAGTCACGAGGTGCTAGGTCAGGACTGTATGGTGGAGAGTCCTTGGTGCTGACGTCTAAGGCATCCATATACTTAGTTGTTAGTTTCACTTTATGCAACGATGTGGAATTCATCGACAACAAAATTTTCTCGCGCCTAACTATAAAATGCTTTGCATTTGACTTATACCAATGTCCAATGTCTCCCAAATAAATTTATATGATATCCATCGATCTTCCTCAAGTATTGCTCGAACAGCAGAAATATCCTCATTAGTAACTGCAGTTCTTGGGCGTCCTACACGAAATTTATCGCCAAAATTCAAAAACCGATCTCTTTTGAATTCGTTGTACCAATTATAAATTGTTGCCTTAAATGGGGCTTCTTCGTCAAATGCATTTCTAGGTCGATCTTCACATTGTTCAGGCATTAACAACGACGATTCAAAATCGTAAAAAATTATTGGCCGAAAATGTTCTCTATCTAGTCGAATTCATTTTTGCGTGAACACGAAATCTTTAAATTATGATAATTAACAAACTATTAGAGCAAATCGTACAAACTAAATTGCAATCAACTCACAAAACATTAAAAAGTAGCTGTCAAATAAGAGCAAATTCCATTTTTGTTAGAAACATGGGCATCTGGATTATTTCAGTATTCCCCTCGTATAATACGAATAAAATAAAACTTCCGTTTAAAAACTTAAAACACCTAAGACGAGATTTTCATTCACTCTGAAGAAAATTTTCATCAACATATTATATATTTATTAAAAATAATTTGAAACATACTTGACTGGGTAAAATCTCACCATTTTTCTGTATAAAATAATAACATTTTTAATAATATCGAAATATTATTAAAAATCGGGTGTGGAGAACACAAATATTAACTTGTAATATTTGTAAAAATATTCGGAACAAAATTGCGCAAAAGTACATTAAATTATGCTAAAGATATAAATAAGATATCTACCACATTTTAAATTTAATGAAAAGTTCTTTTTGTTTTGGTGAATAGGAAAATATATTTTCTTATTAAATTAAAATTAATTTGGTTTAAAAATGTGGGAAACAATTTTATTTACATCCACAAATTCTTTCATATATTTGGAATGTACATATGAGGTAGTATCCAAGAGTTCCTAAAATGTAGAGATAGATAAAATTGCAGAACATTTCTCTCCGTTACTTGCAAAGTATATTTTTAACTTTACACTGTGCTAAATTTTATATGTACTCAATGCTCGGTTCATATTGTTTTCGTGTTCCTCTTTAATTCATTTGCCTATATAAGAAACGTTTAAAAATACTTTTACTCATCACGTACATATTTATGTATAAATGTATTAATATAATTATTTGTAAATAATGTATATTATGTAAAATATATAAAATAATCTAGGTAAAAATTTAATCCAAAACAAATGCGATGGATGTAAATATGTTATGACATGTATGTATATATGTATGATAAAAGAATATCAATTCTATAAATTTAAAGAAATAGATTTTTAAACTAATTATTCCTTACATAGTAATCATTAGAAAGTAAATGATACAAATCATTTATTAAAAAAAAAAAAAAAATATGTGATATTTAATTATAGTTTTCCAAAATCAAAATTATTTTTAGTTTCTAATTTATGCAATTATTTTATATTATATTATACCTACTTTTGTTCATTTTCTTTTTATCAAAGAAAATATTACATTTTGAGTTCCTTCAGTTAGTTATATATAATTGATTTTTGACGTGTAATTGTTGACGATTGATAGTTATTTGAGCTGTTGTTTAGGCTGTTTATATCGTTAATACCATTTGGATATTCCGACATTTCGGCAATTCGTCTATTGTCGCCATCAGGGTAATCCTGAGAAGGACTGTTCCGTACCCAACTCATTATTATAGTTTATAATGCATCTGACTGTATGTGACTTGTCTAAATTGTATAGTGAAAATGTTTCTTGTGAGGCTGGACCCCAGTTTAGATATTCTAAATTTTTATATCCAACGCACTTAAAATAACAAAGGCTCTAACTTCAGAAGAGCCAACTTTTAAAGGCTTTACGAGGATAATTTTACTGAAGGCGAGATTTAAAATGAAACACTTGAATTACAGCAACTCTTTTTTTTTTAATTTTCTACCATATTCCTCTTCAACATATACTTAGACCAGGGATGCTGGAGTGCTATTATACCACTTCTATAATTATCAGCATCAAGGTCGTCAAAATACTGTTCTATTTCCGCAATAACCCCCTCGTCTATCTTGAAATACCTTCTGGTGAGAAAAAGCTTGAGTTTTGGGAATAAGTGGATAAGCAAAGCCTGTAGGAACTAGATCATGTGAATAGCACAACCTGGAATCGTAATTCAACCAGTTTTTTTTCCGGACTGTGCGACTGGTGTGTAATGGTGCATTGTCATGATGGAATAGTACTTTTACTTTATCCAGAATGGCGGCATAATATGTCCCATTGATAGTTTCGACCTTTGTAAGATAGTCAATAGGAAGTATCCCCTTCGAATCCAAAAATATCGTGGCCAATATCTTTCCGGCTCAAGGACATGTCTTGGGTTTCTTTGGTGGAGAAGTGCTATTATGTATCAATTGTTCTAATTGCCGTTTCGATTCTGGTACATAGTATGGAACCAAGTTTCGACCACCGTAACAAAGCCACGTAAAAACTCTACCGAATTGATGTCAAACAATTTCAAATTGTTGTTGGAAATTCGCGTTGCTTTTTTGATCTACATTCAGAGAAATTAGTCATAATTCGACATGCAAAATGTGATGTACACGTTCAGTAGATATGCCCACAGTCTTGGCAATCTTCTCTGCTTTCAATTTTCTGTCACGTAACACATCATGAACTTGTTCATTCTAGAATGGTACCTAATTCATTTGTTGTCATTCAGGGCGTTCTTTATTTTCGAAACTCATATCCCCGAGTTTAAATCTTGGCTTTCGACGGAGTCTCATTTCCTAATGTTGGTTGCATATCCGCCAAAATCCCAGCTGTGTTCATCTTTTTAAAAAACAAGTACTGAATGAGATTCTCTATTTTACAAGTTACACTAAATACGTCTTCTTTAAGCAACTGTATCTGTCAAACTAAACGTCAGATGATAGTGAAAATTTAAATAGCCTCTAAAAGCATAGCCTACTCGAGAATAATACCATTTTTTGTTTGTTTGTTGGATGACATACTCAATGTTAATTTGTTCATTTGTTTTGCAACTAAATTTACTCTAGATCAAGTTGTGTGTTTCTTATGTATTCCGTAGCTCAACTCAACCCTTTCCTGCGTGGTTTACACCCAATAGCAAGAATATTTTGGGACTGTAACGTTATTATCATCGGACAGGGAACTGGAAACAATTATTTTAGTTTAATTTCAACGCTTAAGTAAGGCGGTCAAAGATTTCTTTTGGTTATTAAAGTTATGTGGGAAATGTTCAGCATGCACTGACAATTAATCCTTGAATTTTAAAATTTTGAAATTTCTAAACGTAACTGATAGCTTAGTAGTTAAGTGCGTTGGATATAAAAGTTCGGAATATGTAAGCGGAGTTTAAACCTCACGTGCGATACTTACACTATAAAAATTAGGTATGGCACATACATCCAGATGAATTATGAACTATAATAATGAGTTCGGCAAGGAACAATTCTTCTCAGGAGTACCCTGATGACGACAAAAGACGAATTGCTGAAACGTCGGAATACAAAAGTTTCACAAACGATGGAAGTGGACCAAACAACAATTCGAATATGTAATTGATGTTGATGATAATGTGGTGTATTTGGAAAATTGAAAAATTCAAAAATATCTGCCTAATCTATTTGTGTTTATCGGCTGATAAATAAAAAAGGTGCGGGCTAGGGAATAAGTTTGCAATAAGCTCAAAGCGGCAGCTTGACCGCACTTAAAAAAAAACAATCGATTTTAAATTTCGCTTATTTTTGTATTAAGTACAAATTAAAATTAAAATAAATTTTTATTGAGGGATATTTGCCAGTATGGATGATGTATTTGATAAGTTATTATTAATTTTAATAATTTAGCTTTAATATGTTTTGATATGTATATAGTTATATAATAATTTTAAAAATATACAAACACATTACTGACGTATATTAATAATAAAATACACTGCAACTATCGACAAATAATTTCATAATATTCCTTAAATATTTACATATTCATAAAACAAAATTAAAGCTTTTATGTTGTTGTTGATTTGCTATAACCTCAACATCTGTACCGAATTTTTAAAAATATTTAATTCAGCATGTATGTTTTTTATAACTAAAATTAATAATGTTTAGTGTATAATATAACAATAAATTCTCAACAAAACTCCATAAAAATAAAAATAATTCAATCAGCTATTACTATTACTATTCTAAAAATCTTTACCACGGAGCAATGTACAAATTCAGAAACAATATGTCTAAAGGAAATATAATGCGTATTCAAAATGTCTGCAAAAAAAAAACATCCCGAGCGTCTATGGATTGGGGAATGCATGTGTGTAATTGATCTATATAAATTACAATTTTTTTATGTTTAACTTTGAATGACTCTTTATTTAAGGTTATATTGAGTGGATGCTACACAATACAAAGATGTGTTTTACATTCCATTACTGCCAGGGACGTAAAGACTTCTTGAATACCCGGTTACAATAGTTAATACGGTGTAAAATAGTGGAACATGAAAATTTAAACGCCACCTAGGATTAATTCAATTACTAGTACAAGAAACATTACCTACAGTTTAATGCAAATAGGTTTTATTATACAGAATAATTGAAACATACATGATGAGTGGGTAAAACCCCGCCAGTTTTGTATAATACAAAGGCTTTTTTAATAATATAAAATATTAATAAAAATCTGGTGTGGAGACACAAACAAAATACAGTTTCTAGAGAGAAGGCTGTGCCATCTTTGGAAGGGCGTCGTTAGTTCGCATTAGTTATGTGGACCGAGCGAGGTACTTCGGTCGTCTGACAACAGGCAGCGCTGAATTTACTTCTACGGTCTGAATAATTTCTGTGATATAACGATGTGGTTTTTTTTTTGTAAATGTGTCTGAAGATATCCTTTCTCCAGCAGGGGCGTACCGATGATCCTGTAGAAAGGTGAAATACGTATCTGCGCCTCTGGGGAGGGATATGTTCGGACACGTTCACAAAAAATATTAATAGGGAACCTGTTTTTGTGTTCTTCACACCAAATTTTTAATAATATTTTATATTATTAAAAATACATTTTTATTATACAGGGTGAAGTAATGAATCAGGAAATTTTTAAAACGAAACTTTTAACGTGAACATGTTTTGTCTTATTCAAATAACAATTCATATTTAATTAATAATAATGTGTAATTTTAAGAGTTATGGTCGCCAAATACTAGGGGACCCCACATACTTAAATAGATATACCGCGCAAAAGAGACGTCTGACACGCGGAAACATGGGAGCTGCCATTTTTACGTACTTCCTAAAGGATAGACTATTCAACTTATAAATGTTCTATATTGATTGCATAACTATCTATAAAGTTAACATAAGTATTTCAGTTAGATGTGGTAATTCTACTCGTTTCAAAATCACATGAAAATATATCTTTGAACATTTAATTTTAAAATACTTTTTGATATTTAAATATTGGCACACACCAATTAATTTTTATTCTTAAAAACAAACCCAATGGATGTAAAATAAAAAGGTTTGTTTGCACTTCAACTTAAATTTTTCTCTCGTTTGCTGTTGCAACAATTTTAGTTAGTAAAATAGCATGTTTATTATTTTCTCTGGAATTACAAGAAAAACGGACACACGCTACTAAATAAGAGTTTTATTATTTTTAAGTCGAAACTTATATTAAATATAATTATTAAAAAAAAAATTATATATATTAAATCATATGCACACATCGACACAGTCATATAACATAAAATATTTTAGAGTACAATGCAATTAATATTATTTTAAACTACATTAAACACAATATAACGTGGATATATCTCAATAATCGACGGAATTGAAAAAACGTCACATGTATTAAACAGTAAACACTACCTGTGAACGCTACTATCAAAGATGTTTATATACAACGGCAGTGACTGGGTTGCCTAAACAACAGGAAATACGTAAAAATGTCGTCAAATTCTATCTCCTTTTATTCCAAACTCCGTACAAATGCACAGTGGACCATGAGCGGTATATTTATTTATATGTATGTGGAGAACCCTAAAAATTTCCGGAAAAAAAATAAGTATTTTTTCGAAAAAACATTTTGTTGTTTCTCAAAATATTGGCCTTTAAGTTTTAAGCACTTTTGCATTCGAAGAAACCAATTGTTGAAACATTTAAGCATGCGTTAAGCATGCCTTTTAAATACTTCAACTGCTTCTTTCGGTGTCGAAAACCGCCCACCATGCAATTTGTTTTTGACAAAAGGAAACAGGAAGAAGTCATTGGGTGATAAGTCAGGCGAATACAGACGCTGAATCATTAATTCAATGTTATTCTTTTTTAAATAATCGACTCTTTTATGTGATGTGTGAGAGCTGGCGTTGTCGTGGTGAAAGATGATACGCCGATGTCTGCTGTTTTTTCTGATTTCATCTAAGACTTCAGGCAAGCAAATTGTTGTATACGTTTACTGTTTTACGATCCGCAAGAGCAACGGTAGCAACAGGTCCAGTTTTATGGAAGAAAAAAGCAATAATTTTTTTTTGAAACGCTTCATAAACGAACAATTTTTGTTGGTTTTGGTCCAATTCGGAACATTTAAACAGTCCATTGTTGTTTAGTTTCTTGTTCGTATGAATATATCCAGGTCATTTTCGAAAATTTTTAGTGTACCCCTAATTATATAACTTCTGTGTGTTCCTTGTTAATTTTTTATTGTAGTATGTTTTAATTCCTACACCTAACCCACAACTTTGAAGAAACCTAATACAGTTGATAGAATATTTTGTGTACAAAAATACATATTACAAAATTTATTAAAATAATTTCTCAACTTTTTTGTATATAATTATATGGGTTTAAAGTAAAAACTCATTAATCTTTAAAGTGTGATCATTCCATAAATAACGTGATTTTTTATATTTTTTATTTTATGCAAGTACTAAGTAAGGCAAACAAAACTTTATCTAAACTAAAATATCTTCTTCTCCATTATCTACAATGCTTTTCCATCGTTCTGGTAGACTTTCAGTGCTACTATTCCAAAATTAATTTAGTGGTGACGAAAAATACTGCTCCAGTAATGCTCTAATATCGCCTAAAGGATTTTTTCGTCCAAATCATTTTGAAGATTGCGAGGCGTTGTTCGGCGAATATCATGCGTGGAGCGTAGCTTCCTATTGAAACTTTTCCAACTTTTATATCATTATCCTTGCTCTATGTGGCGAAGCGTTATGTTGATGGAATATTTTTTTCCTTTCATATGGGTTAGTTCCTCTATAGATTCGATGGGATTCATTCCACTAGGCTTCGCAGAATGTTTTCGTGGGGGCCTTTAGACCTGCAGATCCTCGACCATCTTAACTTCATCAAGTGGTTAACCCAGTGGTTCTCAACCTGTGGGGCGCGCCCTCTAGTGGGGCGTGACAAAACTAAAGGGGGGGGGGCGAGTATATCGAGAAAAAATATATCGTTTACACTGATATATATTATAATACATTTATAAATAAGATTGTATCTGTACTGCACAAAATATTTAATAACTAACTTATCAATAATAAATAAAGACGGCAGACTATGTGCCCGGTGCATGGTGACATGAATCATGTCACCATGTGTACTAAATATTATTTTTCATTCCTCTCGCTTTGTTTACATATCGGAGCAGAAAAATATATATTTAGTAGTTTCCTAAATATTTCCATACATGCATTTATCAAAGAGATAACAGAATTTGAATATATATTATTATTTTTCATTCCTCTCGCTTTGTTTACATATCGGAGCAGTAAAACATATATTTAATAGTTTCCTAAATATTTTCATACATGCATTTATCAAAGAGATAACAGAATTTGAACATATATTTTACAGTTCTAAATCAAAATAAGAAAAAAACATTATTTTGTATTTCTAACAATGAACGAAACATTTATTCTAAAGATGCACCTTCAAAACATATTTATATTATAGTAACCAAAACAATATTTAGTACACATGGTGACATGATTCATGTCACCATGCACCGGGCACATAGTCTGCCGTCTTTAATAATAAATTTAAAACAGGATTAATACTTATTAGTGACCCCTCGGGCCTGTCTTGCAGAGCAAAGTTTTTAGAAAGAGGGCTTAATATTAGAAATTGCCACTCTAAGCTTTTTTTCTATATTTAGCTGAGATTTATATCTTGTCTTCAAAGCAGCCACCGCAGAAAATCCGGTTTCGCAAAGGCAGCTTGTTGAAAATGGTAATAGTATATGAAATGCTCTTGTTTTCAGTCCAACCCTGTCCAAAATTCAAAGAGTGATGTATTAGTTATTTCGCCACTTGCCGTTAAATCTATAAAGATTTCTTCTTCGGCAGTTGAGAGACCTAGTATAGGAGTATTTTGAAATGGGTCCCCAACCCACTCATAACTTGCTATCAAGTTGAAGTCAGCAACAAAATATGTACTTTTGAAAATACTTTGCCAGCATGGTTAAATGATTTTCAATTGTTATAAAAACAACTTCCATATGTTGTTCTTCAGTCTTGTAAGTTTTAACACATGCAAATATTTCTAGCTTTTTTGTTTTTAATTTCTGCTCCACAATTCTAGCTTTCTAAAAAAGCATTAACTTTATCACTCGTATCCAACATATGTTGGTTTGCTCCTTGGAGTTGAAGATTCAAGGTATTTAATTTCTCGAATATGTCGACCAAGTAGCTCAATTTCATCAGAAATAAGCCATCTCGAAACATTTCGGCTTCCGGCCGGTTTTCCTCTTCTAGAAAAATGGCAATTTCATTTCTCAATTCATAAACACGTTGCAAAAATCTCCCACGTGATAACCATCTTGCCTCGCAATACAATAATAACACTGAATATACTTTAATCATGTCTTTACTAAGTGCAGAAAAGATTCTTGATTTTAGGGGTCTCATTTTTAAATAATTTATTACGGTTACCACCGTCGTTAGCACAAGATTCAGACCAGGACTCGTTTCTTTGGAAGCCAGAGCTTCTCTGTGGATCATGCAATGCGTCCAGATACGCTCTAGAGATTTTTGTTTCACAAGTGCTTGTACACTTTGGAATCTTACAGACATTGTACGAGTACCATCGGTGCATATTCCGACGCAATTTTTCCACTCTATATTTGCCATCGTTTAGGAAATTATTTAAGATACCAAATAATGCAAGTGCTGTTGCTCTGAGTTCTATTGGTTTGCAGAGTAGTAGTTCTTCTACCATCACAAAAGCGAACATAGGTAATTAAATGAACATCTTTATTGCTATCCGTTGCCTTATCATGCTGAATTGAAAATATATTGTCATGCAACTTTCCAAAAAGCTGATGCTGTACATCTTCAGCTATATCACCAATTCGACGGGCAACAGTATCATTTGATAGAGGTATGGACTGCAATTGTTTGGCAAAACTATCTCCAAACATAGTTTCTACAATCTCAATTGCAGCTCCCAGAATGAGCTCTTCACCGATGGTATGAGGTTTTTTACAACTGGCTATTTGATATGAAACTTTGGAAGAGGCAAGTAAAGCTTTATCATCATAGGCCATTTTTTTTTTGAAATATGATTTTTGTTTTTCATATGATTTTAATTTAAATTCGAAGAATTCTTGGAATTTGCTAACGTACTCACGTTTCTAAATGTCGTTTAAGTTTATTTGGTTTCATGCGGTCTGCTGCCAAAACTTTTGAGCAAATGACACACAGGAGCCTTTCTTCTCCATTTACATCACTGCTGGTAAACCCAAAACTTAAATATTCTTCCGAATATTTTCTTTATTTTATCATCGAAACCACTGTCGTCTGTGCACTTCTTGGTGCTTCACAATCGTCTGATGCTCGCTTACGCCCACTTAAAAAGTTATTCATGATTCTGCATACATACACTGGGAATACAAGGTGGGAAGAGACAATGGTTGTTACAAAAGGTTCTACTTTTTGACCGTTCTGCGCATGACGTCACTCTCGACGCTCAAGACCTGATCTAACGCTTCACGCCCCTTACTTTTATTCACTTACTTTATGAGGCAATCTACATTTATTAATATTTTAAATATTGATAAGTATTGATATACCTATGCATTATGACATTATGTGATTACGTAAACTACATTAAATAGAAACTAATATTACAATTACCACAATTTCAGTGGAAATTATTGTGTGTGGAGGGAGGGGGAGGGGCGCGATAAGAATTGTGATTGAAAATTTGGTCGCAAATACTAAAAGGTTGAGAATCGCTGGGTTAACCACATAATAAAGTCAAGGTGTATAATAATAATAAATAGGTATATTTGAAACTTTGCAACAGTATTTTAATCTACGTTTTTTAATTCAGCATTTAAATGGTCTAATAAATTAGCATAATACCTTCCTATGATCGATTTTCCATTTTCCAAATAATGATATAGATTATGCCGAGCGAATTCAAAGCACCGCTCTTACCTTTTCAGCACATAGAACAGCCTTTACCTACTTTGGTGCCAAAAAGACACTTGAATTATGCTTGCATATATTCAATCAAACATTACGTTAAAATTATAAGTTGATTTCGTATTTGGTCGTCTTATACGGCACCCATCTTAACTTTCTCATGCCTAAATGTTCCTACAAGATATTAAATACACGCTCAAAAAGGATATTTACAATCGGAGATATTTCGTACACCTTTAATTAGCGATCTTTCAACACCATATCACGAACATTGTTAATCATCATTTCCTCGATCACTGTAAGAGGATTTGGGCGCTCATCCTTAACCCACCATGTAAAGGGCACAGAATCCCCGTTATACTTTTTTAACTTTTCTCCTGTTTTTTAAATGGTCTTTCTATACAATAAGTTTTATAAACACACGAAATTCCTTTTTTCATATTCATAATAAATTGCGAATTTATTCGCTTTAGAAGCATGTGAAATAATAACTGTTTCATGTATCTATTTCAAATTTAGTATAAAACTATGTTAGTTGTCAAATGTCAATAACGTATTAATCTTGATGATTCTAGCGACATCTATCGAAAAGTTACGATACTATCAAACAAACTTTCTAGTTTCATTACGATTAAACTCAATTACGTATTTAAATTAAATTTACTAAAATTCCGACAAAAATGAAAGAACGAAATACATTTTTCCAAACAAAATACCATCATATTAATATGCGTCAGTGTTTTGTACATCATTTGTAAAATTATAAAATTTATTAGTAATAATGTGAAGTGATTATTTCAATAAATATTATTCTGAAATACTTAAAAGAATTTTTATGTTTATGTAGTAGATACTTTGAATTATTGTTGTATATCAGCTTGTTTCGTTTCAAAGAGGAGCAGAATATGACACTTGAAATAATTACTTGTTCTTTCTGAATAAAATTAAGTTTAGTTAATAAGGAATTGTGATATTAATATTAGCCGTGATTTATTTAATAAAATTAACCTAGTCTTAAATATGTACAAAGAATAAAATGAAATGTACGAGTGTTTCTAGTCAAAGCGTAGAAATAACCACTAAACACGCATGGGCGCTTCAACAAGTGCTATCTTGATGATCTCTTTGTGGTTATGTAGTAGAGTAAGTACAGATTTTAACGGTTACTTTATTGTACATAAAATCGTGAAAGAGTAATTACTATCCTATTTATTTTATTAGACTTTAAAGATGATTATTTTTATTATAATTAAGATTATGTAATTATGTGCAGCATTTCATTAAATAAATGATTTCCAACGATATGTTATGGTTTATTTCTTTACAAATATTTCCTTTTTTTAACCCTCTAATTATTTTGTATAAGAAGCGATCTTCAAAATAAAAAGAGCCATAAAAATTTATATAGGGGAGACCGGGGCAAGAATGAACGGTTTTACAAAATAAATTACCTGTTGAGATAACAATGTGCAGAAATAACTTTATTAGGCAGAACATCAATAACCACTCTTTTAGAAATTCATAAAAAAAAATATATTCTTTAAAGAAAAACATTAAACAAGATACATATTATTAATAAAATAGTTGCATGTGTCTACTCTTGCCTCCTGTGGTGGGGCAAAAGTAAACATGAATGATAATACTATTACGCCCTACAAAAATCACACAGGAATGCTTCAGTCGTTGATTCTGCATCTGTACATGCTTCGTGAGACCATTTTCGACATCCTTCACAACGTATCCACTGCTCATTTACAGAAGAACTATATGTATCATCGCAGTAAAGACAATTGGAATCTTCATCAACAAATGTGTTGCACTTTTCTAACTTCTTGGTCTTCTTTGATATCAGCCCTGAAGTAGAAGGTTTTGCAGTAATATTTCTTGTGACTTTGACTTCTTGGCTTCTTTTTCAACTAAACCTTGTTTATATGGACTACTTGTTATGATATCAGATTTTGGTTGCAATCTTTTGGTTTTCTTCGCGGGCTGGTGTTTTGCGTGTGGAAGAGGAAAGATGTCGGAGACGGAAATCTCTAAATGTTGTTGTTTATATTCTCATTCAGGGGTTCTTTCGTGTTCTCTTTCAGGTGTTCTTTCATGTTCTCTGTCAGGAGTTCTTTCGTGTGCAATACTTATTTCATCACTTGTGCCCTGCTGACTCGAATTGCCTTCAGCACGAGGATTGAGAGCTTCTGCAGGAGCAAAGTCACTGTCAGTAAAAATATTTGGATTAAAGTTGTGTATGCCAGCTTTCTCAAAGCCATGGATTATGTTGTCCATGATTGCTGCCCTCTTAAAGGCACTAGCAATCATAGGACCCATATCATACTCCGTTATTCTTTTGCCTGGATTGTTAATCATCCATGTATCCATTTCTGAATTTAAGTAGCTCTTAAAAGGACCAAAGACAGTTAGGTCTAGTGGTTGCATGCGGTTTGTTGTGTGTGGTGGCAAAGTTAACATTATAATTCCATGTTCTCTGCATAATTCTATAGCCTTCAATGACTTATGACTGGAATGGCCGTCTACAATTAGTAATTTTGGATCGCCTTGCTAGCATGAGTTGATTTAATAAAATGTTCAAGAACTTTATAAAATATGTCGGTGTCTATCCATCCAGTACTACTTGGTATTCCTATGGTCCCGGATATTGCTCCATTTAGCAACAGTGGGTTCATCCGGACTCGTTTGTAAATTATAACTGGAGGAATAAATGATCCATAGGCATTAACACAGGCTACAACTTTGCAGTTTGCCCTCTTTCTGCGGATGTAGCTCTGTCTACTTGTTTTTTTCCTTTAGCAGCTATAATTTTCTTCGGGCGTTGAACAACAGTGACCCCAGTTTCGTCCAGATTATACAGGGTGAGTTTTTTTGAATGTTTAGCATTGGGATCTCAGAAACTACTGGAGATAGAAAAACGCTTAAATGGGGAAAGATGCGCAGTTTTACGAGTTTGATTTAAAACTGCTTTTGCTTCTCCGATAACTTTCATGGCTTATTAGATATTCAAAGAAAACTAAATTCTACGATTTTCTTTAAACATGCTTAGCATCGTTAATAGTAATTTTAGAGAAAAAGTGTTCAGACAAAAGGTTTAGATAATTTTATGCCAAATAAGACTATGTAGCTAATATTTTTTTTTCGTTCACCATTATCGAGTTATGACACAAACTTGTGTTTTTTTAAATGGAAACCATAGTTGGTTTTGACATCATTAAAAGGCTTATTTTTTGCTGATTACAATGATATAAGGTTTGATATGGTTACTTTAAAAAATAAAGAGGATATAGACATTTTTATGGTTTTTATGGAAAACAATTGAATTTCGAACTGATAAAATACGAACCAAACGAAAACTTATTTTGAAATCTTATGTAGTAATAAAATGAAAACTATAAGAACTTTTATTAAGGGCACACAACATTATTAATGTTCAAAGATACCTCCATTATTATTAATACACAAATTGCACCTCTTCACAACAGAATTTGTAGCATTGCGGACTCTACGCCTATCGATGTTATTAAAAGCAACTAAGACAGCTTCTCTTAAATCGTCGATTGTTTCATATGTTCTTTTGTATACTGTGTCCTTTAGTACACCCCACAAGAAAAAATCCAAAACTGATAAATCAGGGGATCTAGCCGGCCATTCAATGGGTGCATTTCGTCCTATCCATTGATTAGGGAAGTTCAAATTTAAATAATTTCTAACATTCAGTTGATTGTGCGGAGGCGCTCCGTCATGTTGAAACCATTGCAGCATTGCTCGGGTTCTTAAATTTAAATTATCTAACATTTCCTCGAAATCTTGTTGTAAAAAATTAAGATAACGATTGCCAGTTAGTGATCCATCAAAAATAAAAGGAGGAAGAACAGTTGAACCTATAACACCACACCAAACATTAAACCCAAATTTAATTTGTGGTCTCCTATGTTCAACGTGAAGTGGATTTGTTTGAGACCATATGTGCTCATTGTGCCTATTAAACATTCCACAATTTGTGAAACGAGATTCATCGGTCCATAATATTTTCATTGAAAAGTGTGGATCGTTTTGACACTGATCTTTAAACCATCTACAAAAAGCTATACGTCTGATGTTATCACCTTCATGTAAAGTTTGTGATATTGATAATTTGTAGGGACGAAATTTATGCTTCTTCAACACTCTGACAATAGTGCGTTGAGAGGAGCCCATTTCTGTTGAAATTTGTCGGGTCGATGTAGATGGATTCTGAGCGACACTTGCTAATATGTTTATTTCTCTATCTTCATCCATCCCTTTTTTTGATTTTGGTTTAACGAACGAACCATAATCTGCTAAACTATCCCATAATCCCTTAAAAGTAGGTAGCGACGGCTGACTTCGATCAAAATAACTTTCAAAGTAAACTTCAGCAGCTCTAGTAGAATTTTTCTGGCACTGAATGTAACATTCAACCATATCACGCTTTTCTACGTTAGAAAATTTGATAGCCAATGCAATCTTATGATTAACGGCCGTTTGCACCGCTTATAGTTAAGTTACAATTAAATTAATTAATAGTTAATTGTCAATGTTTGACAATTAACTTGACTTAAAAGTAAAAATTAACAGCTCTCACTTCTGTGACTCAACGTGAAAGCAATGTTAGTATATTTATCTCGACTGCTCCAACGAACACTATTGTAACTCAGATTTTTCGTTTTTTGAATTACAAAACACCAAACATTTTTTTTTAAGTTTTTATCTTATAAAGTGAACAATCATAGAAATGTCTATATCCTCTTTATTTTTTAAAATAATCATATCAAACCTTATATCATTATAATCAGCAAAAAATAAGCTTTTTAATGATGTCAAAACCAACTATGGTTTCCATTTAAAAAAACACAAGTTTGTGTCATAACTCGATAATGGTGAACGAAAAAAAAATATTAGCTACACAGTCTTATTTATCATAAAATTATCTAAAACTTTTGTCTGAACACTTTTTCTCTAAAATTACTATTAACGATGCTAAGCATGTTTAAAGAAAATCGTAGAATTTAGTTTTCTTTGAATATCTAATAAGCCATGAAAGTTATCGGAGAAACAAAAGCAGTTTTAAATCAAACTCGTAAAACTGCGCATCTTTCCCCATTTAAGCGTTTTTCTATCTCCAGTAGTTTCTGAGATCCCAATGCTAAACATTAAAAAAACTCACCCTGTATATGTTATCCGGTTGAAAGTTATATATGTTCTTTAATTCTCGCAAATGTTTAAAGAATCCATCAACTTGTGTTCTGGAAAATCCCGCAATACGGGCTAAACTTGTAGGCTCTGGCGTGCGAATTGATAAACCGCCAACCCTTCTTAAAAAATTTGTAGCCCATTGCTCCCCAGCCATTTTCTTAGTTCTATTAAATTTATGTGCAATTTTGTTTGCTTCTGCATATTCAAAGGCAAGTTTCCGAAATTCTGTTAAATATATTCCATAAAATAATCTTTCAAGAGTTAATATATGCTTTTTGAATTCTCTTTCTTGAGTTGGACTGAAGATAGGTTTAAATCGTCCAATATTGACGACAGTTTCCTGACCACGAGAAATTCTTTTGTGAAGAGTGGATAGTGGAATTTTATAAGTTTTAGCGGCTTTACGTAAAGTAAAGTTTTTAGACAGAACATCTTTCATGGCACGAATTATGTCTTCATTTGACCAAGAAGCTCTCTAAGATTTTCTGATATAACGTCGAACCATTCTGAAAAAGAAAAAACAACCATGAGGCAAGAATAGACACAAAGAGGCAAGGGTGGACACTGATGAGGCAAGAGTGAACGCAGCGTTCACTCTTGCCTCCCATGCATGGTTCACAAAATGCATTTTTTACCCAATCACACGCCACTGCAGTGAGTTACGGTTTGGTGAAATTATAGGTTATATCATAAAAGATCGTCTCGTAGCCATGAAAATATTGCCAATCGTGATAGGCGTGAATAGAATAATCAATATTGTAAAGAAACCTTACATCAGAACTATCATAAACTCAAGCTTACCTGTTTTTTCTAACAAACTCGCACAATATACGCACAGTTCACTGCGTGGCTTTGACGCATCGACCACCTTCAAGTACACTTGATCTATGGTCAAATGGTCTACCATAGCGCGCTAAATTCAAAAAGTCTACTCTTGCCTCGCGTTTACTTTTGCCCCGGTCTCCCCTACCAATACCTAAATTTTTCAACCAGTCCAGTGCTGCAGGAGTTACCTTAATGCGGCTTAGTCACCTCGTAAATGCCCCCAGGGATACTTCTTCTGGGGCAGTCATATGTAGGCATAGCAGTGGTGGCTCGTCAGTTCCAGCGCCGCACCGTACTTTTGGCCGCCTGTGTGCATGCATAAGTTTGCCACCCCTAATTTTTTACTATTTTAACATAGAATTACATTTATGTGTTTGGAGTGCATGTAATGACAAATTTAAGATATTGCCCACAGGGTCCGGAATCAATATATTCAAATTTTGAAATCATTCATGTGTTAAAGAGCACGAAAAATATGTTGTCAAAACTGAATATTATTAATAAGTACAGATATGATTTATTGATAAATCATGAATTTTCGAACATTCAATAGAGAATGAAGTTAGACAAGTTACTAAATGTGCATTTCTGAGTATATTCTACAGGGTGGGGAAAAAGTACTGTAATCGCTTGCAACTTTTGAATGAGCAATTTAATTAAAAAATTTCTTATACAGAAGATGGTTTATATAATATTTGGCATTACTTGGTAGCATTAGTTTTTCTTTTGAGTTTATTATTTTAATGCATGGCCAATTAACTTTTTTTCTTAAATAGCGTCATATATATTTTTTTGCATATTTAAAAGACTTTTTGTGAATATAATGCTATGAATTTATAGGGGATTGTATAAGAAAATTTTCAAGAAAGTGGTCAAAAACGTTTACTATTGTCAAATAATAAAATTTTAATGAAATTAACAAAAAAAAACTTAACAATGTTTTTTTTTGTTAATTTCATTAAAATTTTATAATGATGAAGTGTTATTGTAATTCGTACAAACAAAAACGGTGAGTTAATTGTGGAGCACATATCATTATTTGAAACTAGAGTTCGGGTTGAAATTTTGGGATTCTCCGCAACATCTAATAATACGTTCAGAGCCTTATCTCCGTCAGTTATTGTTCTTGGTCGGCCGGTTTTTTGAGCGTGTTTAGGTAACGTTACTCGTCCCATGAAACCATTTTGCAATACGAAGTTTGTTTGGTTAATCGACATCTCCTCGGGATACTTATTATTAAATAAATCACGTACCTCAGCTTGCGTACGTTTCCTTCTACCGTAATCAACCATAATCAAAACTTTAATTCGTTCTTTTTGTGATAATTTTTCCTTTTTTTACATAAATTAAGGATTTATAACCGAATAAATGTAAAAATTTTATCGAATGACGCGTGATTGTCAAGTTTTTTTTTTATTATGTCATGTTGACATTTAAAAACTGAATAATTTATTAAATCAAGTTAACTGAGCTGTTACTAGGAATCATAAAGGTTTTTGATCATTTTCTTAAAAAAGTTTCTTATGCAGCCCCCTATAAATTGCATACCATTATATTCAAGAGAAAAATGTCTTTTAAATATGTAAAAAAAATACATAACGCTATTTAAGAAAAAGTTGGCCTTGCATTAAAACAGTGAAATCAGAAAAAAACTAATGCTATCTGTTGATGCCAAATATTATACGAACCATCTTTTGTATAAGAAATTTTTTAATTAAATTACCTCATTCAAAAGTTACAAGTGATATGCAGTACTTTTTCCCCACCCTGTATATAGTATACAATACTAAATATTGTACGTAAAAAACCGAAAATTTACCCTGCTATGTTTTTATATCACAGTCATAAATTTTAGTAATTGATGCGCTAGTAAAACAGACCGGATATTTTCAACACTAACTTGCTGATGCATTTTGAAATTCTAAACACTTACCAAAATTGCGGCCCTTGCAAACTCAGACAGTTTGACAAATAATAAATGTTGGCTTTGTAACATGGTCTTAATATTGAAGTTTATAAAATGTCACCTAACTGAAAGAAAGTCAATGGCCAGTTTGTTTTTCTTGATGAAATCTGGATTTTTCAAGATGGAAGCTCTCAAAACCCACGGCAAAATGGGAATATTAAATCTGTAAAAGCAAAATAAGTAGGTGGCAAAAAATATTGACATTGGCAATATATTATTGACTTTTATCGTGTTTTTATCAACATTTATTTCATTTGCGATGTGCCTAATGCCCATGCTGTCCTCTAGCCTAGTTCTAATTATCGACTTTTGCAGTTCGTTTATTTGAGACATTTTAAAAATTGTATACGCTTCTGACTTACAATAAACTGACACTAACATAACCATACCGGATAAAAGTCAAATTTACAAATCACGATTTTTTTAAATTTGACAGAATGTGTCAAAAGTCGGTGTCTGAGTTTGTAGAGGCTGCAACTGTAAGAAGTATACAAGCTGCTACCCAGGAAGAATTTTTGGAGATTGTTCAAAATGCTTGGCATCGAATCCCTATAAATGTTGTACAAAATATTATCGCTTCAATGTCTATAAGGTTAGATACAGTTATAAATAGTAACGGTGGAATGACAAAATTCTAATTATTTTAATTATATTCTTTCTCTATCGTTTTTAGTAATTTTTATTTATATATATTTTTAAAATGTTTAATAAATGTCAATGAAACACACATTTTTGCCAATTCCTGACTTAATATTATGAGTAAAGATAGCCATTTAAGTAGTCACAATTTAAACCCAAGCAGAAACAGTGTCCCGTTTTTTTTTGCTCACGAGAGTATAGCAAACGCCAATTAAGTTGGCGCGAGAAGGGGTAAGTTCGCGCAGGATTAAAACTAGTGGGGAGATTTGTATTTGGTTTTACATCAAAAATGTCAGATAATTCTAACCTCTGAGCGTGTATCACTTTATGTTCCCCTAGCAAAGACATTATGTTCCGTCAAACGTCAATGACAAATGTATTCTGACAATTACTTGAGTAGTGGGTGTGGACGTTTTTAAAAACGGCTTCTGCGCTCCCCCTCCTCGCGCCAATATAATTGGCGCTTGCTACAGTATCAAATTAAAAAAAAAAGTTGTACAGGTATATTTTAATCGATTTAAATTAGGCTGGGTGAATGTAGGTATATATTAAATGTAGGCGTCAAATTTACATATTTTGATATACAGGTAGGTATAAGTGTCAAAAATGACTTATGCACGTTACTACGATCTTAAGTACCTTAGCAACGTCACAATACTAAAATGTTTAAAAATTGACTTTACATATAACTTCACTACCATACCACTTTTTTTTTAATTCGATAGTAAGGAGTGAGCCACAAAAAAGTTCTCAGAGTATGCCATGGATTAAATCAGTTATGTCTTAGATTGATTAAGTGATCTAACTAATTGGTTACATCGTACCTTGTCAATTTTATTTATAATTATTTACAAATGACACTTGGCCAATTCCCTAAGCTCAGACGTACCTTATATGTCTACCTCAGTTGTTCACGGCCTACCTAGGATACAAATTTTGTGGCTCGCTTGATACTTATATAAATTGGATATTGTTTTGAATAGGTATAATTATGCAGAAGAAAATTGAGAACATATTCTGAGAATTGACTCCACTACTAAGATTTGATATATGATGTAATTTAGAAATATAGTTCATAAAGTATAAGTTTTCAGTTCAAGGGCAAATTCAAAGCATGTGATTCAAATTAGTACTGCAGAGTCAAATGAAGTCAATATTCAATTGCGGAAATACATGTTTTCATTCTATACCTATTTCAAAAATTAAATTCTTAAAAATTCAAAGAAATTTCTTAATTTACAAATGTAATTCAAAATACTAATCGTCAGTGCCATCTTTTAAATAAAATGCACGAAGCAATCCAGCTTCGTCCTCGACCAAAAACAATGACGTCTATATTACCAGTCTTATAACAAGCAAAATAATAGTCTTGTACTTTCGCCATTGGACTTTTTCTTTTGGGGTTGTCTAAAAAATCGTGTTTACCATAACGGTAAGCCAAATACACGAGAAGAATTGATCGAAAGAATAATTGCAGGAGTAGATTCCCTACGAAATGAACTTGCAGATATTAACTGGCAAGAGAATATGACCCAAAGACTAGCAACATGTTCAGAAAGAAGAGGCGAACATTTCGAGCAATTGTTATAATATTAGTTTATGAGTTTGTTATGTAATTTCATAATTAAATACATTACTGAAACAGTTTTCTTCTTTTGTTGAAATCTAAAGAACGAAAGAGAAATTAAGCAAAGTGTATATAAACTTTTTTGTTCAGAATCACCTCTAGAACACATTGTGTAAGTTTATCGGTTACCTCAGGGAATACCCTGTACATTTTACTCTAATAAATTATTAATTTATTAAGTGATAGATGTGGTTTATGCCACCTATGGTATCTTGCAAATTGACGTAAAACTAAATACAAATCTCCCCAATACTTCTAATCCTGCGCGAACTCGCCAATTTATCTGGCGCTTGCTTATACTTAATTTGCCTTTGGAAAATTTTGTCAATTTTGACATAAACATAACCTGTAAATTTTATCAGTCGATACAAGGCTAAAATAGTAAAAAATATTTAAGTAACTATGTTTATGCATATGTATTTATATTACTTTGTATAAATTAAATGGTTATCGATGAGCAGATAAATGCAATGCCAATATATCAAATATGCAAATATCCGCATTACTTTTTTGTGAAACAGTCTATTTAAATCAATTTTTATAAATTAGAATAAGCGTTGTTTTTATAAAATTTAAAGTATTTTGTATGATTAATAATGATTACCTACCTACATAATGTAGTTTTAATTTTACAATTAGTACTTTATTTCATTTTGTGTTATTTTGAAGGTGGACAAACACATATCTAACACTGAATGTCAATGTTTGTAAGTTATTTGTTTTTTTAAAATTATTTTTAAGTTTATAGATACAGCTTGACAACAAATTTGTATGAATTCACAGTATTACAAACATGTGGATTAGATAGCAATTACTCACTCTTGTACAGAAAAAAAGATTTATTTTAATAAAATTAAATATAAAAACATTTAGAATATGTAAATATCGTTAAAATTAACATGTAATTAAGAATATATATAGAGTGTTCCATATAAAATATCACATGAAATTTAGAATTTTCAATACTACTACATACAATTGCTGCACTGAAGTTAACTTAGTGTCAGTGTAACAACAGTAGTAACAGTCCTGAAGATGTCACAACAGTGGACGAAACGTCAGCTAAAAAGAAAGGAGTGCTATTCCGCGGTTCTAGTCTGGAATGCCAGAAGCTATCATGAACAACGACCGCAGAACATACAAGCGATTTAACTGTTGATTTTCATGAATAAAAATGTTGCTGATAGGTTCTATAATTACTTTTCCAATTGGGTGGGTTAAAAGTGACATTTCAGTTCCTGGAATAAGGGAATAAAGCAGCACACTTGTAATCTACAAAGCGTACAAAATAAATAAATAAAATAAAACTTTAGGGCGATTTTGTATTGTACTTTTGATAATAAATTTCTTTAAAATTGGAGGCATGTTTCGATAATAAAGTCATTCTCACTGAACAGCTTAAAGACTAAAAATATTTCTTAATTAAAATATTATATATAATGGCTCTCGCCTTAATATACAGGCTGCGGCAGAATTGATTACACGATTTAAAATTTAAAAAAATGTTGGTATCTTGGTTTGCACAACAATACAAATCAATTAGTTGCCATGAAGTGTTGAACTACTGAGCAACGTGAGTTTAGGCATCAATTTAAGATAAGAAGAAATGGAAGAGTCTAGATACGTCAAACGATTTTAAGCTGGGTAACACAGCTTATTAGATTGACTGCTTCTGTAATACCAAAAAAGAATTCTGACCGTCCGCAAACAGTTCTCACCTCATAAAATGTGAAGTAAGAAGGGCCTTACAGGAGTCTACGACGTTCTGCTAGACGACATTCTGTAGCACTACTGATATCAGATAGGAGTGTTAGGCAGATGTTACATATGGAAATGTATTTTCATGCATTTAAAATGAAAATGGTTCTACAATTACTGCCTTGAGAATGATTGAAACACAACCACAATTTTTATCCAATTTAATACCAGATGAGGCCCATTTCCATCTAAGCGGATATATCAATGAACAAAATTTCTAATTATTTTCTTTTACCAATGTTAAGATAACAAAACGCAAATTCACGCTCGTTATGGTATCAAGAAGATGGTGCCATATCTGACACGATACCACAGTATAAACCTAGCAGTAAGATCAGTTTTTGTTGAAACCTTTGATATTTTGAAATAAAACCGTAATACGCGTATTTTGTCGCGCACATTTTCTTTCTCTCTCAAACTAAGGGTAATGGATATCAGACTGTTTGACTTTAACTGGACGGCTTATTCAAAAAGTGAATAAGCAATAGGGGAAATTATTTGGTTGACTGAAAGCTCTTCTAGTTGTATCTTAGTATAGAGTTGACCTTCTGTGAGCCTCCATTTCTTTTTATGTTCTCTTTCTAGCCAACACCAGATCTGTCTCCTAGCGGAATCTTTGGCGATTCCGCTTACAGGTTCTGGTCCTATGAAGTTTCTCTTGGAACCTTCCTTGGCCAGTTCGTCGGCTACCTCATTGCCTTTAAACTCCTCGTGTCCTGGCATCCGTATCAAAACTATTGCCGTTGAATATTAACTTGTAGTGGGAAATATTATTTGAGGACACGTAATAAAAATTGTTGGAATAAAATATTATGTTTTACTGCATTAGCCTTAACATTAAGAGAACTCTCTTTGCACGTAATAATTTGTATAAAATTATTTGCCAAATACTTGCTAATTGATGTTTATTTATTTCAGAGTTTATTAATGGGATAATCCCCTATTGCAACAACTGCTTAAGTTTATACTATGACAATACTCTTAATACAAACAATACCATGACCGTTTCCAGAAAAAGTAATCTCTCGCAATGTAACGTAACTTGGCTTTCACGCTTTGATTTATCAGCATGAGATTACTTCTTATGGGGGCTATTTAAAGCATAAAATCTACGAGAATCGATGTCATAACATTGTAATAATTAAAGTAGAACATACATTTCTACACATTCAATGTAACACTTATTTAACGAAACACGTCCTTATTAATTGCTGCATTTCGTATTGTAGTTTAGTTGAGTAACTAGGTTAACATAACATTAAGTAAGATTAAGTAAGCAAGTAGGTTATTAAGTAAGTAGACATGATATATATACTGAAGGCAGAGGGGAACAAGTCAGTCTTGTAAATTTAATCTAATCAATATTGTACATGTGAATATCGTAATAATGTTATTGTTAAATATCTATTAAATGTTTTATATTATTTCCGAGTATATTATTTCATCCATAAAACCGGTCTCTAATGAGCCCGCCTCCGAGCTGAAACCGTAACGAGGACCAGAAGACGTCACATGGCGATCCTGGCAGGATGTCCCCTGGTCCTCGTTACGTTTCAGCTCCGATGCGGCGGTGAAGCCGTGACGAGAACCAGGGGACATCACAGCATAAACAATTTAAAATAAATAAATCAAGACTACGTTTCAACAGATTCCATTACAAATGTTGAGAAAGACTATGGACTCTCTCATGCGACGTGCAGAAACTTGTTTGCTGAACGATCGAGCTCATCTTAGTCATGTTATTTTTAAAACGCTTTTCTATGAACTTTCTAATTATATAAGCATTATTCTGGCTTGTAGGCTTTCGCGGTCGTAGTCCATAATACCAGGTATTATGGAGACGAACGATTGTGGACGAAACGTCGGTTAAGAAGAAAGCAGTGTCAAGGAGGGGATTCCAGTCTGAAATCCCAGAAGCGATCATGTATCCATTATTGTTTAAATCTAACAATAAATTCCATATTTTACAATTTTAAATCGTCTAATCTGTTCTGCTGCACCCTATTATTAAAATCAAAAGACCATGTATCTCCCGCAATATTTTAGATGGAACATATTGCAAATTAAAAACTATTAGAAGCAATACACATATAAATATAAAACAATTTTTACAATTTTCGTAAAATAGAATTGTCTTGTAAAATCACAGAAAGTAATTGTTTATCTTTCAGTACGGCAGTAACTTCGTCCTGGTCCCATTCTAAATGCACCTTATTCAGCCTAGGTTGCTTCTTACCAGATACCCTAATACAACCCCTAGTCTCTATAAGTGAACACAATCCTACGAATTCCGCTTGGTCCACAGCTAATATATTTTGTTTCGAACATACCTTTTTGTACACGTCATGTAATTTACCAATAGTAATATCCTTGTTCTTGGCATTTTTCAACATCAACAACAAACTACACAAAATAATTTTTTGTTGTAGTGGTAACGAATCGTCTTCTTCATTGCTTAAGTTATTGGTTGTAGCATAGATGTTATTTAATACGTTTACAACTTGATTAAGTTCTACGACTTTATCCTCTAACGGTTTTATGCCGTCCATATCTACATCGACGTTTTCTAAGCATCTTAATACATCATGTTTTTTATTTTGTTCGAGCAACTCGATTACTCTTCTACCAATATCGAGCGCTCGGCGAACATCGCCTGAAATAGCAGCGACTTTGCCGGCGAGCATTTGTAGCGCTACAGGGGTAAAAATGTGCGAAACGTCCGCTTCCTTTAAACGTGACATAAAAATTGTGATTATTTGTTGTTTCGTGTAGGGAGCAAAATGCATTAATTTCGGTTTCAATTCACATCTTGCTTGCAATCGGGGCAGTATGCGATCCGTCAAGTCTAAGGAATTCGCTATTCCAATCAATATAATTTGTGAATTCGGTCTAGATGGCCATTCAAATATCCTATACAAAATTGACTGTTTTTTACTTTCCAATTGATCAATTTCATCCAAAACTAGTAATCTAAAACAAATCAATTAGAATTAAATTTTATTCTGGATAAGTGTATTATAATTTATTATTACATTATTATAATTAATTTATTATTTTATATTATCATATTTATTTAAATATTAGTGAATAACATTCTCAACAAATTAACCTGGAATATAGAAGTAACATCTGTTCAAAGTCTTTACACCCAGGGCGGCTATAAACTGAGAAATAAATGTAATAGATCCATACTATATTTTCTTAAATGTCGATTTATTTGACATAAGACAAGTTTAAATTTATGGTCAAAATTTGCTGTAATAAATTTAGTAAAACATATGGTCCTTGTATATTTCATAGTAGTATATTTCAGTATTCATATACCTAACATTTATTTAGTCGATTATTTGTACCATAATAAACGTAAATTTTCTGTGTGACTTTTAATGACGATTTATTTAAAGTTACATTGAATAAACTTAAGTATAGAGCTTGAGATTAAGGAGTCGATGCACGTCTTCATTTCAATATGATGTCATATTAGACAACGTTGCCATTTCTTTTCTCTTTAACGTATGTGTTAACTGTGTTGCCTATATATCAGTAAGTTAAAATACTTATAATCAGAATTTTATAAAATTAGGTCCTGCTTGTTTAACAAAATAATATAAAGTAATCCAAGCCATTTATCAAATACACGAACAGTATTGGATGCTTTATTTCTAGTAATAGACATTTTATTTAGGTAGGTATATAATATACAAAATTATACACATCATTTACAAAAAAAAAAAATGTCTCCGCATAATTATGAAATATGTGATATAGTTAATATACAGTAACTAAAAAAGTTATTCAATAAATCTAGCATAACATTCATCATCGCTACTGTCCTCTTCTAAAGAAATTATTATTTCTGGAATGTCATCTTGATCGAAACCTACTTCTCATTGCCACCACTGTTGGATAAGCCTTTTAGTGACCATAATTCACGTGTAGTGGTACTTAATGCTTCTTTCCACATTGCAATGCACTTTTTAAGTGACCAATATGTTTGTTATAATAAGTTTTTGTTACCCCAAATATTTTCTATCGGGTTGAAAATACAATGGTAAGGTGGCAGCCGCAATACCATATGACCAGATTCTTTTGCAATAATATCAGTTATATGTGTCTTAGGTGCCACCAATTTTAACAACACCTTCTTATAATTATCTTCTTCAAAAGGAATATTTTGTTTCGTTAACCACTCTTTGCTTTGTCCCTTATTTGAAGAATTATTTGGTAATTTATATTCCAAAGACAAGTGATAACTTGCATTGTCCATTAGGATTATAGAAGGTTCTTTTTGGCATAAGTTTTGTTTGAAACCATGATAAAAAAACTATTTTCATTCATTGATAATCTTCATCTTTTGTTTTAGAATTAAATATTTTTGAAGCTTCTGAAATGAAACCAATTTTGCAGCCTACATGTTGTATAATAACGAGCCATCGAAAAAATTCATAATTGGAGTAGACTGTGAAATTGGGTTGGTATTTTAGCCACTTCCACATAATGACATTTATTATTTGACATTGAAACTATAAGTTTGTGTCAAATTTTTCAAAACTTAAATTTATTTAAAAAATGGTATTCAACATAAACAAAAAGCAAAAATTATCGAATGTTACTTCCGTGCAGGTGTGAAAGTAAATGGCGAGTGGCAGTATTCAATTACGGAATGTATGGCCGATTTTAGTGAAGAACATCCTGAATTAGTGTTTGACTACAATGATTTTTACAATGTTTTGACAAATTGTGTAAAGTTATTCAGAGAGACTGGTAGCGTCGGTCGAAAAACTGGTAGTGGACGGCCATCTAAACGTACAGCTGATAATATTGAAGCCCTTCAGCATATTATTGATGAAAATCCAAACACATCCATTTCAGTAGTGACCCAACAAACAAATGTATCTTATGGTACGTGCCAATTCATTCTTAAAAAAGTCTAACATTGTCATCCATACAAGCTGCAATGTTTTCATGAACTTTATCCAGTGGATTATTTAAGATGAGTGAAATTTTGTCAATGGTTTCAAAATAATCTACACACTCAGGATATCCTTAACACAGTTTTTTTCACGGATGAGGCCTGGTTTTATCTTTCTGGATATGTTAATTTACAGAATATGAGGTGTTGGTCCTCCGAAAATCCTCATTTTTTTGTTGAAAAAACATTACATCCCCAAAAAGTTGGTGTTTGGGTTGGAATATGTCGAAGAAGACTGGTGGGTCCCATTTTTTTTTGAAGGTACACTTACTGCTGCACGATATCGCAATGAGATACTCGGCTCATTCATAAATCAACTGGATGATGAGGAATTACAAAATGGGTATTTCCAACAAAATGGTGCAACAGCACATACGACCAGAGAAACACTTCAATATCTCAGAGAATTTTTTGATAGCAGAATAACAAGCAGGAACACTGAAATCCCATATCCAACTAGGTCTTGCGATTTAAACATATGTGATTTTTTCGTATGGCCATACATCAAAAATTCGATTTATTCAACGTCAATTCATAATCTGTGACCAACTGAGAATTCACATAACAGAAAAGTGTGAAGAGATCAACAACTCACCGCAAATGCTGCATAAAGTTTTTGCTGGATTGCGGAGAAGAGTTGGTTTGTGTTTAGATGTAAATGGACAACATTTTCAACAACTTCTGTAGCTATATGTAAATTTTGATTATGATTTCGATATTAAATAAATTATTTGTTTTCTTTTTTGTTGTAGTATTATTTCAATGCCATAACCTTTTTTTACAATGAAACCAAATGAAACTGTCAAGCATCAAGTAATGTGTCATTATATGGAAGTGGCTCAAGTACCAACCCAATTTCACAGTCTACTCCAATTATAAATTTTTTCGATGGCTCGTTATAACGTGAGCCCTCTGATTTAATATTATGAAAACTATGTTTAGTGCCATCTTGCCATGATCTAGATACTGAATTTTGGAATATCCATGTTTCATCTAAATATACAAACTGCCAAATATCTTGATCTCATATATTTCACATAGGATTCAAAACAAGTAAATCTCCTAAAAACAACATCATGTAATTCGGTAAGTCCGATTCTTGGATTGCCTTTCCTCCAGCGAAAACCAATTCTTTGTAAAATCATGTGAAGAGAAAATGAGCTACCAGTTTAAATATTCTTATGCTTTAATACTTGGAGAATGGAACTTAAAGTAACCTGCTTTTTATTCTGACAGATTACATAAATCGTATCACGAATGTCAAATTCTGTTCTCGAGATCTCATACAGGTTTATTTCTTGATTTAACTTTCTTAGGGCTAGAAACTTGTCCCTCACATCTAACAGCTAAATTTATTTTAGTTACAGTTGCAACACTAACAGAAAGAGCTTGAGCAACACACTAGAATTAGTGATTTGAAAACATAACAAAATAAATTTAATTACCTCATTTATAGCATATATAATAGATAAATAACAATGTAAAATAATTAATTAGAGATGCAATTAGCATCTTACTTTGTTTGCAAAAGCTTTTGACAGATTATATAAATATCACCAATCTAAAAACAATAACAAAAGTTCTCAAAATAAATGATTAGAAAATGTAGCTCAAACTGTAAAAGTATGAAATAAATTAATAAGAAATAGGAGAGCAAATTTGACAGGTATCAAAAATAAACTAACTAACTGACAGGAATGATAGGACAATATTGCACTTTGGTAACCTTTCAATGCAACATAAGAAAATCAAATTTACATTTTCGTTTTTCTAAAGTATGTCATTCATTATTCTTTTTTAATGAACGCTTATGTCAAATGCTTAAATTTATCTAAATATAAAAGAACGCATACTATTTCTGTTAAATATATGTTAAAAGTTGTGCATATCAATATCACCGTTTTGCACCAAATTAGCGTTGCTCTATTGGCTATGATACGTTATATTATCATCATTAATGACGTGCATCGATTCCTTAATCTTATTGAGTATATAGAAATGTATTTAGCAGTCCATGGCTGCCTGAAACATACTGTCGTTATGTCAATTTCCTTTATTTTTTAGCGTTGTAATTTTGACGATATTTGATTATCTTTCAAACTCTACGTCAAATTATATATCATAGTTGCTAATTCAAAATTGAAAATGCCGCACCTTTCGAAAACTGATAAAGCCAGGCTTGTTACTAGTTTGAAAAATGGGAAATCATTAAGAAGTGTATGGGTTCAATTTAATATTGTTAAAAGTACAGCCACAGGAATATATAAAAAAAAATGGAGGGAAGAGAATAATCGGAAAATAATTTCCGAATACGCACGAAGACGAAACATTAGTTACCGAGATTAGGCACAACCCTTTCAAAACATTAAAGGAAGCTATAAGAACAACACAATTTCCTGTTTCATCTTGTAACACAATGTTACAAGAGAATGAAATTTAAACTTGAGATATCCAGCTCTACAGTCCTTATCTAAATCCCATTGAAAATGTATGGGGATTAATGAAATAGAGCTTTTACCCAGGAAGAATTTTGGGAGAGTGTTCAAAATGCTTGGCATCAAATTTCTATAAATGTTGTACAAAATATTGTCGCTTCAATGTCTACAAGATTAGATGCAGTTAATAATAACGGTGTAATGACGAAATACTAATTTTAATGTAATAATTATTTTAATTTAATAAATAATCTTTCTCTATCGTTTTTAGTAATTTTTATTTACATTTATTTTAAAAATGTTTAATAAATGTCAATAAGACACACATTTTTGACAATTCCTGACTTACTATTATGAGTAAAAATAGCCACTTAAGTAGTCACAATTTAAACCCACGCAGAAACAGTGTCCCGTTTTTTTATGCTCACGGGAGTAAGAACTTTTTTGAACATCCGTTATGGTGGTTAAATGGTGACTATAAATTGACTTGCTTAAAACTTGTCAAAAATTTGATAATGTAAAAGTTAAACAAGTAATTCTAACAATACGTCATCTATATTTATACAAAATTTTCTAACCAAAAAAGATCAATCTAAAGTGAATGACTAGGCAAGAACAGTTTCTCAGAGTTGCTGAATTAAATATTTGCTTCAATCATTTATTGTCACTCGGTATAATCCAGGCCGTGGGATCTATTTTTCCCATGATTGTAGTTGGAGCCAATAGACCTAGAGATCGCTGGTATGTATTTAAAATAGTACTCCACTAAATGGTTTGTAAATAAAAACTATTTTATGTCAAAGATATATCAGTTTCAACTTCCATTTTTGTGTTAAATTTGTCTATTGATTTCTTTTGTGGATAAGTTACCAATCTAATTACATGTATATTTATCATGTGTAAACTTTAGATTAAATATTGACAATAAAAAACTTGGCTATATTTCACTAATTTTATTAGATAAATTCTAATATATGTTTCGGCTGTTGCCATTATCACAGATATCTTTAAATCTGATTTAAAGAGATTTCTTTGATAATGGCAACAACCGAAACATATTGTTCTATAGTTTGATTCTATGTCGGGCTTCAATTATATAAAAATTCTATAGAAAATAAGAAAAGGATTGCTACTGATATTCTTGGTGAATCAAGCTCAAACGCAAGTTCCGTTTTGCATCATGAAATCAGAGCAGCTGCCATGAATTCTACGTCTGCAGGAGTTAACCTCACCAATTGTTCACATTGTGTCATAAATGTTTATAATGGATAAAATTGAAGATTCAACCAGCTTGTGTCATTAAACGTTCCTCTTTTCTGTGTTGTCTTTATTAACTGGTGATGAAATAAATTTTTCATCATTGGTTACGAAATATTTTTTATTACGTAACTAGTTAGGAAAAGTAAAGCGTTTCCTATCGTCATACAGTTTTGAAAAGTGTCACTTTATCTGTCAAAATTAGATAAATTTGATTTGCGTCACTAGTGAGAGAAAATTTCATAACATTAACTTTCGTCCCTAGTGACGAATATTACCTACTAACTTTCACCTGCGTCTAGTTGCCTGCTGTTACAATACCGCGTCATTTTTAAAGGTTTGTGCTGTTTGTAGCTTATCATGATTTCTGATTCAGAAAGTGATTTAGATATTCCAAATACACCACCAAAAATAGTTAATCAAGCTGAGAAAACCTATGCGGGCTTATTACGAGAAAAATCTAAAAAGAGGTATGAAGAAGTCTATGTAAAATTCATTGAATAGAGGGCTGATAATAGCGTAAATTCATATTCGGAAATTGTGCTGCTTGCATATTTTGCAAAATTGTGGGAAAATTTGTGTTACAAGATGAGACAGGAAATTGTGTTGTTCTTATAGCTTCCTTTAATGTTTTGAAAGGGTTGTGCCTAATCTCAGTAACGTTTCGTCTTCCTGCGTATTCGAAATTTTGTTACGTGCGGAAATTATTTTCCGATTTAAATTATCCTCTTCCCTCCCTTTTTTTATATATTCTTGCGGCTGAACTTTTACCAATATTAAATTGAACCGATACACTTCTTAATGATTTCCCATTTTTCAAACTAGTAACAAGTCTAGCTTTATCAGTTTTCGAAAAATGCGGCATTTTCAATTTTGAATTATCAACTATGATATATAATTTGACGTAGAGTTTGAAAGTTAATCAAATGTTAAAATTACAACGCTAAAAAATAAAGGAAATTGACATAACGATTTTGACACTGTCCCGTTTTTTTTGCTCACGACAGTATGTGTTTGTTGTTCCGTAAACGTAAATCCAAATGACATTTGATAATGTCAATCACATTTGTTATTTATTTGTATGTATAAAACTGTTAAAATATACGACTTCGTAGGTTAAGTAGTAAATTTTAATTTACGACATACTTCAAAATGTTCTCAGTAAATTATATGCTACTAGATTGACTTTTCAAATGAACACTTGTTACTATTTTAGTAGGACTTTTATTTCGATCGCATTTTTACTGTCAGTGTCAAAATAAATAGTATTATTTTGACACTGACAGTAAAGTATTTTTTGCATTATGTATATTATTTTACTAGTACAAAAAGTAGGCGCAAAAAAGTATCACAAAGCGTCTGTTTCTAATGCAGTCGTACATAATAGTATATTAAAAAACAAGTTTCATAAGGCACCATTTTGCCGCACGAGATCAGTTTAGAAAACGAGGAGTTTTCTAAAGAGCGAGTGCGGCAAAAGGCCTTATGAAACGAGTTTTTTATACTATTTTTTCTATTTTGCGTTTTTTACATTAATAAATTGCTTAAATTGGAATTATTTAATTTGAAAGTTCTGAGTTTAATTTTTATATAAAGCATGCAGTTGGTCACATTGATACTTGACATTTTCAAATTTAAATCTTGCTATCCGCGAAGTATATTATATTACATATTATTTATTAATTTTTGTAAACATTACTTGATATTTCATTTAATAATATAAACATGAGTGACATAGAAACATATATATGTTGTTGTCAATTGTATACAACATACGTTGTTTGTGTAAAATACGGACATATATCATATCTGTCAAATGTACTTAAATTCTTAAAATCAAATGACAGCAATGATATTTATTTCTGTATTCGAACAACGCCAACATTGAAAAATGAAAAAAAGCGTATCGAAATGAAGCTCATTTCGATACTGTTTTGGGTTTCATAATGAGTTCATTTCGAACGCAAAATAGAAAATAGTATATTAAAAAACGAGTTTCATAAGGCACCATTTTGCCGCACGAGATCAGTTTAGAAAACGAGCCGCTTGCGGCGAGTTTTCTAAAGAGGGAGTGCGGCAAAAGGCCTTATGGAACGAGTTTTTTATACTATTTTTTCTATTTTGCGTTTTTTACATTAATAAATTGCTTAAATTGGAATTATTTAATTTGAAAGTTCAAAGTTTAATTTTTATATAAAGCATGCAGTTGGTCACATTGATACTTGACATTTTCAAATTTAAATCTTGCTATCCGCGAAGTATATTATATTACATATTATTTACTACTTTTCGTTAACATTACTTGATACTTCATTTAAAAATATAAACATGAGTGACATAGAAACATATATATGTTGTTGTCAATTGTATACAACATACGTTGTTTGTGTAAAATACGGACATATATCATATATGTCAAATGTACATAAATTCTTAAAATCATATGACAGCAATGATATTTATTTCTGTATTCGAACAACGCCAACATTGAAAAATGAAAAAAAGCGTATCGAAATGAGGCTCATTTCGATACTGTTTTGGGTTTCATAATGAGTAATGAGTTCATTTCGAACGCAAAATAGAAAAAGTATATTATGAACATATTGATATCTTTTAATGGGTTTTGCCAAAATGACGGAAGTTTGGAAGTTTTCACATGACAGGCGCTTGTTAAAATTTAAAAAATCAAGCTTTCATTTTGTGAAGCTATATGCTAGCTTCTGATAATTCTGTTATTAGATGATATTTTGACCAGACAAAGAGTAGGTTTTCAGATTTTTGAGATAATATATACCTAAAAATTACAAATATGACATACCTACTGTTAAGTATTGTACTAAATTTTTAAATTTGCCGCCAGTAGCGCCCAGAGTAGTAGAATATATAAGTAAAGAGAGCAGTGGGTAGGCATGTTTATGGAAGTATGCGGGACATATTTTTGTTTAGAATTCGCAATAAGAGATGGCAATAAAATCGGAAAGTGAGGCAGTAGAGAACTGTATTATCGTGCGAACCTCTTGAAATATATGATAGTTTTGGTAATTCCCTAAATAGTTGCCAGAAAAAAATAGGGTTAAAGTTGATTATAGAACAATAAACATATTATTTTATGGAATATGTATATATTTATACGAAAATACTTTTGAAATGGTAAGTATACTGTTTTGTTATATAAATACCAGAAATAAATTCTTAATAGATTTATCAAATTACTTGTAGGAGCAATAGTACCAGTACCGAAAAAAATGTGTACCGGGGAAGAGATTTGTCGATGATCCACAAATACGGTACTTTACGTTTCCAAGAGACGATACTTTAAACAATAATTGGTTAGCAGCGGTAAATAATAGTGCACTGTTAGAAATGCCTCAGAAAAAAGTGCTACATTCATATAATGTTTGTCAAAGGCATTTTCAAGATAATCAGTTTCAAACTGAAGAAAAATTAAAATTAAATCGTGGTACAATACCTACTGTACATTTATCATTAGAAACTGATTCACAATGCACATTAGCTATAAGTTGCTCAAGCACTTCAGGTTTACAAATTGGCACACCACAAAGAAGAAATATATCAGTTGACGCAAGTCTGAATACATCAACTTCTATATCAGTTTCACCAGTATATCACAGTAAAAATATTACACCCCAAAGACGTAAGTTACACGTAGATGCTGTTTTTGTTAAGTTCCATATTCATTCACAACATATGCAATTACTACTTATTTACTAAAGGCTTTGTAGATTTAAGATAATTTATTTTTTAACTTACTGTAACTAGTAACATTTCACATTAAGTATATGTATATATTTTCTTGATTATGTCTGTATTGTTTGTAATAATTTTTCTCTGATTCCAAGAAAAATTGAATTTTTGGGGAGAATGAAATGATTGGATACAAGAATTATATGTCTATAATAAATTAAAATTCTTGTATTTTTAAAATGTCAACACCGAGAAGAAATAAGTATGTGTTATTCCTTAACAGTTGTTATGGCAAATCATTTTATAAAACTCGTGAATAAAAAATTGTCTAAACAAGATGCTAGACCCAATACGGTTGTTAATGCCTATTTACAACAACATGCATCAAAAGTGTTGTAATATATGATTTATCTAATGAACGTATTTAATAAAATATTGCTTTTTTAAAAAATAGCGTTTACTTTATTAAAACTTTCAATTTAAACCCTGCAAAAAGATGTGCCAAAACAAGTGAATATTCTCGGCTGTTGTTGCAGATACTTCTTGGTGAAACATTTTAACTTCATACAGTAAATAATAAAGAATAAATTAAAACACTTGGCTTGTTTCACTATGAGATTTATTTAAATTCTCTAACATCTGTTTCGGCTGTTATACCATTATCAAAGAGATCTATAAATCTAAAGATAAATCTCTTGATTTATAGATCTCTTTCATACAGTAAATAATAAAGAATAAATTAAAACACTTGGCTTGTTTCACTATGAGATTTATTTAAATTCTCTAACATCTGTTTCGACTGTTATACCATTATCAAAGAGATCTATAAATCTAAAGATAAATCTCTTGATTTATAGATCTCTTTGAGAATGGGATAACAGCCGAAACAGATGTTAGAGAATTTAAATAAATCTCATAGTGAAACAAGCCAAGTGTTTTAATTTATTCTTTATTATTTACTGTATGAAGTGAATATTGTTGTTACTGGCACATACTATTCTATTCTTGATGTTATGTGGAACAAACATTAGCAAAAGATGCGTAAGTATTGTTTAATTGCAGATTAAATATTAATTATATTAATTGAAATATTTTTTTTACTTTATCTAGCGACAAAATGAAGATTTTATCTGCATTTAGTCACTAGACAAAGTATAAAAACTTGCATACTTCTAATACGAGTAAATACAAATATGTACATATATACATTTAAATTTTCCGCGCAGGCAATTTAATTAAAATTCGCAACTGTAGAGGGCGAATGTCTCCACGTTTTAACATGGACTTGACATCTCTTGTTTATTTATACTCTCTGAAAGAGAGCAAGTAAGCAATGACAAGTCAAGTTTGTAGTGTTTTGTAAAGTCTATTCTTTTACTTGAAATAAACAATTAATACAGTCCACTAGCGTTATATATTTTAGCAAGTACAAGAGAACACCTACTAAGTTTTGACATGTATAATATAGCACCATAAAAAGAAACGCATATTGTAATAGTTTGCAGATAATAAACACAAGAGCAAAATATAAAGAGAGGTACACCTAGAAGCATTAATAATGTCTCATAAAGTCATAACTGATCAAAAGGATTATCAACCAAATATTACGTACCTAGAAATCTTGGTTCTCCATTTAAAATGTGAAAAGTTGAGTAACTTCTTACAAATAAATTTGGCATTTAATCTAATAAATATGAGAAAAAATAAAATTCTAATATCTTGTTGTTTCTAATGTATTGGCATGACGCATGTTTGTACTCTGATTTTATGTTTGCAAATAATGTCCAGGTGTAATCATGGTGCATAAAGTAATATAAAAATTATAATGTGCTTTATACATGTTAATATGAAAAAATGTATAAGATTGATTAAATTTATCATGTAAAAGATAAATTATAGTGTAACGAGTATTCTGCAGAAGTAATAATGAATATTTAAACCTCAAAAAACAAGTTAATAAAGTAAAATTAAAGCAAAAATATAATTTTGAACAATTATTAAATTTAAAAAAAAAACATCAAATTCTTACATCATTTTGTGATTTTTCATTAAATAACATTCAATGGTATTTAAATAATCCTTCTCGGCCACCCTTCCAGTAGTTGTTATTTTCAATTCCTTCACAATTCGTGAAAATATAGTCCCTGCCGATTTTATACTTGTGCAGTTTACATAAACCCTCTCAAACTTTGAATTAATCTATAAAAATATTATTTTCATTAATTAATATAATAAAAATCATAGTATTTTAGATATAATACCTCTGAATCATTTAATATTATAGATAATGAAGCTGTTTTCCCTGTACCAGGAGGCCCACTAATGTATAAAGTGCCAGACTTCTTCTCAGTTAAATGTTCTGTAATAAAAGTTCGAAGTTCTAATAGTTGATTCTCTCGTTCTGGCATAAAAACAGGCAATGTGCTATGTAAAGCACGTCTAGCATTTTGATAAATATTCTTTTCAAATAAATTTTTAGGTTTGAGATCTGTTTCTTCTCTTGATTGTGGTGAGCTAATGTTCAATTTTTTAAAAAGTGTTGATGGCGTTGAAGGGGATTTAAATAAATTTTCATCAATTTCCTTTTTTTGTTTTGGTGGAGTGACACCATTTGGTTCAATCGGAGCTGGATATTTTTTTTTTCGTGGTGTTTGCAACTTTTCATTTTTTTTTGCACTTACTTTGTCAATAACTACTTCACCATCATCACTTATTCTAATTTCTTCTTTGTTACATATTACTTTATTAGAACTATTAAAGTACAAGTCATTTACTATTTCTTCTTCGGAATTACTAGTTATGTGGTCTTCTTCACTATCACTATCACAGACTTTAGATAATTTAGATTGAATATTGTTCAATTTTGCATTTACTGTACTTTGTTTCTTCTGTCTACTAGATTTAGTAATTCTTGTTTGTCTTAGATTATAATTCGATTGTTTTTGGTTTATCGGCATCTTGGACTTATACATAAATAAAAACCTTATAACATATTAAATAAAATACATTGTTAAAATAATGTAATATCCAAATCACTAAACGAATATTAAACTATATTTGTTAAAATGCCACGCAGGTATAAAATCATTTCGCCACATAAGAAACGTATTTACTAATGTGTGTTGTGTAACTATACCAAACTAATGTGTACTTTAAATTTGTGTACATCAGCTGCCTCCATTTTACCGCCAAAAAATAATCACTCTCTCTATACTTGTCTTATATTCGCAGTACTATATTTTTCTCTTCTTTTAATAGTGTAACGGTATGAATATTGTGACTGGTAGAAATGAGGTTATGTTGAAGGAACCTATTACATGTATCTTACTATTATTTCTTAATTGTTTAGCATTTGTTCTATATATAGCGTTGTTTGAATATACTAGTTAGTCAATGTAATGGAAATAAAATTTGACCGATTTTCGCCCCATAATGTGCTGCTCTCTGGTGACAAATGGTTATTATTAATATAAAAGAAGCTGATTACTTGCAGAAATCTATCAAATTACTTAAAAAAATTATTAAAATTAAATTTAGGTAGTTTCAAATGACATCTTCTAATTTAATTATTAAATTAAATATTTTTTAATTTCAGAGGAGAAATACATTGATGCCAAATTAAATTGTGTCGTTAAATTTAACGGACAAGCGTCTCACTTTCATTAATATTAATAAGTGTTTATTAAAGCTAACCTACAAAAAGAAAAAGCGCAAACTGCCAAAACATAACGAAGTGATACAAAATTGAGAGTAAAAATCATAACAATGAATTCATTAACTGTAAGTATACGGATAATCGGCATACAGCAATTTTAATAATAATGGAAGTGCATGGTGTCTCATTATAATTTCATTATCAACAAAATTTTAAGCATTTTTATTATTATTTTTTGAATGCTGTTTCTAAATACCCATGAGATGCAATGAAGCAAACTGATGAGAAAAAGTCTGTTGAATATGTATTTATGGTATGATGTGAGTTTTATTTGCAAATATTACTTCTGTAGCAGGTGGATGGTGTGCTATAAATGTTAGCTTGTATAATTGATAAATATATATATATATATATATATATATATATATTTATCAATTATACAAGCTAACATTTATAGCACACCATCCACACCTGATATTTTTCTTTGCTTGCATCTTCATCTGTTGCCAATGTTCTCGAAGGCGCTTTGCATCTCTAACAAATCCTGTAATAAATATATCATATTACTTAAGTTAAATGATTCATTTATAACCAGCAAAGAAATGGAGACTATATATATTTATATATATATATATATATATATATATATATATATATATATATATATATATATATATATATATATAAATATATATAGTCTCCATTTCTTCCAACTGTCACTTTGCTGGTTATAAATGAATCATTTAACTTAAGTAATATGATATATTTATTACAGGATTTGTTAGAGATGCAAAGCGCCTTCGAGAACATTGGCAACAGATGAAGATGCAAGCAAAGAAAAATATCAGTCAGTATTGAAAAAAGTTTACTTGTAACTTGAGCTGAAGTTATTGAGTGAAAATGATAATTGAATATGTTTATTATATGATATTAGATAAGTATGACAATAGGATGGTGTAATTTGAAATGATAAAGTATGTATAATTATATCTAAGTTATGTGTAAATACTGCATCATGTATAAAGTAGGTATATATAAACTAAGTATATATAAACTAGGTATGAATATTTGTTACATGTGGATACTTATAAATAGAGTGGACCAATCCGGAGCGATATTGGTAAATACAGTCCTCGCCAGAGAAAACGGGACGCGTCTTATTGCGATTTTGGCTAAATTTTAGTTGTGTAATTAAGTATGTTCATATAACATTGAATGAATTAATTTTCTTGTCATTACATATGTCATTAATGTCAAATTTTATCAATACATAGTGTTTATTTACGTTGAAAATATTAATATGCCTCACGTTAATATAGTATGTAAAGCAAGAATTTGCACTAAAATAGAAGAAGGATGGTCGATGAGAAGTGTTGCAGATGAATTTGGAATAGGTAAGAGTACAGTAAGCAGAATATATAGGAAATGGAAAGAAGAAAGAAGTCTTTCGAGATCCGTCGGCACAGGAGCAAGAAAAATATCTGATGTATACCAAGATGAAGCCTTAGTTGCACATATGCATAGAAACCTTTTCGACACCGTAAGAGAGGCAATAAGAAATACTGGATCTGTTAGAACAGGATCCCGACGAATAAAGAATGCCGGTTTACATTCACGTGTAGCAGTGAACAAAACTCTTTTAACTCCTGCTTCGAAAGAACAAAGAATCGGCTTCGCTCTGCAGCACATGGGATATGACGCTTGGGATAAAGTAATATTTTCGGACGAAAAAATATTTCAGTTGTGGTACAATGGACAAGTAAAAGTTTACCGGCCAACAGGTACACGTTTTGATGATAAATATATAAATAAAATTAAAAGGAATCCTCGATTTTCTGTCAACGTTTGGGGATGGTTATCATCGCGAGGTCTCGGAGTTGTGCACCATATTCGAAATCGACTTAACAGTGAAGAATATGTAAATGTTCTTAATAATGTGATGATCCCAACCGTCACACAACCTTATCCTGATAGGAATTTCATGTTTTTGCAAGACAAGTTCATACCTCCGCAGCAACGAAACAGTGGTTTAATACACATAACATGACCTGTATGGATTTTCCTAGTTATAGTGGAGATTTAAATGTGATAGAAAACGTATGGGGTTTAATGGCAAGACGTATTAATAAACAAAATCTTCAGGTGCATAACAATGAGCAATTACTTCAAATAGTACAAACAGCCTGGGAAGAAATACCTGAAAATTACGTCATTAATTTAATAAGATCAATGCCTGAAATAATTAATGCTGTGATAGAGGCTGAAGGTGCTCTTACAAAATATTAATTTTAATTTAATTTAATAATAATTAATAAATTTAATAATAGATTTAAGTAAATAGATTTAAGTTATTACAATGTTCACTAAAGGTCTTTTTTACTTTTCGTCGTTTAAATAAATATTACTTAAGAGTGTGAGCCCATTATTAATTGTTTGAAGTTTGAATACTGTCAAATTGACAAATACATAATATTTTTCATCTATGTATTACTAATTTCAAATAATATCAATAGCTGTAATCTTGACTTACAATAGTTAAAAAAAGTGTCCCGTTTTCTCTGGCGAGGACTGTATTTCATATAAAAGTCGAAAAACTCCAATAATTTATCAATTTATATATATATATATATATATATATATATATATATATATATACATATATAAATTGATATATATATATATATACATATCTATTGACTTTACAAGTTCTGATAAGCAACAAACATTTTAGTGTATATTAAAAATAAGGTTGGTAGTAATAAAAAGAATAAAATGAGACAGACATACAGTTAAGTGAGTGAAATGTAATAGGTATATTTTAAGTAAAATAAAATGATACAAAACAAGAACTCTGCTTAAATCCCCAACTTCCACAGAATTAATAAACAAATTCCAAAAGGTTATTGGCTCAGGTCGCTGGGGTATTATTTGCAGAGGGAAATAAACTGCGGTAAAGCAGAAAATAAGAAAAATAATAACGGCAGAAACGGTCGGTTTAGAAAATGGAGAACCTCATGATAAATATGGCGGGAACATCGGCTTCGGCTACAAACATAAATTTGAAACTTGAAGGACTGGAAAATTGGTCTACCTGGAAATTTCAAGTAAAAATAATATTAAAAGCACTCGAAATATATGAAGTGGTGGATGGCACAACAGTTAAGCCAGAAGAAGGACAAGATGAATCTTGGTTAAAAAAAGATGCAAAGGCGCAAAGTGTACTAGCAACTAGGTTAACAAATAAGGTTATGTTGCAAATAATCACGTGCGAAACGGCAAAGTCAATATGGGATAAACTTCACACAATATATGAACAAACATCTGAAACATCGTTGCATTTATTACAACAAAAGTTTTTTACAATGCAATACAATTCTGAAGATATTGCAACCTTCCTGGGAAAAATAGAGGAAAATGTATGTAAAATTAAACAACTGAAAGGTGGGGTACCGGAAAAGATGGTAATTACAAAAATATTAACCTCATTACCAGAGACATACAAACATTTTGTCTCAGCTTGGGATTCTGTTGATGTTGAGAAACAAACATTGTCAGAATTGACAGCAAGATTGCTGATAGAAGAACAAAGAACAAGTAACAGACAAGAAGTCACAGCTTTGTTAACAAAACAGAAAAATGAGAATCGAAAATGTTTTAAATGTGGTAAATTAGGACATTATAAACAGAACTGTCTCGTGGATAAAACCAAAAAGTATTGTGAAAATTGCAAAAAAAGGGACACATTAAAAAAGACTGTTGGTTCTTAAACAAAAGGAATGTAACAAATAGTGAAAATGTTACCAAAAACCACGAAGGAGCAAAAAATGCTTTTTCAGCAACAATTTCAGCATATAGTGGACAGGCATCGGTGTCAGACTGGATAGTAGATAGTGGTGCATCGGACCATATGTGCAGTGACAAAAGTTTTTTTCAAGAATACGAGGAACTTTCACAGTGTAAAAAGATTGTGATTGGTGATGGAACAACGATTCAAGCCATAGGTGTAGGTTTAGTAACACTAGAAGCTTTTAATGGTGAGGAATGGATTGAAACTACAATAAATAATGTGTTACATGTACCAAAAATCACAGCAAATTTATTTTCCGTTGGAGCAGCAATAGCTAAAGGATATAAGGTAAATATGAATTATAAAGAATGTGAGTTCTTAAAAAATAATGAAGTAAAAGCAATTGCTAAAAGAGAAAATAAAATATATAAAATGAGCTTTAGAAGTAATACACAAATTTATGCAAATATTGGTCGTTTGGATGAAAATTTGAGAGAATGGCATGACAAAATGGCACATCAAAACATAGAACATGTACAAAGTATACTAGAAAGGTGTAATATACAGTATGAAAATAGTAATGTTAATGTATGTGAGCCATGCATAGCTGGAAAACAACATAAATTTAGTCACAAATCTAGTGAAACGAAAACTGAAAAACCAGGGCAATTAATACACATGGATGTATGTGGTCCTATGGAAACTACATCATTAGGTGGAGCAAAATATTTCTTATTAATGAAGGATGATTTTACCAGATACAGAACAATTTATTTCTTAAAAGGTAAGGATGAAACTGCAAGTAAAATTCATGAATTCATTGAAATGGTTAAAGTTAATCCTGTTAACAATTCAAACAATAAGGAGTGACAATGGCACAGAATTTGTAAATAGTACAGTCAGAAAACAAATGATTGATAATGGAATACAACACCAAACAAGTGTGGCATATACTCCAGAACAGAATGGGTGTGCAGAAAGAGAAATGAGAACAATAGTAGAAGCTGCAAGAACTATGTTGTTAAAAAATAACTTCAACAAAAATCTATGGACAGAGGCGGTAAATACTGCTGTTTTTGTTCTAAATAGAACTGGCACTAGCAGACAAAAGAACAAAACACCATATGAAATTTGGTTCAACAAAAAACTGTATGATGTAAACAATCTAAAAAGTTTTGGTTCTAGAGTAGCAGTTCACATTCCAAAACAAATAAGACAAAAATGGGATTCTAAATCTGAAATGGGAATATTTGTTGGATATGGGGAAAATACGAAAGGTTTCAGAATATATTTTCCAGAAAAGAATATCGTATCTTTGAAGAGAGATGTAATATTTATAAACCACAATGAACAAGAAAAAGAAAACATCTTGAAGCCAATGAATAATGATGAAATAGAAGAAATAGTTCTGACAGAAGAAGAAACGACAACAGGACATGAAAACAAAGAGCAACAAGTGGAACAAGTTGAAGATCATGGTAGAGAGGAAAACGAAGAAATTGAAAAGGAAAAACAAAGTGAAAAAGATAGAACAGAAAGCAAAAGAAAAAGAAAACAATCAGTATGGTTAAACGATTATGAAACAAGTTTTATAAGTATTTATGATCAACCTATCTCAATGCAAGAAGCAACAGAAGGAGAAGAAAAACAAAAATGGTTAGAAGCAATGCAGGCAGAGATGAATACATTGGAACAGAACCACACATGGACTGAAGTTACAGAATATCCCAAAGATGCTCAAATAGTTAGCAGTAAATGGGTATTTAAAGTAAAAGAAAACTTGGATGGTAGCAAGCAATATAACGCGCGTCTAGTGGCAAGAGGTTTCGAACAAATGGATGGTGATTTAGAAATTTATACTCCCGTTGCTAGATTAACTACATTTAGGTTATTCATGGCAGTGGCAAATCAAAAGAAACTTCCTGTGTCACAACTGGATGTGACAGATGCTTTCTTATATGGTGATATTAGTGAAACTGTGTATATGACGTTACCAAATGGAAAAGTGTGCAAATTAAATCGGTCAATATATGGACTAAAGAAATCTCCAAAATACTGGAACGAAAAATTTGATCACTTTATGAACTGTGAAGGCTTTATTAGGTCTAAAAATGATCTTTGTTTATATAGCAAACATTATAAATGTAATTCTTGGTATTTGTTAATTTATGTAGATGATTTACTAATCTTTGGCACAAATGAAACTGAAGTTGAAAATTTTAAGATATTGTTAAATGATAATTTTAAGACGAAAAATTTGGGTTTAGCTAGTAATTACTTAGGTATAAGTATAAAACAAGATTTAAACAATGGAATAACAATAATAAATCAAAAGTCATATTTAGAGAGAATTTTAGAAAAATTTGGAATGACTGACTGTAAACCAATAAGTACACCAATAGATCAAAATTTTAATTTCGAAACTTTAAACAAGGTTGAGTCTGAAAGTAAAGAAATAGAGAGAAAGTGTAGACAATTAATTGGTAGCTTACTCTACGCTGTTTCAGGAACTCGTCCTGATCTGAGCGTATCAGTAAATTTTTTAAGTCGATACCAACATTGTGCAAGTACAGCATTATATAAAGCACTTAAAAGAGTATTACGCTATGTTAAATACACATTAAATTTATCACTGGTGTTCAATAGTAATTCTGAATACAAGTTAAATGGTTATGTAGATGCCGATTGGGCAGGTGATGTTAGGGATAGAAAATCTACATCAGGTTATATGTTAACATTGTTTGATTGTGTAATATCATGGTGTTCGCGAAAACAATTAACTGTTTCATTGTACAAAGTTAAAGTACTTTTATTTGTAAGTGACAGTGCTGCATATATGTTAAAAACAGGCAGACTATTAAAGGAAACATATCCTAATATGCTGCATATTACTTGTGTAGTACATGCTCTCCACAGAATCTGTGAATATATTAGAGACACCTTTCCAGAAGTTGATAGACTTGCATCCGCTTTTAAAAAAGTTTTCAGAAAAGCACCATTGAGAGTAGCTCTTTACAGGGAATACATTTTTTGTTTTCATTTATCTAGAGCATTGTACGCAAAAATATTTATTGCAAAATGTTAAAAAATTCCATGAAATCACACGTACAACGTCACTTAGCATCGCAAACACATGCACAGAAATTGGAACCGTTAGAATCTGACAATTTTAACGAAAAACTCTGTGAAACTATTATGGCGGCTAATATTCCATTAAATAAACTTAACAATCCCACTTTAAAAATATTTCTCCAAAAATATACTGATCGAAATGTTCGTGATGAATCCACCTTACGGAAATATTATGTTTCTAAGTACTACATGCTAGCAGTAGAACGCATTAGAAGCCATCTTTCAAATCAGTACCTCTGGATAAGTGCCGACGAGACTGTCGATGTATTAGGACGCTGTGGTAAATGTTGTAGCTGGCGTACTACATCCAACTATTCCATATAACGCATATGTAATAGCAACAAAAGATATAAATACAGTTGATGCGGAAACAGTTGCTAAAACCATTAACGAGAATATTCAAAAAATACTTCATTCAGACGACAGATACAAAGTAAAAGTACTTTTATTTGTAAGTGACAGTGCTGCATATATGTTAAAAACAGGCAGACTATTAAAGGAAACATATCCTAATATGCTGCATATTACTTGTGTAGCACATGCTCTCCACAGAATCTGTGAATATATTAGAGACACCTTTCCAGAAGTTGATAGACTTGCATCCGCTTTTAAAAAAGTTTTCAGAAAAGCACAGGGAATAACTGCCATCTTTGTCACTGCCTCCCTCTCCAGTAATAACTAGATGGGGGACATAGTTAGAAGCTACTAGTTTTTATGCAGAGAATTTCGATAGTTTACAAAATTTCGTTGTATATTTAAATGACAATGCTCGGTGCAAGGAACTAAAACAAATTCCACATTTAAAAAATCAGTTGTACTTTCTTCAGGAACACTTTGGAAATTTGCCAAAACTAATCACTTACTTTGAAAATCGAAATCTCAAATTAATTGATGGTTTAACGACATTAGATGTGGCTATTAATATTTTGAAAAGTATTCCAAGTGACTTCGGATGTGACTTTCGGCAAAAGTTAGACGCAGTGTTTAATAGAAATCCAGATTTAATAACATTGCGGCAATTGTGTATGTGGACAATGCCACAACATCTAACTGCAAAATACGCGGAAATAAAAGAATATTTCCAGTATGCACCTATAACCAGTTGCGATGTAGAAAGGACGTTTTCTATTTACGAGGATGTATTTCAATCAAACAGAACAAATTTTACAGAAGAGAACCTTGAGAAAGTATTGCTAGTAAATATTAATACATACTCCTTTACTCAACTTGAACTACAAAATGAACATAAAAATGTATTTCGTATTTTGTAATCGTATATATACTAGTTTTATTATTATAAGTATAATTATATAAATAAAATTAAAAACTTTAAAAACACAAATGTTCATCAGTACGCTCGTGGGCGATTAGTCATCAACCTCTCCTGTCCGGTCTCTAGTAATTATATTCTAAATGAAGATGTTATTCATATTTGTGAAAATATAAGGATTCGATTCGTTTGAATAATTTTTGTTTCTTTTAAGGAAATTTGACATGATGTTTTTAAGATATAGCTATAAATGTATGATTGCAAAACTATTTAAATTAGTTATAGGTACTTGACAAAAATATCGATGCTGGAAAAAAGAGTAGGTAGCAGAATATTGTAATAGCTGTTTTGTCAAAATTTCCTAAAATGATATTTGATTATAATGTGATACAATGTGATAAGTGATAACTTTCTATAAATTGTTTTAAAATGGGAATCCTTAAACATGTTTCTTTAAAGACTGTCACCCCAAATCTACTGCTCCAGATTTGTCTTTTAGGTTATGCTGTGTTTACACGATCAAATAAATTCATGAAATTTTTGACCTTGAATTTATTGGAGCGTGTAAACGCTAAAATTGTCGTGAAGTTTTTCTTGTCAAATAATTCGTGAATAAATTGTCGGATTAGAACTCGCTCTAATTTTTCGTCAAGTTTCTAGGGAATTATGGTTACATTTGAGTTTAAAATGTATTGCCAACATTCCCATTGTCTTGTAAATACACGTGTTTGTTCATAATTGAGTTTGTTATTTCTTTTTCTTATTTTCTAACAAACAGTATGAAGCAATTGCCATTGTATACAACGCTACACGTTGTCTTATTTTTGCTTTTTTTGTAATTTTCATATATAAATAATTAATAATACGTTGAACCTAACCTTCAAATGAACGAATGAAAACAAAAGAAATTGGACACAGTTGCTGGAAAACAAATGTCACTATTTGATGGTTGGTCATAATGATTATTGTGAATAAAATGTTGGAAGAACTTTTGCGTTTACACGGTCCAATAAATTGATGAATAAATTCATGAAGAAATTCCTCAATTTATTCATGAATTTATTTGACCGTGTAAACACGGCATTAGACAAAAATAATAAAACATGGAAAACTCTTAATGTAAAAGTTTCAATAGCAAAAACATTTTATTTTTCAATAAATCTCAAGACAGTTGTTAAAACTCTATTCTATTCAAATTTTAATAACAAAAATTAACAATTGCATGTATCTATTTAATTGCATTTAAAACCAAATTAACTCATGTTTTAATTTTCTATTTACTTATGTATAGCAAGCGCCAATTAAGTTGGCGCGAGGAGGGAGTGCGCAGAAGCCGTTTTCAAAAACGTCCACCCCCACTACTCAAGTAATTGTCAGAATACATTTGTCATTGACGTTTGACGGAACATAACGGGGGTATTCAGTTTTATGTACGAACACATCACTTATGAATTAGTTGGGGAAATACTCAGAGATGGCACTGTACACAATTGGCATTGTACTGTTGGTATTATAGCATATCGCTTTTGTCAGCATCATCATATTATTGTTTTGTTTTTTATTCGTATTGATATTTGACGTAAATCCATTTTTATCAAGACGAAATACCTAAGTTTATTGCATAATATTATTAATTTAAACAGAACATCATCAACGATGGTCCGATATCGTAGCTGTGCAATAAGTGGCTGCGACGACAAACATGCCAGACGGCATAATTTTCCAAATCCAACGAAACATCCTGAACTGTTTCATCAATGGGTGGAAGCATGCAATAATTCTGAATTAACAACATTGTCACCCGTACTCGTGCATAGAACAAAAAAAGTTTGCCATATACATTTTGCAGAAAAGTTTTGCATGAGAAATAATTTCTTATCTGTAGGGTAAGGGTAGACTGTTAAACAGTGAGTCTGTTAAATATGAAGTAAAGAAGTTTATCTTAATTGGAAGATATAATTGTGTTAGAGTAAATATAAATTTCAGATCAAGAAGATAATGCCACACCGGTAGTGGATATTGACAAACCTTCCACATCATCACTATGTAAGTCTAATTTTTATTTTGTTTTGCAAAATTATGTTTGTATTAACATTTGTTTCTTGTAAAATTATAGCTGTGTATTCATTTCCTGGTGAAACATCAGTAAGGAATATGCCACTACCTACTATTAATATAGGGGGAAAATACCCATTATCTACACGTACGTTTCATTTTAAAAATAATTATAACTCCATACATATACCTCGCTTATACCTTATACATAATGATAGGAACATAATGTATTAATAAAAATATTTTGTGAATTTTAGTTAGTCCCAAGAGAATTAAGACTCACATTGAGAAACGTAAGTAAATTATTTGATGACAAACACAATTTGCAGCCGAGAAAGAAGTGAACACATACATAGGAAATATTTTTATATTAATAATAGGAAGATAATTCACATCTATGACCCACCCCATTTGTTGAAGGGCATAAGAAATAATTTGCTTAATAAGAAATTGGTATGGCATAAGGAAAATGAAATTCTTATAGCATCATGGCAAGATATATACACTGTTTATAATATGGACAATATGTCTGGAGAACTGCGTTGCTTGCCAAAATTAACAGATAGTCATGTCAATCCCCAAAAAATTAAAAAAATGAGAGTCTCATGTGCATCGCAGGTATTGAGCCACTCTGTAGCTTCTGTTATGAATCTACTTTTAAAGACAGGTAAGTCAGAAATAAATCTCTGCCTTAGTCATCTATAATCTGGTACATATATGATTTTAAGTATTAGGTGTATGAAGTTGAATATATCATAAATTAATTATATATATAATAGTGATGGGTTGCTGCGAAGCAAACTGCTATTTTGAAACTGCTAACTATCGTTAGCAGTTTGTAGCAGCTAACGAATATGAAAAGAAACTGCTACTTTTTGTAGCAGTTTTCCGATGTAAATATTTCTGACGTAGCAGCGCTAACGGAAAGTAATATTAAGCTAGCAATATTTTTTATGCAGCAGATTAGAACTATTTTAAGAACTATTTATAAACTATCGATTCAGAAACTTCTATCACGTATTAGTAATAAAAAATGGATGGTTTATTTTAATACTAAGGTAATACACATAATCATTTTTCAAATACCAGAATTTAATTGCATTTGTATTGATTATAGCAAAACCAAATAACAATCAATATTGAAAAAGACAGAAAATGTTGTAACGTTTATTAGTTATTATGTAAGACAATAAGATATTAAAAAATAGCCGTATTTAATGAAAAATGCTTTATTTAAAGTATATAGTACGTATGTTGCTATATAGGAGAAACTGCTACAAAAAGTAGCAGTTTTTTTAAACTGCTAACGAAAAGTAGCAGTAGCAGTTTGTAGCTGCTAATGAAAAATAGCAGTTTTACACATCACTAATATATAATGATAAGAATTTGTTCTAAACTTTTATTTAAGGGAAGTTATGTACAAATTAAAAATAAAAGCATATATAGATTCTTCAATATATAGAATTTGTTAAATATACAATATATGAAATTCATGTAACTGGCTTAACTATTTTGTGAATTATAACATTTAAAGTTATATACCAGCTTAGTTGTTTTGGGCTTTATGAATAAATTACCTAAAATGTATTTCAAGGAAAATATGTAAATTAATTTCTATTTCAGGTGCTGTTGGACCAGATGGCAGTGTACTAAATGCATCAGCTATTGGCACTGTAAAAATACTGAAGTTTTTTGACACTTTATTTGACAGTGTCAATGGTATGGCACTGCAAAGTGGTGAAAAAAAGTTAAGATGTGCGGTATCAGAAAATTCTGATCATTTACAATTTTGGTCCGAAGCAAAGCAGTCTTTAATGAATATGAAATTCGAAGATTCAACAGGACGTCGTGGAACTATACCAAGTTTGGAAAACTGGCTTGTTACTCTAAGTGGTCTAGAGGACTTATATAAAATTTTAAAACAAAGTTATAATGTATCTATTTTAAAAACCAGGGTGATCAATCAAGATCCACTGGAGAATTTTTTTTGTCAAGTAAGACAACAGGGTCATATGAACACTAATCCTACGGCATCACAATTTGAAAATCATTTCAAAACACTTTTAATAACCAACATGGCTACAAGACATTCATTGTCAGCTAATTGTGAAGAGGATTCTTCAAATATAATATCCAATATTAAATTATTTTTGTTGCAAGATTCACCATTGATTGAAAAGCAATCTGGTACAATTGAAATAAAAATACCACCTCTGCCAACAACACCTTTTCCTGGTATAGATGTAATGCCAGTCTCATATATTAGTGGCTGGTTGTGCAAATATTTAAAAAGTATTACTTTTTGTAGTATTTGCAAAAAAAATATACTTTGCAGCAGCTCTGTGACTGAATGGCATTGCTTTGTAACTGCAAAAGAATTTAATGGTCCTATGTGCAAGTTGCGATATTGCACACCAAAATTTATTACAGCCATATGTATAGCATATTATATATTAAGATCTATCATTTCGCAGGTAGCGTATAAAACCGATATTTTTTCAAATATTATGTCCATATTAAAGAAACACATTAATTTTGATTTTATAGAATGTAACCATAAAGAGGATATTCAGTATATTATATTAAGTAAATTTACTAGATTTTATTGCCAGAATTGGGCTAATGGTATCAATAGAATTTTATGTGGCAAAGAAAGTCGCTTTAGGGGCATTGATGATGAAATTTTTAAACAGGCAAAACAATATTATATGTCTAGAAGAAAAAAATTATAATCTATTTATATAATAAACATTTTTGTACATATTTAGTTTAATTTATTTATAGTAGTGGTCATTTGTGTGTTTATTTTTAATGAAATTATACTGTTACATTAAATCAATGATTAAAGAAATTGATTTAATTTGAATAGTAATACTAGAAGAAATTCAAAATGAAATAATTTAAAAAACCCTCCGAAATATTCTCAGAAATAGTTGGAGAAACTACCAGAGATGGCGCTATACCATTGTCGCAACTAAAGTCACTATAACTAATGTTAGATATAGTGACTTTAGTCGCAACGTTAGTATTGTAGTTGCCCATCTCTTAAAAATACAAATCTCCCCACTACTAATTCTGCGCGAACTTACCCCTCCTCGTGCCAACTTAATTGGCATTTGAATTGAAACATACATGAGTAGGTAAACCCCACCAGTTTTGTATAATACAAAGGTATTTTTAATAATATAAAATATTTAAAAAAATTTTACGAATTTACTTCTGCGCTCAGTCTGGATAATTACGGTGATAGGGCGAGGTGGTTCTTTTCTGTGAATGTGTCTGGAAATATCCTTTCTCCAGCAGGGGCGTACCGATGAGCTTGTAGAAAAGCGAAATACGTATCTACGTCTCTGGGGATAGGATATATTCCGACACGTTCACAGAAAATATTAATAATGAACCTGCATTTGTGTTCTTCACACCAGATTTTTAATAATATTTTATATTATTAAAAATACCTTTGTATTATGCAAAACTGGTGGGGTTTACCTACTCATGTATGTTTCAATTATTCTGATACATTACACATGCGGTTAAGCCGTAGTATGAGTGAAGGCACAAACAAAATGCAGTTTTCTAGAGAGTTGGCTGTGCTAACCTCTTTGGAAGGGCGTCGTTACTTCACATTAATTATGTGGACGGTATGCGAGGTACTTCGGCTGTCTGACAACAGGTAGCGCCGAATTTACTTCTGCGCTCGGTCTGGATAATTACGGTGATAGGGCGAGGTGGTTCTTTTCTGTGAATGTGTCTGGAAATATCCATTCTCCAGCAGAGGCGTACCGATGAGCTTGTAGAAAAGCGAAATACGTATCTACGTCTCTGGGGATAGGATATATTCCGACACGTTCATAGAAAATATTAATAGTGAACCTGCATTTGTGTTCTTCACACCAGATTTTTAATAATATTTTATATTATTAAAAATACCTTTGTATTAATTGGCATTTGCTATAATTAATTATGTACTTTTATAAAAAGAAACCAATAAATTAGAGTGACTGTTTATTTCTGTTTTATTTACAAAACCGTTTAATATTCTTTTATATATAAATGACAATATCCAAAATGAGATTTTAATATTATACAATATTGATTAAATAAGATTTAAGTATACGCTAGTAATTAATATAACTATACTTACTACCATTTGAAAATGTTAATGCATTAGTAGGCAATGAAAAAATTGTAAAAATTACTTACAATTTAAAATATAAGTAATATTAAGATATAGTTTTATAAAAATAAACCAACAATCTAAAATATTTAAACTATTAAAATTTTATTCTTACATTTGAGTTTCTCGTGAAATTCTTCAATCATTAATGATATATGTAATAGGACCAAAACTATCAATTATTAATTATTACCAATATTTAAGTATTATAGTTTCAAATAAAATCAACTGGCAGTAGGTGAGAATTTCAATAGCATTTTTATCTTTCAAAATGTTTGTGCTAGTAAATACTGTCATTTGTAGAATAAGTAGAATCAATAAATATTTCAAGTTCCTTTAAAATTATAGTAGTTTTTATATACATGTAATACTTCTTAAAGGTAATCTGAATCGATTATTTATAATCAGTAATAATAATCATTAAAAAAAAAGACGTTTTGCCATTGTAATAGTATGTAAAGTATTAATAAATGTTGAAAATACCAGTCTACTATGTAGAATAATTGTTAGTAATGCATATTTCAATAAATTACCGGTTATTAATTTTTATTGAAACAACTTTATAGGAATTACACACGTTGTTAATACCTATTATAAAAAATTATCTTCAGTACAAAGTATTCTCAAGTTCTTCATTGTTTATGGAAAGCTCATGCAATATCTTAATTTTTTAAAGTTTATATTGAAGCTATATGCTACTAAAACCATAATGCAATTTTACTCCAATCAGATTGATTTAGAACTTATACGAGTGAACAAACTTCTTAGACCTTTTGTAGTTATCACTTCTTTTCACTTGTTTAATTCTTGTTGTAAAGTAGAACACCTTCCAAGTCATGTTATATTTCCAGTTTCCACTCTATTTTGTTATGCACCATCTTTCAATTTCTCAAAGGATGCAAGACTTCTTCATAAAATAAAAACACATTTAGTCTTAAATAGAATGCAAATAACACTTTTCCATTTCTATATAAATTATAGCACCTTGGATATTAATTTGATTTTACAAAAAAAAAGTATCACAAGAATGTAAAATATTTTGCTCATGTATTAATATATTTATATAAAAATTTATTAAAATATTCTTAGGTTAAAATACATACATTAAATGTTAAAATATTACTTTTAAAATACATTAGTCAAGATACACAACATATTCAATATAATAATCTGTACTTCTCAGTGGATTACAACAATCATCTTGTGGAGATGATGTCAAAACCTTAACAACTAATAATACGTAATCATCACTTATATAGGAATTTAACTTTCGATGCAATATCAAGTTATCTATATTTAATCTTTGAGGGTCTAAATTGTATAGTAAGGCAATGCTTAACATGTGCTTTGAAACACATATAAATTTCCGAACCTTAAAATAACAAAATTATTTATATATTGTTTGTAAAAAAAATAGTTCCTACCGTATAATAATGTACCATACATCCTCCATAATATTCAAGTCTACACAAGAATTGACAATAAAAATTATAATTTTGTATTCTCTGAATTCTATCTACTTCGAATCTGTATAATGTCTGAGAACTTTTAACCAGTTCAAGTACTTGATCATATTCATCCGTGGAACGTGACACCTCGAATATTCCATCAGGATTTCCATATTTCATTTGCCAATTTGTTGGTATTCTAATCGACATATTATCTTCTGAATTTATCATGGTTATACACCAACGTTAAACTTATATGCATATAACTTATGTATCACAAGTATTAACAATGTTAAAAAACTATTTTCGGGTGTATTTCAACAATTGTAAAAGTCTTTCGATTGTTGCAATTACAACCAACAAATCCAACAATGTTATCAACAAAAAGTATTAGCCATTTTATAAATACTGATAATTCGGTTAATACCCGAACAAAGATAAATAAGGAAATTTAAAGTCCGACATCTTTTGTTAAATAGATGTAATTATTACTATTATTATGGATCGCGCATTTATTATCAAAAGATGGAAGCACGTGTATACTTCTGTAACTACCTACCACAAAACATAATAATTGGTGGTACGTAACTACAAAATTAAATTCTTGGAATTTTTGAATGTCTAGATATCTACGATATTCTTAAATTTAACACGAAATTTAAGAATATCGTAGATATCTATATAGTATCTATCTAGATAGTGTGTGTTTTATAAAAATTAGTTTTAAATTAAATCGTGTGTACGTAAATCAGAAAGTTCAACACATGTTCCCCTACTTCCCCTCTCTGTCCTCTTCCTAATCGCACAAACCAAACTATTGTGATTACAATTTTTTAATTACCGTTCATTTGAAATTACAAATCAATACTAAAGTTTTAATATTAATTTAAATGTATCGGAGTTCATCTTGTAAATTTCTCTAGAGTTTACCTTTAGAACAATAAAAACGTAAAAATCTCTTAATCTCATAAAAAATATGGGCATTTTTTTTCGCTTCTGCTTTTGCATCGTGCAACACAGCAGCCAGTCATTGTCACAACAAATACAAACGTTTCTTACTATGTATTCTATGTATAACACCAAACACAATATAAATAAGCGACCAACGAGCGATTTCGTGTTTTTACAGTAATAATATGACAGCAGTCAAACGGCCATTTTGTTTCCAATATATATCTTTCTCTCTCTTACTCATGGTCCTTACCAATTGCGGTACTTTATTAGATATAGTGACTTTATTTACAAGTATCAATTGGCGCCATCTGTGATTGTTAACTTACAAATTGCATTATCATCAGTCATCAGGCATAATATGGCTGATTATATTTTATAACATTGAGTACATTGTGAATTGGTTGGGTTTAATTAGTAGTTACAAATTTTTGTTCATTTTGTTCAAGGTGCTTCATATAAGAGTGCCACATTCCGTGTTAAAAATTAGACCCTTACGCTAGCGCTTCTGATGTTTTTTGTTCTAAATTTCTCTGAATATTTGTTTCGATCTTTTTTGATCTCATCAGTGAAAATCAATCAGTTGAAAATATGTAAATAAAAAATACTTATATATAATACATAAATTTATTGATTCACTTAAAAATAAACAGACATTTTAATTTTTCTACATACTAAACTAAACCTAAATATGCATTTATTATACAAAGCAGGTTGTCGTTAATTGTAAAAACAGTAAACCACTAAATATTTGTCGAAGTTCTTAATTTAAAAAAATTGTCTCCTGTTTGAATATAAAAATTTATAAATGGAAAAACTTCTTTCCACATCAACCGATGTAATAGGGGCGTTTCTAAAATTGCTTAATATTACAGGATCCAAATCAATGGATTCAGTAAATTCTCCCTCTAAAATATTAGCTACTTGGCTAAGAAACTGAAATCCACAATTTTCATCCATCACATTTTTGAATTTTTGAAAAATTTTGTCCCCTATTTTGCCTGTGACATTTTGAAAAGCTGCCTCAGATTGTTTTACTAGTTTTACACTTCGGGTTAATGGCAAATTAGATTCCTCCATTTTTGTTATTGTTTAAGAAACAAAGTTATAATTGTTTTTGATAAACGAATGTTGTTGTTTTATTTCTTTATTTTCGAATAACTGCTTAACATCAGTAAGAGATTGGGAAGATTCAGCAGACAATTCTGAAGTTAAATCTTTTATTTGACAGAAATTCTCACAATAAAAAAGGCGAATTCCAACCAAGTGCCTCATATCGTAATAACAGGTTGAGGCGGAAGAGAAGTCAAAAAAGGTATAAAACCCCTTACTGTACAATTAATAATCGCAATCCCATGTGCGACACTTTGATTAGTGGTTTTACCTCTGATGATGACAACTTAGTTGTCGAAATACGTATTCAGGATACGATTACTAATTGTGGTAAGGGATTTCATACCTTTTCTGAGTTTTTACTTTTTACTTAACCACAGTCTCCAAAGCTGTCGAGGGCCGAATGAACATCCATCTCCATTGGAAGCCATCAAAAGAATAAGAATGATTATTCTTGGGAAGAATCCTGGTATTTTAGAAGCACAGGTACATAAAATGTGTTTATTAATTCTTTACATATTCCTAGTATTATATAGGTACCTATCTACATAGCTATACTTTTTTTTAAAGGTGAACACACAAGAAGCTGTTCCTGAAGAATATATAGTGGCCACAGTTTTGGAACAAGCGAAAGTTTCACTTGAATTACCGGAAGAGAAGTTTGACAGCAATGCAACTCAAAGTAGCAATGGAAGCTCGTTTTCATCATCAGGGATTTCAGAAATATCTGATGCAAAATCACCAGAAACCGATCACGCCTACAATTTACCCTCATGGGTACAACAGCTCTCTTTTGGTGGTCTTATTAAGCCTTCAACAGATTTCTTAAGTACCATTAAACAGTGGAACAAATATTTTGAGATATGTCATGGCGATAATAAACTGTGGAAAGAAACACTGGTTGTTAAAAGACTAGCTTTAAAAATTAAAAAGCGAGAAAATTTGTGCTTTGTTATTATAAAATTATTTTGTAAATTAAGAACTGTTATCCGTATGAATTATTTAAATACAAAAAGAACCCTTGACAATGCTAAAAAATCGAGTAAACGTAAGCTTTCTGCTAGTACACCGTCAGACACTCAACGAACACTAGCTAAAAAAATGCGAAAAATCACTACTTGATTCGTTTTTATTTAATTACTGCGTAATAAAACATTGCTATATACTGACTCTTTTAATTGAAAAATATATATTTTTTGCTTTGTATAGAGAATCCATGCTCATCGGCTTTCTTTATTTATGTTTATGTACCTAATAAATGTGTTTATTTGAAGTTGGAAAAGTTTTTTTTTAATTATAAACCAAAGTAGGTATAACCTTATGGCAATAAAAACGTGTATTATATTTATAACAGTACACTGACGGATATGTTATTATCAAATGAAATATTATATACCATAATAATAGCACTAATATAACTCGATAATTAATTGTTGTAGTAGCTAAACACATTTTATAAGGTGCTTTACAGTAGTGAACGCGTTCAACCTGGTCCGTTTGTGACGTCATGGCTCCCCACTATGCGGCGAAAATATTGCGGGATCGAGCAATCCTATGTTCTTATATAATCCTTGGTCTTCCATAACTAACGCCATTTTAAATATGACAATTGGAAAAAATAAATTGATATAGATAGACATCGCGTCAGTAACATTTTAATGTAAACGTTTAAGTTGGCAGCTTGTAACTGCTTGTGTTACAGTTATGTCAATTTGAACGAGAAAATGCCGTAGAAAAATGGCAATTTTTCACATCTTTTTAACAATATTATTTAAACAAATTGAAGGTTAATAAAGCAAAAATACGTAAGAGTGATGTTTACTTAATAGATTAGGGAATTTGAAAGACACTATTAACCGAAAATTGCTCTTTTTTCCCTGAATTGAAAAATGGACAAAATGCGAGGTTAGTAAATTGTTTTTATTTTTTTAAATATTATTTTCAATCAAATATCCCTTCCCACTATAAATTCACACTCGAATAAGTTCCCTTTAGCGTCCTGTAAAAGTTCTATTGATTTTTATCCATCCACTACTAGAACCCGTATTTCAAAAAATCTCCCTATATCTGATTTGTAATAATTATTAAATGTCAACTGTTGTCTGTCAAAAATTGTCAGAATCTAATATCGAAGATACTAATATGATAACCTACAAAATTCTATTAAGTAAATGTAATCTATATCAGACATGAACATGACTTCATATTTTCAAGGACTACTTTGACTTCGAATGTTTCTGAACACCCGTTAGATTTTTTTAAATTTATTTGAAATGGATGTCTTGGGATAGTCGCCATCTAGCGGTCTAGCCCAATTTTCGGTAACTATTTTCCCCATAAGATTGACTTTGTATATTCAAATATTTATAAATTATGGAAACTAGCACTATTTTAAATGTGATTCTCTTAATTTTTAACCTTCTATAAATTGTAAATAAGGTTTGAATTAGTTTACATACATCGTATGGATCGAGTCTTTTTGGGTTTTGGCGCAAAACATGTGAAATAAGGTTAGAAATTGAATTTATATGTGCGTAGTACATAAATCGCGTTTCGTTTGTTTGTTGTATCCACATACATTTACGACTGTATAATTCAATAATGGATACCGGTTTGTAATACAAAGTATAAACCAAGGTTTATACTATGGTAGTGATATATAATTAATATAAATACTGATCTTTTCAGACTCTGTTTCATCACATTTTACAAGTATTTCCCAAAGACCAAAAAGAAAAAGGTTTGAAAATTGTACTTTTAATCTATCAGCTCTTGCATATATTCCTTTAGTAAGTATATTTATATGAAAACTATAAACTATTTTTCCATATAAAATGAATTTTATCAAAACACATTTATATTATCGGCTGGAATTTCAACTATTTGGTCAAATATAAATCTTTTAAGTAATATATTTATTTGGAAGCAATTTAAGTATGTAATTTATATTTTTAATATTTACTCTTTATAGGAATCATCATTATCAAAATGTTTACGATACTTGGATTTCTTCAACAAAAATAAAAACGCGGAATTATTTAAATTTGATTCTGTTACAAAACCACCAATGCAAAATATGGGGAGATTTCACCAGAATCATTCAAATAACTCAAAAGATAAATTGAACAAATCTCAGAGTTGTATTTCAGACTCTGAATCACTGTTTGATGAAAACATTGATGAAAAACATCTCAACAAATTATATTCATGCATTGTTACTTCTACACCAATAGCAGATAATAGTAATGCTCAAAGTATCGAAATAAAACGAGTAAAGGATATTTTTATAACATATAATGAATCAAAGTCTGCTATTACATCGAAAAGTCAAGACAATGAATTTTTCAATTTAAAGGAGGCTACTCAGACTACTTTTGAAATTAAAAAAGAATTGGTGCATAGCAAACTGGATAGAATTTTGGAAGGAAAAAATGGTAAGTAATTTTTTTTTAAAGGTAAAGCATACATCTGCCACTGATTTTCGCAAAAATAATTATTGGGGAGTAAAATAATTAAGGGGGCGTTTAAAGGACCTTTAGGGAAGTGATTTATCCTAATGAAGTTTACAAAGTTTTAAGAGCAAAGGCACCGCTAAGCTATAAAAAAATCAAACATGTTCAAAATGAGAACAAACCTTGAAAGTACATTTACATCCAAATACACACATATATTTTTTTCTTGGCATTATATAGTATCCTCGATTTATATTAAAGTTATTAGCGTTTATATTTTCTGTATATTAACTTTGATTAGCGTATATTTTGTAAATAAACGCTATGGAAAATTCCACTGTAAAAAGGACATTTGAGCGTATTCATTTTTTTTGTAGCTTAACGGTGCCTTTCCTCCTAAAACTTTGTAAACTTTATTGGGATAAATTGCTTCCTTAAAGGTCCTCTAAGATCTTTCCCCCCCATGATTTCCATGCCATGCATACAGAAAGTTTATTTATCCTACCGATTTCTATTAAAGGTTTTTCGTCTAAACTATGACTTACGAATATAGCTGCAGTAATCAGTCTTGTCTGAGCGATGTTTGCTGTAAAATTTATTTGGTTAACTGCCGAACGGAAATTAGTAAATAGACATTTTGGGTAACAAAGACTTTTTGGTCACTAGTTCAATAAAAATATCGAAATACGATATTAATCAATAAACTCTAAATAAGTATTTCGGCAACAAATTGCCATTTTCAGTAAAACAACCTGAAAAAGATAAATAGTGTTAAACGTAGCGGAATAACACAGTGTTATCCCACTCGCGATTTCGTGAAGAGCATATCTTCAAAACTTGTACCGTAATCAAAGATGCGACGTTTAACACTATTTTTCTTTTTCATATTCTATTGAAGATGGCAACTTAGCTCCCGAAATACGTTTTTAGAGTTTATTTTCTTGTCTGTCAAATTTCATGCCAGTCTCCGCCAATTCGGATAACTAGTTCAATAGTTACTTTTGTTTGGCTAAATTACTTATCTTCGAATTGTGTATTGTCCATTTGCACCGTAACTATTACTGCCATCATTTTCAATCAAATTAGCTTATGCTAATTACAGTAAAAAAAAACAATTCTAATAAAGAAAATCATAAGAAATACTAAACAAATTATTAAATTGTCAATAGATGCAAATGTGGGTAATTTGCTGAATTTTTGCTAAATGGTTAAATTGTAGCGAAAGTTTAAAAGTATCGGAACATTCTGTTAGCATTTCTAGCTATATGCGTAATTGGTGCTTTGGAAAAGACGTCAGTTCTAGCTTTGGCGAATGTTTCATTTGATCTAGTGAGTAATAAAGTAAACACACGCTATATCTCTGCGATCAGAAAGTGAGGTAAAGTTCTGTTCCCGCAGCAATTCTTGATAGTCAACTCCCCAGCAGGATAATTGCCAGCTAATTTGTAGGTTCTCTCTAAATTCTGGTAGACATAATAAGGGTACCAAATAATTGACGCATATACGAGTTTAGGGCGAATGAGTGTAAAATAGAGTGTTTTAAGCGCATTTAGATTTGCAAATTTACGGCAGGATTGAGTAACAAAACTAAGAGTGCGTGAAGTGAAGTTGCAAATAGATGTGATTTGTGATTGTCGTGAGATATCGAAGTGGTCAAGTGACTAGGTATATATCAGTGGGTTCGTCTTTGTAGTGTATGTGATGACTAAAGACGGCAGACTATGTGCCCACACTGTAAAATTTAATATAATATAATAAATTTAATATATATATACAGTTCATAAAGTATAAGTTTTCAGTTCGTACTGCCCAAGTGGGAACCGCAAATTGTACTTTATCTCTTCCTAACACACATGAATACGCGCTGTAATACTACACACGTTTGTCATTTTAAGTTAAGACATACGTCTTTGAAATATTATATGAAATAAAAAGGATAAGTTGTCCAGGAGATAGTCTTATGATATTCGGCTTGCTGTAAAATTATTTGAATATTGTTGGTTATTGACTTTGTTTCCGGTATTCTGACTTCTAGGTTAACCATTCTTCTAATTTGAATATTTAGTAGTTTGTCATGAAAAATTACAAAATCCGTTCTTTTCAGAACAATACTGATAATAAATAGTAATATCAATTAGTGACAATAAGTACGAAATTGTTTGATTATCACTTTGACATTTCTAACCTACCTATTTATTTTACAGAATATTTCTTAGATGCCTGGTATTTTGTTCGAATATTAAAGTCATAATTTGCGCATAGTTTTCTTGGATAGAATGAATATATTTATACTAGAAAAGAAACAATACTTTTGAACTATTCATGTTCCTACTTTACTCATTATTATTATTTTGACATGTAGGTTATGTATATGCTTTCTTTGGTTATATTGCAAGTGACATACTAAAATTTTGACAATATTGCAAAACATGACGTTTATATTTTATGATGACAAACGGTTATTTCCGCGATTGAATATTGACTTTATTTGACTCTGCAGTACTGATTTGAATCATATGCTTTGAATTTGGCCTTGAACTGAAAACTTATACTTTACGAACTATATATATGTTTATATACTGAAAAGGATTGTTCGACGTTGAGAAATGTTATATTTGCATAGTTAAAGCGCTCTTTGTATCTGTACAATGGATCTTCAGTATTGGTAAAAAGGATGTTATATTTGCATAGTTAAAGCGCTCTTTGTATCTGTACAATGGATCTTCAGTATTGGTAAAAAGTTGCCCTAATTTTGTAAAATCTACATTTTTATCTAATACACCTTATAATAAGGTGTATTACACCTTATATACCATTGTACAGATACAAAGAGCGCTTTAACTATGCAAATATGTATAACATTTCTCAACGTCGAACAATCCTTTTCAGTATATAAACATATATATATATATATATATATATATATATATATTAAATTTATTATATTATATTAAATTTTACAGTGTGGGCACATAGTCTGCTGTCACTGATGACTGCACATTTATTTATGTTGCTTTTTATCTTGTGTTCGTTACACCATTGGTAGATAGTGTTTAAATCCTTTTGCAGAGCTTCACAATCAGAGGTAGAAGATTTTCTCGTAAAGATTTTTAGGTCGTCCGCGTAGACAAGGATGCGACAGTTAAGTACGACAGAAGATCATTAATATAAACATTAAACATCAACGAACCAACGTCGAGCCCTGAGGAACACCGGAAGAAGCAGTGAAAGCAAAGGAATAAAGGCTCCTATAGCAAACATAAGATAAGCGATTATAAAGATAGGAAGCTATCAAGTCAGCTAAGGATGAAGTAAAGCCAAATGAATGTAGTTTGGAGAATAATATGGTATGGTCAGTAGTGTCGAAGGTCTTCGCAAAATCGGTGTAAAATCGACTTGATCGTTTGAGTCAATAGAGGAACTGGTGTACTGTGTATTCTCAGTAAAATTAGTCCAAGTTGACCTACCAGACATAAACCCATACTGTTGCGTGAAGATAAAATATCGAATAGATTTATACAAGTGTCCCGTATCGCTATGTTCAAATTTTAGTGTAAAGTAGACTTCATTTCCAGTAACAAAAAACGCAAAACTTGTATATCCATTTTTGTTTCAAAGTTACAGATCTATGAATGTGATTGTCAGATCATGAAAAAAAATGTAATCCTAAAGTCAATACAAATTGATTTTATTTAAAAAAAGTTATACGTTCAATAACAGGCCTGTGATTGTTAACGTCACATAATAAAATGTTATCTTAAAATAAATAAACACGTGTCGCAGTGCATACAGTAATTTCTTGGAGATCTACAAAAAAGAGTACTGGAAATTGATTTATGATAAAGAAGGTTCTTACTTATTTTGTAAGTGTTGAACCATGAATATCATACAATGAACAAATGTTCAGATGACTGTTAACGTTGCATTTTTAAATAAAGGATTACATTACGTTTCAGTTCACACAACAGCTTATTAGTGAGTGGACACGTTTTCTTTATTCAAAATGGCCTTACCGATTTTCTTCTCAAGAGTATGCGGACATGCATTTTGTGTATGGCTACTGTTAACGGCAGTGCACGTCAAGCAGTTATTGAACATTGGTTTCCCGATAGGCGCATTCCTCATTACAGAACGTTTCTGGAAGTACACAGACAATTTAGGAAATGCGGACTGCGTGATTATCTTTTCGACCGAGGAGTAAATTTGCCAGCAGACTTAGAGGAAGAAGCAGTAGCTATTGTTACAAGGGATCCAACTCTCATTGTACTTCGAATCGCTAGACAACTAGAAGTGCCACGAACGACAGTTTGGCGAATTTCAAAACGCGAGGGCTTACATCCCTATCACTATCGCAGGGGACACGGTTTGCTTGAGGCAGACCAGTATGCTCGTCTAGTTTATTCTACCTGGATATTAAGACAGCCACGTCTTCATTTTAATTTCTGCAGAACAGTCCTCTGGACAGATGAATCTACGTTCACGAGAAGTGGTGTTACAAATCTGAGAAACCTGCACAAGTGGTCGTCAGAAAATCCCAAAGCTATACGCCCATCTAAATTTCAACATGAATTTTCTATTAACGTTTGGGCGGCCCTAATCGATGACTTGTTGATTGGTCCTGTCGTTTTTCCTGGGAGGTTAAATGCGGACAATTACCTTCAATTTCTTATTGACGAACTGCCAGGTCTTTTAGAGGATGTCCCATTGAATGTTCGATGAGACATGTGGTTTTACATGGATGGGGCACCACCACATTTAAGAATTGCTGTCCGAAATTGGGTTAACGTCAATTATCCAAGATGGATTGGTCGAGGTGGTCCTGTTGCATGGCCACCCAGATCACCCGATCTTAATCCCCTTGACTTTTATTTATAGGGGTACATGAAAAATTTAGTCTACGCGCAATTTTCGAACACAAGAGAAGAGTTGTTGAATCGTATTCACCTGGCTGCCGAGCAAATCCGACAAAACAAGTATGAAATTCGGATAAGTACTTTTTCTGTTGGCTTACGGGCACGAGCCTGCATTCATCAAGGAGGTGGACATTTCGAAAATATTATTAATTAAACTTTTTTAAATAAAATCAGTTTTTATTGACTTTGGGATTACATTTTTTTTCATGATCTGACAATCACATTCGTAGATCTGTAACTTTGAAACAAGTAAAAATGGATGTACAAGTTTTGCGTTTTTTTTTACTTGAAATGAAGTCTATTTTACATTCCTAAAATTTTAACATAACGCTACGGGAAACCTTGTATAAAAGTAACTTTGAAATTTTGTAAAATTTAATGCGTTTTTTTAAAAAAATATCTTCAAAAAGATATCCCAAGATCCTGGCGTAATGAAGCAAATTTTAAATCAGATTCAGCTTGACAAGAGACAAAGTACACATATTGGTGTATAGGAAAACCAAACTGTGTTGACCAATGTAGTTTAAGATACATATATGACAATAAAAAAAAATGAATAAAGTACGTTTTATGACTAATCGGAATTTGTGGACATACTCTTGCTCATTCTCTCTACCATTCCATCTGTGCATGCAAGGGAGTTGTTCTCGTCTTTCGAATGCCCAAAAGTCCATAATTTCGAACAGATGGACGCGAAATTTCGCTCCTGATTTGAATGAACTTCCAGGGGCACACCAAAACGGCCGACGAAATCCTTTACAATAACGCCTGCTGCAGTTCCAGACTCCTGCTTTGGTAGAGCATTGGCTTCGATCCATTTGGTAAAATAGTCCATGACCACTATGATATACTTATATCCTTTCGCTTTCTGGGAAAGGGCCAACGGCATCTATGGCGATTCTTTCGAATGGACTTCCCACACTGTATTGGCGCATAGGTGCACATCGACGCCTCTGGGACCTTTACTTCCGGCGTAATTAGCACATTTTCGGCAACACTCTTTCACATCTCATGAACGATTTACTCAATAAAATCTGTGGCGCACCTTCTCCAGTGTTTTATGGACGCCAAAATGCCCCCAGACGCACCATTGAGGATTTCCCTCAATGTCTCTGGTATCCATTTCTTGGGAATCACTATTTGCATTTTTCGTTCTCTTCCATACTGATTTTCAACCTCACGCCTTAGGAGATCATCTACCATGATCAAAGAAACCCATTGTACCAAGTATGACTTCAATTCGCGTGAACGGGGAGCGATTTCCTGCCAAGTCGGTCTTTGCCCATTTTTTTTCAGACCCTTAAGACTGCAAGGCCAGAATCAGCTTCTTGATCTGCGCGCAAATTGTCTTGCTGACAGGGTCTTGCTGAAGTACCCAATTACCTTTTCATGTCCATCCTGGATTTGAGAGAGCACACCACACATCCCAACGGTACTGGCATCTGTATCCAGAACAAACTTTCCAAATGATAATGAATAGCTCAAAACGGATGCACTGATCAGATTCTGTTAACAGCTCAAAGGACGCTTGGCATTCGTTGTTCCAAATGAATGCTAGTTGTTCTGTTAGACGGGTTATAGGTTTCGCAATATTAGCGAATCCAGGAACGTAGCGTCGACAGTACATGCATAATCCCAAAAAGCTTCTTAGTTCATATTTGTCTTTGGATACGGGCCATTTTTTCACAGCTCCTACTTTTTCTGGATCCACTGCAACTCCTTTTGCGGAAACTACATGTCCAAGGTAATTTACCTTTTTGTGTAAAAGGTGACACTTCTTTGGACTTAATCTCAGGAATTTTTATTTGATGTTAGTTTACAAAAAATGCAAATATCTCGGAAGTGCGTCGTTTCCATGAAAAAATTCTTTCATATTCGTAATCTCCGAGCTCAAAGCTCCCTATTACATTATTTTTATAAAATCGGAGCTAATACTATATTTTTGCATTTTCATTTTCCAATTAAATTTATATACAAGTACCTACCTATCTGGCATCTTGAAGCACAATGTTCTGCTCCATGTCTCCGGTTATAACACTTTATTGATGCACTTGTAGTTATGGATAGATATATGCTTCTATTTTAATTTGAAAGTTTATTCTACATTTTTCTTATCTGAAGCAACTTTAAACATGAATACTGCATTATTTGTAGAATCATAATTATTTCCTAAAATTTGCATTATCATATCAGAAATAATAATATAAAACCAAATATATAACAAGTCCAGACTATCATTTGTACAAGCGCCTACTCCGCTCGTTCAAATGCCACCCACATATGCTTTGACCCCGTAATTTCAGCTATCTATCATTTGTGGAAAATTTGCAGCAGATGACTCTCTATTTCATGTACAGTATGTTTCAAAATAAATGCGAAAACTACGAAATATATATGAGCAGCCAACATCGCACTGTTGTAATGTTGGTGATCGCCCCTCTGCATACCGAGTGATACATAATCCGTAATTCTCTGTTAATATTTTGAACGTGACTACATTTTCATTTTTTTTTAAATTAATGTGAAATTTTTAAAATTATAAATGTATATATTGTGTTGATAAATAATAAATTAATGTAAAAAAAAAGGTAGAGTCAATGTCTATAGTAAGTGAACGTATTATTTAAAAATTGTCATCGGGGAATCGATCGTGCGTCTCTGTCGCAAAGCCTTAGATAGATAGGGTATATAAGTGCATGTGTATACTTGAGTAGTTGCTGTATATGTAATACATATACGTATATTTTTGTAATACCATTGGTAATACGTTTTATGTTATCCTTAATGACGGCCAGCACTCTAACGTTGATAGAGATAAACATATGTTCATTATTTCAACATTTATTTCAACATTTTTGTTGCTTCTTTTTTATGTGAAACACAATTAAGCATTTATTATAAAAGTATTCAACAGTAGGTGGAAATTGGTTTTATAGAAAATCATCCTTTTTTTATTTAAATTTCAGACCATATTGTTCTTAATTGAAAAATATTTGCATACACAATATTATTTTGAATTTTTTGTTTGTTAGAATTAAATTCCTCAATATTTTGTTATTTTTTTTTTGGTATTTTATGTCACTATTAATGAGAATATTAGCGTTTTATTTTTATTTTCTTTTCTTTATAAACCTTACCACTATAAAAATTGGTATATCTTAGATACGCAGAATACATTGTCGTCCGCATACATCTTTTTAGTCATACGAATGAAAAGTATCAAGATTGATAGAGATTTTTTAAAATGAAATAAAAACCAAATTACTTATTCCATATGGACAAAAGTTAATTTTGTAACGTTGATTTTGTAAAATAACAAATAGAAATGAATTGGTTTATTATGTCAAACATGTTTATTGAAATATTAAGTTATAGGCGTAAAATCATAAAACTGATAAATGTCTTTCAGTTAACCAAAACAATCACAGAAAGACCACATTCATAGCGTCGTATATTTGATACATATTCAAAACAACTTTCTTTCGAATTTCGCCTTGTATTTGTTGTTTTCGTCGGCGCTGTATTGTTTATAATACATGATTCTGTTATCAAACGATTTTATTTGTTGCTATCTTTTACATTTGTGGGAATTTTAGTGAGGCTTATGTTTAATTTGCTTTAAATTGATTAGTTTGAAACTTTAAGTTAACATATATTTGAATTTTATCTTTCCATTTTATATTTATATATATACTTTTTATTATATAGGAACTTATATTTTTAATATATTTCAGAGAATAGTCGAAGCAAACTTGTAGACCGTTTATTGGATATATTGACTAAACATGATATAGGTATATAATTTCTTATAAGTTCAATTTTTGTTATTAATGTTTTCTTTTTGTTTATATACATTTGATCAGAATTAGATTCTACAAATAATGATGCCAGTAATGTGAATGGTTATGTCAATTTCAAACACGGAAATACTATTTTTGAAGAGAACACTGAATTTACCAAACCAAAAAAAATACCCAAGAAAAAGAATCGTAAGGAGAAATGCAAATACTGCACATACCCAAGAAAAGTCAAAATGAGTAGAATCGGTAGATCAAAGTCTCTATCTAAAAAGAGAAATTCATGTGTTCATGAAAGTAAAGAAGGTAAATTTTTTAACTGAAATATAAAAAAATTGAGCATACACCTACAAAAATTATTTATTTTTTCTGTAATATAAATAGTAATAAAGATTTTGCTTCGAATATACCGGGTGTATTATGAAAAACCTTTCGTGCTGTAACTTTTTTATTTTTTATCCGAATGTAATAAATTATACGTCGAACTAAATCGTTTTAAAAACACTGTAACGTGATCCGCTTTGAATTTTTTTTTACACTTTGTTTTTGACAGACAGCTGCAAACTGTGTTTTTTTTAAATTGCACTATACTTTTTTTTTCCTTATTCAAATATATTACTTTTTCTGAATATGAAACTGTAAACAACGATATCCTTGTATGAAAAAAAGTCGAGAAATTGAAGGTTTTTTTTTTTAGTTCGATTTATTCTGGTTTTTCCGAACACAGAGATTTCTTAAATGCATTTTAAATACTCTATTTCATTTTATTACCAGCAAATGTGTGTACCTTTTAAAATCACTTACATTCAATACTATATAGCCGTGGGTCAACAACAACATTTACAGTGTTTATTTTAAAAATTTAAAAATCAAGTAGTCATATTGAACGATAAAAGTGCATTCCAAATTTTCGAAGAGAGCTGTGACATCTGTCAGTCACACATTCATTATAACATTTTCAACGATTTATTTCTATTATTTCGGGCCTTTTTTTTGTGGAGGGTAATCTAAACCAAGAAAAGTATAATAATTTGTTACGCAATGAATTAGGCGATTATTTAGATGAGTTGCCACTTGCTGAGTTAAACAGGGTGGTGTTCCAACAGGACGGTGCCACACCCCATAATGCACGAATGAATACTGATTTTCTAAATAATTATTTTGGCGTTAGATGGATGGGCACTTACGGACCTATTCGATGGCCTGCTAGATCGCCAGATCTGAATCCACTGGATTTCTTTCTGTGGTCTTACATTCAAGATCATGTTTATTTGACTCCACCTGATACCAGAGATGATTTAGTAAGAAGGACAGTACAAGTATGTCATGAAGTAGCACCAAATCTTATATTAAACGCAGCAGTTGGAGTTAATAGAAGGTGTCAAATGTGTCTGGAACAAAATGGGGCCAATTTCGAATATTTGATTCATTAAAATATATGATAGCTTGATTTCTGTAAATTTCGTAGTTTTTTTTTAATAATAAAAAATTTGTCACTCAATTTAATGGAGGTGTCTTTAGGAAATAAATGTTTATTAGAATAAGTAAAAAAAAATATGTAGTACAATTAAAAAAAAAAATTACTACTGTCTGTCAAAAACGATGTCTTAAAAAAATTTTTTTTTTTAAAAACAGGTTACAGTTCTTTAAAAACGATTTAGTTTGACATATCATTCATTAAAATCAGATAAAATATAAGGAAGCTACAGCCCCAAAGGTTTTTCATAATACACCCGGTATATACACTGACGAGCAAAAAAATTAGGTCACTTTAAACAACTTAAGAAATTGCAAATAATTTAAAAAAATTAAATGCATCAGCATATGTCTGCATATTGTAAATTTACCTACTGCATTTTCGAAGCTTTTAAATATGGAATCGGACAACACAATTTAATTTTTTATGACATATTCTAGAAAAACAGTACCTGTACATTTTAAAAGAAGTTCGACTATTAACATTATTTGCAGATTAGAGAAAATGAATGAATAAAACTTAACATTATTGAAAAATTGATGATAATAACGTGTATTACCCCCCTCTTGCATTCGACGAGGCATACTCTCAATTAAATTAAGGATTACATTCTGATCCATGTCATTCCACTCCTGCAATAGAAACTCTCTCATCTCCTGGACAGTTCTTGGGGCTGGTGTATGCCTTCGGATACGTCGCCTTAACTCATCCCAGACATGCTCGGTGGAATTCATATCTGGACTGCATGCTGGCCAATCAAACCGCGTAATTTCTAGTTCTTCTAGATATTTCCTGACAATCCTGGCAGCGTGTGATCTTGCATTATCATTAGAGCAGACCAATTTCCGTGCGCGCCATGAGCGCCAGTATGGGAGTGTAATTCGTAATATATTAGAATGTGCGATAGAATAGGGACGCAATATGAGCTTGTTACCGATATAAGTATAGAAGTAGAGGCATTTATTCTATCAAATAATTAAATATACATTTGGTTTTCTGCTATTAAAGTAATATGCATAAACACACGAAAAATAAGAATAGTACATATTATAGCAGCGTTGTATGTACCTATAAATAAAATGGAAAATGTATGAAATCAGTGATTGTGTGCACGACAGAGCATTTAAAAAAACACCGTTTTAAGCGTCTTCCAAGGATTGGCAAACTGGAGAAACTCGATTGTATATGTATTTTCAACATCAGGTGCGTTTCTAAGGTTATTTCTGAAAAACATGTCCGCCATGAGGAAAAAATATGTTTATATTCGGAATACGAGCGTTCTACATTATTCGCATAATCAAAATACTTTTTTAAGCAACTTAACGCATCTGTAGACGTGCCCTCACAAATACGTGTTAAGGTGTCAAAATCTGCATTTCTGTCTAAAACACTTTCAAATTTAATTGGAACACTTTCACTTTTTGCGTTTTCTACAGCACACAGTTGTGCGTGAACATCTTTAACGATTTGCAGTGACTCCTCTAACGACAGCGACGAATTTTCTAATTTTGTTATTGCTTCTTCTAGTCCCAAGTAATTCTCACGAATGCTTTGTAAATCCATTTTAATCTGGGCATCTTGAAATTTTTTCTGGCTTGTATTGATAGCTGCACTTTCTTTAAGATCGAATGATAAAACCACGTCCTTAATTTTTTCAAAATGTTCATGGATAATAAAACCCCGCCCGTAACAATGTACCCCAACGTGTCAGAATCGGCTGTGGTGGCTCAGGGGATGGGGACACAATTCGTGAAATTTCCGAATACGTTTTGGAGATTTCAGGAATACTGCCTTTGTACTCGATATTAAAGCATCTACCTCTGGATAACATCTACGAACCTGTTCTGCCACAAGGTGTAGAGCATGGAGTAATATGTAACAAGTTAGGACAATATTTTCTAAGAGACCGGCCTACAGAACACATGGTTGCGGCACCATCGGTCATAAACATTAATACTTGGTCTTTCGAAAGTTTAAATTTTTCCAAAGTATCTAATAGCACCTCTGAAATTTTTTCGTCATTACATTGTTCTATACTCTATTTTTAAAGTAGAGAGACGAATTTCTGAACAGACCACTTTGACAGTGAAATCTCATTGGTTGAAAGCAAGGCCAAATTACTTTCAACCAATGAGATTTCACTGTCAAAGTGGTCTGTTCAGAAATTCGTCTCTCTACTTTAAAAATAGAGTATAGTCGTCTGGATATGCTAATAAAATTGAAGACGTTGGTTGATGTGGTTCCATATTACGCGCCATCACATTAACTACAGATTGTTTTTTGCTGTCAGTTGTTTCGTCCACACATAACCACAGTTTTTTATTTTTTAGTCCGGCTTTGATTTTATTTTCAACCTGTTTACGCACCGATGGTAAATTCCTTCGTAACGTTGTCGTGCTCGGTAATGTTTGATTCGTATTTATTCCAAAATGAAATAAATGAATCATTACTTAACAAGGTAAACGGCAGTGTACACACAATCATAGTTACACATAGTTCATGTATAAACTGTTGTCGATTAATTTTGTTATTATTGTGCTTCGAACTGCTTACGTGTTCTTTACAATGTGTCTTTGACCAACACATTAGATATGTATTGCACACTAAACATTTAATTTTTGAGCTATCGTATAATTAAGTCCGGGAAATCCATAATAAACTTATTCACTTCGTCTGACAACGGTCGTTTTCTCGATTTATGTGTCGACATTTTATTACGTATGCTTACACTTACATGCAGTCTAAGCAAGTACCAAACACTTACTGAATGCTTTTTATTGGTTCTGATGCAATACAATCATCCTCACATCGGCGCACATGGCGCGCACGGAAATTGGTCTGCTCTAATTATCATGCATGAAAATGCCTTGCTCGCCCATAGTGACCATGAAAGGCATAACATGATCTTCCAGGACTCCCGTTATGTATCTGTGAGCTGTTAGTGAGCCATTCTCTAGGAAAACCAACTCTGTACGTGTTCCTAAAGTGACACCTGCCCAAACCTGCAAATTTTATTTTTTACGAATGACGAATATTCCAATATTCACTTTGTGTAATGGAAATAGACGAGTGGCAGTTGATGAATATCGTCGGCGATTTCTCACTCGTAGAGTGCCTTGTGAAGAGTCATGTCTGTCTTCAGGATATCGTGTGCTGACAAGCTCTAATAAGAACAAGTCACGATGTGTTGCGTTCTGTATACTGGTACAAACTTAGTATGTCAAATTGTTTAATAGTTATTAATTCTCATTCGCAGATAGTTCAAAACGTAATAACAAGAAAATAATTTTTCTTTATATACGGGGATCTATCGCTACAAACAACGCTGGAATTCACATTTGGACATAGTCTTTGCTGGGGCTAGGTGCGTTCATTGCCTCCTTAATTACGCACATTCATTGCAAATGCCCCATAGAGTTGTAAAGGCTATTATTGATATCCACAAAAGAACATCACAATAAAAAGACCATATGTGCAGACATTCACTATTTTTATAAATAGTAGAAAGTTATTGCTAGACGTTATTCTCTAACAATAGTCTAGAAATTTTAGCGATTTTTTTGCAGATTAATGAACTTGAATTACAGCTCGATTTTCGTAAATATAGAATAAACAAAGATATTTATCGACATTAAGTACATTTAGGCCCCAGTAAATTTTTTATGAGTTACAAAGAAGTTTCTTTTTTTTGCTTTGGCGCTATTCAGCGGTTAACCATATTCAGGGTGTAAATGAAATATGCCGACGTACGCTAATATATAATAGATACGTAAGACAGCAATTCAATTCTACAAAAAATTTTATTCTATCGAAACTTTAATTTTTACGGAAATTTAGGAACACAAACTTTTCAAATACGGTCGTGTATTCAGGTTGAATCTAAATAAATAGATATTGTATGTTTATATGTTGCCGATTCAACAAACAAATAGGTATTTATTTGTTAAAGTTTACAAAAAATCTCCTTCACATTTTTATAAACATACATTCATCAGCTGTTCTGTTATTTAAAAGTAGGTCAATGGCCTGTTCTTAAATTCAACACTTAACACTTTTTTTTGAATTGTTCTTACAGATGGTAATGTGAATTTTAGATTACTTAACATGAATTTATAAGCTCGGGGTGATTTATAATACAGGATAAAATAATACAAATTTTAATGAATTTCACTTTTTAACTGTTAAAAAGTGAAATTCATTAAAATTTGTATTATTTTATCCTGATAATAGTTATAATGGAATTTCATCAAGTAAAGCTGAAATAATTATATATTTATAATACAAAGAAAGAGGTAATTCTTTTTCTTATTTTAGTCACTTTTCTCTTGTCTTACTAGGGCATTTAGAAAGAGTGAACTATAAAAGAAATATTGGGATTGTAATCTCAAAAAACCAGAACAAAAGAAAAGGAGACGGAGGAAACCATTTAGTCAATGGAGGAATATTTAGTGGCTGGGAGGGAAAATGTAAATATGAGCCGAAAAGATCTTCATAAATCCTATAAAAACTCATTGTGAAAATATTACCATCTGATATTTTTTTAAAATTAACTTGCAGCTTTAGAAAAATACATTTGCATATTGATAATATGCGTTTGAACTAGTAACGAGAAATAAATCTAAATATTCTAGAAATAGATGCATATTTATAAAAATTTTTAGCAGTTTACTTTTATATATTAATAAATTGTATAGTAGTGCGCTAACAGAAAATGATTTCTTCCTTTTTAATTTATAGATCTGCGATTGTTTTGCTTTTACCCGACAGGCTGCGGTAAACTGAAATCATCTCGGAACCAACAGTACGATGCAACGCCTAGATGTCGGAACCAATTTTGGCTACGCTAAAGTGCGCATCTTTATATATTCCTTTAATCAACGCTTACTGTATGCATCATCGCATGTACAACTGGCACCATTACGCTTCAGTATGGGTTGCGCTGCAGTTATAAAGGAATACTAAATGTATCATTGTCGGTTCGCGCCACGCGCATTTATTAAATTTGTTTTTCTTTGATTTCGTTCGAGATAGAGTTTTCTCATTAACATTTTATGCTTAATATTATTGCAACTATTACATATTAAACTATATCGGCGTATTTCTTTTACACCCTGTATATGTATATTTATATTATAGAAAAATATAGGTTTGATAATCCTGCAATTTCATTACGATCATTTACGGCTTTTTTTCTTGTTTTTTAATTTGAATTAGTTCTAATATTGATTTTGCTTTGTAATTACTCCATATACTCAAATATAAAGAAATTATTGATGTTACAAATGTATAAGGCTATCAAAATACCTAACAAAGGAACAAAGAAAACTGTTTATTATACAACGTAAAATAATTCAGCGTAAAGTTATTCAGATTTTCTGTTTTCGTACCGTTTTTTGGTTTCTAGGATGGGAATGCCTTAAAAAAATGTTTGGCATATCTCAAAATGTCTTATTGTTTAATTGAATCATTTTTGAATTTGAAAATTTGTCTAAAAATTGTATTAATTATTGACAAAATAAAATGGAGCGTTAGACAAAAACAAGCATTTATGACATATCGTTATATTCGAGTTCGACAGAGGAGTTAACGGTCATAATCTTCAAGGGATTCTTGCCTTAATATAACGAGCGATCATTAAAATTTTCACTCGTAGCTGGCCGTGTATATAAAAATTATGTCGTAGCTTTAGTCATTAAGATGTTATTTCAAACATCTGTCAGTGTCAAATATATATTTTAAAGTTTCATCAAAAGAAAAAGTAATGGCCTTTAATGATATTCATAAAGCGTTTATGGTAGAATGTTACTTCCCGACATCTCAAAAAATTGATGGTATTTGGCAGCATTCAATAGAAAATTGCCTTGCGGAGTTTGAAGAGAGATATCCAAATACTGTTCCTAGCAATAAAACTTTCCGTGATACGCTAATGCATTGTGTAAATCTTTTTCGTCAAACAGGCAGTATTTTAAGGAAAAAAGGAAGCGGTCCTCCTCTCAAGAGAAGTCGCGGCGTAATTGAAAATGTCAGACATATTATTAACGAATCTCTTCAAACATCTATTCGCAGAGTTTCGCAACAAGTAGGGCTTTCGTATGGAACATGTCAAAAAATTTTAAAAAAGGACTTGCAAATGTATCCATATAAATTAATTTCTGTACAAAATCTATTACCTACGGATTATGAAAAAAGAACACAATTTTGCCAATGGTTTATTCAAACAATGACAGACAATATTTTAAATCATACTTTTTTCATCGATGAAGCTTGGTTTTATTTGAAAGGTTATGTTAATTCGCAAAATATGCGTATGTGGTCCAGTGAAAATCCTCATTTCTACGGAGAAGTTCCTCTACATCCAGAAAAAAATAGGCGTATGGGTAGGTATGAGTCGTCACCGATTAATAGGACCAATATTCTTTGAGAGCACGATAACATCGGAGAAATATCGTAACGAAATTCTCAGTGTTTTTACTAATCAATTGACTAATGATGAACTCCAGGTCGGATATTTTCAACAGGATGGGGCTACATCTCACGTTACACTTGAAAATATTCAGTTTTTGCAACAATTTTATGGCGATAGGATAACAACTAGAAATACAGCGATTCCATATCCACCAGAATCGTGTGATTTAACAGTCATGGATTTTTTTGTGTGGCCATATATAAAGAATATTATTTATGAAACACCAATTAATAATCTACAAGAGTTAAGACATAAAATCATAGAAAAATGTGAACACATCAATAACTCACCGCAAATACTGATCAATGTTTTCAATGCTCTGCGAAATAGAGTGCGATTATGCTTGGTGGAGAATGGTCAACATTTTACACATTTTTTATAATATCCTATTACTTTGTATAAAAATTTTAAATATATTTAATATAAAAGTCAGCATTTCAAATTATTTTTTAACAATCATGACGTTTGAAATTATAATGACAGATCTCCTCTAATAACTTAAGTTAGGACATACTTTTTGTGTACGTGGCTTACTTGAGCGAAAATTTTAATGATCACTCGTTATTACGTACTTTTTTACAGTAGGTAGAATATGAAGGAAGTAAACTACCACAAATGTCGTCTAAGCGTTGTTTAATTGATCAGACGCATTCTCCTCTTTTGCTAGGAATTTAGTAACCGCGCGCTATTCAATATTTGTTAACCGAGACATTTTTATAATCTAGTGATGTTACCAGATTTAAGATTGAACTATTTATAGGGTAGGCTCGGCGCATGTGCAGCTATGACGGAACGCCCAACAAGTTTAAACACATACCGTATGTGTTAAATATCATTAGGCATAGAGAATCAACGTGAGTACATACAATGTATACGTACATGAGAAAGCCAGTCCAATGCCAGCGAAGACCGCGACGACTGAGGATTGTCTCCGGTACCGATTGACTAGATATTTTGCATTCAGTCTAGCTGCGGCCGTTACAGTTTGAAAGCGTACAATAAAATTAATGTATAATGGCTCTTTATACACCCACTGAAAAGCTTCAGTTAGTAAAATGGTTTTATGCTAGCAAGTCTGCAATGGAGTGCATAAATTTGTTTGCGCTGACTTTTGCAGACCGTTCTGTACCTTGCAGACAAAACAATTTATAATATAAATAAATTTGAAACTTGTTTCTGTCTCAATAACTGTACGAAATGCAAACCAAGAGAGGTATCACCACAAAAAATTGAGGAAAGAGAACGGCGCACATACGGCAAAATAACCACTTTAGAAGGTCAAAAATAAATTTTACTACTTTAATATAAGGACTAAAATTGCTTGTATTCTTCGAGTCAAGTACCTGAGTCATCGTGCTGGCCAATAACATCCTTTGTTATGCTTATAACAAAGGCGCCCGGGGGTCCGACAGATAAACGTTGTGCAGCGTGCGGCTAGTTGCATTCGAAACCGGAAGGCATTACAACGTGTTATTTTCGTACAAATCGTGCATAAATCTAAATATTAATTATGGACATTGAGGCCACAGGTATGTTTATTAATTAATTATTTTTCCACCCTAGTTATACAAGATATGTATTAATAAATGACGGTTTCATTCCGCTCTTACTGTTCATAAAAAAAATATACTTCCTTAGACTTTCAAAAAAAGTTCCGCTTAGTACCGCTTTCTGTCCTAAATATTTACGCTTGTGTGTTTGTTGACTACTAATACTGTGAATTCTAGGAACTCAAACCAACTCATTGTGACACTAGACCCTTTTTTTCACAGGTAGTTGGAGTGGACCAAGACACTCGGAATTCAATATTAAAAAAATGGATCTGGTTTTGGTGTTAAAAAGCGAAAACTTTTAAAAACAATCATCGTCTCAGTGTGTAGAACGATTAACTAGTTACAAAATGAACAAATTTAGTGAATATAAACTGTCAAAAGACTGTGTAACTAAAATCAAGTGTGCTTTGAAAGTGTTTGTTTCAAAATTGTTACAAAAATGGAAAAAATCTAATTGGACCATGGACAGATTCATGAAATCCAATTCAAAATGGTTAATGAACGATTTGGTATTGCCAGCAGTAGGCACTATAAGCTCGAACAAAGATTTGCAAGTGAAAAAGACCAGAGGCAGACCTGCAAAATCTTTTGAAGAGAGCTCTTTACGAACAAAATGAAGGGTGATTAAACCACTTGTTTCTGAGTCAAGCCCAGAGCTATTATGTTCTGCTGCTCGAGCCAGCCTTACTAAGAGCGGAAAAAGGACAGCTGCCAAATTAGTGAGTTTAGCCTTAACTACAAGCCCAAGGAGATACAAACGCATGAAAAACATTCACGATACGCCATCATATTCAGCTTTAAAGCCTTACTCTCCTGAGGAAGCATTAGCGCTCATAATCGACTCAGACATGGGAAAAGAAGATTATATACATTGGCAAAAAGGAGCGAAATCGCGAGGCGCCAACATATATCCAGCTTACAACGTCATAGCACAAACAAAAAGGCAGTGTTACCCGAATAACGTAAAAATCACAGAGACTGAAGTGCAAATTCCAGTTCAAGATATTTTGGACCACACAATACAAAGACTTGCTCATGTGCAGCAGGATGTACTTTTATTACACCACGATCACGAGAAAAACTCAGCGATCAAAGTCGTTTACAAGTGGGGTCTTGATGGGAGTGGAGGACATTCGATTTACAAGCAATGTTTTGCTAACTAGTGTATGGAGACACTAACATAATTCTATGTACCATCGTTCCATTGCATATGTCAGAGGTTACCACGAATGGAAAACAGATTTTCTGGCAAAACCCAAGTCCGTCTTCATCGAGATATAACCGCATCATTCGCCTGCAGATTGAGAAGGAGACGAAGGAATCCGTTAAACATCATTACGAGGTAATAAAGGAACAAATATCAAATTTGTTCCCTACTGAAGTCATTCTTGGGGATAAATCTTACACATTCGAACATCATCCTGTGTGTACAATGATGGACGGAAAGACATGCAACGTACTCACAGACACTTCATCGTCACAAGCGTGTAATGTGTGTAAGGCAACACCCAAGGAGCTCAACAACCTTAACTTACTTTTACAGAAACAATATCCTACAAGTTCATTTAACTTTGGAATATCCGTACTGCACTCATACCTTAGATGTTACGAGTACTTATTGAGTGGTAGACCAACCGAAGCAACTCAAATGATGGGAATACGGCTAGGAAGTTTTTTGCCGAACCTACAAAATCTGGGGCTATCACAGGCTTAGATCCTGAACTTATAAAAATATTTGCCAACATCCTGAGTGTTTTATCGTGTGGATTTAGCGTGAACTACGTAAGTTTTAAAAACTACTGCATCGAAACTGCAAAAATGTGCTTAGTTCTTTATAATTGGTACAAAATAAGTGCATCTGTGCACAAACTATTAATACACGGTGCAGACATAATAAAGGAGCTACCTTTGCCTGTGGGGTTGTTTTCAGAAGATGTGCTGGGAACCAGTCAAAAAGAATACAAAGGTTTACGACTTTTCCATGCTAGAAAAACCTCCAGAATCGACACCAATACCGACATTGTGCACTGTATGCTAATAGCTTCCGATCCTATCATTGCATCCAAGAGGAGGAGCCATCACAAAAAAAGGAAACCGTTTTCTAAGGAGGTGCTGGAAATGTTGGATGTGCCACTAGTAGAAACCATCGAAAACAAGGATGGTAATGACGAAGAATCAATGGATGATCATGACGACAGTGATAGTAATTAACTACATTGTTTACAACATAATTAATGTATAATTTATAATTATGTGTACTTTAATTAAAATATACTAATTTGATTTTCAATTCTATTTAATTTTTATAATCTATAAATACCATTTAGGTAGGTAGGTACCTAGAAATCTTCTCAAAACTCAACACAAAGTAGCCCTATAGGTAAGAAACATATCTAAGCATAAATGCACATATTATTTCACATATTTCTTTTTTGACACTCTAAAGTGGTTATTTTGCCGTATGTGCGGCGAGGTATATTAATTTGTAGTATTGTGGAAATTGATAACACGAGATCTACTAGAAGTGCTGCCGAGGAATTGGGTAAAAGTAACACAACTATTTCACGTATTTGGAAACGTAATGGTTTAAAATGTCTCAAATATTCGAAAACTCAAGAAATATTTCCCGAGGACAATTTCCGGAGAATGGAGTTTTGTCAAGACGTTATGGAAAAAATACATCGAGATGAAAATTTCGTTAAAAATATTCTCTTCACCGATGAATCGACTTTTCCATTACACGGAAAGCACAATCCGTCTGTTCTTCGATATTGGGCTTCGGAAAATCAACACCGGCAAAACTAAACATTTGGGCACGTATTTTAGGTGACCATTCTATAGGCCCCTATTTTATTGATGGTATATTAAATGCCGACAAGTATCTCGAATTACTGAAAAGTAAAATACTTACCGCCATTCAAAACATTGGAATAAATCAGGAAATCGTTTGGTCTCAACATGATGGCTGTCCAGCACATAATGTAGTGAAGGTAAAGGAATTTCTAGGAAATACTTTTCCTGACCGTCTTATTACTGGAACAGGAAACATTAACTGGCCCCCGCGATCTCCTGGTCTGTCTCCAAATGATTTCTTTTTGTGGGATATCTAAAAAATATTGTTTATACTCATGAAGCTGGTAGAGCAGAAAATCTAGTTGCCTTGAGATAAAAAATAACTGAAGCTGCGAATTTATTAACTGCCGACATGTTAGCAAATGTAAGAGCTAATTATAATATATATATTATAAAATAAATAATAATTTATTTATTTTATTAGGATTATTCTTTAATTTTATTAGAATTACGCTTTTGTTTATGCGACGCACCGCAGCTTAAAAATTTCCTGCATCTACTGAAAGAAATAAGAACAGCAAATCCCTTGCAATTCGTAAAAGTTATTTTAGAACGCATTACAAGTACCTATGTCGATGGTCAGATGATTACTGCTAACTTGTATTTGCGAAACAATCGGAGACAATCGTTGCCGGCCGTCGCGGTCTTCGCCGACATTGGATCGGCTTTTCCATATACATATACATCGTATGTACTCATACGTATTCCCTATGCCTAATGATATTTGACACATGCGGTATAAGCCTGTCATTTCCAGAACTTATGGCGCTTACCTCGTATGTCGAGAAACGCAGCGAGACAGTACTTACCCTCTTAATCACTAACTTTGTATAATACATAGTGTACGTGTACTCCAAGAAATTAATTTAGTTTCGACTTCTTGTTTCGATATTATTCTTTTCGAGATTATATTATTATGGTTAATAACATTTTAATTTTTTGCAGCAACAAACAGCAGTGGCGTCACAATACTACAATCGGAATTAAATTTCAGGCAGAGACGCTTTAAGAAAGGTTCTAAAAAATGTAACAGAGTGGATTGCAGAGACTTTCTGGACTCGGCCATAGGCAATAGCTCAGATGGTAATCATACTCTTTATGATGAATCCAACGTTAATAACACTTTTATAACCCCGAAAAGTTTACCTAAGGAATGGAATCGTAAGGAGAAAGATGAATATTACATATTAGCAAGAAGAGCTAATATGATTAAAAGATCAAAGTCACTTCCTGAAGACCTAAATTCAATTGTTTATAAAGGTGAAAAAGGTAAATTTATGTAAATGGAAAGTTACATTTTATAGAATATATTTGATGCAAAATAACATTAGTATTGGTTCACTAACAAATTTACCTTGATAGTTTACTTGAAAATTGTAATGATTAGGAGCAGCGGATTAGGTTACACCATCTGTGTGTTGGTTTTCTGGTCGTGTAACATTGTTGTTGAAGGTTGTGTCTACTATCGAGTGTCCGTTATTGTTTGAAGCTGATAGCATGTGTCAAATTTTCGTACCACTGTACTTGATTTCGAGCGCAACAATTAACATTAGCATCCCAATCACTCTTGACGTAAATATAAAAATTGTTTGATAAAATCGAACACAATACCCGTACTTTTCGAAATATTTATTGCCAATATTTGCCAATTTACAATTATTGGAGTTGTTTCACAAATCTTGCAAAATGACTTGATATCGTTCCACATTGATTGAATCATGGAAAAATATAGGGCTTATTATACTACGATGATATTGCTACTCAAATGTCAACTTTTATGGGGTGTAAGTCTGTTTCCACAAATGTGTGAGGGTTTGATGTTGCTCATGTCCTATAATTCTGGCAATTTACATAATCCGATAAAAGGAACCAAGCCTCGTCACCAAAAGGTTAGATCTAATACTATATGATCATATAAATTTACCCTCTAGTTAGCCATTAAATTATCTATTCAAGGTATGTTGGTAGTGACAAAATACATGTCATTATGTGTACTGTATTGGTTTATTGATACTAATCTGCAGAGAGCGGACTCGAGCGATTGATGATTCATAGCCCATAGTCGTCTGCCTTGTGTTCGCAATAGGTTTGTTTCTGTAAGCGATCCGTGAGTTTCGAACAATTTGATACGTGTGGCCATGCATTAGTGGCACCTACATATGCAGTTAATATGTATCTGTCAATGCACAACAGAGCGAATGTAATAAACGGTTTGGTAACCGGCAGCAACTACTGCTGAAACAGAAGTAATGCTGACAAGCGAATTGCGTATAGAATTTTGAATAAAAATAATTTACAAAGAACAAAACAAAACTATGTATTTTCTGTGAAACATTAAAAGTGTAAAACATTACTATGAACAACTCAAATTTGTTCAAGGTGTTCCTGTGTTAAATTAGTTTTTTTAGATGTTAAAACGTCTTTAAAAATAGAAAATGTCCGTTCCACATCACAACTGGTGATGGGTGCGTGAATAAAATGTTGCAAAAGTGCACCATACTTCGAATGTATAGATTTTTCAACCGGCTCTGTGCAGAATTAATATAATATATTCAAATCTGGATTTCTGCTAAATATGGCATCAACTTTTTGTCTCAGCTTGTTTCCAAATTCAGAAGGCATAATTTTCATTCGATCGATACCGGTTTCTAAGTTAATTATCGCCTCTTTTAGGTTAATATCTTGATTTTGCATGTAAGTAATAGTACCTGTAAGACACTGGAAATTAGCTTTAATAAAGTTTAGCTGGTTTTGTAAATTTTCAATTTGTATCAGGTGTTTACAATTAGAAATGCTTTGCGTATCATCATCTTGAAGATGAAAAACAATTTTTTTTTAATTCATTCAAGTCTTGCAAATAGAAAAAAGCTGTTTCTAGCATTGTTCCCACCAAGTTAATACAGGGACTGGGGGTAAAGGCAAATTTGAAAGTATTTCTCTATATAATGCCACTCGTATAGGTGCTTTGAGAAATATCTTTTTAAATGAAGAAATTAACTTATCAACATTTGGAAAATGTATGTGCTGCACAGGTAACGTGTAGCATATTGGGATAAGATTGCTTTAATAACTTCCCTCTTTTTAACATACCGGGTGTTCATTTGAAAAGTCAATCTAGTAGCATGTGATTTACTGAGAACATTTTGAAGTATGTCGTAAATTAAAATTTACTACTTAACCTACGAAGTCGTATATTTTGACAGTTTCATACATACAAATAAATAACAAATTAGATTGACATTATCAAATGTCATTTGGATTTACGTTTACGGAACAACAAACACATAATAATAAAAAGCGTTCAAATAAGCTTTGCCTCTAGTAGGCCATTCCTTTAAAAACGTATGATCATTAATAATTTAAATTTGCATTAGTTGTCAATTAGACAGATGCATAGTTGACAAAAATTGCTTTGTAATTTAAAATTGATTTAACATGGTTTTTACTATACAACACAAATCATTCATGCTAGAATCTTATTTTCGAAACGGACGTAAGATTGGCGGACAATGGCAGTATTCTCTTCAAGATTGTTTAGAAGAATTTAGAAATGAGTTCCCTAACGTCATCTTTGATTATGACAGTTTTCGGCACACAGTGACACATTCCGTTATGGTTTTCAGAGAAACAAGGAGTGTTAAACAGAAAGAAGGCGCAGGTCGGGCCAAAAAGCGTACAGAAGAGCTAGTTAATAATGTAAGAGAAATTATAAATAATGCACCAAGAACTTCCGTACGAGCATTATCACAACAAGTGGGTGTGTCAATTGGCACATGTCATACAATTTTGAAAAAGGACTTACATTTATTTCCATATCACATGACCTGTTATCAAGAAATCAAGGAAATCGACTATCCCAGAAGAATAACGTTTAGTCAGTGGTTCTTAAATAATTTTGATAATGACCTTCTTGACAAAACCTTTTTTTCTGATGAGTCATGGTTTTATCTGAATGGATATGTGAACTCACAAAATATGAGGATGTGGACTAATGAGAAACCACATAATTTTTTTGTTGAAACCGCACTTCATCCGCAGAAAATTGGTGTATGGTGTGCGATTAGTCGAAGGAGAATTATTGGCCCTATTTTTTTTAACGGAACCTTAACAGGAGAAAGGTATCGACAAGAAATTATCATGCCATTTATCGAACAGCTTGACGACGAAGAAATAACACAGGGTTACTTTCAACAAGACGGAGCTAGAGCACACACAGCAGGTGAAACAATTAATATTCTGCAGCAATTTTTTCAAAATCGGTTGATAAGTTTAAACACTGAACATGAATTTCCACCAAGATCTTGTGACATTACCCCATGTGATTTCTTTTTATGGCCAAGAACTCAATTAATCAAGTACAGATACCTGATCTTGCAGGCCTTCAAATCAGAATTGCTGAAAGAATTAATGGAATTGACAATGCGATACTACAAAACACTTTTTCCTCCATTAGAAGAAGATGTGAGGAATGTTTCGAACAAGGTGGTGGACACTTTGAACAATTTTTATAAAATTTTGCTTGTTTGTTGGAAATAAACATATTTCATTCACTTAAAATGTTGTTAAAATTGCTTTTAATATTTCTTGTGTTGTTATTTCGCTAGAGTTGTTAGCTTGCCCCACTTTCTCAGTTTCTTCCTGTGTAGTTTCTTCCACTTTTTTTCAAGCCCCTGAAATACTGGGATAAACTTTCTATGATATCATCTTTTTCTTTCAATGCTACTCCACTTTCATCTTTAACAAAATTTATATTTCCTTCTTTTTCTTTCCATAAGTTTTTTAATGTCTGGTAAAATAATTTCTGACCATCTATTGAATCTTCTTCCATTTTTTCTGCGCAACTGTTCCCATTTCTACATCTTCGTTTCCTTCACAATCACTTTCACTTTATTTCTTTATCTGCTGTCTTATACATACGTATAGCAAGCGCCAAATAAGATGGCGAGCGATGGGAGTAAGTCCGCGCAGCATTAGAAATAGTGGGAAACAGTGCTGTCGTCACCAGCTCTAAAAACGTACAGAATTTTCGTACTGAATCGAGAAAAAATTATCGGTGACCCTTTTAATCTCAAGGGACAATAAAATAACGGGTGTTTTTTTAGCTGCATGAGAACTATCGATATCGATAACTATGGTTTGACAGCTGAGAATGTCAAACTGTGTTGACATTTCTGTTCAGTAAGGTTTGGCAAGTCATCATGAAATCGTTAACGCCAGAACAACGCTTCCAAATTGTGGAAATTTACTTTCAAAGAAATAAATCTGTTCGCGAAGTTCATAGAGCACTTCGTCCATTTTACGGTCAACATAATCGGCCTAGTGAGAGCAATTCGTGCAGTTATTGATCGTTTTCGCACTAATTTTACTCTTCTTGATTCAAAACCATCAACAAGACAAAGAAATGAGCGTACCGAAGAGAATATTGCTGCTGTAGCGCGAAGTATTGAAGAAGACGCCGAAATGTCGATTCGTCGTCGTTCTCAACTTGTTGGCCTTTGTCCTTCGACTACGTGGAAAATTTTACGTAAAGATCTAGGCTTACGTGCCTATAAAATACAGCTCGTGCAAGAATTGAAGCCAAACGACCATCGTTTGCGTCACATTTTTGCTGATTGGGCTCATTTGAAAATTGGCCGAAGATGAGAATTTTTATCAAAGAATTGTATTTAGTGATGAAGCTCATTTCTGGTTAAATGGCTACGCCAATAAGCAAAATTGCCGTATTTGGAGCGAAGACAATCCTTAAGCCGTTAACGAATCACCATTACATCCATTAAAATTGACTGTTTGGTGCGGTTTACACGCTGGCGGCATCATCGGTTCTTATTTCTTTCGAAATGAGCAAGGAGCTGCCGTTACGGTGAATGGCGAGCGCTATCGAGCCATGCTGACTGAATTTTTGTTTCCAAAAATTAATTAGCTAAACATCAACCACATTTGGTTCCAACAAGACGGCGCAACTTGCCATACAGCGCGCTTAACAATCGATTTATGGCAAAATCAATTTGGTGACAACTTTCTTTCCAGAAGTGGTCCTGTTCACTGGCCCCCTCGTTCGTGCGATTTAACGCCTCTGGATTACTTTTTATGGGGCTGTTAAGTCATTGGTTTATGCCGACAAACCAGCAACTCTTCAAGCATTGGAAGCCAATATTCAAGCCACCATTGACGCCATACGCCCAGATTTATTGGAAAAAGTAGTCAAAAATTGGACTGATCGAATGGACCGTGTAACTCGTTGCCTCGACGGACATATGCCCGATATCATAATTAAAAAATAAATGCCATGAAATTATCTACCAGATTATAATAAAAAAAATTTCATTCCAACAATATTTCTGTCTTGTATTATTATTTTAAGTTCTCAAGCTCTTAAAAAAAACACACCGTACATCACTAACATGTGTAATGTATTTACATTTTATAACTTCGTAGTTATCTTCAGGGACATAACATATTTTCAGCCAAAACTAATTATAAGAAGTCCAGTATTTCGCATTTAAAAAATCCTCAATGTCGTACTACGAGTACTCGTATGTAAACCATCCTTGAATACATATTGTATACATTCTCAAAATGTTTCTCACCTATTTGTCAACAGAGGGCAGAGCAAATAATGCGAATTATAGTTACCTTTTCAAAGTATAGCAGCTTCTGTGCTTTATAGCAGATAATTTAACACAAAGAAATGCATTTTTTAATACTTGGATTTAATTTAGTACTGAAATTTTCAAGTTTGTAATGCATTTTTTAATACTTGGATTTAATTTAGTACTCAAACTTTCAAGTTTGTACTGAAATTACTGCCCTTCTTTCTCTGTTGCTTTTCCATGTTCCACCGTTTCGTGCTCACTCAGGTGACACGTTTCATATTCGTTTCCATCGAACTGAATATGGTAAGCATAACCCCATGGACCGAGTTTTATTAGAACTTAATCTTTTGTTTGGAGTCGGCTTGCATAATATTTCAAAACACGCCTTTCTGCATTTCCTAAAAAAATTGCGGTTTCCTTGATTTTTCTTTATTTATAACATTTATAATTATAATTTACAAACTTGTGCACGTTTTATTTTGTATTATGTACTGTACTATTTGGATCTTTTTTCTTGTAATGTACAATAAATAAATAAATTAGCTCTTTTTGCAAAATGGCGTACTGACGTACTGAATTTGTAAATAGTTTACTGAATTCGGTACAATTGTACTGAAACGGCAGCAGTGGCGGGAAAGTTTGTACATATTTGGTTTTACATAAAGTTGCAAGTAAGTGGGTAAGTGGGCGTGCGCGTTGTTAAAAACGACTATGGCGCATCCCTACCGCTCGCCACTTATTTGGCGTTTTCTATACATAATCCCCCCAATATTATGTATCTATTCTAGCTAAATCCAGCCACAGCGAAGCGTGGCGTGAATATAAACACCTTATATTCAATGTGTACGTAGGCGCCGTGTAAAGTTGTGCGTTTAAATACTTCGATTAGTTGTAGATCTCGGTTTCCGGGTTGTAACCGCTTCGAGTTAGGTGTAATTGCCAACGTTTCGTCCGCGGTTTCAAATGACATCTTCACGGCTGTACGTAGATGTGCGTCGTTTCGCAGTAGCTTGCAGAATGATTCTTCAAGCTACTGCAACATCTACGTACAGCCCTGAAGATGTCCCTTGAAACAGTGGACGAAACGTTGGCAATTACGCCTAATTCGATGTGGTTCCAACCCGGAAACCGAGATCTACATCTAGAGAACGACCGCGGAAACCTACACTTCGATTAGTTGTTTTACCTGTTGTTGATGACAACTTAGTTGTCGAAATACATATTCAGGATACGATTATTAATTGTGGTAAAGGGTTTTATACCTTTTTTGAGGATCTGGTTATTTGTTTATTAATTTTTTTTATATTTTCGCTGATTATAAATTAATTTTTTTAAATATGTTTTAGAGAATAACCAAAATGGCTTTAAGGATCACTTATTAGATATCTGCGATAAATATGATAAAGAAAAAGGTATCCAATTTCTTATAACAAACTTCAAACACTAATTAGTGATTATTATTAACAGAAAGCCGCAGTGGCAATTCAGAAGATGTCATGAACATAAAAGATTGTGAAGACTTTGTAGACTCAGCTATAGGCAATGAAGAGAACGGTGGCTGTGATAGTGACAAAGGCAAAAGTAATACATGTGCAAATCAAAGTCGTTTATTTAGGAAAAAGAGATATAAGAAGAAAGATGAATTCTATACACCTATAAATAAACTTAAAACAATTAAAAGACCAGAAACTTTCCCCAAGGAGAATAAGCCAAAAAATACCCATCTAAAGAAAGTATATTCAATTAGTCATAAACGAAAGAGAGGTAATAATATTTTGTTATATTAATGGTATATTATTTGATAATAATGACATTCTATCAAAATACTTTAAATGACAAATAATGCTAACTGGAGTTACAATAAAAAACCGCCTAGGGCATTATAAATTTATAAATGGCACTAAAGTAGAGTGAAAACATTTAGAGAATAGCACATACGTCATCCCAAAGCTCCGCGAACAAAAAGTGCCAGGATCGTAGGTGATTTCAAGGGCAGAGGTATTAGGGGTGATTTTTGAAAAATTTTGTAATGTGAGAATTTATGTTTTTTTATAAAACTACAATATTTCTAATGAATTTAATTAATATTGAGGAAACAAATTATCATTTACAGAAGTATTAATGTGAATCTTTAAATCTACCTCGTTATGAATATTGCTGCTAGTATAATTTAAGTAAAATTAGCTCAATAAATTTTTCACTTCATAAACATTCTCATTTTAGAGAATTATTTAAAACTCAGCGTAGCAGTTAAAGTTTATTTTACATAATGAGAATTATTATAATTTGAAATAGATATTGACTTATTCCAAGCTACAATAAAGATACATATAAATATTTTATGTTGTCTAGAGATTATATTGTTATATGTAATTAATACAAGTTAACATCTGTAAGATGAAATTATTTAGAAAATGTTATTTTTGTCAAGTAATATTACAATACATATTGCTGTGAACTTCGCTTTTCAAATAAAACTAACGTAATGAGTAGAGCAGACCAATTTTCGTGCGCGCCATGAGCCTTGGTATGGGAGTGTAATTCGTAATATATTAGAATATGCGATAGAATAGGGACGCAACATGAGCTTGTTACCGATATAAGTATAGAAGTATCTCTACTTCTATACTTATATTTATTCTATCAGAAATAATTAAATATACATTTGGTTTTCTGCTATTAAAGTAATATGCATAAACACACGAAAAATAAGAATAGTACATATTATAGCAGCGTTGTATGTACCTATAAATAAAATGGAAAATGTATGAAATCAGTGATTGTGTGCACGACAGAGGATTTAAAAAACACTTTCCGTTTTAAGCGTCTTCCAAGGATCGACAAACTGGAGAAACTCGATTGTGTATTAACAACATCAGGTCGTTACTAAGGTTATTTCTGAAAAACATGTCCGCCGTGAGGAAAAAATATGTTTATATTCGGAAAACGAGCGTTCTACATCTAGTTATGTTATATTCGCATTATCAAAACTTAACGCATCTGTAGACGTGCCCTCACAAATATTCTGTCTAAAACACTTTCAAATTTAATTAGAATACTTTCACTTTTTGCGTCGTCTACAGCACACAGTTGTGCGTGAACATCTTTAACGATTTGCAGTGATTCCTCTAACGACAGCGACGAATATTCTAATTTTGTTATTGCTTCTTCTAGTCCCAAGTAATTCTCACGAATACTTTGTAAATCCATTTTTATCTGGGCATCTTGAAATTTTTTCTGGCTTGTATTGTGAGCTGCACTTTCTTTCAGATCGAATGATAAAACCACGTCCTTAATTTTTTCAAAATGTTCATGATAGTAAAACCCCGCCCGTAACCATGTACCCCAACGTGTCAGAATCGGCTGTGGTGGCTCAGGGGTATGGGGACACAATTCGTGAAATTTCCGAATACGTTTTGGAGATTTCAGGAATACTGCCTTTGTACTCGATATTAAAGCATCTACCTCTGGATAACATCTACGAACCTGTTCTGCCACAAGGTGTAGAGCATGGAATTTACAAGTAATATGTAACAAGTTAGGACAATCTTTTCTAAGAGACCGGCCTACAGAACACATGGTTGCGGCACCATCGACCATAAACATTAATACTTGGTCTTTCGAAAGTTTAAATTTTTCCAAAGTATCTAATAGCACCTCTGAAATTTTTTCGGCATTACATTGTTCTAGTCGTCTGGATGCTAATAAAATTGAAGACGTTGGTTGATGTGGTTCCATATTACGCGCCATCACAATAACTACAGATTGTTTGTTGCTGTCAGTTGTTTCGTCCACACATAACCACAGTTTTATATTATTCAGTTCGGATTTGATTTGATTTTCAACCTGTTTACGCACCGATGGTAAATTCCTTCGTAACGTTGTCGTGCTCGGTAATGTTTGATTCGCGTATTTATTCCAAAATGAAATAAATGAATCATTAACATCTTAACAAGGTAAAAGGCAGTGTGCACACAATAATAGTTACACATAGTTAATGTATAAACTGTTGTCGATTAATTTTGTCATTATTGTGCTTCGACCTGGTTACGTGTTCTTTACAATGTGTTTTTGACCAACACATTAGATATGTATTGCACATTAAACATTTAATTTTTGAGCCATCGTATATTAAGTCCGGGAAGTCCATAATAAACTTATTCACTTCGTCTGACAACGGTCGTTTTCTCGATTTATGTGTCGACGACATTTTATTACGTATGCTTACACTTACATGCAGTCTAAGCAAGTACCAAACACATACTGAATGCTTTTTATTAGTTCTGATGCAATAGAATCATCCTCACATCGGCGCACATGTCGCGCACGGAAATTGGTCTGCTCTAGTAATGAGTGATAGTGTGGTCAGTTACACAGGCATAATTTTGTTGGGACTCTGTATGTTATTTGTGTATCTCAGGGTAATCTTTTGGTTCTACACAACTAATTCTAGCGTCCAAGGTAAATGCAAAGAAATAACACAGCAAGAAGTATCTGTTTAAAGACATTTTATTGCTTATTAGTGTTTTTACATCTCATTGTTATTGTCCTAAAATATTTAATTCTTAACCTATTCTTAATCTAGCAATGTAACTTTTATGTACAAATATTCTCATGAATTCTACGCGTATAACTTTGGAGATTTGTTTCAGATTCAAATGAATCTTACAAACAAAGACCTTAGAGGATTTTTCTCGCAAAAGGGGGTATTTGCCCTCCTAATGTTGAGGTTAGTAGTCACAGTCGATATTACTCTAAGAAATGTGGATCTCAGGTCTCTACTGATAAATTCTGTTTTTCCCCGTTTGAACCCGCAAATTTTACGCGGAAACGATGTATTCTTATTTTGACGTATCCTTTGTTTATATCTTGATATTATCGCGTTAATTATTTTGTTCGTATTTTTCAATGTCTGTTGACTTCTGGTTACGGATATTCTTATGTTTTTTTTAGGTTTTTCTAGTCCTGGTTTCCCTTTTTCGTGGCTTATATGATTAATTTACTTATTTAAAAATGCCCTGGACGTGTTATGTTTATGTATTTTGTTTCGGCAAGATTATATTTATAAAATATAATGAATTGAAGTTATATGTGGCTACTAACGTTGTTCTTGTATTTTACAATGTTTATTTTATTAATTTACTTACATTTTAAGCGTTTAATAATCTAATTAACCTAAAATTTGTTGTCATAACGTCGCTTATTTACACATTAATTCTGAGAAATATACATCTAAATTTTAGCATTACTTTGAGATACGATATACGAGGTGCATTTAAAATACACAACCGTTAATTTTCTATTTGCTTATCCAATTATATTTCTACGTTATTAATTATATTTTTAATTTCTTTATCCAAAGTAAATTTCACAGCAATATGCAATAAAAATAATAACAGCGTAGAATATGTTTTACAAAAGATTTAAGAAAAGTAACAGAACAGTCAATGCCACATGTCCATTTGTAGCTGTTTTAGCCCTATCATTTTATTCTACTCCTGGCAGTGGTTGACAGCATCATCATCTTCAATGTCAGTCATCATCGTTATAACTATCTTTTTCATTATCAGTTTCTTCTGTATTAACAGTAAAAACTACATTATCTGTTACATCAACTAAGAAATGCTTTGTTTGTAAATCATTTTCAACAACTTTATCTATTTGGCTACAAACAGATGGCCACTCTTCTGCATTTACAGATGCGAATCTTTCTCTGGCTAAATTTTCGACGTCTGCTAACTTAAAAGTGGCATTTCTGGTTCCAACCTAATTCTTTACAATCGCCCATATCTTTTCGATTGGATTTAACTCAGGGTGATAAGGAGGCAACCTCCTGTTTATGGGCCCATAATAGTGTATCCAGTTTATATCTTTTTTACACTTTTTTTTACTTTTATTTTTCTTTATTAATTCATATAATTCCGGCTTTGTCCACTTCACATCAAACGTTATATTTCTTGCTACAAGCCACTCTAACATTTCTGTCTTTTTGGAGGATGATGTTGGATCACATTCGATTTTGACATTGTGATATGATGCGATATCGATTACCAGTACACTTCTTGGTGGAAGATTAGGCAGTAATTGTTTATTGACCCAAATGAAAAAGTTTGTTGAATTTATTTCATTATGGTAATCGCCAGATTTTGTACCTATAAAAACAATGGAAATAATAGCAACAATAATTTTAACAACTGATAAATTATTTTGTGTTTTAATTTATCGTTATAAAGCAATGACAGTGTAATATATATATATATATATATATATATATATATATATATATGAACTTCATGTGTATGAGAATTAATAATTATTAAATCTCATTTTACATGCGATTGTCGCTATAATTTGTTGCATTTAATTCTACAATTCGGCAAATCACTTTTGCCCTAGATTGTAGACGCAACAAGCCGCGACATCAACTGTACAAGTTGTCAGTACAAATGAAAAATTTTGTGAAAAACTTATCTGCGCGGAATGTGCATATATCGATATTTCACTGTTTTTTACAGATCATCAGTGCACCTTACCGAAGACAGACATGATATTCACTTCTATACTACGTGTATATATACGAACTGTAATGAACTTCATGTGTATGAGAATTAATAATTATTAAATCTCATTTTACATGCGATTGTCGCTATAATTTGTTGCATTTAATTCTACAATTCGGCAAATCACTTTTGCCCTAGATTGTAGACGCAACAAGCCGCGACATCAACTGTACAAGTTGTCAGTACAAATGAAAAATTTTGTGAAAAACTTATCTGCGCGGAATGTGCATATATCGATATTTCACTGTTTTTTACAGATCATCAGTGCACCTTACCGAAGACAGACATGATATTCACTTCTATACTACGTGTATATATACGAACTGTAATGAACTTCATGTGTATGAGAATTAATAATTATTAAATCTCATTTTACATGCGATTGTCGCTATAATGTGTTGCATTTAATTCTACAATTCGGCAAATCACTTTTGCCCTAGATTGTAGACGCAACAAGCCGCGACATCAACTGTACAAGTTGTCAGTACAAATGAAAAATTTTGTGAAAAACTTATCTGCGCGGAATGTGCATATATCGATATTTCACTGTTTTTTACAGATCATCAGTGCACCTTACCGAAGACAGACATGTTATTCACTTCTATACTACGTGTACATATACGAACTGTAATGAACTTCATGTGTATGAGAATTAATAATTATTAAATCTCATTTTACATGCGATTGTCGCTATAATTTGTTGCATTTAATTCTACAATTCGGCAAATCACTTTTGCCCTAGATTGTAGACGCAACAAGCCGCGACATCAACTGTACAAGTTGTCAGTACAAATGAAAAATTTTGTGAAAAACTTATCTGCGCGGAATGTGCATATATCGATATTTCACTGTTTTTTACAGATCATCAGTGCACCTTACCGAAGACAGACATGATATTCACTTCTATACTACGTGTATATATACGAACTGTAATGAACTTCATGTGTATGAGAATTAATAATTATTAAATCTCATTTTACATGCGATTATCGCTATAATTTGTTGCATTTAATTCTACAATTCGGCAAATCACTTTTGCCCTAGATTGTAGACGCAACAAGCCGCGACATCAACTGTACAAGTTGTCAGTACAAATGAAAAATTTTGTGAAAAACTTATCTGCGCGGAATGTGCATATATCGATATTTCACTGTTTTTTACAGATCATCAGTGCACCTTACCGAAGACAGACATGATATTCACTTCTATACTACGTGTATATATACGAACTGTAATGAACTTCATGTGTATGAGAATTAATAATTATTAAATCTCATTTTACATGCGATTGTCGCTATAATTTGTTGCATTTAATTCTACAATTCGGCAAATCACTTTTGCCCTAGATTGTAGACGCAACAAGCCGCGACATCAACTGTACAAGTTGTCAGTACAAATGAAAAATTTTGTGAAAAACTTATCTGCGCGGAATGTGCATATATCGATATTTCACTGTTTTTTACAGATCATCAGTGCACCTTACCGAAGACAGACATGATATTCACTTCTATACTACGTGTATATATACGAACTGTAATGAACTTCATGTGTATGAGAATTAATAATTATTAAATCTCATTTTACATGCGATTGTCGCTATAATTTGTTGCATTTAATTCTACAATTCGGCAAATCACTTTTGCCCTAGATTGTAGACGCAACAAGCCGCGACATCAACTGTACAAGTTGTCAGTACAAATGAAAAATTTTGTGAAAAACTTATCTGCGCGGAATGTGCATATATCGATATTTCACTGTTTTTTACAGATCGTCAGTGCACCTTACCGAAGACAGACATGATATTCACTTCTATACTACGTGTATATATACGAACTGTAATGAACTTTAAATAACAGTCGATAGCATAAAACTTACGTAGAAGGCATACACAGTTACACTATGCATGCAGACCAGACCGTCTTAAAAACATTTTCCTATATGTATTTTCTTTTTTTTTTTCGCGCTTATTTGAACATTTTTTCTACGCGATTTTTTGGTAATACATTATACAATATACCCTCCAAATTATGCATACGAGTGATCAAACACCCTGTATCTGTTGTGAATCATTTGTGGACGAAAACTTTTAGAACTGGGCTGAATCACCTGATTACGTGAATGTTTTTTTTTACAAGAAGTAACAAATATAAAATAATAATATGGATATAAAAAAGATCGCTATTTTAAACACATACTGCAATGTTTATGTTTATAAAAATCTAGAAAATAATATTGGATAATCAGCTGTTTATAGTTGGTACAAAAGTCATCTGTTTAAAATTTATACTTGCATGGAATTTTGAAAGACGATATATTAAAAGAATATGTAAGAGGGGGATTTAAAGTTAATTTTGGTAACAATCTATCATCTTTAATCGAAGACGTAAATGCAAATCATATCAAACGTACTGAATCGTAGACGAAAGTTAAAGCTGATGGACAATAACAAAACTATTCTTTTTGTTATTGGTCGGTCAACTTTAAGATATCGTCTCTGAACCATTTATAATGCAGTCGGTCGCACAGTGGCATAACAAAATTCTTTTAAATATTTTTGTCAATTTTCTCGCTTATGAGAGGGAATTTTGGAAAAATATTTTGAATGTGTATTCTATATAATTAAATCTTTTCATTTTTCATACGTCTTTTTATTTCAAGAACACCCGGTATAGACAAGTCTTTCATAATATTTTGCATTTTTGTACTCTTTGAACCACTAGGATTTTTATACCTTTTATTTATGTCACGAATGCGTTTTTGAAGAATAAAATAAAATATTTTTTAACATAAGAAAACAAGAAGTTGTTAGTCCTATGAGTAAACAAGGACAAAATACGTAGAAAGAGACAAGTGGACCTGCAATGCCGCGCTCTAGTTATTATATGTGCATTTGAGCGTATGAACGATACGTCCGCATTCAATTTAAATATTTCAAACTGTATATTATTACTAGAGCAGACCAATTTCCGTGCGCGCCATGTGCGCCAGTGTGAGGATGATTGTATTGCATCAGAACTAATAAAAAGCATTCAGTATGTGTTTGGTACTTGCTTAGACTGCATGTAAGTGTAAGCATACGTAATAAAATGTGCACACAATCACTGATTTTATACATTTTCCATTTTATTTATAGGTACATACAACGCTGCTATAATATGTACTATTCTTATTTTTCGTGTGTTTATGCATATTACTTTAATAGCAGAAAACCAAATGTATATTTAATTATTTCTGATAGAATAAATGTCTACTTCTATACTTATATCGGTAACAAACTCATGTTGCGTCCCTATTCTATCGCATTTTCTAATATATTACGAATTACACTCCCATACCGGCGCTCATGGCGCGCACGGAAATTGGTCTGCTCTAATTATTACTATAAAAAAATCAATCTAATATCCTTGTTTTGACATATTTTTTCTATTTGCAGAAAGTAATGTTGACAAAGAAAATATAGTTAGAAGATCCTCCGAACGAATACGAAATCAAATTCCAACAGGTAAAGATATTGAAAAATAATTATTCACTTCATATATTTTATTTAATTTGAATGTATACTAATTCTTAGCAAATGCATATATACGACGAAATAACAGAAAATAACGAGACTGGTGCTGTAGTACATAAATGAAACATTTATTTAGAAAACTTCAAAAACTATCCTTAAAAGTACTCTCCATTCTGTCCCATCGTTTTGGCCACGCGTCTAAACATCTGAGAAACCATTTTTTGAGAGTCTATTTAGTACACCCATCACAGTATTAAATTCTAAATTCGACCCAAATTTTCGACCTTTTAATTTTTTTTTGACTTCGGGAAACAAATGGAAGTCACATGGAGCAAGGTCAGGTGAGTAGGGAGGGTGAACCATAATTTCCACTCTAATTTTTCAATGACCAATTGCTGATATTTGAGCCGGAGCATTGTCGTGATGCAACCGATGTCTTTTGATAAAGTGGCCGTTTTTTCTTTAATTTTGTCTTTAGGATTCATCGAAGTACATTAGAATAGTACTCTCCGGTTACTGTATGTTTTCTAGGTGCAATGTACGAATAAATAACGTCCCATTTATAAAAAAAAATTAAGGGCATGACGTTACCGGCCCATTTTACAGTTTTCGCGGTCTTGGACAGCTATTGTGCTTCCATTCCACACTTAGAGACTTTAATTCAGGGTCGTAATAATAAAACCAACTGTCGTCACATGTAACCACATTGTTTAAAAACTGTGGATTATATTGCAGTTGTCTTTTTCACTGCCGACAAATTGTCACTCGATTGGCTTTTTGTTCATCAGTCATCACTTTTGCAATGCATTTTTCCGCGACCTTTCGGTACCCTAAATCTTCATGAATAATTTTTTGACTGGAACCGTAAGACAAATTAACAATGTTAGAAATTCGATATATGCCTATCCGACGATCATTTTGGATCGAGTCGTTAATTTCTGCAATTTTAGAATCAATCCGTGCAGTTGGTGGTCGCCCGCGTCGATGTTCATCTTTCACAATCACATATTTCTCAAAGTTTTCAACAGAAAAATTGTGACGCTTGTCTCAAAACATGTATTTATATATTGAAAAGGTTCGTTCTACGTCGACGCTTGTAATAGGAGCATATTTCAAATTAGAAATATCATCTATTGTCAACTTAATATTTTCTACTGAATCACCACACAAGATTTTAGCTTTTTAAATCCCTCATTTTTTCCTATTACACTTAAAAAATTTTCATACAGGGACTGTCCCACTCCTCCTTTAACATCAAAACATTGCTTTTCAAATATGTTTATTATTTCAACGCTCTCGATTAGCGACATAAATTGTTTTTCCAACTGCAATATAGAAGTGGAAATAAAACTGTAATTGGCTTTAATAAATGCCAATTCTTGAGGTATTTCTTTACTCGAATACACATTTTGGGCGTCTATCACAGATTGTGCATCCCTATCAAGATCCATAATAATTGTGTCTTTATTCCTTCATAATGATTTGCATGAAAAATAGCAGCCTCCAACCACGTTCCCCATCGTGTGATTACTGGTTGAGGAGGAAGCGGAACACCGGGTAGATGTTTGTAAAACTGAACTTGTAATGGGGCATTTCTTAGCACAACTAAGTATTTACTAAGGGAAACTGGTTTCTGACTTCTTCTGCAACACGATTTAGTCCGTGCGCTAAGCAAGTTGTGTGAATTAAATTTGGGTAAACGATCTTCAAGTTGAAAGCTGCCTTTGCCATGTATGATGTAGCATCCGTTAAAAACAATAGAATTTCGTTGTTGGAATCGATTTCGGTAAGAAGAAAGTTCTTCCTGTATACCTTGTTATTGTCAAATTATTTGCCTCTTCCAGCTGTTGATGAAATTAAATAAGATTTTGGTGGAACCGATACATTAAGGATACCAATCTTTAAATGCACTATGTATCGGCCCACACTATCAGTAATTTCATCTACGCATATATAAAAATAATTGTTTGCAACCACCTTAATACTATTCAATGTTTCTGCATAAGTACAACGAATATATTTTTTTCTTAACGTGCTCTCGTCGGGAATGTTATATTTGCTAATGTACTTTTGCAAAAATAACTTTATATTTAAATTGTTTAATTTATGTAGTGGAATATCTGCCGACACAAACATTTGACATAAAATTTATTAAATTGTTTTTTTTCCGATTTTTTGGAAGTTGATGGCGAACATTGCGGTAATATTTGCTGACTCTTCTTCGCCAATTTCATCTTTGTTAGTTTTGCAGCATGAGATGGAGTTTTCATATGTTGGTCGACTTGGAACTTTCTCTCAATTGTAATCTGCAAAAAAAATATCACATCATCGGTTGTTTTCTTATAAAATAAATGTTAGTAAAAGATAAAGGAATAATTAAAAACTTAATTAATTAATTAATAAGAGGAAATAAACTGAAAATTCTACGCACAATCTTGCAGCATGCTACGCAAAACATTTTTTCTCCATCCATACGCAATTCTGAATAAGGTGCAATCCATCCAGGCACAGTCGCTATTTTCGGCATTTTTGCTATTATATATCAACTCAGAAGGTTACACTTCGAAAAGCCAACGTAAAATGACGTTTAAAATAAAATTACTTTAAGAATATGGGAATAAATTTCTCCGAATAGCAAAGAAGCACATATACTCCTAATTTTCTGGTAAAATGTATTTTTGTATTTATTAAGAAGTTTTAAGGTATTTGCTTTTTCTGGAATTTTGTCTCGGCATGGATGTATGGGAAGAGCATTAATAAATTCTTGGAGACGCTTATCCGAAAAGTAACGGGAAGAGGCTTAATAAAATGTTATTTTTAATTTAAAGACGGCTGTTTAATTTTTGTTTGTTTATTACATCCACGACATATTTTTAGTTTTTATAATTTGATTTAGTAAATAAATAAAACTCCGATACTTAAAGTATGCAAAAATGCTGAATTACTACAAAATATGCAAATAATATACAAATTGCGTATATGTATTATGCAAATATGCAAATTTATGCAAACTGCATATAATCCGGCCTTTAGTGATAAACTATTATCTGGGTATGCAGTTTTAATCATTTAAAAAGTTGTCAGTTGGAGTTTTACCAAACCGAACACAAAATTTTATCGCATATCTTTGCTCCATTCTCATTTTTTCGATGGGTATGTCAAACACTGACAATTCAGTAATTAATTTGTAATAAACGTCAACAGTACATCAAAGCCGACTTGAGAATGATTACATTAGAGATGGGGGTTTCATGTTCTATTCTTTGTGTTATAAAATTCTAGTTGTGAAAGAAGTTATAGCACGAGTCTCGTTATATTTTGATATAACCTGGTACAGATGAAGATCTATATGATACCATGATATTAAAAATTATTGTTTTCTACGACCTCCATGTTAAAACTTTTTGAATCTGCCTTAGTAGTAGTAGTCGCATTGAAATTTTTTTGATTTTAGTCGCTTTCGTGTTGTCGACGTTTGTTATATTTTTGTTCTTATAATTGATAAAAAATAAAAGTCTTTTTGAAGACTATTAGAAAATCTATTTGCATTACAAACAGTGGCAGTACAGAGGGAAAAAACCTATATACATATTTTGTTCCCTTCTGTACCGGCATAATTGGATGAGAGAAAATCGCTACTTTCAGTATAGTTCTTTTGTCCCTCAGATGTCATCAGATTATCTGGTATCACCTGATAGGACAAGATTTGCTATAACTATGAGGCGTCCCATCAAACTTTACTTCACTAGCCAAACTGACGAAGTCTATTGTTGTGACAGAAACACGTTTCTTTGGCAGAAGTAAATGTTGGAAAATACAAGGTGTATCTCCATGTGAACAGATACAGATGTGTGTAATGCATATTTGTTTCATTTATTTGTAAAAGATGGTTGTTTTCTAAATTCCCACAAAAAAAATAAAATAATCACGTGTTTGTTAACAGAACACGTGAAGCTGAATATACTGTGTTATGTAGAAGAACGGTCTGAAGGATCGCTTTTTAATGTAGCCAGGCATTTTGGAGTATCGTATGGTTCGGTGTTCAAAACCCTGAAAGAATTAAAACACAGGGTGGGGCACGGCAATCGGATGATTTTGAAATAACGATAAAATCGTCAGTTTTTGCTTTAAAAGAAATTTATTGGTAGGATTACATACGCAAGAATTTAGCATTTCATAATGTGCGGAAAATTACTTCAGGCAGGTGATGTCTGACTTCCACTCTTTCCAGCAGGTTTCTAGGAATTAGATTAACTTGTTGACGTATCGTTTCCTTCAGTTCTTGTAACGTACCCTCGTAGTCTACCCTCGTAAACACGAGACATGAGGAACCCCCATAGAAAGAAATCACATGTGGACAAGTCGGGAGACCGAGGAGGCCATAAAACATCACCAAATCTCGAAATGAGATGATTAGGAAACAGAGTACGAAGAACAGCAATACACGCTCTGGCGGTGTGTGCCGTGGCTCCATCTTGCTGAAACCATAATTGTAGAAGATTCAAACCTCTTCTTTGCAATTCAGGGATAAAATAGGTGTTCACCATATTAATGTAACGCGCCGATGTTACAGTAACGGTATCATCGTTTTGTTAAAAAAAATAGGGACCTGTAACGCCAAACCTCCCCACTGCGCACCAAACTGTAACCTTAGGACTGTGCAGCGGTTTTTGATGCAGCTCTTGAGGATTTTCGGCAGCCCAATACCGACAATTTTGTCTATTGACAGCCCCATTAAGGTGGAAATAAGCTTCATCACTCATTACCACCAACATGTTTTCGGTCTGCTCATAAAGTGTAAGCATTTGTTGGGCAAAATTCACTCGTTGCTGGTAATCCCTTTCATTCAATTCCTGCACAACCGCTATTTTGTACGGATGCAAATTTAATTCACCATGTAAAATCCTTCTTACAGTACGATTACTGATTCGCAGTCCGGCGGAATGAGCCCTAGCGGAGCGGCGTGGGCTTCGCAGTATCGCTTGTCTAACCCTTTCAACGTTCTCTGGAGTGCGCACTGTACGTTGGGATCCGAGCGGTTTTATTTTGAGTATTGAGCCTCGTGTTCGAAGATTATGAACCCAACGTAGGATTGTGTTACGCGTGGGGACAGAGTCATTTCGATTAATATTGAATCTCCGACGAAATTCACGTTGAACCGTAGTCACTGATTCACCACTTCTAACGAAAGAATCATATGCAAATATGCGCTGTTCTAGCGTCCACGGCTCCATGACAGTAACTGACAGTAAAATGCTTTGAGTCAGGGAAGGTATCCCCACCTGTCAAATGCCCTTACCTTTTCTAATGGTCGAATATTATGCATTATAAAAACATCCGGTTCCTGTGCCCCACCCTGTATAAGCCATACAAGATATTAAACCATCAAGAGCTTTTCGAGGAAGATAAAAAGTAAATGAAGAAATTTTAAATAAAATAATTTTTACTGATAAGGCAAACAGTTCTGTAATAGATGTAAAGAGTTTTATTTACATTCTGTGTGGCAAACTAAATAATTTATTTCCCTTTTAATACTTAACATTCATATATTTAATAGTTAGAAAGATTAGTAAGATGGAACCCATTGAGTTAATTTTTTAGCTAATAGGAAAAGGTTGGGTGCAATTTTAATAAAATAAATACTTAAGATTACTTATAAATATTTTTTAAATTTTGATTTAGGAACATTATCATATTAACATTTTTTGGTTTTAGTTTTTCACGCCTTTGTTCTACCATATGATCATATATTTCTACGCTCTAGAAGGCAATGACATTTTTCTTTTTTAAACTTAAGTTGGTGCTTTGGTACCATAATTTATGTTAACTTATTTTGCAGCGTGTGTGTGATATAGGTTATTTTATACTGATGACAGATTAGGTTTTGTCATTTTGACAAATAATTACATACAAACGTTTCAGTTGAAAAAATAAAAAGTTTAATAATAAAAACAGCTACAATAAATGTTCAAAGTGAGCTCCTTCATTTTCTATGCATAGCGCAACTCTTCGTCTCATATTATTGAAGGCATTCCTTAAATTATGTGGTGTAATTTCCTCACAGACATTTCTGATAGCATTAGTAAGTTCTTCAATTGTATGTGGACGATTCGTAAATACTCTATTTTTTAGATGTGGATAAATGAAATAGTCCATAATTGTTAAATCCGGAGATCGTGGTGGAAAGTCTACTATTCGATTATCAAAGAATTCATCCAATAATTCCATCGTTTCTCTTGTCTTATGGGCTGTTGCATTATCTTGCTGGAAATATCCCTCGCGGAGCTCATCATCATGTAATTGATTTACAAATGGTAGCAATAAATTATTACGATATCGTTCTGCATTTATCGTATTATTAAAGAATATTGGACCAATAATCCGTCTACGAGAAACAGCAAGCCAAACGCCTATTTTTTGTGAATGCAAGGGTGTTTCAAGAATTTCATGTGGATTTTCACTAGACCAGATGCGCATTGTTTGTTTATTTATATATCCTGATAAATGAAACCATGCTTCATCGGACCAGAAGGATTTGTCAAGAACGTCAGCGTTATTAATCGTACCTAAGAACCACTGACAGTAATTAACTCTGGTTACATGACGGATTGGTAAAAGCTCTTGCACGCAATGAAATTTGTATGGAAATTTTTGTAAGTCTTTTTTAAGGATTCTCTGGCAGGTCCCATATGACAGTTGTGTTTGTTGTGAAAGCTTACGAATCGATTTCTCAGGTGATTGATTTATTCGTCCCTCAACATCTGCTATATTTTCAACTGTCCGCTTTAGTGGTCTACCAGCACCTGGTTTTCGAGACACAGACCCTGTTTCACGGAATTTAACCACTGACTTTTGAATTAATTGCCGCAAACTGTCATATGTTGTTGGAAAATTTGGAAATTCTGCCCGAAATTCTTCTATACAAGGCTGCAAGGAGTACGACCATTCTCCATTTTCTAATTTTACACCATTCCTAAAGTATGATTCGATCAGAAAAACTTTATGATTTATTGTAAACATTTTTAAGTGCCAATTAATAAATACATTAATGACAGATGAGTTTTATTTATCAGAACATACACATAATGACAGATGTATTTTATTTGTCACTTCCAACACGATATTTTCAAGAAATAATTTCATGGCTTGCTAGAGGGTAAATATAAATGATCATATTGTATTATTAAACCAGCTGTACTAAACACACTTTCTGCTGAACTTGCTGGAATATAGAAGTACCCTCCTCGTGGTTTGGACTACAGGTTACTCTTGAATCGTCATGTAGTTGAATCGCTGGAAGCAAGACGACACCTAATTAGTTCAAATTTTATCAAAAATGTAATTCTTTATAAGATCGATTCAGATGATTGGTTGCAGAAGTGAATTTTCGAGTACCTCGTCCACACTCGAATGAATGAAGTGCTTCTACTTCCAACGGCTAGAACAAATATATTGTTGAGGGCTCCCATGGTGCATTCTGCCAAGAACTTCAACAGTTTAAATAATTTTTCTGCAGACATGGTTCGTTAATTTGTTTCTTCGTTTAATGTATTTTTTCTCTTTTCTTTCACTATTCTTTTATATTTAGGCAGTATTATTTGTTTATGTTGTCTGTATTGGAGTGACCTGTTGGACAATTAATAAATATTATTATTATTTTATAAAGTATAGCCTCAGTTTATATATTTCTTTAAACCTTGTTGTATAGATTCCTATTTTTTTGCAGTAAAAAGAACTCTTTGGGATATGTATGTACAGGAATATGTAATTTCCGAGCCCAATGAGAACACCAAAAAATCATCAAAACCCAAGCGAAAACGATTTTCGGACGAACGCAGTTGTATGTATATAGCAGTTTTATATGGGGTTAGTGGATTAAAGTTTTTTAATTTTTTCAGTACAAAATGAAAGCGATTATTCAAAAAAGAGAAGGCTTTATTGTGCAGATACGTGGCTTTCACAAATGGAGAGTAGTTGTTCTAGTGAATATGCTGGAAATCAATTTTTTAAGAATTATTTTCTCTTTACTTTATAAATATTATCCAACAAATAAAGAAAAGTTTTGTTTAAGTATTTAATTCGTTGTTATTGACAAGTTTCTTCAGTTTTTAAAAGAAGACGAGTATTAAATATTTCTATAGTTTTCCTGTTGTGCTCCTCTTCAATAGATTTACTTTTGATATTTTAGATTATTTCTTTACTATCATGTAAGTCAAATAATATAAACTTATTATTTAAATAAAGATATATATATATATAAAAATTAGAGAAATTATTTCTTCGTAAACCATAAATCCTAAAAAGCTGAATAATATTTATTAGATTTGTTGTCAGGAAAGATGATCCCTTTGTTATCAATATAACATTGTATGATTCACGTCAGTACTTCGACGTCATATTAAATACCGTAAACTGCAAAATGAATATCGAAACTATGGGTGGGTTTAGCGAACTCAACAGCTGACAGTTAGCATAAAATCTGCTTAGTTCTGATTAGTGAAAGCGGCGGTAAATTCGCTGAACGGCTTTGCAACGTCTGTCTAGTCAAAATGTGAATGTCACATGGGTTATGTCCAAACACTGTGCAAAGGGTCTATTAATTTTGTGTTTATCTTCAACTTTTCATTTAAAATGGAAGAAGTAATTATGATAGAATATTTTCTTGAAGATGGATTGAATATAAATCAAGCTGCGCAAGTTATACTTAACGATCCCGTTCGGGAAAATATTATTCCTAACAGAATAGTTCCAGTTTATAATGAAGGATATATGGAAAATATTGTACCAAATTACAACTTCAATGAATTTAGAAGTCATTTTAGGATGACCCGTGAAGACACGGAAGAGTTATGCGGTTTATTAGCACCGCATTTGCCAGAACGACATTTATATATTACTTTGGAAAAGAAGGTGTTGTTTTCGTTATAGGTGCTATCGAAGCAAGAAAGTTTCTTAGCAGCCAGTGATAGATTTGGTTTTGCTAAAGGGACAGGACACTACATTTTTATTAAAATTGTATCCGCAGTAGTGCAGCTGAAAGAACAGTATATTCTTTGGCCAAATCTGCAAGAATGTGATGAAATAGCATCCAGAGTAGAAAATCGATCCCGTAGGTATTAATAAACTGTTGCCACTTCCTACCACATTTTTATGATTTAAGGTATACCTGATGTAGTTGGATTTATAGATGGGTGCCATATAAATATTAAGCAACCTGTCAATAATGCAGTTGATTTTTATAATAGAAAAGAACAGCATAGTATAGTGCTCCAAGCTGTATGTGACGATAAAAAAATATTTACAGATGTATTTATTGGAATGCCAGGACGGGTGCATGACGCTCGTGTTTTGCGAAATAGCCCGTTATATGAGGCATTACTGGCAAACCCTCCTTTACTACCTGCTGGGCAACATATAGTAGGTGATGCGGCATAGCCATTGCTCACAAATTTAATAAAACCATTTCGCGATAATGGACATCTGAATGAAGGACAAAGTAGATTTAATCAAGTCTTATCTAGCCAGAGATCAGTTATTGAAAGAGCCTTTGCATTATTAAAGGGTATGCTTGGAATAGATATACGCATGTATTCTAATAGCATTACTTAAATTTTCCTCTCATTTTAAGGAAAATGGAGGCGGTTGAAGTTTCTAGATATGTCATTGCAAAATAAAATCCCACAAGTGATTCTGGCAGCATGCATATTACATAATTTTGTCTTGAAAAGACACAGAGGAAAATGAAAATGATTATGTTGAAGGTGCCAATGATGTCCATTATGACAATGAAGACAATAACTATTGGAATGAAAATATAAATAACAGTGGAGCATTCAAACGAGATTTTATTGTAACATTATTACAGTAAAGTTCTACAATATAAATAAACATAATTTAATAATAACCTTAGGTTTTATTTGCCATGTATTGTTTAAAAACCTCAAGTTTTTCCCTATTGATCTTATTACTTTCTTCCATTTCTAAACGTATCTTCTTTAATTCTTCTACTCTTTCACTTTCTAGTTCTAATTGTCTATTACGGTACTCGTCTAACTTTTTTTGCTTTTGTCTGCAGTTAGATGGAGTTTGTGGGCTGGTTGGTGATGATAAATTTATGTCGGGATTAGAGTTATCAAATTCTTGGGGTATATTTATTGACAGAGGTAATGTTGAAATAAGACTTGTTGGGTTAACTGTTTTATCTTCAGTTAAAATAGCACTCAATTTGTCATAATATTCCCATTGAATTGCACCACGACCTGTTTGTTTTTTCTGGTTATTGTCTTTAATTTTGTTAAATGTGGCTCTCATATTTCTTATTTTCCGATCTATCATATCACCATCAACTTCATATCCAGCGTTTACCATTACTTCTGCAATTTTCTTCCACAGTGCCTTTTTCTTTATTGTAGGATTACGAAAATCATTAATTCTTTGGTGGTATTCATCAAGAAGTAGTAATATTGCTTTACGATCCCATATAAATTTATCGTCGTTTTTATCAATTGTTATATTTTCGCCGTCTCCAGGCTCCTCTTCAATATTATGGTCTTGTTCTGGTAAATTATTCTCTGGAACATCAAGTTAGAAGTATAAATATGTATTAAAATTTTAACATTTTGCATCCGTACCTGTGAAAGTTTTTCTAACTAGTGTATTATTAACTATCGTGTAGTCATTTAAAAATATAACCTTCTTTCTATTCATTGTAGAAACAAACTATTGTAGAAACTCTAACCCTTTAACTATTGTAGAAACTGTTTCTATACTTATGTGTAACTACCAACAATGTTTATTTGAGGTTAGAATTCTCGCGCTGACCACAAGCAGCATAATAAAATAGCGCTTACAAGATTGTACAGCCGCTGAGTGTCAGCGCACGTTCAGCGTAAACGTTTAGCGATTCATAAGTCTCAACTATCTCAACGGCTGCACTCGCTAAACGCACCCTATGACTTCGTTTCCGGGACAAACAAGTTTGTTGAGAGTCGGTCGAATTTGTCGGTTATGTGAACATACAAGATGTCCCGTATCGTTATGTTTAAATTTTGGGAGTGTAAAGTAGACTTCATTTCAAGTAACAAAAACGCAAAACTTGTATATTCATTTTTATTTGTTTCAAAGTTACAGATCTGAATGTGATTGTCAGATCATGAAAAAAAATGTAATCCTAAAGTCAATACAAACTGATTTTATTTAAAAAAAGTTATACGATTCAATAACAGGCCTGTGATTGTTAGCGTCGCATAATAAAATGATATCCTAAAATAAATAAACACGTGTCGTAGTGCATACAGTAATTTCTTGGAGATCTACAAAAAAGAGTACTGAAAATTGATTTATGATAAAGAAGGTTCTTACTTATTTCGTGAGTGCTGAACCATGAATATCATACAATAAACAAATGTTCAGATGACTGTTAACGTTGCATTTTCTGATAAAGGATTACATTACGTTTCAGTTCATACAACAGCTTATTAGTGAGTGGACCGATTTTCTTAAGAGTATGCGGACATGCATTTTGTGTATGGCTACTGTAACGGCAGTGCACGTCAAGCAGTTATTGAATACTGACATCGGTTTCCCGATAGGCGCATTCCTCATTACAGAACGTTTCTGGAAGTACACAGACAATTTCGGGAATGCGGACTGCGTGATTATCTTTTCGACCGAGGAGTAAATTTGCCAGCAGACTTAGAGGAAGAAGCAGTAGCTATTGTTACAAGGGATCCAACTCTCAGTATACGTGGAATCGCTAGGCAACTAGGAGTGCCACGAACGACAGTTTGGCGAATTTTAAAACGTGAGGGCTTCTATGCATTTCACCATCGCAGGGGACACGGTTTGCTTGAGGCAGACCACTATGCTCGTCTAGTTTATTTTACCTGGATATTAAGACAAGTCACGGCTTCATTTAGTTTTTGCAGAACAGTCCTCTGGACAGATAAATCTACGTTCACGAGAAGTGGTGATACAAATCTGAGAAATCTGCACAGGTGGTCATCAGAAAAACCCAAAGCTATACGCCCATCTAAATTTCAACGTGAATTTTCTATTAACGTTTGGGCGGCCCTAATCGATGACTTGTTGATTGGTCCTGTCGTTCTTCCTGGGAGGTTAAATGCGGACAATAACCTTCAATTTCTTATTGACGAACTGCCAGGTCTTTTAGAGGATGTCCCACTGAATGTTCGACGAGACATGTGGTTTCACATGGATGGGGCACCACCACATTTCGGAATTGCTGTCCGAAATTGGGTTAACGTCAATTATCCAAGATGGATTGGTCGAGGTGGTCCTGTTGCATGGCCACCCAGATCACCCGATCTTAATCCCTTTGACTTTTATTTATGGGGGTACATGAAAAATTTAGTCTACGCGCAAGTTTCGAAACAAGAGAAGAGTTGTTGGATCGTATTCACCTGGCTGCCGAGCAAATCCGACAAAACAAGTATGAAATTCAGATAAGTACTTCTTCTGTTGGCTTACGAGCACAAGCCTGCATTCAACAAGGAGGTGGGCATTTCGAAAATATTATTAATTGAACTTTTTTAAATAAAATTAGTTTTTATTGACTTTAGGATTACATTTTTTTTCATGATCTGACAATCACATTCATAGATCTGTAACTTTGAAACAAATAAAAATGGATATACAAGTTTTGCGTTGTTGTTACTTGAAATGAAGTCTACTTTACACTCCTAAAATTTGAACATAACGGTACGGGACACTTGTATATAGTATGGATGTAGTATGAGTATATATAGATTGCTTATGCGTATTACGAATTGACTCCAACATTAGAGAGAGAAAATTGTAAGCGAGATAGAGCTAGTACTGGCAAAACATTCCGAGTTCGTTTTCTGATAGTGAATGATTTTGAATAGTTAAATGTTTTATTTTAAGCACGTGGTGAAATTGCATTAAGTAAAGTTACAACTGTTTGTATCAATCATTAATATAAACAGTAGTAGTTTTATTTTGCGTTATAGTTTGTGTAAAAGGTGGTCATTTCGTGTTCCGCTTACGGTTGCACAAACTTACAGCAGAGATAAGTGGAGATGGTTAACTACATAGCAAAAAGGGTTCGATTTTGAATAAATTTTCTGTCTTTGTCTTTTATTTAAAACATGAATTACTTCATCTTCCTCTTTCTTTTTTTGAAGATGACTGAGATGGCGCTAGTGTATATCTTGACGTCACAAATATAACGGGTGTTCAGAAACATTCGAAGTTAAGTGGGCTCTGAACAAAAAATCGTATATCTTTACTTAAGTATAGCAAGCGCCAATTAAGTTGGCGCGAGGAGGGGGTGCGCAGAAGCCGTTTTTAAAAACGTTCACCCCCTCTACTCAAGTAATTGTCCGAATACATTTGTCATTGACGTTTGACGGAACATAATGTCTTTGCTAGGGGATCATAAAGTGATACACGCTCAGAGGTTAGAATTATTTGACATTTGATGTAAAACCAAATACAAATCTCCCCACTACTTTTAATCCTGCGCGAACTTACCCCTCCTTGCGCAAACTTAATTGGCGTTTGCTATATCTGATTTGTAATAAATTAATAATTATTAAATATCAACTGTTGTCTGTCAAAAATTGTCAGAATCTAATATCGAAGATACTAATTTATATTTTTTAATTTTGAAGATGGTATTTACTAACGCACACAAAGCATTCATGGTTGAAGCATATTTTCGAAATGGTCAAAAGATCGATGGCCAGTGGAAGTATTCAATTCAAGCTTGTTTGGAAGAATTTCGAGATGAATTTGCCAACCTTGCTTTTGATTATAATACTTTTCAGTGTACACTAATCAGAATTGTTCCAGTTTTTCGACAAACTGGTAGTGTGGGACGCCAAGAGGGTGGTGGGCGACCAAAAGTCCGGACAGAAGAAGTGATTGGGAATGTTAGATAAATAATGACTGATGCCCCTAAAACTTCACTAAGAACTCTTGCTCAACAAACCGGATTGTCAGTTGGTTCTTGCCATAAAGTTTTAAAAGAAGATTTACAGTTATTCCCATATCGTATAACTTGTTTGCAAGAAGTCCTCGATATTGATTATCCGCGATTAATGGTACCTTGACTGCAGAAAGATATCGACAGGAAATACTATTGCCTTTCTTTAATCAACCTCGCGATGATGAACTAGCTTTGGGTTACTTTCAACAAGATGGTGATAGAGCTCACACAGCGGGGGAAACAATGAATATGTTACAAGAAGTGTTTGGAAATCGTTTAATTAGTTTGAACAGCGATCATGAATTTCCTCCAAGATCTTGTGATCTTACACCGTGTGATTACTATTTATGGCCTTTTTTAAAAAATTCAATTTATCAAGTACCAGTGCAAGATTATATAGATCTCCAAGACAGAATTATAAATAAAATTAGTGAAATTAGAAATAGTCCCATACTGCAAAATGTATTTAGTAGCATTCGGAGGAGGTGCGTAAAATGCTTGGAAGAAGGTGGTGGACATTTTCATCATCTTTTATAATTATGGTCATTATTGTTAGTAATTTATACAACTACAATTTATGATATTTATTATAAGGTTGTAATCTAAGGACTCTACAAACAATTTATTTGTTTCAAATTTATTTTAAGCCATTTCATACAATAATTTATTGAATATTAATATATTAAACTAGTACGATAACTAGATACTATTGTCACTATAAGATGAATAAAACCTTTACTTGTAAAGTTATTTCCTCTTAATTCTGCATTGTCTTTTTACATGTTACTACAGATTAGATGAGCTTTATTACACAAGAATGAATAGCATATTAATTGGATTATGTAATTTTTTCCAGTTATCGCATGAAGAGGTGCTATTGTTCAGCAAGAATTCTCTAAAATATAAAAATACTTAATTTGAAATTTGCAAATTAATTACTGTTACCTTCTAAAATCATTATTTGACTAGTTTATATTAATTAATATGGCATATTAAAGTAATATATTTCGACATAAACTGACATTTGCGTGTATGATAACATTGATAACCTATAAAATTGTATCGGAATAATTGAAACTTACATGAGTAGGTAAACCCCACCAGTTTTGTATAATACAAAGGTATTTTTAATAATATAAAATATTATTAAAAATCTGGTGTGAAGAACACAAATGCAGGTTCACTATTAATATTTTTTGTGAACGTGTCCGAATATATCCTATCCCCAGAGACGTAGATACGTATTTCACCTTTCTACAGGCTCATCGGTACGCCCCTGTTGGAGAAAGGATATTCCCAGACACATTCACAAAAAAGAACCACATCGCCCTATCACCGTAACTATCCAGACCGGGCGCAGAAGTAAATTCGGCGCTGCCTGTTGTCAGACAGCCGAAGTACCTCGCATACCGTTCACATAATTAATGTGAAGTAACGACGCTCTTCCAAAGGTAGCACAGCCAATCTCTCTAGAAAACTACATTTTGTTTGTGTCTTCACTCATACTACGGCTTAACCGCATGTGTAAAGTATCAGAATAATTGAAACATACATGAGTAGGTAAACCCCACCAGTTTTGTATAATACAAAGGTATTTTTAATAATATAAAATATTATTAAAAATCTGGTGTGAAGAACACAAATGCAGGTTCACTATTAATATTTTTTGTGAACGTGTCCGAATATATCCTATCCCCAGAGACGTAGATACGTATTTCACCTTTCTACAGGCTCATCGGTACGCCCCTGCTGGAGAAAGGATATTCCCAGACACATTCACAAAAAAGAACCACATCGCCCTATCACCGTAACTATCCAGACCGGGCGCAGAAGTAAATTCGGCGCTGCCTGTTGTCAGACAGCCGAAGTACCTCGCATACCGTTCACATAATTAATGTGAAGTAACGACGCTCTTCCAAAGGTAGCACAGCCAATCTCTCTAGAAAACTACATTTTGTTTGTGTCTTCACTCATACTACGGCTTAACCGCATGTGTAAAGTATCAGAATAATTGAAACATACATGAGTAGGTAAACCCCACCAGTTTTGTATAATACAAAGGTATTTTCACCCTATCACCGTAACTATCCAGACCGGGCGAATTTACCTCTGTGCCCGGTCTGGATAGTTACGGTGATAGGGCGATGTGGTTCTTTTTTGTGAATGTGTCTGGGAATATCCTTTCTCCAGCAGGGGCGTACCGATGAGCCTGTAGAAAGGTGAAATACGTATCTACGTCTCTGGGGATAGGATATATTCGGACACGTTCACAAAAAATATTAATAGTGAACCTGCATTTGTGTTCATCACACCAGATTTTTAATAATATTTTATATTATTAAAAATACTTTTGTATTATACAAAACTGGTGGGGTTTACTTACTCATGTATGTTTCAATTATTCTGATACATTACACATGCGGTTAAGCCGTAGTATGAGTGAAGACACAAACAAAATGTAGTTTTCTAGAGAGATTGGCTGTGCTACCTTTGGAAGAGCGTCGTTACTTCACATTAATTATGAGGACGGTATGCGAGGTACTTCGGCTGTCTGACAACAGGCAGCGCCGAATTTACTTCTGCGCCCGGTCTGGATAGTTACGGTGATAGGGCGATGTGGTTCTTTTTTGTGAATGTGTCTGGGAATATCCTTTCTCCAGCAGGGGCGTACCGATGAGCCTGTAGAAAGGTGAAATACGTATCTACGTCTCTGGGGATAGGATATATTCGGACACGTTCACAAAAAATATTAATAGTGAACCTGCATTTGTGTTCTTCACACCAGATTTTTAATAATATTTTATATTATTAAAAATACCTTTGTACTATAAAATTGTATTAAGTAAATGTTTCAATCTATATCAGACATGACTTCATATTTTCAAGGACTACTTTGACTTCGAATGTTTCTGAACACACGTTATCTTGTTACTGCGTGTGCGCTCAACTTTACCCGCCATCACCATTTTATAACTTGTTTAACCTAACTATATTTTCTGTTTACATAGTTAAGTTTTTTTTTGTTCTGTTATTGTGGTTTTGTAAGAACTCTTTGAATTTATATACTATTTTGTGTAAGAACTTGGTTTATATTATTTTTAATTTTAGTATTTACACATATACACCATAAATAAACATTTTTTCATCAACGATACCACCAATGCCCTAAGATCTCTGCTTAATTTGCGGATGTGAAGCAGAAATAGAGAAAATGCATTATTTTCCCACAAATTATGAAAAGTAAGATGTTAAATCAATAACATACCACAAATAAATAAATCATTAGATTTATGTCAAAACATTAGAAGTATAGAAATGAAATATGAAGAGATATTTATATAATTATAGGATTTGTTGCTGTCACTTTACTCCTTTTAGTAATATGAACATGGAAACCAAGAAATTATGTTTGCCATTCCAACTTTGTATCCAAGTAATGTAATAGAAAATATAGGTACTTACTATTATCAAACATTGTGTTTGTAAGTATTTAAAATTTTATTTTTCTAGAGTCATCTAGTACAGTTGATACTTTGATCATACGATCCAAATTTACATTGGATACATCTGAAATTCTGACGAAAACCCCAGAGTCGTCTTCAACTGTGGCAGATATTGTAATAGCACAACCAAGAACTCCTAAACTTAACCATGTACATCTGGAATTCATGCAAAAACCTCAAGATTCAGAGGTATATCTGCTGTATCTAATGTTTATATTAATAATATTTATCTTGAAAAGTAAACCGAATAGAATATATAGATGTATTATGATGAAAATTTAACATTTAAAAACTAGTAATTATATAATAAATAAAATCTTGAAAAAAGTAAAATTTTTAAATAGAATTACAAAATATTCAAGTAAATTCTCTAAAAAAATCTATTGTATAAGCTATATTTACAATTAGTTATTTATATTTAGTTATACAATTAAGTTATTTTATCTGAAACAGGGAAAAATTTTGTATGTAGACATGTAGGTAATACACCAGAGGCTTATAACAGTCTCTTATAAAGGTTTGGCTTTCTATAATAAATTACCATTATGTTATTAATAACACCAGGAATATAAAATATACATCAGAATAATTGAAACATACATAAGTAGGTAAACCCCACCAGTTTTGTATAATACAAAGGTATTTTTAATAATATAAAATATTACTAAACCACCAGATTTACACAAGATTTTTAGTAATATTTTGTATTATTAAAAATACCTTTGTATTATAAAATATACTTTTTAAGAGTTGTGTAATATATGTAAAAAGTAGTTTCTATTTTTCCAAATGAATTATATTACACAATATGTATGGTATATAATTATTATGCTTCTAAATAAATAAACTTTTAGACATGTTTGGTGTTTTTTAAAAACAAAACCTTTTAATTTTGTCATTTTTATTAATGTATGAGTACCTAGAATACGAAAATACTTATCTTTGATAGATATTTAACCAGATGAGGTGAAAATATATATTTGTATACATATATAGATTTTGACTTCGCAGGCTAAATATCTATTAAGAGACATCATTATAGAAAAATACAAAAATAATAAAGGGAGATACGTGATTCAATTTACCCGGCATTTGCGTTATGCGCGCCCTCTGTCACATCTCAATCTTGCCGAAGTAAAATTTTGTATTGAGTTGGTTAACTCGACTTATCTCTGTCCATAGAGAAATCCCAAAGAAGATAGTATAACTTTATGATAAATAATTAAGACAGCGTTTAACCCCATCTTGAATCCATAACCGCGAACTAAAATAGAACTGACAGCCATATTTAGAAATGTTGTATTTGATTTGTTTATTGGTAATCGGCAAGCGGGAAAAGGAAATTTGATTTAATTTGTAATACCTATCTGCAATTGCAGAGAGCGACATTTCTGTAGAAGCTCATATCGCGGAACACAGTAATAGATATGAACGGAAACGGAAAATATCCACTGTAAGTTTAAGCGATGAAGATGAGCTTGCAATATTAAATAATATTTATTGTGAATCAGGCGCGGCTCGTGATGACGTATTTGGGAGGTTAACTTGTGATGTTAAGTTGCATAACTAATTTCCTTCCCCTCACCTTGTTTGGATGCCTTATCCCGCAAAATTATACACGGATATATGATTGGTTGTGAAATCTAATTGTTAAAGTATTAAATATTTATAAAAATATTCTATTAGGTATGTATATATTTCCCTTTATCAAATCAATAATACAATAAAGCGAAAAATAATTTTATCTTAATTTTGACAGTTGTTGCAGCAGAATTCTTCTAAATACGCAAGTTTTTATTTCTGCATAATCGTCACAAAAGCGTCTACGTAAATGCAACGATTATAATTCTACTCACAATCTACAGCCAATTAGGTGTAGAAGGCACTTATAGGCCCTGCGGGGTAAAGAGAGCGCCGTGTGTCATGCATAGAGCAGGATAGAGACATTCGTCGAATCTCTCCTTTTAACTTGAATCTATTTATACTTCTTCACTCAATGCTCTCCTACAGAAGAGACGATTCGTATCTAGAGAGGAATACAAGTCATATAAATCATAGAAAAGGGATAAAATAGAAGGTTACTTTATTAACAAGCTTTTAAAACAAGATTTAGCGCCTCTGACAAAAAGTTCGCAAACTAAACTATATTGGCGGATATTTTAAATCGTAGCTTACTTGAATATATTCTTTTTTAGTATTTAGTATATCCTAGCCATATTGAAATTGGTAAATATAATTTCCATGATTTTCTGCAATAATTTGTGAAAATAAGTATAATTACAATGTGCCTAGTATACACTAAATCAAATAATAAAATTGGTTCTTGTACAAAGTTATAACAAACGTCAAAAAATATAATTAGTAGTATGTATATACATTTAATAAAAAAATCTAAATTTAAATATAATAAATATGTACTTAATAATAATCTACATCTACTGGTAATCTCAATTATGAGAAATATAAAATGAATGTAAACAACTATTCAAACAAAAGAAAATAATAGCAATATTAACACTGGATACATTATGTAATATGATAGAAAATTAACAACACACTAAAACACAAGTAAAGCACAATAAAGATATAATATGTGCAAACAAGTAAACTGAATTTTCTATAATAAAAAAAAATGAAATGTATTTTCAGAAAAATACAAATTAAAAGATTAATTATGGTACTTTGTGAAACCGTATGCATATCACAAGCATTGGTGATTTGATTAAAGTAAGAACACAATAGCGAAATGATCTTAACATATACCGGGTGGTCCATTTATCGCCCCCCCCCCCCCCCCCCAAAAAAAAAATTTGGAAGCAGTCAGTTTTATGAAAAAAAGTTTCAAGTAAAAGTTTTACTACAAGAAGTGCCCTATCTGATGGTTAAGCAGTCGCACACCAAGGAGAACGTAAGAAGGTCATACGAAGGTCAAGTTTTTTTTAAAAATAGAACATGGCATTATTTTTTACAAATTCTGAAAAAGGATGTAATTGCGAGTAGAAAAGTACTAAAACTCATGCGGCCTAAAATTAAGATTCAGCGAAATATTCAAGAAAAACAAAATATAAATTGGAAACAATACATGAAAAACATAGTATTTTCAAAGCAATAATGTGGACGTATTACAAAATAATTAATAACAGATTTACATAACAGATAAGTCATATTTGAAATAGCGGTTGTAGGTAATTAGAAAGTAATTACCTACGTATAAGTTTGTCCTTTATAATTGGATATTAATAGGGCGTATGAATTAGTTGCTTGTTGTAATAATGGGTTATTTGTTGCCCCTTAATCCGGGAATACCATCGAAAAAGCCAATTAACTTTCTATTTGTAATCCCTTGCAGCTGCATAAATATGGGTATAAGTTTGTTCTTTATAATTGGATATTAATAGGTCGTATGAATTAGTTGCTTGTTGTAATAATGGGTTATTTGTTACCCCTTAATCCGGGAATACCATCGAAAAAGCCCATTAACTTTCTATTTGTAATCCCTTGCAGCTGCATAAATATGGGTATAAGTTTGTTCTTTATATCAGAATAATTGAAACATACATGAGTAGGTAAACCCCACCAGTTTTGTATTTTTAATAATATAAAATATTATTAAAAATCTGGTGTGAAGAACACAAATGCAGGTTCACAGAAAATATTAATAGTGAACCTGCATTTGTGTTCTTCACACCAGATTTTTAATAATATTTTATATTATTAAAAATACCTTTGTTCTTTATAATTGGATATTAATAGGTCGTATGAATTAGTTGCTTGTTGTAATAATGGGTTATTTGTTGCCCCTTAATCCGGGAATACCATCGCAAAAGCCAATTAACTTTCTATTCGTAATCCGTTGAAGCTGCATAAATACCTCACAAGCTAGGTAACTGACTTAATGTTACTTGTATCGTTGTGATAAAACTAACAGTGTTTGAATATCAAGAATGGATCCAGCAACACGTGCAACAATAACTTTTTTCTCAATGTGCTATTTTCCGACGAATCCACTTTTACGAATCATGGGCAGATAAATAGGCATAATATGCATTATTGGGCAACGGAAAATCCAAAATGGTTACGACAAGTAGACCGGCAACATCCATGGAATATCAACGTCTGGTGTGGGATAATTGGTATGACAATAATTGGACCTTTCTTTATTACTGGCAATTTAGATGGTAATAAGTATAGCGACTTTCTACACAATGTCTTACCGACACTACTTGAAGATGTACCCTTAGAGCGGCGAGCCACAATGTGGTACCAACATGATGGGTGTCCAGCTCATTATTCGCACGCGGCTCGAGAAATATTAAACAGGGATTACAGCGATCACTGGATAGGACGCGGCGGACCTACATCTTGGCCTGCTCGTTCTCCAGATTTGACCCCTCTCGATTATTTTCTGTGGGGTTCAATGAAAGAGAAAGTGTACCGTACTGCCCCAACAACACCGGAAGATATGCAGCAAAGGATAATAAATGCATGCTCAGAAATTACGGAAGACGTGCTAATAAACGTCCATGATTCGTTTAGTCGGAGAATTCTAAAGTGTATCGAGGTTGAAGGTCAACACTTTGTACATTTACTTTAATGAGTCCGAAGTTTCCGAAACAATTGTCCCGATTAAATTAAATTAGTGTAGCCCGGGGGTGATCGGATATTTTGTGTCATTTATGTTATTCTTTTAATAAATTTTTATCATTTTTTTTGTGTTTTTCTTGAATATTTCGCTGAATCTTAATTTTAGGCCACATGAGTTTTAGTACTTTTCTACTCGCAATTACATCCTTTTTCAGAATTTGGAAAAAAAATGCCATGTTCTATTAAAAAAAAATATTGACCTTAGTATGATCTTTATACGTTCTCCTTGGTGTACGACTGCTTAACCATCAGATAGGACACTTCTTGTAGTAAAACTTTTACTTGAAACTTTTTTTCATAAAGCTGACTGCTTCCAAATTTTTTTTTTTTTGGGGGGGGGGGCACGATAAATGGACCACCCGGTATACATTATGTAATATGATATAAAATGAACAATTCTGCAGCAGCAGATTTCAAGTTTAAAGCACAATTGTATAATTTATTAGCTTTGGAGCAAAGTTCTGTAATAGGTGCCACTCCCACACATTTCAATAAGCAGTCCTGAAAAAAATTTGAGTCTTGTAAATAATCTAATTGAATAAGTTGTACATACCAGAAGTTTGCTTTTTACTGCTCGTAGATGGGTTATTCATAGATTCCTGAATGGATATGATTGCTACAAATTTGTATGTATTAATATTTTCTATATACTTTGTATCTTTCATTTATACTTACAAGTTGATGTAAGAGCTCCATAATTAGATGTATTAATAGATGATAAATTTAAAGAAACAACGGATAATGATTAAAATGGCTCTCGATTACTGCTCCTTTAAAGCATATTTTTAGTTTTTGATGTATTAGAAGTTTGTGTCTTGCATGAGCTATAATCACAATTATGTATTTTTTCTATAGAATATGGAATTTAAGGAAGTTCCAAAAATATAAAATATTTTTATAAAATGACAAATTTAATTATAGTTTTCTTTCTATGGTAAACTTACTATTACAAAAGAAGTAAAACACTAGAACTAATCAACACAAAAATAAAAACAAAGTTCATAAAAATGCGAATAAAAACAAAAATATATAACAACGGTTTAATAAACACAACAAAAAGATAATAGCGTCAAAAAATGTCAACGTTGGCCCTAATTTGTTAAAATTATTGACCGTCGTTAAAGCAAATATTCTAATTGCTGGTAATTCAAAGTTTAGTATCCATTCTGCCACCTATTGAAAAGTTCGCAAACTTGACATCTTTTATCCTTGTCTAACAATTATGTTTTAAACACGGCAATTTAAGTGAAATACCCCTGATATAAATCTACTACACGAGCACAAGTTGGATTCTCTACTAACACGTAAGGAGACAACTTACGCAATATTTTTATGCAAACTTCTTCACAACCAGGTATAGCAAACGCCAATTAAGTTGGCGCGAGGAGGGGGTGCGCAGAAAACGTTTTTAAAAACGTCTACCCCCACTACTCAAGTAATTGTCAGAATACATTTGTCATTGACGTTTGACGGAACATAATGTCTTTGCTAGGGGATCATAAAGTGATACACGCTCAGAGGTTAGAATTATCTGACATTTGATGTAAAACCAAATACAAATCACCCCACTACTTTTAATCCTGCGCGAACTTACCCCTCCTCGCGCCAACTTAATTGGCGTTTGCTATACACTGTATGCAACTTTTGTCAAATATTGGCTTTTATGTTCTGAGGATGGCCGCGGGACATGTTGATGCATTTCATACGTTTCGTCATTGTACGGAAATTATGCTGAGGAGCCTCATATTTCAAATGTGCAAGTTTGGTAATATTTAACTATGAAGGCATTTTTATAGGGACTAAGAGTTAGTGACTTTAGTAATGTTTTCTTTGTCAGTTTTTTCTCTTTTTTTTCTGGTTTTTAAATTGAAATGAACTCAATATGTACCTAACTTTCATTTTAAAGTTTATTATACACATTTAGAGTTATGTTGTAATCCGTTCTGGTTTTTACTGTTGGGTGCAATTAAATAAATATTATTATTATTATTATTGATACTGCATAAATTTGATTTTTTGTTAATGTGATTATTTCTTTGACTACGAAAAGAATCTTTTTAATTTATGTAAATGTGATATTCAGAATCTCTTTATTTATTTATTATCGTTTTACAATCGTAAAATGTTATAGTACTATATTATACGACAATAACAATCACAGTATTCGATTAACGTGGTGCACTGTGTCGTGCAAACCACATAAATATTATTTTTCTTTTTTAGGTATAAACGACATACGTTATATTACTACAAGTACAAGGCTTGACCTGGTTTTTATGGGGTAATAAAATAGGCCACTAGCCTTCGACTTACAAAGTGCGTTGAAATGAGTTAGCGAAACTAGAATATTGTCCAGACAGATACAGATTTATAACCAAAATGATTTATTACTCTGTTGGACACTTTTTCAATTTTATGTATTTAATTTCATCTGTGGGAAACCATAAGTCTGGGGTTGCACATTTATGATTATTTTATTGACAATATCGCGACATGCAGAGTTAAAATTGATAATTGGAAGACTGAATATGTAATATAAATGGCTAAATATACAATTTGTATTAGTGTTATTACAGCTTGTGGAGAATATAGATTTCCATTTATACATATTTATTTATAATCGTTATTCTTTCATCAAAATTTACTTTGACTACCTTTATAACTTATTAATGTTTAAAAGAAATTCTAGCAATTCTTTCAACCTACAAGTAAATCCGTAAAATATGGGCTGTATTTAAAATAAAGTAAAATAATAACATTATTATCTCTATTCTTGCCTTTCTAAAATAATTTTCAATACAAGAAATAACGTAATAAAATAATATCGTTTGATTTTAACATAGTGTGATGAATTATCCGACGATGCGTCAGGCCTGGTATCATCTCGAAAGATGTCGATGCATCGGGAAAAATCTAGACAGAGGTTCCCGAATATGCTAGAAGTTTTCCTGTGAATATAAATAACACTCGAGAGGGATTTAATCCATTCAACGGGTACTCGCCGGGTCGAGTTGATATTGTAATAAAGAAACATTGATATAAATTCTGTGTAAATAAATATTTTTATAGTTAGTTGTAGTTTTAAGTTGTTTATTTAGTGTATACCGTTTTTATTGTTAATATAGTGTATGTTTAAATGCCCGTTAGTTTTATTTAGAATCCGCAGAAAGATAAAAACATTGCAATAGATTAGATATTATTTTATCATTATCCATTAAATTCAGTAAAATTGACAAAATAGTTCAACTCAAGTCGTGAAAGGCGCTGGGGGGTAGTAGCACCGGGATGTTTAAATTAACACGAGCGCGATTGTCGTTGATATCATTGGCAATAATATGTTCTTCGACTTTGCTTTTCACTTGTCGACGTTTCTTGAGTCTTGGTGAATTTGAACTCTTTCACTGACTGACTGGTGTTTTCTTTCTGATTAAGCTCTTGGATGTTTACCGAATGCTAGCCATTTTTTGAGCTTAAAACAAAATTTAAGGCAATATCGCGGCAGGACACAATTACCACTTTACGCAATCACACGTAGCTTAGCGAAAATTGCGCCGATCACGTTGAAACTTGTCACACACACTCCATACAGATGTACCTCTTACCATTTATCAGCGCGCGCCAATTTTATTTTGGGTTCTTGTGCTATAGCGTCGGCCCGGGAACATCTGTATCGCATCTCGTATATAATTTAAAGAAAAGAAAAAATGCTACAAATCATAATTAAGAAAACAATAGTTGAAACAGTATTAAAAAGTAAATATAAATAAATATTCACATATGCAGCTTCATCTGTTATCGTGCTTTTCACCCCATAATGATTTCAAACACGAAGTTACGTTACGTTATATAAATTCTGCGTTAGTTGTTTCAATTCTCTTAGATACGAGTAGATATGTAGACATTGCCGTGTCTTTGTCCATCACCCCAACTAAAACATTTGTAATATTATGTCCTTTAACGTCAGTGGTTTCATCTATTGACACCCAAATATGTTTATCATTTATGCCATTGACAATTGAATTCTTAATTTCATCGTACATCGGGGACATATAATATTTTCTCCAGGTGGATTCCGCGGGCACTTGCAAGTCACTGTATTTTCCGTTAACATAGTTTTGTAAAAAGTCAGTAAAAATTCGGGATGGTTCACCGTATTTCATGGAATGTTACATGCTACCATATGATCATATATTTCTACCCTCTAGAAGGCAATGACATTTTTCTTTTTTAAACTTAAGTTGGTACCATAATTTAAGTTAACTTATTTTGCAGCGTGTGTGTGATATAGGTTATTTTATACTGATGATAGATTAGGTTTTGTCATTTTGACAAATAATTACATACAAACGTTTCTGTTGAAAAAATAAAAAGTTTAATAATAAAAACAGCTACAATAAATTTTCAAAGTGAGCTCCTTCATTTTCTATGCATAGAGCAACTCTTGTAATTTCCTCACAGACATTTCAGATAGCATTAGTAAGTTCTTCAATTGTATGTGGACGATTCGTAAATACCCTATTTTTTAAATGTGGATAAATGAAATAGTCCATAATTGTTAAATCCGGAGATCGTGGTGGAAAGTCTACTATTCGATTATCAAAGAATTCATGCAATAATTCCATCGTTTCTCTTGTCTTATGGGCTGTTGCATTATCTTGCTGGAAATATCCCTCGCGGAGCTCATCATCATGTAATTGATTTACAAATGGTAGCAATAAATTATTACGATATCGTTCTGCATTTATCGTATTATGAAAGAATATTGGACCAATTATCCGTCTACGAGAAACAGAAAGCCCAACGCCTATTTTTTGTGAATGCAAGGGTGTTTCAAGAATTTCATGTGGATTTTCACTAGACCAGATGCGCATTGTTTGTTTATTTATATATCCTGATAAATGAAACCATGCTTCATCGGACCAGAAGGATTTGTCAAGAACGTCATCGTTATTAATCGTACCTAAGAACCACTGACAGTAATTAACTCTGGTTACATGATCGATTGGTAAAAGCTCTTGCACGCAATGAAATTTTTATGGAAATTTTTGTAAGTCTTTTTTAAGGATTCTCTGGCAGGTCCCTTATGACAGTTGTGTTTGTTGTGAAAGCTTACGAATCGATTTCTTAGTTGATTGATTTATTCGTCCCTCAACATCTGCTATATTTTCAACTGTCCGCTTTAGTGGTCTACCAGCACCTGGTTTTCGAGACACAGACCCTGTTTCACGGAATTTAACCACTGACTTTTGAATTAATTGCCGCAAACTGTCATATGTTGTTGGAAAATTTGGAAATTCTGCCCGAAATTCTTCTATACAAGGCTGCAAGGAGTACGACCATTCTCCATTTTCTAATTTTACACCATTCCTAAAGTATGATTCGATCAGAAAAACTTTATGATTTATTGTAAACATTTTTAAGTGTCAATTAATAAATACATTAATGACAGATGAGTTTTATTTATCAGAACATACACATAATGACAGATGTATTTTATTTGTCACTACCAACACGATATTTTCAAGAAATAATTTCATGGCTTGCTAGAGGGTAAATATAAATGATCATATTGTATTAGCATTTTAAGTACATCTGAATTAAATGCTTTCTACAGTTCATTAGCAGTTGAAATGCCAGCAGTATGTGCTTTATGTGTATCCGACGCCACATGTTTTACTACTCGAATTTTCATTCGCCACGACAGTATTACATTGCAAATTTTCGAAGTTAGATACCGTGGAATTCTAGCGCAGGCAAATCTCTTATCCACCTCTCTACAGTATCTTGCGACGGATGTGGACGGGATATGTTTACGCAATAGAACTCAAGTAACTAATAAAACTAAACAATAGATTGGCCTGCTACAAACGGCGCTTAAGATTTAACTAAAATTCTTGCGACGCAATAGATGCAACTACTTTTATATCGTAACTTGTAAACATAGTTATTGACGGCGAGGAGGGCGAAGCCAGTTGCATCGCATTGACAAACACGCGTTGGACAAATTCGTATACTATGTACACTAAAAAATTACATATACAGGTTTTTTCACGTAACCCGTTCGTTAGAAGTACTTACTTACTAAGGCGTGCTTATCTACAGATATTTCATTAAAAAAATCGATTTTTCTTTAATTAAGGATTACTTAAATAATCTATTAATTTTGTACATTCTGTAAGAGATTTCTTAAATGTTTAGACATTACTTGAAATCTTACACCTTTCGCTGTCTCCAGTAGAAATATGACGTAGTTCAAAGCAAATACGCATAAGATATGTGGTTTTAAAAAGTACATTGAAAAACAATAAAATTCACAAAAATCAAAATATGTAATTCAAAAACGGTTTATTTTTTACAAAAAAAAAACTTAATAAAAAGTATTATAGGCATTTTACAAGGGATCTAGAAATCAATAAAAAATAATATTCCATTTAAAATATTAAAGTTGGCTATGACTTACGGTATAACCGAAAGTGGTTCATGAGTGTAAATATTTTATTTTAACACACCAAGTATTAAGATTATATGCCACAAATGAATTTTCCCAGTTTTCAAACTTGTCACAGGTAGAATGCCTTGATGAGGATATTCACACATACGTTCAATATTTAATTGCCCTGCATGATGACTTTAAAATCAGATTTGAAGATATTCTGACGATGGAAATACCACCATGGATCATAAATCCACTTGAAACGGAAGTGGAGAATGTGATATTACAAGAGGAGCTACTCGAGCTTAGCACTAATAAGGAACTGAAGGTGAAATTTAAAAGAGGGTATCAAACATTTTGGCTGCAGGCAGAAATACCCGAAAAATATCCTGGACTGTGCGGAATTGCGAGAAAGCTTTTGATAGCGTTTCCCTCGTCATATCTTGTCGAGAAAAGTTTCAGTGTCGTTACAAACCTTTTAACAAAAAAAAAGTAGCAGATTGAATATCACAGAACGGGGAGATTTGCCGTTATTCCTAACAAAACTGAAGCCAAATATTGATAATTTGCTGTCAATCCATCAAGTACATCCCTCCAACTAAAATTATGACTATTTTGTGATTGTCATTGTAGAAGTTATGTTACGTTATTAATATTTAATTCTAATTATATTACGACTGTTATCATATTACAATGTAATATGATAACAATAATAATTAATAGTGTAATAATTACATATTTGAATAAATACAACACAAGGAAATACACTATTTTTCTTTTTATTTTTACCACTCCGAATGGGGAGTTTCCTAAATAAAATATATGATATATTGGTTTCTTGTGCTGTGAGTAGATGTCAAAGGAGTAAAGTTGGATGGAATCACTTTTTTGATTGGCTAACTTTACTTTTTTGACATCCACTCACAGCACAATCAATTAATTAATTAACCAATAACTCAGCCGGAACGCAAATTTCCATAGTTAGATCTAATCTTCACATTTTTTGTCGAGTTTTGGGAATATGGTAGAAATGTAGCTGCAGGGGGTCCACCGGAACCAGCAAAACTTTCAAAGTGGTCTATGAGAAAAAAAAGTTTGGGAGGCTCTGGTTTAGACGATAATAAAAATTCACTTTAGTCCATTAAATTTCTACTAGTTAACATAAATGTAACAGCAAGAGCTGACCAATTGGTCAACATAAGTGTAACAGCAAGGCCTACTAGTTGAATAACACACATTTACTCGAATATTTGTATAATTTCTCTTATTTTAAAGATACAATAAAATAATATTAACCTTTTTTGAATTTATGTATACCGTTGTTAGTTTGTAATTTACTTTAGTAAGTATCTGACGAAGCCACTATCTAGGTGAAACAATTGTCGTGTTACAATTATATTCATCTAATAAGTCCAATGAATCGAAAACTGATTTGAGTCAGCGTTTAAGATTTTTAAATATAACGTTCTAAAACGAAAGCTGAATTTTATATTTACAGCGATGTTTGATAGTCCTTTTTTCCCATTTAAATGATAAACGTATTAAATATATCACAGTGTTTTTATATTTTATTTATTTTTAGCGATATAAAAAGCATTTAAAAATCAAATAAAAATTTAGTTTGAGGTTGAATCTCGATATAAGAAAATTTTTAGTTATTGACGACGATTATTTAAATATCTAATATATATATATATATTTTAAATATATTACTTTCACTATCTTACTACATGTTAATACTGTAAAATTAGATTGATTTTTTTTAGCTTATTAAAAAGAAAATCTTTTTATCTACTTACATAACCTTCTGATAGGTGGCGCTGTCTATTCAATTTCAAAGAAATTTGTAGGTATACAATATCAGCTTAAATTAATTATAAATATGTGAGAAAATGCAAATATTACTTGTTATAAATGTTATTTTATCATTATTAATTATATATTTAAAGTATTAAATTTATTGGTGGTATTACATATATTTTTAGAAGCGTTATTGAATGAATGTCGTTAATTGTTAAACGAATGCACTTGTATGTATGTACATATGTATTTAAATTAGTTCATTGATAAATGTAAATAAAGGATTGAAATCGTTTTAGTGTGTGTAAAATAGGAAAATGTACAGCGACACAGATTATGAGGCATGAGTTAAGCGTAGGAGTGGGAAACAACGTCTGATAGAAGCATCCTCTTTGATTTCCGTTTTTTCCGAATCTATTAAAACAATGTGCTCGTTCTAGAAATCTTGAAATTATTATTTCTATAGTACGTAAGTAAGTCCATGATGCTTAAGGAAATTATAAATGAATGCACGAATATTTTGACACGTTATGTGGGAGTAATTTTGTGAGCATAATAAAAAATAAATTATACAGCCACGCAAGAATTGGGAATAAAATATGACAAGATCTTTTAGACACAGAAATTAATATTATTGTTTTGGTGTCCTTTTCTCAAATGTAAATTAACAAAACGTTATTTCAGAAGGTAAACGAACTTTAGAAACGTTTATGGTTTATGGTTATGGCCTGGTGAGATTTAAGATTACATCTGATTCATTGTAGTATCATATATTACAGCGAAAAGCGAATAGGTAATAAATTATACACAATAGATATATATGACAAAAAAACGAATCACCCACTAAAAGTATGTATTTTACAGTAAATACTGTACATTTATTTACTGTGTTGGGAATAATAAATGATGACGGACATCATGTAGCTGTTGTAAGTTCAGAGGGTTAGACCTCTTGCATCGTGATGTAACAGCTGTGGGGATTGTCTTGCTAGAATGCGGCGTTATTCAGCCCTTGGACATGTGATAAAGGGAATGGTTTCGGAATGTACCTTTGAGCATTTCGACAGCCTTGAAGGAATACTAAAGGAATCTTACTTCCTATGTTAATTTCACCCCAAGCTATTAATTCTCTAGTAAGTGTAGTTAAACGTTTTACGTAATAATTCAAAAATTGCCTTTCTTCTTCGACATCGGACTCGTGTATCACCATTCGTTTGGAAAACGATATTGTTCAACTCTTCATCCCAATGTGCCCGTATATTATTGGGCACAAAGCAGATTAGTGTGAGGCGCTGTTAATCTTGGACGATAGAAAATAAACTGAAACGAATGCATAAGGCGATATATGGGATGCGTTGTTATTTTATGGTCTATTTCTGACAAAAAACATTTCCCGCAGACCTTGGTTACTAAGCCGATCGCTAAGGGTAAGCAGTCTTAGCCTCATATCTTTCCATTCGATGGTTCTTCTAGATCAGCCAGGGCCTCCTCTATTGCCTACCTTCTTAAGACCAATATCTTAAATAATGTGTATAACTGTTGCAATATTTCTTTGCATCTGCCTAGCAATTTCACGCAATGCAATACCCGCTTCATATATGACCCTTTTCAAAAACGCTTAGATGGCGATAATTTGGTTGTCTTCGAACTCTTGGCATTTTAATAAATTAATTTACAACTATAAACTGTTACAATGGAAAATAGATAGGATTGGTCGATTCTAGACCTATTTTCCTGTCGAAGTCACAGAGCGTGGGAAGCGAGAAATTATTGAGAAATATGATGTACGCGATGTAGTACAGTAATCCCTCAACATTTGCGGTTTTGACGTCCGCGAATTTTGATCATTCGCGATAATTAAAATGCGGACGAATTTCACATTAGCGACTTTTGGATTTGATTATTCGCTTTAGTAGGCAAGAGAATAGAAAATATGTTAACATAATTCTCTCACAACTAAATACATTCGTTATATTTTAGTACATATATAATATTCTAAGTAAATGACAAGCCTACCCGGTAAGAAACCTTCTAAAGATAATGTGTATATTCGTCCCATCTGCTTTAGTAGGCAAGAGAATGGAAAATATGTAAACATAATTCTCTCACAACTAAATAGAGATATTGTTTTTGCTGACTGCAGGTGTAAGCAATTTTATTCTAAGGCGTTGAATGCAGATAAGACGGGACTGTTCTGGAAGAGAATGCCGAGTTGGACTTTCTTTTCCAAAATAGAACGGTTAGGTTCAGGCTTCAACGTGGCAAATCATCGAGTTTCTCTTCTCTTGTGTGCAAACGCCTCAGGTGATATTCAGATAAAGCAGATGATGATATATCGGTCCATAAATCCGCGAGCATTGAAGGAAAAAAATAAAAATCAGTTTCCCGTTTTTTGGCGAGCTAATAAAGTCATGGGTCACCGGTGTTTTATTCCAAGAATGGTTTAATGAATGTTTTATCCCTGAAGTAGAGAACTATCTTGCGTCACAAAACCTTGACTTCAAAGTTCTTTTACTAATCGATAACGCACCTGGATATCCCTCTACTCTGGTGGGAGCTCATCTTAATGTTAACGTGATTTTTTTTTGCCCCCAAATACGATGTCTTTAATTCAACTCTTGGATCAGAGAATAAGTGCAGCTTTTAAAGTCTTTACACCAGGCCATCGCCGCTTGAAACATCTTTCAAGCGAATTTTGGATTCGATTGAGCTTAATTCAGAAGTAGTGATTTCCAGTTGAAAAAAATTAACATAGTGGATTGCATCGCAAATATCGACGCCTCACTGAGAGAGTTGAAGACAAGCTTTATCAACGCATGTTGGAAGTATCTTTTTCCGAACGTGGCTGTTAAAGAGAACCAACTTCCGCCTATAACAAATCAAGAAGAAGAGATTATGGAACGGCAAGATGAAATTTATGATCTAATAGAATCTCGCGAAAACGAGTTAATCGAAGAAGAGCTATTGAAGATGATGGAAGACAATCTTTTTTTAACATGAGTTTTTTACCCCAGGCAAGAAATTCTTGTCGAACCATCTAAGAGAAGCTTTAATCCTACAACAACTTGTTAAAAAAGTTCTTGAATTTGATCCGTTCCTCGTTCGAAGTTTAAGAGAGAAATCAAGGCTGCAATAGCCCCTTACGTCGAATTTGGAGAGTTACACACGCAATCGGTTAAGCAATTCCAGATTACTCCTTATTTTCTGCTCTCAATAAGCAACAGTTAACTAAACTATAATTACATACACATGTATATTAAAATATAAGTTTGAAAACGTTGTATAATGGAAAAAAACATATACAGATACATATTATTATTAAACTGTAAAAAAAATCACATATGTTTTGTACCTTTATCTACCATTATGGAACGTAACCCCCTCATTTACACAGAAAGATGGACTCAACATTTTCTGTAAGTTTCTGGAGTTTTTCTGGAACGTAACCCTCGCGAATGTTAAGGGATTACTGTACTTAAAATATCTGATTGTTTTAACAAGTGACAATATGGTGGATCTGCATATAGATGAAACAGACAGCTTATACAGGAGAAACACACGGCTTATACAGCTAAAACGGAGGGTGTCCGCTTCCCGCGTCGCGTGACCTCGAAAGAGGCCAATCATATCTACTATGGAATAACCAATTAAACTGATTAAAAATTTTTGTAAATGTACGGCGGAAATCAGTACGACCATAACTAAGGAGCAATCAAGCAAAACCGGTTAAATCCATTTTACATGAAAAATAAACCATTGTACTATTAGTAATAGCAGTCAGATAAATTCATTGGTGAACCCAGAATCAAGCAAAACGCAATATTTTCTGTTGAAACTAAGGTTCAAAACCTAACCAATCAAGTAAAACTGGATGAATCCAAAGAAAATAATTTTAAATTTAGATTTGAACAAAAACTGGATAAATCCGTTTCTAAAGATACCGGCAACAGAACTATGGTTGCAGTGTCCCAACTGTAGATGGCAAAAAAAACAATATGTCAGTATCATTCATTACTTTAAACGAAACACCACAGAGTTTACTCAAGAAAGGAAAAGCGATTTCAATGGAGTTGGAAGAAATTGACTTAGGTCGTAATCTTCCATATAAAAAAAAAACTATTCTTCACCTAGTGTAACAGCAATTTGGCGCTAAATGGGAGGACGACAAAAATTTGGGCTGGTAGAAAAGAATACTGTTTGAAGTTGGTGATGAGCCCGAAGACAATGACAACGAAGAATGTTACTTGAAGATGACCCTGGCGTACATATTTAAATATCAAATCAAATTTCATATCCGAAAATAATTTTTTGGAGTTTTAGAATAAAATTTTATTTTGTTATATTTTTCCATTGGAATGTTAAGAAACATTAATAAAAAAAAGTTTAAAAGCTCTTTATAGGTTTCCTCGTACTCGAGTTAGAGCGACCCCACTGCATTGCATTGACTGTCTTTTCATCTCAAAGTTGACATGGGCGACACAAGCTTCATCACCTGTTGCAATATGCCTGAGTAAATCATCATCTTCAACATCGTAACGTGTCAGAAAAGCTAGTGCCGATTTGCCATTCTCTTTGTTTTATGGTATTCGGTAAGAAGTTTTGGTATCCATCGTGCACAAAATTTGTGGTAAACTAAATGTTAAGTAAATTTAAGGGAAAAAAGCACTGAGTTCTGTGATTGTGAATCGCCGTTTTTCACGAATTTTTTTTTCGACATACAAGTTTGTTCGGTACAACAGTTGGCCTTCCACTCTGTTTTTATCACGAGCTCGTAGAGGTCGTTCAGAACAAAACATCAGTTCGCGAGAGTGTGGCCGAAAGTCGAGAGACGTCGATTCGTCATCAGGCACAAGAATTGGACATTACAACAGCCACTCTTCAGCGTATTTTGACTCAAGATTTGCATCTCCATCCCTACAAAGTCCAATTGACTCAACAACTTCTGCCAACAGAGCATGCACAGCGAAAAGAGTTGACCAATTGGATACTTGAGCAAACAGAAGTGAATGCTCATTTTGTGGACAAAATCATTTTCAGTGACGAGGCCCATTTCCACTTCGATGGCTTCGTAAATTGGCATAACTACCGCTGCATTGTGGTCTGGAGGCATAATTGGACTGTATTTCCATGAAGATGCGGAAGGTAATGCAGTAATGGTGAATGGCGAACGTTATTGTGATATGATAACGCAGTTTTTTGTGCCTCAATTGGAAGAGATTGCTCTTGACGACATGTAGTTTCAGCAGGACGGGGCCACATGTCATACCGCACGTGAAACATTCACTGTCTTGCACAAGTTTGTTCCTGGTCGTGTCATTTCTGGGTTTGGTGACCAGAATTGGCCGCCACGTTCTTGCGATTTAACACCTTCGGATTTCTGGCTGTAGGGCTATCTGAAGTAGCGGGTTTATGCCGATAAGCCCGCAGCCACCGAAGCATTGAAGGCCGAAATTAGACGCTCTATCAATTAAATACCGCCACATGTATACAATAATCTTATTGCGAATTTTGTCAAAAGAATACGCGTATGCCACCAAAGGTCATTTACAAGATATTTTGTTTCATACATAATTCCCAAATGTATACATTATAAATCAATAAATATTTCAATACTTTACTACAGAAAACTATGTTTTATGGAACCTTAAAATCTTGCGCTCTTTTTGAAACACCTTTAGTACGTATATGTATTTGGATTAAAGTATGATGGAACATTAGTCGTGTTAGCTACAAACTACCAATAAGGAGTAGATTTTCTTAATATTAATTTTGAGTATTATTTAGTTAATGATAACATGATAACTAACGGATTGGTATTCCTCAGACTCAGAACCTATTTTTTTACGTTTATTAATAAACCGATAGGTAAAAATCGATAAGTTATGACTGTAAATCAAGGTATTGGGAATACACTTTTAGAACGGTTTATCTAAAATACACGCAATCCAGAAAGAATGTGGATGTTTACGTGATCTGAATAATTTTTTAAGCTAAGTTGTTTCTCCAGTATTTTAATAAGATATAATTATTATAAACTGTTCATAATATTTTACATACAATTCCTAATTTAACCCTAAGCTATCAAACTAGCTCACTTTCTTTGTTGCAATTGCAGTATTAGCAATATTTTCCTTTCAACAATTTGGTGGCTATAATCATATCAACTACAATAATGGGCAAATGTGTGGAACCATGTAAATATCTGTTAAATTAAAAAGAGATGTTGTAGCAAAATTTTAGACACGAAAATTAGGGATGAAGAGCCATGATTTGAAGTAGTTTTTAAATATATAGAGATTTCGAAAAAATGTAACGTATTAAAATTATGAAAATAATAAAATAAAATAAAACAATCACTTTGTTATACCACTTTATTCACATATAATCGTGACCGCGGTTTCGACATACAATGTCATTATCAAACTGCAAAAGTTACAGGCCTACATAGAACTTATAAATGACACAAAAATATATGGGGGTGGTTTATGATGTTATTTAAAATTACTACTATATACTTAACTATTATATACAACATTGGAAAAGAGGTGTATATATAAGATCCAACTGGTCGTTTAAACCGACATCTATTGTGTCGTTTCGGCTTTTAAAAATTTCTAGGGCCTCTAAAAGATTTAATTTACGACCTTTCTCGGCCAAATGCAATATTTTATGGTGACCAAATGTATGCCTTTCTGTAATAAGATGGTTTGCGAATGTTGAATCTGTTTTCTTTAGTTTATATGACCTCATGTGTTCTTTTACCCGTATAATAAAACTTCGACCAGTCTGACCTATATACACTTTTACAATCATTACAATATAATTTGTACACTCCTGATTTATTATTGATATCTGTTTTAGGTTTTGCGTTAAAAATGAAATTACTTGTTTTTACATATGGTTTGTAAGCTATACTAACATTACTATTATTTTTTGAATATAGAGCATTAAATATTCCTTTGTCTAATGAATCTTTTGTTCGTGAAATCAATACTATAAAACAAATAGCGGTAAACAATAGTTATAAAAGTAGCGTAATTGACAGTATACTAAAGAAAAAACAGTTACAAGTGGCCCTTAGTTTAGTATATCCTAAAGATAGTGCTAATTTGAAACAATTTGTCTCGTTAACTTACTTCGGTAAAAAAGCGAGCAAATTGGAAATATAATTTCAAAAAATAATAGTAATGTTAGTATAGCTTACAAACCATATGTAAAAACAAGTAATTTCATTTTTAACGCAAAATCTAAAACAGATATTAATAATAAATCAGGAGTGTACAAATTATATTGTAACGATTGTAAAAGTGTATATATAGGTCAGACTGGTCGAAGTTTTATTATACGGGTAAAAGAACACATGAGGTCATATAAACTAAAGAAGTTAGATTCAACATTCGCAAACCATCTTATTACAGAAAGGCATACATTTGGTCACCGTAAAATATTGCATTTGGCCGAGAAAGGTCGTAAATTAAATCTTTTAGAGGCACTAGAAATTTTTAAAAGCCGAAACAACACAATAGATATCGTTTTAAACGACTAGTTGGATCTTATATATACACCTCTTTTCCAATGTTGTATATAATAGTTAAGTATATAGTAGTAATTTTAAATAACATCATAAACCACCCCCATATATTTTTGTGTCATTTATAACTTTTGCAGTTTGATAATGACATTGTATGTCGAAACCGCGGTCACGATTATATGTGAATAAAGTGGTATAACAAAGTGATTGTTTTATTTTATTTTATTATTTTCAAAATGAATTACCACAAAGTTACGGCTACCAGTATTAATTTTCTTATTAAAATTATACTTTTTTAAATTGATTGCTCTGAATTTTTTTACATTTTGGGATTCTCCTCAATAATATGATTTCAACAAACTATAACACTTGTGGTCTAAAGTATTAAGCTAATAATATTTGTCTCGGTATTTTCAAAATCATAAGAATTGCTTGATATTTGGGTATGATTGGTTAAATCAAAACCTTTGCAGTTCGAAATGTAGCTACTACAATTTCTTCTTTTTCTTCTTTTTGTTGTGGTGATTAAAAGATTGCTTTTTTTTGTAGAACAAAAAGTTAACGCGAATATTATAATCCTTCGACTTTTATAACAAGGTATAATAATTTGTGGCATTTAAAAGTGTCATTAAATAATTATTGTTTGTCAATAATGGTTGAATTAAATGAAAGAAAGAAGTCCTATTTATCTACAAACGAGCTGGCGCAGAGACATGATATTAGCTGTCGTTTAGTAGGAAGAATTCTTAAAAAAGAAAAATACCATTCTTATAAAATTTGCCTCGTTCTAGAACTCTCCGATTAACTTGCCTTTCGACAGAAGGCAAGAGTTTTGTGAATCAATGATGAACATCTGTAATCGCGATAACAATTTTATAAATAATATAGTATTTTAGGATGAGGAAACCTTTTATTTGAAGGGTACTGCTCATAGATAGAGATCGGACGCATCAGGCCGAAATTACGATGGACCATAAATAGTCTATAACATCGCTAAGTACAACACGCAGTTATTGAATAGCACAATTCATTCGGTTAACCGCATATCTGTTTTTTGTCATTGAATTGTGACGCAAATACTTGAATATTACACTTAAATTCCTTTCTTCATGGGCGTAGATAGAAGCGTGAGGAGTTTTTATAATTTATTTTATTTATTAGTTTATATTTCGTAAGATAAATAAAGTACGGTGAGTTAGTTTCTTTTTTTCATTGTTTTAACTGTTAATTACATATTTCGTAATTTTTGTAATAGATCCTGTTTAATATCGTTTCATCGAATCTACTTCTCCCAATTATTTTGACGTATGTGTCCAGTGAATTTTGTTAAGTTTCAATAACTTACGCACGCATTTTTAATTTTTATTTATTTAGATCTAGAACATTGTTTAAGTTACTTTTTCAGATATGGCATGGAACAACGTCGAGAATGATATCGTGAAAAAATGGCGAGTTGAATTAAGTGTCATACTGATTGTATGTCCATTGTCAGTGATTCCGAAATTTATTGCAAAGTCTGTAAAATATCGTTTAAAAATTCCAAGAAATCGCACGTAAAACTTCACTTTAGCATCGCAAACACATACGCAGAAATTAGACCCGTTGGAATCTGATAATTCTAACGAAGAACTCTGTGAAACTTTAATGGCGGCAAATATTCCACCTTCAAAACATTTCTCCAAAAATATACTGGTCGAAATGTTCCTGATGAATTCACCTTACGCAAATATTATGTTTCCAAAAGCTTCATTCGAACGACAGGTACAAAGAAAAAGTACTTTCACTTGTCAGTGACAGTGCTGCATATATGTTAAAAACGGGCAGACTGTGAAAGGAAACATATTCTAATATGCTGCATATTACTTATGTAGCACATGCTCTCCACAGAATCTGTGATTATATCAGAGACATCTTTCCGGAAGTTGATAGACTTGTATCCGCTTTTAAAAAAGTTTTCAGAAAAGCACCATTGAGAGTAGTCCTTTACAGGGAAAAACTTCCATCTTTGTCACTGCCTCCCTCTCCATTAATAACTAACGTGTGTCCATTTGAAAAGTCAATCTAGGTTACTTTGAAATTTTGATAGAATAAGACGCATATGTATTAGTATGTGTTTGTTGTTCCGTAAACGTAAATCCAAATGACATTTGATAATGTCAATCACAAATATCAGTTAGTGCATAAAATAATCGTGCGTCGATTCTGGTTTAAATAAATTGCTTCTCAGTTTTAAAATGGCTTTCACTTTAGAACATAAAATTTTTTTAGTCCAGGCTTATTTTCGAAGTGGTAATAAAATTGATGGTTTATGAGTTTCTTCAGTTCAAGATTGCATGGTAGAATTTCAAGTTGAGTTTCCACATTTTGTAATAGATTATATACAATTTAAGAATACTTTGGATAGAACTTTAAAACTTTTTTCTGAAACTGGTAGTCTCTTAAGAAAATCAGGCAGCGGAGCAGTTAAGAAACGTACACCTCAAGCTGTCAATCGTATTGAAGAAATAATGGGAAATGAACCACAAGCATCTGTTCGACATTTGAGTCAACAAATAAACCTTTCTGTTGGTACAACTCACAAGTTATTAAAAAAAGATATGCAACTTTATCCATACCGTGTCACAGCAGTACAAGAATTGTTAGAAATTGATTACCCACGTAGACTACAGTTTTGTAATTGGTTTGTAAATATGAACAATAATGGAAAACTTTCACAAAGAGTCATCTTTACTGATGAAGCATGGTTTTATATAACGGGATACCTAAATTCACAAAATACAAGAATTTGAAGTAGCGAAAATCCACATGTAATTAATGAAGAATCGCTACATCCAAAGAAAATTGGTGTTTGGGCAGCGATAAGCCAAAGGCGAATCATTGGACCAATACTTTTTCAGGGAACGTTAACTGCTCAAAGGTACCGTACGGAAATTTTACAACCATTTGTCAATCAGTTGCATGATGATGAACTTAAAAATGGATATTTCCAACAAGACGGAGCACCTTGTCACTGTACTGCAGAATCTTTAGATTATTTAAGAGAATTTTTTTATGAGTGTATAATTAGTCGAAATACTGAAATTGCCTGGCCTGCACGTTCATGCGATTTAACACCTTGCGACTTCTTTTTGTGGCCTTATCTAAAAAATAACATATTTCGAACACCTATATTGAATTTGAATGATATGCTACAGAGAATCGAACAGAAATGCATGGAAATTAATAACAATCCAGTAATGTTGTAGAATATCATCAGAAATTTTGAACGGAGGATTTTAAAGTGCATTGATCTTGAAGGACAATATTTTCAACATTTTTTATAGTTTTCAATAAATACCTATTATTTGTTATTTATTTGTTTGTATGGAACTGTCAAAATATACGACTTCGTAGGTTAAGTAGTAAATTTTAATTTACGACATACTTCAAAATGTTCTCAGTAAATCACATGCTACTAGATTGACTTTTCAAATGAACACCCGTTAGATGGAAGTGGATGATCGAAGTATTTCTGAGCGCAAGGAACTAATATAAAATAATTTGTACTTTGCCAAAACTAATTACTTATTTTGAAAATCAAAATCTCAAATTAAATTATGGATTAACCACATTAGATGTGGTTATTAATAATTTGAGAAATATTCCCAGTGACTTCGGATGTGGCCTTCGGCAAGAGTTAGACGCAGTTTTTAATAGAAATCCAGATTAAATAACATAGCGACAATTATGTATGGTGACAATACCTCAACATCTAACTCCTAAATACGCTGAAATAAGAGAATATTTTCAGATGCACCTATAACTAGTTGCGATGTAGAAAGGACGTTTTCTATCTACAAGGATGTATTTCATTCAAAGAGAACAAATTTTACAGAAGATAATCTTGAGAGAAATTATTGCTAGTTAATATTAATACTCCTTTACTCAACTTGAACTATAAAATGAATAAATAAAAATGTATTTCGTATTTTATAGATCACCATGCGTTTGTTTTCCAATTATATAAATAACATTAAAAAAAACTCTATAAAAAAACAAATTTTCAATAGTACGCCCGTGGGCGATGAGTAATCGGCCTCTCGTGTCTGGCCTCTACTTTTAGACATAACTGGCGCATACGCAACACCCTAGAAAGCTTAAGTTTTGGGCTGGTATTTGTAAAACCAGAATAATAGTTTTTTTTATAGACGAAACTCTAATTGGTCAAAGATATTTAGAGCCTTTAAATAATCAGATAATTCATGAATTGGATGAAAAATGGCCAACTTCCACGAAACATCTGGTTACAGTAGGATGGGGCGCCCCTCACTGTTCAGTTATCGTTCAAGATCGATCGGATCGAACTTTTACCAACAAATGGATTAGAAAAAGGGGCAAAATTGAATGGCCTCCACGTTCTCTCGATCTCAATCCACGAGATTACTTCTTGGGGCTATCTAAAACAGAAAATGTATCTTACCCAACCTAGAAATTTGCAAGATTTAATTGAAAGACACGAAGCATTTCATCAGACATCATAGCGAGGGTTACAAGAGAATTTACAGGCAGATTGGCTTACTGTCAGAAAGTAGGTGGCGCCCATTTTGAAAATCTCATAACTTAAGTTTAACTTTGTACGACCAGCTTATTTTATTTTTTTTACCAATTAACAAATCAAAAATATTTCAGACTCAAAGTATTATAGTTTGTTGAAATCGTATTGTCGAGGAAAATCCAAAAATGCAAAAAAAATACGGGCATTCAATTAAAAAAGTATAACTTTAGTACGTTATATTTTTTGAACACTGTGTATATTTAAAAGCTACATTAAATGATGGCTCTTCATCGCTAATTTTCGCGTCTAAAATTTGATTACTATATCTTACTATATATATATATATAATTTAACAGATATTTACATGGTTCCACACATAAACATTAATTCTGCGACAAAGTTTGATTGTTCACTTCTTTTATTGAATTATTATTAGTCATACAAAGATAATTGGACAGAACACCTTAATATTCTTAAATCTACGAATAAATTCACTTAGTAAATCAGCAGGGTATGTTTGTGTTTGTAAAATCGACAAATCGTTTGCACAAATGAGAATTTGTAACATAAGTTGAAATAATTTTTAGAAATTTTATGTTGAAAAATCCATTGCATCTGTTAGAAGGGAGATCTGAGAAGAGCATTATTATCAGACACTGTCCCGTGAGCAGGGTCAGAGAATCTTGTGATGTGAGTTATAGTCGGAAACTAGCCTTCATGTAACTTGCACTTCTGAGGAACTGAAACTATTTGGAGTGCTACAGGAGCAAAATCTCAAATACATAGACTTCTTAGCTCCCAACCCTAAATGAATAAATCGTTTATATTACTATTACAACCGCGTGACATAGATTATCTGATATTCTACATGCTTTGAAAATGGCCACCGATAGTTACTGATGCCTTATTTTTCCCAACATAAAATATACTGCCACATTTGAAATTAATGAAAGAATATATCGTATGATCAAAAAGTCTTTCGTGGAATTTACGAGATATCTATGAAATTATTTATTTCAATTAGTTTTGACATTTATTTGACAACTTTCAAGTCAGCTAGTTATAAAATATACATAAAATGCAACTAATTATCATAACCTAAAATCTTTTATTTGTGACTTATGTGTACTTCCAAGAACAGAAGTAGATGGTTTTTACACTTCATGGCTATCGCGATCCAAAGACTTTTTGATTATATATTACATGTGATAAACTACACTGACTATGTTTAGATAAATGAATAATTGCAAATAATTGCATGGCAAATTAAGATTTATTGCAATATTAATTTTATCTCAAACTTATGTAATAGGTGTCATCTCATTATATGTATTGTAAAAATAAGTTGGCCATGACACAATAATTCTTTTATTGTTTAGAGCTCGCAACGTGTTGATAAATATAAATATTATAAAAACTGCAGTGTGTTCTAGTTTGATAAAATACACTTGAATATGGATATGGTTATACAGGATGTTTAAAGTATCTTTAGACACTGATAATTTCGACAGCGTGTAGCAAACAAAATAATAGGTGCAGGGTCGCCGTCTTCGATAACATATTAGAGATATTTTTCGTTAGAATTTTTGAAATCGGTGGAATAATATATCAATCTACAAAAGGTAGATCTCTACATCCTTCTCGAACATGACATCAAAAACATCTTTAAATCCCACTGCGTGTTATCGACCTCTTTTAAAGGACTTGGTAAGCTGGCACGAGTGTTTTACTGTGCTTCACGTAGCCGAATCTGCACTTGTTGAGTTATAACTTATAACTGTTCTAAAAAGTGGTGATATTTTTCGCTCTATACCGCATGTGTCAAATATCATTAGGCATAGGAAATACGTATGAGTACATACGATGTATATGTATATGGAAAGGCCGATTCAATGCCGGCGAAGACCGCGACGGCCGGCAACGATTGTCTCCGATTGTTTCGCAAATACAAGTTAGCAGTAATCATTTGACTATCGACATAGGTACTTGTAATGCGTTCTAAAATAACATTTACGAATTGTAAGGGATTTGCTTTTCTTATTTCTTTCAGTAGATGCAGGAAATTTTTAAGCTGCGGTGCGTCGCATAAACAAAAGCGTAATTTTAATAAAATTAAAGAATAATCCTAATAAAAAAATTAAAAAGGGATTCTAAAAAATAATAAATTATAGAAGAGGTTCAAAAATTCCTCCTTGCACAGCATTGTCCTAGGCGGTCGTAGAAATTAGCTTTTACATTTGCTAACATGTCGGCAGTTAATGCATTCGCAGCCTCAGTTATTTTTTCTCTCAAGGCAACTAGATTTTCTGCTCTACCAGCTTCATGAGTATAAACAATATTTTTTAGATATCCCCACAAAAAGAAATCATTTGGAGATAGATCAGGAGATCGCGGGGGCCATTTAATGTTTCCTGTTCCAGTAATAAGACGGTCAGGAAAAGTATTTCCTAGAAATTCCTTTAGCCTCACTGCATTATGTGCTGGACAGCCATCATGTTGAAATCAAACGATTTCCTGATTTATTCCAATGTTTTGAATGGCGGGGAGTATTTGATTTTTCAGTAATTCGAGATACTTGTCGGCAATTAATATACCATCAATAAAATAGGGGCCTATAGAATGGTCACCTAAAATACCTGCCCAAACGTTTAGTTTTTGAGGATACTGCGTGCGATTTGCAAAATGCCGGTGTTGATTTTCCGAAGCCCAATATCGAAGAACAGAGGGATTGTGCTTTCCGTGTAATGGAAAAGTTGATTCATCGGTGAAGAGTATATTTTTAACGAAATTTTCATCTAGATGTATCTTTTCCATAACGTCTTGACAAAACTCCATTCTCCGGAAATTGTCCTCGGGAAATATTTCTTGAGTTTTCGAATATTTGAAATATTTTAAACCATTACGTTTCCAAATACGTGAAATAGTTGTGTTACTTGTACCCAATTCCTCGGCAGCATTTCTAGTAGATCTCGTGTTATCAATTTCCACAATACTACAAATTAATACATCCCGCCGTTCTCTTTCCTTAATTTTTTGTGGTGATACCTCTCTTGGTTTGCATTTCGTACCGTTATTGAGACAGAAACAAGTTTCAAATTTATTTATAATATTATAAATTGTTTGTCTGCAAGGTACAGAACGGTCTGCAAAAGTCAGCGCAAACAAATTCATGCACTCCATTGCAGCCAGCACAAAACCATTTTACTAACTGAAGCTTTTCAGTGGGTGTATAAAGAGCCATTATACATTAATTTTTTTGTACGCTTTCAAACTGTAACGGCCGCAGCTAGATTGAATGCAAAATTTCCAGTTAATCGACATCGGAGACAATCGTCAGTCGTCGCGGTCTTCGCTGGCATTGGACTGGCTTTCTCATGTACGTATACATTGTATGTACTCATAAGTTGATTCTCTATGCCTAATGATATTTAACACATACGGTATATGCATTACCTAATGTCGCTATAGTTTTTATAGTCATGAAAACGTGGCCTGAAACTAGATCTTCGAAAAGGTAGAAGAACGCCCCAGGTTACTTAAACAGCTCTTTAAAGAGCACTCGCTCGACTTTACAATGAATTTACTGAACAGAGATAGAAAGTCTGCTGAGATGATAGTGAGTCTATTAAAGGTGCATTGTAATCTCAACAGACGTATGAATAATATGGGATTGACAAAAATACGATAATGTGGTGTGCGTCATCCGGCGATACGGCAGGCGAACGGTATCACGTGCCGAATTCGTCATCAAGTCTCCCGGACCTCCTAGAAAAGCTTCTGGAAGGCCCTCGAATGGGCTTTACATTATATAAGGATCGCTTGGAAGGGATTATGGAAATTTCAACCAGTAATCGCCGTCGTGTGATATTATATAAATATAAATAAATTCTCATATATAAATACATATTGTGAAATAAATTCTCTTATTCTTAGTTTTTAAATTGCTATTTAGTGCGTTATTGTTGTTAATATAGTGTGTGTTTAAATTACCGTTAATTTTATTAAAAAGGCAAATATTTTACAGTATGTAGATTCCGCCAAGCAATAGGAAACCGCGATTCGTGTACATGGGCGGATTGATATATTGATATAAGGTTTCCAAATCTATAAAATAAGAAAAGACAAAATAATTAAACCAGTCCCAAGACGAAGTGAATTTATTGTACTATCAATGTAAGTAATTTTTTCCACATCATCGCCATTTAGTGCAACACATTTCTACAAATGCTGAATCTATGTCTTCTTTCAGTCCACGAAAAAGCTTTCTCGTTTACTGTTGATCCAATTGTGAACAGCAGTCCGGACGTCATTATCTGATGAAAAATGGCGACCTTTTAATACCTATTCAACTTTGGGAACTACCAGAAATCTGAAAGTGTAAAATCGGGACTGTACAGAGGGTGCGAAACAACCGTGAATTTCAGGCTCGTCACTGTCTACATCGTTTCGTTGCTGCAATGCAGTTTGGCGTCGTGGTGCAAAAAAAAATTCGTTCTTTCCGGGCTTACTCTGCAGATTCGATTTTTTAGTGATAGTAAAGTTTTGCAGTATATTATTGAATTAGCAGCGTGTATACCGTGAAAGCTAGGAAAGCAGAGCTTCTCCTACATGAACCAAGTAAAATACAGTGTATAAAAAAAGTTTAATACTTATTTATTTACTTAATCTTGGAAACACCTGTACCTTTCGGTGACGAGTTATGTTGGAGTTGAATTTTCAGGTATTTTTTTCTATATTTCCTTTCACTTTTTTTTGTCATTTACTACCATTTTTATTTCCTTCTGTCTTGTTCCCCTTTTCTCAGCTGCTGTCCGCAGTACCTCCTTCCACGTTCCTCTCTTCTTTTTTCCTATTTCTTTCGCTTCGAATATTTGTCTGACAAGTCTATTATCACCTCTTCTCACTACATGGCCTAACCACCTTAGTTGTCCTGGTTCTATCGTTGTTTAGGCAGGGACTACTCGAAATACCTGGTTTCTAATTTTATCTTTTCTCGTTTTTCTTTCTATTCTTCTTAGGAATCTCATTTCTGTGCTTGTTATCCTACTTTTCTGTTTCTGTGTCGTTGTCCAAGATTCACACGCATATGTCAGTGTCGGTTTTACAATTCTTTTAACTATTTCTGTTTTTATTTGTTTTGGTATTTCTTTTTTGCTTAGAAAGTTACTTTTTATACTATTGTACAATATACCCGTTTTCGCAATTCTCTCATTTATCTCATCTTCTAGTGTTCCATCTTTCTATATTATTACTCCTAAATATTTAAATTTATCTACTTGCTCTAGTATTTTGTCTTCTATTTGTATTTTATGGTTTTTACCTGGTTGTCCTATAACCATTGTTTTAGTTTTTTGTATATTTATTCTCATATTTAATGATTTCTATCCCTAAATCAGGTAGTTGATATTATCTTGCAGCTGCTCTTCTGTTTCTCCTGATATTACATCATCTGCATAGCATAATTCTGTCAATCTAATACATTGTAGCTTCCAATATTCGACATTATACGGCTTTAGCCTATTTTTACTTTGAGCTTCATCTAACATTAAATTAAAGAGAAGTGGGCTCAGAATGCATCCTTGTTTCAGACCGATTTTCGTAACAAATGGCTTTGATTTTTCATTTCTTATTCTTACATAGTTTTCAGCTTTGTCGTAAAGATTTTGTATATTTTGTATAGGATCTTTTTTTTACTCTGCCGAAAGCTTTCTCCATGTTCACGAAACAAGCATGTATCTGTCTTCCAGTGCTGATTGCCTTTTCTGATAATTGTCCGAGTATAAATATCTGATCGTTAGTCCCTCTTTCCGTTCTGAATCCGCTCTGACTTTCTTTGAACGTGCTATGTAATTGGGGTCTGAGTCTGTGTTCTAATATTCGGGCATATATTTTTCCAACGCTACTACCTAGCGTTATTCCCCTAAAATTTGAACAGTCCCTGCTATCTCCCTTTTTATATATTGACGTTATAATGCCTACCTGACAGTCTAATGGTACCTTCTTTTCCTTTTTTACCTGGTTCATAATATCTAGAAGTTCCTGTTGCCTCTCCTCGTTCAGATACATGAACGAACATGAACATCGTGTCCGGGTGCTTTGCCTATTTTCATTTCTTGTACTGCCTCTGTTAGTTCTGTTGCTGTTATTCTTTTTGTGTTGCCATAGTCGTCTTGTGGTATTTGATGTTGTTCTTTATTTTGTTCACTTTTTACAATTCCATTTTCATCTTCTAGTAGCTCCTTAAAGTATTCTCTCCATCTTTCCATAATTTTTTCTTCGTTTGTGAGTATATTTCCGTTTTTGTCTTTCATGTCTGTTTGTTTTTGGGTTTCTCATTTGTTTGAGCGTGTTACAGAACAGTTTTTGGTTTTCGCTAAATGTTTGTGTTAGTTTATTGCCGAATTCTATCCATGATTTGTCCTTACTCTCTTTTATCATTTTCTTAACTTCAATTCGTTTCTGCTTGTATCTGTCATAATTTTCTTGGGATTTATGCATTAGGTATATCTTCCATAACTGTTTTTTATCTTTTACAGTTTTTTCTATTTCAACATTCCACCAATGCTGTTCTCTTTCTCGAGTCGTTATTTATTTTTGTAGTGCCACAACTGCTGCGTTCATTAGACTTTGTTTGTATTCCTCCCATCTCTTCTATATTTTGGTATGTTGTTCTAGTTCTTATATACCTCTTCAGTTGTTCTTGGTATTTTTCTATTTTTCTTTTAACCTGTGACTTCTGATTTTTTCTTTGATTATTTTTCTATGATTTATTTTTAATCAGATAGTGGTCACTTCTGCACTTTTTTTCACTTTTATATTCTTTACCAGATTCCATATGTCCATATAGACTAAGTAGTAGTCAATTATTGAACATTCCCCCCTGCTCTTGACTTCCCATGTGTACTTATATATATTTTTATGTGTAAACTTCGAATTTCCTATTATTAGATCATTTTCAATACATAGATTTATAATTCGAGCCCCATTCTCTCCTTCTTTTCCTAACCATCTTTCTATTCCTAGATTATTTTTTCCTACCCTACCAGTAAGGTCTCCCATTACTATTATTTTGTAATTTTCTATCATATCTATTGTTTTTTGTAATTTCTCAAAGTAAATGTTTTTCTCGTCTGTTACTGCATTATCAGTTCGAGCATATGTTACTATGAAATTATATTTTTCTTGATTGATTAGCATCTCTAGAACAATAATTCTTTCGTCTATCTCTTGAATATCTACAATATTGTTTGTACAATTATTACAGCCACCCCTGCTTGTGCCGATATCGCTTGGTTTACTCCTGATCACCACATGTAGTAACCCACTTTTATCTCTTTCATACTCCTTCCCTTTTTCTTTGTTTCTGTTACACCTAATATATTATTGATGCCTCTAACATTCCATACACCACCTTTTTCACTCTAATATCTTTTTCGCACTGTGGTCTTTTTATTGATTGAGTTTGTGTCCTTATTGAGTGTTATTAGGTTTTTGGTTTAAACTTATGTTTACATTTAAATTTTAACTCTTGTTTCTGTTTATACAAACCCATTCCTTGTTCTCAATACAAGGTTTCCGATATTTTATCTGTACTTTCTTACCTGCGTTTCTTTCCTTTGTTGCTCTTTTTCTTATGTTAAAATCAATTTCCCTTTCTTTTTGTGTCAAATCATTATTTGCATAAATTACTCTTAAAGTTTAATATTAAATTTTAATATTATATATTAAATTATTACTTAATATTACAATTAAAGCGCGCCCATGTCCATTTCAAATGCTGACGTTAGCGAAGGACGAAGAATCATGCGACGTATCCACCCATATGAACAAGCTGGTACGCTAGGTATCTACAGCGTACGGCTTATATAGGCAGTTTCTTAAGCATCACGTTTGGAATATATCTAGGAATATTAGCACATAAAATAAATATCGTTTTATTAAAATTTAATTGTGTAATTATGTACATGAAATTAGTTAGTTATTAATTTATAATATTTATAGACAATGCAAATACTGTATATATATATATAAGACTATACATTTCAGTCTGGAATTGCAGCCGCTCTTTGAGCTCGTAAGACTCGTTTTGTGGTGAGTCATTCCATTTTTTGTGGTCTATAGATATGTTCTTGCCCTCTTCACAACTTTTCGCCATTCTTCCCTATTTAACATTAATGCTCTCCCTGCTACGGTCCCCAGGTCTTTGATATCATCCACTACTTGGTCCTCCCACCTAATTTTCGGTCTACCTCTTGTTTGTGCTCCATATGGCTTCCATCTTGTAATTCGTCTCAACGTTGACCATTCTTCTCTTCTGTTGACATGCCCATACCGCCTTATTCTCATCGATTTAATAACTCTTACTATATTTTCTCTCTCCAATAACTCCTCTATCTCACGATTTATAAGGATTCTATAACCACAATCTTCTTTTTTGGTCCATAAATTCTTCTTATTTTTCTTTCAAATGTTCTTAGAACTTCTTCTTCTTTCTGTGTTAATCTCGTTGTTTCTCCAGCATATGTGACTACCGGTCTAATGGCAGTTTTATATATTCTTATTTTTCTGTAAATGCTGATTTTCTTATTTTTCATATATTTCTTGTATCTATAGTATGCTCTGTTCCCTGCTTGAATTCGATGTTTCACCTCGTATGTTTTCTTATTCTTACTACTTATCATGGATCCTAGGTACTTAAAAATATCCAGTTTCTCAAAATTGTAATTTCCCATCGCTACTTCTTTGCTTTCCCCAATGTTTTCTTGTCTTGCAATTCTCATATATTTTGTTTTGACTTGATTTATCTGAAGTCCTCTCTTCTTTGCTTCCGAGTCGAGCTTCAGCAAGGCTTCTCTTAGAGTATTTGGATCTCCTGCTATTAATGCTATATCATCTGCATACGCTATTATTTGCATTGTTTTTTCAATAATCGTCCCTTTAAAACCACAATCTCTTATAATTCCTTCTACAGCTATATTGAATATTGACGCAGATAATCCATCTCCCTGCCGTACCCCCGAATTAAATTCAAATTCTTTTGATACATCGTCCTGCAGCAAAACTGCTGGTCTGGATCGTTTCATCGTCATTTTCATTAGTCTTATCAACTTTCTAGGTATTCCTAAATTTTCGGCATCTTTGAAGATAGCATCATGTCTCAGGCTGTCAAATGCTTGCTTAAAATCAATGAATAATATTAGAAGTTCGATGTTTTGTTCATAGCATTTCTCTATAATTTGCAATATATAGCATCGATAGTTGATCTTCTCGGTCTAAATCCCAGCTGATATTCTCCAATGATGTACTCTGTCTGATTTTTCACTTTTTCATATATTAAGGATGTCACTAACTTGTAAAGTGATATTCCTCTACAGTTTTCACATAGCATTGGATTTCCTTTTTTGTACACTGGAATTATTAATGCACAACTCCATTCATTAGGCATCGCTTCCTCTTTCCATATCTGTAGGATTAATTTATATATTTGTTGTTTAAGCTCATCTCCTCCATGTTTTATCAACTCACTGCATATTTCGTCTAGGCCAGGAGATTTTCTTTGCTTCATTTTCAATCATCTCATAACATTCTTCCTCAGAGGGTACCATTTGGTCCTCATACTCTTCTATGCCAAAGGAATCGCTATATTCATCTTGCTGTAACTGCTTATGTTTATTAAGTAGCCCTTTAAAGTATTTCTCCCATTCTTCACTATCGATATTCGCAGTCAGATTTCTCGTGTTTTCTTTTCTTACTTGTTGATATAACTTGTTGTTGTTATTGCTATCATTCTCAATATCATCCATCATTTCGTCAATCCATTGTGTTTTCTCCCGCCTTACCAGTTTCGTACCTTCTCTTCTCTTTTTACTATATTCTTCATAGTCTTCTTTCGCTCCTGTATTTAACCATTTTAGTCTCATTTCTTTCTTCCTCTTCATTGCTCTTTCACATTCAATATCAAACCATCCATTCCTTCTCTCTGCTTATTTCCTTCCTAATACTTGTTCTGCTGCTGTTGTGATACTGTGTTTTATTTTGCTCCATTCCGCTTCAATATCTTCATTTTCATGCCTTTTCACTAGTTGCACTTCCATTTCCCTCTCATATCTCTCCCTTACTTCTTTTACATCCAGGCTTTCTATATTCCATTTTTTCCTCCTTGCTTTCTTTCTTTCATTTCTAATTATTCTTAAGTTTATTTTTGCAATTACTAGATAGTGATCTGTGTCGACATTTGCACCTCTATAAGATCGTACATCTTGTATCATTTTATGTCGTTTTTTACTAATTAAAACATGGTCTATTTGGCTACCAGTTGTTTGCCCAGGGAATAACCAAGTTACTTTGTGTGCCTTCTTGTGTTTGAATCTTGTGCTCATTATATATATATATATATATATATATATATATATATATATATCCATTCCTGCCGCCAAGTTACAGCATCGGCTTCCATTTTCATTCGTTAGATCGTGTATTGTTTGTCGTCCAGCTACACTGCTTAAGTACTCTTCTTTGCCTATCTTGGCATTAAAGTTAATGTATCGTGTTTAGGTATTATTCAAATACTGTATTAACGCAAAAATCTTTCATTTTTAAGGACTATTTTTTTTGAAAATCGAATTAAAATAGTTTATTGTGGAAGCTGTTTTCGTGTAGATTATACATATTATAAGTAGGGACAGTGCATATAACCAAAACCAAACGTCAATGTCAAATAATGTTCGCGTCAATTGTTAGAGGTTTAACCACTAGAAGGCCTACCGTTTCAGTACTCTAAATTAATAGCCGTATTGTATATTTTAATAAATCCAGTAAATTCTATTTAAATTTAAAATTAATAAAAGGAATATATTTACACGTTTTATGAAGTCACTTTTTATAATTATGCATACATTCCTAATAAAAAGGAAAAATTTAAGTCTTTATCAAGCTGAGACAATGTTCGACTTAGTTAATTGTACTAGTACATCTATCCACAAAGAAATTGTTCTACCTTCTTTAAATTAATTTATTAACTTCTAGTGTATATATTTATGAGAGCGATACTATCTTTTCAAATAATGACTTTCTATTTTAAACGGAAGAGTTAATAAATATAAACCTCTTCGAATTAAACTTTGTACAGTAAGAATGGAATTCTAATTTCAGTTTGTACATCTATATTTCACAGTCATTATCATTGAGAACTCATTGAAGTTTTCCCTTGATTGAGAGTCTATGCATTTTGAAAGCACAACTTTTCGATGCCTCATCTGTAAATAATGCAATCCCGTCGTTTTCGTTTTGGCTTGAAGTGGCAATGATGTAGCAGATTTGTGGTTATGGTGTTACAAGTGTGTGTTGTTACAATATAAGTATGCCATCGACAATCGAAATTGCTTTGCCAAGATGAGAATAATATTCTTAAAAGCTATTAATATGTACTTTATACTTAAAGTAAAATAGCACCCGTCTACTATCCAAGGTCTAAAGCGCCAATTTCATAATTAAATTTCTTTTTTTAATGTGCACGAGAATGCATGTGTGTCTGCCTACATTCCTTTTTTAATGAAAACAATTTATTTGATATTTTAAGATTTTAATTGCGTGCATAGTATGACTTTTTCTATTTCATTATGTAATTATTAATTATGTCATAATAATTATGTAATTAGGTCATAAGTAAAGGCCGGATTACATGCAAAAAAAAAATTGAAAATATGCGCATAAATATGCAGATGTTTTAGCCTAAATATGCACTTCCTTATGAAAAATATGCAGCTAAAAAAATACAAGGAATGTTAGAAAATGGAATACTATAGAAAAAAATATTCCATTATGTTTACTACAAGTTTATTTAGAACATTTTACAACATAATTAATTATGAAAACAATTTACAATCACATATTACTCAAAGTTTTCAATAGAAAAATTGTGACGCTTGTCTGAAAACATGTATTTATAGTATACAGTATAACAACTTGAACTACGAAAGCCTATTGATAGGAGAGGGTGGTGGGAGGTAAAATTAAATGTATTCATTTAGCTTATTTAGCTACTTATATGTTTTTTAATATAACGTGTAGAGTTTATCAAATTAAGTTTATATTATGGGAAAACTGAAATTGTATTGCATACTAATTGCAACTAAAGAACCGTCAAATAAAAAATAAGTCCAACAAAATAAAATTTATTATCATAATACAATTTTAATAAACAATACTTTTAATTAATTACGTGTTCGAATCGTGCACCTTGAATTTCTAAACAATACGCTACCCGATCATAAAAACCACGTCTAACATTTGCCAGCATATCGGGCGTAATCGATGCTAAGAAATTTCTTATTTTTTGACGTAGTTCATCTAAATTATTTGACCCTTGATGTTCGAAACAGTAAATTTTTGACTTTAGATACCCCCACAAGAAAAAATCATTAGGGGACAAATCTGGTGATCTGGCCGGCCATTCAATTGTACCGCCTAGAGAAATAATTCTATTTCCAAAGGTATTTCTTAAGAATTGACGCACAATTGCACTGTTATGTGCAGGACATCCGTCTTGCTGATACCAAATACTTCCTATTTCAATATTGGGTATGTTCTGGATAAAAGGAATAATGTCATATTGCAGCAATTGTAAATATTTTTGTGAATTTAACACGCCGTTTATAAAAAATGGACCAATTATATTGTCCCCTAACATTCCAAGCCAAACATTCAATTTCTGTGGGTATTGTGTATGAGCTGTATACGATTTATGTTTATTGTCTTTTGACCAATACCTTATTAACATAGGATTATGTCGACCGTGTAAAATAAATGAAGATTCGTCAGTAAAGAGAATATTAGAAATAAAATTTTCATCCACACCACATTTCTCAATTATATCCAAACAGAACTGAACTCGGTTATAATGATCTCCAGGAAATATTTCATTTACTTTTTGTACATGATACGAACGGTATTTATTCTTCTTTAATACTTTTCTAACAGTTTCACGGGAGACATCGACACTTTCACTAATTTGGCCTAACGTTTGGCATTCATTTTCTTCAACAGTAGCGCATATCATGATATCTCGATCCGCATTATCATGTGCGGGCTTTCTATGTAAAGAGGGAGAGACATCCGTATTTTTCAAAATTTTCCTTAATTCGATGAATTGTATTTAAACATGGAGCAGGACGATTAATGAAGGTAGTTCTCCAAATATTTACAATTGATGAAAGTGTGTGGCCTCCATAAAACCACTTTATAATTTGCACTTTTTCATTAATTGTGTATTCCATTAGGATAAAGTTTGATGGTTCGCTAAAGTATTTCACATAACCACTGACATTCCTGTCATATAAAAAGTTGACAATACTAAAATGGATACATTTAATTTTACCTCCCACTACCTTCCCCTATCAATAGGCTTTCGTAGTTCAGTAAGTTGTTTTACTGTATATTAAAAAGGTTCGTTCTACGTCGACGCTTGTTATAGGGGCATATTTCAAATTAGAAATATCATCTATTGTCAACTTAATATTTTCTACTGAATCACCACACAAGATTTTAGCAATGTCCTTTAGCTTTTTAAAACCTTCATTTTTTCCTATTACACTTAAATTTTAATTACTTAACGTATCGGTTCCAGCAAAATCTTATTTAATTTCATCCAAACAGTTGGAAGAGGCAAATAATTTTGACAATAATAAGGTTTATACAGGAAAAACTGGCAACTTTCTTCTTATCGGAATCGATTCCAATAGAGAAAATTCTATTGTTTTTGACGGATGCTGCACCGTACATGGTGAAGGCAGCTTTCAAGTTGAAAATCTTTTACCCAAATTTAATTCACACAACCTGCTTGGCGCACGGACTAAATCGTGTTGCAGAAGAAGTCAGAAACCATTTTCCCTTAGTTAATACTTTAATTAGTAGTGTTAAGAAAGTATTTTTAAAGGCCCAATTACGAGTTCAGTTTTACAAACAACATCTACCCGGTGTTCCGTTTCCTCCGCAACCAGTAATCACACGATGGGGAACGTAGTTGGAGGCTACTATTTTTCATGCAAATCATTATGAAGGAATAAAGACAATTACTATGGATCTTGATAGGGATGCACAATCTGTGATAGACGCCCAAAAGGTGTGTATTCGAGTAAAGAAATACCTCAACAGTTGGCGTTTATTAAAGCCAATTACAGTTTTATTTCCACTTCTATATTGCAGTTGGAAAAACAATTTATGTCGCTAATCGAGAGCGTTGAAATAATAAACGAATTTGAAAAGTCATGTTTTGATGTTAAAGGAGGAGTGGGACAGTCTGTGTATGAAAAATTTTTACAAACGTTGCCAGGAGCAATAACACAACCTCTTGGAGCCATAAAATATAACTAAAAACTCAAGTGCAGTCACGTTTGAATGCAAAATGTAAACTGAGTGTGGCTTATACAACAACCAAGATGCTGAACTTATGTATCATATTGAAAAATGATCCAATCCGATAATACCCTTGTATAAACATGTTCAAGCCAGTCAGTAAGATTCCTAACTTTTCACTAAACGAGCGCTTCACTCACAAACATGAGTTTTGCAAGCAAACCTGACGGGATGGAATTTTTTGAGTATTTTTCCCCGTTTTTCTATAAGAAACAGTATTTTTGGTTTTTGGGTTGCAGATCTGTGTTATTATTAGAGACCGCACACATCCTGCTGAAATGGACATCATAACGACGGACGATATAAATAGTCTACAACATCTGTAAGTTCATAACTCAGTTGTTGAATAGTACTATTTATTCGGTTAACTGCACATCTATTTTTTGTATGCGGTTAACCGAATGAATAGTGCTATTCAATAACTGCGTGATGTACTTACAGATGTTGTAGACCAGGAATGCACAGACTTATAGGAAACAGGGGCCACTCGGGAAAATTATAAGCCAAGGACGGGCCACTACAAAGAATACTTATTAACACAAATATTTTTTTTTAAATAGTATGAATTACTACAAATGATAAAAATAAAAGAACATTCGAAAATGTTTGTTGTAATTATGTAATCGTAATGTAATCTAATCATTACAATGTAATATTTCATATTTTATTATTTTGATGCATGACATTGCATTGACCTAACAATTTTGTTTATGTTTGGCTCCACATTACTTGTCGCCACACGTAAAATTGCTTCCAGATTTTCATTTGCCAGACGGTTTCGATTTTTTGTTTTGTTAAGTTTCATCACTGAAAACGTTTGTTCACAAATATACGTCGATCCAAATAAGCTTGCGCAATTCAATGTATTTATTCGCAACTCTTTATAAGCGGTTTTGTGGACGCAACGGTAAAAGTTGAGTAAATTACCTTCATTAAACTTGTTTCGTAAATTTTCATCATTTTGCATGTCTATCAATTCCAGCTGTATTGATTCCGATGCATTTTCGGGTGAAATGTTGAAAGGATTGCTGAAAATGTCTAATAGACGTTTAACTTTTTTGAAGTCTAAAAAACGACCATGAAAAACTTGTATTAAAATATCAATTTTTTCGACATAAGTGAAATTGACATGAGTTTTATTGAATTTCTCCATAATTTTTTTGTAGTTCGGAAAATGGCTGTAATTGGCTGAATTGATTTGTTTCCTGTCTCTAGTTATTATAGAGGTTTGTAAATATTTTTGTATTATATAAATCATGTATACTTTATAAAGTATATCCTTTCAGTTCAAGGCTAAATTCAAAGCACGTGATTCAAGTCAATACTTCAGAGTCAAATGAAGTCAGTATTCAATCGCGGAAACAACCGTTTGTTACCATAAAATAAAAACGTAATGTTTTGCAATATTGTCAAAATTTTAGTATACTACTTGCAATATAACCAAAGAAACCATATACATAATCATGTTAAAATAATAATAATGAGTAAAGTGGGAATATACATAATTCAAAAGTATTGTTTCTTTTCTAGTTTTGTATAAATATTTTCGACCCAAGAAAACTATGCGGAAATTATTACTTTAATATTCGAACAAGTTCGTTTAAATGTTATTTATAATATATCAAGTCAGAATACCGGAAACAAAGTCAATAAACAACAGTATTCAAATAATTTGACAGCAAGCCGAATATCATAAAACGATCTCATGGACAATGTATCCTTTTTATTTAATATAATATTTCAAAGACGTACGTCTTTACTTAAAATGATAAACGTTTGTAGTATTACAGGGCGTATTTATGTGTGTTAGAAAGAGATAAATTACAATTTGCGGTTCACGCTTGGGCAGTACGAACTGTAAAGGTATACTTTGTGAAGTGTATTTGTTAATTTTAATGATAGCTTTTTAAAGACCCTGTATATTCGTATAGGAGTTAATGTCACTGTTCGTTTTCTTTTTTCCTGATTTTTTTAACTATTCTCATAGTTTCTAATTTATTATATTCTTTCTCAGCAGTTTTATATCATTGAATATTTTCTTCATTTCATTTCCCAAAGCCTGTCTTTTTAAAAAGACAATTCTCATTGCCAATGTTTATAAAATCATTTATTAAACAACTATTTCTAATATTAATGACACATTGTTTATTTCTCTCATTATAACATCGTTCTCTTATTTGTGATGGTAACTATCTGTTTACGTAAATTCTATAGTTCTTAGTTTGGTTCACGTTTGGTTAGCTTGAATTGACACTATATGTATATATATGTATTTAATTCACGCTTGAACAATTCGAATTATTTCTTTGCTCGATGATATTTATAGTCACGTTTATTTAATACATTTACTATTAAAAAATATGGCATGTGTGTGGGTTAGAATTCTTACACACCGGTACTTTTGTATTCTTTCAATTTCAATGACATTTTATTATTAACGATGACAGGAGAATATGTTCTGAATATATGCTGTGTGCATACAATATAGACAACACACATTTTTGCGCACCCAAATGCAAACACCTTGAATTGTTATGTCACTGGAAAGTGTGCAGAATTAGCAATGCAATGCAAGTTTATTATTTCTGGGTACTTTAATATATTAATATTCATAATTCAAATATTAAAGGTATTGTCTAATAGTGACTAAGTGTTATGGAAAAATAGAGCTGCGAGGTATTTTTCATTTAATGTTTATCCATAACACATGTATTTTGTAAGCTTGTTGCATTAGTGTGGCAAAGGTCTTTTTAGAATCATTCTCTGTAGTTTGTGAACGAAATATATATCTTAGCGATGCATACAAAACGTCGGATTTCCTTGCTTACAAAAAATACTGCACAATATTGTGGGAAATTTGTGATAAAAAGAGAAATTTGTAACGTGAATGAGTCAGTTGAATTAACGGCTATTTCGTTTAAATATTTATTGATTCATATATTTTATTATTATTTCTACATAATTTATAATCAGTTCGTGGGAGAACAATAAGTAAATGTTACGCTAAGATAGAATAAACATGCAGGAAGAAAATCAATTGGTTATTCCTCATAAATAATTAGTTACAAGTATAACTATTAATAATATTGATTTATGAATTAATGTACTATAACGGGTTGATTTTGACCCTTTGCCACTTATGATCGCTTGGTCAATAAATTATGAACGAATCTGTATAAAATTTTGTTTATATTTTGTAATTTGTATAATATTTTTATTTTGCTGATATTTATCATATCGTTAGATGACATTGGAAATATCGTTGTAGTAATTTTATAAGTATGATTTAATAAAATTGCTATATATTAGCAAGGGTATGTATGCAACCTTGTTTACATCAAAGTTTGGATTTAGTATTGTTTATATGCTACGTTTGTAGATGGCGTTTGAATTTTTGATAAAGCTGGTAGAGTTAATATGGTAAACATTTTATTTGAGTAAATTATAACAGTTTTAGTGCGAATATTCATTTTAAAATTAATTAGAATAGCGCGTAGCTTTGTCTTTTATGAGCTTAATTAGAATTGAATCGGTGAGTATTAAAAGGAACTAACTCCACAATCTCGACATTTTGAGATTTACGTGTATTAGTATATTTTGAAACCCTACGGATCGAATGGTGATGAAAGGAACTAACTCCGATTTGACGTTACCTTGTTTCATCTAACAGTTAAAATCGAGTCGGCGGAGAAAGGAACTAAGTGCCGGAGTTAGTTCCCTTTAATCCCAATTTCGCGACTAAATCAGCTGTTTATATTTATACATAAAGATATGCGCATTTGGTTTATATTGTAAATGCGCTTTGTATATTGTAACCTATAAAATATTATAATATTTGCACTTAATGTGAAAATGATGTACAATCTTTTTCAATCAAAATATCGGGACATCAACATTAAATATGCATTTTATTTAAAATACTTTAACGAAAACTTTAAGTTAAGATTTGGTCGCCCCCAAATAGATGTATGCTCTACATGCGAAGAACTGGAAACTAAGCTAAAAAATACACATTTATCTCAAGCAGCAAAGTTAGCTATACAAGGTGAACTTCAGGTTCACAAAAGAAGAAGTAAAAAATTTTACAATGCAATCAAAGCTGCTAGAGAACTCTGCAAGTCTGATAATTCGGTGTATGGCATTGTGTTTGATTTTATGCAGAATTTGCCGTTGCCACATATCCCTGTGCAAGAGATTTTTTACATGCAGCAAATATGGGTTTATACTTTCTGTGTAACGAATCTAAAAGATAATTCCTCCAGAATCTATCTGTACCCTGAAGGAACAGCTAAGAAGGGTGCCAATGAGGTGTGTAGTTTTCTTATGGACTACATTAACGACTGTGTTCCAAAAACCGCAAAAACTTTATATCTCTTCTCTGATTCGTGCCCAGGACAGAATAGGAATCATACGTTTATACGTACCTGCATGGGATTGGTTGAATCAAAAAGACGAGGACATTCCCTTTTGGATTGTGATAGGACCTTCGGCCTTTTCAAACGTCGCATTAACAAAGTGGATCGTATTTATCATCCAATGGAATATGTTGAACTTATAGCTAATTCCAAGTCCAACATATCAGTTAAGGTAGTACAGGCAGAGAACATAAAAGATTTCAACAGATGGTGGCCCATTCTGTTTAAAAGGACCTGTTTGTCACTAGAGTCTTACGGCAGAAACATTCCACGCCATCTAAAGCAAGCTTTTACACCGGCGTCATTCATGGAGTTTAAATATCTCACCTCTGGTCAACTACAGGTATCAGTGTATATAGGAGGTCTGCAAAAGCACAGATTCAATCTAAATCAACCTGGATCAAGACCAGATGCATCAAACATTTTTGATTCGCTATTATCCGCATACCCTGAAGGAAAGGTACCTGTTAAGCAGAACAAAATAGATGCTGTAAAGGAGCTTATAAGATATATTCCGGAGAGCAATGCAAGAGACAAGCAATTTTATGAAGATTACTTAACATGGCCTACTACGAACACTGACAACAATCTCTAGAATATATACCATGAGTTTTGTATTTTTAAAACTGTTTACAAGCTGAATAAACCTTTTCTTATAAGTAAAATTGTTTTTTGTCAGAGGTTGGTATTAAAAGGAACTAACTCCATCGCCCTTTTTTCGTAATTTTGAACTTATTATGACCCTAACCAAATAAATTCTAAGCTGTAACTGATCCTTGACTTAACAACATCGCGTCAGACAAAAGCTATTTTCATTAGAACGTTCAACAAGGTTGTGAGACAAACTTTTGTATTTTCCCAAAATTTAAGTTTTGCGGAGTTAGTTCCTTTCAAAACTCACCGATTCAATTGTTATATGGTATTTCCTTTTTAATATCTCTTTTGTGTATTGAAGTGTCAGAGACATCTTGTGTCTATTTTCTGGACAGTGGTCTCTTATTAAAAATTCTTTATTAAGAACGTAATTAATTAAAATTCTTTCTCAGCTGGGTTCCGTATTTTATTGCCTTAATTTTGGTGTAGCAAAATATTTTTTCTAAGAACGTAATTTATTTGTAATTCTTCTTTTGAGACGACTTCTCTATCGGTACGTTTTATAACTATGTATCTTATCTATACAAGCATCGAATTGGTGAAATCTCGGTCTCTTTTGCTGACGAAAGTTTAATCTAGTAACACGTGTAGTGACGTATTTTTCAATGGAGAATTTTATAATGGCGTTTTAAATAGTACCTGGTTACTTCACTTATGCGGATTTAAACACGGAACTGGCTGTCCGAGTAGGTGTTCGTGGTTTTCCTTCTCGTTTAAGGCGAATGCCGACAGCTTAATATCTTAAGCCGCGCCACGGGCGCATACATAATAATAACTCATGCCTTGCCATTTCCCGTTTTTGTTGTCTAACTGTTTTTTGAATAGTGAGGCATGATATATTATTATTAAACTGGAATGTATCTTTGAATAATCTTATCCATGACAACTACAAATGTATAAGTATGAGTTAATATACTGTCATTTATATTTTAAATCCTTTGAGAAAGGCATCATTTGCTGAAACATGTAAGATTGTTTTAAATATATACATTTTTAAGTAAAACCAGACCGTAAATCGGCAACTAATTGAATCTACTATATATATTAAATTCTAAAAATTCTTGGAAATTCGGTTTATTGTTGAATTAAATATACTGAAACACAGTTTAATATTTCGACAATTTATTATTTATTGTTTTCTTCAGAAAAATGTGTAAATAATTAATTAGAGATAAAACGACAGTAAAAGAACATTTTCTTGTTTTTTTTGTTTTCCTCTTTTATCTCGAAAACAAGGCAGAACACAACAGACATGCAACTATAATATTGGTAACTAACACGCAACATGTTAAAATTGTTAAAATATTTTGTTTAATTTTGAATTACTAATTTCTCATTTGACTATATTGCTTCGTACTGTAAACGTGTACAAGTACACATTTACAATGTATGTAATTTAGTAAAAAAGCAGCTACCTACGTATACCATTACTAATTCTGCGAGGAAAATAATACCGATTACTGATATAATAAAGCTAATACGATGGATGCAGGCACCGAACGTCAAACTCGTATTTATTTAAAATGAATATGTCTATGAATCAAGGTATCAAAGTAATCAGAGTAATCAAAGTAATTAAAGAAATCAAAATAATCAAATTAATCAAAACTTCAAAGTAATGAATACATTCAACGATTACTCAAGGTTTGAGTAACGAATAGTAACGATTACTTGAAAGTACTGAAAACCGACATCCGTTATTTATTTAATCCGTTGACGTACCTAACCTTATAGGTGGGAGGCGGTTTGGGGAGTTTAGTTGTCGCTAAGATTTTTCTTCCAAAATCCTTTCGATCTTTTTCTAATAATAATAAAGTGATTTATTGCAGTGCACTTATGAAAGCAGACACACATTATACACCCTTCAGTCTTTTAACGAACACTGAATAACAATATAAAAAGCAAAATTCGCAGGTCATGAATGCATGGTCGGCAAAAACACCATATGGGAAACATAGTTATGCATTTGTACTATCGTTAGGGTCCCTTAACATGAGCGGACGTGTTATGCAGTGCTGGGAAGCAAATGATTGTTTGTTTCTTCGGCTTTGCTGCACATGTGGCAGCTGTATCATTAGAGAATTGAAGAATCCTGAACGCTGATTGTCTATTACAATTCGTTGGAAGGCATCGATGAAATAAGAAAAAAGAAGCGAAATTAGCAAATTATATTTCATAATTTTAGCGTTAGTTCTCACTCAGCACATCAAAGCGTTTAATTTTTAGCTAGTCAAGCCCATATTCACCCGACTTATAAACTTATGAATTCTATTTGTTTCCAAACATAAAAAAAAATGCGTGGTAAGCGATTTTAATTAATATAATAGCCATAGGAAAGAAAGAAAATAGTCTTGAAGATAGGTTTTGTACGTTCAAAGTATTGACAAATTTAATATGAGAGTATTTATATGGGTTACATTTAAATACATAGAATTCAATTAAAATATAACAAAAAAGATTTTAGAAATGAAAAATATTTGCTTGAAGCTATAGAAACACAAACAGTACATTAATTGTGTAGGAAAATAAAAATCAAGGTGAAATATTTATTGCTTTGTGATCTAATAACTAATAACGAAATCTAAAATTTAATTTTCAATCTTCATTTAGTAATTGATGGCGTAAATCATGTTCCTACTTCTAGTTACTGTTTTGAATTTTTTCTCGTTTGTTACAAAGCATTCTTCAACAAAAATAATTATAAATTTACGTGACATAGACAATACTAGTGATGATTCATTACCTAGATTTCATTCGCGGTTGTAGATATTCGCAAAGTCATCTTACTTATTAATTTATCGATGTTATCTTGTATTTACTTGTATTTTAGAAGCGTGCTCTTTACACAAGAAGGAGGTCGTACCACTAATGCCCAATTAGCGTCTATTTTACTTAGCTTGGTCGTAGTTCCCGAACAAAATAATGTACATTACCTTATCGGCATGTATTTTAGTAATCGAAAACTTTTGAGTAGGATGGAGGGTTAATGCTTTGTATAACGTGTTTCGAAAAGAACTTCATCTCACCAGTACCTGCAAATTATTATAAGCCACTTGCCTCTTATTTATTACTAACTATTTATCTAATGTCATTTTGACATTTGTCATTTTGTGATTAGCAATATAATTTTTCCCACTCCCCTTATAGTAAGCTTACCATTAATACATTGTTTCTATAGACGTAAGTTGGTTTTACTGAAATGACTGTGATTGTTATGACAACGGGGCGTAAGTAATTTACTTACGTCCTTTAGGGAAAAAAAGTGCATCAAAACACGTGTTCTATTAATTTATATTTATGGTAATATTACAGTTTGTACAATTAGTAACATTATTAACAAAATTGGGATATTTATTTAAATTTCTTGATAATTCAATGTTATTATCACCTACTTTATCAGCACTTAATTCCGTGGTTTCATTTGACACTATCATCGCCGAAGATGCTTCAGTATAATTTGTACCCTGATTATCATATAAAACCTTATTAGCAATCGCTTTTTTGTTAGCAATAGAATCGGCTACGTAGGTTTCCGCAATACTACTAGACTTCCAACCCCCGTGCATCTTTAGTGTGAGAACTTCTACTCCAGTATTCGCTAATAATGTTGTTGACGTTCTTCTGAACGAATGACCTGTATAGAGTTTGGGGTTGTCTAAATTCAGATATTTTGCCATCTTACAAGGTATTTCCGCGATTATATTTTTACCGACAGGTTGATTATAACATCTCCCTCCATGATAACGCATGAAAAAACGTACATTTTTAATTTTGGATCTAATGTTGATATATTTTTTGACAATTTGCAAATAGCAATAGTTATTTCCTTTAGAGGCTTTGTAAATATACGCGGCATTCCATTTTTCGAATCTGGTATTGTAACAATAATTATTTCATTTATTTCTTTCACATCCATCAATTTCATTTCGCATAACTCCTGGCCGCGACATGCTCCAGCAATTCCCATTAACATCACTACCTGAAATGTTCAATTTAGAAGAGATTACAATTAAAAGTTTAGCATACCTTCATAAGTAAGTACATATTATCCGGAGCGCTTTCAAGAAATAAATTTATCTCTTCCCTTGTGAACACACATGACTTTTTAGGCCTGTATCCATGATTTTTTCTTTTCAAAAACGCACGTAATTTGGGATACTTTGATAAGTCAATATTTTCATTTATAAATAATGTACTCTTGAGCATCGAGTATTCACACCACAAACTGGATGGAGCCTTGAATTTTTCAGATTTCTGCAGAAAATACGCTAACAGCAGGGACTCCGAAGCGATGGTGGTATCCTTAACTTGACACCATTTCTTGAACAATTTGTATGTTAACTCGTAGCGTTTCATCGACTTCTCCGGAAGCAAATCCAAACAAGCCTCTTTCGTTTCGTCTTCTACATTGGGAACACTCATTTTTAAACCACAATTAACACAACTGAATTGTCAAATTTCGTTTTATTTGTGTTTATAAACAATTGTATGTAGGAACTGCCTAGTAACGTTTCAGATGTGTCTAATTTATTAAATTCCGTGGTTGTTCACCGTTACTGTTTATCATGATTACACTGAATTTTTGAGGATTTTATTGTCTGGAGAGTGGGAAAATTGTTATAAGCAATTCGGGAGGTAATATTTACCAGTCTCGAACTCTATTGCAAGTCCTCGGGCAAGCCCTCGGACGCAAACTAGTCCTCGACTAGTAAATGTTACTTACCTCCCTTATTACTTAAATAACTATTTTCTTATAATTTTCTTTTTTTACTTAACAAATAATACTACTAAAAATGTACACATTGCAAGAAAATATGTGTATAAAGTGCACAATTTCTTAACGGAGATTGGCAATATTCTTACGCGGAATGTAAGTGACAGTTTCACTAGCAGTTTCCTAATAGAGTTGTGAATAATCCCGTTTTACATCATTGTATTAGTCTAGCCGTGGAGAAGTTTCGGGCTGCAAGATTAAATTTAGCCCTTTTAGTAGATTACTTCCCGCATCGAGTTATAAGCAGAGGCGTTTGGCTAGCCAGATCTTACTCCGTTAGACTTTTCCATTTTCGGATTGCCAAAAAATTAAGTATATAAGACAAAAATTAATAACTTAAATGACTTGATGAAAACAATTACAATTATATATAAATGTAAATATGAATATGAATATGAATATGAATATGAATTCGAACCCACGTCCATGGCTTGCCGGACCATTGCTATAACCACTACGCTATTAAGGACTGTAAATTCGAATCAATGTGGAAAGGCCTTAAGTCACATTAACGAAACAGATAGTAGTACGCTCGTAGTCGGCAGCTGTTGCAAATTTATTGCATTTTCGCGAAGTAATGCAAATGCAAATATGCTTCCTACATTTTACGACGCTAATTATTCGAATTTTTTTAATAGAAATATAATGTGAATGTAAACATTGCTGCCTACAATTACGACGCTACTTATTCGAAATCTTTATTTGAAAAAATTTCGGCTTTATAACGGGTGTTCATTCTTTTAGGTAAGTAATGCTTCCTGAGTCAAGTAATCCAGTAATTTTCAAAGTATTCTTAAAATACTTTAAAACTGAATAACAGCTGTTAAATGGTATAGTCCCCTTCATGCTCTAATGTCACCTTTGAACTTGTTCATTTTTGAAAAGAACAAATTCTTCTTCTTCAAGCAGACTTTTAACTTCTGTATCTGAAAACCCAAAATAAAGAGAAAATGTAGGTTCTCTTAAAAACTCATAATACTGAATATTGTTTGCATCTCCTGACAAAACTTCTGCAATGCGGACACAGGCATTTATTAACCCTCTCTTGATACGTTGGTTATTTTTAAACAAATTGGAATATTGATGGTTTTGTTCAGAAGCTCATTCCCTGAGTATGTTTTCACGATAATTCGCATTATAGGAAAATCGTATTCGTCAATAAATACATAGACAAGTTTGTTATGAAACACATTCAAATATTGAAATAACAACTTCAATCCAATGATCACATCACGTCGATTAAGATTTTTATGTTCTTTTCCAATACTTCTCATATCTTTTAATAGGGTCCAGAATCTTCAATTTCGTATCTGACCAAAAATCGACTTCATTTATAAGATATTGATGCTTATCAAATTTCCAGCAAATGAGCTCCTTTAATGATTGAAGGAGTTCTTCTTCAGTTTTAGCACTGACATTTTTAAAGTCTGCGTATGTGGCAGGATTCTGTTGGCAGTACTTATTAAAAAAAAAACCTTTCCTCTTTTCATATTTTTAACCTATTGTGTTCGAAGAGTGTCTTGTTCCCTGTTACAAAGATTTTTATCATATTCATATTTGTCGATTTGCCAAACCGCCTGAGTGTTAACACTACTATTACACTATCATCTGCTTCGAGAAAGGCTTTAATAAATAGCGTTTTATCCACTGAAGCACCAAAGTCTACGACTTCATTAAATTCTTGTGTAGAGAAATCACATATTTTCTTTGGTGATGTGCTCTGTAAAGATAAAAATATATCACGCAATCATGCAAGAACAGGGATGCTACAGCTGCGAGCAATAAATTTTGATCGTCAATGTCATTTTTTACTAAATATAAGTTGCTGGATTGTGAAACGGTCGTAATAGTAATAACGTATAATATAATCCGTCACATGTTAACAAAATTTACCGAGCTTTTTGCAACTCCTAGACGAGATGGTACACTACGCGACATATAAAACCCGTACAACTCTTATGAGCATAAAACCAGTGCTTTTTAGTTGAGTAAACGGAACAAATATATTCATACTGTCACTTATAGACTTCATAGGTTATACATAACAAGTGTTCATTTGAAAAGTCAATCTAGTAGCATGTGATTTACTGAGAACATTTTGAAGTATGTCGTAAATTAAAATTTACTACTTAACCTACGAAGTCGTATATTTTGACAGTTTCACACATACAAATATGATTGACATTATCAAATGTCATTTGGATTTACGTTTACGGAACAACAAACACATACTAATATATTTGCGTCTTATTCTATCAAAATTTCAAAGTAACTTAGATTGACTTTTCAAATGAACACACGTTATTTAATATAAAGCCGAAACTCCAAGAAGCCAAGAGCGCTAATTATTCGATTTTTTTTTAATAGAAAAAAAAATTCGCCCTTAACCAGGATTCGAACCCACGTCCATGGCTTACCGGACCATTGCTTTAACCACTAAGCTATTAAGACCTGTAAATTCGAATCATTGTGGAAAGACCTTAAGTCACATTAACGAAATAGATGATAGTGTGATAGTAGATATGAACGGCTAAGAGATTATCTCTATATTATTAAATAGCTAAGGATGAAAAATAGCAATTACCAACTGAAAGAATATTAATATCTGTTCCCTAGAAGGCATTTCCAATAAAATTGAAGCCAAGGCCTCGTAGCTCAGTGGTTAGAGTGATGGTCTAGCAAACCGTGGACGTGGGTTCAAGTTCCACCTAGGATGAAATTTTCGAAAAAGTAGCGTCGTAATTGTAGACAGCAATGTTTACATCACATTACTATATCATACTAATTTAAAAATATTTAAAATATTTATATGTATATTAAAATGATGTGTAATACACAAAATGTTAAATGAAATGAAGTGAATTGGATGTGTATCAAAATATAATTATTATTGGTAAGTAAGTAGTGCAACATATATTAAGTGCAGCTTCCCCTTTGAAACAAAACCAACGTTAAATTATGTAAATTAGGTAGGTATCTTAATAGAGTGGAGGTTCCAAATTGATAATTTATTGTGTACGAGATATAAATACATATAAAATTTGTGAGAATAATGTTGAATTTGTATATTTAAATATGCTTGTAAATGCACGAGTTTCCCTCGTTTCCCAATAGGGGTTGTCAGGTCTAATAATTCACAGATGTCACTATGAATAATGGCATATACGTACTTAATTAATAAATATAATTAAAATTATACTTATCTCGCTTAACTTAGTGCACTATTTCTTACTTATTGTATTTTAGAACTGTTGGTTAGGCGCCGGACTAGCTCAGGTTTGAAAACTTATCAATAAATAATTAGAATAAGTGTGAGTCTGATACTTATGTTGATGTGTTTATGTTACTAGTGAATCAAAATAATGCAACAAATGCTTAGATATTTAATTCTATAAAAGAAACAAGAGAGATTTGGAAGTGACATAAATGGTTTAATAAAACGTTGAGTCAGGTAAGTGTTTACAATAATATCACAAATTAATTAAACTCTGAATGGTCACGTGTTTGTTTTATGAGTTTCAAAAATTGGTTGTCACTTGATCTGGAAATTGGTACATATAAACAAAATTAGGAAATTGTCTTAATAAATAACTCAAGGGAACTGTATTTTTCCTTTTTTAACTTATACTAGATAATTATCAATATGATCAAATAAAAAAAAATCTCTAGACGATTGTGGTTGAATAAATTTGTAAAATAATTTAGGTGTAGTATTAATAGATCAAAAAATATACAAAAAAGGGATATTTATCAATACGTTTTTGCCGTATTACGCAGTTGTTATATAATGAAACAGATATGCAAAATACATATCCGTCACTGTAAACATGGACAAACACCTAGTATTTTTAGCATTTACTTCTGTTCAATACATATGTTTCCGCCATCTAGGCCTCATCGGTTGAACTAGTGAAGCAATGTGTATACAAATTAATACAGATCTGTTAAACAACAGATCTGTATCTACATTTACGCTAAAATCGTCTCCAAGCTATAACCAGTTTCGTTCTATCAGGCGACACCAATTTAATCAGTGACATCTGACGGAAGAAAGCGACTAGGTCAGAAAAGGCGATCTTCCGCTCGGATAGCAATGCTATTACGAAAAAAAGCGAAAAAATACGTATAATTGGTGCTGTCCATTAACACGCGCCAGATGGCGGTAAATATACAAAAAAGGGATATTTATCAATACGTTTTTGCCGTATTACGCAGTTGTTATATAATGAAACAGATATGCAAAATACATATCCGTAATAGCATTGCTATTCGAGCGGAAGATCGCCTTCTCTGGCCTAGTCGCTTTCTTCCGTCAGATGTCACTGATTAAATTGGTGTCGCCTGATAGAACGAAACTGGTTATAGCTTGGAGACGATTTTAGCGTAAATGTAGATACAGATACAGATCCGTTGTTTAACAGATCTGTATTAATTTGTATACACATTGCTTCACTAGTTCAACCGATGAGGCCTAGATGGCGGAAACATATGTATTGAACAGAAGTAAATGCTAAAAATACGAGGTGTTTGTCCATGTTTACAGTGACGGATATGTATTTTGCATATCTGTTTCATTATATAGATCAAAAAATACTAAAATAGTGGATTGTTGGGACCTGGATGTGTCGTATATGTGGTATCAGGAGATTTTCAATACGTTTGGGCAGCTGGGAAGGATAATTTGCAGGTAGACGTCTCTCGCAAAAGGAAAATTCGCTTTCTAACCTCCAAAGCAGGAATTGGACGCAAAATTATATTTTATCGATGCCTTTGATACTGGTGGATCGATTAATGGGACTTTAGGTATGTTTTTTATAAGTTCTCATTACAATTTCTAATATTTGTTGGAGCTTAATGAAATAGACACGTACGATTCTTAGAATTTTCTACAAAATGTAAAGCTAACTATCCATTGTTTCTTTTCATCGCTTCTGATTCGTATATTAATATTTGCAATTTTTAATCTATTCTTAAACGTTCGAAATGAGTTTATTTTAATATCCTAATCGTTTGGATATTTTTTATAATTTATAAATTTAATTTTAACATCCGTTAGCCTAACATTAAAATATACAAGTTTACGCTATGCGTCTGAAACCAAATTAGCATTTTCCCGCCTTGGACAAATTTGAACATGTACAGGTACTTCATAAATAAACTAAATATAATATATGCAATCAACCAAGTTAAAAATCATCGGAGTTACAAAAGTATTAATGAAAATGAATACAGGAAATGAAAAGTAGAATTGTATCTGATATATGACGTAAATTCGAGCAATAAATATGCGAAATTAACTTCGTTGATTTTTGACATTGAAGTGTTAATTTCTTATCCGTTTATTAAATATAACAATTGATAAATTATTGGAGTTTTTCGGCTTTTATATATAATATTTACAAATATCAAATTAGTATGTATGGAATTGCAAAGTAAGTGGGGATGTAAACATTGTTGTCTACAAATTACAAAGCAAATCATACGAAATTTTTTGAATTGAAAAATATTGTCTATGTTGGGACTTGAACCCAAGTCTACAGTCTGCCGGACTGTCGCTTTTACCACTCAGCCACAATAGACCTTGGTTCAAGCTACTACGTGTCCGTAAATGTTTGAAGCTGACGTCTGTCAAAATGTATGCGTTTTTCGTCCTTAAAGTTCACCTTCCTGAGAATTTCAGTTGGTTTATTCCTATATGGTCATAGTCGCACGTGTGTATTTTTCGTTGGGTTTTATTATAGTTTTTCTGTTCAATTTTCATCTCCGTATTAGTTTTTTCTTGTATTGACAATCAGTTATTGGTTTTCATAACTACTAAAATAAGTTTGTAAAATTTGCGTAAGTAACATTCGATATTAAATTCCAGCGAGGTTATGTTTAAATATGTGTTTCAGATTTTATTAACGATATTGCTATGGTCTTTACGGCGGAGCAAAACGCTTTCATTTTAATGGCCCATTTTCGGAGTGCCACACACAATCCTGATGGAAGCTGGACTTATTCTGTAGAATCATGCATAGCGCAGTTTAATGAAGCGTTTCCTGATGCAAATATTCCGTATGATGTCTTTGTTCAACATAAGCGAAGAGTTTTGGATCGCTTTGAAACAAAGCATTGTATTTGTACGGGAAAATTAAAAAAAAAAGCTTTAAAGAAGAGCCTCCATATGCATCCATATAAGGTTTCCGTAGTCCATCGATTATATCCCATTGACTTTGTATCAAGAATAACTTATTGTAATTGGTTTAATGAAAACATAAACAATAATGAAGTATTAGACCTAACCTTTTTTACGGATGAAGCTTGGTTTCACTTATCCGGTTATGTAAATTCTCAAAATTATAGAACATGGGCAACAGAAAACCCACATACCTTTATTGAAAATGAACTACACCCTATAAAAGTTGGCATTTGGGTAGCAATCACGTCTTAGAATAATAGGACCGATATTTTTCCATGATACGATTAATGCTGAACGTTATAGAGATATATTACAACAATTTGTGGACCAACTCCATGATGACGAGTTGGAAAGTGGATTTTTTCAGCAAGATAATGCTCCAGCCCATACTGCGCAAGCGACATTGACCTTTTGAAGAATTCTATGACGATCGTCTTATTAGCCAAAGTAGATGGCCACCAAGGTCACCAGACTTGACCCCTCCAGATTATTTTCTGTTCGGAAAGATTAAAGATAATATTTATAAAAATAGGTTACATAATTTAGATGAATTAATGCAAGCAATTGAAAACGAGATTCAAGTGATATAAAGTGTATAGTAATTTCTGTATCTCCTCTGAGTTGAACTAATTCAGCAGCAATGGTCTGGTGCGAAGCATCTGTTCTCACAATAAAAGGCAAAGAAAAATATGGATGATACAATTTCAAGTTCTCAACAAAGTTCTCTTTAAGTTCTATAAAACATTTTTCACACTTTGAAGTCCAATTCCATTTTGTATTTTTCTTTAGTAATTGTAATAGTGGTAATGTTTTCTCACTATAGTTAGTAATAAATTTTCGATTGTAATTCAAAACTCCCAAGAATCCTCGTAAGGTCCTTAAGTTCTTCGGGCGAGTGAAGTTTTTAATTTCATCCAGTCGAGTAGGGTCTAGGAAGATGTTGTCTTTATTTATGATATAGCCTAAATAATCGATTTCTGTTTTGGAAAATTGACATTTGCTTAAATTTAATTTTAAACTTTCAGTACGTAAAGTGGTACAACAACAACTTCAAAATGTTTTCGAAAATATGAAACGAAGAGTTAATTTATGTCTGCAGCAGCAAGGTCAACATTTCCAACATTTTTTGTAATTGCAAAAATTACTAATAAAGAATGTTTGTATTTTTGTCATTGTAATGAATTTATAGTTATGATTTTACAATTATTTTTTTAAATACATAATCTTAATTAGCAAAAAATTTTCCAAAAGTAAGCATATTGTACTTGATTTTAAGAAACAATTTTAATCATTATGCTGAAAGTAAGTACCGCGTGGAACGCTAATGTTAATTAGCGATTAATTAGCGATCGCAATCAAATGTAGTGTTACAAACTTAACCAAAGTTTGACAGTAGCTGTCAGCTTCAATCATTTAGGGACACCCGTTATTTAGAAATGCATTATAAAGTAACAGTGTTAATGATTCAGATGTCAGTTATTGAATGTAGATGTCAAGTTGAAAGCAGAAGTCAGTTTTGAAAGCTGATGTCAGTTTTGATAGCAGATGTCAGTTAGTGAAAGAAATTATCTAAACACTCATATAGCTATGGAGTAATAATTAGCAATTTCAAACATTCAAATCTGACATCTGCTCTCAAAATACTGACATCAGCTTTCATAACTGACTTCTGCTTTCAACTTGACATCTACATTCAATAACAGACATCTGATTCATTTACACTGTTATAGCAATCGCCAATTAAGTTGGCGCGAGGAGGGGGTGCGCAGAAGCCGTTTTTAAAAACGTCCACCCCCACTGCTCAAGTAATTGTCAGAATACATTTGTCATTGACGCTTGACGGAACATAATGTCTTTGCTAGGGGATCATAAACTGATATACGCTCAGAGGTTAGAATTATCTGACATTTGATGTAAAACCAAATATAAATCTCCCCACTACTTCTAATCCTGGGCGAACTTAAACCTCCACGCGCCAACTTAATTGGCGTTTGCTATACTTTATAATGCTTGTAAATAGCTTGAACCAAGGTCTATTGTGGCTGAGTGGTAAAAGCGACAGTCCGGCAAACTATAGACTTGGGTTCAAGTCCCAACATAGACAATATTTTTCAATTAAAAAAATTTCGTATGATTTGCTTTGTAATTTGTAGACAGCAATGTTTACATCCCCACTTACTTTGCAATTACACCATACTAATTTGATATTTGTAAATATTACTTATAAAAGCCGAAAAACTCCCAATAATTTATCAATTGTTATATATATATATATATATATATATATATATATATATAATCCCTTTAATCGCCTACTGATTAGATTTACCATATATATATATAAGTGTTTTAGATAATTTCTTAGCCGTTTATTAAATATAACATTTGATAAATTATTGGAGTTTTTCGGCTTTTATATGAAATATTTACAAATATCAAATTGGAGTGTATGTAATTGCAGAGTAAGTGGGGATGTAAACATTGCTGTCTACAAATTACAAAGCAAATCATCATCGTATGATTTGCAACATCTTTTATAATTATGGTCATTATTGTTGGTAATTTATACAACTACAATTTATGATATTTATTATAAGGTTGTAATCTAAGGACTCTATAAACAATTTATTTGTTTCAAATTTATTTTAAGCCATTTCTTACAATAATTTGTTGAATGTTAATATATTAAACTAGTAGGATAACTAGATACTATTGTCACTAGAAGATGAATAAAACCTTTACTTGTAAAGTTATTTCCTCTTAATTCTGCATTGTCTTTTTACATGTTACTACAGATTAGATGAGCTTTATTACACAAGAATGAACAGCATATTAATTGGATTATGTAATTTTTTCCAGTTATCGCATGAAGAGGTGCTATTGTTCAGCAAGAATTCTCTAAAATATCAAAATACTTAATTTGAAATTTGCAAATTAATTACTGTTACCTTCTAAAATCATTACTTGACTAGTTTATATTAATTAATATGGCATATTAAAGTAATATATTTCGACATAAACTGGTATTTGCGTGTATGATAACATTGATAACCTATAAAATTGTATTAAGTAAATGTATCAATCTATATCAGACATGACTTCATATTTTCAAGGACTACTTTGACTTCGAATGTTTCTGAACACCCGTTATTTCATTTGTGATAGTTTTCTGTAATTCTTCTAAAGTATGAACACGATTTTGAAAAACTTTAGTTTTTAGATATCCAAATGGATAGAAATCAAATGGTGTCAAGTCAGGTGAACGTGACAGTCAACGATGCTTACTAATCAGTCTATTATCAAAATATTTTCTTGTCTTGTCGTCTTGTTGGAAACAGTCCCTTTGCAATTCATCGTTATGTAATTGGTCTAGAAAAACTGCAATATATCAATGCGAATCGTTTTCTAGTGATGATTTATCTTAATCAACGTTTAGGACATAAATTGCAACTTATTTTTGTCCAATCCTAATGCTGTCAGTAAAGGAAATAAAGGAAAATATTAATATCTTAATGATGGAAATATTTAGAACAAGAATAATGTTTACATAAAAGGAGACAGGAAGAACTAATAATGGGTACAAGGAAATATTGAATGGCAGATATGTTTGTAATAAGAATATGCAAAAGGAAGTAGATAAAATATAAGATAAAATATTAAGGAATGTAATTGCACGGAGGTAAGGTTTTATTTAAATTGCGTAAAATATAATAGAATTAAAAAAAAAATTCAAAAATAACTTTTTTTTTAATGAAGTGAATTGTGTTCAATATTTGCTTACTCGGCGAATGACGGAACAAGTATTGCATGATCTACTGGATACATAATTTTTGTTTGCAGACAAATTTTATTATTTTTTATTAATATGTCAAATTATATTTCAAACATAAAATATACTAAATGTTATCCCAAATATTGGTTGATTAGTAAATACTGTTAATGTTCTAATTCAAGAATACGAGAAGAATAAAAGAAATGAAATGATTACGAAAGAGGAGAAGTTGCCTTCGAACGTATTTTTTGTTAAGAAAATTTGTAAAAGTAAATATTAACATAAAAGAAATTGTATGTCACGTTTATAAGAATCCACCTTTGCAAGGATTATGACATAATATGTCTTATATAGAGATATACGAGGGTATATCAGATATAAACGAGACTGATTTTTTAATGACTCGTACAAAAGTTTTTTGAATCGGCGAAGTAGGTGGCTATGTAGACAAAGCACTTAGGGTGGGGAGAGCAACGTCTGAAATTCCGTCGAGACCGTTCAGTAGTGCAGTGACCATGAGTGAGCAAGCAGTGCACGTTTCCGTGGAGCAGCGGATAATTATTAAGTTTATGACCAATGAGGGGGTGAATCCAACAGACATTTTACGCAGATTGCACGCACAGTTCGGGGAGAACACCCTTTCACGACCTCGCGTGTTTGCATGGCATAAACAATTTTCTGGAGGCCGGGAGAAAGTTGAAAACCAGAGCCACGTTCGACGCCCACGGACGAGCGTTACCGACGCCAACATTGAAGCAGTTCGGAATCTTCTGGAGGACGACAGACGCTTAAACATCGGAAGTATCGCTGCGACACTTAACATTGGTTATGGCAGTACCCAAAAAATATTGAGGGAGGTCTTGGGATTTCATAAAGTGTCCGCTAGATGGGTTCCGCGTCTGCTGTCGCCCGAACACAAACAACATCGACTTGAGATTTCTCAGCGTCTCTTTAATCGATTTCAGCGAGAGGGTGATTTGTTTTTAAATCGAATAGTAGCTTGTGACAAAACTTGGGTGCACCATTATACTCCCGAGAGTAAACAGCCAAGTATGGAGTGGAGAAGGAGTGGTGAGAGGGCGCCGATAAAGGCGAAGACGCGGTTGTCTGCCGGGAAGATCATGGCAACTGTGTTTTTTGATCGACAAGGTGCATTTCACGTCGATTTTCTTCATGATCGCCGCACAATTAATGCCAAATATTATTGCGACGTTTTGGATGCCGCAAAATTGTCTTTACGACGAAAAAGAAAGACGCAATCCGTTAAAAATGTCATTCTCCTTCACGACAACGCCAGACCACATTCGGCAAACATTACGAGGCAAAAAGTGGAACAATTCGGCTGGGAAATCTTGGAACATCCTGCTTACAGTCCAGACTTGTCACCCTGTGACTACCATTTGTTTGGACCTCTAAACGAAGTTCTTGGAGGCCAGCGTTTCGACAGCGACCAAGCGGTAGAGACATTTGTGCTCCAGTGGCTGTGTGACCGGCCTAAAAGTTTTTACGATAACGGGATTAAAAAGCTTCCAATCCGTTGGGAAAAATGTATTGCGCGGGCGGGAGATTATGTAGAAAAATAGTACATTTGTATTAACCTTGTTCAATAAAGCATTAATAGTTTAAAAAAATCAGTCTCGTTTATATCTGATATACCTCGTATTTGATTAGGAACTTACTCTCTGTGTAAACTTCTCTCATGTTTCTACCGTTATGTGGTTTTAATTTGTTTCTCATAGTTGCCTTCGATAGTGTTTTTGGTTCTTAATTTGACAGTGGTATGCCCCTTTAAATTCGGTTGTTTACTTTAACGTTCTAATACCCTTAAAGTAACTGTTTAGCAGATAATAGAATGTATATTTACTTTAAAAAAATTATTTGTTAACATGTTTAATACCCAATAGTATATCGGTAAAGGTCCACCGGATGGGCCACATATTTTCACTACAATATTTGCGTAAATTTTCACATTTTAAAGACATTGTAAAATAATATTAACCTTTTTGTATTTCTGTATTTATGTACGAGGGTGGTTTGACAATTAACTTGGTTCACACACTAATAGAGGGCGCAAATGTAATCTGTATATGTAGTCATAAAGTGTCATTCCTATGAGTTAATATTCTCTGGTCTTAAGTAATTCGGACAGTAACTCGTTGTTTGACAGTTACTTAAACAGAAGTGTTTCGAGCAATAGCGAAAAATGGATAAAGTTGGAATTCGTGGTGTGATTCAATTCTTTTATCTGGAAGGGAAAACAGCGAAGGAGATTCATGAGAGAATTTCACCTACATTGGGTGACTCAAGTCCTTCTTATGAGTGTGTTCAACTTTGGGTAAATGAGTTTAGGCGTGGCAGAACAAGCATTAAAGATGCACCACGTCCTGGAGCCCCGAAATCAGCTGTGACACCCGAAATCATCGATAAAGTCCATGATTTGATTTTAGCGATAGACAAGTGAAAGTGCGCGAGTTAGCGGAAGCCACAGGCATCTCAACTGAGCGAGTTCACTTCGTTTTGCATAAAGAATTGCACATGCAAAAACTGTGCGCAAGATGGGTGCCGCGTTTACTCACTCAAGAGCAAAAGCGACAATTTGCAAGTATTTCAGAAGAATGTAGTTGAGTTTTTTCGCCATTTTGTGACAATGGACGAAACTTGGATACACCACTATATCCCGGAAACTAAACAGCAGTCGAAATAATGGATTGCCCGTGGCAAATTGGCTCCGAAAAAGTGAAATGCGTTCCATCCGCTGGAAAGGTCATAGCGTCAGTTTTCTTGGGACGCAAAGGGAATTCCCCTAATTGACTGCCTTGAAAAGGGAGAACCATTACCGGAGAATACTATGCATCACTTTTGGACCGATTAAAGGCGGCAATAACAGAGAAACGCCCGGGAATAGCCAAGAAAAAGGTGTTGTTTTACCGTGACAGTGCCCCCGTGCATTCAAGTCGTGTCGCTCAGCAAAAATTGGCCGAGCTACGATTTCAACTGCTTCCGCATCCTGCGTATTCTCCAGATCTAGCTCCTTCGGACTACCATCTATTCCCGAAACTAAAAACTTTTCTGGCAGGACGAAAGTTTGAGTCTAATGAAGATGTCATAAAGAAAGTAAACCAGCATTTTGAAAGCATCGAAGCAAATCATTTCCGTGAAGGAATCGCGAAGCTGGAGAAACGTTGGGGCAAGTGCGTTGAACTTCCAGGGGACTATGTCGAAAAGTACGTTGCAAACTCAAATTGTTTTCTTTCATAGCAAACCAAGTTAATTGTCAAACCACCCTCGTATATTATGTTAATGATGTTAATTTGTAGTGTGCTTCAGCGAACACTTGCCGAATGTTGTTCAATTCCTCAATATCCTGGGGCACTGGGTTCTGTTTTGTTTGAGGATTCCCCACAAAAGGCATCAGGAGGTGTAAGATCTGGTGGGTTTGAGGGAAACAGATAATCAGTTCCACTGGAGATGAGACGTCCAGGAAAATACTGTTGCAGAAGGAGCAAAGTTTCCCTAGTAGCACCGTCTTGCTGAAACAACTGAGATCCAATTCATAAATTACTCGTTCGGCAAAACCGCCTTAGCCCTCGTAAAAAGTAGTCACAATTGTTTCCCTATATATCTGCTAGTTAACTGTTACACGCCTACCATGTTCATCTTCCACAAAGCATGGGCCAATTATTCCATGCCCGGAAACAGCATACCACACGGTTACTTTTTGGGGTTAATGAGATCTTTCAACAAATTTCTGCGACTTCTCAAAACCTAGCTACCGGGCTGTTTGCTTGTTGATAAATACTGACAACAATACATGTGATTCATCACTGAACCAAATGTTTGAAATAAAGTTTTCGTATTTAATAGCTAACGTTCTGGCCCAAAATTCTACTCTCTCTCTTTTGTCAACCTGACGCAACCTGTTAACAACTTGTATACGGTAGTAATAGACCCCTAATTCCTTTGCAGCGTGTTGTACAGATGATCTACCCAAATTAAGCTCTTTCGCTATTCGGTGCTGGCTTCTTGTAGGAGACCCATATTCTCGTTGTGTCTGCAACTTTTCCTTCTACCTGGACGATCTTTCCGTTGAGATAACACAGCACCCGTGGTTCTAAATTTTCATATCAGCAATAATATAGAGCGCTTTGTTGGTGGGCGTTTGTTGAAACGTTCCCCGAAGCGAGCAGATACAAATTGCAAACTGGGTCCACCATTTCGCCCTATTCCGTATGACTTGGAATAACATTCTACAATAAACGCTTTTTCTATTTCACTAAATGTCATGGGTATTGAATTTTATATTCGTTTTGCACAGCACTGGAGATCATTTAATTTCGGTATACTTTATTCTTTGTCATATTGTATTAAGTAATTTTATTTATATTTTGAAATAACGCATGGAACATAAGTTTGAGTTTTTTTCTCAAACTTATGTTCCATGCGTTATTTCAAAATATAAATAAAATTACTTAATACAATATGACAAAGAATAAAGTATACCGAAATTAAATGGTAAAATCAAAGGTAAAAACCGATTAGTAGTAAAAGTTTTATTAAAACAAACATTGGGAAATTATTATACACTATAGCGTCATACAAAAACTAAATTCACAAAACTGATAAGGGCCCATGGTCCTTAACGGCGCGCAATTTTAGTAGAATTCTCCCCACCATTCTCTGGACGACGTTTATATTCACTTCTCGGACCTTCTGGAATATTCTGGCCCGTAACTGTGCTTCATTTTGGGCTTCCCAACTCTTGTCATAAACTTTCCTGCTCAGTAGTGCCCAAAATCCCTCAATGGGGCGCGCTTGCAGTACGTTGGGGGATTGTCTTTCTTAAGTACATAATTCACGTCATGTTCAGTTAACCAGTTCTGAGTGATTCTAGCATAATGGCATGAAGCCAGATCGGGCGAGAATTACGTCATAATTTGGATGATGAGCATTCATGAAATTGATCAATTTAGAGAGATATTTGCGAATATAGACCTTTGCATCCACAGCTTCACCTGTAACTCTCCCAACGTAAGGTCTTGAAATTCCTGCTTGAGAAATAGCGCACCAGACCATAATCTTGTCGGCAAATTTTGCTTTCGGTTTGAATTTTACGTTGTCAGGACAATTTGCAATATTGAACGTGTAAAAACCATCGTTACCCTTTATTTCCGAATTGGATAATGTGAAATATTTCTCATTGTCTAAACCAATAACTCTGTTGCCAATAAAATGTTGACGCCTTAATGTTCGGCAGCATCTGGGGATTCTCTCTAGCTGGGTTGCGGTGTATTTGGAACACTTCCTCCTTTTTCGATATTCTAATCCATTTTTAGTCAAAATTCTGCCAACAGTCCTATGCGCAATTCCAAATCTATGGCTTAAAGTGCGCGTTGATGTCCCAACTCTGTCTTGAGCAGATTGAATGAGTCTGTTTACATCATGTGGGGCCAAAACTGGAGGTCGTTCATTTTTCGGTAAATTCATGCATGGCATATCTTCTTCACATTCCTTAATTGTGCGGTCAATGGTTGACAGTTCAATATTTTGGTCTCGAAAAATGTTAACAATCTCGCGTTTAGGTACTCGTCTAACTAAATTATATATAGACTTTCGTATTTCAAACTTGTATGGCATCTTTCAAAACTATTTTTGACAAATCTAACATGTCACCATAGTAACTACCAAACGAGCATATTTTCTAGCAGAGTGGTAACTAGTTTGGGCTATTTTTGGTAATAACATTCCTCGTCAAAACTTATTCTCAAAACTTATGTTCCATATGTTACAATTGAAACAGACATGTAATATACATATCTGTAACTCTACACATGGAAAATACACCTCGTATTTTCAACATTTACTTCTGCTTAAGACACGTTCGATATATTCTCGTCAAACTCTCCATGTTTTTTGTTTGGGTTCTCTAACCTGTTTCCTGGCTTTGTTTCTTATCTTTATATATTCTTGTCTGTGCTGCTCTGCCTTTGACTTTACGTGTTTCTTTCAAACAATCTTTTTACTCTTTATCATCCTTTTGACTTCTACGTCCAACCACCATGTTTGTTTTTGACTCTCATTAATTCTCTTTTTCACCCCAATGAAAGTCATTAACGTAAGTTTTAAACATTTTAATTCTATACAAAAAGGTTTTAAGTATATCTATACGTTAATGCACGTATAACGCTTTTGTTACAATTGAAACAGACATGTAATATACATATCTGTAACTGTACACATGGACAATACACCTCGTATTTTCAGCATTTACTTCTGCTTAAGACACGTGTTTCTGCCATTACTATTAGGCGTCATCAGTTAAGCTAGTGAAGCAATGTAATACAAATGATACAAATCTTTATGAATAGATTTGTATCTGTATATAACATTAAGCCTTTTATATGAGACTTGAATTTTGTTGTGGTCGGAGTTGCCTCCATTTCCACTCCATTGTTTCGTATTTCCCAGGGTTGTGACGTGTTTGTGTCTGATTAATAATTAATCGTGTGTTGTGTGTTTTTGTGCGGTCCTGTGTTGCGTATGTGTAGCCTGTGTGTTTGTCGCTTTTTGCGTTTAAGTCACTGGTCATCGGTTTTTTGCGTTTCAGTCATGTGTGTGTTTAATGTTTGTTGTTGTAGAGTGTGATTATTTTCTGTGTTTACGTTACGAAGTATTGTATCTGTTCTGTTGTTGCGTTTGTGGAGTGTAATCTTATTAGCATATTGCCTAAGGCAAGTGCTAGTTCGTCAGTTGTGTTAGGTGTTGTGTTTCTTTGTTTTTGTGTCCATGGGTTCGTTGTTGGTGGTGGTGCTGGTATGTATTCGGGTTTGGGTGTGGTTTTGTTTACAGGGTTGTTTGGATTGTTAGGACAGTTAAGGAAAGTGGATAAGTGAGGACCACCGCAGTTTGCACACTTTGGTGGGGTTGTTTTGGGTCTTGTACGTAGGTGTGTTGAGTGTTCGTCTCCGCATTTCATGCATTTGTAGTGTATGTTACAGTTTTTTTGGTGGTGTCCAAATGTCTGACATTTGTGGCATTGTATTATGTCTGTCCCTTTGTTTAGTGGTTCAATTTTAATTGTGAGTCCGCAGCAGTCGTGTATGTTGTAAATTGATTTGTATTGTCTCGTCAGTTCTATTAGTACAAGTGGTGCTGGTATTCCGTGTTTGCCGTTCATGCTTTTTATTTTTATTGTCGGGTAGCCTTGGTCAGTCAAGTCGTCGGTGATGTCAGTGTCTGTGATAAAGGCAGGAATGCCATGCATAACTACCTTTAGTGTCTTTTCGCTTCTCAGTTGAAAAGTGTAAAATTGTATTTGTTCATTGTCGAGTATGTGTTTAAGTTTTCGGTAGTCTTCGTCAGTTGTCGGTTCGATGTGTATGCCTGGTTTCACGAGTTTGTTTTGTACTGTGTTAATGCTGTGTGTTTTGAGTATGTGTCGTATATGTGCCCATTTGTCTTTTTCAGTTATAATAATTGGTGCGATTTTGTGTGGTTTTCGTGTTTCAGTTTTGTGTTATGTGTGATGTTTGTTTTGTCTCTTACCCTGGGTGTGCTATCTGATGTTGAAGGCTGTGGAGTGAATTCGGAAGTTTCTTCTTCCATTTTTTCCTCGGTTTTGGTTTCGAGGGCGTCGTAGGAATTTTTTGTTTTGATTGGTGGCGTTGTGTGGTCGGTTTTCTGTCTTTTTGTTGTTTTTTTCGGGTGTCTGAATGCGTCGTTTTCGATTTTCGGTTCCGGCTGGCTCTTCTTCGATTTTACGGGAGGCTTTTCTTTTTCTTGTTTTTCTGTGGGGTTGCTTGTTAACTTAATTTGAATCTTCGGTTCTTCTGGGTTAACCATTAATATATCCCCTGATTTTTGTAATAGTTTCTGGATATCTTCTTCTTCGTTGAGTATGTCGATTAGATTTTTAAAATCTTCAAGTATCTTGGGTGAACATTTGTCCACGTATTCGGGTTTTATCATCACGTTGGTTATTGTTCTCGTTTGTCCGGCCATTGCTTCCGGCGTCGCTTGACGATGTATCGTCGTCTGTGCTCTCAACTACGATGCTGCTATAACAGAGATCGCAGTGAGGGTGCTGATGTCGACAGACGAATGTGTGTAACATTAAGCCGAAATCGCCTACAAGATAAAGCAAATTTCATCCTGTAAGGTGGTACTTATTTAATAAGTGACATCTGACGGACGAAAGAGACTTTGCCGAAAAAGGCGACCTTTTCGTTCGACCAGCTATGCTGGTACGAAGAACGAAAAAAAAATACGGGTAGTACATTAACAACGAGCCAGATGGCAGTAAATATACAAAAAGATTTTAAGTATATCTATACGTTTATGCACGTATAACGCTTTTGTTACAATTGAAACAGACATGTAACATACATATCTGTAACTGTACACATGTATATTACATGTCTGTTTCAATTGTAACAAAAGCGTTATACGTGCATAAATGTATAGATATACTTAAAACCTTTTTGTATATTTACTGCCATCTGGCTCGTTGTTAATGGACTACCCGTATTTTTTTTCGTTCTTCGTACCAACATAGCTGGTCGAACGAAAAGGTCGCCTTTTTCGGCAAAGTCTCTTTCGTCCGTCAGATGTCACTTATTAAATAAGTGCCACCTTACAGGATGAAATTTGCTTTATATTGTAGGCGATTTCGGCTTAATGTTATATACAGATACAAATCTATTCATAAAGATTTGTATCATTTGTATTACATTGCTTCACTAGATTAACTGATGACGCCTAATAGTAATGGCAGAAACACGTGTCTTAAGCAGAAGTAAATGCTGAAAATACGAGGTGTATTGTGAAATGGTACAGTTACAGATATGTATATTACATGTCTGTTTCAATTGTAACAAAAGCGTTATACGTGCATAAACGTATAGATATATGTACTTAAAACCTTTTTGTTTATGTTCCATACGTTACTTAAAATAGAAGGATCAATAAAGAATATATGTGCTTAGACTATTTGCAGCAAGTCCGTGGACACATAGTATGGTGATAAATATGCTGTTATTAATATTATTTTGAAGTCAATTATTTAATAGAAATTAATTATTATTTTATCATATTTTTCGTTTTTTATCTTACGTTGTGTTTCATATTAATTTTATTTGATTTTTATGTCATTTTGGCAGCGTTTGTAGTATGTCTTACTTATTATTTGTTAAATATACATATTTTTTTCGACAATTAATAGCATATGTTAGACAGTAAACTATAATATTTACTAATACTGTCTTTGAAATTTCTATAGTCTTTAAATAATATGAACTTAACGCGCAAACTTCCATCTATTAAGCATAAATTCATGTGACAATAACTGTAAAGCAGCAGGTAAAAATACAAAATAAAATTCACTGTAAACACTCTGGTTAGATTGTTTAGACACAATCTCGGTAGATAATCATTCCAGTGGTGACAGTTAGCCCTTGAAAGAAAGCGAGACTAGACCTACGGTATAGAATACGTGAGGGCCATCGTATTGGTACGTAACATAATTTCGATTCTGTAAACTCGACTTGAAGGCATATAAGCTCCGGCGATTCCAAGGGAAGCGTTTACTCTTCGTAAGTGTTGTGCACTGTGTGGATCGGATAGTATAGTGTCGGGATCATTGAAGGACAGCTCGCGCGTGTTTATTCCTTTTGTTAAAAAAGACTCTCTCCGGAACAATTAAGATACTATTTCTGCTTACTTACCTACAAATTAGTTCACGTGCCTTTTTTTAAACTTTATAAGCTAGGATGGAGTTTTTCAGCAGGCGGCATTTATTGTGAGTACTAAGTACTTTATTATGTATTAACGCGTTGTTTTTTTTAATAATTAAGTATGTTATTTGAATATTAAATCACCGAAAAATATGTGGGAGAAAATGTATAATCGAATTTCAAATATTGGTAAAAGATGCGTGCTGTTTCATTAAAATACTTGTTATAAATTAATATTATTATATTAAAATAACTATTAAAAATCAATAATATTTATGCATTTTATGTTGTATTTAAAAATACTTATAGTTATTTCTGTATAGCTTTAACAATTATTAAAAAATATTTAATGTATTATTCACTGCAAGTTTTAAGTTAAAATCGCAAGTTAAATTCTCTTTCAATATTATCCGTACTAAAATTAGTGATGTAACAGAAGTCGTATTGGCTAATACACTCACCTTATACTACATGCAGTATTACGCTCAATATTTATCTTTTAAATTAGCGTTTATTTGAGTTCTGAGATTTGTATAGATGCTCTGGCTTCTTTGAACGCTCACAGTATTTTTTATTATTAAGAAGAATGCTTGTTCTCTTCCATAACGGTCAACTTATAATTGCGAATTTATTTCATTTTCTACTTTACTGACTGTTAACTTACTTTTTGTTTCCATATTTAAATATAGAACTGATTTATACGAGGGCCACTGCTAAAATCGGCGAAAAATTGTGAAATAAAACAAATTACGCTATGTAAATCGCTTTACTGTTTCTCAAAATTCTCCCCATTTAAGATGTATAAACCTTTGCATCCGATAAAACCAATCTTCAAAACACTTTTTCCATTCTGAGCGAGGTATCTCCAAAACCAGTGATTTAAATTTAAAAAAAAAACAGCCTCTACAGGCTATGAAAACTGCTTTCCACGGATTTTATTGTTGATGTTTCGGAATAAGAAGTCATTGGGCGCTAAATCGGGTGAATATGGGTAATGTGAGTCATTAATTCGATGTTTCTGTTGGTCAAGAACTCGACAGTTTGTCGTGCTGTGTGAGCGCTTGCTTTGTCACGATGTACAATGATTCGTCAATTTATGTTGTTTTTTCTGACTTCATCGATAAGTTCCGGCAAACAAATTGACGTATACCAGTCAGCATTAACGTCGATCCTCTAATGCAACAGTTGCAACATGACCCGTTTTTTCGCAGAAATAAGCAATAATTCTATTTGAAACGCTTCGTAACCGCACCACTTTTGTTGGTTTAGGTTCATTTTGGAACACCCATACAATCGATTGCTGTTTAGTTTGAGGCTCATATGAATATATCCAGGATTCGCCACCTGTTACAATGTTATATACAGAATTTGAACGACCACAATCAACTTTTTTTTAACATTTGCACCACTTGAGACGTGCCTGTTTTTGCTCGTCTTTTAAATTTTGACGGATCCAACGACTGGAAAGCTTCCTGACATGTAAATGATCATGCAAAATCGTATGTATTTATATGGCCGCAATACCTAAGGACGCCTCTATCTCACTGTATGTCTCATGTCGATCTGATAAAATCATTTCACGCACAGCATCGATATTTTTCGCAACAAGGGTGCATGGACGCCCGTCACGAACGTTGGTCTTCCACGCTTGAATTCTGCGAACCATTTGTAAACCATAGTTTTGGATGGTACGTCATTCCCAAATACCGAACTAAGCTTTTCCACACATTGCTTCTGTGTCAAACCGTATCGAAAATCGTAAAAAATCGTCACTCGAAAATCACGATTCAAAATTTCTATTTTTGACACAACTATTACTTTGTTAAATTCTGTTGAGACAAAACTGTTCGGTTTTAAATCGAATTGTCAACTTGAATTATAGGTTAAAAATGTCGAATTTTACGAATATGGTAATTGTGGAATGCTGGCAATTCAATGAGTACTTGATTCCGCGAATTTTTGCGGTGTCCCTCGTACATACAGTGCCAACCATAGGTATTGTAACAATACTATGTTATTCTACATTTAATTTTTTGTTAATAATTAGACCTGATTCTTGTACGCTTGTATTAAAAAAAATCGCGTACATCTATTTTTTTCCCGGTTATATTTTGTATTTTTCCGACGTTTATTAACGTCATATCGTGAGAATTAAGTTAATCGAAAAGGCAAATACCAAAAGTTTGTGAACAAGAAAAGTGTTTTATTATAGTAAAAGTTGAAGAAGGTTTGTCAATTAGAGATGTTGCACTTAATTTCCATTACAATAAGAGCACAATTTTGAGAATTAAAAGAAGATGGGAACAAGAAAATTCTACCCGAAGAAAAATAGCCTCTGGTCGAAAACGAATTTCTAGTCCTAATAAAGACGAAGTACCATTAAATCAACATAAATCCTTTTGAATACGCAGTTCTGGTGGCTTTTCATACCGATTTTCCTGGATCCCAGTCAACGGTATCACGTAGAATTAAAGAGTCGGAGCTTAGAAATTCAGCTAGAACAAAAAGAAAAAAACAATTTTGATAGCTGTACAAAAAGAAAGGTGAATAATTTTTTGTCTCAATTACATTTATCGACCCTTCGAATTTTGGGTACGATTTTCGGATGAAAAAATTTTGAAATCGTCCAATGATTGAAGAATCCAGGTTTACAGACCAAGAAATTGTAGATTTGAAGCGATATGTAAATCCATCAAATAGTTCTAAGTCGCTTCTCGGTAAACGTGTGTTCAAAGTCCAGGTTTATTTTGGTGTGTTGGAGAGCGTTTTAATAGATACAATTACATTAATATATTAGAAAACGTAATGCTTCCTTCTGTGTCTCAAATTTTTCCTGATCACAATTTAATTTATCAACAGGATAATTGTCCTGTTCACTGTATATTGATAGAAGTATTATATTGGCCTTCTCATAGTACTGATGTTAACTATATAGAAAATCTTTGGGCTTTATAAGTAAAAGGCATTTATAAAATAAATTTCAGAGCCTAAAACGCAAATGAGTTATTCACCAGGCTTGGGAAGATTTATATGAAAATCACAACGAATTGTGTAGGATTTTAAATGCAAACGGTGCTACTAAATATTAATCTAATATTTAAATAAAATTATCTTAAAAAAACACATAACTTTATAATAACTTTTGTCTAAATGAAAGTTTGTTTTTAAACGATTAAAAAAACTAGTAAAAATGTTTGCTTGATTTTTTTGAATACAAGAATAGAAAATAAAGACAATGATAACCTATGGATTGTTTGAGCTTTAATATTTTTTATTTATATATTTCTAATTTAGGGAATAATTTTCACCAAACCTCCAAAATGCTAATGCATTTGGATTTATCTCGATTCACAATTTGTATTCTTGTTTAGATGATATCTAAAAGAATTAGGTATGCATATCGTTGGGGTAAAAGCAGTATTTAACCCAGATAAGGCTGAATTTTTTTCTTTAGCAAAATTGTTCGTAAACCAATTTTTTCTTATTTTTGGACTTCCTAGACTATCAGAAAAAAATATTTAAAAAAATAATGTATCCATATATTTTACATACGGATAGGTCCTTTAAAAGTACTTCAGGTTAATGGACGTCTATGACCAACCTAAAATAAGAGACTGAAATTTAATAATATTATTTACAGACATCAAAAAATATTTTATCCAGAAACTTATCTATAGAATTAACTTTGAACATGATATTGATAAAAATATTCTTTGAGATGTAGTCCGACATTGCAATTTGTTATAAATGAAAGTCACTTTTTCTGCACAAAACTTGAACATTTTGTTTGTTTTTCATTATATAGGGTGTGTAGAAATTAGTGGACAATCTACACGTGGCGTCTTTCCTTTTATTTTTCTTCGAAATATTTCTTATAAATAAACTTCCAATTGATAATAACTTTACACGAGGTTGCCAAAATTTGGAATTTTTTGTTATTATTCTGCTGTAAATAGTAAATTATTATAATTTTAAACGTTTATTAAAATAACTGAACAAAATATGTTAATTTTTAACATCATTTTTCTACAAAAAAATTAAATTTTTTTTTTAACTAAAAAAAATATATAAAAATGGCTTAGAATAGTATAAAGAAACACACCACGTCCAGATTATCCACCAATTTGTACAAAGCAAATTTTTTATTTTTTACCCGTACTTGGTATTTGGTATGTTGATTTTTTGTGTGTTTCCAGTATACCCCCTGGGCTATTGTTCCGAAGGGTAATTGGTCTATTATTCTCACACATTTTTGGTGTAATTGCCAAGCGTTCTGAACAGACATTTACTAAATGAGAGAAGATGGGGAAAATACCACTTTTTTCCTCGGATTGATACGCGGCATAAGTTAAAATTTTGATCCGCTCTGTCAACTCTACACCTATTTTCGTTGTATTTTTTGATAATGAACGCTTGCTCGACTATAAGACCATAAGAATAAAGAAAAAGTTTTACGGGATTCAAATTATTTCCATCTGTACATATATTCCAATTTGCAGCTGGTAAGTCTTGTCCTAAAACCGAATTGAACGTTTTCAATTTTTTAAGCGGAACAAAGTGCGACCAAGGTAAATTATCCTCTTCATCTGAGGACTAGTCTGTATCTTCTTGAGAAGACGGCTCTTCGAAATTAATCTCTGAGTTGATTTCCTGGAAGATTGTCCATGCATACGTTATTGTTCTCTCTGAAATGTTCATCTGTAATTGCCCTATTGGCATTGTCTGTTGGAAATATAGTGATTGAAGTCAGGATGGTTCTTTAATCTGATGCTTCTGCTACTGCTTTCTCCAGTTCATCCGTTATTTCATATAGTTTTAATGGGCAACGTTCTCTGTAACAGAATATGTGGTAGCTGGTTATAATGCTAAAGTTCTTTTAAAAGTACCGCACCATATTGGCATAAACTGACACTAGACGAATGGTGTTTCTCGAACAATACATAAATACTAAGTATTAATGAGTGAATATCATTATATTTTTCAAATCCGCGAGAATTTATAACTGTTTAATTATACTTACCTCCAGTTGGCCATGTTTCAGTTTTTTTCAAATCAAAGAATGTATGTTGAAGCACAACCTCTCCAAACTCTTGTAGAATCAACAACAAACGAATGCAAACGGTTAGAAATGTCATTCAAAGTCATAAACAACTACCGCCATCTATTCGCAAGAGTTAGAGACTTTGCAATTATAAAAATAGCAGGTATCTACATGATGGCTTTTAAAATGCCTTTAGCTTTACGGGTTAAGCTAGTAGGATAGTAGTTTTAATATCTTTTTTACAGAATAATTTCCACCAAGTCTCCAAAATGTCAGTGCATTAGAATTAACTTTGATTCCTATTTTGTACTCTTGTTTTGACGATGTGCATATCATTAGGACGAAAACAACACTTAAGTAGCTAGTATTTATAATATCTTTTTTAGGGAATACTTTCCACGAAGGCAGTGCATTGGGATTAACCTCGATTTATATATTGTATTCTTGTTTTGACGATATCTAAAAGAATTATGAATAACGTTGGAACAAAAGCATCATTTAAGATAGTAATATGGTAGCTTCATTAAGTTTTTTCATAGCTACGGTTTTCGCTGAAAGACTTTGCTTAATTACTGTGATACTTTCTTACTTATTCCGGAATTTCGTCTGCCTTAGGTGTCGAAGTGATGTTCCTTCTTCACCTTTTGCTACTTATTGTTTCTTTCTTTGCTTGGTTCCAGTCGAGTCCTTTTTTCAGTGTTTTGGTAATTCATTATTTTAGTTCTTCTTCGGTCCACCCTGTCCACAATTGTACACTTGATTTTTTAAGTGACCCCCATAAGAAGAAATTGTTTGGTTAAAGATCTGGTGATGCTAGCCATTCCATTTCACCTCCACGATGCTCAAATTGGCGATTTATGTAATTTCGTACATTTTGAGTATATTAAAGCTATGCATCATTCTGCTGAAACCATACACTTTCAATGTTCATTACGTCGATTACCGGAACAATTTGCTGTTGTAATAATTGAAAATATATATTTCCTATTAGATCCCTATTGATAAGAAACGGACCCACACTAAAGTTTCCTATTAATCCTGCTCAAATATTAACTTTTTAAGGTCGTTAAATATTGGTGATATAATTTTGTCGATTCCAATATCTACAGTTTTGAGAAACGGACCCACGCTAAAGTTTCCTGTTAATCCTGCCCAAATATTAACTTTTTAAGGTCGTTGAATCCTGGTGATATAATTTTGTCGATTCCAATATCTAGAGAGAATTAACTTTTCTCCACTTGTATTAAAATGACGCCTCGTTTGTAGTCAAAATTTTAGTAAGTAGGTAATGTATCACCGTTATTAATTTTAATACATTCTCTTGTAATCATTGAATAGTAACTCGTGATGATATTGGTAATTATGGCTTTTAAAATATTCTTATCTAAGAAATTTAAGTAGACACATTAACGAATTCAGTTATTGGTTTTTCAATTAATTATCGTTTTCAATTAATCCAGTAATTTTTTTTTGCCTCCGTAAGCACGAAACTTCGCCTATTTTTCTTTTTGTGGTGCCTATCTATGATTACGGAAATTTTGATATTGTATTGATAATTTTAAGAATTTTTTCTGAACTAGGTTTATGGTAATTAAGATATTCACTCGAAAATAAATCAGAAATTTGTGTCATGCTCAAATTTGAATTTTTTTTAAGAATACTATATTGTTATTATCTAGTCGCTAAGGAAATAAAGGGCCTCGTAAACACTATATTTCCTTATAAAATATATCTTGAGTATAACCTATTTTCTATTATTAAAATATTTAAAATTTCCAATCTGTTCTCATTTGATGTGCTACATCTCCTCGTACACTGACGAGAACTAGGATGAGTTCGAAACACGTGTCTGTACGTAGAAGTTTAAAATGCGAATTAATTATGTGTTGTATGTATCCATGTGTACATTTACATATATGATTTTTAACATTTTGGAACTACTGTGTTCTTAAGACATTTTTACATTAAAATTTTATAGTAACCAGCAGATTGTTTTCGTGCATTTTGTATCGAAAATTTCAAATTTATACATATTAGTTAATCAATAATTCAATCTTCATTATGCTTTTGGTAAAGATCTAGCCTTTATAGTTGAATTTTAATGGGAGCTTTTTGGTAGTTACGCAATCATTAAGTACAAATGCTTTTAACCGACAATAAACAATAATTATTGACACTGGCCTTATTTCGTTTGTTTTGAGAGTGTCTCAAGTACACTTAATCGATTATTCCTTTTACTACTACCAATAATACGTAATACGTTTTCAGATACTGTACTTTAAAACGTAGATATTTCTTCTTTGGATTTGAGTGTACTATGCCATTCCACACTTCCAAATATTTAGGCGCGCGGCAATTTGTCCAATTAACTCGTAAAATGAATATCGTTGCACGTTAAGGAATGAATAATTCACACATTTTCAGCATTCCTTATTCACATTGGTTATTCTCAGAAAACTATGTGGATACAACAGTAAACCGGTCAATATACATCTCTACTTTTTCTTTGTAATTGGAGCAAAATTTCATAAATACATAATTTCGGTAGATTGTTTATTGAAAGTATTGTCTGTTCGTGGAAGATATTTGAATAAAATATTAACGCCAATGCAATATAATAAATAATAAGCTTGCGAAACTCGATTCCAATTGAAAAACGTTTGAAAAATTAATTTAAATTATTATTAAAATAGAGATTCTGATATAACTTATTAAAAATATAGTTATCATTGGCATTCGTTGTACTTTAATTTTTATGGTTGGCATTTGCCTGGCATGGTTATGCGATATATAATTAAGACTCGAAAATAATCGGTTATACCAAAGCTTCTGGTTATGATGGATATCTTTCTTCTAACTTCAAATTCATGTAATCCCCTATTTATTTATTAAATGTATATATATCAACTACCCATTAGTTTTGTTTAATGCTTAACTGAGTTTAACAGATTCATTCACAATAAAGTAAAGAAGGAAAGCAGTTATGTGCATATAATATTTGAAATTTTATTATGTTGCCACATGAGGAACATGTATTCGATAACAATACAGGCTGTCACACAAAAAACGCCCCACGCTGTAACTCTGTTATTTATATTTCGATTTTCATGAGATAGGTATCAAATGAAATGGGTTGATGAGTACTATGTTTGGCGCTACATTTACTTTTTTCCACCGCCATCTTCAATTCCTAGCGATTGTCAATTTTTTTTTTCAAATTGCACGATATATATTTTTTTGCATAATTGAATAGAGATTTTTTTCCTGAATTCATTGATGTCCAATACATTCATTTTAATTGTAAATTTAGAAGAAAAAAAAAACTTTCCAAACATACTCTTAAAGTGACTTCAAAATAAACTTGTAGCATGTCAGTAAGTTGATTGAAATTCATGATTTATTTCAAAACTGTCAAAATATGCTTGCTTAGTACAGAAAAGTCAAAGATGACAGTTACATATGCGTAATGCGTTATTTTTCCATCGCACACTACAGTATAACACAAGTGACGAAGAGCATATACGGACAGTATTTTAATAATTTTTTTCTTCTAAATTTAATTAAAATTGATGTATTGCACATCAATGGATTCGGGAAAAAAATCTCTATTCAATTATACAAAAAAATATATACCGTACAATTTGAAAAAAAAAATTGACAATCGCTCGGAATTGAAGATGGCGCTGAAAAAAAGTAAATGTAGCCTCAAACATAGTACTCATAAAACCATTTCATTTGGTACCTAACTCATGAAAATCGAAATATAAATAACAGAGTTACAGCTTGGGGCGTTTTTTGTGTGACAGCCTGTATATTCATACATAGCTTCGAAATTCATTTAAATAAAATTTACGTATTTTTCAAATATAAATATAAAAAATAAATATACATATAAAGAAATTTCATTTAATTAATTTAAATTAGGTATCATTGTTATGATAAGTCATCAAATTCAAAATACTGGAATTTTTCAGCAAAGTATTATTATCAAACAGTCTATGACTTCCCATAAATATTAATGTACAGTTCTGTGCAATAAATTGGCGTACACGTCTTATTGCTTATTCTGGCATTATTTTATCACTGTGAAAACGGCTTATTTTTCCCATATTTAAGAGGTTAAGTAATTCCTTCATTATTGACTTTAGTTGTCAAAATGCTTGATTCTATTCATCTTCTATACAACTATCAAGGTTAGTAATTTTTGGTATGATCTTATGTAGGTATGCGTATAAAGAAAATTTGCTACGTTACATAATTGTTTAATATTTAACACGAAAAATAAAATACAAATAAAAATAAATATAAAACCATCACAAGAAAACATTAATATTTCGTCATACTCACATTTACTTCAATGACTATATTCAATCGATGGGGCAACATTGAGTTTGCTAATTGCTGCATGTAATTTTTATCTGGCGCTCATTCTTCCCAAGCATTTTCTATAGTGTTTCAAAGGTGATTCACGTTAAGAAAATTAATATTTTGAGAATATAATTTTTCAGTTAATAAACTCAAGATATTCTCAATGGGGTTCAAATCTGAGCTGTTAGCGGGCCACGGTAACGTTTCAATGTTATTGTTATATAGCCATGTTCTAACAACGTGTACAGGACAATTATCATGTTGGCAAATAAAATTTTCCGGATATAATTGTCGAACAGACGGTAGCATCTAATATATGGCTATAGTTGTCAGCATTGACTTTGTAACAAACTCCTAGCCCCTTATAACTGCACCAACCCCATACATTTATGTTGAACCGTCCACTACTTTGTACTGGATATACCGTGTGTCCCCGGATCGACGCATGAATAGGTATACGAGTCTGTAAATGTTTTAGTTGAAATTTCATCTTCTCGGGTTCGGCCCTACTTGGGTAGAAAGTAATTGTTGCCATACTTTTAATTTTCTAAAATCAAGGATGCCTTGGAAATTTACAAAAAGGTAGTTCTTATCACTAATAAATTACCTTTTTTGTAGGAGATACGACAAAATGTTATTAAGAAAAGTTATTCAGAATAATAAACTATGCAAGTATGCAAAATTTTAAAAAGATCGAACATACTTTGAAAATTTACAAACAAATTATTCTTTCCACTAATAAAGTGCTTTTTCTGCAGGAGATACGATGAAATGTTAAGAAAGTTATTCAGATTAATAATTTATATAAGTGTACAAAATTTAAATAACATCGGTTTACTTAATTGTTTATTAATTATGAATATAAAAAATATAAAACTCAAACAATTCATTTCGTTCACTTCGTTCGTTCGATGGTATTTGCAATGTGTTCGAAAAAAAATTTATTTTGAAAAACGAGCTTCTCTCTACTGAGTTTTATCTCAACTTTTAAATAATTTTAATGGGCAACGAACTTTACTCATTTGTGTTTCTGTAGAAAAAAATTCGAAGCCGAATCAAACCGGCAAACGAATTGCACATCAGTTTGATATTTCCGACAGAAGTGTATATATGATTTTGAAAAGAAACATTTAAAAAAACGCAGGATATATTTTCCGGAGACTGTTGTCCACGTATGGAAGGAGTGAAAAATGCGATCGAAATGAAAGTCTTGTTAAAAATATGCTATTTACTGATGAGTTAAGATTTTCTTTACAGGCGAATCATACAAATACTTACTGCTGATTGATATTTATGTGAATTAAAGATAGCAAGAGATCCGCGTTCGGTCAACTTTGTATCAAGTGTATGTTCTTATTTAAGGCTCCGCTTGGTATATACATACACATATATTGGGTGTTCCATGACATGACTGCCGTAGCTTAGAAGCAATTTAAAGTTTAATATATATAATAAATATATGCCCAAAACTATTTTGTAACTAAACTACAAGTATTTGAAGTTTTAGATAATCCTACTAATGCAGGTATTTTGTATCGCTGCAAAAAAAATTCCATTCAAAATCATTTAAAAAAAAGCCGCTTTATTAAATTAGTTTTTCAGAATGTCCACCTGGTTGCTGTGTAGATAGTCTAGCTCTCCTTAGAATTGAAGAGGTAGCTCTGCTAGCAGTTTTAGGATCAAAATGAATCATTTCTGCGACATCAATAATCCTAGCAACAAGTTGTTCTCTGTTTTCATATTTTTCTATAGTTTTCAGCCTTTCCTATAAAAAATCTAGGGAATTTAGGTCTACTGACATTGCTGGCTAAGCAACTGCTGAACCTCTTCCAACCCAGCCATTTATATAATTTTGATTAAGGAAACCTGTTCTCACCTATCGCCAATGATATTTATCAACTGCCGCTCGTCCATTTCTATCACACAGTGAATATTGGCATATTCTTCTTTGGAAAAAACGAACATGCTTTTAAGAGTATTTACACATTAGTAGTAATAGTAGTTCCCGTACTAGCTGCTGCAGGTCTTTGGGGTAGTAGCATTGTAGGTTTGTTACAATTTCAGCTGTTCAACTAGGATGGTAACATGGCTAGTGCTACGCATTGACCGCCTATTATTACCCCAGAGTTTTACCTATAGGTACTCATGTTTGTTAGCCTGGGAGTCGAGCTGTGACCGAAAAAACGTCATCGATATTATTGGCTTGACCTGAGTTTGAACCCGGTCTATCCGACTCATACTCTAGTGATAAATTCTAGCTAAATATGCAATGCTAATTAAGATGACACCAAAGGAAAAAAAACCTGCCATAATAGGGGATACGTTCTCGCTCCAAAGTGAAATAAAAATGAGAGCACGTGGCCGACAAGTTTAAATATCCGCTACAATACAGGCATTGCAACAAACCCAAAATTTGTCGCCAAATACAATTAATATGACTTTAATCCAGCTAAGTCGCAGTACAGTGTAGTACTTTTAAACAGTCATAAAAATTTAACTATGTCGACGAACGTGACCAGAACACCTGTTGCTTCGGTGACCGTTGAACCAAGAAGAACGAAAAATCGCAATTTAAAAATTAATTCAAACCCCTAAAGTCGTAGTTCTAGTGACCTACCTCTAGACTCTAGACCAACACGGTTTTCATAAACACATTAAATCAAGGATGCACAGACTTATAGGGAACAGGGGCTACTCAGGAAAATTATAAGCCACGGACGGGCCACTACAAAGAATACTTATTAACACAAATATTTTTATTTTTAAATAGTATGAATTACTACAAATGATAAAAATAAAAGAACATCTTTATAAGCGGTTTTGTCAACGCAACGGTAAAAGTTGAGTAAATTACCTTCATTAAACTTGTTTCGTAAATTATCATCATTTTGCATGTGTATCAATTCCAGCTGTATTGATTCCGGTGCATTTTCGGGTGAAATGTTGAAAGGATTGCTGAAAATGTCTAATAGAGGTTTAACTTTTTTGAAGTCTAGAAAACGATCATGAAAAGCTTGTATTAAAATATCAATTTTTTCAACATAAGCGAAATTGACATCAGTTTTATTGAATTTCTCCATAATTTTTTTGTAGTTCGGAAAATGGCTGTAATTGGCTGAATTGATTTGTTTCCTGAAAAGACTCAATTTGCATTGAAAGGACGAAACATGAGAGTATAACTGCGAAAGTAATTGATCTTCGCTTTGGAGTTGCGTATTTAAGACATTCAAGTGATTTGTGATGTCTACAAGAAACGCTAAGTCACACAGCCAATCAGGGTTGTCGAGTTCGGAAACGCCCTTTTTCTTCTCCGCCAGAAATATTTTGATTTCTTCAATCAAGTTAAGGCACCGCTCTAGTGACAACCCACGACTTAGTCACCTTACTTCAGTGTAAAACAGGGGATCACCATATTCGCTTTCAATATCCTCGAGAAATTGTGTGAATTGTCGGTGATTGAGACCTCGTGATTTTATAAAGTTTACAGTAGGTACTACAACTTTCATCACATTTTCAAATCCCAATAATTTTGAACAGAGGGCCTCTTGATGTATAATGCAATGAAACTGCATTAATTCCTTGGTATTTATGTTTTTAGTTTGTAAATACTCTTAACATTTTTTATCCCAGATTTACTTCCAACCATTGAAGGTGCTCCGTCAGTCATAATTCCAGATAATTTCGTTAAATCCAAATTCATTATAGAACATTTTTCCAGAAGAGTTTTGAGCATGTCAATCCCCTTGGTTTGACTTGCCAAAGAACTCATACCAATCAGTTCTTCACTCACTTCAAAATTTTGCGTTACACCTCGTAAAAATATTAAGAGTTGAGCAGTGGAACTTATATCTGTAGATTCGTCAAGTGTTATAGAAAAATACTCAAAACTTTTCGATTTCGTAGCTAATTGCTCTTCTATATTAGCTGCTAATGTAGTAAGTCTTCTTTGAACAGTTATCCGATTTAGTTGAATTTTCTCAAACTTCTTTGCATTTTTCGGACAAATTTTTTTTGCGGCGATATCTAAACACTGCTTAACAAACTCACCATCTTTAAAAGGCCGACAAGTTTTCGCTATTATTCGAGATATTTGAAAGCTAACTTCAGTAGCTGTTTCAGCATCTTGAATTGGTTTGTAAACACAGCTTGCTGGCCTATTAGTTCCCTTTGTAAAGTGGAAATTTTTTGCGTTCGATTTTCGCCGATTAATTTGGTAAAAGTATGATGCTGGGTTTCATAATGTCTTTTCACATTATATTCCTTCGGAATAGAAACACTACTCTTGCATATTAAACAGACACTTTTGTATGCGATGAAATAAAAAAAGTATTTTTCGGTCCAAATATCTTGAAACTGTCGATTTTCATCTTCAACCTTACGACTACGATTTTTACTGGGGCCTGGTTTATCCATATCAAAATTGATATTATATTGTTACGTAGGTAGATGCCAAGTTCGAACGACGAAATATTTATTCTTCACAGATTACAATTCAAACAATATAACGTTCGCTTATCCGTAGTTAAAACTTAACTGCCCCGATAAAGGGCGATACGTTATATTTATACGAGTTACCTAACATCGAGAACCTACCACATTGTTCGGAGATAATACCGACGTGTTTCGCGAATCTTCGAGTAATCTAGTTGGTTCGACAACGAAATTAACAGCGGTACAAAATTCCTGTATTAGTAGGATTATGTAAAACTACAAATGTTTGTAGCGCAATTACGAAAGAGTCGCATAAATCTTTTCTTGATCGAATACAAATGGGTTATTAATATTTGTAAATAAATTTATTAAATTGGATAATAAAATAAATCGTTGGAAAATATCTTTTATGTCTATAAGAAAGTCATTATTGTTACAACGTAAACACTCAACATTCAAATTGGATTCCAATAATATTACGTCTTTATGAGATAGATGTCACCATAAACATATAAGAAATGATATTCCGAAGTTTGATTTTAAATTAAAATTCCAGTTTAAGAATTTTTCTTTTAATAAATTTTATATTTCGTAATTAGATATTTTGACTGGAGAATTCGAATTATCTTATAAGAAAATTCTGAAATTATATTTAACTTAGATTATAAATCGCGTGCTTTATAGAAGTTTACTTAAAATATTTATAAGCGTGTAAAAATAAAATGCATTAGTATTCTTAGTATCTATTTGTGAATATATTTTGACAATATTTAATTCAATTAATTGTCTTTTTAAGATATTATTATTACTCTTAAATATTTTAACACATTTACACACGACACGCATTATTTGTGTAGTGTGTAAAAATGTTAAAGTTTCTAGTGCGAAACCGAAATTCTAAGAACGGGTATGTATTATTAGTTCTTCTTATTTACACTTCTCTACTTTATGGTGTCGAGATTTGGAGGAAACCTTTTTTATCTTACAATGTGGCTTTTTCTTCTGTCCAGTGAAAATCTTTCTTTCTTTTATATATTGGCTAGTCTACCTCGGTTGTTCGTTTCGTTGACCTCTATCTTTCATATGGTTTCCATTATTCTTTAATTCTTCAAAGGATTTATATGGCTCAACCAGTGCAGTTGCTTTTGCTCAATTTTCGGAGTACAGACAAGACCTAGTAGTTCCCGCATGTCAGTTTCTGACATGGCCTTTTCTTATTACTAGAGACCAGACATATCGGGTTGAAATGACGTCGTCATTACGACGGACGATATAAATAGTCTGCAACATCTGTAAGTACATCACGCAGTTATTGAACGCACTATTGATCTGGCTAGCGCGCACACCTGTTTTCATCGAGAATTGCGACGTATTTTGTTGGATATTTACAGTTAAATTTCTGTTTTCATGAGCGTCGATAGAAGTGAGGTTTTTATAATTTATTTTATTTATTAGTTTAGATTTCGGATGATAAATAAAGAGCTGTGAGTTAGTTTCCTGCCTTCATAACTTTAACTTACGCATATATTTCTTACAAAATCTGTAAAATATCGTTAAAAAATTCCATGAAATTGCATGTACTACGTCACTTCGCATCGCAAACACATGCATAGAAATTGGAACTGACAACTTTAACGAAGAACTCTGTGAAACATTTATGGCGGCGAAATGTTCCTGATGAACCCACCTTACGCAAATATTATGTTTCTAAGTGCTTCACGACAGCAGTAGAACGCATTAGAAGCCATCTTTCAAATCAGTACCTATGGATAAGTGCCGATGAAACTGTCGATATATTAGGACGCTGTGTGGTAGTGAATGTTGCAGCTAGTGTACTACATCCAAGTATTCCATATACATAATATGTAATATGTAATGCATATGTATAGCAACAAAAGTTATAAATACAGTTGATGCGGAAACAATTGCTAAAACCATTAACGAGAATATTAAAAAAAGTCTTCATTCGGACGACAGGTACAAAGAAAAAGTACTTTTATCTTTAAGTGACAGGGCTGCATATATCTTAAAAACAGATAGACTATTAAAGGGAACATAACCTAATGCTCTCCACAGAATCTGTGAATATATCAGAGACACCATTCCAGAAATTGATAGACTTGTATCCGCTTTTAAAAAAGTTTTCAGAAAAGCACCATTGAGAGTAGCTCTTTACAGGGAAAAACTGCCATCTTTGTCACTGCCTCCCTCTCCAGTAATAACTAGATGGGGTGTATGGTTAGGAGCTACTAGTTTTTATGCAGAGAATTTCGATAGTTTACAAAATTTCGTTGCATGTTTAAATGAAGATGCTCGGAGTATTTCTGAGTGCAAGGAACTAAAACAAATTCCACATTTAAAAAATCAGTTGTACTGTCTTCAAGAACAATTTGGAAATTTGCCAAAATTAATTGCTTATTTTGAAAATAAAAATCTCAAATTAAAAGATGGATTAACCACATAAAGTGTGGCAATGAATAATTTGAAAAATATTCCAAGCGACTTCGGATGTGGCCTTCGGCAAAAGTTTGACACAGTTTTTAATAGAAATCCAGATTTAATAACATTGTAGATACGCTGCAAAATACGCGGAAATAAAAGAATATTTCCAGTATGCACTTGATGTAGACAGGACGTTTTCTATTTACAAGGATGTCTTTCATTCAAAGAGAACAAATTTTACAGAAGAGAACCTTGAGAAAGTATTGCTAGTAAATGTTAATAGTCCTTACTCGACTTGAACTACAAAATGAACAAATAAAAATGTATTTCGTATTTTGTAGCTATACAGGGCAATCCAAATTAAGTGTTCACCATTGATAACTTTGTTATTATTAAAGATACAAGATTGTTTAAATTAGCAAACTAGTAGTACTTTTAACGCTCTTTAAGATGGAAGAATTAAAAAAAACAAATGAGCAGCGCGTTTTCGAGTTTTCCCGAAAAATATGTTTTTTTAAAATGGAAACCCCTGTATATTATATCATTTTCTGTTAGAAATTCAATTTTTAAACAAAAAATCTTATAAAGAAATTTTTTACTGGGATTAAAAACACTTGAGTTATAATGTATAAACAAAAACAGCTAAATAATTTTTATAAACTTTATTTTATACATAAACATATCATTAAAAGAAAATAAAAATCACTGATTTTTCATAGAAGATGTTTAAAAATACCACCTTGTTGTTCAATACATTTTTGAACACGTTTCTGAACTTGTCGAACTGCTGTTAGTATGGTCCTACCATCTATTTGGTTTATCTTTTCACTAACTGCAATTTTTAGGGCGTTTACGTTTTCGTACCTTTGCTTATAAATCTCTGTCTTTAAATGACCCCATAAAAAAAAATCAAGCGGTGTTAAATCTGGCGATCGGAGAGGCCACTGAATAGGACCATTTGTTCCTATCCACGAATTGTTAAAAATAGTATTTAAAATTTGATGAGTACCTCTGTAGTTGTGCGCAGGTGCGCCATCCTGCTGAAAATGCAGATTCTGTCTACTTATGAGATCAATATCGTCTAAGAAATTATTCAAAATTTCAGTCAAAAATTCTATGTACCTTTCACCAGTTAAGAGTGCCCTCATAAAAGAAAGGACCAACAATCCTTGAACCAATTAAACCGCACCAAACATTAAAACTGTAACGGACTTGCGGGCGTCTTGGATGTACTAAAAGAAGATTTTCCTTTGACCAGTAATGATGATTTTTTGTATTGTACATTCCAGAATTTGAGAAATTTGATTCATCGGTCCATAAAATATAACGGAAGTTGTTTACATTTTGGCGACAAAAGTTAAGATACCAGTGGCAAAAAAACATTCTTCTCTCTGGATCCCCTGGCAAGAAAACTTGAACTGGTTTGTACTTATAAGGAATGAATTTGTGTTTCTTCAGAATCCTATGCACAGTACCGTGACTCAAATCAGATTCCTTGATAATATCTAGTATGGAATTCTCACGGTTGGCCTCAAAATATGCAAGAACTAGAATTTCCGTGGCCTCGCTTATTATAAAAGTCCTTCTTGTTCTTGTTTTGGCAAAAACACTCTCATTGCCTCTAAATTTTCGGTACGGTCTCAGAAAAAATTGCTCATTTGGTTGTGTTCGGAGTGGATATAATTCAGCGTAGTGTTCTTTTGCCCTCCTAGAGGATTTTCTGCACACTAAATAAGATTCTAACATATCACACTTTTCTGCATGGGTAAAAATCATTTTTTTGGCAAATTAATAACTAGCAAAATGAAATCTATGAGTGAAAGACTAATAAAACTGTACTAATATTTGACGTTTACTAGAAAGAATTAACGTCGTTATCATAGAAACATAGAAATGCACTTGACTTAGCTGTTTTTGTTTATTCACTATAACTCAAGTATTTTTAATCCCAGTAAAAAATTTCTTATAAGATTTTTTGTTTAAAAATTGAATTTCTAATAGAAAATGATATAATATACAGGGGTTTCCATTTGAAAAAAACATATTTTTCGGGAAAACTCGAAAACGCGCTGCTCTTTTTTTTTTAATTCTTCCATCTTAAAGAGCGTTAAAAGTACTACTAGTTTGCTAGTTTAAACAATCTTGTATCTTTAATAATAACAAAGTTACCAATGGTGAACACTTAATTTGGATTGCCCTGTATATATATATATCCGTTTTATTATTATAAGTATAATTATTTAAATAAAATTAAAAACTTTAAAAATACAAATGTTCAATAGTACGCTCGTGGGCGACGAGTCATCAACCTCGCGTGTCCGGTCTCTATTTATTACATTCGCTGTTGCATATATCGGTTTTGTTTGCTTTTCTTGCTTCCGACTATTTTCGACTAACTCTCACTTCCATATGTAATCATTGAAACATACACACACGTAAATATTTTAATTTTAGTTCCTGAAGTTTACATGATGAGAAATTACGTAAGAAGAGAGAATTATTTGGTTAATCCCTGTAGATGAACGTTTCAAAAATTATTAATATTATTCCTGGTAATGTAACATTGGCTGTTAAATTATACCTATGGGGTTTTTTAAAGAAACGTTTCGCGTTCGAAATCCTCTTTTTTTTCGTCTTGTAACCTCCAAACGCGCACTATTTGCATAAATATTTTGCATTCAGATTGTCCGAAATTATAGGCTACATGAACGAAAGTAATTTATTACACTGCACTATTTAATTTTAACTTTACGATGGTTAGTCAGTTTTAGGTACTTAAAAGGTTACACCGTATAATTTGATTAAGTCGTTTACTGCCTATGTCTTCTTGTGTGGCTTTTCAACATGCTCGAATCCGAACGTAAGTAAATCCAAGCGTAACAAATAAATTTGAACTCAAACAATTTCGTAGAAATGGATGCAAATCCGTCAACAAACGTATGAAGTAAATACATATGCGCGTCTCGTTGTTAGGTTCCTTTTGGTGAGAATCGAGGGTGTCCCCATAAAACAAACATTACAGTTAAATATAGGGCGGTTGTTTTACGTGCCTTATGTCTCGGTGGAACGTAGTTAATTTGAAAGTACATTATTTTTTATGTTTCCGTCAAATGCTTCTAAAAATAGCGGATTCTATTTAGTCAACATGAAACGATTTTCCGAATTGTTTCGTGTTGACGGAATTTATTATACGTAATTAAGTTTATGTCTGTTAGGTAAGTTTTACGGTAATGTATAAATTAAGAAAAATTATTAAATATTGGTACCACTTAATTTATTATTTTTAATAAAGAAGAAGGCAGATTCAAAAGTAGTTATCGTACATTCATTTATGTAATTGTAATAATGTACAGTTTTTGCATGGTATTATGTATTACGTGACGTTTCACTAAATAATCCCAAGTAGTTGATTGTAGGGAATGCAATGCCGGTATACCGGCATACCGAAAACCGGGATACCGCCCAAATTTTTGGCGGTATCGATACCGGTATTCACCTTAAAAATACCGGTATTTTCGGTATTGAAACGTTTGCGCTAGTTGATACACGTTACACGGAAGCTTGATTCGGGGAATCTCCCATTTACTTAGAATCTGTTGGAAGGTATATATATTTTCAATACAGTGGTAACACTGCCTATTATATGTAACACTGGTTAATCATAGTGATAGGTTACTTCCCTTCTTTCTCGTTATATATGTGTGTCTAAATTTATGCGATTCAATAAACTTTTCTTTAAATTAAATATTTCTTTTTCTTTTTATGTTTTTTGTTTTTCTTTACTGCCTAACGCACCTGCTAACAGAATCAAATGAGATCCCGTCCACTGTAGCTAAAGGCTGTAAGTTCAGTGCGGAGTGTTTTTTCAGTACGTAGACACAAATTAAGAGTAAAAGTTGTTAGTTTTGTGCTTGTGCAATAATTAATATATGTAAGTAAATTTGGTAGTCCTAGAGTTTAAGAACCATGAAATATGTGTATCCTAGATAAGATTAAATAAATATTTGTCTTGTAAATTGAGCAACTAATATGTTGCTCGATTTGCAACATTTTGCAATTACGTTTTGTTCTCAAAAATATCTACATGCACTGGTACTGGTGAACGATATTAGTGTTAATTTTGATTGTAAATTTATGTACAATATCCAATAAATATTATATACATAAACGTCAGCACTATTAAATATGCTGCAGATAAATAAATTTCCTATTAATAAAACTTATTTTATGGTTCCTTAATAACTTAGATTTACTTTTTTAAAATTATTAATGAATTAAAATAATTGTTTTAGAATCAAAAGTATGAATTCGGAATCCAATATATTTCAAGAACACAAAAAAGGGAGCGACGTTAATTCGGTTTGGCATTATTATTTACTTGCTAATCAAGGGCAAGTAGCAAAATGTAAGAAATGCACAAAAGAAATCAAATGTCAGGGAGGATCCACAAGTGGCCTTCACACCCACTTGAAAACTCGACATAACATAAATTTAAAAACTAAAAGCAACGTAGCAGCAGATAATGAAAATGATGCGTCTTGTTCTAGTCAAAAGCTACCAAAAACATTAAATTATTATTTTCAAAATCAAAAGAAGGAACAGTTATGTGAAATCCTGGCTCGTATGGTTGCGCGTGATGGACTACCATTTAAAATTTTCTGCTCTTCGGAGGATATAAGAAAAGGGCTACATGCAAGAGGATATAATGATCTACCAAAATCAGCTGCAACAATAAAATCTATGATCACTGAATATAGCAAGAAGATAAGAATTGAAGTTATTAAAGAAATGTCTGATTTAAAATCGAAAGGCAACCGATTTAGCTTAACATTCGACGAATGGACTTCGGTTCGCAATAGGAGGTATTTAAACATAAACGTACATTCTACTGGAGGATATATACGGAACATTGGACTAGCCCGTTTACATGGAAAAGTGCCAACGGAAAAATGTTTGGAGATTTTGAAAATAAAATTACAAGAATTTGATCTCAACTTAATAAATGACATTGTTTGTATATCGACAGATGGTGCGTCAGTTATGGTAAAACTCGGACATTTGATTGAAGTCGAACATCAGTTATGTTTTGCACATGGCATCCACCTAGCTGTTAGAGATGTCCTTTACAAAAACAACTCCAGTTTAGTGACTGTTGATGCTGAAATTGAACCAATTGAATCCCAATCTAGCGATTGTGATAGTGATGTAGATGATGACAATGACATAGAAACTGGCAATGAAGAAGATAAAAATGATTTCAGATGATGGTGTTGCCCTAGAGTTTGGATCTGTTGACACTGAAATAAATTTGAATTATGCTAATTTATCCCCGCTGGTAACAAACATTAGAAGTGTCATTAAAATTTTCAGAAGATCTCCAACAAAAAATGATCAATATTTACAAAAATATGTAAAACTACAATTTGGAAAAGAATTGAATTTGCAATTGGATGTCATAACACGATAGAATAGTTTACTTATTATGTTGGAAAGGTTTTACCAATTACGGCATTGTGTCCAAAAAGCATTAATTGATTTAAAATCAAACATAGTCTTTTCCGAAGAGGAGTTTCTATTAATTTCTGAAATCATTGATGCATTGTCACCAATTAAATTAGCAGCCGAAGCCCTATGCAGAAGAGATTCTAATCTTCTTCTTGCAGACGCGACGTTTAAATTTATGATTGACACGCTTGTTGCACAAAAAAGTAAAATAAGTATTGAATTGATAAATGCTCTGAAGTATAGAATAATGCAAAGACGAACAAACATATCTCAAGTTTTGCAATATTTACACAACGCTTCACAAAACGAAATCGAAACGGATACAGACTTATGTCCTAAACTTAAAAAAGGTTCTATTACAAAAATATTGATTCCTCTTATAAAACGCCTAGGAGTTAAAAGTAATGAACCAGACAGTGAAGATTTTGATCTTGGAGATGAAGATACACCAGTTACATCTCTCTCCGCCATTAATACTGCAACTGTTTCATTAAAAAACAAATTAGAGAATGTGATTAACAAAGCAATGACGAATGTTCCAAACCCAAAGAAACAAAACAAAAGATTGGAAATAGAACATAAACTTAAAAAAGAATTACAATTTTTTGAAGAGCATGGAATTAGGGGGGGTGCATCTAAAGCTTGCTTATGAATACTTGTTAACAATACCACCAACAAGTGTGGAGTCAGAACGAGCCTTTTCGGCTGCTCAACATATAACCACAAAAATAAGATCGAGGTTAGACGACGGTACGTTGGATCATATATATTTTTTGAAATCATATTTCAATTTGCATCAAAAATAATAATCACTTGTACGAATTAATGTAATATATATTAAAAAAGTTGGATTTAATTTTGTTAAATTATTCTTAAAAATAAATGTTTAGTTGTGTTTGACATATATTTGTACTACCCCTAAATAATAACATAACCTATAGTAAGTAAATTTTAATTTTGGTTAAATTTTTTAAAATAATACTAATACCGGTAAAATACCGGTATTACCGGTTCAAAAAACGAAAATACCGAAATATCGGTATCGAAAATTTTTAACGGTATTGCATTCCCTAGTTGACTGCTAGGTTTAATATTTCAAAATAAATAACGAAAATTATAAAATTAAGCTGAAGTTACTTTGAAACAATGTACTAAATATTCAAATCATAGTCCATGACTGTTAATAAACACGACTAAATCCAATTCTAAAACAAACAGATGCTTCTAAAATCGAGTTGAACGAATTATGTGAGCTCAAAAAATATCAAGAAAATTAATACTGTTATTCCTCTTTAATTGTGTATTTTAATGTGTTGTGAAAGTTGTTGAATTTATTTAAAAGGCAGTATATTTTATTTAACCTATGATAGACATGGTATTATTTATACAAATGTGTACAACAAACTCACAGCTTATTGTCAATTTATTAGACTTCAACCCCATTTTGTTTAAAAGATATGTAGACGACATTATAACATGAATACCAATAAATAAAATAAACTACCTTTTAAATAAATTCAACAGCTGTCACAACAAATTAAAATTCACAATTGAAGAAGAAATTAATAACAGTATTAATTTTCTTGATATTTCTTTAACCTATGATAGACATGATACTATTTATACAAATTCGTGCAACAAACCCACAGCTTCTTTTCGATATATGAATTACCACTCAAATGAACTTGTATTATTCAAAAAAAAAAAACTGATAAAGCAGTAAAACTATCACATATTCAATACAGAAAAGATAATATCAAGAAAATTAAAACGATCTTAACAGACAATAACTATCCACCACAACTTATAGAACGAACAATTAAAAAAATAATCCACCAAATATACAACACTGCAGACACCAATAACAATTTAAACAATGAAACAAAATATATCACAATTCCATATGTTCCACAATTATCAGAAAAAATAAAATATACTACAAAAAAATATGATATAGCTACAACATGTAAACTTAGCAATACTAATAAACATGTATTTTCAAAACTAAAACCAAAATAGAAAAAAATCGAGAAACACATGTCATCTATAAAATACCATATCGCGATTGCAATAGTTACTACATAGGTCAAACTAAACAATATTTATACAAACGAATACAAGCCCACAAATACTCCAAAACAGACAAAACTGCTTTATTTACACACAAACTGCAACGTGATCACTAGAGCTGAGGATGTTTGCGGTATAACCATGGTTATATCATGTAACCATAGTAATTTACTATGGTTACATGATATAACCATGGTTATACCGCAAACATCCTCAGCTCTAGTGATCACCATTTCGATTTTGAAAACACACAATGAAAAGGGAAATTTTAGAAATGATTAATATTAAACAAGAAAGAAATTCAATTAACAATAGAAGTGACCTAAAAAATCTAAGCAGTATATACTATAACTTAATATTGTAAACTAACGATCTGTAATTTACAATCATGGATATATACAATTGTTATATAAATATCTATGATATGTTATTTAAATATCTGTACACTGGCTTATCATGCTGGCAGTCCCGAGTTTAGATCCGGGACTAGGCTGTCTGAGTAGGTTTTCGTGGTTTTCCTTCACGTTCTAGGCGACCGCCGACAGCTGAACATCTTAAGTGGCTCCATGGGCGCAGACATAATAATAACTCATGGCTTGCCAATGCTCCCTGTAATTGGCGTCAAGCTGTTGGGGAATGCTAAGGCATCAATAATTATTATTAAACGTGAATGTATTTTGAATAATGTCATTTTTATCCATGACGACTTCACATATATAAATATGACATGTAAGAGATTATTCTAAATATATACATATTAAAGTAAATTATTTCTTTTAATATTTCATATTTACATTATAAACAATTTTCTTTTGAAAATATTGAGTTAAAATGTGATTAAAATTATAGACGTATGAATCGTTATTTTTCGGGTTATTTCACTGAGTCAACTGAATGACTTGGTCTCTGTTCTTCGTGGCATTTTGGAGACATTGTTTTCACCTCGGGTTCTTGTCTCTTCAACCAGGTTCTTGTTTACAAGACTGAATTTTGTAGAAAAAATTCTTATCGAAACTATGCATAATTTATGGATAACAACAGATAAGTGTTTTCTTGACTAATTGAAAGATGTAGATCTAGATGTAGCTCTCGGTTTCCGGGTTGGAACCGCGTCGAGTTAGACATAATTGCCAACGTTTCGTCCACTGTTTCAAGGGACATCTTCAGGGCTGTACGTAGATGTCCCTTGAAACAGTGGACGAAACGTTGGCAATTACGTCTAACTCGACGCGGTTCCAACCCGGAAACCGAGATCTAAATCCTACATAATATTATATGATCATACAATAGAAATTATTAATGAAATAATTCTCATACTTTAGATCTTAAAATACCCCTATCTTAAATAATACGAGGGTGATTCGTAAAGTAAGCTCCGTTTCCGCCTAGTGAGCGGTGACATCGGCGCGATTGCAGCGCTGCGATGTAGTGGTTCAGTGTGAGTCTGGTAGTACTAGTGAGAGAATTCTTCGGACATTCTCTCGTGCTATTTTGGTCGTTTAAAATGGCTGCTGCAATTGAAAATTCCGCCGACTGTGAATTGCATGATTTCCGATTTCTGTGTACAAAGAACATGAAGGATGCTGAGATTCATCGTGAACTTTGTTCTGTTTATGGTGAAAATGTCATGAGCGACAGTATGGTTAGAAGATGGTGATGTATCTTTCGACCAGGACGAACTAATGTCCATGATGAAGAACGGAGTGGAAGACTAACTGGTATGACAAACGAACTTGTGGGTAATGTCGAAGAAAAAATTCGTGAAAATCGGCGTTTCGCAATCACAGAACTGAATGCCTTTTCCCTTCACGTACGGTTTTGTATGAGGTTGTTACTGAACATTTAGGTTACCACAAATCTTGTTCACGATGGATGCCAAAACTTCTTGCCGAAGACCATAAAACAAAGAGAATGGGTTCGGCACTAACTTTTCTGACAGGTTACCATGTTGAAGGTGGAGATTTCCTCAGTCATATCATAACTAAAGACGGCAGACTATGTGCCCGGTGCATGGTGACATGAATCATGTCACCATGTGTACTAAATATTATTTTGGATACTATAATATAAATATGTTTTGCAGGTGCATCTGTTATTGCCAATAATACCACTTTTTCTTTAGAATAAATGTTTCGTTCATTGTTAGAAATACAAAATAATGTTTTTTTTTTTATTTTGATTTAGAACTGTAAAATATATGTTCAAATTCTGTTATCTCTTTGATAAATGCATGTATGGAAATATTTAGGAAACTACTAAATATATGTTTTTCTGCTCCGATATGTAAACAAAGAGAGAGGAATGAATGAGCCATAAATTTTTTCCTGAAAGAGGAATACTTTCTTTGTATTATTGGCAATAACAGATGCACCTGCAAAACATATTTATATTATAGTATACAAAATAATATTTAGTACACATGGTGACATGATTCATGTCACCATGCACCAGGCACATAGTCTGCCGTCTTTAAATTCATAACAGGTGTTGAAATTTGGGTCGCCTATGCCAACGTTGAGACGAAAAGACAGTCAATGCAATAACTTACCTATGAGGAAACCTTTAAAGTGCCTGCAAATTTTTTCTGCGAGAAAAGTCATTTCGGAGAAGAAATGACTTGGGAGCCAACGGTTTGAGAGCAATGAAGAGCTGCAGGACAGTGTTACAGCATGGTTTATTTTTTTAAGTGGCAAGAGTTCTATGAAGGGGGCATTAAAAAGCCGGTTCATCGCTATGACAAATGTCTCAATCTTAATGACAACTATATATATAGAAAAATAGCTGAAAATAGTAGCTTTAAGTTGTATGTAATAAAAACCTCTTCATGTATTGGTGTTTTTTTTAATAACCAATCGGAGTTTATTTTACGAATCATTCTCCTAATATTGAAAACATTACAGAATTGTATTCTGTGTACTTAGCCTTAAATTTGAGTTATGTTTAATTTTCATTCTGTACACAATCAATTTATTTGTATTGTCCTTTTAAGAAATTCGTCTGTTGGACAATAAAGAATATTATTATTATTATAATTTTTACTATAAAAGTATGAAATACATAATTGTAACGTCTACCAGTTTATTAATTTGATAATTTATTTGGAACAGTAGACCATAAGAACAATATTACTTACACTAATTGTCATTTGGCAATTGAAATTAGTTTCAATTAATACTTCTCATGCAATACATATTTAAACATTAGTGAAATTGATTCTTCTTGAAGGTACATACAGTGTGGTCATAAAGTTTGGAACCAAGCTTATAACCGCATTATTTTACATTTTTAGGAAAAACGCTCGGATAGGTAAATTTTCTTTTTTAAAACGCCATCTTTTGACATACAATTTTTTTCTATGACGTCATTGGTTTTCGAGTGATGACGTTATCAACACTTTCTTTAAATGGCAACCATATTATTTTTATCTCGTTTTTGGTAGATCTTTATAACCACCAAATAGTGATATAAAACAATTGGTATGTTGCATCCCATTTTTTTGGAAAAAATGATATAAATTTAGAAAAAAAAGCGAAAATTTTATTTTTGTACAAAATTAAAATTAAATTTAAAAAATACATCTGAACTTAAATTTATTGTAACAGTTAACGTAAATTTTTAAAATGGACCCCACCAACCAACTGACACTGTCCTAGCCGTGTGTAAATGCTTTGCGATCAATAGTAATCTGCGTTATTCGCTCCAGGTCAAAAGAAATTAGTCTTCCCAATCGGCCAATTACTTATTAAAAAATCTTATTTAACATTAAATAGTTTCACAAAAAAGGGTCAAAGAAGTTTAATTTATTTAAAAAATTGACATGATGTGGCAGACCATTTCTTAATTAAAATTATCGCCCAAAAATTGAAGATTTCAAAAACTAATTAAGCTTACAAAATTTACTGAAATATGTAAGTAAGTTTTTTTCACACTTCTGTCTTGTGTGAGGACTTAAATATTCTTCTTGAACAAACCGGATCGTCAAAAGCACATTGTTACTATGCAAAAAATTTACAAAAACAAAAACACGCACTTTTTTGCAAGATATTTCTTTATGACATTCTTACTTCTTTTTATACAATTTATGTATAAAAATTTTAGTTTGAAATTGTTTCTATGGCGACAACATTGTTGAATTATTTACTTCTATTTTTGACGTTAGATTTTTGAGATATTGGATAAAAATTGTTCATTTTCGCTAATATAAGAAATGGCACATTTATCTGAGCGAGAAAGAATCGAAATTTTAATTATGGTTGGATATGGGGACAGACAAAGAACGCATGCAGAAGCATGCGAATTGTTTAAACATGAACACCCTGATAGACCTCCAATTACCAGGTCTACGGTGACAAAACTAGTTGGAAAGTTTACCGAAACTGGATCCGTAAAAGATCGACCACGGCAAGGTAGACCTCAAGTAGGAGAAGATGTGAAATTAAATGTGCTTCTAGAAGCAGAAGAAAGGCATCATGTTTCCACCAGACAACTTGCGTTAGCCAATCAGGTGGCTCACTCATTTGTCGTCAACTTATTTAAAAAAGAACACTATCGTCCTTACAAAGTTCAACTTGTACAGGAATTACATGAGGATGACGAAGATCGTCGACTGCAGTTCTGTGAAGACGTAATGTTACGTTGTTACCAAAATCCAAATTTCTTGGAAAACATCGTCTTCTCAGATGAAGCTACGTTCTGCCTAAATGGATCTGTTCACCGCCATAATTGTAGATATTGGTCGCAGAACAATCCGCATTGGACTCAAGCGTGTCATACTCAGCGCAGAGGAAAAGTTAACGTATGGGTTGGAATGATTGGACGACGCATTTTAGGACCATATTTTTTTGAAGGAAATTTGACTGCTGTGCAATATTTAGAATTTTTAAGATTTGAACTGGTTCTAGCGCTCGCTGTTATTTTCCCAAATCACGAGGATGGTGATGTACCCCATCCAAATATTTGGTTTCAACAAGATGGGGCGCCTCCCCATTATGGTGTAGAGGTTCGCCACTATCTTGACGAAATATTTCCCAATAAATGGATTGGACGGAGAGGCGCCATAGAATGGCCACCTCGTTCTCCTGACCTGACTCCGTTAGACTTTTTTTTGTGGGGTTATTTGAAATCGAAAGTGTATTTTAACAAACCGAACAATTTAGAAGATTTCAAAGAACGAATTTGCGTAGAACTTACACAAATATCCCCAGACATAATTGAGGCGAGTATACGAAGTGTTTACACTCGGCTGGGACAGTGTCAGTTGGTTGGTAGGGTCCATTTTGAAAATTTACCTTAACTGTTACAATAAATTTAAGTTCAGATGTATTTTTTTAATTTAATTTTAATTTTGTACAAAAATAAAATTTTCGCAATTTTTTCTAAATGTATATCATTTTTTCAAAAAAATTGTGATGCAACATACCAATTGTTTTATATCACGGTTTGGTGGATATAAAGATCTACCAAAAATGAGAAAAAAATAATATGGTTGCCAATAATTTTGTTATATATATCACTTTATTCACATATAATTGTGACCGCGGTTTCGACATACAATGTCATTATCAAACTGCCGCAGTTTGATAATGACATTGTATGTCGAAACCGCGGTCACAATTATATGTGAATAAAGTGGTATATATAACAAAGTTATTGTTTTATTTTATTTAATTTTCAAAATGAATTACCACAAAGTTACGGCTACCAGTATTAATTTTCTTAATATGGTTGCCATTTAAAGAATGTGTTGATAACGTCATCACTCAAAAACCAATGACGTCATAGAAAAAAATTGTATGTCAAAAGATGGCGTTTTAAAAAAGAAAATTTACCTGTCCGAGCGTTTTTCCTAAAAATGTAAAATAATGCGGTTATAAGCTTGGTTCCAAACTTTATGACCACACTGTATATATTCATAAGTTATACACTTAATGTTTTTCTGTTAGATATATTTGTACCTATAATACATATAATAAAATGTTCTAATATCATGCGTTACGAATCAAAGATTACGTTTATATACAACTCTGCTACAAACGCATTACAAATAGATTTTCTAAAATTTACTTTAAAGTTAACATCTAACGCTTAATTGGAATGCGTCTTCGTGGATAAGAATTTCAAAATGTGATAATTTTGTTATTTATTGGGTTTTCTGATCTAATCTTTAAAAATTATGATTATTTATAGCATAAATTATACTTCGCAGCACATAAATACTGTGCTTTTAAAAAGTTATCGCTCTTGAATATTGGTACGTTTCTTAATATATGCTTCTTTATTATAGAGTTTCTGTGATGACAGTGAAAGATCGGTCGAACTAGTATCATGAATTTTAAACTTACTGTCCGTTATTTACTATTAATCCAATAATTGAATAAGGAGGTGGTAAGCAATATTAAAGAAACTAAAGTATGTTCTTTGACAATGATAATATATCAACTTTTCTTTATTAAGTTGGTTTGAGTTATCTTTTATCTATATTATTCATTTCCAAATATATGGAAAACAAGCAAAATTATACCAGTTTTCGCTTACCGCATATATAATGTTTCATAGCTCGCTGCTTTTTAGTCATTGTAGGGGTTTCCTCATCTTCGTCAAACCATACACGATTCTCTTAGCGGGTAGGGTACTTTTAAAAAATAAGTAGCTGAGTTATAACAAACGTAACGTCAACAACAAAATGACAGATAAACAGTTGCTCTAAATAAACACTGTATGGTGGTTTGTCACAGTCTACTAGATTTTTTTATTCATTGTTATTACAATGTTACTAGTAAATTCAGCTTATTTCTCGTATTTATTAACTATTTCCAGAAGGGATGTACAATAACTGACCAATATTATGTTGATGTACTGATGCGTTTCAATGCCTAACTGAAGAAATAAAGACTGCATGTATTCAGAAAAAGTTAAGTTCTATCGGAGTAATGCGCCCTCTAATTCATCCGCTATAGCAACCGCTAATTTGGTCCCATTAGGATAGGAATTACTGCTTCATCCTCTACATTCACCAGATCGGGCCGAGAGAAATTTTTCGTTGTTCCCGAACTTGAAAAAATAGGTTGGTGGAAAAAGAGTTGGGACAAATGACGAGGCGATAGCCGCGATGAATGGCTGTTTAGACGAGCTTCCAAAAGTTTATTTTTAAACGGCTTAAAAACTTATATATACTAATCTACGCTTAGTATACCGCATGTGTCAAATATCATTAGGCATAGGGAATACGTATGAGTACATACGATGTATATGTATATGGAAAAGCCGCTGCGATGCCGGCGAAGACCGCGACGGCCGGCAACGATTGTCTTTATATTTGACCATTGACATAGGTACTTGTAATGCGTTCTAAAATAACATTTACGAATTGCAAGGGATTTGCTGTTCTTATTTCTTTCAGTAGATGCAGGAAATTTTTAAGCTGCGGTGCGTCGCATAAATAAAAGCGTAATTCTAATAAAATTAAAGAATAATCCTAATAAAATAAATAAAAAAGGATTCTAAAAATTATAATAAATTATACAAGAGGTTCAAAAATCCCTCCTTGCACAGCAAGACATTGTCCTAGGCGGTCGTAGAAATTAGCTCTTACATTTGCTAACCATTTGCTGCCATGTCGGCAGTTAATGAATTCGCAGCCTCAGTTATTTTTTCTCTCAAGGCAACTATATTTTCTGCTCTACCAGCTTCATGAGTATAAACAATATTTTTTAGATGTTTTAGATTTTTAATGTTTCCTGTTCCAGTAATAAGACGGTCAGGAAAAGTATTTCCTAGAAATTTCTTTACCCTCACTGCATTATGTGCTGGACAGCCATCATGTTGAAACCAAACGATTTCCTGATTTATTCCAATGTTTTGAATGGCGGGAAGTATTTGATTTTTCAGTAACTCGAGATACTTGTCTGCATTTAATATACCATCAATAAAATAGGGGCCTATAGAATGGTCACCTAAAATACCTGCCCAAACGTTTAGTTTTTGAGGATAGTGAGTGCGACTTGCAAAATGCCGGTGTTCATTTTCCGAAGCCCAATATCGAAGAACAGAGGGATCGTGTAATGGAAAAGTTGATTCATGGGTGAAGAAAATATTTTTAACGAAATTTTCATCTCGATGTATCTTTTCCATAACATCTTGACAAAACTCCACTCTCCAGAAATTGTCCTCGGGCAATATTTCTTGAGTTTACGAATATTTGAAACATTTTAAACCCATTACGTTTCCAAATACGTGAAATAGTTGTGTTACTTGAACCCAATTCCTCGGCAGCACTTCTAGTAGATCTCGTGTTATCAATTTCCACAACACTACAAATTAATACATCCCGCCGTTCTCTTTCCTAAATTTTTTGTGATGATACCTCTCTTGCTTTGCATTTCGTACAGTTATTCAGACAGAAACAAGTTTCAAATTTATTTATAATATTATAAATTGTTTGTCTGCAAGGTACAGCACGGTCTGCAAAAGTCAGCGCAAACAAATTCATGCACTCCATTGCAGACTTGCCAGCATAAAACCATTTTACTAACTGAAACTCTTCAGTGGGTGTGTAAAGAGCCATTATACATTAATTTTATTGTACGCTTTCAAACTGTAACGGCCGCAGCTAGACTGAATGCAAAATTTCCAGTCAATCGGTATCGGAGACAATCGTCAGTCGTCGCGGTCTTCGCTGGCACTGGACTGGCTTTCTCATGTACGTATACATTGTATGTACTCATACGCTGATTCTCTATGCCTAATGATATTTAACACATACGGTATAGAATTGGATGAGAATTATGTTGAAAAATAAAATATATTTTTTGCCCAAAAATAGGTACTTCATTGAAAAGTCATTCTGCAGTCAAATCAGTTTCTTAATTGCACAAGAGGAGTACTTCGAAGGCAAATGTATTTTTTTCGGTGCATATGAACTGCACCACGACTTAACGACGTTAACGACTTATTCTGATAAATGATTTGCCGCACGAGATCAGTTTAGAAAACGAGCCGCGATAGCGGCGAGTTTTCTAAAGAGCGAGCCAACATTTGCCTTCGAAGTACTCCTCTTGTAAATTATTTTAGGAACCTCAAATTTCTGAGGTTCCTAAAATAATTTACATGAACTGCACCACGTAGACAAATTATGAAGAATTCTAATGTAATTTAGGTAATTCTCCGTTAATCCCCTTATCCAGAAATGTTTGTATCAAATCATGGATAATTATTACTCTTCTAATAATATATAAGAGTAAGTTTGCGCGTTTAAAATATTAATTCTTAATGGTTACTTTAACAAGTGAATACCTCAAACCAATTATGGAAGCGCAAAGTATGTTGAATGACAGGGATCAGAATTAGCAGATTACCTTGTTCAAAATTATATTCAGGAAGATGCTCTGTATCTAACAGAAATTTAGGTTGAAAATTCTGCTCCTTTTCTCTTTATCAAGAACAGTCTTCCCATGTAAAACTGAAAAATTATTGTAGTTCTCCACATTCTAACTTACATATTGTTTTGAACCTTCTAAATAACACGCAAGGTACCTTTTGGGTTGATAAACGTTGATAGACGGTATAGCTACCTTAATATTTTTCCTTTTCAACTTTTCTATAAGTTTAATAATAAAGTAATTAAACGAGATCAAATTTAGCTTTTTGCAAATATCTATAAGTCAAACTCGTAAAATTACTTCTTTCCCCATTTAATCAAATCCCTCTTTATTGTAGTTTCCGATATCCCCATAGAAAAAATGAAAAAAAAACCCCACCCAGTATATGTTATGTATTACATATTCGATAATACAAAAACATGTTCATGATGTATCAAATAAATGACTTTGTTGCACAGTGTGGCACAGTTCGGATAAGGTATTATAGAAGCTTGGCTAAGAAAAATATCCTTTTAATTGAATCGGCCGATACTTGCTGGAAATCCATAATATGTAAATGGGATTTAAGTAAAACACTTATACTAATTTCAAGTATATATTACACTTTATTATATGGATTAATAAATTGACGACATGTTTCGCTACGATGTAGCTTCTTCAGATCTTATATTACTACTGAACGCGCTCTTCACAAATGTATGGCTTTTTTCTAAACTATTTTAATGGGTTGCACTTGTCTACATTAAAATCGTCTCTTACCGATGTATCGTCTAAAGTTATTGTTATCTTAATATTTGATGAAACCAGTTTAAAAGTGGGGAATTATTAAGGTCTAATTGGTCATTTAACAATATATCTGCATATTTAAGTTTATTTATTTCTAAGGATTCCAGTAAATTTAACGTTAATCCTTTTTGTTGTGACTGTAAAATTTCAAAATCTGTATTGAAACTATGCTTATTTTTAAACAAATGAAGTGCATAATTGGAATCTGTCTTTTTGTTAATAAAACTTTTAAAATGTTCCTGTATTCTTTTCTCAAAGCTCCTACCAGTTTGGCCTATGTATGTTTTAGGGCACCCTTTACATGTTAGTTTGTATACTCCGGAATTATTACTTTTGCTTGTCTTTGATTTATTATTTTTTATGAATTTCCCTTAAGAATTTTTAGTTTTATAAGCTACATTTATATCTGTTTTTCGTAACACTAATCGGTCCTATGTATGTTACTAATTTATAATTGCTTAGTTTATCTTTTATTATTGGGTACACATTTTCTATTGCTTTCCTATATTTCTTTTTTCTTAAAATTGTATCTACTATATTTGGGTTATATCCATTATTTAACCCAAATATAGTAGATACAATTTTAAGAAAAAAGAAATATAGGAAAGCAACAGAAAATATGTACCCAATAATAAAAGATAAACTAAGCAATTATAAATTAGTAGCATACATAGGACCGATAAGTGAAAAAATAGGAAAAATTTTACGAAAAATAGATATAAATGTAGCTTATAAAACTAATAATTCTTTAGGGAAATTCATAAAAAATAATAAATCCAAGACAAGCAAAAGTAATAAATCCGGAGTATACAAACTAACATGTAAAGAGTGCCCTAAAACATACCTAGGCCAAACTGGTAGGAGCTTTGAGAAAAGAATACAGGAGCATTTTAAAAGTTTTATTAACAAAAAGACAGATTCCAATTATGCACTCCATTTGTTGGAAAATAATCATAGTTTCAATACAGATTTTGAAATTTTACAGTCACAACAAAAAGGATTAAAGTTAAATTTACTGGAATCCTTAGAAATAAATAAACTTAAATATGCAGATATATTGTTAAATGACCAATTAGACCTTAATAATTCCCCACTTTTAAACTGGTTTCATCAAATATTAAGATAACAATAACTTTAGACGATACATCGCTAAGAGACGATTCTAATGTAGACAAGTGCAACCCATTAAAATAGTTTAAAAAAAAGCCATACATTTGTGAAGAGCGTGTTCAGTAGTAATATAAGATCTAAAGAAGCTACATCGTAGCGAAACATGTCGTCAATTTATTAATACATATAATAAAGTGTAATATATACTTGAAATTAGTATAAGTGTTTTACTTAAATCCCATTTACATAAATATATCCTTTATTAAGCCATGGTGCAATTTGAGTGCGCCAATTTGTTTTTATGGTGCGTTCCGAGAAATAAATTGGCACAACTCGTACAATTTTCTTTTAGATTCGGTTTTGTGATTGATGATTGTAACAGCGTTGTTGTTTATGTTGTGGTAATAATTAATTTAGATAGATTCATTTAGATTTTGTAACAGCTATTAAAGATTATAAAAATTAAAATAGGAAATCTAGGTCAGTTTTAATATTAGAGTTTTTTAATTTCAAAATATGTGTTAACGCAACGAAAATGTATGTAATTACGATAGTTTACAACTTTAAAACACAGTAGCAATTAGAATACTTAACATGAATTTAGTGGTTAGGAGAATATTATCATACTAATCTTAATTAAACTATATACTATACCTGTTTACTTAAAATTGATCCGACCGTGAGAACTAATTAACTTTATTAACGCAAATAGATGATCAAGAAATAACTAAAAAAGTACTAAATAATACAGTAAATATTGCTCTCTTAGAATTACTAATTACCAAGAATTTTGTTTTTCATGTATACAGGAAAATTAGCTGAACCGATATATTAGACTGTGCAATTGAAATTTGTAAAAATTTACTAATTTCAATTGCACCAGGTAAAAAAGGAAAAGAAGGTACCATTAGACTGGTAGGTGGACATTATAATGCCAATATATAAAAAGAGAGATAGCAGGGACTGTTCAAGCGCTAGGTAGTACCGTCGGATAAATATATGCCAGAATATTAGAACACAAATTCAGACCCCAATTAGATAGCACGTTCGAAGAAAATCAGAGCGGATTCAGAAAGGAAAGAGGGACTAACGACCAGATATTTATACTCAGACAATTATAAGAAAAGGCAATCAGCACTGGAAGACAGATACATACTTGTTTCGTAGATATGGAGAAAGCTTTCGATAGAGTAAAAAAGAGAAGACATCTGGAAAATTTCAGATATAGAGGAATAGAAAAAGGTCTTATACAAAATATACAAAGCCTTTAAGACAAAACCGAAAAATATGTAAGAGTAAGAAATGAAAAATCAAAACCATGTGTTACGAAAATCGGTCTGAAACAGAGATGCATTCTGAGCCCACTTCTCTTTAATTTAATGTTGGATGAAGCTCTTAAACAAAGTAAAGATAGGCTAAAGCCGTATAATGTCGGATATTGGAAGCTACGATGCATTAGATTGACAGAATTATGCTATGCAGATGATGTAGTAATATTAGGAGAAACAGAAGAGCAGCTGCAAGATAATATCAACAACATGATGATGGATAGAAATCATTAAATTTGGGAATAAATATACAAAAACTAAAACATGGTTATAGGACAACAAGGTAAAAACCATAAAATACAAATAGAAGACAAAATATTAGAGCAAGTAGATAAATTTAAATATTTAGGAGTAATAATAAATAAAGACGGAACACTAGAAGATGAGATAAATAAGAGAATTGCGAAAATGGGTGCATTGTACAATAGTATAAAAAGTAACTTTCTAAGCAAAAAAGAAATACCAAAACAAATAAAAACAGAAATAGTTAAAGGAATTATAAAACCGACACTGGCATATGCGTGTGAATCTTGGGCAACGACACAGAAACAGAAAAGTAGAATCACAATCACAGAAATGAGATTCCTAAGAAGAATAGAAGGAAAAACAAGAAGAGATAAAATTAGAAACCAGATATTTCGAGAAAGCCTGAATATAATCCCTGTCGAAACAACGATAGAACAAGGACAACTAAGGTGGTTACGCCATGTAATGAGAAGAGGTGAGAATAGACTTATCAGACAAATATTCGAAGCGAAAGAAATAGGAAAAAAGAAGAGAGGTAGACCAAGAAGAATGTGGAAGGAGGAAGTGCCGATAGGAGCTGAGAAAAGAGGAACAAGATTGGAGGAAATACAAATTACAGTAAATGACAAGAAAAAGTGAAAAATGGAAATATGGAAGAAAATACCTGAATTTTCAACTCCAAGATAACTCGACACCGTAAGATACATGAGTTCCCAGGATTAAGTAAAGTAACTAATTTTTCTACTAATTTTTGTAGTGTTTGCTCAGTATGTAGTCGTCAGACGGGTCATATTTTATAAAATCCCTAACAGGAGCTTTGATGGACGTGATTTAATTTGATGCAGGCTTATGGTAGTATTGTGGATACTTAAGATACGAAGAATGTTCAGTAATTAGTGAGCCTAGAAAAGAAAACAGAACTTTTTAGAAAAAATGTTTTATTTTTCAACTTATTTTCCTTGTAACTCATTACATTTAGTTCATCGAAATTCAAACAAGTTTTATCAATATGTACGAAGTATGTGTTAGTTTCAGTGATTACCTCCTAATTTCATCTAAATGTCTTGCGAGTGAGCAATAACCCTCTAGTTTGGAAAAATGCAAAGTACTGACAGGCGCAAATCTGGCGAAAAAGCTGTATAAGGAAGCAGTTCGAAATGTAGTTCAACAATTTTTATCATCGAATGTTTACAGTTACAAACGTGCAGTGTCAGAATACCGGTCGTTCTGAAGATTCAATTAAGACATATTGTGATTATTTGTAACACAATTCTAAGTAAGACTACAACTTTTGCATTGCAGGCAGACCGTTTTTTTTCGGACATGTGTTTATTTTTACGGGTAGAAGGAATGTTGTCTGAGTCGACATATGCGGGGTTGTTATGTTTATATTGTTGTTATACAATATATTTTGTGTGTATATAATTGGCAGGTATATTGCCAACAGATTTTATAAATCTGTTCTGTCATTTATGGAATTTCCATTTTTTTGTTGTTTTTTTTCATATGCAATTTACTGCGGTTTTATTGAAATTGAAAGTGTGTTTTGTTTGTTTGATAGGTTTTTAATGGCTGTACTATTGTTTGAAAATTTGTGTCCATATACACGTTCTTGCAGATATTGTGTTATTTGGCCGATGTATACGCAGTCATTGCATGGAATTTCATAAATAACGTGTTTTCTTTAATGTAGGAAATTTGTCATTTAATTTTGAGTGTAGGTTGTTGAGATTATTGAAATTTTATGTTGTTGTTATGGTGTTAAGATTTTGTTTATTTTTTCTGACAGGTTGTTTATATAAGGTTTTGGGACATTGTAGTGTTGATACAATTTTTGTTTTATGTTTATGTTTTGTTAATGAATGGGAAGAGATAGTTATTTTTTGTGATAAAATTACTAATACTTTTAGCTCGTATTATAATTACGGCCAAGAAAATAAGAAATGCGGTACGATGCGATATAACGACCAAACCTGTCAAATATTTGCTTATGTCCTTCATCCAATCACGCCTTGTGAATATTACCATATCAGGAACGACACAAAAAATTTCGCTTAAATTTTACTTACCATCTTGTAAGTGTTGCTGTTCGTACAGGGCAGTGTATATATAATGCAGTGTGGATAGTTAAGATACGAAGAATGTTTAGTAATTAGTGAGCCTAGAAAAGAAAACAGAACTCAACTTATTCTCCTTGTAACTTGTTACATTTAGTACGGGAACTGTGTCAGAAACTCCGACAAATCTATCGAGAAATTTCTCCAGAAATATTACGACGAGTTGTACTGAATCACAAAAGGCCATTGGAAAAATGTATCCGTCTTCAAGGTGATTTAGTTGAAAAAGATCCTATTTAAAATATTGTTCGTTAAATTATTGCTTTTGTTTTGTTTGTTCTTTAATTTGAATAAAATTTGTGAATCGTTTTCTTGCTTCTTGGCACTCTTATTATTTCAATAACAAACTATTACCTACAGATGGCATGAAAATGTAGAAGAATTTCAAAATGAAAAATTTTCAGCGAAATTCGGTATTAAGGGTTGGTTCTTGAGTGATTTGCAAAAACCTTTTCTAACACTTTTTTGCTCTATCTTAATCGCTGGTATGAGATTACTTGAAACACTAGTTTTTATTTTAATTATAGTTGGCTAGATATCGACTTTATAAAAAACTCTATTTATACACAAATGTGCATTGTCGTGGCCTACACAACTTATACAAATTTTATATTGATTGCTTTCAAAATAAAAAAGTTATTTAGGTGTCTCCATGAAAAGTGAAACACACTGTATATGCGATACGATGCGATATGACGACTAAAGCTGTCAAATATTTGCTTACGTCCTTCATCCAATTACGTCCTGTCAGTATTACCATATCAGCAGTGACACAAGAGTATCGGAATTTCAATTCCGTTGAGCTTTATTATTATTAAGTTATGATAATTGTATGGCATTATTGTAAAAAAAAAAATAAATAAATTGGGCAATATCTACTTAGTTTATGTTATAACAGGACATTAATTTGCAAAATAACTGTTACATATTTTCGTTGTGGGAGTTTTTAGAAAAAAACGCGAATATTTACGAAAATAAAAAACATTTGAGAAATTTTATAATCCCACACGCCTCCGAAATTAATCTCATAAAAAAGAACTTAAACTTATTAACGTACAATGACACTTTACATCGTATTACCCTATACAGCACACTGCCTTAAACGAGCGTAAATAAAAATACATCGAATCAAATGAACGGCCGAGCGTCACTTTTTAATTGCCCGTAATATGCATACCAATTTAGAGCGATGATAAATCAAATTTAAAGTGGGTTGCGACTCTCAGAAAAGAGTCACCAATTTGCAACTTCTAAATGAAAAGTTTGTGCTTCCGTTGTCATATCGAGATTTGTTTGTTAAACGGTTTGAACATCGTTTTTCTGCATTTAATTATTTATCGCATATCTGTTAATAATTGAATTTTGAAATGGACTTTGTTTAAAACGATAGTAAAGGCTTGGCATGTAACAAGCGAAGTTGATTATCTTAATTTTCACAAGTCTATTAAAATATAACTACAAAATTAAACTGTATGTTAAACTTATTCCAGCGAATTAGAAGCGCTGTATAATACAGTATAGTTTGATTAGTATATTGAATTTATGTGAAAGAAAATGAGATCATATAAATAAATTTTGCAATGATGACGATGTGATGTAACTAATTAATTCTGAAGATGATCTTTAGAAAGAACAGCTTTGCAATATGTAGCGAAATATTTAACAAATAACAATTAATAATAATTGACTACTACTTCATAATAATAATCTTTGTTCTCCAACATGAACCAATGGTTGTTTCTTACGTATTCCGTTTTTTAAATAACATTATATAAGAAAAAAATTTAAATTCAATATAAGGTTTATGCTAGTGACAGACAAGGCTATATTAAAAAAATAATAATAACAAGGAATAGAAAACAGTATTCACACATGAACGGATCTGGATCGGGGTTGTCATATATACCAGAGTTGCCTCTTTCAGTATGTCAAATCTGGCCGTCGAAAGTAAAAACATGGCAGATAAGCGCGTATAGTAAAACGGCTCAACAAAATTGACCTGTGATAGAAGACGTGAAGGACTTGTAGAGTTGTTTATGATGAGTTTGAAAAGAAAAGTATCGCTCGTTTACTTTTCTCTATTATTGAAATAATGTCCATACAACAGAGAGTTATAATCGGTCACACGTGCAGGATAGAGAGGTAATCGCATTTGAAACTAACATTAAAGTAAACGTTTTTGTATTCTGACTATGGTTAATTGACGAAGGAGATACTTGTTGAAACTTCATTATAACGCTAAGAAATAAGTAATTAAACTTCTAGTTTCAAAAATTCTATTTTATTGTAAATTTAATTAAACTACATAAAGACAATACACCGATACGACCAGTAGTATCGTACGTAAAAGCACCTTGTAGAAATGTGAATAAATACTTAATAGATTTAATACTTACACACACTAAATTCAAATCTAAGTTCTCCGTTAAAAATTCCCATGAATTAATTAAGAAAATTTCAAACTTGGAATTACCAAACAAATGTAAACTCTAAGAAATAAGTAATTAAACTTCTAGTTTCAAAAATTCTTTTATTGTAAATACCACTACAATATTGTTTCGCCATACAATGGCTTCATCAGGTGGTGGATGAAATACTGTACTACAATATTGTAGTGGTATTTACAATAAAAGAATTTTTGAAACTAGAAGTTTAATTATTTATTTCTTAGCGTTATAATGAAGTTTCAACAAGTATCTCCTTCGTCAATTAACTATTTAAATGTAAACTCATTTCTTTTGATGTCTCGAATTTGTTCACTAGTATCCCACCCCAGGAGGTAATAGATTTAATCACTTTACAACTAGAACGTAAAAACACGAACATTGTCACAAAGACCGAAATTTTACAGCTCTTAGAAACGTGCCTGGAACAAAATTATTTTCAATTTAAAAAGAAATTTTATAAACAAACAGAGGGTCTAGCAATGGGAAACCCACTAAGCCCCTTATTAGCAGAAATTTTTATGAATAATTCAGAAACTAAAATTAGTACACATCCCTTGTTTGGTAATTGTGTATATTGGATTAGGTATGTTGATGACATATTAATTTTCTTTACGGTTCAGATAGACAATTAAAAACTTTACATAATTATATCAACACTATTCACCCCAAAATAAATTTGACTATAGGAACAGAAATAAATAAAAGCATTAATTTTCTAGATTTAACCATATCACACAAAACTAATAAACATGAGTTCACTATATACCATAAACCAACACATACAGCTACCACAATACACGCTAATTCTTTTCATCCTATAACACACAAATTGTCAGCATACCAATCAATGGTATATAGATTAACGCTAAGAAATAAGTAATTAAACTTCTAGTTTCAAAAATTCTTTTATTGTAAATACCACTACAATATTGTTTCGCCATACAATGGCTTCATCAGGTGGATGAAATACTGGTATATAGGTATATAGATTAATTCATGTACCTATGAGTAAAAGTAATTTCGACCTTGAACTAAATAGAATATATACAATAGCATTAAACAATGGTTACTCTATAAATAGTATCAATAACATCTTGAATAACCAACAAAAATCTAAAACCCTTTCCTTAGTTTACCCAAAATTAAAACGCAAGATAATTAATTCCTACAATTCAATCACTTACTTAGGAAAAATTTCGGAAAAAATTGGTACTTTCATTAAAAAGGTTAATAACGAACATATATCATTTAAAACAGACAATACTATACAGAACATTATTAAAAATAACAAAGATAAAATAGACAAAGAATCAAACTCTGGTGTGAGGTGTAAGGTATACATAGGACAAACGGGGAGGACATTCAAAATTCGGATGAAAGAACACGAGAGAAGCCATAAAGAAAAGAAAACAGATTCAACTTTCGCAAATCATTGTTTAGAAATTAATCATAGATTTAATATAGATTTCAAAATTGTACACATTCAAGGAAAAAGTAAAAAACTTAACCTGTTAGAAAACTTAGAAATTAATAGATAGTTTATAGTTTAGGATTAGCTTTGAATGACCAACTAGATTTAAACAACTCCCCTCTACTAAATTTAAGATTGTAAAAAATTTTTCCACCACCATTCCCCAATAATTTTCACAAAAATATTCTAACTTGCATTGTACATATTCAGTATTCATCCACCTGATGAAGCCACAAAATAGAAAAACGTTTTTATATATGCTTATATGTAGTGGTCATGTGGGGGGCATGTTTCCATAGTTTTCAAAATTAAGTGCAGAGACAGACTATTGGCGAACAACACAGTCGATTTCCTTCGATTCAGATTCTAAGATAACGAACTAAAAAATACGATCCTGATAAAATACCTCCTGGATATTAATTAGTTACGGGAAAGATTTTACAAGAATTATCGGAAAAGAGTATGATTCACTTAACACATATATTTTATGCAATAATATTTTGATTATATATTAATTTATTTTGACAAATATCTAGAAAATTGCAAACGTAATCTTGATTTCTAAGCTAGGCAAGAAACTGAAAGAAGTAACCTCCTACCGACCTATAAGTCTGTTACCCTTATTGTCCAAAGTTTTCGAGAAAGTATATGACAAGAGACTCGTAACAGTAATTAAGATAAATAATATGTCAAGATATATTTGGTTTCAGGTCTACTGGCTTATTATACAAAGAAAATAAACTTCCCTTATCCTGACTGCCTCCTTCTCTATTTTTACCTTAATAACAGATACATTGTTATCACATAAAAAATGAGTACTCTAGTGTCGTGTTGAGGACCTCACAGAAAGGGAAGCTATAAAGTAAAATAACCGATCTCCATGCTTATAATCTACACGAAAACGCAGTGGACTATTTTAATTCCATTTTCAAAGGAAATAATCCATTAAAAGTAAAGATTTTTACCTTAAAACAGTATTTGTATTGTCTATAAATATTATAAATTAATAACTAACTAATTTTATGTGCATAATTCCACAATAAAATGGTATTTATTTTATTTGCCAATATTCCTAGACACTCTCGTTCACAAACGCGATGATTAAGAACCTTACTCCATACAAGCCGTACGCTGTAGATAGCTAGCGTACTAGGTTGTTCATTCGGAAGGCCACGTTGCATGGTTCATCGTCCTTCGCTAACGTCAGCATTTGAAATCGTCATAGGTGCGCTTTGATTAGTGATATTAGGTAATAATTTAATATATAATATTAGATTTTAATACTAAACTTTTTTATTTATACACTGTATTTTACTTGGTTAATGTGGAGGAAGGTGTGCTTCTCTAGCTTCCATGGTATACACGCCACTAGAGTACTCGGACCATTCATACAGGAGTACCTCAAGGTAGTGCTTTGGGTCCAGTTTAATATTTGCTATATTTAATGACCTATCAATAAACCCACTCACAACTCTTGCAACGTTTGCCGATGATCTCATAGTGCCCCTGCGAAAGCATCCAGGAATTTGCAAAACGACCTTAATAAGATCCAACAGTAGCTCTGAAAATGGCGCATGAAAGCAAACTCATGTAACTCCAGAAGCAAACTTGGCCAACTGCGCAAATTAACTGCAATTTTGTTTCAAGCTGAAGGAGTAAAATAGGTTGGCTGTATTTAGATAGAAGACTAACGTGTCAGTAACACATTTTTACGAAACGTAAGCAGTTAGGGCTGGAACTGAGGCAAATGTACTGGACGATGCAAACATCTTGTCGAAATAAATTTTTAATATACAAATCCATAAAGAAGACAATTTGGACGTATGGCTCATAATGAGATATTTATTGTCGTTGTAGACAGAGAGTTTTTAAATGTTAAGAAGAGTTCCTTCGGATCATCACTACATATGTTTTTTGGACATTATTTATTAGACGATTAAATTAAATAGGTCTCTCTTTGTCAAATAAAAACGAAGGATAATTAACGTTGTTTTCGAGTATTAAATAAAATTCTAGTGTGTTTATAAGATGTATTCTGTAGTAATGTAGCAAATTATATTACTAGCATTTTAGAGTCCATACATTTTAATAAATCTGTTATAATACACCATAATTGTATATTTCATACATTAAGAATAATTTAGAAAAATTACGATTGTAACTGTAATTTATATATGCATGCTTACATGTAATTTTTTTAGGACAACTTCTTAACAATGATAAATGCCCGTACTTCTTACATACACATTTATTCTACGAAAAAAAATGAGCGTAATAAATTATGTAGGCCGGCCTATTTATGTAACAATTCGCCTGAATAACAAATGTGGCAGTTTTTTTCGCGTCTTGCATATAAAATATGACATTTGTATCTCATGATAACGCGACAGGAAATTAAAGTCTATATTTATTCCCTTTTCAATGTTGTTTGTTGCTAATAAAGTCTGAAAAAAAAGTATTATACAACTAGCTATGATATAATTTTAATTCAGTTGTGCTTTTTTGTATTTTCTCATGCACTAATCGCTTGCAATTTTATAAACAAGTATAAATTAATGCTTGATTATCTCTGTACGTCGACTGCATAATAATTAGGAATGACGTGAAATTACCTGTACATTTGAGGAAAGTAGAACGTAGGTAATTCTTTGAAGATAAATATATAGATGTGTGTCAGTAATATATCTTGACTTTTTTGAATTTTAAGTATAAACAATTAAATTATAATATAGTCCTCTGATTATATCTTCAAGATTTTGTTTAAAATGTATGACTTGTGAGTAGAGATGGCATATTGATGCCACAGACATAGCTGGTGATATTGCAGGCGTTATCGGGTTTGATATCGGCAGCTAGCCGTGCTAATGAAAGGAACCTCGAATTGTGAATTAGTATGCAATCGTGTCTTGTATAAATATGCCAAGATCGATGAGCTCGCTTAACCGTCCAATGTGGAATACCGTCCGTAAATTAAAATTTTAATTTATTTATTTTATTATATATATAAAATTTAAATTAAATGTAAAATTGCATGGGCGTACACATGCAATTTTACATTTGTGTCGAATTTGCCATCTCTACTTGTGAGATATATACCGATCGGTCCAGCTCGGAACGGGCCATAGTCAGCAATGAGTGGCAACAGCGAATCCCCTCTACGCGCAGCTGCTTCAATTGCAGCACATTGCAGTTAAGAATTTAGTAAGACTTAAACCGCGCAAGGATATAGTCGTTTGCATATTCGTTCTGTATACGTAATTTGCCCATTTGTTTCAGACATAATAAGGTCCAATTTATTATTATTATTGTATTCTTAGCTGCTACGGAAAAGTAATTTTAAGTAATAAAAAACCAATAACGTTTTCTAAAACATAATTCTGCAAAATAAATTTAAATTTTAAGAAAGTCACTCAATATAGGATTCGAAAATACCGCCATCTCTTCTCAAACAATAGCCGAGCCTATTGTAAAACTCCCGCCTCACTCCCTCGAGATTTCTAGGGGTTATTGTCTCGAAAATTCTAAACAGTTTAACTTGCAACTGTTGCAAGTTCGATTTCGTCTGCAATTTGCCGTGTACACTTAAGGTCGCCCATTTCAACTAACGAACAAACCCTCACGTCTCTCTCCTCCCGATCAGCAGGTATTAGAGGGATATAAGGCTGTTCGTCAATTTGTTGGCATTTGCGGCAATTTCCGACTACACAGCCATATTTCCTAAACGCATTTACGATCCTTTCAACCGTCGAATGCGAAGGAATAGGCCGATTTACGTACTCTACAGCAAATAAATCAGCGGTTGTTCGATAGGAATTGCCGGCAAGATACCACGAAACTATTTGTACCTTCTCTGCGGTTATATACACTGACATGATAACTACCTTTACGTATGCACAGCTAAATACGAATGACGGGCAATCTGTTGCGCTAGACCATCGGACTTATGTTGCGCACGCGGAGTGGCATCGTACACACGTTGCCACATCGCATTACGTTCCATGCGTATATTGCTGCCTATGGCCCGTAGCGGGCTGGACCTATCGGTATATATAAGTGTGTACGAATGCTTGAAGAACGAATTTAACTTGAAAACAAGCCGTATTATAGGTATTGTTAAGAATCGGCAGTCAGGGGACATTCCTGGACGGGACTTAAATAATTTGTAGTGGGCCAATTTATTGTTTAGCTTTATTAGTTACTTGAGTTCTATTGCGTAAATATGTGAATGACATCGATACGGTATTAACTAGCATCTAAGAGAATCGAAACAACTATTGCAGAATTTATATCACGTAACGCAACTTCGTGTTTGAAATCGCTATATTTCCCGTTGGATACCGCATCTGTTGACCGAACAGAAAACAGCTATGGTGAATTGGCGTAAAAAAGCTCTATACCGCTCCAACGCAAGAAACTCTAAAAACGTGTGTGGTGATTAATCTTGGATTTACTCATAGGTGCCAGAAAATAAACGCCAGTCGTTTGTTAGGGTGTTTCAAGGTGAAGAAAAACCAACAAAAGTCATCCGTTCTCGAAGTGTTTCCAAAAAGATGGTCATTTTTCTCGAAAGCAGATCGTGTAGCAACAAGATCAAAGAACTGTTACTGCCAATTGGTATACAACCATTTGTTTGCAGCGAGTCATCGCGGAGCTTCGAGAAACCAATGCACAATGACGAATCATCCTTCACCAAGACAATGCAACTTCGCACACAGCTCGCAAGACAATTTTTAACGCAACAAAACGTAGAATTGCTAGACTATCCTCCGCATAATCTCAACCTAAGTCCCAAAGATTTCTTTACTTTTCCGAAAATCGAGAACGGACTGCGTGATCGAAGGTTTTAGTCGTCAGAAGGAGCAGTCGATGCCTTCAAAAACGCAATTTTGACTGTACTAACAAATGATTGGAATAACTGCTTCCAGAGTTGGTTCGAGCGATTGCAAAAGTGCATAAATCTTCGTGGAGAATATTCCGAAAACCAATAAAGTCTTTAAAAGCTATCTACTGTTGTATTCCAGCTATATATGCAAAATATAAGAGAAAGCCTTCGTATTTGTAACAGATGGAGCTGCATATATGAAGGCAGCTGGTCGGCTCTTACAACAAACATAGAATATCAGAGTATCAGAGAAAGTCAGTTGATGTGAAAGCACCTGCATGTAAGAATTCATTTCGTGAGAAACTGCCACGTTTGCCATTATCACCAAAATATTGCGCTGGGGCACATGGATACGAGCAGCAGCCTATTATCACATGCATTTTGACGATATTAAAAGTATAATACAGCTACTGGAGCTGCCAATCTAGCCAATATTCATGGACATTATTATTCCAACCAACCCATAATATTCTATAACTAACGCCATGAATATTGTATTTGATTTTCGTCAATTCTTTTCCTAATTACTTGGAGCTGCGACTGACAATGTAAAAAGAAAATTTGAAGCAGTTTTAAATAACAATCCAGGATTTCGTACTTTATGCCGAATTGTTGACTTCTTTGGTGGCAAAGAAGTAGATTTTTCCGAATGTGCCGTGACTAAAAAAAAAATATGTGTGTACTTTAAATATGCCTCTATTTCATCAGTAGATGTTGAAAGGTCGTTTTCAATGTATAAGCGGATTTACGGTGACACACTATTATTATTAACACATGAGTATATAGAATAATTATTGGCGATTTACTGTCATGGTGAACAGTTAGGATGTGTGGTTTGTTGAGGCGTATGTGATTGGATTTGACACTTCTTCGAATCACGGGTCGTAAATTCCTGATGACTAGTACCTTTTGAATCGACGTTGATTCACCTTATGAATAAGAAGGTCTTCTCTTGCTCAGTTGTTCGCAATAATAACAACACTTGTTGAAGGCACAACACTCTTTAATTATTAAATACAAGAAAACAATGTTATATAAGTCGCAAGCAGAACATATTATTATAAAACTTGGTTACATTTTCTAATCTAATAACTCTTGAAGCTGCTCGAAATAGCACGTGTGATCTAGTTGATAGATCTTAGCAAACTTCAACTTTTAATTTAAGACTCCACTCTATTTCTCATGATTGGTCGAAACAGAATATGTACATGAGTTTACATAAACTTGAGATTGCTACATTGTATGTAATATATAAATATATGTTTCAAGTACATACGGTTTTACCCAGACTCAACCTTGGCTAAATTGTGTGTCTGAAATATTATTATCGAAAGACCCTTCGAAAATGTGTGCGTAATGAAAATTGTAGAAAGTCCGTCTGGCCTAACGGGCAACTACGTGTTTATAAAAATAGGCGGCAGGCCTTCGATTTAAATATTACAATGCTTAACTCATGAACATTTGATGACCATAGCGGCTACACCTTAAAGTAAAAACAATACAAATAGAAAAAGCCATGAATAAATAACTGTAAACAAATGATGATAAATACGTATTTCAAAGTACATTTTCTAAGAAGGATGAACCAAAAGATAATTGTGATATAAACGGCTAATGCAGGCCACGCTTTGAACAATACTTCTTGGATAAGGTAAGCAAAATCATGCCATAAAATTATGTTTGACGCTGCCATAAACATTAATAACAGGGAATGCCAGGATCACTCTGAATAATGTGTATAAATTTCAAATCATAAAGAAATCTGGCCTAAATAAAATTCAATATTTTAATCGGAAAAACTTATTAATTAACAAGGTTCTCCAGATTTCTGGACAATAAGTGCTATTAAATTTAAAGAACAAAGAGATGAAAAAAGGTATTGGAAAGCTTCTAAACATATATCATAAAGGTTAAATGGAGTTAGAAACAGAGTAAGGGTACTTGGAAAATTAGTATAAATTATTAAAAAAAAAGTATAAACTACTACTTAATCGATCCTTGTATGTGGATCTACAGTTCTTCATTAAAATAAAAATGATTATTACACACACTAATGCTATATAGATAAATATAATTAGTTTTTAAAGTGTTTTGGAACTGGGTACCTAAGGTTTAAGAATTAAATTTGTGTTGGTATAATTATACTAATTTATCAACAATATAAATGTCCTAACGATAATAGACTAGATTTATGAATCATTAATTTTTATTGTGTGAATTCCACTAGTCTGTGCAACTTCTAAGAGCTGAAGTTCTGGCGTCAGGAAACGGAAGACAAACACCTACGTATAGATGTAAATATGTCACTGATAACATACATACAATATCAAACTAGAAAACTAGAAAATAAAAGTTTGGTTAACGCTACTGATGTGTATACATATGTTAAATGTATGTTATGTATGTATATAGATTCAAAATTAGACCAAGTTATTTGAATAGTTTGAAAATATTGTACTAATTTTATATAATAAAATAGTGAAATATTCATTTATTAGTCATATAGAAACTGTAAAGAATAATAATAATAATATTATAAATATAATATACAGGCTGATTCAAATTAAGTGCGCACTATTGCTATCTCTGTTATTATTGATTCTAGAAAGTAGGTTAAATTAGCAAAGTATTAGTGTTTTTAACATTGAGTAGCATGCAGTTCATGAAAAAATAATTAAATAACGCATTTTCGAGAAACTTTGAAATTTATAATTTTTTTAAATGGAACAGTCTGTATATTTTTTAAAATTCTGAATGATAATGTCCTTTGTAATATAAAAGCTTCCTGAAAGATGGAAGAATCATCCAAAATCATATAATATATTCGTAATTATTTACTATTGCAGTACCATTATTGTATTAATTAATAAACATATATTAAATTCATTTTTTTCTTTAGTAATTCCCACAGATTAAATAAATGGACGCAAAATTTTCGGGAAGTTCGTGTACGTTGGAAATATTCTAATAGATAACTGACAGAATATAAAAGAATTTTTATTTACTAATTTATTAAAACGATTTACATTACGCATGTTGACCTTAGAGGATGAAAAGTAATATTAATAAAATTAGATGAGTTTATGCTTATGAAAAATATACACAAAAATATCATATCTATAGTAAAAATTCTTTAAATTCTAATTAGCACCTGGTACAGGAAAATGTACCGATTTAATTTCATCTCTCTCGATAAAATTAAAATTAAATACATTTTGTGTATTTATACAATTAATCATTAATATAGCACATTAAAAAGCGGTAAACCACATAGAATATGTGCACAACGAATTTACCTGGTTGCTGACATACAGGGTGTGTTACGCACCATATGTTTAAGCTTAGAAATTTCATAAATTGTACTAAATCAATCATATTGGATTTATTCATTTATTTTGGTTTTCTATATATGTATGTTTCTAACACTTGACTCGATAAGTATTTGCATTGCTTTTAGTGGATGACATTATGGCCGGGTAATTATTTCATTGAAAGTATACAATGAATATTCATGAAAGTTGATCTACGAGTATGTTCCACACCTTATTTATATACGTAGGCTACGCCATAATTCCCTGATTTAACTAGTGTAGAAATTTACTAGTTTTCAATATAATTTCCGTTTAAATCGTTAATTGGCGAAGGATATACTTGTTAAAACTTCATTATAACGATAAGAAATAAGTATTAAACTTCTAGTTTCGAAATTTTTTTATTGTAAGTCCACTTCTATATTGTTTCGCCATAAAATGGCTTCATCAGGTGGATGAAAGTTTTTCATCCACAAAACTGGAACAGTTGTTATCGGTGTACACTGAAAAGTATTACAATCAAAAGCGAGGTTGGGAAATTCATCTTGAAATTCTTCTTAACAAGCTTGAATATTTACACTGTCCATCGATGTTTTGACTATTTCGAAAATAAGATTCAACCATGAATGCTTTGTGTACGTTTGTAAATATCATTTTCAAAATTAAAAAATATAAATTACTATCTTCGATATTAGATTCTGACAATTATTGACAGACGACAGTTGACATTTATTATTTAATACAAATCATAGACTTAAGTAAGGAAAACCTACACGAATTTTTCTGAACATGCGTTATGTTGTTGAATATGAGCTTTAAAACTAGACTAATATAATAAGGAAAAGAATTTAGAAACGATGTCATTAGTAAAAATTAGATATTGTTTGTAGAGTATAACTACAGAAAATTGTTATGTAAACTCGCGGCTATAAAATTTGTCACTCTGATTTTTTGCATTATAAAATTGTTCCAATCTGTCATATGGATTGTCAATGATCGCTGTTACATTTAAATCATTTATATCACACTTAACTCATTTATATCACATTCCTTAAATCATTAAACCTAACATTATTTTATACTCTCAAATTTTTAAAATGGTGTACTTAAATGAATTACAACGTGCACGAGTTTCTGCTAAAATTGAAAGTGGTCATATCTCTAATGAAGTCGCTCGCGAATTTAATATATACTTCTTGTCATGAAAGATGATCCCTGCGCCATCAATATAATATTGTATGATTCAAATCAGTACTTCAGCGTCATATTAAATACTGTAAATTGCAAAATGAAGATGAAACTATGACTTCGTTTCCGGGCCAAATAATTTTGTTGACAGTCGGTCAAATTTATAGGTTCTGTGAAAATATATAATCGAATTACATCTTAGTTATATTATTTTGAAATTACTATAAATTGTAAACAGCAAATCAAACTATCAAGAATTTACATTTATGTCAACATATAAGATCATGTAATTCTTTAATCATTTATCATAGCAAATTAATGAATGGCAAAACCAAACACCTTCATGTTGTAAAAGCATTATTATTGGAATTGAAACCATTCAATAGACCAGAGTATGTATTTTGTATAACTATAATTGCATTATGCACTCTTATGACAGTTTCATAAACATTATTTTATAAAAAAAATGTATAATTAAAAAAAAATAAACAATTTAGTTACATTAAATACTGCTATGTGCCCCCACTAACTAGTTTTGCGCCTACTAATGTATAGCAAACGCCAATTAAGTTGGCGCGAGGAGAGGTAAGTTCGCGCAGGATTAGAAGTAGTGGGGAGATTTGTATTTGGTTTTACATCAAATGTCAGATAATTCTAACCTCTGAGCGTGATCCCCTAACAAAGACATTATGTTCCGTCAAACGTCAATGACAAATGTATTCTGACAATTACTTGAGTAGTGGGGGTGGACGTTTTTAAAAACGGCGTCTGCGCACCCCCTCCTCGCGCCAACTTAATTGGCACTTGCTATACTACGTTTATTTATGAACTTACCCAATTTACTTCAAATACATGATTGCCCCGGAGATCTTTCTTCTAAAGACCAGCTCAGTTTAGAGGCGAGTCGAGGGGGGATATTATATCTAAAAGGGCGCAACAGAGAACATAACGCCCGTCTTTAAGAGTGGTAATAAAAATGACGTAAAGTCCTATCGACCGATTTCTTTAATTAATCATTTTTCGAAAGTCTTTGAAATAATCCTCCAGATCTACAACTAATTTAATGACTGTAACCTAATATATAGCAAATACCCTTGATCAACGCTTGCAGGTGGATGCTTAGGTCAGTATATACACTGACCTAAGTAAAGCCTTCGATAAAGTTCCCCATCACGTTTTAATCTCTAAATTAAATAATTTTAGTATTAGTCCTAATTACATCAATGTTATTTCCAGCTATTTATCGGATCGATCTAATTTTGTTGATTTATTTTATTGAATGTGAGGGTACTAGATAGGCATAGATTTCCTGCGAGGAGTGGAGTTCCACAGGGCTCTGCTTTGGATCCTCTGCTCTTTGTACTGTACATAAATGAATTGCCAGCTATGCTCAGGTCAAACTGTTTATTGTAGGCTGATGATGTGAAGATTTATGGTAAAATGAACACCTTCGTTGACTGTGAGCAACTTCAAACTGATTTAAATATTATAAATGATTGGTGTGCGAATAACGGATTGGAACTAAATGCTAACAAGTGTAAGGTTCTGTCTTTTTCTAAGAAGGAAGTCACAGTTCAGTACCATTACAGTGTGAATGGCGATCGTTTGGGTAGGGTGGAACTTTTTAAAGATCTTGGAGTCTGGTTTGATGACTCGATTACATTTAAGGAACATATTCGTCAGGTATGCAATAAGGCCTACAGATGCCTTAGTTTCCTTTCTCGCAACACCAAGGTGTTCAAGACAATAGCGCCCTTGAAATTATACTATCTGAGCTGTATTAGAAGTACGCTGGAGTACGGGAGTTTGATTTGGTCACCATATTACCTGAAGGCTATTGATTATGTTGAAAGGGTTCAGCGGAAGTTTCTGAGGATTATTTATTTTCGCAAGCATGGGACAGGCGCACAATATCTCAGTTGCTTTTTGGGTTTAAGCTCATTAAGGGTGTTATCCCTGACTCCCACCTTCTATCTCTACTGAATCGCTCGGTTCCTCAATTTGCCTCAAGGCGTTTTAACCTTTTTCATGTCCCCAAGGCTAGACATAGATATTTTTAATCTAAGTTATAATCAATTCACCATTATTAACAACCACTTCGCATTGCTGTGATTGCATCTGAGTTTATTTTAGTTTGTAGTTTTGGTATAGTTATTGGACGAATTTCTTATTTTTATGATTATATATATATATATATATATATATATATATATATATATATATATATATATATATATATATATATAAAACAATTGTTGTTGGGGAATCCGGCAATCAAAAAACAATTAATTAGTTAATGTTCTTTATTTTTTTACCCTATATTTCGCTCTGAGGTTTAGAGCTTCTTCGGGGGTCACTTTAATAAGAAAAAAATGTACATAACTTAGATATTTAGTCAAACAATCATAAGATAAATTCTACTTACAAATGTGAACACTTATTATGCGAAAATTATATATTACAAAACATGATAGGTCGATAAATTTAATTGTCCCACGTAACACAAACAAAACGTCATAATTAATTTAAAACTCTTTAAAAAAAAAAAAAAACTATTATAATTTATAATATAACAACACATCTAAAAACAATCATGAGCAACGTGTAGTGAATCAATTCACTCATGATGTAATAATACACTCTGTCATTTCGGAAGTTAAAAGGTACTGCATGGAATTTATTTAAAATTCAATGCAGTTTGTCGTTCTATGTGAAACAGATGTAAAAAAAATGCGTCGGTGAAAAGACCCAATGTCAAGGTTAACGAAAATTATACAATGACGTTAAAAAGTCCCATATTCAATCTTGAATGTGCTGTTACAAAAACGGTTCACTCTAACGATTGGAATTATAAGTACAATCTCATGAATCCAATCGTTAGAGTGAACCGTTTTTGTAACAGTACATGCAAGATTGAATATAGGACTTTTTAACGTCATTGTATAATTTTCGTTAACCTTGACATTGGGTCTTTTCACAGACGCATGTTTTTTACATCTGTTTCACATAGAACGACAAACTGCATTGAATAATAAATTCCATGCAGTTCCTTTTAACTTCCGAAATGACAGAGTGTATTATTACATCATGAGTGAATTGATTCACTACACGTTGCTCATGATTGTTTTTAGATGTGTTGTTATATTATAAATTATAATAGTTTTTTTTTTTTTTTTTTAAGAGTTTTAAATTAATTATGACGTTTTGTTTGTGTTACGTGGGACAATTGACAAATTTATCGACCTATCATGTTTTGTAATATATAATTTTCGCATAATAAGTGTTCACATTTGTAAGTAGAATTTTTCTTATGATTGTTTGACTAAATATCTAAGTTATGTACATTTTTTTCTTATTAAAGTGACCCCCGAAGAAGCTCTAAATCTCAGAGCGAAATATAGGGTAAAAAAATAAAGAACATTAACTAATTAATGGTTTTTTGATTGCCGGATTCCCCAACAACAATTGTTTTTCATTCTTGTTTTAACGGCAAAGACTCCTTGTCTACATATATATATATATATATATATATATATATATATATATATATATATTGTTATGGGGCAAATTGCACCATCATTCCAGCTAACTACAAAGGGAAAGACAGAAATTAACATAAAAATAACATACAATAGAATGTTTAAATTGGCGGACATAATTTGTAAAATTAGTATCGAAATGTAAATAAATTAATATTACGGTTACTTTGTATATTTCATATTAATTTATATTTATTTCAAAATTTACTTTTTATATTTTTAAATTGTCATTTTCATAATTAAAATCATTAGTGCGAAATAAACAGATAGCTAATTTATTTACATTAAAATTTTGTATCGATACTAATTAGACACGCCCACTTTTTAAATGTAAACAAACCCGCGAATAAGTTATTTTCTTTCTACGCATAAAACATAACCCTACATTCAAAAACTCATAACAACTATTTGAAAAATATTATTTGATTTTGTTTATATGTTTAAATCAATATTCCATTTATATTCAAATTATCTCCTTCTTTAGGTGCCGTCTCCGCTTCGAAGGTTGGCAATTATCATAGCAATTCTTACTTTTGAAACCGCAGCTCTAAACAGTTCATTATTATTGCATCCAAACCAGTCCCTAAGGTTCTTCAGCCATGAATTCAGTCTTCTTCCTATAGATCTCTTGCCCGGGATTTTTCCCTGCATAATTATTTGTAGTATTTGATATTTTTCTCCCCTCATGACATGTCCAATGTACAGCAGTTTTCTTCTCTTCTTGGCATTTCGTGTACAACGTTATGCATCTTTCCAGCTTCACACATGAATCTCACGTTCCATGTCCCAATCTTTAACTTGTTTGTTAACTTGTTTGTTGTCACAGTCTTGTTCATCACTGTTCCCCCCGGAGATTCGATTGGGGAACTTATTACTCCGGATAATTTGGTTTTGAACATTGCCATGATGATTTGTACTAAGGATATCCGTAGATCTTTAATGCAGTAGTTTCCTCTTGCTTTCTGCATCCTTATGTCGTTGACTAATTCCTTAGTTCATCCGCCTTTAGGGCCATTTTCCCAACCCTAGGACAAAAGACTGCCCTGCCATTTACTAGCTCCTCCATCCGAGGCTGTTGGCCAGTAAATGGGGTATTGTTTATACCGGCAATCACTCGGTCCCTATCTGCGTTAGCCACCAAGATTGATGTTGCCCGCCTTCTACCACGTGGAGGTGCAGATTCGGATTTTTCCTTCATCGAGATTAAGACCTTTCGGCATTTCTTAATCTCTACGGAGCTTTAGAAGGCATTCAAATTATAATTACATGTAATTTAAAGTAAAATTCGAGGCTATTTCATAATTGCATACTAGGCTTTGAAAGAAATAATTGCCGTCAAGGAGTCAGTAGAAATTTTTATAACGTGTGCCAGGAAAAAGTGCTACTCCGAAGTTTTAAATTTAATAAAATCTAAAATACCTGTGTTAAAATTTTAAAAGTGTCCGGAAAAGAAACACATAAATTTGGAGCTACTTTTAAACCATATTTGAAGGCGATAACACCGAAGAACGGCCAGTAATCGTTCATAGCATCTTTTCGATTGGAATGCCGACCCAAGGAAAACCAACGCCGTCGAATTACGCCAAAGGCGGCATCGCAGTATCGAAGACTCCGTACTTGAACCATACTACGAATTTCCTGATCTAGCTGACGTCATTCAAGATACCTGCCCTTATTCTTCGAAAAACAGGTTTTATTAAGCTAAATTATTTCGAAAAAGACTTATTGAAACAGTTTACAACTAAAACAAAATTTTACTAAATCGAAACTCATAATTTTACTTTAAAAATTACATTTTCAATTTACAAAGAATTTGTGAAAGGACTTTTATTATTAAGGATTGTAGTACTCACCTGAATTTGTTTGTCGATGTATTAATATTTTAATTTACATGAAAATATCATTTCCATTATAACATAACCTTTTCAATTCACACGTGCACATAATATTAATTCCATAATTCGTCGTTAGACACGTTTATTTGTTATTGTTTACAGAAATCTTATTTTAATAAACTTTTATACACATTTATTTAAACAAACTCTTTTATTTATCAGTGCTTAGCTGGAGATAACTTAGTTATTTTATTATACAATTTTCTACCATACACTTAGGGATAAATAGACCGACGAGGAGCCTGTGAGGGTCAACTTTGCAAAATATTACTTGCTCTCCGACATCTAGCCGCAGACACAGAAATTATATGAGAAGAGCTGGTGAACTTATGTAATAGGTTTTTAAACAAACCAAGGCGCCCAACCATTAGTATAATTGCTATACTTATTATTATTTATTTCAATCAAAACCATATACTTTATCACAATATTACATTATTACATATCATATTATATTATTATTCTAAGAGCATCAGCGCTTCTACAATATATTTGCAACACTCACTTCATTTCATTTGATTTTGTATAAATATAGTATTATCCTATAATTGGTTATTGTGACTGTTGGAAACGTATTATTATTATTATTATTATTATTATTATTATTATTATTATTATTATTATATATAACTTGCTCAAAAATTTTGGCAAAATTTGAAAGTATGGATATAGGACTATAATTACATACATCCGTACTAATACCCTTTTTGAAGACGGGCACTATGCGCCCATCTATCAGGAAAAGTTGACGTTCTGACAGCAAGGTTAATTATTTTTTTGAGCGGCTGTGAAAGAACGGAGAAAAAATCTCTAACCACAAAGCTTGGAATTTTATCGTCACCAGCAGTAAATTTGTTTGCAAATGTAGACATAATACCTTCAATTGCGAGGAACATAATATCAATGTTTTACAATGGTCCTCAAAAAGTCCCGACCTTAATCCTATCAAAAACCTATGTGGAACACTTGTTAAAGAAATACATAAGCACGATTTTCGACCACAAAATGTGAATCAGTTAAGGCAACGAATTACTGATGCATGGCAGCAAATTACACCAGTGTATACGCAGCAACTTATTTGTTCTATGCCACGAAGATTACAGAAAGTAATTGAAGTCAATGGAGCTATGACCAAGTATTAAGGACATACAACATGAGAATGAATGAATAATTGTAACTTTTTTAAATAAATAATCATAATCGTATTAAAAGTAATTAGAATGCATTTTAATTCCATCTGATAAACAATGCACATGAATTAGTTTTTAAATCTAACATTTTTTTCTCAGATTATCAGAATTGATGCAAAACACATAACCTGCAATTTTGTAAACGTCAGTAAATGTCTGGCAAAGTGCACTCACAATATGTAAATGTTAGAATTCTGGAAGTAGTTAACGCAACACCGTGTCCCAAATTTTTTTCTAACTGACCGGACATTTGCAATTAAAATTTTGTAGGTACGATAACATCAGTTAATCCTTGAAAACAATACACACATCATTCTAACTAAACAAATCGAATCTTAAAATTATCTTTAATTAGAAAATGCCAGCTAAATTTATTCATACCCAATTATCTCCTTAAAAATGTTTTCGTGACATAACCCCCTTTTCCACTTGTCCCTTCAATTCATGCATATTTTGAGAAATAATTTGTTTAATTGAGTATGGGGAGAAGTTCAACTTTAGTTAGTGGAATTTCTTCATGATTACGATATCATGTGACATAATATTTATTCTATCACTCGATGTGCACTAATTAATCTATAAAATGTAAAAGATCCATTTTATATCTTCTCAAATTTTATTAATAATTTAATTAATATTATTAAAACGCAATATATTCGAAATGAATGATCATATAAGCCGAGTAACTGAATAATACCGGATAAAGATTTGTCGGACGCATAAAATGAATGGTATGATAACAGAAATTATAATGGGTATTTTTTTAATTACTGTTCCGACTTGTTAGTGTCAGATCCTTGTTTCTGTGCGTTCTCGAATAATGAATAATGGATACATCCACAGCAGCACTCGTTCCGAGAATTGTAATCAGCAAAAGAAAGTGACGTTGATTTACTCTTCATTCATGCCAACACTTTATTATCTACACATAATAACATAACTTTATAATACTCACATATTCACTTGTATGTGATATGTATAAGTACACAAATACACTTGACATGCTTGTACGTATATTAGCTTATTATTTTCACATATACGGGCATAAATGTGTGTAAGTAAACGACATTTAATGTCAATTTACATTGAGTTTCTCATTTGTAATCTGTCCGTCTCTGTTTAACAAATAACGGATCGATTTATTGGCGAACAATTAATGACTTTGTATGACGATAGATGGAGGCAGGAAAAAAATCTTTCATTAACGTTTTACCAAATGTCAATCGAGAATGTTCGTATGTGTATTGTGTTTTTAAGACAAACAGTGATTGTTTAATAATTATACCGTATATGGTAATGTAATTTCCTGTTTGTCTGCTAGTATTTGTAAAAACGTAAATAATTACGTTCAAGTTTTAATGTATTTGTTTTAATATTTATAATTGACAATCAAATAATGACACTACAATATTGCAAGTTTTTATAAAGATTACTGATACGTTATGGCAATGAATTGAAAATTCTTGTTTTTCGAAGTAATTTAAAGTTGAATTTCTAGTTTTGTATATCATTAATTCCCGTTTCCTTCACCTCTAGATAAAATCCCTGATAGCTACCCTCAAGATAAATGTATCTGATAAATAAAATACATTTGAATTTTTTCACCGAAAGTTATATTTACTTATCCAGTAGATAAGTATCTAATGAATAGTAATGAATTATGCAATCGTATGAAGTGGCAACCCTGTTAGATGTACCTAACGTCTCTTTATTTACTTTTTTCATAACAAAAATAAAAAAAACCAATGTTATAGTTGAATCTTTGCTGATTAGCTTATCTAGTCAAGAGGCATATCTTATTAAGCAGTTTTCATGAATGACTGCTAGAAATTAGATTTATTATAAAACATCCAACATTCATAAAAATAATTGAATATTCCGTAGTAATACACTTGGTATAATTAAGTGATTTCCCATTGATTAGGTGAAAGAAAAAAATGTGAATCATTATATGTACAAATTGTTCTGATTTGTAATTGCAAGTTTTATTAAATACGAAAATATAAGATTTTTTTACGTTTTCTTACATCACAATTATTAAAATATACACTGTTCAACAAAATTAGCGGAACCCTACTTTGAACGCCTGTAACTTTTCTGTGAGTAGAAGACGAATTTTTTTTCATGTTTTTTATTAATGCTTGGAATGTTTTAGCTAAGCACAAAAGAAAATTACGTTGATACATTTTTTCTTTTTCTCCTTAGATGTTCAAATGCAAGACACTATTCAAAACAAGATGGTTTTTGTTCTTTAAGCAAACAATTAAAACTTTTTAAGTTAGTATTTTGACATTTTAAACGTCAATTTTAAGTAATTGAATTGATTCGGCATTTACTTGATGAAGATCCATAATTTAAAATAGAAATAAAACTACGGTTCTAATCTTCACTTTTAATCTTTAATCGTAACACGACAATTGTTTCGCCAGCACAGTGGCTTCCTCAGGTGCTTACATCTAAAGAGTACGTTACAAACTAAATAAAAAAAATATATATATATAAAATCAAGAAGGATGGTATTATTTTACAATGTTTTTAAAGAAATCTATGAATTTACACAAATATTATCGGTTGTGAGAAAATGTGGCACATCTGGTCGGTCCTAACTGTATATTATAGGGTACTAAACATGTTTACGCATAAAATTTGTTTAATAAACTACATATACATTTGTATTATCGTCTAAACAGATTTTAAGTAAATAAATTTAATAAAGGCGAGTTATTTAAATGTAATTTGTCATTTAATAAAATTTGTGACTGTTTTAATTTATTGATTTCTAAACTTTCCAGTAAATTTAATTTGTTGCCTTTATTTTCTAAATGCGGAATTTTAAAATCTTTATCGAAAGTGTGGTTTTCTTCTAATAGATGATTCGCAATAGTCGAATCTTGTTTTTTATTTTTAAACGAAGAACAATGCTCGGCAATGCGTTTTTCAAACGATCTTCCTGTTTGACCGACATATATCTTACCGCATCCACACATTAACTTATAGACTCCAGATTTCTTATTTTTGTCTGTTTTATCTTTATTGTTTTTAATGTGTTTGGATAAATTATTATTAGTTTTGAAAACCGTATTAATATTAAGTTTTTTTAAATAACTTGTAATATGCTTATTACGAGTAGGTATCCCAATGTACGTTTGTAATCTAAATTTTGAATTTTCCTTATCCTTTATTATTCATAGATTTCTTTAAAAACATTGTAAAATAATACCATCCTTCTTGATTATATATATATATATATATATATATATATATATATATATATATATATATATATATATATATATATATATATATATATTGTAAAGATACGCTGAAGTTGGTAAAACAATGAGAATATAAACTTAGAAAAATAATTACTATAAGTTAATTTTTATGATTTAAAATTCAAAAATTGGGCGCCATAAGTTTATGTAGTTCTTAGTTTGTTCAACGCTATCTGTGATCTTGTTAAATAACCAACTAACTGCGGTAGAGCTTGAGTACATAAATTAATTAAAATCTCCAGGATCTTCGTCGGCTTGGTGTATTATCCGTAGGTACAATGTAATTAGTGTATTATTAAGCTCAAACTCAACAATTAAACAACACAAATAAAAGATTGAATTAAAAAAATAAATTAAAATTTATTGAAATAAATAAGAAAACTGAGACAGCAATTGAATAAAAGAAATAAGGAAACTGTACTATAAAAAGAATATTACGTGCTAAGTGACAATAAAAGGAATTAATATGTTGCACATGTGTTTTTAAGTAATAAGGTTAGGTTATACGAAAGTTATATAAACAAATATTTAATGGTTCTTATTTTAAACATAATATAGGTAAGTATGGTTTTATATTAGGCAATATGTATGTAGAAATTGCAAGTTTTAATTGATGTTTTATAAAAATGTAAAAATTCCGAAATTTAATATGAATATTAAGTTGTTTATAGTTATTTTTATTTAGACAATTGTTGACTTTTAGGTGATATGTGGAATAAACGTAGGATGTGAACCTGTTTCCGATGTTCTTTGGCCTGATGTAGTTCTGGAAACGCTGTGCCCGGGATAGATGCAGAGTACGGCTTGCTCCAATATTTCTAGCGGCGTTGGATGTGTTCACCGGCTTGGGTTCTCGGTTCGACGGTATCCAATTACAAAAAGATGCTTCGATCGATTATTCTTGTTTACGTCGTGGTATTCTTCAAATTTATATATCAAAAGTTGGGCCTATTATTTGTTTATCGAATGATCGAAAATTTGGTATGATATTTTTATTTATAATATTTTAAATAAGTTGAATTTCACGAAGTTAATAAAAATGCGGCCATTTGTTGTAAAAATTTTATATCAGACGCCGTTCTTCGGCTTTTTTATTCCACAGCCTATTTTAAATATCGATAAAAGCCTCGAAGTTTTCGCTTTATTTGCATCAATTAAAATATAAATTTGCATAATGTTTTAGTCTTAATGTGATCGAAGAATTAGTTAAATAATTTACAAATATCTAAAATGTAGTTTTCAATATAAAATTAGTTATAAATTGTACCGTAAAAATCGCTTTCGCGGGATTCATGATAATTTTAAATTAGTGGGCGTGGTTAACTAACATCGACATAAATCTTAATGTAGATAAATTAAATACCTGTAATTTCGCGCGAATAATTTGAATTATGAAATTGAAAAATTTAAATATAAAAAGTAAGTTAAAAATCAAAATAAGTTAATTATAAATTTTAAAGTTATCGTCATATTAATTTATTTACATTTCGATACTAATTTCACAAATTACGTCCACCAATTTAATATTTATACAGGTGTTTTAACAGGTTGTATACCTGTATTTCACATTGTAGGAGCTGGAATACGGGTGCTGGTTGAACCACTACAAAATATATATATATATATATATATATATATATTTATATATATATATTTTAAATTTAGTTTGTAACGTACTCTTTAGATGTAAGCACCCGAGGAAGCCACTGTGCTGGCGAAACAATTGCCGTGTTACGATTAAAGATTAAAAGTGAAGATTAGAACCGTAGTTTTATTTCTATTTCTGTTAAAAAAGTCTTTCTTTGGAGACTGTCGTTAAGTAAAAACTCAAAAAGGTATAGGGGTTTTATATCTTTTATACCACAATTAATAATCGTATCATAAATACGTATTTCGACAACTAAGTTGTCATCATCAGTAGATAAAACCATTGATCAAAGTATCGCACATCGGGCACAGTAAAGCTAACACATGGAATCGCTCACACCTTTACACGGCGTGCACGTCTACACTGACTTTAAAATAAATACTCAAACTAAAATTACGTCAACTTACCCCTTTTAAGAAAACGGCAACACCATGTGTTTATTCTCTATTCTCACGCCCTCAACCTTTTCTAGCTCTTTTCTAAGAATGAAAAAAGACAGATGGGATAGGATCGTTGTTCGAGTAAGCGTATTACATCTGTTTTTAACGATATGAATGCTTTCGTATGCGTCGAGATCTCTGGGGTTGTTGATGGTTTTGACAAGTTTTAACCATTTTACCGACACGTTGTGATCCGCGTTCAATGCATGGTTTGCCACGCTCGACTTTTCCAGTCTATTAAATTTAATATGTGTTCTTTAAAACGGGTTATTATTGAGCGTTTCGTTTGACCTATATATTTCAAATTATAATCGTCGCAATTAATTTCGTATATACCTGATTTCAAATTCAAATTAACTTTATCTTTGATATTGCCTAGGAGACTTTTGCAGCTTATTAGAATTATTAGAATACAGAGAATAGTTTAATAGAAAAATTATAATTTTGGAGATTATTGATAGAAGGGTTTCTTTCTCTGAGTTTTAAAAGTAAAAAACTTATTTCTGACTTACAAGGCCAGTATTTTGGTTAAATTATTAAAACTAATGTTCATTTTTTGTTTGTTATTTTCTAATGGTGTTTTCGGACCGAAAAGCAACTTGGAGACCTTGTTCTTTAACAACTCTATTAATGTTTTTTCGTGATTGGATGGTATAGTAACCACGTGTACTTTTTCTCTTGGTTACGCTGAGATATCAAAGTTGTGGATTCGCGGATTGTCGTTTTTAAATTAGTTTTTCTAATTAATTTATTAATTATTTTTACGTCAAAGCCATTCTACCTCGTGATATTTTTAATGAAATCTAGTTCTATTTTTGTTTCTAACGAACGAGGGTACCAAGCCCAGCAAAATTCTGGCTAGACTGAGTACATAGTTTGGTGACACAACTTTGTCACGTAGTCAAGTGTATGATTATGTTAAAAAATTCAAGGATGGCCGTGCAACTGTAGAAGATGAGAGACATAATAGGCCCCCAGGACAGTTGTGAGTGAAGACAACATTCGTGGGATTTGTGACCTCATTGAAGGTAATCGGCATCTTACGATTTATGAAATCGCTAGTGAAGTACAAATAAGTCACCGCAATAAGTTTCCGAAAAATTTGTTCAAGATAGGTTCCAAGGCTCTTGACAAATGATTAAAAACAGATCTGAAGAGACACTCCTAAATAAATTTCAACGATTTTCTGCATAGAATAGTGACATGTGATGAAACATGGATTCATCACTATACATCCCAATCTAAACTGGCGAAGGAGTGGAGAACCTCTTCCTGTTTTTTGCTGCATGACAACACAAGACCTCACACGGCCTTTTCATTCAAGTATTTTAAGTTTTTCGTCCAATTTTAAATGTTTTCTTTGCGACATTTCAAATTAAAATTTCAAATAATAACCTATTTCACTAAAATGCTTATTATTACATATTGCTATGAATAGTGGTTTGTTGAATGAATGCACCACCATCCACAACTAGTTTACCCAACTAGGTTACTCAGCCGGTTGATTTCCAAATATGAGACTTCTAACTTCTCGGGTACGAATAAGGAAATCCGTAATATTTCTAAAATAAGCCTGGCGCCAGTGAATAGTTCTAACAAGTTTATTTATATTATATAAGTTACTTATTTTAAATTAAACAGCGGTAAAGGTATTAGCACAAAATCAAAGAGAGGATAAAATTTAAACTGAATATTTAATACAAGAAATAAAAAAGAAAAAAAAACTATCTTTATAAAGTATAAAGATATTGTATCATTCATCAATTCCTGAGGTAAAACAATTCACTGAATATGACAGCTAAGTGAATTAAAACTTCCTCTTAATTACTTCCGATCAACTTATCTAAAAAATAATAAAGTGTATTCTTAATTTCTCCCCAGAGAACCACACTGTATAATAAACTTGAAAACACGATCAAAATCTAACACATGCGCGATCATCAAACGCATACAAAAAAATACCATTGAAACCAACGAGCAAACTTTTACAATCATAATTTTTTTACGTAGAAGTGTAATAATACTCTTTATTATTTATTCTTACTAATAATAAAACTCTTAAATAACAATATTAAATACAATATGAATATTCTTATAATATTAATCAAAGTTTTATGATATAAATAAAAAAACTTAGTTTTCGGAGACTTACAAGACACGTTGTTTAATAAAAAAAACAACAAATTACGAGAATACAACTCTCTACAATATACGGGAATTGAATATAAAATACCATCAACTAATTAACACAATCAAATCATCCCGAATTAAATTAAATATATATATATATATATATTAAAAATAATAGATTTTTTATTGGTTTTAGCGACCTTTCATTGAATTTTGATGTTTTTACGACGTTTCGACTTTTATTAATTCAGTCTTTTTCAAGTAACAGGAAACAAGAATTATTACAATGACAACATGAGAAACTGTGTTGGTTTCGTGTGATAGATATAACGATTAAATTAACAATTTTAAATTTAAAATTAGATTAAAAAATGTATTACAAATTAAGTTAACATTTAACGTTGAAAATTAAATAAATTAAAAATAGCTTAAATGAATAGGTAGGGAGACATTAAAGTGATTAACATCTGTATGAATGAATTGGAGGTCCATTAAAAAAAACACATGTGTTAAACAGAATGCGTACCCTTGTAAAACCAAACGAACAACAACTGTGAGTTTATTTGTCTTTTCTTTGTTCTCTTTACTGTATTTGTAGTGTAATTCAACTTTCCAATTTATTAATACAGATTTTAATCACTTTAATGTCTCCCTACCTATTCATTTAAGCTATTTTTTATTTTTATTTTATTTAATTTTCAACGTTAAATGTTAATTTAATTTGTAATAATTTAATCTAATTTTAAATTTAAAATTGTTAATTTAATCGTTAAGTCTCCAATTCATTCATACAGATGTTAATCACTTTAATGTCTCCCTACCTATTCATTTAAGCTATTTTTAATTTATTTAATTTTCAACGTTAAATGTTAACTTAATTTGTAATTCATTTTTTAATCTAATTATAAATTTAAAATTGTTAATTTAATCGTTATATCTATCACACGAAACCAACACAGTTTCTCATGTTGTCATTGTAATAATTCTTGTTTCCAGTTACTTGAAAAGGACTGAATTAATAAAAGTCGAAACGTCGTAAAAACATCAAAATTCAATAAAAGGTCGCTAAAACCAATAAAAAATCTATTATTTTTAATATTAAGACACGGCCAATAAAATAAAAAAGAAAAATAAAATGCTTATTAAACACTATATATATATATATATATATATATATATATATATATATATATTTCAAAGAAATACAACGTTCTTGTCTTAAGGTAAAACTACGTCTCACCCACAATATCGCCCTCTATCGCTTTCACATAAAGACGACCTCCAAAAATCAAGTTTTTATCAAAGCACATTTAAAATAACATATCGGATATACACAGATATCCAAAACTAATGTACATTCATTTTTTAATTAAATTTTAAATATTATTTAAGGAAAAATTCATAGCAATATGTATGTACTTACTTATGTACTATACCTATTTACATATATGTAATATAAGAACAAACATTAATACTAACGCAACTCACTGAAACCACTATTTTACATAAGATTATAATTCAAAATGACACTGCTAACGTGCTATCTGTAGACTGAAATACGTTTAGGTATATATTTAGGGAATGTCCCGACATTAAACATGCTTTTTTATGGTTAAGTGTTGTTCATTGTATCGGGGCTTTTCAATGTTATATCGCGACGTAATGTAAAATTTTGGTCGTTCATTGGAGCGTGTAGTTCATTCGTTAAAAAAAATACCTTGTTACCAGACTTTTTCGCTATTCGGTATAGATCGTTTAGATCGGTATAGACCATTTGTCACAATTTTCTCTTGTTGATAAGAAACAGTCCCTAATAACTAGAGCAGACCAATTTTCGTGCGCGTCATGTGCGCCGATGTGAGGATGATTGTCTTGCATTGGAACTAATAAAAAGCATTCAGTATGTGTTTGGTACTTGCTTAGACTGCATGTAAGTTTAAGCATACGTAATAAAATGTCGTCGGCACATAAATCGAGAAAACGACCGTTGTCAGACGAAGTGAATAAGTTTATTATGGATTTCACGGACTTAATATACGATTTTATTTATTTTTATTATTATTATTTTATTTATAGGTACTACAACGCTGTTATAATATGTACTATTCTTATTTTTCGTGTGTTTATGCAAATTACTTTAGTAGCAGAAAACCAAATGTATATTTAATTATTTCAAAAATAAATGTCGCTACTTCTATACTTATATCGGTAACAAGCTCATGTTGCGTCCCTATTCTATTGCATATTCTAATATATTACGAATTACACTGCCATACCGGCGCTCATGGCGCGCACGGAAATTGGTCTGCTCTACTAATAACCTTCCGATTTTTATGATCAGGGGTGGTGACGTGCCTCTTTGTTTTCTACCCATCCTCCCCAACACTGAACAATTATAGCGACACTACGTCCTACAGCAACATCACAAACGGATAGTCTATTATGCCGTTATTTATTATACCGAACCTATCTTTGTCTTTATATTATTTATTAGAAGTGTTGGTTATAAGTAAGAAGCAAAATTGATATGAGCTCTGTATTACTTTTTCTACATCAATGTATAATTCAATTCTTTATTATTACTTTATCCCCTCCAATTAGCCAACTAAATCATCCTCGCGTTGCCACATTTACTTATATATGTTGTACTTATAGTATTAAGTGATCTTCTCATCCTTTAAGTCCAATGATTATTATCTCGTTTCGGTACGCAAGCTTAAGTTATCAGGGAATTATTATTATTGGCAATCGTGATTTCTTCAAAGCATAACCATTATCGATTTGTTTTGTAGCAAATTGTAAAAAAAAAGGTGAATATTCTTCACCACGGTAATTGGAATTTTCGTAAAACATTAAGAATTACATCTTACGCGGAGCATTATAATTTGCGGCGTCCATGCTCGTATTTTGCACTTGTAGCGTATCTAATAACGTGATACAAATACCGTAGATATTTCCAATAGTTTTTGCTTGAACAGCATATTTGTTGGGCATACTTTTAAACGACTACATTACTAATTAGATTATTAATTTAATAGGTTCAGCTTAGGCCAATCAAGCTGATTAAGAGTATGCTATTCAAATTAACTTAATGCCCATAATTGACATAAATTACTATATAGGCTGATTTTTCCGATGTTTAGCATAAGGATCTCGGAAATTAGCGGAGGTAGAGAGACGATTAAATGGCGAAAGAATTGCTGTTTTACGAGCTCAATTTAATGAGATTTGTTTTTTGGAAAAAATGCATGGCTAACTGGATATATCGCAAAAATTATTTTTTTGTTATTTTGTCCGGCGCGTATATCTCTGTTATTATTAAAGCTGAGGATGTTTGCGGTACGGCAGGACCGTATGTAGTGCATCCCCACTAGCGTACAAACACGATGCAGCGAAAACCCTTTAGTTAGTCGTGAACTGGCAACGTGATCGTGTGTTGTCTTGAGCTCTATTTAATACACGCCCAGCTATGCGCAGTAAATGACAACAAAAATGTTAATGTAATAGAAAAGTTCGAGAGTGTGATAAACAATGATTTTGATTTTACCAGATTAAAACAAATTAGTAATGGTGCAAGTGTAGATTCGGTTTCTATCTATAAAGATTATTTTAATTGTGCGTGTGTTACATCCGTAGATGTCGAGCGGTCTTTCTCAAAATATAAAAAAATTTATTCATCACGGCGTACATCGCTCACCGCTACAAATATGGAAACGTATCTAATGCTACAAACTTACTGCAAGTCTTATCCACTTGGCGCTATGCTATAATAATCGTAAATAAGGTAAGTGTGTTATTTATATACAGTACACATAACTCACATACCTAAGTGATATAAATAGCGAATGCATGTAAAGCAATAAAATCACGCTTGCATCACCGATCGAAACAAGGTCATTATATTCGTGCGTTTAACTGAATACTATCCTGGCACACCGCAAACATCCCCAGCTCTAGTTATTATTGACTTTAGAAAAAATATGTAAAGAAGAAAATTATGAGTGCTTAATAATACTGTATAACCGAATTGTTCATTTAAATGAATTTGGAGTTATGACACATGACTTTATAAAAAAGGCCCTCTTTCGACGATTCAAATGATGTACCACTTGATATAGTTATTTTTATAAATAAACAAATTATGGTCGCTTCTTTCTTTTAATTTTCGAACTGCTATGAAAACTATGTATGTATATGTATTAACTATATACATATATAGTTAATTATTTCTTGACTTTTGTATATTGTAGGAGATTTAGTTAGTCGGCGATTTAAGGTCTGCTTTATTTTTTATAATTTAAAATTCTTTGAAAAAGGCAGTAATTGCCGAAACATACAAGAGTTAAATTATTTAAATATATACATATTAAAGTAAAACAGACCTTAAATCGCCAAATAACTAAATCTCCTATATATTTATATATATATATATATATATGTTACCGTTGAAATCCGAAATCAGTCAATACCCGAATTTCCTAATTAGAACTAGTTTTATCATAGTCTCTTCGTAAATACCAGTTTTAACTAGGCAATACTAGAATGAACTAATACTTGCAGGGAAAACTAGAGTTTACGGATTGCATTACTTAGTTTACAGTTTGAACTAGTTTTGACTAAAATGAGTCAGTTAAAATTAGATTTGCATGTTTAAACCTGCACAGAGTCTAGTGACGCATACGTATAGGGCAGTAGTTGATTTTACCTCCAGTGGTTTCAGTAGTTTACGCGTGTGGAATATTACTTACCTGCTTAGCAAATGTTCGATGCCATTGAATCAGCCCATGTTTCTGTAGGGCAATTTTAGAATAAATATTTTCCTGTCAATGTGCGAGACATGTCAACGGAAGAAGAGTAAGATGAGGAAAGGTTTGATTTTGAAGCCCATTCTCCACAAGGAATTTTTTAAAATCTGTTCGGAAATTGCAAAGGGGGTATATTATTTGATAAGTGGCTAATAAACTTTTGAACTATAGTCTATTTCGTGTCGATCATTAACTGTGTTGTTATTTTTTAATATGTTGATCATTTCTAAAATTTCCCTGGTTTTCGTGTTATTATGTTTTGTTAGTATTTTTGTATTATCAAAATCAAAATTGTGTTTAAAATTTGCTTGATGTTTTTTCAAGGCTGTTTGATTTTTTGCATATTTGTGTCCTTTTAATCTTTCTTGAAGTAGCGGTTTTGTTTGGCCTATGTACACTTTGTCACAGTCTTTGCAGGGTATATTATATACTGTGTGTGATTGTTTAAGAGTTGGTGTTGGGTCTTTTAATTTTGTGTGTAGAAATTTTAGGTTTTTTCGTTTTGGTGTGCTAATTTAAAATTAAATGGTTTGATTATATTGTTTAGTCTTTTGGATAATCCAGTTATATAGGATGTAGGGATATATGTTAGTTTGATTGACGTTGTATTTGTATTTTGAGATTTAGTTTTGTTATATATCTTGTTTAGTCTGTGTTTTATAATGTTTTGTACAAAATGTGGTGGATAATTGTTTTTCGTTAAAATAGTTTTAACTTTATTTAGTATTGTTGGTCTGAAAATTAGATTTGTGAGGTTTATAGCCTTATCTTTGATTTCAATAAAGGTCGCTAAAACCAAAAAAATATTTTTATTTAGTATATATATATCTGTTTTACACCATTTAGAATTATAAATTTTTATTCAGACCCTGACGGCATTCATAAAGATAAATAAAGGAGGCCACTAACGAGCCATCGAAAAAATTCATAATTGGAGTAGACTGTGAAATTGGGTTGGTACTTTAGCCACTTCCACATAATGACATATTACTTGATGCTTGACAGTTTCATTTGGTTTCATAGTAAAAATAGGTTATGGCATTGAAATAATACTACAACAAAAAAGAAAACAAATAATTTATTTAATATCGAAATCATAATCAAAATTTACATATAGCTACAGAAGTTGTTGAAAATATTGTCCATTTACATCTAAATACAAACAATTTTCTTAATAAGAGTTTTGAAAAATTTGACACAAACTTATAGTTTCAATGTCAAATAATAAATGTCATTATGTGGAAGTTGCCAAAGTACCAACCCAATTTCACAGTCTACTCTAATTATGAATTTTTTCGATAGCTCGTTATAAAAAGCGTTCAAATAAGCTTTGCCTCTAGTAGGCCATTCCTTTAAAAACGTATGATTATTAATAATTTAAATTTGCATTAGTTGTCAATTAGACAGATGCATAGTTGACAAAAATTGCTTTGTAATTTAAAATTGATTTAACATGGTTTTTACTATACAACACAAATCATTCATGCTAGAATCTTATTTTCGAAACGGACGTAAGATTGACGGACAATTGCAGTATTCTCTTCAAGATTGTTTAGAAGAATTTAGAAATGAGAAATTTTGATAATGACCTTGACAAAACCTTTTTTTCTGATGAGTTTGATGTTTTATCTGAATGGATATGTGAACTCACAAAATATGAGGATGTGGACTAATGAGAAACCACATAATTTTTTTGTTGAAACCGCACTTCATCCGCAGAAAATTGGTGTATGGTGTGCGATTAGTCGAAGGAGAATTATTGGCCCTATTTTTTTTAATGGAACCTTAACAGGAGAAAGGTATCGACAAGAAATTATTATGCCATTTATCGTACAGCTTGACGACGAAGAAATAACACAGGGTTACTTTCAACAAGACGGAGCTAGAGCACACACAGCAGGTGAAACAATTAATATTCTGCAGCAATTTTTTCAAAATCGGTTGATAAGTTTAAACACTGAACATGAATTTCCACCAAGATCTTGTGACATTACCCCATGTGATTTATTTTTATGGCCATTCTTAAAGAACTCAATTTATCAAGTACAGATACCTGATCTTGCAGGCCTTCAAATCAGAATTGCTGAAAGAATTAATGGAATTGACAATGCGATACTACAAAACACTTTTTCCTCCATTAGAAGAAGATGTGAGAAATGTTTCGAACAAGGTGGTGGACACTTTGAACAATTTTTATAAAATTTTGCTTGTTTGTTGGAAATAAACATATTTCATTCACTTAAAAATGTTCGTTTTATTATTTTGACATTTGTCATTTCAATCAAATATCTCATCTCATCATAACCAACAAAATTCCTATTAAAATTAGTAACAAGCTAAGACATAATCATAATTTCCAAGGGCTACTTTGAGGTAAAATTTATTTGAATTCTTTGTATAAGTGCATTGAAATACAAAACTAAAACTTTATCTGCAAATATTATTTGATTAAATTTCAGGAACGTTTGCAAAAAATATGCTAAGAAATTTCCAATTTCAAAACGGCCAACCACTCTCACTTATCTAGTCGCCTTCCATATTAGGGCGTTATATTCTTCAGACAATTAAAACCACTAAATTTTGCATATTTTATAACGACTTTTGTGGTACAAATTTTACGTCACAAGAAATGAATGTCGGTCAATAAATGCAGGTTGAATTTTAATTGAATGTAAATGTTACCAGAATCTGTTTCTTCACTAGGAGTCGAAGCAAATCTAAATAGCTTTGAATAGATACTTTAATTGCATCTGGTATTTCTAAAAATGAATATATTTATGTAAAAACTTTTAGTCATTAAAGTATTTCCGAATTAGATACTAACAGGTATACGGTTGATGAAATAAATAGTGCAGTAACTTTCTATATATTTATTCTGTAGCTACAATTCTTTTTTTGTTATTTTTTTAATTCTCGTATAGGCATATTCTATTATTACCTCTTTGACATACCGTAAAATCAAATCTTCAACTACTTCAAGTGAGCACGCCCGTCAGAATAATTTTTCATGTTTGTTTTTAGTCGTACATTTTCTAGGAATTGCTCCTTCTTGCCGCTTTCATTTTACATTGGGTGCTATCGTTCGCCCAATAAACATTTGTCGCGGTTCACTTGTCGACGACGATTCACTTCTAGAGAAAAAATTCTGGCTTTATTGAGGCAAAATACTCTAGCAATAAATTTATATTACTTCCTTCACCACGATTTACATAAATTCTGCTTTTATACGATTCTCATCACAAGAATGGGTATAAAATTTAATTAATAGTCATAGTTTTATCTAAATACTATTATGCATTTCACTGGAGTTAAATAAAATTATAAATGCTATCGATACATGCAAAAATAATGACATATCAAGTGTCTGATATAAGAATGAACTCTGCAAGGTCATTTTCAGGATTCTTTCTACGTTAAATAGATTACTTAAGTAGAAAATAGATTTTTTTATTACTAAAATGTTAAAAAATATGTTTTTAATTATGAATATGGTTGGGGATGTCGACTCTTGGAACCAAATCATTTGCGATGACTCGGGTTTGTGAAGGACCCGTATTTTGGTTGTATCCGGTTCTTAGAATGACGACCTCGATGTTGACTTCAGTGACTGTTAAATGAATAAATGTACATTCATCTAAATATTATATACATTTATTTTAGTTCTACAAGAACTTATACTAACATAAAACTGCTGTTGAGCCTGGTGTCTCTTGTTAAAATATAATTTTTATGTTGATGTTTAAAATAAGACTGTGTGTCTTGTTGATGATGTTGATACTGTGTTTGAGAATGTTGTTGCTTGTTATGATATTACGAATGGGACTGTTGTGTTAAGACTGTGTGTTCTGTACTGTTGTTGAGTTCATGCACTTGGCTCTCTTGTTGCTTTGGCATGATACTCTGATTGATACTGTTCTGTTTTACAAGTAGGTAAAAATACACCACTAACCCTGAAACTATTACATATTATAATCGTATTGGTTTAATAGTGTATTGTTTGACGCCATAACGGGGAATTTTTATTGTCTTATTTCGTAGAAATTATACCTACGGCAACAATACCAAGCTTACGACAGAGTCTTAAAATTCTAATCTTAACTAACAAATACATAATAAAATATCGTTACTAATTAAGTATTAGTAGGTGTTAGAAACCTAAGCATGTATTTCCGGTCGTACCTTTGTTCAGTAATGAATTTTTATGGTGCATACAGTGAGTCTATTATACATATTTAGTTAACGATTGGGGTCATATTAAATATCGTCTTTGAATACGTTCACTGATAGCCCTAGGCAATAAAGCAAGCGGTCTGATGTATAGGTAATAAATATATTTGCAAATGTAAAAGATATCGCTTTCTTAGAATTTAAAGAACGTTTGTATAATGTGCTAATAAAAGTATGTTATATAGCGGTTTAAACTCGAAAATGATCATTAAATATTTTCTAAAATTGGAAATGTGTATGTTTAAATTCTATATCCTAGACCTACTTATATTTAACAATAAAAAGTGTTTAAAATTGAAATATTACAAAAGGATATTAAATGTATCCTCAACAGTGTACTTTAAATGATTGTAAAAATTTATCTATTTGACAGATCTAGGCGAAATTCTGACACTATGCTTCTAAAGCATGGTTGAAGTCAGAAATCTACTCGTGGCGAAAATATTGCCAACTTTTGAAATACCACTCTCTCGTCAAATTATTCAGGATGCACATTCGGGAGCTGACGAGCGTCGTATTCGAAGGGGCTTGGGTTGCGCGCGCATGTATTGTATCAGAAGTAATTTCAAAATAAAAAAAGCGTGCTTAAAAATAATAATTCTTGCAAATGGAAAACAATCGTCTATGCAAGAAGAGAGAAATAAATAAGCCGGTAATCAACGAAAAAAGCGAATTGGCCGTATTATTAACAATACAGGAAAATCCACATATAAGTATAGACGGTATTTCAAAGGTAACAGCTATTGAAGATAGGAGCGTACGAAGAATTTTAAGAAGTCATAAGTATCATCCGTACCATATGGAATTAAATCAGGAATTGCATGGTGATGATTTCATTAAAAGAACAGACTTCTGTGGTTGGTTGTTAAATAAAATGCGAGAAATGCCAAATATTTTAACAAAGATTTTGTTTAGCGATGAGGCTACTTTCAAAAGTAATGGGGCGGTAAATAAACATAACATGCATTATTATGCAACAGAAAACCCGCATTGGATACGTCATGTAGACAATAAGAATAGATGGTCTCTTAACGTTTGGGGAGGTGTACTTGGTCCATATATCAGCCGTACTTTTTCGATGGAACCGTTTCAGGCGATATGTATTTGGCATTTTTGCAGAGCGAACTGCCTAATTTACTTGAGCATGTGGATGCTGACACTCGACAAATTTTCTGGTTGCAACACGATGGTGCACCTGCTCATTACAGCTTTAACGCTAGGGAGTTTCTAGGGCGATGGAAGGAAGACAAATGGATAGGACCAGGTGGTCCAATCGCTTGGCCTCCACGAAGTCCAGATCTTACTGTCTTGGACTTCTACTTTTGGGGATATGTCAAGGCTCTAGTTTATGTGGAAGTTCCTACAACAAGAGAAAATATGATGGAACGCATAAGAGAGGTATTTAGAAATGTTCGCCAAGAAACATTACAGCATGTTCAACGGAATTTCACCAGGCGGCTTCATTTATGTATTGAGAGACATGAAAGGACATTTGAAAGTTTTCTTTGATTTATTTGCATTTACTATTTACATTTACTTTATTTTTATTTACTGTGCTACTACTTTTGTTAATTTAATTTGATGTTGTGGTTAATAATTAGTATTTATTTAAAATAGTGCAAACTTTTAATACTACTCGTACTTGATTCTTTCCTACATGATTTCGATTTATGTTAAGCTAATTAGGTATGTATTGTTTCATATTAGGTATTCGTAAAATAGTTGGTTTTACAAAATTCTTTAAAAACAAATTAATTAGTGCAATTTTTTTATTAAACTAACACCAGATAACTTAATCGACAGTGTATCTATTGAAAATACTATATTACTTTATACATATTCATTTAATGTTTGCTTTCACCGCTGAGTGAAAATCAACTGTTTCTCGTACTTAATGGGGTTTCTTCTTGTTATAGACCATTTATGGATAATTTCTTGAATATCCGATCTTACAGAAGGTTTAAAAGCGCAAATTAGCTACTAAAAATACAAGCATTTTTCATTAATTCAACTCTAAAAAGAAATAATTAGCAAATGATCCATCCTAGGTGCACCAAATGAGGTATCAATAGAAAGCGTAGTAAAAGGGCTTTTCAATGAGCTAAAAATATATAGGGTGTTCCATTTAAAAATTACGAGATTTCTTCGATTTTGTGAAATTATGAACACCCTGTATAACGCGAGCAGTTGCAGAATTTATTTCACGTAGCAACGAAAGTGCATACTAGTAGAAAATATTCTATTCTATTGGTTTCGGATCTTTTGATTTTCCTTATGCAGAATAGCCAACTGAAATACAGGGTTGTTCAAAAAGATGTTACCACTTATACCACTTATATGGGAAAAACTTTTATTTTAGTAACTTAATAAGTAACACATTATGTGTTACTTATTGTCTACAACAAAATTCTGCAGCATATCCAGGTAAGCATCTCCCGTTACAGTCTGGGCGTAAAAAGAAATATGGACCAAGCACTCCAAACTTCGATATGCCACACCATACGTTAACTTTCGGTGTGGAGCGAGTGTGCTCTCTTAGTTCATGAGGATTTTCTGTATTCCAAATGCTGCAATTGTGCTTATTGACGTTGCCACTGATATGAAATGTGGCTTCATCCGACATGAAGAACACAACATTAGGGTCTAATGTTCGTTATTTCTAGTATCACTTCTGCAGCTCGAACACGAGCAATTTTATCGGCATCAGAAAGGGCCTGAATCATTTGAATGTGATACGGCTTCATTCCCAGATCGAGGTGAAGAATTCTCAGAACACTTGTCCGCGAGATTCCGCTTTCCAATGCTAATCTCGTACTTGATTTTCTTGGGCTGTGAATTATTCGACCTTGTACATTTATGATGTTATTTTCCGTTCGCATAGTTCTGGGACGTCCACTGTTTCCTTTACAGTCATTAGTGACAGACCCTGTGCTCACAAATTTTTCATGCACTCGACGAATAGTTAAACGGCTTGGAGGTTCTTTCTGAAACCATTGCAGAAATTTTTGTCTTACTACTGAGGGTGACCCAAACACTTCCATCCAAGGCGCTACCTTTCTTCTCTCTTCCAAAGTAAGTCGGGTGGCCATATTTAGTCTTCAAACTAAAACAAACAAAAATTAAATTAAAAATTAGGTAGTTCCATATGACTGGTAACATCTTTCTGGATAACCCTGTATATAAATTTATCAAGTAAAATAATTAGTTACACAGAAACTATCAACTTTAGACCCATACAACATTATATCGATGTAACCAGCTTTCAAGCGCGGATCATTTTATCTATTAATATACAGAGTGTTCCATTTAAAAAAATGCAACTTTAGTCTGGCATTTCCATCTGGAACATTCTGTATAAAACAAAATATTTTTAAAACGTGCGCTTGATGGTACGGAAGGATATCCGATGACTAAATATTTGACTAACTTTCAAATACGCGTGTAAACTTCCGTCCCCACTTCGTTGCCGGACCCTGTATATATAGATAATTATTTATTGACCTTTGTATGTTATAGTAGATTAAATTAGTCGGCGATTTAAGGTCTAGTTTACTTTGATATGTATATATTTAAAACAATCTTACATGTTTTGACACATAGTGTCTTTTTCAAAGAAATTAAAAACATAAATGACAGTATATCAATGTCAAACTTATATATCTGTAGTTGTCATCGATAAAGTTAAAATATTCAAAGAGACATTCAAGTTTAATAATAATTCAAGCCTCAGAACTATCGACAACAAGACGTCAATTACGGGGGATTGGCGCAGACATAATAATAAATCATGGCTTGTCAATCTCAATATTTCCAAACAACATTTTTGCCAACAAGATCATGTATCTATCTTATTTAAAAAAAATATTAAGAAAAAATATTACTAGACACGTACCTTTCTATATCTATCAGCAGATCATGTATTAACAAAACATATGATTTGTCTTTGTTTAACAACCTAAAAGATACAAATTCATACATTGTGATGGAATTACATGAAAGCCGTTCCACAGTTTATGGCTTTCTTAACAAGTTTAAAATTATCACATGAACAGATGGTAAGTATATGACAGCTGTCGCTAAATTAACTATGTCAACATGTCTTTTGATAAAACGCGTCTTACCGTCTTATTAACCCCCTTATGTAAGTCGCATTAAATATGTCGTCAACCGTTTAATATATTACAAAACTACTAACCCACTTTAACTTACACCATTACAAAGTAAAAACAATTAATTTATCGCTGAACTTTTTAAATTGAAACAAATCTAAAATAAGCTTGAGAAAATGTAAAATATTCAGAATTAATTAAGTAAATTCTCATGAAAGAACAGGATTTTCGAACTTCGAAACATACAAGCAATAATTTAGATATTCTCGGCTGTTGTTGCAGATACTTCTTGGTGAAACATTTTAACTTCATACAGTAAATAAATTAAAACACTTGGCTTGTTTCACTATGAGATTTATTTAAATATAATGGATATGACCCTAAAATCGTAGATAAACTGTTAAAACGTAAAGAAATACAAAATAATAAGAACAAATACCTATACCCGAAAATAACAGAAAATATACAAAGATGGCACAAAATTACATACATACCACAACTCACTAATAAAATAAACAGAATAGTAAAAGGATTAGATATCAAAATAAGCTGGGTAAATAAAACAAATTTAGGAACAATGATTAGCAACAACAAAGATAAAAGAGATAAAATGGACCAATCAGGTGTTTATAAATTAAAATGTAAAGACTGTGAAGCTATCTATATCGGCCAAAGTGGACGAGCCATTAAAAACAGAGTTAAAGAACACAAAAAGTCAATTTTATATAGTGAGAAAAACACAGGCTTTGCCGAACACTGTATAGAACTCAACCACTTCCCCGATATAGATAACTGCGACTTAATACACAATATCACAAAAAGCAAGAGATTGGACCTCCTAGAAAGATTAGAAATAAAAATAGCGAAAAAACAAAATCTATTAATCACCAACACACAGATAGAATATGCCAATACACCCTTTATAGACACCGTAATACACAATATAATACCACCCCCACTACACACAAGAACAGACAACATATAAGAACAAGTGCGATAGTCTTTAAGTTAGATTTATAGATCTCTTTGAGAATGGCATAACAGCCGAAACAATTGTTAGAGAATTTAAATAAATCTCATAGTGAAACAAGCCAAGTGTTTTAATTTATTTACTGTATGAAAATAATTTAGATGTTCTGATTTCTTCTGTTCTATCCTTAATTGAACTTATACAAATAATACTTAGCCTTCTCTAGATTTAGGCTCAATTTATTTTCAGCACACCAGACTGAGAAAATATTAAGTAAGTAGCTTGCTAATTTATCACTGTCATCATCAGAGTGTACTAAAAAAGATATATAGGGTGTGTAGAAATTAGCGGACAATAGGTATACAAGTGGCGTCTTTCCTTTTGTTATTCTTCGATATATTCCCTATAAATAAATTTCCAACTTTTGATAATAAATAGGGACCGGACATGAGAGACCCATGAGTCATCAGTCATCACCCACGGGCGTACTATTAAAAATTTGTATTTTTAAAGAGTTTTTAATTTTATTTATATATATATATATATATATATATATATATAATGTAAACTTAATTAGTCGGCGATTAAAGGTCTGGTTATTACTTCAAAGTGTATATATTTAAAATAATCCTACATGTTTCGGCAATGATGCCTTTGTCAAGGATATAAAAAATATTTTTTATATCCTTGACAAAGGCATCATTGCCGAAATATGTAGGATTATTTTAAATATATACACTTTGAAGTAATAACCAGACCTTTAATCGCCGACTAATTAAGTTTACATTATCATACCAAGGTCACGAAAATACTATATATATATATATATATATATATAATTGGAAAACAAAAGGGTGGTGATCTATAAAATACAAAATACATTTTTATTTCTTCATTTTGTAATTCAAGTTGAGTAAAGGAGTATTAATATTAACTAGCAATACTTCCTCAAGGTCCTCTTCTCTAAAATTTGTTCTCTTTGAATGAAATATATCCTTGTAGATAGAAAACGTCCTTTGTACATCACAACTGGCAAGGTTATTAAATCGTATTTCTATTAAAAACTGTGTCTAACTTTTGCCGAAGGCAACATCACTTGGAATATTTTTCAAATTTATAAATAGCCACATCTAATGTGGTTAATCCATCATTTAATTTGAGATTTTGATTTTCAAAATAAATTATTAGTTTTGGCAAATGTCCAAAGTGTTCCTGAAGAAAGTATAATTGATTTTTTTACTATTAGTTTCTTGCACTCAGAAATACTTCCAGCATCGTCATTTAAACATGTAACGAAATTTTGTAAACTATCAAAATTCTCTCCATAAAAACTAGTAGCTTCCAACCATGTTCCCCATCTAGTTATTAATGGAGAGGAAGGCAGTGACAAACATGGAAGTTTTTTCCTGAAAAGAGCTACTCTCAATGGTGCTTTTCTGAAATTTTTTTAAAAGCAGGTAAATCAACTACTCAAAAGTTGATGTGGATTATTTTTTAATGATTTCGTTAACCAATCGTTGAGCAGTATTTGCCGACACGTATTTAATTCTGTACAATCAGTTATTATAGTGAAAATAATCTAGTTACATTATTCTCTCGAGAATAATTTCTAGTACTTCATTCAGTTAGTTGACAACGCATTTTCTAGTTTTGATAACTGTCACCAGTTTCATTTTAAATTGTAAAAAATGAGCCAAAAGTGATTTAGTTCAGCATCAATGGAAGATATAAACTCACAAATTAAACAAAATTCGTGCAAAAATACCATGATTAATAATATAATTCGAAAAAAAACTTAAAAAAAAGGTAGGTATATAAGCCTTTACCACAATTATTAATCGTATCCTAAATACGTCTTTCGACAACTAAGTTGTCATCATCAGTAGGTAAAACCACTAATCAAGGTGTCGCACATGGGGCACAGTAAAGCTAGCACAACTGCTTACGCAACAACTTTACACGGCGTCCACGTATACACTAACTTAAACATGCAAATATATCGAACGAAAAGATCGACAAAAAATTACCTCTCTGAGAGGTAATTACCTTTGCGTAAGCACTTGTGCTAGCTTTACTGTGCCCCATGTGCGACACCTTGATTAGTGGTTTTACCTACTGATGATGACAACTTAGTTGTCGAAATACGTATTTAGGGTACGATTAATAATTGTGGTAAGGGGTTATATACCCTTTTTTAAGTTTTTACTTAACCACAGTCTCCAAAGAAAGACTTTTCCTTTAATATAATTCGATATGGTAACAATTCCAATCATTTAGCTACGAACGGGGTTATAAATAAGAAAACTTAACAATAGTGCACTCGGATAAATACAAGAATTTCTAGTCAAAACAATAACATCCAAATGATAATTGTTTTTTTTTAAGAGAATTTTAAGTGGATAAACCTGGTCATGTTAATAAATCTAGATACAATAAAGGATTGTAAAGAAATTATTTTGAACTTTCTAGATACTTAACGTCTGTTATTTAAAATATACCTGCTTTGTTAAATTGAGAAACACCACAATTGTATTTACGAAAACATTAAATACTTTCTGATTGCGAAGGAGCATATTACACCTGGCACAAGCCAATTTGAGCAAGGCTTTGTAATCACTAACGATCTATGAATCGACTGGTGGTACCGTCTTATGACAACTTTGACTAACCACAAATAAAAACAGCAAATAAAATCTTACGTCACCGCAATACCCAGGCCAATTCCTTTTACTGCTTTTCACATTTTTAACTTGCTAATTTTACGACTAGTTCGTTAACAGCGCTTACTACATACTTCACTAAATGACGACGTTCACAATAAACCTTTTTTATGTGTGAAAGGAGTAGACATTTGTGTATTGTATTTCGTTGGCACACTTTTGCAATTGCATTTAATGAAGGTCTATTTTTAAAAACCGTTCAGTCATTATGGTAAAAGTTCGAGACGCTAAAAAGAAAAATTCAACTTGTATTGTAATAAATATGTCATTGTGAACTGGATTACGAAGAATTCGTTTCCTAGTTAATCTAGAAAAGGTAATGAATCTGAGAAATCATGGCCAGTTACTTATAACTTAACCTGATAAATTATTACATTTCTAGTTTTGTAGAACACGTTAAAGAAGTTATCGTGAAAACATAAATTAAATAAATTGCTTGGTTCATTTGATCGTTGTGCTAAATTACTGAAAGAGACTTTCCTTTCATTTGAGAATACCTCTCACGCTCAGAAAAAATCATTTATTCTTTAAATCAAATTTCTTTCTCACCAAGAGGATTATAAATATATATATATATATATATATATATATATATATATATATATATATATATGGTAAACCTAATCAGTAGGCGATTAAAGGTCTGTATATTACTTCAAAATATATGTATTTAAAAAACTCTACATGTTTCGGCTGTGTACGCCTTGATAAAGGCGTACACAGCCGAAACATGTAGAGTTTTTTAAATACATATATTTTGAAGTAATATACAGACCTTTAATCGCCTACTGATTAGGTTTACCATATCATACCAAGGTCACGAAGTTATTATATATATATATATATATATATATATATATATATATAAGTGTTTAGATAATTTCTTAGCCGTTCATTAAACCATTAACCAAACAAATAACATAAATTATTATGTTATTTGTGTCTCTGTTAATGTGGACCATTTCTAAAAAGGTTCTTTTTTTAAGGTTATTTTCAACGTCTAAGATTTTAACGTCAACAAAATTGAAAGTTGGTTACGATCAAGTGCATGGCCCACCAATGCACAAGATCTCTTACCAATACGGACATCACTTTTATGCTGAGTGATGCGCTGTTTTAGCCACTGTGATGTCTGACCTATATAAACGCCACAACAATTCGAACATGCTATCCTGGAGACAACATGACTATTTAAAAAGAAAGGTGTTATGCCTTTGATCTTACTATACAACTTCTTCAAGGTATGGGTGTTGTATTTAGCTATTTTAATGTTATTAAATTGTTTAAAATGTGATACAATTGTATGAGTAAGACCACCAATGTATGGGATTTTTTTGTAAATCACACTGTCTGCAGGAATGTCCTCAGTAGGGCCATCAGAAAAGTTTGAGCTAAATATCAATTTATTAAGTATGTGTGTAGGATAGCCATTGTTGGCCCTACTGAGGACATTCCTGCAGACAGTGTGGTTTACAAAAAAATCCCATACATTGGTGGTCTTACTCATACAATTGTATCACATTTTAAACAATTTAATAACATTAAAATAGCTAAATACAACACCCATACCTTGAAGAAGTTGTATAGTAAGATCAAAGACATAACACCTTTCTTTTTAAATAGTCATGTTGTCTACAGGATAGCATGTTCGGATTGTTGTGGCGTTTATACAGGCTGGTCCTTAATTTCTTCGAGAAATTTTAGGGTGCGATTCCTTGGGTAATCTTGAGAGAAATAGTTCCTATAAACATTTGTCCTAAAGTTTTCCGTTGTAGAGATACAGGCTGATTAATTTTTCACCAAAAAAAATTTTATTTCAAAAATTTAGAAATCGATTTAGGGAACTGTTGTGTTGGTTGTCATGTTTACAGCATTTATTTGTACTTACGTAACTGTCATAAGTATTGTCAAACAATAATTAATTTGAAAGTTCGTACCTACAAATCTTTTTATGTAATTATGGTGAATTATACAAATGCTGAAATGGCAGATATGCATTTTGTGTACGGTCTAGCTAATGGAAATAGTTATGAAGCAAGGCGTATTTACCAACAAAAATATCCTCGACGACTTGTACCTCGTGCGGAAACCTTCAGTAATATTCACCGTCGTCTAGCAGAAACTGGTACATTTGAGAGAAACAAAAATACTCCGGGAAGACCTCAAACCTCAAACTAAAAGAACACCCGATTTAGAGGAAGCTGTTCTGCATATAATCGATGAACATCCAGAAACTAGTACAAGAAAGATTGGTGTAACGGTAAACGCAAGCCATCAAACCATTTTAAGGATATTACACGATCAACAATTATATCCTTTCCATATTCAGAGAGTACAGGCTCTTCTTCCGCGTGACTTTCCGCAACCCTTAGTCCTTTGTGATTGGCTCCGACAAAAAATTGCCCAAAATGCACAATTTCTAACCTACATTCTATTTAAAATCCGCATGGCATAAGGGACCTGCACTTTCAAAAGCAATTTTCCTTAAATGTATGGGCGGGTATAATTAATAATTATTTAATTGGTCCCTTTTTCCTTCCTATACGACTTAATGGTGCATCATATCGGCTATTTCTTGAAAACGAGTTGCCTGGCCTTTTAGAAGATATTCCACTTTTGATCCGAAATGAACTTTGGTTTATGCATGACGGCGCTCCAGCACACATTAGTTTACAAGCTAGGCAATTTTTAAATAGGACATATCAGAATAGATGGATAGGTCGAGGAGTGGAAGTTCCGAATCAGCCGTGGCCTCCAAGGTCACCTGATTTGAACTTTCTAGACTTCTTTCTGTGGGGACATTTAAAATCCCTTGTTTATACTTCGCCAATTCAAGATCTCGATGACCTAAGAAATCGCATAATTGTTGGATGCGAAACAATTCGAAACACTCCCGGACTTCTTCAGCGTGTGAGTATGCAATTGAATAGGAGGATAGAAGCCTGCATATTCAGCTGTTGGTGGTCCTTTTCAACAGTACCTTGTAACCTTGTTCATTGTAACCGTTTCTTAAATTTTTGAAATAAATTTTTTTTTTGGAAAAATTAAACAGCCTGTATCTCTACAACGGAAAACTTTAGGACAAATGTTTATAGGAACTATTTCTCTCGAGGTAACCCAAGGAAACGCGCCCTAAAATTTCTCGACGAACTTAAGGACCAGCCTGTATAGGTGAGACATCACAGTGGCTAAAACAGCGCATCACTCAGCATAAAAGTGATGTCCGTATTGGTAAGAGATCTTGTGCATTGGTGGACCATGCACTTGATCGTAACCATACTTTCAATTTTGTTGACGTTAAGATCTTAGACGTTGAAAATAACCTTAAAAAAGGAACCTTTTTAGAAATGGTCCACATTAACAGAGACACAAATAACATAAATTATAGATCTGATACTAATGGTCTTAGTATAATTTGTTTTAATTTTAAATATACTGGGTTTGACTGTTAGTTGACCATCTTAAATCGTTTTGTTATTTGGTCCATATTATGTTAAATTTATATTGCATTATATTTTTTATTTTTCATGTTTTAACTTTTACATATACATATTTTTTAAAAGTTCTTAAGGCTTGTTTCTATAGTTACTGTATTATTTTTTAAATCTAATCATTTTTATTTTTTGTACGTCAATTTTATTATTTTTCAACTCTACATTTTGTAAGTATTTTTACTACTGTTTTATACTCTTATTTATTTTTTGATATTTTTCTCATTAATCTTGTAGTTTCCCCAAAAGAAGCAACAAATTATGTTGCGAAATATAGGGTTATTTAATAAAGGAGTTTTTTAATTGACAGACCGCTTACCAGAATTTAAATTAATTTATATATATATATATATATATATATATATATATATATATATATATAACATTTGATAAATTATTGGAGTTTTTCGGCCGAAAAACTCCAATAATTTATCAAATGTTATATATATATATATATATATATATATATATATATATATAAATTAATTTAAATTCTGGTAAGCGGTCTGTCAATTAAAAAACTCCTTTATTAAATAACCCTATATTTCGCAACATAATTTGTTGCTTCTTTTGGGGAAACTACAAGATTAATGAGAAAAATATCAAAAAATAAATAAGAGTATAAAACAGTAGTAAAAATACTTACAAAATGTAGAGTTGAAAAATAATAAAATTGACGTACAAAAAATAAAAATGATTAGATTTAAAAAATAATACAGTAACTATAGAAACAAGCCTTAAGAACTTTTAAAAAATATGTATATGTAAAAGTTAAAACATGAAAAATAAAAAATATAATGCAATATAAATTTAACATAATATGGACCAAATAACAAAACGATTTAAGATGGTCAACTAACAGTCAAACCCAGTATATTTAAAATTAAAACAAATTATACTAAGACCATTAGTATCAGATCTATAATTTATGTTATTTGTGTCTCTGTTAATGTGGACCATTTCTAAAAAGGTTCCTTTTTTAAGGTTATTTTCAACGTCTAAGATCTTAACGTCAACAAAATTGAAAGTATGGTTACGATCAAGTGCATGGTCCACCAATGCACAAGATCTCTTACCAATACGGACATCACTTTTATGCTGAGTGATGCGCTGTTTTAGCCACTGTGATGTCTCACCTATACAGGCTGGTCCTTAAGTTCGTCGAGAAATTTTAGGGCGCGTTTCCTTGGGTTACCTCGAGAGAAATAGTTCCTATAAACATTTGTCCTAAAGTTTTCCGTTGTAGAGATACAGGCTGTTTAATTTTTCCAAAAAAAAAATTTATTTCAAAAATTTAAGAAACGGTTACAATGAACAAGGTTACAAGGTACTGTTGAAAAGGACCACCAACAGCTGAATATGCAGGCTTCTATCCTCCTATTCAATTGCATACTCACACGCTGAAGAAGTCCGGGAGTGTTTCGAATTGTTTCGCATCCAACAATTATGCGATTTCTTAGGTCATCGAGATCTTGAATTGGCGAAGTATAAACAAGGGATTTTAAATGTCCCCACAGAAAGAAGTCTAGAAAGTTCAAATCAGGTGACCTTGGAGGCCACGGCTGATTCGGAACATCCACTCCTCGACCTATCCATCTATTCTGATATGTCCTATTTAAAAATTGCCTAGCTTGTAAACTAATGTGTGCTGGAGCGCCGTCATGCATAAACCAAAGTTCATTTCGGATCAAAAGTGGAATATCTTCTAAAAGGCCAGGCAACTCGTTTTCAAGAAATAGCCGATATGATGCACCATTAAGTCGTATAGGAAGGAAAAAGGGACCAATTAAATAATTATTAATTATACCCGCCCATACATTTAAGGAAAATTGCTTTTGAAAGTGCAGGTCCCTTATGCCATGCGGATTTTAAATAGAATGTAGGTTAGAAATTGTGCATTTTGGGCAATTTTTTGTCGGAGCCAATCACAAAGGACTAAGGGTTGCGGAAAGTCACGCGGAAGAAGAGCCTGTACTCTCTGAATATGGAAAGGATATAATTGTTGATCGTGTAATATCCTTAAAATGGTTTGATGGCTTGCGTTTACCGTTACACCAATCTTTCTTGTACTAGTTTCTGGATGTTCATCGATTATATGCAGAACAGCTTCCTCTAAATCGGGTGTTCTTTTAGTTTGAGGTTTGAGGTCTTCCCGGAGTATTTTTGTTTCTCTCAAATGTACCAGTTTCTGCTAGACGACGGTGAATATTACTGAAGGTTTCCGCACGAGGTACAAGTCGTCGAGGATATTTTTGTTGGTAAATACGCCTTGCTTCATAACTATTTCCATTAGCTAGACCGTACACAAAATGCATATCTGCCATTTCAGCATTTGTATAATTCACCATAATTACATAAAAAGATTTGTAGGTACGAACTTTCAAATTAATTATTGTTTGACAATACTTATGACAGTTACGTAAGTACAAATAAATGCTGTAAACATGACAACCAACACAACAGTTCCCTAAATCGATTTCTAAATTTTTGAAATAAATTTTTTTTTGGTGAAAAATTAATCAGCCTGTATCTCTACAACGGAAAACTTTAGGACAAATGTTTATAGGAACTATTTCTCTCAAGATTACCCAAGGAATCGCACCCTAAAATTTCTCGAAGAAATTAAGGACCAGCCTGTATAAACGCCACAACAATCCGAACATGCTATCCTGTAGACAACATGACTATTTAAAAAGAAAGGTGTTATGTCTTTGATCTTACTATACAACTTCTTCAAGGTATGGGTGTTGTATTTAGCTATTTTAATGTTATTAAATTGTTTAAAATGTGATACAATTGTATGAGTAAGACCACCAATGTATGGGATTTTTTTGTAAACCACACTGTCTGCAGGAATGTCCTCAGTAGGGCCAACAATGGCTATCCTACACACATAATTAATAAATTGATATTTAGCTCAAACTTTTCTGATGGCCCTACTGAGGACATTCCTGCAGACAGTGTGATTTACAAAAAAATCCCATACATTGGTGGTCTTACTCATACAATTGTATCACATTTTAAACAATTTAATAACATTAAAATAGCTAAATACAACACCCATACCTTGAAGAAGTTGTATAGTAAGATCAAAGGCATAACACCTTTCTTTTTAAATAGTCATGTTGTCTCCAGGATAGCATGTTCGAATTGTTGTGGCGTTTATATAGGTCAGACATCACAGTGGCTAAAACAGCGCATCACTCAGCATAAAAGTGATGTCCGTATTGGTAAGAGATCTTGTGCATTGGTGGGCCATGCACTTGATCGTAACCAACTTTCAATTTTGTTGACGTTAAAATCTTAGACGTTGAAAATAACCTTAAAAAAAGAACCTTTTTAGAAATGGTCCACATTAACAGAGACACAAATAACATAATAATTTATGTTATTTGTTTGGTTACTCGTAAGCTTACGAGTTTACGAGTAACCAGAAGCAGAAAGTTATCGCAGACCTGAAGATGGCAAATGTGATTTTGCCGAAACGTCGTCCAGAAACCAGCACCGGTCTTTACAAAGACCAAACAATGGAAACGCGGAAGAAAACCCGGAATCCAGTTACAACACATACTACTACCCGCGGAAACCTGAAAGAAAACATATATACATATATATATATATATATATATATATATATATATATATATATATATATGTTAGGTTTAATTAATCTGGTTTTACTTCAATATGCATATATTTAAAACAATCTTACATGTTTCGGCAAGTGATGCCTTTCTCAAAGAATTTAAAATATAAATTACAGTATATTAATGTCATACTATATATCTGTAGTTGTCATGGATAAAATTATTCAAAGAAGAATTCAAGTTCAACAATAATAAATCATGCCTTGGCATTCTCTAAACAGTTAGACAACAAAAACGGGGGAATGGCAAGCCATGAGTTATTATTATGTCTGCACCCGTGGAAATGCAAGATCTTTTAAGTATACATGATGAGTATGAATTTAAGGAAAGTAAGTACCTAGCTAATAAACTAAACTAAATCTATGTAAAACTAAAAGACACAAAACAATTATGAATATTATTGTTTTGCATTGAATATATACGTATACGGTGTCAAACAAATGTTTACCATTGTCTTAAGCTTTCTTAACAAGCTTGATACGTCGATTTCGGTTGGTTTTTTGCAATTCATTCAGTAAATAAATTACTGTACACCAATCACAATTAACATTCATTGATCCTCTAAAGCTATAGAAGCCTTATGACCAGTATGTGTGAAAAATGCATTTTCCATGAATCTAAGAAACAAAACATGGAAAACGACCGCGAAAGCCTACAAGCCAGATTAACTTAGTTTCTTCTTAGATTCATATCGGAATACCTAAACAGCTGAATGATGTTTATGTTCGGACTCGCAGGAATAAATCCGAACTTCATCATCAGTTCATGCAAGATCTCATATTTGTTTCAAGTCATTGTTTAAATTTTACGGTATATCATATGTCGGTCCTTCTGCATAATTTCTCGTACGACATTAAAATTTATTTTGTTATTGCAACAACGGAGGTTGATTAAGATTATTAAGTTCACGATTGAATTTTGAAAAACCTTCTTCCATTCAATAATTAACATGAATTTTTAATTTTGCTATGTGTTCTCTTGCAGAAAAATTACAATGATTAGGAGTGAGATTTTCTGGATTAAAGTTAGACAAAATTTTTTATAGACTTATTACTAGGGAAGCCTAAATATGCAAGTGGAAAACCTAAAAATATGCACATAAATATGGAAATAATTTAATCAAAATATGCACAAAAATGTTGAAAATATGCAAATAAAAAGATACTTATAATTAAAGATGGCAGACTATGTGCCCGAACAGTAGCGTGATGTGGTGGGATCGAGTAGAGGCGTACGAAGATCAATTCAGTTGCCGTTGAGACGTTGTAAGCGATACATTGTTAACACAATCGTGTTGAAAATGTCGGGAGTGTGTATAAACAATGCATCGAATCGGTTGCATGCTAACGTAGTAAAGAAATTTTTACATCGGTTTCCCGTTTTAATATATGACGGTACCGTAGTGAAATGTTTAGTTTGTGAAACAACTTTATTAACTTGGAAAGCAAGTCAGTGCCAAAGACATATAAATAGTGACAAACATAAATCGAATAATAGTGGACGCAGATCATATAATAAATTTGTATGTGATTTAACAATGATGTTAATTGTGACCAATATACCAATGCAGAAAGTGGAACACCCAATGTTTCGTCAGTTTTGGAAGAAATACAATTCTACATGGAAATTACCAGCAAGAAGTACGCTACGGAATTACGTACCGTCAGTGCGTGAGAGAATTGTAAATTGTACGAAAAATACGGTAAAAAAGTGGTTAACAATAGACGAAACTACAGATATTAAAAAACAGTCCATCCTAGCCATTCTAGTACGGACGCTGACTCCGCAAGGACCTTCTCCTCCTTATTTACTAACCTGTAAACGAATGCAAGGGTGTACTGCCAGAGCGATATATGATGTATTAATAGAAACACTACACAAATTTGAGATTTTACCGAAGCAAGTGTTAATGTTAGTTACCGATGCTGCCAAGGTTATGTGTTCCACAGCAAACTTACTCAAAACGATTCAACCAAACCTGCTGCATGTCACATGTTTGCTTCACGCTTGACACCTTGTAACAAACACTATACGTACAACTTATCCTGATGTGGATCAACTGATAGGACAAACGAAAGCGGTTTTTCTTAAATCTCCGAAACGGATTCGGCTATTTCATTCGCTGTGTCCTGACATACCCGAGTCGCCGCAACCAATTCTTATACGATGGGGTACTTGGTTAGAAGCAGCATTTTATTATTATAAACATTTTGAAAAAATTAAATCAGTGATTTTACAACTAGATGCCAAAGAAGCAGCTGCAATACGGCTCAGCCAGGTTCAATTTAACAATCCTCAAGTTGCAGCAAATTTAAAAATTATTTACGGCAGTTACGTTCCAATACTGGACGCAATAAAAAATTTACAGAACACTGCGCTGTCCTTATCGGACTCATTAGCAATTATTGACCACGTAAAACTAGTGCTGCATATCCTTGAAGATGAAAAAAGTGATTGTGTCCGTGAAAAATTTAACAGTGTATTAGATAAAAATGTAGATTTTACAAAATTAGGGCAACTTTTTACCAATACTGAAGATCCATTGTACAGATACAAAGAGCGCTTTAACTATGCAAATATAACATCTCTCAACGTCGAACAATCCTTCTCTGTATATAAACATATATATATATACGTCGCTACGTACGAACCTTTCCAAGACTAATACAGAAACATATATTATGGTGCAGTTTTTTCATCGCGCACATCCGCATTTTTTTGCAACAATGTAAACATGTTGGGTAAGTTGTTTATGTTTTTTCTTAACGTTTTGTATAGGGATTCGATATATTTATTTTTAAGTAAGCGCACTGTTATTCTGCTAAACTCTCCACGCAACGCCACTGCTGGGGCACATAGTCTGCCGTCTTTACTTATAATATAATTAAAGCAGACCAATTTCCGTGTGCGCCATGTGCGCCGATGTGAGGATGATTGTTTAAAACGGTAAGTGTTTTTTAAATCCTCTGTCGTGCACACAATCACTGATTTCATACATTTTGCATTTTATTTATAGGTACATACAACGCTGCTATAATATGTACTATTCTTATTTTTCGTGTGTTTATGCATATTACTTTAATAGCAGAAAACCAAATGTATATTTAATTATTTCTGATAGAATAAATGTCTCTACTTCTATACTCATATCGGTAACAAGCTCATGTTGCGTCCCTATTCTATCGCATATTCTAATATATTACGAATTACACTCCCATACCGGCGCACATGGCGCGCACGGAAATTGGTCTGCTCTACTTATAATACATAAATTTATTGATTCACTTAAAAATAAACAGACATTTTAATTTTTCTACATGCTGAACTAAACCTAAATATGAATTTATTACACAAAGCAGGTTGTCGTTAGTTGTAAAAACAGTAATCCACTAAATGTTTTTCGATGCTCTCAATTAAAAAAAAAAATGTCTCCCGTCTGAATATAAAAATTTATAAATGGAAAAACTTCTTTCCACATCAACCGATGTAATAGGGGTGTTTTTAAACCTGCTTAAAATTACAGGATCCAAATCAATGAATTCAGTAAATTCTCCCTCAAAAATATTAGCTATGTACTTGGGTAAGAAACCGAAATCCATAATTTTTTTCCATCACATTTTTGAATTTTTGAAAAAATTTGTGGTCCATTTTGCCTGCGATATTTTGAAAGCTGCCTTAGATTGTTCTACTAGTTCTACATTTGGGGTTAATGGCAAATTAGATTCCTCCATTTGTGTTATTGTTTTAGAAACAAAGCTATAATTGGTTTTTATAAACAAAAGTTGTTGTTTCATTTCTTTGTTTTCGAATAATTGCTTAACATCAGTGAAGGATTGGGAAGATTTGTTAGACAATTCTGAAATTACATCTTTTAGTTGACATTATCGCAATAAAAAAAGGGGCTTCCAACCAAGTGCCCCATCTTGTAACAACAGGTTGAGGTGGAAGAGGAGTGTTTGGTAATTTTTCTTTATAGAATTGAATTTTATAGGTGCTTTAAGGAAAACTTTTTTCATGTTGGCAATTAAACTATTTTTACAAGAGGAAAAATCTCTTCAGCAACCCTATTTAAAGCATGAGAAAGACATGTTACATATATCAAGTTCGGATAAAAGATTTTCAAATTTTGCCCGACCTTTATCATGTACGGTGCTACATCTGACAAAAAGAGCAAAAAATTATCTACAGGAACAGGCCATTTTGGCGTAGGAAGAAAAAAAAGTTGATAGTTCCTCTTGAACAAATCTGGCCACTGTGAGTGCATTTGCTTTTTATAACTCTTTAGAAGCAATGAGGTAAGATTTTGGCAGAATCTCGTCGCTAAGAACACCAATCAATAAATGAGCAATTGAATCGGTGGTTTCATCAATAAATTTTTAAAAATATTTGTTTCCAATTTTAGCTTTAATTTCCTCAATTATCTCCGAGTACAAGGAACTTACGTCGTTTCTTCGTAGTGTTGTTTCACCTAGGGCATTAAATTTGCAATACTTCTGGAGAAAAGAAGTGAAGTTTTGATTACGTAGCTTTGACAAGGGAATATTTGACGTCATCATTGCATGACATAGATCTCGGTTAAACATGTCTTGTTCGTTTAGCTTTCTGGACATTGGTTGGAAACATTGCTTTAATGTGGGTTGTGACACGTTTCCAGATTTCATCTTATCTAATTTAGTAATATAAACAGTAGTTTTCACGTGTTGGTCTATCTGATATTTTTTATTGCACGGTATCTGCAATGAAAAAAAAACTAAAATTGAAAAGTAATATCAATACTTAAATCTAAATTTCTAACAAATAAGTTCAAAATATTAAACGAAAGCGCCCTGACTGTCCCTGACTGTGCGAAATAGGTCGATATATTTAGGGTTCCGTATAAAAAATTAAGTTAGTACTGACAGGGCAAAACTAAAACGCCCTGTACATTTCTCTGTATTTTCATTGTGTATGTCCCTCAAAAAGAATGTAACTTGCTTTTAACTTTTTTTTGTATCTCAAAAAAAAACAGATATCGACCGATTTCGCACCACCCTCCATATTGAATATTCAAAAATTATACTTACAATTTTAACGCACGCAGAACAGTATAGTTTTCCCATATCTGTACGTAGTTCCTGTATTGCTTAACCCACACTGATGTACTACTCACTTTCGGCATTTTACTAATAAAAATTAATAAAATATCACAACACTACAAAACACAAATCGTTATTATCTCTTCAAAAGCACAATCAGAAATAACATTCAGAAATCGATTTATTTGCCTACTTATGTAAATATAGGTACAATAAAACCCCTGTTAATTGTTTAAAACGACCTATTTAGAATTCTCAGAATTGAAGACTGGGAATGCCCATACTCTTGTACCTCATAAAAAAATTTTTTGTCTTGAGAACTGCAAACATAATAAAATAAATTACTTCATAATGGAAGATTTATAAAATTGCCTTGAACTATCCAAAGATCTACATCATTCAAAATTCTTTCAATTATGTACAATATGCTATTTATTAAGGATATATGCAAATATTTAAAAAAATGTATATAATATGCAATATATGCAAAATATGCGCCTGGCATATTTGGGTTACATTACTTATTACATTTGGTTCGGATTTAATTGATCTATATTATCCTTTTCTTAGTGTCTAGTTTTGCTTTGTAAGTAATTGTCATTATTAGATAAATATAAACCATTATTTCAAAAATACATAAATTCACCAATGCAATTTTATGATGCAACGTAAATATTTAACATTAGATTTATGGTAGGGCTTGTTAGCAAGTACACTATTGAAAGAGTTTTCCTGTTTATAATATTTTAGCTTCCTGCTTTTTTTTTTTGTTCTGTTTATAATACAGTGTAGATGCGATGTATTAATCCGCAATATCATTACATTGACCTGATCTGTCTGCCGACTTGCAGAAGAGGCATTCGCGCGTAAAATATTGAATAATACTAGTCCTTGACTGTCTGTCTGAGGCCGCCGAACAGATTCGATTTCATACCGATGCGATCTGGCCGAACCCGTACATTCTCTCCGTATTGGAGCGGAGAGTCGCGCAGCACGCGAAATACCTCCGGGCTAAGGAACTCTGCCGACGGCTATTCTATGTTTCGATTTAATAACTAGATCGCGCGGATACATCTCTCGCGTTCCATTGTCGAAGTCGGCTGCATTAGCTCACCTACGGCGTCGTCGCCTGGCCGATCGTTTGTAGTTGTGTGGACTTTACGGGTGATTTGAGCGCGGACAGTCACACGAACGGGTAACGAACGCTGCCTTGTTTCGGCATTATAATTTTACGATGTAATGAACAGATCCTTGTTTTCTTAACTTAATGATTTTTGCATTACGAACTCGAAGTAAAGTGTAGTGTTTGTTTTTTTTTTATAACATGATATAAGGAGATTTTAATTATACCTTTTGAGAGTTTACACGAATTTTTTATCTTTATTTAATTATTTATTCGTGATCTCATTATTTGTTATAATGTTGGAAAATTACATTAATACGAGAGACATGCTGAAATTATTGAGAATAAAAACACGGTTAATATTTTCTAGGAATTTATTTTAATGCACTTGACCATTCTTTCTTTCCACTGTTTAAAAGCTCCCAACCAATCTTCTTCAAAATACCTTCAAAATAAGCGTGAATAGCTTCAAATAGCTCTATGTTTGCCTTCCAGTAACTCTTGTTTCATGTGTACCTAAGAAAGGTAAAAATGTGTTGCTGATGTTAATATTACATCATGCTGATAAAATTGCTGAATCCACGGGAGTCAAACGCAGACCAGAGATTATTAAGTTTTACAATTTAATAAAAGTCTGAATCGATGTGGTTGACGAGCTTTCCAGTAATTATAATGGATCACGTAATAGTCGTAGGTGGCCACTGATAGTGTTTTTCTCGTTTTTGACTACAGCTTCAATAAACGCCTTTGTTGTTTTCAAGTCCAATTCCGAAACGTCTGTACAACGTCGAAAATTTTTAATGAAATTAGAAAGAGATTAAATTTTCCCAACATTAAAAATTCGACAAGCGAATCCTAGACCTCTCGTGAGTTTAAAAAGAAAAACTTCTGAAATGACAGGCATAGCATCTAATTCTATACAAAAGGAAAGCGTTGGCTAACCGGGAAAGAAGCAAAGAAGATCTGGAAAGACAGAGAATCTGTTTATACGAGACATAAGCTAAAACTATTGAGAACAAAAACAGGTTAATATTTTCTAGGATTTCATTTTAAATATGTTCAAAGTAATTCTCTTCAGCAATGATCCACTTGACCATTCCTTCCTTCCACTGTTTAAAAGCTTCCAACCAATCTTCTTTCGGAATACCTTCAAAATAAGCGTGAACTGCGGCACCGATTTCTTTTTCAGACTAAAACATTCTACCCCGAAATTTGCGTTTAAGCCCAATAATAGCCAAAAGTCATACATTACTAAAGCAGGCGTTTACGGTGGATGTTTTCTTACTTTTATATTTTCCCAGCCAAAAACTGGAGTTAAAACTGCCGTATAGGACGATGCATTATCATGGTGGAGCATAATTCCCTTGTCTGAAACTCTATAGAACACTTTAGGCAAACATTTTTTAGAGTACCATTTAGCTGTAACTATCTTTTGTCCATCAAGCTTAATTGCATTTGCAAAGTACGTACTTCTGAAAAATACTGCATACATAATCTTTTTCATAGCTCGCTGTTTCTTAGTCATTTAGCGCTTTCCTTTCGAGTATATGAAACCCTGGTGTTTTATGTGCGGGAGCTACTCACCATCGTTTGAAAGTAACATGTAAATAATCGGTACACTATACACAGCCACAAACGTGGTTATGTTTTACATGTCGTGTCTAAAGCAAAGAATCTGAAATGGAAACTATAAAGTCAGAGTTTCAGATAAAGGTATGTAAAGAATATTTAAATCAGATTCATAATTTAGCATGTGTTTATTTATTTTAGAGTATGCTATTAAGTTCTTTTGGTACTTGGAGTTCGGATGAAGAGTCTACATCAACATATTCTGATTCAGATTCGACTACTTCTGAAGAGAATGTGCAACCAGCGCCAGTAAAACTCGCAAAAGTTCGTAGATTTGTTGAGGACACTGTAGATAAATATACAGACGAAGAATTCAAGCATCATTTTCGTATGTCTAGAATAACAGTGAAAACAATGATTAACATGTTAAAAAATTCAAATATTTTGCCATCCCATTCTGATGGAAGAGAGAAAATTAGTGCAAGAAAATCATTTTTACTTGCACTCTGGTACTTTAGCAATATAGAGACATTTCGTGAAGTGGCAAATCTATTTGATGTCAGTTACAGTTCAGCTCATAGGTGTTTAAGAAGAGTTATTAAATTTCTGTTGTTACTACAGCCGCATGTTATAAAGTGGCCTACAGATGAAAGACTAGAAACTAGCATAACTGGATTTAGAAAAAAAGATAATATGGGAAATATCTTAGGAGTTATAGATGGCAGTCATATTGAAATACCGAGGCCAAAGTACGATCAAGATGCATACTGTAATAGAAAGGACTATCATAGTATAATATTACAGGGAATTGTAGACCATGAAAAAGATTTCTTAATGTATTTTGCGGAGAAGCTGGATCAATGCATGATGCCCGTGTATTAAGAAAATCCGGTATCTACACAAAAATGCAAGAAAATCCTCAATTTATGGGTAATTGCTTTCTATTGGGAGATTCAGCATATACTACTTTACATTGGATAAAAACCCCTTATAAAGACAATGGACACGTAACAATTGAACAGAAAACATATAATCAAAGGTTGTCTTCTAAGAGAGTTATCATTGAAAATGCCTTTGGATTATTAAAGGGACGCTTTCGCAGATTAAGGAAACTTGATAATATCGATATATCCTTTATACAAAATTAATTATGTCTGCTTGTGTTTTACATAATATATATATTAATGAAAATGATTTCATCGAGACAGAAACAAATGATTTCAACCAGCCACCTTAAACTTCCCTTCAATGAATAGCAAAACTTAAATTGTTTAAAGTATGTAAATAATGTACAAATAAATACAAGAACAATATAGGTATTTTTATTTATTAAAGATAAATTCAAAACTACATAGAAAATTGTGAAATTATTGCTTATTCTTTAAATATTCTTCTAAGAATATTAATTTTCTTTCTTCCATTTCAAGTTTCTTCTTTTCTAACAACACTTTTTCTTCATGCCTTTGTTGTCGTTGTTCATATTCATGTTTCTTTATCTGCATCCACTCAAGTTTTAATTTTCTTCTGTTTCTTATATTTTCTTGTTTTTTGTTAATAATTTCATCTGTACAATTAGCATCTTTACTGCTGCCTACCTCAGAGTCAATATTCATATCACATGAGGTATATGTTGATTCTGGAGTATTTTATCTACTACTTGCTAATGAATCTAAGCTATTCGTAGAAGTATTTGTTGGTTTTGAGCCTAAAAGCTCATCTAATAAGTCAAAAAACATAAATCTGGTAGAGCCTTGACCTGTGCGACTTTTAGTGTCCTTCGCTTTATTATAACTGCGTGTTAAACTTTTCCATTTATTTTTTATATTAAGCGGATTTACACTGTAACCATTACTTTCAAGTTCATTTCCTTTATTTTTTTATTTTGGGATTGTTCTTTTGTAATAGTTTCTGATTGTTCTTCTGTAACACTTTTTGACTGCTCTTCTGTTTGAAAGTTTATTATGTTCTTGCTGCACTTGCCATGAAAAAGTAATGAGGCAGCATACCGTTCATCTGCAAAAAAAGTTTTTATTATATATGTTATAATTATATTTTACTAATTTTAACCAACCTGTGTGAGCCCTGCGAACATCTTCTTTGTTTAATAAAAGACGATATATGTTTCCATTTTCTGGATCGGTAATATCTAAATATTCTTCCGACATATTCAAATGAAACAACCAGATAATTTAATATTTCAATTTACAAAATATATAAAATCGGTAACATAACCTTAAAAATTCTTGAGTACTTCAAGCACTCGCTCAAAGGCTGGTGTTCGAGGGGCGAAGGAAAGGAGAATCTCGGAGCTTCTGTGTTTCGGACACTTTTCAAAGGAACACGGATAAGGAAGCTCTGAGTAGCTCTGTGTTGTTCCTCACCGTGAAAGGAAAGCAATAATTGTAGCAGTTTCCTCATCTTCTGACGGGTAGGAAGGTCGAAAAATGGAGTTTAAGTTTCGTCACCTCTCACCATTTTGGAAAAATTTGGCGGCCGCCATTATTTAAGAAATTTAAATTTTGATGGCAAATTCTTAAACACTCTGCGTTTTGTAAGTCAGAAAAGTGATGCGGCACAAAACGATTTACTACTTTTTTAAATGCAGGTGATCGTGTATGATTGTTTTAACAGCTGAATATCCAATCTTCAGTTGATGCTCTAAACTCTCTTTGCACTCATAAGCGCTTAAACCTCTTTTAAAATCATAATAAATTATGATTCGATAGTGCTCTCTGGTTAAGTCCATTTTGTTTTACTTTTAAAAAATACATAACTGAGTTATAACGAAAGTTCAACAACAAAACGTCCATCAAATGACAGATAAAGAGTTGCTCTAAGTAAACAATATATTACTAGATTTTCTGATTCTCAATAAATTTAGGTTATCTCTCGTACATAGAATAATACATAGAATAATTATAAAACTCCATTGAAGAATTTCGTCTACCACCATTTCCAGCTGTAATTCAGAAACCGTAAACTGTAATTCAGATGTATGCTAAACTATGTTTGCAAGTAGGATTATAAAATTGTAAACGTCAGAATTTCTTTATTTACATAGTTAGTACCAGTTATCACAGTTACTACGAATAGTTTGCATTGTATTTCAGTGCGTATACATTAGATTTGGTGAAAATAATAAATTTTAAAGACTCTTGTTGTGTTTGTCGGATTGCTCGGATTGCTCGGATAGCAATGACAAGGAATACTGTAAAAAATTATTGCCTTGTATGTATTTGCTTCATACAAAGTACTACAATTTCCTAACTACAGCTGAGAATGAAGAAGTCACTTGTCCTATATGCAGAGAAGTATAAACTGGAAGTGAAGATGTTAAAATAACAACTTACATGCATCGCACACAACAAGATAGAGAAAGAATTGTTGTATGTGCTAATAAAGGAGAAGATTGGACTACGTTGGCTACAGCATTAGGAATAAAGTCTAAAACAGCGTTTCACTGGGTTCGCTCGGGCTGACAGGAGATGTTACCAAAAGGTGGTAAAAAATCCAAGTTATTAACTGAAAACCAAATTGATCAAATTATTTCATTGTTAGAAAGAGATTGTACATTAACGCTGAAACAGATTTAAAACAAATATTAAGAGAATTTCATGAAGATGTGTCTATTTCTACTGTGGAAAATTACTTAGAAGAAAGGTTGCTAACTTTAAAAAGCGTACATAATGTGCTGTTGAATATAAACAATAATGAGAATAAGGAAAAACGCTCACAATATGTAAGGGTCCTAAACCAATACATTTAAACAGGAAAACAAATAGTTTGGGTAGATGAGATAAACTTTAATCTATTTTGCCGTAGAACACGCGGCGGTTGTTCGAATATTGGTGATAGAGCACTACAATCCTTCCTGCATCGAGAGGTCCGAACATGCATCTTATGGAGCGATTTCTGCAGTTGGAATCATTTCTATGGAGCGTCGCCGGGGTTCTTTTACAGCGGAATTGGCTAATAATTGGTTAGCTACAATTTTGCAGCAGTGGCAAGACATGGGTAATCAACTAAAAGGCTTAGTAATTGTTTGTGATAATGCCCAATGTCATTCAATTTTCTAAATAGTTATAAATGAGATTTATAATAGTGGAAGAGCAACTTTACTACTCGTTATTCACCCATGCTGAATCCTATTGAAACTTTATTGTCAAAAATAAAAGCAAATGTTAAATCAACACTAATTCCAAACGTAAATGCTCCTTATGTTGGGGAACAAAGATTAGTATATCTGGAACAAATTATTGACCAAGCCAAAACAACGATAGTTGGAGGAGATTGTGCTTGTGCCGTTAAGCACTCTACTACATTTCATGCTGATGTTTTGACATTGGAAGATATGGCTGTTGGTCAATAACTTTCTATGTACATATATACACATACCTATATGTAACCATATAATCATTATAATTATGTTTATGTTTTAGTTTTTGTTATACCTTATGTGTATATAAACAAAAAAAATCCTTCTCTGAATTACAATCTTTCTTAATTTCAATTGACACTTTCTGAAATTAAATTTGATTAATCTCAATTACAATTGATACATTCTGAAATCAAACTTACTAATATGATTTACACTTGACGCTTTCTGAAATAAAACTCGTTAATCTGAATTACATCTGAAGGATTCTGAATTACAGCTGGAAATGGTGTAGTACTGATGATGGCTCGTATTACTAAATTTGTAATACATATTTACATTCAAACCACTTCATAGATTAAAAGAACTACAATTTTAAATAAATGATTTGATTGACGGAGGGGATACCTGTTGAAAATTTATTTAAATGTAGATTGAATAACTCGGTGAATGTGCCAAAATCCATATTATTGCATTGACTACTGTACCTCTCATTTCCAATGGCTCTTCTGCATCCATTAGTGTCAAAAGTCTTTTAACAGGTATACTTCTATAAATGACTTTAGTGTCTTGAACGATGTTCTGGTTAATAGGTTAGCAATGAAAGGTACTATTGGGAGGAAGGAAAATCAGTTTCACAGTTCCTAATGATTACTGTCAAAGTTTTTTAATCATGTTGACATAATGTCCAAAGTAATCAAATCCAGGCTTTTTTATTGGAGATCTATTGGCAATTGGTCACATATATTACAACTAACTAAGGGCAGTAACGCCTGTCTTTCCTTTGCAGATTGTCTTCCTGTATGCCTACAATTTCTTAATATTCATGTTTTTGTAGGAGTATACGGAAAAAGGACAGTTTGATTGGAACTGAACCCATTCATTGGAAGCTGAAGTCAGTTAACTGCAAACTTTGAACTGCTTCTAATGTTTTTTCTTTCATTGGAGGTCCATATATAGGAATATTCTTGTTTCGCGCGTACGGACACTTAAATTATTATTCACTAGTCGCAATAACATTAATTTTGTTTTGAATAGATAAACGCTTTCCTTTTTCGAAGTCCAAGTTGACATTACGAAAGGCAAATACAAGCTGAGACAAAATATATTATACTAGACACTTACCCTATAGTTTCTGTTAGCACAGGTAGAGTAAAATTACTTTCGGATGAGACTGAAGATGCGCGAGCGATGACGTTACAAAAATACTGAACACCTTAAAAACATGGAGCAGTCTTGACAAAATAGGCGGCAGTTTTAAATTTAAATAATATTTAGTTATATTAAACCATAATAATTATGTTTTGTTGTCGATTTTAAATAAACTTATTACTTCGTGAAGAATAAAATAATTATTAAATCAATTGGTATTATGTAACAAATTTTTTATAAATTGTATTTTACATTGAAATACTTCTTTTTATAGTGCTTTCACATTTAAGTCTTTGTATTTACAAATTATTATTATATTAATCCATATTTTGTAATATGGTTTTCATTAACCTTAATTTTGTTTTTTCTCATTATAATTTTACTCCTAACCAAAATCTCACTTTAGAGACATTAAAAGCAGATAAATACACAATCATCTTCAGAGTCATTATTGACATTAATAATAAATTATTCACAAAAATCATCCATTATGTGCTCCTTCATAATGTTATCTTTTTCTACACCTTCCACATGTCGACAAGTTTCTGACCATTCCTCTACCTTGATGTTTGAAAATTCTTCTCTCGCCAATTTTTCAACATTATTTATATGAAATGTAACATTTCTGGATGCAACCCGATTCTTTAAAATGCCCCAGATTTTTTCAATCGGGTTTAGTTCTGGGTGGTATGGTGGCAATCTCAGGACGGTGTGGCCTTTTTTTGTAAATATACCATCTATGCTGTACTGTATATGTTTTGGCTTGTGAAGTTTTACTAAATTGTACAACTACGGTTTAGTACAATTTGCATAGTAAGTTATGCCCCTTTCGTTTAGCCACTGTATCATATCACACTTTCTACTGGCTCATGTTGGATGTTTATATGACATTAACATTATGGTAGCTGGCATTATCCACAACAATCACAGAATTATCAGGCAAATTAGGAATTAAAGATGTTTCTAACCATTTTTTATAATTTATGAAGTTCATGTCCTCATGGTAGTCGCCACTTTTTTGACCTGATTTGAAAATTAATGACGCATCATTAACAAAACCCTCTGCAGAACCAGCATGAACAATTATTAAACGCTTCCCTTTTGAAATTGCACACTTTAATCCTTCATTAGATTGATCGACCCATCCAAAAGGAGATGTATGCCCTGCATGTATGTAAGTTTCATCTAAAAATTACTTATGTACTTGAAATATGTACTAAATAGATTTTCTAAATGTGCTTTTTATACCTGTATATATTATTGGACGTCCTTGGGTACGATAATTTGTTATTTTGCGGATGTAAGAACACCTCAGCTCTCTTATGTCAAACCGCTCCATTAAATTCTTACGGTTATCAGTAGTTTTTTTTCCATCTAGCAAGTAATAAAAAGTTGTGATATTACTAAAAATAATAAAAAAAGTACCTGAATCCTATTCGCAGCAATAATTTCCTAAAAGATGATAGCCCTCCTGCAAAACCGATTCCTTCATAATCTTGAATTTTATTATAAACGGCTTTTATTGTGGGTCTTCTCTTTTCAGTCACATGAAAATTATGTATAATTCTGCGAATAATTTCTTCCCCACAGTTATCGACAGTAGATTTTGGTAATGGTTTTGGTGGTTTTATTTTGTCGATAAGAATGAATTTACTTTTCTTGTTTCAACAGCATGACCTTCTTTAATTATTCGACCTACAGTGCTCCTAGAAATACCTGTTGCTTCTGCAACTGTATCTAGCAGCTGACCTATAAATGATGAACAACATAAATTATAATTATGAATTTGATTTAAAAAAAGTAATATTATTACAGGTTAAATATTATGTATCCACCTAATTTGTAAATATATTTACCTGTCACACCTTGTTTTTTAAAATAGTTATATACATTAAAAATTATTTCACGAGATTGTTCAAGAATAACTTTTCTCTTTTTCGAACAAGGGCTCACTTCCTCCAGGACAGAGTTTGTTGCCATATCAGACATTTTACCCTGTGTAAATAATTACAACTAAATTTTCAGGAATTTTATGATAAGTATATTTCTACTTACAAGAGGATGCATTCTTACTCTTGAATAGCTTTGAAAAAAAATTAATTAATAGATAAAACACAACAATAATATTACAAATAGGAAAGCTCTCAATGTACGTACAACACCACTACGAAACACACCGATCAAATGCCTGGTACCGACTGACAAATAATCGATAAACTTTTGTGGCTCGTATAGTACACGGATTTATACTACTAGCTGTTTCTCTCATTTATGAGGTGGCTCTCTTTCTAATTTCTAAAATGTGTTTCTGCGCCAGTCTCATCCGAAAATGATTTTACTCTAATTTTACATTGATTGTATTTTATAATTAGAAATTATTATCATTCGCCCTGTAGAGAAAACGTTGGGTACTTTAAATTTCAAAACTATTAATCGTTACTACATATTTACGATGAAAATGATCCTTAGATTTTTCAATTAGAATGTGCTGTTAGGTACGTATGTTTATGTAAGGTGTAACGAAACCATTGGTTGATTCTAAGTCGTCTGCCAGAATTTTATGAACAATAATTAGTGTGTACGATGGTTCAGAAACTGCGTGGCCTAACAAATAAAACGTAAATTTTTTTGACAAAAAACATTTTATTTTTCAATATAGTCTCCTGCTCGCCAAACATACTTATTCCAACGATATACCAAATTAGCTTTATTGTAGGTCGATGAATCCAAGTCCTTGAAATAGCTATTTACAGTAGCGATTATCTCGGAATTAGACGAAAATCTCTTACCGCCGAGCCATTTTTCAGGTTTTGGGAGACATGATAATCGCTGGGAGCAAAATCTGGAGAATAGGGCACATGAGACACTAATTCAAACCCCAATTCAGGAATTTTTGCCATTGCAATCGCAGATTTGCGAGCTGGTGCATTATTCTGATGGAAAGGCACTTTCTTCGGCCAAATGAGGCCATTTCTCTTTTATTTTGTCGCTTAATTGTTGTATCAAATTGGCATAATACTCCCCTTTTCTAAGTAGTCGCCCAAGATAATTCCATGAGAATCCCAAAAAACAGTTGCCATAACCTTTCCTGCTGATAAAACTGTTTTTGCCTTCTGTCAAGATAATGAAACGGCGTACAGAGGCTTTCTGATTGCGGCGAAAACATGCCAAAAGGTCGCAAGAAACACTAAAACGAGTAATCGCTGCACCCAACGCGCCGAATATTTTTTCTTTTCCAATTCTTCAGTTAAGATTCTGTGCACACTGTCATTTAAGATAACTATAATCTCTGCTATCTCGCGCAGTTTTATTCGGTCATCCAAGACGATACGGTGGACCTTTTCAATCATATTTGGAACAGTAACAGTTTCTGAACGTCCACTACGGGTTCATCATTTGTGTTCATACGACCACGCTTTAATTCGGCAACCCAGTTTTTAACCATTGAAAACGGAGGAGTGGATTCTAGTAGTGTTGAATCCAGTTCTTCTTTGATTCCGGTTGGTGTTAAGCTTTTCAAATGAAAGTGTTTATCACTGCTCTCAACTCAGTTTTTTCCATTATTATAAAATCTCTCGAGACGTTCACTTTGGCGTACCGTTAAAAACAGATTAATTGACAGATCGCCCTGTACTGTCATATTTAATCTATTAAAGGATGATTCTTCAGAATGGTAAAGAAGATTCCTGCGAATTTGCGCCATCTCTGTGTTAGGCCACATAGTTTCCGAACAATCTTTGTATATGCACTAACTCAGTCTCCTCTCATCTATCCGCTATTAACAAGCAATTTTACATATATGTACTTTCTTGTCTTGGTGAAGAGTAGAGATTCCGCGTCTCTTTTCTATAGGTTTCGTTGTTAAGAGGTGGTCTCACTAAGAAAACGATTTTATAAAATTACATGGAAGCAAAATTGTTCGCTTTTAGAGGTATCTGCTATTCAGAGCTGTAAATTGAGGTTTCACAGTATATGTATTTAGTAAATCATTAGAATTTTAAAAAAATATGTTTATTTTCGAGAGCGCTACATTTAAAAAGCGAAAACGTTTAATTCTTCTCACGTATCATTTTCAATATTATATCTTATAAAATATTTTCTCTGTGTATTTTAGGTAATATTTATTACGTAATTACTTGTGAATAATGATACTAGCATCTTGTATATGGAGATGCAATAATTTAGCTGTTCAAAACCATCCATAGAATGCGTTCAGAGAATTGATAATTTAAATAATAATCAAGTGTTTTATGAATTTATGATCGGACATACATGAATTTACGAAACGGATGGTTTTATGCATCCCTATGCGTTCGGTCGCCGAATTTAAATTATGATGTCGTAAGATAAAGAAAACTTGCTCCTTTTGAACTGACGTCCATCCACATAACCAACTTTTATGATTTTAATTATACAGTCTGGTGTAATTTCGGACAATAGACTGACGGGAGGGGCAATGAAGAGTTTGAATATTCTGGTGGTATTTAACTGGCAGCCACTTTAACAGTGCTCGCATGCCGAGAAGCCGAAAGGAATGAAGAAAGAATTTAAGATGTTATTGTTTTATTTTTTTCTGCGTTGTTGCTTCGGGGAATGCGTGAAATGTTTTGGAACGAAATTGTAATAGACAAATTAAGGGTAAATGTTTAACTTAATCGACTCTAATTATGGGAAGTTTAAAGTCTAAATTGTATTTTAAAATTTATGGATTGGCCTATCTAATAAATTCAATTACATAAATACGTACTTATTACGCAGCGGAAGCTTTAGGTGGTACTTAGTTACGCGTTAAAGTCTTGTGAATAATCAATTATGAGAGTGATTTATAGAACTATTCAAAAGGATGGAACTTTAAGGATTAGAATATAGCTGACTAATGCGATATGTTTGTCAGTAATGAGTTGATGTTAGAACTCATTTTTACATGTTTACTGATGTTTTCTAATGTTTTTAAATAAATAAAACTGGCTTCCATCTATAACCATTGGAATATTTGTGATATAACATGTATTTTTCATGAGCAATAAAGATTCTGTCTCTCTGATTTTTCGTAGCGTAAAATTAAAATCGTTTGTATCTGAATGTGTTTCTGAATAATTCTGTGTAGATGACATGTAAATGAATTAGTATATATTAACTTATTGTAGATTGCCTAAGAACTAAGACTACGTCCTTAAATATGTCCTTAATTCTGATATTGACATAATTAAATTTGAAATATAGTATCTGATTATATATTTTACTATAAGTTTAGTCGGTAGCATTGCCTCTCAAGAGTATTGAAAACAGCATTCTCAAAAACTTAAAACTTAAATACTTCAGTAGGTATAATATCTTGAATTGAAAATTATTACGATATACGAGTTATATTTAACGATTGTATGACTTGTGAATGCATATACCTCCTGTAAAGAAGATTCCTGAGAATTCGCGCCATCTCTCTGCTAGGCCACGTAGTTTTCAAACAATCCTCGCTGATCCTAAAAAAAATTTTAGAAACTTAATAATTTTAGTTTTTTGATATAATTTTCGCTAATTTCAATGTATTTATTGCAAGGATTAATTAATAATTCTATATACAATTGTTTAAAAAAGAATTACATCTAGTTGTACATGAATTTCTCCTATAAATTATGATGTTTAACATTCTTGAAATGCAGATATAGATTAAATGATACGAAGGTTGTCTACCTGTCACTGTAAAAATTTATCATCGAGAGATATGGTGATGAAATTAATAACAAGTACAATTAGATTAATAATTTATTTAATAAGAAAATTTTAAAGATGGGAGATCAATCAACTAATTTGTAGAAATTTTTATTATTAAAATTTATAAGAAGTGTTCATAATAGTCACTATTCTTTTGAATGCATAATGAAATACGACGTTTCATGTCATCAAAAATATTCTGCAATACATTTGGGGTTATTTCATTACATTTAATTGTAATTGTATTCATCAAGTCATTTAAGTTATTCATTCTTTCATTATGAAACAGACATGTAAATAAATTTACATATCTGTAACTGTATACTTGGACAATACCTCGTATTTCGGCATTTACTTCTGCTTAAGACATATGTTTCTGCCATTTTATAGGCGTCGTCAGCTAAGCTAATGAAGCAATTGTATACAAATGATACAAATCTTAATAAATAAAATCTGTATCTGTATATGACATTAAGCCAAACCGCTCATTAGATATAGCAAGTTTCATTCTATAAGGTGGCACTTATTTACGAGCGACATCTTACGGACGAAAGAGACTATACCAAAGAAAGCGATCTTTCGATTGACAAGCTATGCTCATACGATTTTATTTATTAAGATTTGTATCATTTGTATACAATTGCTTCATTAGCTTAGCTGACGACGCCTATGAAATGGCAGAAACATATGTCTTAAGCAGAAGTAAATGCCGAAATACGAGGTATTGTCCAAGTATACAGTTACAGATATGTAAATTTATTTACATGTCTGTTTCATAATGAAACAAAAGCTTTATACGTGCATATAACGTATAGACATATTTAAAACATTTTTGTTTATTCATTCTTGTCTACTTTTAGTAATCCGAAAATAGGTAAATCTAACGGAATGAGATTTGGTGACCTTACTGGCCAAACACCTCTGCTTATAACTCTATAAGGGAAGTAATATTCTAAAAGCACTAAATTTTCATGAGTTGTATCTGCAGTAGCCCCATCTTCCTGGAAGTAACCCCCCCCCCCACCATTGAATTCGTCTCGTTCTAACAGCTTCATTATTTGCTTGCTCGATTGCATTCCTCGAGCAGGTGCTGTTATTTCCGTGGTTATGAATAGTACATTGTGTCTACTCATTCATAAATTCTATTCTACAGTGGCGTGTAAGATGGAATATACATTTACATATTATTTCGTTAGACTTCGTTCAAATAATCGCTTAAAAATTATATCCGCTAATTTACAAAGTGTATTCTCGTGTTTACATGCTGTTATACATGCATATACATATAATTATTTATTATTCTTCAGATAGTATATTTTCTATTCTCTTCTATAAGGAATTGTTTCTGGTTTCGTTTCTTTCAGTGTTCTTTGGTTAAAACGTTTAGTATTTTAAAAAATCCGTTTTATATTGTTATATTGTATATTTATCCTATAATTTTTTATAAATATTAAGTTTAATTTACTTCCTTATTTTTGGAGTAGTTTTCGTTTTTTCTTTTTAGTCCATTTCTTTCTGTTCTTAGTATTTCTCTTTATTTTCATTAACTCTGGAGAATTCTCGTAGGGCAACCATGGTAAGATGGATTAGAGGCCATACAGATTGGTTGCATAGTCGTAATGATACCAAGATATATTCATTAAGTTTAAGGCGTCCATAAAAGTGTAATGTGCAGAGGCATGTTTCTTCTAAAACTCATCAAGATAACATTGTGTAGTGGAATTTGCTTTGAAATTGCTTTATTTTATTTTAATTCACACTACAGCTTTATTTTGCCGACTATTCAGTCTAGTAGAATCCTTGAGCTCACGTCTCCGGGTCGATCCTCGCGGATGCAGGTTGTATAATAAAAATGAAACACAAGGTGTCAGATAAATCATACACACATTTTCCCTTTTACATTGATATATTAAAAATAAAAAATAAAAAAAATCCCTCTACAAAGTGTATAGGGTGCTAAAGCGTCATTAAACAGTAGCAATGAGGAAACACTCTTTGTGAAAATTGACTCGCACACAGAGAAAAACCTCTCTTGAAACACGATCAAATATAAAACTAATAAATATTATTGAAATCTGTCAAGTTTAACCTCTACTGTGTCCCCCACAAATAAATATCAAAAACAACTTAGTTTTCAAAACTCACGCTAATTGAAAATTTTCATGCATCAAATAACATGACAAGATCCATCCCCACTATAATTCCTCCAACCTTGGATTTAAAAATGTTCTCGAAATATAATTTTAAGAAAAAACAACTTCCTTTACAAAAAACATGACAACTTTCATTAATATCCATCTACTACTTTCAAACACATTATTATTACAATAAATACAAAATTTATAGCACTGATAATAATCCTAATATCTAATAAATAAATAAAATAATTTTTATCAACTTACATTAAATCTTTGTGTGATTTTATAAAATACACGAGAGGCATCTTTTTTCACAATATTTCAAAAAACATGAAAAACTTCGCAAAAATCGAATTAAGATTACTTGCACCTTACACTAAATGCAAAACAAAGTACAGACCGAATTTATACAACAAAGAATAAAATTGATTATTTTATTCTTTACCGAACTAAACACTTTAACAGACAAGATACCTCTAAAATCAAAAATGAAAAATTCCTCATATCCGCCTGGCTATCCCTTCCATCTATCAAATCAAAATATATACAGACAATACATTTTATCAAATACAATATCCGAAAAAGCGGCAAATTCAATTCCTTGGTCCACCTACCTATACGAGGGCTAATCATAATTTCAAACATTATATATTTTATTTATAAAATATTATATATATTGATCCCCATCTGAAATAAATAAATATACACGTGAAATAGCTAATTTTTTATATAAATTGTCCCTAATACAGAGTTCACTAATAGTTCAATCTATTTCCTTACTTGTCCATGGAAAAATCCACGACATGATTCCCCAAGATTATCCAAGAACAAAGTCAGAACATCACTGAGCTTTTTTCAAGGATAATCTTCAGCACAGCACTCGAGACAGTACCGCACCCTGTCTTGGTTCCCGACACTAACTTGATGTATTAAATTTTGAACAGGATCCTCGTCGTCCTGATGCTGTAGTGTGGTAACCAGTTTCAACTTCTCCATATACATTCTGTATATCATTTTTATAAATATACATGTCTTATTTGACTTAAAACATTTTATCTTTTATGTCATTTTACTTGACATAATTTATTTTAATGTCATATTGCTTGACATTTTCGAATGGACTTCGTTACAAACATCACAGACGAAGGAACACGCCGAAGCAGCAGTCATCCCCGTCGAATCTTCGAGCACACTCTCGATCACATGGACATGAACATTTCCAACGAATTTTCATAAATAAAAGAAAAACATAGCATCAAAATCTCATATATCAAATCATCATCATAAACAAATTCATAACACCATTAATTTCCAAGCAATTTCATTAATAATAACAATCACAACAATCAACAATAATATCATTAGCTCAATTTCTTCTTCTTATATTTTTATATAATTTTAATTTTTTTCAACGCAATTCCCATTATCAATAATTTTTATACGCAGATAAATTTTAATTAATTATGTCAACAATAAATTTTATTTTATAACTCATCCTATATATATCCATTTGCTTAATCCAATTTCATTACCAGGTCAGTTAAATCAGCACATCGTAAACCATCCTATTCAAACATTTTTATTCATTAACCTTTTTACACATGCCAATAATTCTTTTTCTATATTCATAAATACCATAATTTTATTTCAATAATATATATATATATATCTATCTCTATTATCATAATAATTTTTTATATATCTCAACGACGAAATTCTATTTAAATATACCGACGAAAATTTTTTCTATAAATACACTTTCATTTTCATATAAATATTTCATATATTTATTTCATATATCACCGACGAAAATTTTTTTCATATTCAATATCATATACCTTTTTATCACGACGAAATTCAGTAAACATCTTTTTTATTTTAACTCTACATCCTCTTCTTATACTAATAATCTTATCCTAATTATCTTTTACGTTAAATCCATTTCAGTATCATATATCAAATCCTATTTACTTTTCCAAATTTTATTTATATATCCTTATGTTACAACACATTCCAATTAGTTACCTCAAAAGCAAAAATCCTTATATCTCGCATATTCCTCTAAATAGTGTACAACGAAATTTATTATTAAGTTGGGCCTATTCGAAAATATCCGACAGTAAATAATTTGTAATTTCATTTTTACTTTTATCTTACTATAAAATGTGGGTCTATTTAATTTAAATTTAGTACCCCTATACTTCCTAATTTTCAGAGTATCATATTTTAACATTTTATTATTGACATGGGTTTGACTTATATTATTTAAAAAACAGTTGATTTTTAAATTAGCATTACGGGAATTTTTACGTTTACTTTCTATATAATTATTCAAATTATATTTATAAATGATATTTCCAGGAATCAATTTCATTTTAATTTTAGTTCGTCTATCATTACTATTATTAATGACATCCGTTTGTTTATTTACTTTATTGCTCATTTTATCGTGAATACTTTCTTCCATCCTACATTCTAATTTAGCATTTGTTTTACTTATATTAAATTCTGTTTTCTCGTTAGTTTCAAACTTAATTTTATTTAATGTAATTTCTTCGCTTACCCTAATTTGATTATTTCTTCTTCCTATTTCTATATCCATATCATTTCCTTCTTCCTGCGGCATAGATTCCTCCCCAGGCACGTCCTCTAAACTTTCTTTTGTAATTGTTGATTCGTTTTCTTCTTGTTGCATTATTATCGATTCCTTTTCTTCTTGTTCCATTATTATTGATTCCTGTCCTGTTATTGCTTGTTTTTCCTCGACGTGTGCTATTTTACTTTCGCTTATTGTGTTTTCCTTGTTTATATGATTGTTACTTTCATTTGTTAACGGAAGTGATTCATCTATTATATCTTTATCTGTTTGTTTGCTGCTATTTATTGGTACCATTTGATCTACTATCTCTTCCAATTTTCTCTCCATATCTACTTGTCGTTGTTGTATTTCCATTTGTTGTTGTTTTATTTCATTGAGATTTTGTTGCATCCTTCGTTCCATTTGTTTCATTTCATTATGATCCTGTTGTATCATATTCATTATCGTTTGTGTCATTGTTTGCATCATGTTCATTATCTGTTGACTGTCTACTTCGTCGTCTCCCTCTTCATGTATGTAACCAGCGTTACCCATTCTTTGAATTAAATATTTCATTTTAAAATTTTATGTTTTATTTCAGCCAATTATACGTTGGACTCGCCAAAATTGTGCAATCCAATTATTAAATTATTTTGTATTTCCAAATTATTTGCTTATCTTCAAATCGCCGACACGTTGGGCTGCCAATTGTGCAGTGGAATTTACTTTGAAATTGCTTTATTTTATTTTAATTCACACTACAGCTTTATTTTGCCGACTATTCAGTCTAGTAGAATCCTTGAGCTTACGTCTCCGGGTCGATCCTCGCGGATGCAGGTTGTATAATAAAAATGAAACACAAGGTGTCAGATAAATCATACACACATTTTCCCTTTTACATTGATATATTAAAAATAAAAAATAAAAAAAATCCCTCTACAAAGTGTATAGGGTGCTAAAGCGTCATTAAACAGTAGCAATGAGGAAACACTCTTTGTGAAAATTGACTCGCACACAGAGAAAAACCTCTTTTGAAACACGATCAAATATAAAACTAATAAATATTATTGAAATCTGTCAAGTTTAACCTCTACTGTGTCCCCCACAAATAAATATCAAAAACAACTTAGTTTTCAAAACTCACGCTAGTTGAAAATTTTCATGCATCAAATAACATGACAAGATCCATCCCCACTATAATTCCTCCAACCTTGAATTTAAAAATGTTCTCGAAATATAATTTTAAGAAAAAACAACTTCCTTTACAAAAAACATGACAACTTTCATTAATATCCATCTACTACTTTCAAACACATTATTATTACAATAAATACAAAATTTATAGCACTGATAATAATCCTAATATCTAATAAATAAATAAAATAATTTTTATCAACTTACATTAAATCTTTGTGTGATTTTATAAAATACACGAGAGGCATCTTTTTTCATAATATTTCAAAAAACATGAAAACTTCGCAAAAATCGAATTAAGATTACTTGCACCTTACACTAAATGCAAAACAATATACAGACCGAATTTATGCAACAAAGAATAAAATTGATTATTTTATTCTTTAACGAACTAAACACTTTAACAGTCAAGATACCTCTAAAATCAAAAATGAAAAATTCCTCATATCCGCCTGGCGATCCCTTCCATCTATCAAATCAAAATATATACAGACAATACATTTTATCAAATACAATATCCGAAAAAGCGGCAAATTCAATTCCTTGGTCCACCCACCTATACGAGGGCTAATCATAATTTCAAACATTATATAATTTATTTTATTTATAAAATAATATATATATATATATCGAACCCCGTCTGAAATAAATAAATATACACGTGAAATAGCTAATTTTTATATAAATTGTCCCTAATACAGAGTTCACTAATAGTTCAATCTATTTCCTTACTTGTCCATGGAAAAATCCACGACAATATGTCCATCCGCACCTTATACTTTTAACGAAGAACTGTGTGAAGCTATCATGGCGGCCAATATCTCATCCAAAAATCTTAACAATTCAGTCCTCAAGAGGGTTCCTACAAAATATACTGATCGTCATATACCAGATGAATCTACTTTACGTAAATACCACTTACCAAAATATTATTTGAGAACCATTGAAAAAATACGAAACAACGGATGTAATGGGACGATATGTGTTAAATGTAGTTGTTGGTATTCTTCATCCGACAACTTCATATCAACCATACTTAATTACAACTAAAATATTCCAGTCGTAAATGGTGAAACACTTGCAGAAGTAATTGATCAATGTATTCATAACATTGTGTCATCGGATAACAACTATAAAAACAAGATGCTATTATTTTTGACTAATGCGGTAGTTTATATGTTAAAAACAGGGAAGTTATTAAAGCAATCTTATCCCAATATGCTATACGTGACCTGTGCAGCACATGCCCTACACAGAGTATGTGAATACATCAGAGGTCATTTTCCAAATGTTGATAAGTTAGATTCATCATTTAAATAGATATTTTTCAAAGCTGAGACAAAAATTTTATGCCATATTTAGCAGAAATCCAGATTTGAATATATTATATCAATTCTGCACAGAGCCGATTGAAAAATCTATACATTCAAAGTATAGTGCACTTTTTCAACATTTTAATGACGCACCCATCACTAGTTGTGATGTGGAACGGACATTTTCTATTTTTAAAGGCGTTTTAACATCTAAAAAAACTAATTTAACACAGAAATACATTGAACAAATTTTAGTTGTTCATAGTAATGTTTTACACTTTCAATATTTCACAGAAGATACATAGTTTTAAGTTTTGTTCTTTGTAAATTATTTTTATTCAAAATGCGATACGCAATTCGCTTGTCAGCATTATTTTTGCGTCAGCAGTAGTTGCTGCCGGTTACCAAACTGTTTATTACATTTGCTCTGTTGTGCATTGACAGATACATATTAACTGCATATGTAGGTATGTGCCACTTATGCAGCTAACCACACGTATCAAATTGTTCGAAACTCACGGATCGCTTACAGAAACAAACCTGTTGCGAATACAAGGCAAACGCTTATGGGCTATGAATCATCAATCGCTCGAGTCCGCTCTCTGATAATCAGCCTTATAAGTATACAACCTGGAGGACATTGAATAGACTGCGAACCGGTGTTACTCGCTGACGCGTAAATCATAGGAGATGGAATTTAAAGGCGAACAACGATCTGTGTGAATGCGGAGAGGCCCAAATCGATCAGCACATGTTTTGTTGTTATAATGGCCCTGAGGAGGGCTACATAAGTGACCACCTATACCTCGCAAATGACAAACCTATAGCCGTGGCTGAACATTGGTCGCCTATGTAGAGTATTCACGATGTTCGACACGGAAATGACTTAAGCCAGTACTTTAACCGTGCAATTTTATTGACATTCGTCAAATATGGCTTTACAGCATTGGAATGTCGCCTTATTTGTCCTGATTTTAATCGGTTATAAATTGTATTTTACTAATACCAATAGAATTTGCAAGAGAGCGAATAGTACGCCCATTATTAAGTGGAACGGCTTTAATTGCATTTAATGATTGCTTTCCTCGATGCCATATATCCTGCTAATAGTTTTCTCGGACACTCTGAATTTGCTGGCAGTAATTTGGAGCCACGCTTTTGGTTGGCGTTGTTACAAGTTTGAAGCAAAAGTGTTTTTTTTGTGGAATTGCAGCCAAAACATTAATTGAATTGTCCATATTTGCGACAAACTAGTTTGAAATTTTTTGTTAAAAAAAATGTTTTTAAAAATGAACTTTTATTTTACAAATAACCCAGAAAACTTTAAATGTTTATAAATTACGTATTACTATTTACTCTTAACTTCACTTTTAGCGTTAAATCTTACATTTACTTATCAGCAGTCAAGGCAAACTTTTCTTAATTTTTCATTAAATCGCAAATAGGACACTTATTTCTGGACGGAGGGCGTACTATTTATGTATTTTAAAATTTATTTCGACAAGGTTCTAAATTAAAAGTATCTTGTTTCTAATTTTTCTGATTAGCAACATCTTAATAAGTAATGCTTCAAACTCACAAATTAACCGATAAATATATATCAATGTAGATAATGAACCTATTAATTTTATACAGTTCCACGCCTCTTTTAACACCATGTGAATTTGGCTTACGAATCACATTACCACTTTACATTAATCTCGAACAAATTAGATGGTATCTCTCTCTCTATCAATTATAGAAATATATAGAACACGAACTAGCGTGTAATTTAGTTGAAAGAAAGCGGCCGTGGAATATCGAATGTCATTATCATTATACACACTAGAGATCAGACCGGAAAAGATGCAAGACGACCAACAAAAACATGCACCATACAATTACGGTTTTGGCACTGTAAACGCCGATACGGTAGGGGTCTGCATACTTCGACAACGAGCCAAACCCTTCCGAGAACTCGCTAGTTAGCCGGTTAGTTTTATCGGACGTATATCATCGCCGTTTGTAACTTTACACGCCGATGCACAATTGGGCGCGTCGCTTTTGTTTTGTTTGATAATTGTAATTAAGAAAGAGAAAAGTGGGAACGGTTGCCTCCATTTAAGGAGAACGTATGAAGAGATAGGAATTCTATTCACGATTTATTCCGCTTAATTACGTTAGTTCGAAAAAAACATTTGAACAAACTTTGTTTTTTTATTTGCTTAAATACGGTCTCTCTCATTATTTGTTAATGCAAATTAAGATTGAATCTTTTAATGCCGTGAAGAAACTCGTAACTTGCTCGCTACTTAAAATTATTTAAGAACATTTAAATATGGTAATGGTGTACGAATTAAATGTGTTGGATCTGAAGATTGGATTGTACAGATTACGGGAATTTTTTAATTTCTGATAAATCTGAAGAGAATGTTTCTAGGTTGAGCGAAAGTGAAAGTGTATCAGATTAACCTATATATATATATTTGGTTCTGAGAAGAACCTCTTCTCCTAATGAAGTCATAAATAAATTGACGAAATTTTGGGATAGAACATTTGAGCTTTAATGTAAACAGACCGATAACCCAAATATTAGTGAATTTATATTAATATTATATATATAATTATTGAAAATTTCTTGATCGTATTAATATAAATTCACTAATATTTGGGTTATCGGTCTGTTTACATTAAAACTCAAATGTTCTATCCCAATATTTCGTCAATTTATTAATGACTTCATTAGGAGAAGAGGTTCTTCTCAGAACCAAATCCACACGCGGAACTATACCCGAAATACAACTTCCACATTATACAACCGCGAGAACATTAGAAGACATATATATATAATATATATATATATATATATATATATATATATATATAGATAGATAGATAATTATTTCTAGATCTTTGCATATTATAGTAAATTTAGATAGTCGGCGATTTAAGGTCTGTTTTACTTTAATATGTATATATTTAAAATAATCTCTTATATGTTGCGGCAACTAATGCCTTTTTTAAAGAATTTTAAATAGTAAATGAGAGTATATTAATGTCATATTTAAGTCGTCATGGATAAAAATGACATTATTCAAAAATACATTCGAGTATAGTAATAATAATTCATGCCAATTACAAGAGGCAATGGCAAGTCATGAGTTATTATTATGTCTGCGCCGACTATCTAAATCTACTATATACATATATATATATATATATATATATATATATATATATATATATATATATATATATATAGAGAGAGAGAGAGAGAGACAATTTTTTAGCCGTTCATTTAATATCATTTGATAAATTCTTGGAATTTTCGGGTTTTATGTTAAATATTTTCAAATTAGTATGTTATTTTGCGAAGTAAATGAGAATGTAAACATTGCTGTCTACAAATTACAACGCAAATTATTTTATTATTTGACAAACTTTTGACAACTTTGAGACTTGAACCCAAGTCTACGGTTTGCCGGACCGTCGCTCTAACCAGCTGAGCCACGAGGACCTTGGTTTCAAGCTCATTGGAAACGCCTTATAAGGCATCGATGATGATATTTCAGATGTCAGTTTGGAAATTTGAAATTGCTAAATTTTCATTCTTAGCTATTAGTATATAGAGACAATTACTTAGCCGTTCATATTTAATATATCATTTGATAAATTCTTGGAATTTTTGACTTTTACATTAAATATTTTAAATATTTTCAAATTAGTATGTTATTTTACGAAGTAAATTGAATGTAAATATAACTGTCTACAAATTACAACGCAAATTATACGAAATTTTATTTGAAAATTTTTGTCCACGTTGGAACTTGAACCCCAGTCAGCATTCAATTCTATTTGAAATTGCCATGCTTCAAGGTCTTTCTTTGCTTGAGCATATAGATTGAAGCAGTATTGGACCATATTCGGACTATGGGGAGGGTGCAGTACACACTAGGTATATTTACTATCTAAAAATTATGTCACAACAACAGCCATGTCAGGCGGGTGTTATCGTAGTGAAGCTTCCATTTTCCAATTAGTTCAGTTTTTTTGGAGAGTAATTAGTATATTAATTGGAACATCTTAACCGCCTTAGCTTAACCGCAGCTTCTCTGACCAGATCCAGCCGTACGCGATTTCCGAAGAGCCTTATTATTCATGAAAATGTTTCCGTTGCATATTTGCCATTGGTACGCCCTTGCCCTTGGAAATTGATGATGTCCAATGCGATTTCGTAAATATAAGTGCCCTTCGTTAAGTGAAAGTAGTATTATTTTGTGCTTTAATAATTCTCTATGTTAATAATAACAACTATATATTTAATGTGTAAATATTCTTTCTACACTTTACGACGCTATTTTATTCGAATTTTTCATAGAAAAAATTCGCCCTCAAGTAGGAATCGAACCCACGACCTCTGGCTTGCCGGACCATTGCTCGACCACTGAGCTGTTGAGGCGTGACTTAGAAACTTTTATGGGGATGCTTTGAGTTAAATCAAGGGAAACAGATGAATATATCTTGCCCGTAGTACGGAAATTGTACAAATTAATTGCGTTTTCGCGAAGTAATGTAATTGTAAATATTCTTTCTACACTTTACGACGCTATTTTATTCGAATTTTTCATAGAAAAAATTGCCGTACTATGAGCAAGATATATTCATCTGTTTCCTTTGATGTAACTCAAAGCATCCCCATAAAAGTTTCTAATTCACGCGTCAACAGCTCAGTGGTCGAGCAATGGTCCGGCAAGCCAGAGGTCGTGGGTTCGATTCCTAATTTTTTCTATGAAAAATTCGAATAAAATAGCGTCGTAGAGTGTAGAAAGAATATTTACAATTACATTACTTTGCGAAAACGTAATTAATTTGTATATATTTATATGATTTACAACTTTTAAATAAAGAAGAAGATTTTATGTCAGACTTATTTATTAGCTTTAATAAATCAAGCGGTTATATATTGTTGTCAGGTACTAGTGATTTATATTTTCTTTGTAAATACATTCCATATTTCTTGAGTAAGTAATCTTACAAAGTTATTTGGAATAGGGTATGTAGTAAGTGGTTGTTAGTGAAGCTATGTATGTTGGTTTGAATATATGTATTAGCTTTCTAAATATACGTTCTATAATAGGAAAAAATGAATAAGTGTAACTAATAAAAGAATAGATCATGTAGATGTCTTCTTTAAATTCATTCAGTGTACGTGTTTATCTTAAATTTGAATTTTAAATTTTTATAATAACATATTCCATCACATGATATTTATACGTGTATGCGTTTGTATATGAATATATTTATGTTGGTTGGTTGTTACATTATTTCTTCGGAATATCTACCACACTTTTAATGGTTGAACTTTCAAATTGTTCAGTAATTCTAACTAGACTTTTCTTGAATTGATTAGACTTTTACTCGAGGAAGATTTATAATTTGAAATAGAAATAATAGTTAAAATCTTCACTTTTTTAATATTTGTTCGCAATGCAACAATTGTTTCACCAACACAGTGGCTTCTTCAAGTACTTACTAGAGCACGTTACAAGCGCAAAACAATTGTCGTTTTATGAACAAATATTAACAAAGAGAAGATTTAGCTATTAGTTTTATTTCTATTTTAGACTTTCTTTATTCTTAACAATGTTACTTCAAAAAACTTTCGATAACATGAATACAAATTTCGCTACCGCTCGGCTCATATATGAATCGGCTGGCTTTATCTTATAGACCACTGGCTCATATATGAGCCGAGGACGTGGCTTTACTTAAAGTGATTTTATTTGGTATGGTCTATTGATAGAAGCTTTAAACTTCGTAGAGGTCTATACGATGTATGACACATATATGAGTCAAATGGTCTCTGGATATCTTTTGAGGTTATTTTGTTTTCGTACATTTAACTAGTATGTGTAAATAAATATTATTCTGATATGCATTCGTAAAAAAAAAGACGTTTGACTGAGGCTGAGCTACAAGAAGAAGCAAGAAAAGTTTTTGAAGCTGATGAAAATGTTTTGAACTCTGATGAAGAGGACGATTCTTTTGAAGAACCATTCTGGAAGTGACTGGCAATTATCTTCTCCCGAAAATTCAGGTTCTGTGGCTAATGACAGTGAAAATAATGGCTAAAGATAAGATCCTTCCAACAGACCGTAAAATTAATAAAACTTTAGGAATCATTAAAGGACCTCAAAGGAACTAATTTACCATATAAACTAAAGGTTGCAAACGTACCCTTAGGTCAAAAAAAAAAAAACCTTACATTTTGTATGTTTTTTATACGTCTAGAACACGTCAAATACAGGATTATCGTGTAAATTGTGTGCTACTGTTCAAATAAAATATCGCTTTAAACTATTTATGCTATACCAATCTTCGTTTTGTTTAAAGAATCTCGTAAAACGATGTTAAATATTGTTATTTTTAGGGTCCATTTTCGCATAAAAATTGACATTGTCATAACGTTTGCAAATCCAGGCTGCCAACTTAAACATTCACAAATAAATATTACTGTTATGATATCTATCTATATCAATTAATTTTTTCTCTACGTCAATTGTAAAAAAAAACCTAGGGCCAGAGGCCACGAGTGAACCAAAGCGACGCCATGAACAGTAAACCTGCTCCCAAAACGCCCAAACAGAGGGGGGGGGGCAGTGACTTGCGATCCCAATTATTTTCAATTTTTTTTTAATTTAAAATAATTCACATATATTCATTGACGTTTGGAAAAATTTACTTGAAATGGATACATAAAAATATTAATAGTAAAAAACTTTATATGTTTAAGTTGGCAGTCTGGAATTGCAAACGTTTATGATAATGTCAATTTTTATGCGAAAATGGACCCTAAAAATAACAATATTTAACATCGTTTTAGGAGATTATTTAAACAAAACGAAGATTGGTATAGCATAAATAGTTTAAAGCGATATTTTATTTGAACAGTAGTACACACAATTTACACGATAATCCTGTATTTGACGTGTTCTGTACGTATAAAAAATATACAAAATGTAAGGTTAGTTTTTTTTTTTTTTTACCTGACCTAAGGGTACGTTTGCAACCTTTTGTTTATATGGTAAATTAGTTCCTTTGAGGTCCTTTGAGGATTCCTAAAGTTTTATTAATTTTACGGTCTGTTGGAAGGACCTTATCTTTAGCCAAAATAATACTGATGACGAAAATAGTGATGATAATGTAGACCAAGATAAAGAAAACAATATCGATGATGAAGATGAATGGACTGATACAGAGCGAGATCCAGAAATATTCGTTTTCAATGAAGAAGAAGGTATGAAAGTAGATATATCTAAAAATGCATTGATTGATAAATTTGTTCATTGGATAAACACTAGGGCACAGCTTTTCTTATCAAAAATGGCTACGCAGAAAAAATCAAATATACTTAAATGGAAAAATATAACACGAGATGAAATAATGAGATTTTTATCTCCTTGTATTGCCATGGGAAATATAAAATTGCCTAGTATGAAGCATTATTGGTCAAGAAATATAGTCTATCATTATCCGCTATTTCATAAAACAATGGGACGTAATCGGTTTGAACTGATTTCGCGTTGCTTGTGTTTTTACGACGATAATGACGACACTACTAGCCGTTTACATCAAATAATCAACGTTGTAAACAATATTGTCAACAACATAGAAAACGTAGATTATCCTGGACGAAATCTATTGTTAGATGAAGCTTTATTACTGCGGCGTGGTCGTCTGTATTTTCGGCAGTGTATCATTAACAACTGCTAAATATGGGTTCAAGCTGTATGAATTATGTACGCTGAATGGATTTTTACTAAATATTCTTGTATATTCCGGTAAGGATACCACTCAAAACGATGCACTGGGGCACGGATATACTGTGGTAGAGAAACTTATGGAGCATTATGAAGGAAAGGTGCATACAATTTTTGTGGATAATTTTTATATGTGTAGGTGTTGCAGAAAAAATCACATTTCGTTGGCACACTCCGAAAAAATAAGAAAGGAAATAAGAGCACCTAGACATGTGAGGAAAGCTGATGAAACAAGCTCGGAAGAAGATGAAGAAGATTGCTTATGTTTAATGTGTCTCGAACTATATTCAGCATCGAAACCTGGGGCAAAATGGATTAAATGCATATCATGTCATAAGTGGGCTCATCTAGAGTGTGGATATGTCAGTTCCACATACGTGCATTAACTGCGAATCAGGCGAGGAGGGTTCAGAAAATGAGGAGAAGTGATATATTTCTATAATTAATATTTATAATTATTACTTGTAGAATAAAATAGATTTTGTTTATTGTATCAATTTGCTCCGTAGCAGTATCAATATGCCTCAGATTGGGGCAAATTGAGACGGTTTCTCCTACTCCACTCAATAGGTTTTTACTGGGTTTCTGTTTTTAATCTTAAAATTTAGAATAGGTGTTTGCATAGTAAAAGGCATTACGGTGTTTTTACATATTTTTTTGAATTTTGAAAATGCAAAATCTGGTTCCAAAAATTGTTAACCAGAAAATGTATCACCTAGCCCCGGTCTCCCCTATAGTTAAACACGCTCCAAAAACCGGTCGACCAAGTAAATGACGGAGATAAGGCTTTGAACGTATTATTAGATGTTGCGGAGAATCCCAAAGTTTCAATCCCAACTCTAGTTTCAAATAATGATACGTGATCCATCTAATTTTGGAGCAGTAGTAAGAAGGTACTTTAATGAGGCGTTTATTGGCAGGTGGATTGGTAGAAGAAGGCTTATCGAATAGCCTGCTAGGTCTCCAGATTTAAATAATTTGGATTTTTTTATGTGGGGCCATTTAAAGACTGCGGTCTTCGGAACTGGACCCAATAATCTCGATGGTTTACAGCTTAGAATTCAGACTGAAATCAATAGGCTTTCACCTATTGCACTCCAAAATGTTTTGAAGTTGTTTAGAGACCAACTAAGTCATTGTTTGGCAGTAAATGGTGCCCATCTTGACCACGTAAACAATTAATTTTCTCAAGTTCCTTTTTTTCTAGTTTTTAAATTAACTCATCGTTTTTGTTTGTACATTACAATAACACTACATTTTAACAATGTCTTTTTGTTGTTTATTTTATTAATGTTTCATAATTTGACAATAATGAAGGTTTTTGGTCACTTTCTTGAAAATTTTCTGGTACAATCCCCTATAAATTGCATATCATTACATTCACAATTAAATGACTTTTGAATATGTAAAAAAAATATATGACGCTATTTAAGAAAAAAAAGTTAGTAAGGCCTTGCATTAAAATAGCAAAAAAGGAACGAATGCTACCAAGTGATGCCAAATATTAAATGAATCATCTTTTGTATAAGTAACTTTTTAATTAAATTGCTCATTGAAAAGTTGAAAGTGATATACAGTACTTTTTCATCACCCTGTATATTATTATAAATTATAATTATATCCTAATATTTTTTTGTTATATGCTTTATATTTTATGTTATTTTCTTTAATTTGGATTCACCTGTAGGAAAATAAATATATTACTATTGTTATATCTTATTTAATAGAAATTAGCTGTTTAATTTTAAAATAAATTTTATTGATTATTTTTTAATAATTTTATTAACCAATCGTTTAGCAGTATTTGCGGACACGTGTTTAATTCTGTGCAATCACAATATTATTATAGTGAGAATAATCTTGATACATTATTCTCCCGAGAATATTTTCTAGTATTTTGTTTCTGTTTGTTGACAACGTATTTTCTAGTTTTGACACCTGTCACCAGTATTATTGCAAATTGGAAGCAATGAACCATAAGCGATTTAGTTCATCATCTGTGGAAGATATAAACGCACAGATTAAAGAAAATTCGTGCAAAAATACTATGGTTAGTAATAATTCAATATGGAAACAATTCCAATCATTTTGCGACGAACGGGGTTACAAATTAGAAGGAAATACACCAGTCACAAAACTAGCAAACATTTTGAAAGACTGGGGATTTAATATGAAAAGGTGCAATGGAAAAGATTACAAAGAAGCCGTTATTAAAACAATGTGAAATAAAACCGCCAAATTAATGCAAGAGTTGTACTACAACGAATTTAGTAGAAAATTAGACCCCTTTAAAGATATCGAATTTAAATCTGCGAGAGAAGCCAGAAATATAAAACGTAAGATATTACAACAGGTGCCAGAAAAAAAGAAGCAAAGTTCTGCAATTCTAACTAAAGAACAAATCATGGAAATAATAAAACGCTACGACGAGGAGACCCTACGGTTTGCAAAAATGCTTTTATCACATTGCTTCATATGAGCTAGCATGGCGTGGGGGAGAAGGTTGTCAATGTTTAGTGCATTATTTTCAAGAAGAAACAGACAATGCTGGTTTGGCCACTGGAAGAGTAGAGTATAATCCGGTTTTCTCTAAAACAGCGCAAGGTGGGACACAAGAGTTGACTGATAGTAAATGGTTAATACCAAATACTGAAAAGCCTGATGCGTGTCCTCTCCGATTGCTCAAGAAATTGCTAAGCAAGAGGAACGAACATATAAAAACTGACAGACTTTTTTTTAACAGTAAACATTGCTTGGGATAAACCGTCTTCTTCAGGATGGTACAAAAATATGCCGTTGGGGGTGAACATAATGTCGAAGTATGAAAGAATCGGCGGACATGATTGGGCTGGACACTAAAAAAATAAAAATTACGAACCATTCTTCAAGGTCAAGTGCAGTGTCTCATCTAGCGAAAGCAGGTGTTAACGAGCAGGAAATAATAAAAATTACGGGCCACAGCTCATCTAGTTCATTGAAACCGTACCTACAGTTGAATAATGAACATCATTCAAGTTTGATTAATAACCTAAGAGACAAGGGAGAAGTTATAAGTATAAATTTTAACACAACAGAACAGAAGAATGTTGCAAAATCCACTACTCACGGACAAAACATTTACAATAATTGTGTATTTCACATACAAACTTTTAACACTAATTAATTTTGTAAATGTACAGAAATAATATTAAAAAGATGTATTTTTATGCTGTATTTTTTATTTAAACATTAAAAAATAATCTTTCGAATACCACTCGAGAGTGAGAATTAATTAGAAAATAATTCTCCAGTCTTTCTCAAACTTGTTGCCATTCGGGAATAGCCACTCGAGCCCTACGGGCTCTCATGTTTATTCCCTAGCAACAAATTTTCGAAAATCTGTCGAATTATTTTCAATATATTCTCACTCTCTTGTGATATTACTATTGAAAATCATTCTCAATCATCGCTACAACTTTTATTTATGAATATTAAAAACTATACGTCAGCTTATCCTTATATATTAAATATATGTATGTTTATAATAAATTAATTTGGTATTATTTAGCGATTATACCTGAGTAATTTTCCATAAAAAATAATAATTTGTATTGACACTCTTGACGTTTGCCGTCCCTTAAAGATTAAATAAAAACGTAAATTTTGTATAATCTTTTAACTACTTCGTCGGCATTCGAAATCTACTGAGAAGATCGGTCAATTGTTAATACGACAATGAACGTCATTCTACTAAATATGCTATTCTCGGCACGTGGTCCACGGATTAGTCTTGAATTTTACCTGCGTTCAGAAATACCACATTGTGTATTTATATCTTTTTTTAGTTACACTAGTGTTATGTTGTATTGAGATTTTGTGCTATTTAGAAAAGGAGTTGTTGGAATTTTTGTAATTATAATATACTTAACTTTAAACGACATTTTATTTTTAATAATTAATTTACTTGCTTAGTAAATAAAATCTGCAGATTTTATCGTTACAGAACCTTAGAGAACTGATAGAATATAATTTCGCTAACTGATATAATGAAGGGTATTGTATACAAGTGTCCCGTATCGTTATGTTCAAATTTTAGGAGTGTAAAGTAGACTAACCTCATTTCAGTAACAAAAACCCAAAACTTGTATATTCATTTTTTTTTGTTTCAAAGTTACAGATCTATGAATGTGATTGTCAGATCATGAAAAAAAATGTAATCCTAAAATCAATACAAACTAATTCTATTTAAAAAAAGTTATACGATTCAATAACAGGCCTGTGATTGTTAACGTCGCATAATAAAATATTATCATAAAATAAATAAACACGTGTCGTAGTGCATACAGTAATTTCTTGTAGATCTACAAAAAAGAGTACTGGAAATTGATTTATGATAAGGAAGGTTCTTACTTATTTCGTAAGTGCTGAACCATGAATATCATACAATAAACAAATGTTCAGATGACTGTTAACATTGTATTTTTTAATAAAGGATTACATTACGTTTCAGTTCGTACAACAGCTTATTAGCTTATTAGGGAGTGGACACGTTTTTTTAATTCAAAATGCCTTACCGATTTTCCGATATGGCTACTGTAACGGCAGTGCACGTCAAGCAGTTATTGAATACCGGCATCGGTTTCCCGATAGGCGCATTCCTCATTACAGAACGTTTTTGGAAGTACACAGACAATTTCGGGAATGCGGACTGCGTGATTATCTTTTCGACCGAGGAGTAAATTTGCCAGCAGACTTAGAGGATGAAGCAGTAGCTATAGTTACAAGGGATCCAACTCTCACTGTACGTCGAATCGCTAGACAACTAGGAGTGCCACGAAGGCCAGTTTGGCGAATTTTAAAACGTGTGGGCTTATATCCATATTACTATCGCAGGGGACACGGTTTGCTTGAGGCAGAGTATGCTCGTCTAGTTTATTCTAGCGTATATTAAGACAGTCACGGCTTCATTTTAATTTCTGCAGAACAGTCCTCTGGACAGATGAATCTACGTTCACGAGAAGTGGTGTTACAAGTCTGAGAAACGTGCACAGGTGGTCATCAGAAAATCCCAAAGCTATACGCCCATCTAAATTTCAACATGAATTTTCTATTAAAGTTTGGGCGGCTCTAATCGATGACTTGTTGATTGGTCCTGTCATTTTTCCTGGGAGGTTAAATGCGGACAATTACCTTCAATTTCTTATTGATGAACTGCCAGGTCTTTTAGAGGATGTCCCACTGAATGTTCGACGAGACATGTGGTTTCACATGGATGGGGCACCACCACATTTAGGAATTGCTGTCCGAAATTGGGTTAACGTCAATTATCCAAGATGGATTGGTCGAGGTAGTCACCCGATCTTAATCCCCTTGACTTTTATTTATGGGGGTACACGAAAAATTTAGTCTACGAGCAAGTTTCGAACACAAGAGAAGAGTTGTTGGATCGTATTCACCTGGCTGCCGAGCAAATCCGACAAACAAGTATGAAATTCGGATAAGTACTTCTGTTAGCTTACGGGCACAAGCCTGCATTCAACAAGGAGGTGGACATTTCGAAAATATTATTAATTTAACTTTTTTAAATAAAATCAATTTGTATTGACTTTAGGATTACATTTTGTTTCATGATCTGACAATCACATTCATAGATCTGTAACTCTGAAACAAATAAAAATGGATATACAAGTGTTGCGTTTTTGTTACTTGAAATGAAGTCTACTTTACACTCCTAAAATTTGAACATAACGATACGGGACAGGTTGTATACATTTCTCAGTTTCTAGATACGTTGAAATTATTATTATAGTTATTATATATTACATTATCCGTTTTTTTAGAGTTTTTGTAACCGCCCACATATACCAGTAAATTTATTTAATTTTTGTTCCACATCTCGAGTGCATTCATGTATGATTACAAGTAAGATAGTTAAAATGGAATTGTGAAAGTTATTTTTTCTTTAAATTCGAGTTGTTTAATGAACGACCATGTGGATAAAGCAGGATTAAATTTCACCTTAAGATAATTAATTATTCTATTATGGAAAGAAAAGAAATTAATATTCATTACAGATTTTTCACGTTTTAGAAACGTAATTTTTACGCTCCTTATGTCATAAGTAGTCATAACCATAACATAATCATCAATTTTGTAAATTGCGGTCGTTCACATGATGACAGAGTAGAAGACATTGAACTAATAAAATCGCGCCTCTGTTTAATTTTACGTTGTTTATTGAAGATGCCAGTATTATTGTAGGTACACTAGATGAAATGCTACAAAGAACACATATCGCATATGGTTTTAGGAGAGATTTTCGTTTTCAAGTTTAATTCTTATTGAATTTATATGTAATTATTTATTTTTTTACATAATTAATGTATATGAATTTCGTGTTCATTAGTTTACATTGGTACATTGCCGGACCACGCTCTTAACCCTTCAGCTATTAAGGGACTGAAGTTCGAATCACGGGAAAAGCCTTAAATGCCATTAAGAATAGATATTATACTGTGCCCGTAGTTGGCGAATTTGTGCAAATCAATTGCATTTTCAATATTACAGTTAAATTCCTTTCTTCATGGGCATAGATAGAAGCGTGAGGAGTTTTTAAAATTTGTTTTATTTACTAGTTTATATTTCGTAAAATAAATAAAGTACGGTTTTAACTGTTAATTACTTACTTCGTAATTTTTGTAATAGATCCCGTTTAAAATCGTTTCATTGAATTTACTTCTCCAAATTATTTTGATGTAAGTGTACAGTGAATTTCGCAAAGTTCCAATAACTTACGTATACATTTTTAATTTTCATTTATTTAGATCTAGGACATTGCTTAAGTTACTTTTTCAGATATGATATGGAACAACGTCGAGAATGGCATCGTTGAAACAATGGCGATTTGGATTAAGGGTCAAACTGATTGTATGTGTATTGCCAGTGATTCCGAAATTTATTGCAGTCTGTAAAATATCGTTAAAAAATTCCAAGAAATCGCACATTGCACTTAACATTGCAAACACATATACAGAAATTAGATCCGTTGGAATCTGACAGTTTGAACGAAGAACTCTGCGAAACTTTAATGGCGGCAAATATTCTATTAAATAAACTTAACAATCCCACCTTCGAAACATTTCTCAAAAAATATACTATTCGAAATGTTCTTGATGAATCCACCTTACGCAAATATTATGTTTCTAAGTGCTAGACGAAAGCAGTAAAACGCATTAGAAGCCATCTTTCAAATTAGTACCTATGGATAAGTGCGGACGAAACTGTCGATATACCGAGATATCAAAAATTATCTTGGTCAACGGTGGCCATGGGGTGAAAAACGTCTGTCTTAATTTATATCATCCTTTTGAGAAAATTCGGATGAAATTTTCAGGTTAAGTGTCATGCTGACGTTAAAATTTGTCAATATATTAATCTTAATGTCAGTATGACACATAACCTGAAAATTTTATCAGATTTTTCTCAAAAGGATGATATAAATTAAGACAGACGTTTTTCACCCCATGGCCATCTTGGACCCAGAAACTTTATGATATCGCGGTATTAGGACGCTGTGTGGTAAATGTTGTAGCTGGTGTACTACATCCAATTATTCCATATAAGGTATATGTAATAGCAACAAAAGTTATAAATACAAATGCCTCATTTGGACGACACGAACAAAAAAAATATACGTTTATTTGTCAGTGACAGTACCTACTGCATACATGTTAAAAACAGGCAGACTATTAAAGAAAACATATTCTAATATGCTGGATATTACTTGTGTAGCACATACTCTCTACAGAATCCGTGAATATATCAGAGACACCATTTCGGAAGTTGATAGACTTGCATCCGCTTTTAAAAAAGTTTTCAGAAAACCACCATTGAGAGTAGCTTTTTACAGGGAAAAACTTCCATCGTTGTCAATGCCTCCCTCTCCAGTAATAACTAGATGGGGAACATGGCTGGAAGCTACTAGTTTATATGCAGAGAATTTCGATAATTTACAAAATTTCGTTACATGTTTAAATGAGGATGATCGAGTATTTATGAGTGCAAGGAACTAATACAAATTCCAAATTAAAAAAATCAGTTGTACTTTCTTCAGGAACACTTTGGAAATTTGCCAAAACTAATCACTTATTTTGAAAATTAAATGAAGGATTAATCACATTAGATATGGCTATTAATAAATTGAAAAATATTCTAAGTGACTTCGGATATGGCCTTCGGCAGAAGTTAGACGTGTTTCTTAATAGAAATCCAGATTTAATAATATTGCGGCAATTGTGTATGTCAAAATCTAACTGCTAAATACGCTGAAATAAAAGTATATTTTCAGTATGCACCTATAACCAGTTGCGATGTAAAAAGGATGTTTTCTATCTATAAGGATGTATTTCATTCAAAGAGAACAAATTTTACAGAAGAGAACCTAAAAGTATTGCTAGTTAAATATTAATACTCCTTTACTCAACTTGAACTACAAAATGAACAAATAAAAATGTATTTCGTATTTTATAGATTACCACCCGTTTATTTTCCAATTATATAAATGAAATTAAAAACTCTTTAAAAATACAAATTTTCAATAGTACGCCCGTGGGCGATGAGTCACCGGCCTCTCGTGTCCTGTCCCTAGTAATTAGTACTAATAAGAAAAAAGAAATGTATAAAATAATAAAACGTTAAAAAAAGGTGTATAAAGTTAGAAACTGGTATAACTTCACTAAACAGGGCAAGTTAATTTAAAATGTATTATGTGTATACAGTCCGATTGATTCAGTATGTCTTCGCATATATTGTTTGAAGTTGAGAGATAGGTAGAATTCCTATACTATTGTTTAGGTATTACGCTACTTTAAGGTTAACGTTAGTTAGATTATTAGCACAATTACTGAGCCTTGAATAAATATAATCAAATGAATTAAAAGTCGTGTAGCATAATTGGAGAAACAATTTCAAGCGCATTCGGAAAATTCCCCAAAAGCTTGCCTGTCCAAAAAATTGCTTCACAAAGCTCCTTTGTTTTTGAATTGTCTTCTTCTATATCAGCATATTGCATTAATATCAACGATTAAACATTACATTTTATCAATATTTTATTACTAATTAAATTGTAGAAGTATATCTACATTCAAATCAAAAAACGAGAAATGTAATGAACTCACTAGTTCTGTGCGGTTTACGTTATGGTTAAGATATCCAGTAGTGTACTATCCTCCTTGTGCCATTACACCTCTTCCATACGAACTGAAAATTTTACAGCATCCGAGAGTGTGAATCAGTTAAGCCGCCCACGACGGTGTTTTCAATAGCGGTATTATGTTTACAATTTAACCAAGGTTGTGTTGTATTGTAATTAAAATGAACTCGATTGACGGAATTAGATTTATACGTTCGAACTTAATTACATAGTTTTCAGTATATACACGCACACATATCTGTATAATGATTTGCTATTCTTAGTTTGTTCACTGAAATTGTGCAATGTAATTGAATAAAGACACGTTTGTGGTTCAGAGAATGATTTATAGTAGGTTTATTAGAGAGTAGTTAAAGCATTTATCTGATTGTAAAAACCATTGAATGAAATACAGAATCAGATATATTAAATTATAGTAAATATATTACTGAGGTATTCTATTTGTTGGAGCAAACGTGAAATTGATGGTTCAATGAAGAATTACACAAACAAATATTTTGCACAGACTCAGTTTACATGCTTATCTCAGAGTGTTTATTGGGTTCTCGATACAAGGTTTAGTACCAAATGAGGTATATATTATGGTCATAGAAATAAAACAAAAATTAGTGTATAAATAAAAATTTATTATAAATTTTGCTTTATGTAAAGTTTTATGTAAACTGTACTGTCGAAAATTATTATTATTATACAATGTGTACTCATAAAATTTTTGTCATATGTACAATAATTAAAATATTCAATAACCGCAGCTTCGTATAGAAGTATTCAAGTCTTAGATATAATATCAATTTTGTGCACAAATACTATACAGCGGGGTGTATCTAGTATTAACTGTCGAATAAAGTAAGTTTCATTCAGTACTTTTATTTTTTATTCAGCACTTTTTTATTTCCTAATATTTCCTTGATCGAAGTTTACAAATAATTAATTTAATTTAATTATGATATATAATATGATATACTCGTACAATACACAAAGGACACCAAGCATTTCTGCAGATATTCACCCTCCTAATACGATTAAGTGATTCTGTGCAATTATTGTACACTTGTTTCGAAAATTATTGAATACAAACTACCTTAGAGATTTTGGAAAATTTTTAATAATTTTCTTATTTTTTTTCTTGGGGGGGGGGGGGGGAGTAATGCAGTTCACAGGTCATTCTTTGGGATATCTTTTCACCCTCAGAAAACACGATCTGCTATTTTCACATACAAAAGCTGACTAATAGTCATGAAATTTATTTTTAATATTTGAATTATTAATTACGTCATAGGCTGGTTAATGCAATATGATATCTTATCATTCTTATTGGTTACGTACAGGTTATTACGTAATTGTATTACTAGTTAAACATTTTAGTTTACTTTATAGACGTGAAATACGTTATTAATTAACTCTTAAAAATTTTAATATTTTTGCTTCAGACCCAAAAATGTAGTTTAAATTTACAGACCTCTCTGCCTCGTTAAGACTATTGAACTAGTTCTCGTATATGTTATGCGACATGTATATCATTCAAGAAGTTAGCAAAAATATTCTTCAGATTCAGAATACAACTAACAGCACTTTCGTGAGCGTTTTTACGTCAGTGCGATTTTTTAAAAATTGACTTGTTTTTAAAAATGTTATTTTATTTATCCAATACGAAAACGAATACTTTTCTTATCAAGCATAGGTTTTCACACATTATTTAAACCTGAATATAAAAGAAATATATATGAACACATGGGCAAATATAATAAAACAAACGAACATATTTTTTAAAAAATAAAATCTAGTTCGTAAAATAAAATACAAAATTATTAAATGAAAATCTGTATACACTGGTGTTCTAAAAGTTTGCAATTTTCACCTTTAATTATTCATCCGAATGGAGACTGTTGTTTGAAATCTAAAACAGACAGAAACAAGAAAAATCCCTAACCACAGTATAAATCAATAAACTCTAAACATGTATTTCAGTAGAACAATCTGAAAAAATTGTTTTAAACATAGCTTAGCGTCTTTGGTTAAAGTACAAACATTGAAGATATGCTTTTTACCAAATCGCCTGTGGGATAATACTGTTAGCACTAGTGTGTATCTGAAATTTTCATAGTTTTTTTAATACGAATAAAATACGAAAAAAATTTTGCTTGAAAATTTCATTAAAATATATTAACGTTTACTGATTGTTCATTTAGTTAGGGCGGTTATATACTTTACAGTTTTAGCTTCTGTAAATAGTAGTCCTATGCGCATAACCCGTATTTGTAATAAGATTTCGTCAGTATTAGACTAGGAGCTGTTACAGAGAAAACTAGACCCTTTGGAATCGTGTAGTAACTACAAAATGTACTAGAATTTGTCCACTGGTAGAACTATTTACTTTCCTAAAAAGGCTTTGGCAGTGTTCAAAATTATTATTTCGTTAGTTTTTAATTGAAGCGGGTGGATGTGCTGAAGGACTTAAGAGGTAATAATTAGGGAACGGACATTCTTACCACATGACTCGGTGTAATTCAATGAAGTATTTGTTAGACTTACCCGGCCATCTGGTCCGCAGCGTTAACAATGCAAAAGTCCGCTATTGTATTCGGAGAATATATTCCATTAAACGCAATCGGCAATTGGAAATGTTTATAAACTTCTTGGAAATGTTTATAAACTTCGCTCAGAACATCCCGGCGTAATACAATGAAGATTTTGTGTTTGACTTACTCGGACACCTGCTCTCGCGGCGATAACAATAACAATATAGTCATGTGGTAAGAATGTCCGTTCTCTAGTAATAATATTGTAATAATAATATTATTTAATAACATTGTAAACTTGCATCAATCACATTTGTTTGATGTCGCTTTATTAAAAAAAAATTGTTGTGATTCTTCTAACATTGGTTAAATCAGTCATCGAATATTGTTGGGTTATTATGTTTCCGTGTGCTGTCATACATAATACAGCACTCGAATCCGTGTCGAAGAAAATTGTAAATTTTGTCCTACTATTCGCATTAAATGTTAATAAAAACAATTATATATATCAAAATCGTTTACAGATGTTGGATATATGATCCCTTACCGAAAGAAATATAAAGTGTATAACATTTTTCTTTTTTTTAACGAGCGATTAGTTTTAGAAGTAATGACTCGGCGAATTAGCCTGACTGTAGATATGTTCTGTTGTGTACAGAATGCATTTACTACTGCAGGTAAATATGAATTTTTATTCGATTATATTGCATTAATTTTCGAAAGTCGACCAAAGTAGAGTTCATTATCCAAATCGAATTTATTTTTAATATCTATTATATTGCGACAGTCCCAACATTAATTTTCGAAAGTCGACCAAAGTAGAGTTCATTATCCAAATCAAATTTATTTTTAATATCTAATGTTTATTCCAAAATGTCGCTCTATATTAAATTATTTAGAGCAAAAGTCGAGGAAATCAAGGAAACGGTGCAATTATACTGAAAACTACTATGTACTTGTATATACTAATTATTTAAAAGATTCTAATTCTTCCATTTTACTTACTCTTTTATCTTCGACACAATTTTGCTAGTTCCCTTATTTTTTTGGTGGAGGCGCTGGTACCTAACCCGTCTACAGGCTTTCGTTGGAATTTCTTTTTAATCTCCTTCATCATTTAAAAATTAAATTCCAAATATTTTGCAATAATTCTTAATTTACCAATTCTCAGACAGGCGAATGATTCTTTAACAAAAAGCTCTAACATATTTAATTGTACAAAAAAGTTTAAGTATATCAATACGTTATGCATGTATTACGCATTTGTTACAAATGAAACAGACATGTAATATACACATCTGTAACTGTACAACATGGACAATACAGTAGTAGTCGTTCTGCTAGTAATGATAACGTAATGTTCCGTACAAGTATTTGTCTGTCTTTTTTCTGTATAGATTCTATACAAATGTTTGAAAAGTTTCTGATGAAATCACTAAATCACTAGCACAAGCCTAAATAATATCGCTATGCCAGAATCCGAAAGACAAAACTTTGATAGATTTTGCGGTTGCAAAAATATAGACGCTACTATTAAACGCTCTTTTTTTATTCCCGTATGAAAATTGATTGATGTTTATTTATATGTATGACACAGTAACTTTATCGAAGCTTTCTTTCTGTGTACATTTGCACCAGATAGCTCCTGAAAAGCAGATAGCATGCTCAGAAAAGCGTTGAGTACTATAATACTACCATGACAAAATTCGAAAGGCAATACTTCGATAGATAACGGCGATGAAAACCTGCACACTACTATCATATCAGGCATACAGCACGCAGTTTTCCTTATATTTTTATATTTCCGTGTGGAATTTTTAATGTTTATTTAACTAATAAAAGCTTAGATTATTTAATAATTAATTGGAATTTCAGATTTTGAAAAAATAATTTTTCAACGTAGGAATCATTAACACCAACACACTTAATGCAACGTTTCTTTAATAACGCTATGCTTTCGATAAAATATTCTTTTGGCAATTCCGCAAAATACAACCTCACAGCGTTTTCCACGACGTCATTCGATAAAAATTGGATGTTCTTTCAAGTGGTTTTTAAATTTTGGAAAGAGATAATAGTCACACGCACCAAGGTCGGGACTGTAGGGTGGATGTTGTAATTCCTCAAAGCCGCATTAATTGATTACTGCTTGAAAAATGCGTGCCTTATGCACGCTGCAGTTGTCGTGCAGAAGCAGAGTTTTCTACATTTTAACATACGAGGGTGGTTTGACAATTAACTTGGTTCACACACTAATAGAGGGCGCAAATGTAATCTGTATATGTAGTCATAAAGTGTCATTCCTATGAGTTATTATTATCTGGTCTTAAGTCATTCTGACAGTAACTCGTTGTTTGACAGTTACTTAAACAGAAGTGTTTCGAGCAATAGCGAAAAATGGATTAAGTTGGAATTCGTGGTGTGATACAATTCTTTTATCTGGAAGGAAAAACATCGAAGGAGATTCATGAGAGAATTTCACCTACATTAGGTGACTCATGTCCTTCTTATGAGTGTGTTCCACTTTGGGTAAATGAGTTTAAGCGTGGCAGAACAAGCATTAAAGATACACCACGTCCTGGAGCCCCAAAATCAGCTGTGACACCCGAAATCATCGATAAAGTCCATGATTTGATTTTAGCCGATAGACGAGTGAAAGTGCGCGAGTTAGCGGAAGCCACAGGCATCTCAACTGAGCGAGTTCACTTCGTTTTGTATAAAGAATTGCACATGCAAAAACTGTGCGCAAGATGGGTGCCGCGTTTACTCACTCAAGAGCAAAAGCGAATTCGCATGCGAATATCTGCCGACAATTTGCAAGTATTTCAGAAGAATGTAGTTGAGTTTTTTCGCCGTTTTGTGACAATGGACGAAACTTGGATACACCACTATATCCCGGAAACTAAACAGCAATCGAAACAATGGATTGCCCGTGGCGAATCGGCTCCGAAAAAAGCGAAATGCGTTCCATCCGCTGGAAAGGTCATGGCGTCAGTTTTTTGGGACGCGAAGGGAATTCTCCTAATTGACTACCTTGAAAAGGAAAGAACCATTACCGGAGAATACTATGCATCACTTTTGGACCGATTAAAGGCGGCAATAACAGAGAAACGCCCGGGAATGGTCAAGAAAAAGGTGTTGTTTCACATGACAATGCCCCCGTGCATTCAAGTCGTGTCGCTCAGCAAAAATTGGCCGAGCTCCGATTTCAACTGCTTCCGCATCCTGCGTATTCGCCAGATCTAGCTCCTTCGGACTACCATCTATTCCCGAAACTAAAAACTTTTCCGGCAGGACGAAAGTTTGAGTCTAATGAAGATGTCATACACAAAGTGAACCAGTATTTTGAAAGCATCGAAGCAATTCATTTCCGTAAAGGAGTCGCGAAGCTGTGGAAACGTTGGGGAAAGTGCGTTGATCTTCGAGGGGACTATGTCGAAAAAAAAATACATTGCAAAACTCAAATTGTTTTCTTTCATAGCAAACCAAGTTAATTGTCAAACCACCCTCGTATATAAAAAACAATCATAAAGTTACATATTCCTCGTTAAAAAAAAACGATATTTTATAATTTTTTTTTAACAAAAGAAAATAGATCAAACTCCCAAAGAGCAAGGCTGAAACTTTTTGCGATTGAAAATCATTAAAAATTGTATAGTTTACTAAACTCTGGAATGGTTTTCATTGAAAATTGCGGCTAAGTTAAAAATATATAAAACCCTTTAACACATTAATATTCGAACCTCAAATAAGCATTTCTACGACTAAGTTGTCAGCTCCAGTTGTAAGAAATAACAGTGTTGAACATGAGGCACAATAAAGCTACCACATAAAAATAGCCGAAACCCTTTACTGAAGGTCTACGTAATACACTGAATTCTAAGAAACTTCAATTTAGGTCACTTATCCCTCTTCAATCCCTCTTATCCCTCTGTCCTCTTACACTCTCGCCTTGTATCTTTTCTATGAACAGATTTGTTTATTAATTGATATGTGTGTGAACTTATTTTATTGAATATGTTCAACATTAAAGTTTACTACTTTTGCAGAAAACAGCTTTATTTATTTTCCTACATAGCCTTCTTTCAACCCTAAACTTTTAACCCAGCAGTGTTCAAAACTTCTTATATCGTCTCTATAGCGATACTACTCAAAACCCTCAAAATAGACATCAATTTCAAATATTATTTCGTTTTTGATCCAAATCTCTCTCCTTTCAAACAGGCATTCTTTCAAATTGGAAAAAGGGTAAGTCCAAAGAGTAAGGTACGTGTGGAAGTAATTCGTAACATAGATAAAACGCTTTTTTTAGCTATTAATGATAAATGAACTGGTAGATTGTTGTAATAAAACAAATATTTTTCTCCAAACTGTGATCAAATGATCATATTTTGCATGTTTGCGTGTTCACCTTGTCCAGTAACAATGCACAATGCTCTCCTGTGAGGACTCTACCTTTCACAACATAGTCGCCGAATAGTCGCAAAATTGTGGGGTCTTCTTTCGCAAATAGCCGCGTTCAAGTTCTTGATTGTGTCTTTGTAGACATTTTCTATTATTGTAGTCCCTTTTGGCGTATACCCAATTAAGAGAATCCCCTTCGCGCACCAGAAAACTATGGCCATTATTTTTTCTTCAAAAAATTGCGTTTTTGCCTTCTTGGGTGGTGGAGAGCTCTTATGAACCTATTGCATGGACTGTTGTTTCGTGGGAGTGTCCCAGAGGTGTACCCAAGTGTCATTCCTTGTTACAATTCTATTTAAGAAGTCTTCACTTGAGATGAAACAGTCAAATTCTGGTCATGAATTTGTCGTCTATACAATTTTTGTTCGGAACTGAGCAGCCTGGGGATTCGTCGTGTCGACACTTTGCTCATTCCTAAATCTTGATGTAGAATTTTAAAAACACTAGTTTCTGATATTCTTATTTCTCTAACAATAACTGAAACTTTTACTCGGAGATTAGTCACGAACAAGAAATCTTCAACTTTGTTGATGATTTCTTCAGTTCGTGTTTGGGTCATCATGAATGGATTCGGTGCCCCATTTGAACTGCCTAAACCAAAATTCCCTTGAAAATAGAACGAGATATTTTTCTCATTCACTGCTACCATTCCCTCATGAATATTCTTTGGGCTACTGCCCTTTTCTGATAAAAATTTCATGACGCTTCTATGTTCAAGTTTCAAGTCAATCTTCTTCAATCAATTTTCTCTTCTTTAAACGAATGTAAAGGTAACAAATTGTAAAATATTTGTCTTTCCGGGTACTTTTAAATAAATCTAACGGTAATTTAAACACACACTATATTAACAACAAAACGCACTAAATAACAATTTAAAAACTAATAACTAGTAATAAGAGTATTTATTTCAGAATATGTAGTTATATATGAGAATTTATTTACATTTATATAATATCATACGACGACGATTACTCGTTGAATGTCCCATAATCCCTTCCGAGCGGTTCTTATATAGTGTATAGCCCACTCGAGGGCCTTCCAGAAGCTCTTTTCTGAGGTCCGGGAGACTTAATGACATATTCGGCGCGTGATACCGTTCGTCTGACATATCGTCGGATGACTCACATCGGAATGTTAGAGATTCGAACCAAACTTGGAGATGACATTATAAAATGTCACAGAAACTTAACGCAAGGAAATTGTCACGACAGCATATTCTTTCATGGCTCGGTAGATAACATAAAAAAGTCTCTTCGTATTTCATGAATGAACTTCTTATACGATATAGCGGTTAAAGAATATATATAAACATATTAACATTTAACAATATAAACACTAGTATAGCAAGCGCCAAATAAGATGGCGAGAGGAGGGGGTGCGCAGAAGCCGTTTTTATAAACGCCCACGTTATATATTCTACTCTAATAAATTATTAATTTAGTGATAGATGTGTAGTTTACGCCACCTATGGTATCTTGCAAATTGATGTAAAACTAAATACCAATCTCTCCAATACTTCTAATCCTGCGCGAACTTACCCCTCCGCTTGCCAACTTATCTGGCGCTTGCTATAGTTGGGCTTCCTATTTTCATAGTTATTGAACAGCTTTCTAAAGTTCTATTATGACCCAAAATAACCAACAAAATAATAATACGTATATAAAAATACATAAAGGTACATCAAAAAATTATTAAGATTAGCGAGGTCAGCAGTGAAAACCTAAACAATTTAACGCTATTATTGTAAACATTATTAAAGTCGATTAACGCTAAGAGTTTAAATTCACGTTAAATTTAATCGATGTAAATCCATGCAAGAATGGTAATTATAAGTAATGCAAATGAATTAAATGCCTAGTTACTTAAAACCTAATTGCAAAAATATTAATTATGTTATTAACATACAAGCACATATAAATGTTACCAAATAAAAACAAACAATAGATAATATCTAGAGAAACTTTTCTTTTCGGATGCCCTCACACATAGAGACCTTGACATTTAATTAATTAAGTCTTAGCTACCGCACATTGCGAGAACAAACATTTTGTTGATTTTGTAATTTGATTTGAAACAACAGAGCGATTCATTAGCACCCGCGTATATGGGAGACTTGTTGAGGCACACGATTCTTTGTTAATTAATTAGATATACGCAGCTGTAGGTATTTCCTTCATAGTCTTATTTAAATTCCAGGTGTCAGATTTCTTTATGGATATTCATCGGGATGTGACGGGTATATAATAATTTATTTAAACATATTGGTATTACACTAACGCAATTCCACATTTCATTTTCGTCGTTTCAAATTGAATGAAGTGATTTGGATGAGTTTAGTTCGCATACACAATTTTGCTTTCACGACGATTAAGTTTGGGAAATATTGATACGTGACTTTAGCACAAACTTTTGATAATTTTGAAATTGATCGAGTTTTGATTTTAAAATAATTACTAAAGTATAGTAGTGTGTAGGTACAATATGAAATTTAACGAGAAATTTCAAATTTGGAGTAAACTTTACGTTGTAAATTCAAATTTAACAAAATATAATAAAAAATACCGTTGTGAATTTAACAGCCAAAATCAGTGGCGTTTGGGCATTTAAAAAATTAATTTTGCTATCCATAAAGGAGAAAATATAACATGAAATATTGCAAATGTTGTGTGAAAAGCGTAATTTACTGCAAATCGTCTAAGGGCGCAGTAGTCACTCCTTAATAACAATAATTCAAAATCAGTATTAGAAAATATTTAGCTACATTCATATTTGGACAAAATATAAATGGTCTTTCAAATTGAGCGCCTTTTTTTAAAAATAAATAAAACCCATAATTTGCATTGATTTTCAAAAACCTTTATTGGTAACTGTAGTATCAGTTGTGACATTTATACACGGAAAATAACATCTGACAAGTTACCACCTCTTGCTGCTTCACAGTTGCTCACTCTTTTGTTAAAATTTTCTATTACATTTTGTCATAATTGAGGCTCTATTTCATCAATGACACGAATAATTTCATCCTTTAGATCAGGAATCGATTGTAGTTTGTTTTTATAGACCTGGCCTTTGAGAAAATAGTCTAACAGTGTTAGATCACATGATCTTGGTGGCCAATAAACATCACTATTTTTTTAAATAATTCTTTCAGGAAATTTTTGTCTTAATAATGCAATTGTTTCATCGTCCTGTTGAAATCATCCTCTAGATCAATATCATTCAGTTCAGGCCACAAAAATTCAGTTAATATCTCACGATATCGAACATCATTCATTGTTACAGCATCACCAGCAGCAATTTGAAAGAAATATGGTCCAATTACATCACCTGACCATAATGCATACCAAACAGTGACACGTTGAGGATATAAAGGTCTTTGAAAAAACATTCTTTGGAGACTGTGGTTAAGTAAAAACTTAAAAAAGGTATATAACCCCTTACCACAATTATTAATCGTATCCTAAATACGTATTTCGACAACTAAGTTGTCATCATCAGTGGGTGCAACCACTAATCAAGGTGTCGTATATGGGGCACAGTAATGCTAGCACAACTGATCACGCAACAACTTTACACAGCGTCCACGTATACACTGACTTAAAAATACAAATATATCGACTGAAAAGATCGACAAAGATTACCTCTAAAGGAAAAGGCACCCACATGTGTTTATACTCTTTTTGAACCGTCTACGACCTTTTTACCTCCTTTTCTAAGAATGAAAAGAGACAGCTATAGGCGATCGGTCCCTTATCTCCGTTCATAGAATTCTGTTTGTTTTTAACGTTGTGCTTTCGCTAAGCCTCTATCTATAATAATTAATTTGTGTATAAGAACATCTACATTTCCTGAAGTATGGCGGCGCTCTAGAATTACTCCTGTTTTCAAAAAGGATGATAAGAAGCCGCTTCAGAATTATAGACCTATATCTTTACTCTCAAACTTTGCCAAAGTATTTGAGAACTATATTTATACTTGCATTTACTCTAATGTAAAATCTCTCATTTCGACGTCTCAACATGGATTTTATCGTGGACGTTCAACTGTGACAAATCTGGTTTCCATTACTGACTGTATTGCGCAGGAATTGGACAGGAGGGGACAACTTGATGTTATTTATACTGATTTGACCAGTGCATTTGATGTGATTGACCATAATATTTTACTAAATAAATTATCTTATATGGGTTGCAGCCCTTCATTGCTTACACTGCTGTTATCCTATCTTAGTAACAGAATCAATTATGTGTCGTACAATGGCTATAATTCATATGAATATGTCTCTACATCTGGTGTTCCGCAGGGGTCCAACCTTGGACCACTGTTATTTATAATTCATTATTATTCATTAATGATTTGCTTATGTCCTTATCTTGCCCGGTTCTTGCATACGCGGATGACAAAAATTTACTCCTGCATCAATGATGTCGACGACGTATTAATTTTGCAGCAGAATTTAAATGACATTGTCGACTGGCGCTATAATAATAAGTTAACCTTAAACCAAAAAAAGTGTTTCTCTGTATCTTACACAAAGAAGAGCTGTCCCATTGCTTCAACATACGCTATAAATGATTGCGATTTGATAAGACTTGATCAGATTAGAGATCTTGGGGTAACATTTGACTCCCGTTTGAGTTTTTCATTTCATGTCAATGATTTGTCTGTCTCTACGGCGAGAGTTTTGGGCTTCATTATGCGGTGCTGCAAATACTTTAATAGCGTCTCCCTATTAAGGACATTGTTTTTTAGCTTTGTAAGTAGTAAACTGGAGTATGCGTCACCTGTCTGGTCACCTCACTACACTTACTTACAACTTTCAATTGAGAAGGTGCAGCGGCGCTTTTTGAAATTCCTCTCCTTTAAATTAGATGGTACGTACCCACCATGCGCTTCCGATTATGCTTCACTTCTGGATAGGCATAATTTTCAGTCTCTGAGCTATCGCCGGAAGACTCATGAAGCGAGATTTATATGAAAGCTTATTAATGGTGGGATAGATGCGCCTTACCTGTTGTCGTGTTTGAACTTCCACGTTCCTAGGATATCCGCTAGGCATGGACATACCTTCCTTTTGCCATCACCTAGGACTGAGTTATACCGTTATTCTCCGATGTTGAGAATGTGCAGAGCAGCAAATTTGTACTACGAAGATATATTTGTGGATGGATTGAACAATCTACTGTTATGACTGTTGTATTATATGTATGGTTATGCTTCGGAATGTGTATTGTGTTTTGTATAGATTCACATATATGCTCTTAATAATGTTGAAATCTGTGTACATGTTTTGTATTGTATTTGTCCTTTAACTGGTAACCCGTTGGACAATAAAGAAATATTATTATTATTATTATTATATGAATACTTTCGTATGCGTCAAGATCGCGGGGATTATTAATGGCCTTGACAAGTTTTAACCCTTTAACATGGAAAAAGGTGTTCAAAGCTGTGGATCAAATATATAAAAGGTTTCAACTTAAAATTTAATTAAAACAAATACTAGAAATAAACTCAGCACAAAGTCTTTAATTGCACTTTTACATTAAAAAAAATTTCCGATGACAATAAATTTGGTTATAATTTCAATATAGAGGAGAGCATGTTGCAAAATATGGCATAAAAATTTCTAAGATCACCAGATTTTGCATGTAGTGGCTCGAATTAGCCTTCTTTTTTAATAGATATCAACCTATTTATTTTGATTATATTTTTATTTAACAAATGCTTTAAGTTTATTTTGTTTATATGTCAATAAATATTGATTAAATTTTCGAATGGTTTGTATATAAAAATGAAGTAAACCCTTTTGAATGTTGAAAATTAATTTGTTTTCAATCTGGGAAAAAAATATCCCATCTAGGGAAATTTTTGGTGTAAGACAGGTAATTTACGACTAGTTTCCGAAAGCTTACTTTTTAGACTACTTAAAAAATCTTAAAAAAATGTATAGAATTGCATGCGGATTATGTTAAAAAATAAAATATATTTTTATCTTAAAATATTTCATTGAAAAGCCAAACGACCCTTGCATATTCTTCCGTTATTGTCTTAACTTTAGAATTGAATTATACAACGTCAAGGCGTATCCTGTTAAATACTAAAACCCCATTTAGGAAGTAATAATGTGATGTTCCGTGTAAATGCTGATGATCGTGTAGATAACACCAGTACTGTACAACAGGTAGTGAAAGCTTAAAGCATTTAGAACATAAATCATGTGAAGAAAACATAGATAAAATGCAAACAATGAAACATAATTCATGTAGTTTCTCCTCTACTTGCAGTAGCGTGCTATTATTTCCATCCTTATAAATTAAATTAAGCGCTCGTGTAATACTTTGTTACTTCTTTGTTGCAATAAAATTAGCTATTTTTTAAATTTAATTTGATAAATATCGTCTTTGTAGCTTTTTCGAAACCAATATTTTGTACTATACAAAATCATCTACTACTTACGTTTAAAATTCATTGCCATTTGCCATTGTTTTCATGGCTACGTATATAGGTTATACAGGCTGTCCAGAAACTCTCCTGACAAACGAATACCGGAGATTCCTCTGATAATTTTAAGACACTTAAACCCAAATTCACCTAGTCCGAAAATGCTTTCTAAGGGAGCTAGAGTTCTTTGAAGATGGCGCCTTGTATTTATTTTTTTTTAAATTCCTCCAGAACGCTTCTATTTAGAAAAACAAAAACTGGTATGCTTATTTATACTCCAGGGATGAATCGATTCCATCAATTGCGAATTTCTAGTACCGGTCATAGGCGTCCGTTTTGGGTAGGTCAACGGTTATTTTAAGGCATAACTTTTTTGTCTTTAACTTTTAAGCATTTGTGACACTAGATTATTAAATTTTCAGGTATTCCAGTACTAAAATGTACTCTTACTTTAAGTCGGTAGGATACACCGTTTTCTAGAAAAATCGATTTGTAAATTTTTCGTTTTTTCTTCATTAAAGTTCAATTTATTATGTACCTACTTATTTTTAGCGACGAAGTTGGCTTGGACTATCAAGGCATGGATGAAAATTAATTTAATAAATTAAAAACAAATTATTTATTACAATGGAACGAAACTAACAAAAAAAGAACAAGTATCAAAGGTAGATTGTTACAAAAGTTGCTCGATGTGATGACCATTAGTCTCTATGCACAAGTTTACCCTTTTGCTCAGAGAACGCCGAATTCTTGCAAAAATTCCAAAGTTATTTCTAAATTCGTTGCAAGCATCTTGTATCCTTAGCCAGAGTTGTGCGCGATTTTGTATCGGAACGGAATAAACAAATGCTTTTATGTATCCCCAAACACAATAATCGCAAGGATTCAAATCCGGCGACCTTGCTGGCCAAGCAACTGGACCGCCTCTTCCAATCCAATGGTCTTCGTAGTTATTATCTAGAAAGTCTCGTACATTCCTGCTAAAGTGGGCCGGACAGCCGTCCTGTAGAAACCATAAGTTTTGCCGAATATTTAAACGCACCTCATCTAACAAATCAGGTAAAATATTTTGCAGGAAATGTAAGTAATCAGCACCATTTAAACGAGCAGGTAATTCCACAGGTCCAAGTAGATAATCGTCAACTACTCCTATTCAGACGTTTATGCTAAACCTATGCTGATGCTTAAATTCTTGAACAACGTGGGGATTGTCACCAACGTACGAATAATAATGTGCATTATGTACATTAAAAATTCTATTTTTTGAGAATGTAGCTTCGTCACCAAACAAAATGTTCCTGAAGAAATCTTCATCTTGATTTTTCTGATTTTGTAACCATCTAGCGAATTCTACGCGAGCACGCTTACACCTTTGTAAAATGAAAAGGATATAAATTTTCTTTGTGTAAGATATTTCCTACGGAAGATTTTGAAATTGTGGGGTACATGGCAGATAGTCTTCGAACGCTAATTTCTGGATTTTCCTCAACTTCCATTAAAATAACATCTTCATTTTCTGCTGTTACATCATTATGTCTCCTTGTTTCATTATTTTTTGGGACCACTGAACCTGTTTCTCTTAATCGTTGATGAAGAGCTGTAAATGTCGAGTGAGTGGGATGCTGACAATTGGGAAATTTTTCAGCGTATCTACGTTGCGCCGCTCGAGCGTTACAACTCATTTCGCCATAAACTAAATGCATATCGGCGTATTCTTCATTACTAAAAACCATTTTTTTTTAAATTGAAATCGTTGTGTTTGAATAACACAAAGTAAAAAATGAAAAGATAAACTTCGCGAACTGACAACAATTTGACAATGAAAAACGTAGGTTTTACTTCTGTTGGCAGTTCAGAGCTAACTATTGCAAAAAATAAAAAATTGAACTTTAATGAAGAAAAAACGAAAAATTTACAAATCGATTTTTCTAGAAAACGGTGTATCCTACCGACTTAAAGTAAGAGTACCTTTTAGTACTGGAATACCTGAAAATTTAATAATCTAGTGTCACAAATGCTTAAAAGTTAAAGACAAAAAAGTTATGCCTTAAAATAACCGTTGACCTACCCAAAACGGACGCCTATGACCGGTACTAGAAATTCGCAATTAATGGAATCGATTCATCTCTGGAGGATAAATAAGCATACCAGTTTTTGTTTTTCTAAATAGAAGCGTTCTGGAGGAATTAAAAAAAAATAAATACAAGGCGCCATCTTCAAAGAACTCTAGCTCCCTTAGGAAGCATTTTCGGACTAGGTGAATTTGGGTTTAATTGTCTTAAAATTATCTGAGGAAACTCCGGTCTTCGTTTGTCAGGAGAGTTTCTGGACACCCTGTATAAAAATAGTATAATGGATGTTTTGGTTCGCAATTCAGAACAGTTCCATAACTACTGCGCCAATCATTCTAGCCATTTGGTGTTTTGGTTACATATGAATTAGTTCCAATTTTTTAATTATATGTTTTGGTTGTTGCAAGAATTAATTCCGAACGATTCTAGAACCGTTCTAGCAGTTCTTGCTCCTTCGCGAGTGTCAATTCAGAATAAATAGTTCAAGGCGTGCTCATTTTTTCGTTTTTGACATTTTTGAATGTTGATAAGAAGTTGGTCTACAAGTTGCTCTGACAAACACAATCTTAATAAGAAGGAATTTAATTTTCTTATTTGATTTTATAATAATTTGAGGTCCGTGGCAATTAACTGAAACAATTTTTTCATATTTTTCACTTGGCTTGTCCCAGCCATTGCTTTGTATGTGATAGCGTTGGGACAATGTTGGAAAACGTCGGTGTTATTGATATTTAGCATCGATAAAAATGAATATCGATGTTTAAAAAATATCGGAAAGAAACATCGATGTTATCGAGTCGTGTTATACCATTACCTACTGCTATTTCCATATAAGATATAAATATGTTCAATATTAAGAAACAATAATGATTATCGATTAATGAATAAGAAATTAAGTTAGGTTATGTTAAATAGAATAAGTAATGTTTTTTTCATATTTTTAATTTCAATTTTAATTTCAAGTTTAGCAATAGGCAGTAATTTTAGTTTGTTCCATTTATTATTCAAGGTTAGGTTCCACCCTGAACTTCGCCTTGGGGTTGTGGATGTCGAACTTAGAATTTGTTATTTATACGACTTACAATATATTATTTATTAACTTTTATTACAACAAAGACATTTATTATTATTGTTACTTACAAAAGAACATTAAATACATTTATTTGTAATATTTCTTGTGTCTCTTATTTGGTCCTGGCGGTTTCTAGGTTATAGGCGCTGACTCAATACTTTCATTCATTATTTAATAGACGCTGATTCTGTAGTTTCATTAATTTATGAAGTAAGATAAGATAATATTTAATATATAAGATGAGCAATGCATTTGAAAAGCTGTGTTATTAGTGTAACAGTTACGCGACACAGATCGCTAATAATCCTCAAGTGTAATCTAGTTTTAATCTATATTGTATTGTAATGTAAAAAACCACAAACAAATATTTTTTTTTTGAATTTAAAACGCTTCCGAAATTTAACTTATATATTCTATTTAAAACTTGGCGTATAAAGAAGTATGAATAATAACAAATTGTTTAAATTGCCACTAGATGGCACACTAGTAAAACTTAAATTACAGTGACTTGATACATATATTAACTCATTGTAGCTTAAATGTGTTTTGGTTTTCTTGAGTTTATACAAATTCAGAACAGTTCTAGAAATAACAAGGTTGTGCGCATCAGTTCTGTACAGTTCTATTACTGTTCTGAATTGCCAACCAAAACAAACCTGTAGAGTTCACTCGTTTTTTCATGGCATCAAATTCCGCGAAAATATTAACGTCATGTGCTATAGCCAATGCAAAAAGTATCGGTCTAGGGTACGTTCATAAGTGATCAATACGAGTATAAATAAGTAATGTATACATTCTCAATTAAAATAATCTTACCTGCAGAAAATATGTAATGTATTTTATACTTTTAAATTATGGTTTTTAATTAGAAAATTTGCATCTACAACAAGTTAATATACTTGATAAGTATAATACATGCATAAACTTATAAATGCGGAATAAATCTGTAAAGAATTGTGAAGACATGTGAAGTATTGGAAAGAATAGATTTTTTTTAGATTAATCTTTCCACCTTTCTCAGTATCTTAGTTATGGGGATTGTCTTTAATTTAATCGTTGTGCTATTACTTATGATTAACGAAATAATACACAGTTGAATTTGTATCATCTTGTACACCATTTAAGGTTGCGGTTTTTGAAGTCATATTAAACATACAAATCATTAATTTAAAAAAATGATTTATTTGTGCAATTAAACAACAAGATCTGCGGTTTAATAAATCAGGTTTTCGAAGTGAAAGCCTCGAGCAACGATAACCTCTTCTCAAATTCTCCACAAACTGCCTGTAGTGTGGCGTACGGTATCGCTTCTATTCGCTGCCGTATTGCCATTTCAAGGTCATCCAGGGTGTCTATACCATCGCGATATACCGTATCTTTTAATGATCCCCACAGGTAGAAATCGTAAGGATTGAGGTCTGGACTATATGGTGGCCATGTTATTCCTCCGCCTGTAAACTGTTGAGCGTCAAGACCAATGATTCTGTTACCGAAATGTTCTTCAAGAATGTTGAAAACTTCTTCCGTGCGACGCGGACGAGCCCCGTCTTGCATAAACCATGCATTCGCCACCATATTTAATCCATGCGCCACGGGAATAAAAGACTCATTAAGCATTTCACAATATTTTGCGAAGTAACGGTTCCATTGACAATCACGGGACCGATAATTCCTGCCGACGAGATAGCACACCATACAGTCAACCGTCGAGGGTGAAGAGGACGAACAATTGCTAGATGTGGATTTTGTGTCCCCCAATGTCTCCAATTTTGCTTATTCACATAACCGGATACATCGAAATGTGACTCATCCGACCACCACACTCGTTCCAATGACATTTTGCCATTTTCAATGCGTTCGATGATTTCGTTCGCAAAATTGTAGCGTCGCTCCATATCAAACGGTCTCAACGGCTGATCAATCTGGATTTTGTATGCTTTCATCTTTAGATCTTGCTTTAGGATCCGCCTTAGTGTTCTACGGGGTATTTCAAGTTCTTGAGATGCTCTTGAGGTCGATGTTGAAGGTTGAGCTGTAAAGTGCTCCCGTACTCGTTCTATGGTTTCCGGTACCCGGATGGTCTTTTGACGTTCTCTAACAGTTGATCTTTCGTCTGCCGCAGATGCTGTTGCTTCAAATTTCACTACAATCCTAAGATATTGTCAGATTAGTAGACATGGAAACACGATAACGAATACTTTGTTACTTTTCTAAATTTATCTTTTTTTCCTTACCTTTTTATAGCGTTTTCCGTTGGTGCGTTATTTCTCCCGAATAGAGTACGCAAGTGTCTTGCCGTAGCTGCAAAAGATTCCCCATTTCTATAATAATATTTTATTAATTCCACACGCACTTCCGTTGGTACGACGCCATCTTGAAAACTGACAAGGCAAATTTTTCATATATTTATTGTAAACCGCGCTTGGCCCTCTAGTGTAAAAAATATATATTATATTCATTTCTATATATACAAGGGAATAGCGCGATTTTTAAAGCCGCAACATTAAATGGCCAACCCGATATAAGCAATTGCTTTTGAATTTATTTTGAAATTTCTCGAGTATTATTGTTTATTTTTACATTTTATTTGCACAAGTTTATTTTTTTTTAAATTTTCTTTGTTCAAATTGTAAATTATCTGAGCCTTGTTTGATTTAAAACAAGAGTTTTATAAATGTTTGTTTAAAAATTTTGGTACTTTATGTCTGTTTACGTTTTCAATCATCTGCAGCGCTATATTGACGTAAGAATTGTTCTTTTATTTCCAGTGTATACTTCTCGTTTAACATTTTATTTGTACTTCCTCATCATTTCAATTAGTAATAAACTTGATTAAATATTTTTGTTTGTCAAATATTTTAATGCACTTATATAAACGACAATATATTTGATATTAATAAAATTAATGCAGAATGGTAAAGAATTCAATAAATTTTGAAAGTGTAGAAGTGAGACACAAAACTTCGAATCAACTTTTTAAGAAGAAGCTGTGGAGTATCGAGACTTGAAAGAATAAGAAATATGTAAATAAGGAGGATGAACATCGTGAGGGATATTATTAACGTCATAGAGAAAAACAATTGATCTTGTTTCGGACACACAAAAAGAATGAATGAGACGAGATGGCTAAGGAAAGTGTTAAGAGTGGGTACCTCCAGAAAAGCAAGAGCGGGAAAGACCAAGGGGAGGTTGGAGAGATTACGTTAACGAAGCTATGGATGCAAGAAATTTAGAAGAAGATATGTGTTACGACAGAAGGACCTGGAAATTGGAGGCGGAGAGGCGGCGACAGCCGTAGATAATCTGTATATATTGAAGTGAACAAGTATGTAGTAATGTTCATATGGTGCTATAACAATTGTTTTTAATTAATTTATTATATTAGTTGTGTTTAAGAATATGTACTGTAGTTACGTAACGCATGATGCCGCCAAAGTTTTCGGAAAAATTTTTAGATGATTTGTAGTTGTACTAAAGACGTTTGGTTAAGTTGTCGTTGGAAGTCAAACGTCACAATTAGCTTGTTTTAATTATGACAGTTTAGTTTTTGTTATCTGGTTTAGCCAAATGTCTTATAAGCTAGATATTCATAAAGGAATTTACAATCTAATTGGGTGAATGCCCAAGCGTGATATTGTTGCCATTTATCGTGAACAAGATATTTCTTTATTAACATTTTATCAAACTATAAAGGAATGTGAAGAGGGAATACGCTGCGTTAATTTGCCCAAAAGTGGTCGACCAAGATTTTGAGCCAAGCGAGGAAACAAAGAATGCTTGAAGCCATTAAGGACAGAGTTGGAGTTTCACAACGAAAATATGTTGAAGATTCGATGTTTCAAAGACCACTGTTTTTCGATCAATTTCCCGAAATAACGTGGTGTTTTGAAAACGAAGGAAAGCACCAAAATATACCGCGGCCCAGTTAGAAAGAATACCTAGGTGTTGTCGTGCGCTAAGACACATCCATTTTGTTAATAAACTGATTGTATGAATGATGAGGAATATCTCACCTTGTATCATTTAGAGGCAAAGGGAAACGACGATTTTTATACCGACAACATAGAAAGCACACCAGACAATGTCAAATTTAAAGGTAAATCCAAATTTAAGGACAAATTTTGGTGTTATGTGCTATTTTTGGGGCCGGATTTATCTCGCTGCCGTACATTGGTCGTGTTCGAGGAGAGGCCTTAACTGCACAGCTTTACATTTGAAGATGCCTTTCTAAACTGCTTCAATTTTTCAATAAATATGGTTGGACCCCTACAAACTATTACATAATTGAAAGCGCTTCTTTTTGTATATTGTATTGTTTGACGTCATAACGTACAATTTTCTCGACGTGCTTTTCGTAGAAATTGTACCTACTGGCAACAATACCCAAGGTTTACGATAGAGACTTAAAAATCTAATCTTAACTTATAAATAATAGAATATCATTACTAATTAGGTATTAGTGTTACAAATCTAAGTATGTAGCTCTGAATCGTCCCCTGTTAAAGCAATCTAATCTATTAGATATATTTAGGTAACGTGATCTTAAGAATGAATGTATTGACTAAACCCTTTGTTCACTATAACCTAAGATAATAAAGATTGCAGACTCAACAAGACGTCAACTGTGCAAGTTGTCAGTACAAATGAAAAATGAAAAATTTGTGAAAGCCACATCTGCCCGGAACGTGCAGATACCGATATTTCACTGTCTTTACAGATCATGCAAGTTCCGGGCGGATGTAGCTTTCACAAATTTTTCAATTTTCATTTGTAGTGACAACTTGTATAGTTGACGTCGCGGCTTGTTGCGTCTACAATCTAGGGCAAAAGTGATTTGCCGAATTGTAGAATTTAATGCAACAAATTATAGCGATAATCGCATGTAAAGTTAGATTTAATAGTTATTAATTCTCATACGCATGAAGTTCATCACAGTTCGTATATATACACGTAGTATGGAAGAGGAAGTCATATCTGTCTCCGGATAACGTGCACTAATGATTCTTTTACATTTTTATGCTATCTGTAGATAATAGTTTGTTATTGCAATAATAAGAGTGCCATGAAGCAAGAAAACAATTACCAAATTTTATTCAACATTAAAGAACAAACAAAACAAAATTTGACGAACAATATTTTAAATAGGATCTTTTCCAACTAAATCACCTTGAAGACGGATACATTTTATCCAATCGCCTTTTGTGTTTCAGTACAACTCGTCGTATTATTTCCGGAGAAATTTTTCTACAGGCTTGTCGGATTTTCTGACACAGTTACTGTATGTTCTAGATGAGGTCTAGATGAATACACAACATTTTTAATAGTCCCCCAAAGAAAAAAGTCGAGCGCTGTAATGTTTTGCTCCATCTTAATCACTAGTATGACATTACTTGAAACACAACTTCTTATTTTAATTATAGTTGACTAGATATTGACTTTATAAAAGCTCTATTTATACGAATAGGTAAATTGCCGTGGCCCTACACAACTAATAAAAATTTTATATTGATTGCCTTCAAAATAAAAAAGTTATTTGCCGTTGTCGTATCCACCCCGGAATGTGCAGACGCCAGCGTTTCATGGTTTTACCAATCATCGGTGCACCCGGTGCATCTGGATGTGGATGCACCGATGATTGGTAAAACCATGAAACGCTGGCGTCTGTACATTCCGGGGTGGATACGACTTTCACACATTTTTTCATTTTCCCGTACAACCCGGTCAGTTGGCGCCGCGCCGCGTTGCAGCTACATTCTTAGGCAAATGTGATTTTGTCGGGTGTAGAAATCAATGCAACGAATTAGAGCGGCATTGGCAGTAATATGAATTTAATGATTATTAATTCTCATTAACATTACGTTTATCACAATTAGTATATATACACGCAGTATAGAAATGAGAGTCGTGTCTATTTCTGGATGTGGGTGCACCGATGATTGGTAAAACCATGAAACGCTGGCGTCTGCACATTCCGTGGTGGATACGACTTTCACACATTTTTTCATATATATATATATATATATATATATATATATATATATACATATTGCTATGAATAGTGGTTTGTAGAATTATTGTGCCACCAGCCACAACTAAGCTCCCCAACTAGGATACTCAGCCGGTTGATTTCCAAAATTTTGAGACTTCTGTCTTCTCGGTTTCCAATAAGGAAAAACGTGGAACTGCGAAGTTATTTGGACGCCAGTGAATAGTTCACGAAATGTTTTATATTATATGTTACTTATTTTTTTAATTAAACAGTAGTAAAGGCCAGAACACAAAAATAAACACAGGATAAAATTTAAACTGAGTCCTTAATACAAAAAAAATCAAAAAAGAAAAAAAAAATCTATCTTTATAAAGTATAAAGATAAAGTATTTACAATATACTTGAGGTAAAATATATCCACTGTAAATTGACAGCTAAGTGGATTAAAAAACTTCCTCTAATGACTTCCGAACAATCTTATCTAAAATAATAAAGTCTATTTTTAATTTCTCCCCAGAGAACCACGCTGTATAATATTTATTGAAACGCGTTCAAAATTTTTACACATGCGCAATAACATGTAACAATAAATACCCTTGACTTCCAAACGAGCAAAATTTTACAATTATAATTATTACTATAGAAATGTTAATAATACTCTTTATTATTTTTTTTCTAACAATAAATCTTTTAAATAACAATCTTGAATACAATAAAAATATTCTTATAATTTTAATAAAAATTTTATGAATTCATAAAAAAAAATATTTCTACTTACAAAAATTTTACTGGAGACAAAAAAACAAAGAAAAAAAGGTGCTTTTATATCAAAAACAATAACGAGAATTATCTCTACAACTCTACTACATCAATCAAAACACTTTTCAAAACAATTAACCGGTAATTAAATATATTTAATTATTTTATTCAAAGCCACCTTTCTAGTACGAGATATTAAACTGGTCTCCCTCAAAATGTACATTCATTTTTAATTAAATTTTAAATATTATTTAAGGAAAAATCCATAGCAATATGTATATATTTGTGGTAGGGCAATAATACCTATAGAAATTAACAAGAAAAGAAGTATAAATTAAATAATTATATCATAGTAAGGTGCAATTTTAAAAGTTGAATCTGACAGCTATATGACATTAAAAATTATAAATTTAAAATATCTTATATATCAAGTCAGAGTTTCTAAATTTACTCAAAAATTCTTAAAAAGTCCATTATTTCATTTCATTCCTTAATATCAACTATTTGTTAGCGAAAAACTTGATAATTTATTAATTAAAAAGTACAGAATAATCAGTAATTTACTTTGACGGTAACAGTACTTTTCAAAAATTAAAGAGCTGCTAAGACATTTTATTAGGTAACGGTGAGATATGGTCAACCAATGTTTATATTGTTATCAAATATACATGTAAAATCTCAATGTTAAGTAAAATTTAGGTAAATACTGAAATAGTAATAATAAGTAATTTATTGGTGACAAACTAATAAATTATGGTAAATATATACATACATAAAATTACGAAATAACCCAGCTATGGAAGAAAACAAACAAAAGAAAACGACGAGGTTTACACACGGAGATTAAAAATATAGACGCGACGCTTAACACGTAATAATTTCAGCTCTACAATAATCTTCAAAAAAGTGCTCAAACCTATATACATAACTTACTCAGTAATATCCTCGAGAAAAGAAAACCCTCTGATAGAACACAGAAGAATTCTCCATGTGATCTATCTCTTATAGAGGTTAGAAAACCGCTATATTCATTGATGTGTTTTATGTCCAGAAATTCCTGATGTATGCTGTTAGAAACCCTTTATGTACATGGAAAATACCATCCAGAACCTCCAGGCAGGCACCTTTGAACCTTCCTACAAGCCGTATTTATCGTCAGGTATTTTAATAAAATCACTCCGCTTAAACACCATGCCTACAATTGAATAAAGAACGTTAATGTAAATTATTTCAGTATTTACCACTACAAATATCAAATTTTATTATATTTTTATTGTTAATTAATACTTACCATCAGTATTTATAAGTTTAATGACCTAATTTAGATAAACATCTACTGTCAAATTGCACATATTGTCAGGTTACGTACATATTAAAATAGACATGCATAATTTGCAATTTTGAACCGAATCGACACTAATCTGTGTACAGAAGCATAGAATATATATTTTCTGGATGCAATAAAGTGAATAGCTTATTTACAGGTGAACTGTTGTGTTATTGATTCATTAAATTTCAAATATACAATGCATTTCACTTAATATGCAATATACAAACATGTATAGGTTTTCTATTTCCATAGAAACTAGGTAATACATTCTTACATTGTTCTACGTAAAATGCAACATATCAATATAATTTGACATTAGTTAAGTCAAAAGTAGCAGTATTTTTATTTCGATATTATATAGCTTAGTATCAATCTTAAATGATATACACAAAGGAAGAGAAGAGAGATTCAGTTTGCAAAGAACGGCTGACGTGTTTCACGGAAATGTAATTTTAATCCTAAAACACTACATTGAATTAAATAGGCTTACTGTCAATAATTTGACAAAACAACCATGAAAGATATCATATCGATCATAATCATAACTATTACATATTGCATTTTATGTGGGACAGTGCAAGTGCATAGTATTTTCGTATCTATGGTTAATACATTCATATATTGCAAGTTACATGAAATTCTCTTTATATTGAATTAGTATTTTTAAAATAAGAAAGTGACATTATCAGTGGATTTTTTAACCCAATATATAATAATCTCATGCTAATTAATTATAAAGCCTTTCAACACCCTGATAGATCGTATTTAGGCTGATAAGAAAGTAAACAGGTAATTATAAATTTTATATCATACTATAATTACATTTATGCACGTACGTACTATATTATCTTGCCTTGTTCCAATCGTGGGGCTGCATCTTGTGTGTATATATATATATATATATATATATACAGTGTGGTCATAAAGTTTGGAACCAAGTTTATAACCGCATTATTTTACATTTTTTGGAAAAACGCTCGGACAGGTAAATTTTCTTTTTTAAAACGCCATCTTTTGACATACAATTTTTTTTCTATGACGTCATTGGTTTTCGAGTGATGACGTTATCAACACTTTCTTTAAATGGCAACCATATTATTTTTTTCTCGTTTTTGGTAGATCTTTATATCCACCAAATAGTGATATAAAACAATTGGTATGTTGCATCACAATTTTTTTGAAAAAATTTAGAAAAAGATACGAAAATTTTATTTTTGTACAAAATTAAAATTAAATTAAAAATAAAAAATCTGAACTTAAATTTATTGTAACAGTTAACGTAAATTTTCAAAATGGACCCCACCAACCAACTGACACTGTCCCAGCCGAGTGTAAATGCTTTGCGATCTATAGTAATCTGCGTTATTCGCTCCAGGTCAAAAGAAATTCGTCTTCCCAATCGGCCAATTACTTATTAAAAAGCTTATTTAACATTAAATAGTTTCACAAAAAAGGGCCAAAGAAGTTCAATTTATTTAAAAAATTGACATGATGTGGCAGACCATTTCTTAATTAAAATTATCGCCCAAAAATTGAAGATTTCAAAAACTAATTAAGCTTACAAAATTTACTGAAATATGTAAGTAAGTTTTTTTCACACTTCTGTCTTGTGTGAGGACTTAAATATTCTTCTTGAACAAACCGGATCGTCAAAAGCACATGTACTCATGTTACTATGCAAAAAATTTACAAAAACAAAAACACGCACTTTTTCGCAAGATATTTCTTTATGACATTCTTGCTTCTTTTTATACAATTTATGTACAAAAATTTTAGTTTGAAATTGTTTCTATGGCGACAACATTGTTGAATTATTTACTTCTATTTTTGACGTTAAATTTTTGAGATATTGCGTAAAAATTGTTCATTTTCGCTAATATAAAAAAATGGCACATTTATCTGAGCAAGAAAGAATCGAAATTTTAATTATGGTTGGGTATGGGGACAGACAAAGAACGCATGCAGAAGCATGCGATTTGTTTAACCATGAACACCCTGATAGGCCTCCAATTACCAAGTCTACGGTTACAAAACTAGTTGGAAAGTTTACCGAAACTGGATCCGTAAAAGATCGACCACGGCAAGGTAGACCTCAAGTAGGAGAAGATGTGAAATTAAATGTGCTTCTAGAAGCAGACGAAAGGCATCATGTTTCCACCAGACAACTTGCGTTAGCCAATCAGGTGGCTCACTCATTTGTCGTCAACTTATTTAAAAAAGAACACTCGTCCTTACAAAGCTCAACTTGTACAGGAATTACATGAGGATGACGAAGATCGTTGACTGCAGTTCTGTGAAGACGTAATGTTACGTTGTGACCAAAATTCAAATTTCTTGGAAAACATCGTCTTCTCAGATGAAGCTACGCTCTGCCTAAATGGATCTGTTCACCGCCATAATTGCAGATATTGGTCGCAGAACAATCCGCATTGGACTCAAGCGTGTCATACTCAGCGCAGAGGAAAAGTTAACGTATGGGTTGGAATGATTGGACGATGCATTTTAGGACCATATTTTTTGAAGGAAATTTGACTGCTGTGCAATATTTAGAATTTTTAAGATTTGAACTGGTTCCAGCGCTCGCTGTTATTTTCCCAAATCACGAGGATGGTGATGTACCCCATCCAAATATTTGGTTTCAACAAGATGGGGCGCCTCCCCATTATGGTGTAGAGGTTCGCCACTATCTTGACGAAATATTTCCCAATAAATGGATTGGACGGAGAGGCGCCATATAATGGACACCTCGTTCTCCTGACCTGACTCCGTTAGACTTTTTTTGTGGGGTTATTTGAAATCGAAAGTGTATTTTAACAAACCGAACAATTTAGAAGATTTAAAAGAACGAATTCGCGTAGAACTTACACAAATATCCCCAGACATAATTGAGGCGAGTATACGAAGTGTTTACACTCGGCTGGGACAGTGTCAGTTGATTGGTGGGGTCCATTTTGAAAATTTACGTTAACTGTTACAATAAATTTAAGTTCAGATGTATTTTTTTTAATTTAATTTTAATTTTGTACAAAAATAAAATTTTCGTATTTTTTTCTAAATTTATATCATTTTTTCAAGAAGATTGTGATGCAACATACCAATTGTTATATATCACTATTTGGTGGATATAAAGATCTACCAAAAACGAGAAAAAAATAATATGGTTGCTATTTAAAGAAAGTGTTGATAACGTCATCACTCGAAAACCAATGACGGCAAAGAAAAAAAATTGTATTTCAAAAGATGGCGTTTTAAAAAAGAAAATTTACCTGTCCGAGCGTTTTTCCAAAAAATGTAAAATAATGCGGTTATAAGCTTGGTTCCAAACTTTATGACCACACTGTATACACATATATGTAAACTTTTATAAGGTTTATGCCACAACATGTATTACATACTTCCTTTAATAACATAGAAAACAATGTATGAATGAAAAATAGAGAACATTCAGAAGCAACCTTATCTTTATAGCTGTCGCTTAATTTTTGCTTCCGTTTACATGCATTACAACCTACACTGAAGATGAAATATCTTTGAAAACCATCCGCAACTCCTACCTTTACCGCTAGAAACCGGCAGAGATTCAGGATTCATTTACGATATATTCTCCAGATATGATGTTGCATTTACTTTTGTCGTCGTTTTACGTACTTTAAAACTCAATACTTTAACTTGATAGCCGATTTAATTGGAACATGGTATCTAATTACAAAATAGCCAATCTAGATCAGGGATCAACAAACGCTTGCATATGTTTGCTGGCATGCATGCATCTCTGTAAATATCCATATAAACACGTGAATATGCATATCTAGAAACCACAGAAAACCGACTCTAATTAGTGATAATGTGTAGTTACCTGATTTTTTTTCGTTGATTTGTGTTCGGTCGTGTTCTTTGTACTGGTTTGTGTAATTGGTATGCAGTACCTTAACTCGGTATTTCAATATCTGTATGGTGTATCTTAATTTATATAATAGAAATGCTTAGTAGCACTGTGTAATAATTTAACAATATGTACTTTTGACTGTGTACATCTGAACATATAAGGAGAACGTTTACAGAAAGAATGGTAATTTTGATTTTAACGTGAAATTTATTGCTCTTACAATTGCATGTGAATTTCAGAAATTACCTACACTAAATATATATTTTTCTTAATCTAAAATCGTAAAAATCAAACACATATCTAATAAAGACAGGATCTAAACTCATTTTTCATCATTATTTATTAAGATCAGGGCATCTTAATAAATACAAAAAAAAAATAAAGGTCGTAACTGTATTTCGCGCCGTCTTAGTACTGAACATCGGGTTGTTTAGATGCAAGTAACTGGCAATGATCAATGATTTACGACGGCTGCTCTCTTTCGGCTGAGTTTCTTTAGCAGGCCATGATATTTTACTACGGATTTTGTTTGACATTTTAATCTAGTTATTCACAAGCGTATCGAGTATCGACATTGACAGCTGAAAAATATGGTTGAATATTTTTAAACTACAAAGGTTTAAAGTAATAATTTGCACAAGAAATAATGGAATTAAACTAAGAGAATTATTGGGTTGGGATTTTTACAATTTCAAGTGTGACTAAAACCGAATGGAATATTTTGAAGAAATTTATCGGGTATTTGCTTAAACCCCTTGCCAAATTAATATTCGTTTCCTTGTCTTTGTCCTTGTAGGACTAATTTTTGTAGGAATAATCCGACGTTTCGGCCGTCAATCTACTGTCGTCTTCAAGGTAGCCCTGAAAAGGGTTCTTCTTCTTCTTCTCTGTTTTGGGGTGGACGCCACCACGTCCAGGCACTTGAGCACACTGCTCTTTGTACTATTCCCAATAGATCTCTCAATTCCACTCTGTTAGTCTTGTGTCCTCGATAAAAGCCACTATCCTCCTCAGGGGAAGTTTGAGTACACTCGAAGGATCCAATAGATCTCTCCCGAAATATTTCTGTCTGAGTTCCTTCAGTTCCTCACACGTGCATATTACATGAAGGCTAGTTTCCTCCTGTTTTTCACATTTCCTACACCAGGGCTCGCTAACCAAGCCCATGGTGTACAAATGCTTCCTTAAAGGACAATGTCCGGTTATTAACCCGGTAATTATTTTAATTTCTTTTTTGCTACTACGAATTAGGTTGGCTGAAAACTTTCCGTCCAGCCCCCTTAGTAGTGTTTTGGTATGGAGTTGACCTTCCGTTAACCTCCATTTATTTTTATGTTCTTTTTCTAGCCATAACCAGATCTCCCTTTTAGCGGAATCCTTAGTGATTCCACATACAGGTTCTGGTCCTACGAAGTTCCTATTAGTACCTTCTTTGGCCAGTTTGTCTCATTGCATTTAATTCCCTCATGTCCTGGTACCCATATCAACGACACTGTATTGTCTTGTGCCAGGTTATTGAGGACCTGTTTACAATATTTCACCAGCTTAGACCTGGTCTGAAAAGGGTTGGTTCTTGCTAAACTCTACGCCGAATAGCGTCGTGGTTAGTGTGCTTGATTCAGTTAAAACTTTGGAATTTCAGGCCAGGTTATAATCTCGCACGCGTCCATGTCGCAATTAATAAATTGGGAAGACATTACGTCAGACTTGAGCAAGAACCCTTGTCAGGGCTACCCCGATTTTAGATTAAGAAATTTATACATTTTAGTGTAGGTAATTTCTGAAAATCATATGCAATTGTATGAGCAATAAATTTCGCGTTAAAATCAAAATTACTATTGTTTTGTAAACGGCAATAGATTGATTGCCGAAACGTCGCATTATTCAAATCCTACAAACGATGTAAATAACCCAAAGAACTACTCAATTAATCATCCATCGTCAACAGTTTCTCATCACGAGCTGAATAAGTATTTCGACAACTAAGTTGTCATCTTAAGTAGGTAAAAATAACGGTGTTGAACATAGGGAACAGTAAAACATCGTGAAACACTGCACAAAACGTCCATGAATATACTGTGTACCTATACGTGAACGTATTATTTTCAAATTTTCTTAATCTATATTTTCGGATTTTTTAAAATTCTCATATAGTTTTCGTATATCACCGATTCTTTTCTATTATTAATCAACTGTCAGAAATAAAGTATGCTGACGACACATTCCTTATGTTATGTACAAAAGAAATTGACATGAAAGATATGGTAATAAACTTGAAGAATGACGAGAAACGCGCACCTGTTGTTGAAGCTTTCCTGGTTTGAGAGGTTTTTTGTTACGCACAGTTTTACCGAATAAAACACTTGTTTGTGAACTAAAATATTTTAATCTACTATGTACATAACTATTTAATAGTTCTATAAAAGATACTTGAATGTCAAAGTGAATGCCAAGTTTTCTGTCTAGCTAGATGCTTTTCAAGTTCTCGCTAGATGTTTGCTCGTTGACTTCTTCGTAGACACTATTCTTGACTGTCCTAGGTAGATTATGGGTTCGCTTGCACGATTATTTCGACAAGATATTAAATTAAATTAAATTTATTTTAAGAAATCTAGAATATTAATTAATAGGTAACGTAAAAACCCTCAATGAATAAGACAAAGAGGGCTCTAAACTGTTGCTTAATGGATCTTTACATTCGATTTCGTCTTTGCATATTTAACTAAAGAATCGGCACGTGACGGGCCATAGAATTACATTTACTATGTTAAATCAATTAGGAAATTTCGACATTTCGCAAGGATTATAAAGATATGTAATTAATGTTGAATACCAATTCGTATGACCCAAATGCAAGATCTTTTACGTATACTAAATACATGATGAGTATGAATTTAAGGAAAGTAAGTAACTAAATTTAGATAAACTATAATAAATCTATGTAAAACAAAAAGACACAAAACAATTATGAATATTATTGTTTTTGCATTGAAAATAGTAATAATAATAATACTTATTAATTGTCGAACATTAATATAGCAGTCATATATTGGATACCACACGACAACGGCATATTCTAACTTGCTAACACTAGCGCATAAAAAAGAGACTTGAGTCTTTGAATTTTGTTTCGTGGTCGAAGTTGCCTCCATTTCCACTCCATTGTTTCGTATCTCCCAGGGTTGTGACGTGTTTGTGTCTGATTAATAATTAATCGTGTATTTTTGTGTGTTTTTGTGCGGTCCTGTGTTGCGTGTGTTTAGTCTGTGTGTTTGTCGCTTTTTTGCGTTTAAGTCACTGGTCATCGGTCTTTTGCGTTTCAGTCATGTGTGTGTTTACTGTTTGCTGTTGTAAAGAGTAATTATTTTCTGTGTTTGCGTTACAAAGTATTGTATCTGTTGTGTTGTTGCGTTTGTAGAGTGTAATGTTATTAGCATATTGCCTAAGGCAAGTGCTAATTCGTCAATTGTGTTAGGTGTTGTGTTTTTATGTTTTTGTGTCCAGGGGTTAGTTGTTTGGGGGTGGTGCTGGTATGTAATTGGGTTTTGGTGTGGGTTTGTTTACAGGGTTATTTGGGTTGTTAGGACAATTAAGGAAAGTAGATAAGTGAGGACCACCGCAGTTTGCACACTTTGGTGGCGTTGTTTTGGGTTTTGTACATAGGTGTGTTGAGTGTTCGTCTCCGCATTTCATACATTTATAGTGAACGTTACAGTGTCTTTGTTGATGTCCCAAAGTCTGACATTTGTGGCATTGTATTATGTCTGTCCGTCTGTTTAATGGTTCGATTTTAATTGTGAGTCCGCAGCAGTCGTGTATGTTATAAATTTATTTATAATGTCTCGTCAGTTCGATTAAAACAAGTGGTGCAGGTATGCCGTGTTTACCGTTCATTGGTTTGATTTTTAATGTCGGGTAGCCTTGGTCAGGCAAGTCGTTTGTAATCTCTGTGTCTGTGATAAATGTAGGAATGCCTCGCATAACTACCTTTAGTGTTTTTTCGCTTCGTAATTGAAACGTGTAAAATTGTATGTGTTCTGTGTTGAGTATGTGTTTAAGTGTACGGTAGTCTTCGTCAGTTTTAGGTTCGATGTGTATACCAGGTTTCACAAGCTTGTTTTGTACGGTGTTAATGTTGTGTGTCTTAAGTATTTGTCGTATATGTGCCCATTTGTCTTTGTGTGTTATTATGATTGGTGCGATTTTGTGTGTTTTGCGTGTTTCGGTGTTTGTGTTTTGTGTAGTGTTTGCTTTGTCACTTACCCTGGGTGTGCTGCCTGAAGTTGACGGTTGTGGAGTGAATTCAGTTTCTTCTTGTTCCATCTTTTCCTCGGGTTTGGTTTCGGGGGCACTGTAGGAGTTTTTTGTTTCGATCGGTGTAGTTGTTTCGTCTGTTTTCAGCTTCTTTGTAAATTTAGGGTAGATGAAGTCTTCGATTTTCTTTTCTGGATGATTCATGTTCTGTTTTCTGTTGTGTTATTCTTTTTTGGTCGGTTCGGGATCTGTTATTTCTACTTGTATCTTCGGTTGATCTGGGTTTATAACAAATAAACTCGGTGAAGCCCGTAGTAATTCTTGAACGCCACTTTCGCTGTGAGTTTCATCGATTATTGCCTGTGTTTGTTGAAGTAATTCAGGTGGCCAGAGTTCAACGAAGTTGGGATTTAGTTTTAAGTTCGTTATCGTAATAATTCGCCCGGCCATTGCTTCCGGCTTCGCTTGACGATGTATCGTCGTCGGTGCTCTCAACTACGATGCTGCTATAACAGAGATCGCAGTGAGAATGAAAAAGAGACTTGAGTGAAGCTATGTTGTCGAAGTCCTTACACGTACGGATAATGAAACCCAATGATCGATATGCTGACGTAGTGACTTGGGAAACATGATCAGCGAAGGTCAGCTTTTCATCAAAAATAACTCCAAGATCATTGGCATTGTGTTTTTCGGTTGATTGAAATATTGTTAATAGAATAATTGGAAAGATATCTATTGGGTTTTCTGGTGAAAGATATGAAACAGCATTTGTCAATGTTTAAATTTAATTTGTTTGAAGAGCACCAAGAAGGGCAGCATCTTGAGCACTACCAATTCGATGAAAAATTTTTAAATCGTCCGCATAAGTCAAAACACGACAATTAATATAGCTTATTAAATCATTAACAAAGATGTTAAATAACAAGGGTCCAAGATTGGAACCCTGGGGTACTCCGAAAGTAGAAAGGTACGTTCTAGATTTGTAGCCATTATAGTATACAAAATTCCTTCTATCAGTAAGGTAAAAAGTGAGGAGTATTATTAGTGAGTTGCTGAAGCCGAACAAACTCATTTTGCCCAGGAGAGCAATATGGTCAATGGTATCGAAGGCAAAAGATACAGTTCTAATAAAATCTAACAAAAACACTTATGCAGAAACTGAATGAAAAGCAGCACAAATTTATATTTATAACGACGCCAAATACGAGCCAACTATGCAATATGCCGAAATATGTTTTTCGAAGATTTACAGTCACTTTGACCAACCTAGATACCAAAAAAACAGCGGGAAATTCAACTTGTCCTCAAACTTATTGCCTCAGTCTGTACACGTAGCCTTTTTCCTTTTGATTTATGATTAATGATTAATGATTTATTCTTCGATATGCTCCTTATAAATAAAGTTCCAACATTTGATAATAACTTTAGAGGAGGTCGACAAAGTTTCGAATTTTTACTACCAAAAATGCAATTTTTTGTTATTATTCTGCTGTAAACAGTAAATTATTATAATTTTAAATGCTTATTCAAAATTATCTTTCTAATAAATAATAACTGAAGAAATATGTTAATTTTTTACATAATTTTTCTAAAAAAAATTTTTTTTTTAAATAAACAAAAAAATTATATAAAAATGGCTTAGAATAGTATAAGGAAACACTCCACGTGCAGATTATCCACCAACTTATACATACCTGTATGTTTTGTTCATAATTTCATAGTGCACTCTTGATGAACACCTATATATTTTAGACTATTTTTACTTGCATTCAGTAACTAAATTTATAACACGAAAGTCACAAATTGGTACCTTCAAAATCTCTTAAATAAAAAAGCATTTGTTATTTTACTTATCTCCTATACACGGCTTCTTTTCTGGAAGACGACTCACAATTTCTATTCATATCTAATCTCTCATTGAAGCCGATCTAGCGTGCGTGTACTTAAAGGATTATGCGTCTTTTAAATATTTCATTAAATCATATCTAAATTAAGGAATTGTGACGTACAACTCTTGATTTATCACGTTTTCCTTCGACTAGTAATGTATAACAAGTAAAGAAAACAATAACGTAAAAGAAAGTTCTATTATATATATATACTCGGGGAAAATAATAACCTGCAATACTGTTAGCTTTATCTGCAATTTGTGACATGTGTTATTTTTAGATTACACGAAGTCGGTGCGCATATATAACCATACATAAACGTTGGTACAAGACCATTTCCATAGCAAGTTAAAAGATTAAAATCTCACACAGGTGATCCTGTATGTGCAAGTGTGCAAAGTACTGGGTTGAAATTGCCATAGTTAAAAGAACCGAACGAAGATCGCCGTCGTAGTTTCGCTTAGGTACTTCTTCTTCAACCTTCCACGAGTTCGGTTTCTTTTTCTTTTTAGCGCTCTTCTCTTGTAGGAGAGAAGATATATGTTTATACAAAGAGAACGAGTTTCATTAAAAAAGATACTCGTTCGAATCGATATATTACCACTTCAACTTCTTTATAAACTGTTGCATCCTTCTGCGAATAATATTAAATATTATACTTAACCATAAAATGGAAATTGCTAAATATACTAAACTGTACTATATTAAATATGTACTCAACGAGCGGTAAAAATCAATATAATTATTATATTTCTGGGAAAATTGGCATAAAATATCTGTAATTAAATACTTTAATCATATTTCATTTGTATATAGCAGAAAAAACATTGTAACTTTTAAAGATGTGAAAATATTAATCAAATCCAAGGATAGCTTCTTCGGAATCAATGAATTAATATTACGAGGGTAGCACCCCATTATTTCTGCAAACTAATATTTATATTGAATCAAATTCGAATTTGGTTTTGATAACTGCAACAGTTATTTTGCAAGCTAATTTCAAACCGAGTGGTCTGGAGTAAAGATGCTTCTATCGTGAAAAAATTTTAGAGCCATGATTTACTATGATTTTAAAAGATATTTAACTACAAAACAAAATGTTTCATGACATCGTGCTGCATCTTGGTGATCAAGCTCCTTCTCAAAGGAGTATTTGAAACTGGTATAACGAATTTAAATTTCAAAGGGTTTCACTTGGTGACGATTTTCGCGAAAGAAGCCCAATCTCAGCCGTTACTGAAACAAGACGCCAATCGAGTCACGTATAGGATTATTAGCAGCACCTTAGGTATTGGCATTACTGCAAGATTTTACATAATAATTTGGGTGTGAGGAAAGTTTATTGTCGTTGGATACCTCATAATTTAACACAGGAACAAAAACAATACCGAGTGGAATGGTGTAAAAAATGCTTAAGAAATATAATGGAGGTAGGTCTAAAGCAGTTTACAACATCATTACTGGTGATGAAAGCTGGATATATGCATTTGAATCGGAAACAAAACGGCAGTCGGCTCAATGGGTGTTTCCAACAGAACTTAATCCAGTCAAAGTGAAAACATCTCGAAGTGTTGGAAAGAAAATGATAGCCAGTTTCTTCTCAAAATCAGGACCTATCACAACAGTTGTGCTTGAAAATAAACGTACTGTTACCGCAGAATTGTACACGACTGTATGTCTGCCAGATGTCGTCCAAAAGGCTCGTTTACGACGCCCTAGATCGGAGATTGTCCTTCATCACGACAATGCTTCAAGTCACGCTGCGCGTCAAACAAACGAATTTTTGAAAGCTTCCGGATTAAAATTACTAGATCATCCGCCATATAGTCCGGACCTGGTACCTTTAGATCTATTTCCAAGACTAGAGGATAAAGTGCGTTGTGTACGATTTGCAAGCCCAGAAGATGCAGTGGAGAGCTTAAAAAACCTTATATCTGAAGTGACTTAAGAAGAGTGGAATTTATGCTATGATAACTGGTTTTATCGAATGTCTAAATGCATTGAGTTTAAGGGCGAATATTTTGATAAAACAATAATAAAATAGTTATTTACGAACCAAGTGCGTGAAATCATATTTCGCGAATGAGTGACCAGTTTATGGACACGAATTCGCGAAATGTTTCACGCACGAAGTTTGTACAATATTTTTTGTACGAGAACTATAATAATAATACATATTGTTAAATACGTTATCGTTTATGACACACTACTAATCTCTTGTTTTTTATTTAAAAAATTTGAGTTGGCAGTATTGATTATTTGAAGTGACATTTAATTTAAAATTATCAAATTCAAAAAATTCCATACAAAATAAAAACCTCACCAACAACATGAATTCTGATAATGAAATGCAATGTACACCGCCTGAAATTCGCGAAGCTGCCAATATTGCAGTGGATAATTTATTACCCATAAAATCAAAAAACATATACAAAAGCACTTATACTAAATTCGTAACTTGGGCTAGATCTAAAAATATACAAAAATACTCCGAAAATTGTTTATTAGTTTATTTTCAAAATTTACAATCAAATAAATCATTATGGTTCACTTATTCTATGTTAAAATCATGCTTAATAATATATGATAATACGGATATATCTAAATATGCAAAACTTATAGCGTATTTAAAACAGATAACGAAGCAACATCAGCCTAAAAAATCAGCAGTATTAACCGAAGAACAAATCACTAAATTTATTGTTGAAGCACCAAATTCTTTGTTCCTACTAATGAAGGTAAAGTCATTTCCATATATTTAAATTCCATACAACACTATATGTATTTATAGGCTGTATTAATATTGGGTATTTCTGGAGCGTGTCGACGTGAAGAACTTTGCAAAATGTCATTGCGAGACATAGAATTAAATCGAATTTAATTATCGTAACAATTCCAGAAACTAAAACAGGTAACAGCCGTACATTTGCAATCATTAAGCCTGAATGGATTGCATTAATTCGGCAATATGCAAATTTAGGACCGGACAGCCAGCAGCGATTCTTTTTAACATATCGCAATGGCAAGTGTGTTTGTTCACCTGTTGGTCTTAATACAATTGGCAAAATTCCAATGCGAATAGCTGAGTACCTTCAGCTTGATAGCGTAAGTAACTTCACAGGTCACTGTTTTCGAAGGAGTTCAGCGACATTGTTGGCAAACCAAGGAGGTGACTTGCTTTCAATTAAAAGGCATGGTGGATGGAAATCATCTACGGTTGCAGAAGGTTATATCGAAAATTCTCTGCATAGTAGAATTCAATTAGCTAAAACAATGACGCCGTTAGAGATATCGACTCCGCCTGCAACTTGTTCGACATCTGAAATACAAGATATATGTAATAATACAATCATCGTTACTCTACCTTCGCAATCAAGATCAATTCAAACAAACCAGTTAATCCCTGGGGTATCAATCTCTGGTTGTCAAAATTGCCCAATCAAAATTTTTAATAATTGTTCCGTTTCAATTTCTGAAAAGAATGAATAATGGTAATTTATATAATATTTGTTGCTGTTCTGACATTGAATTACATACCTTCCAAATATAACAATTTCTATTTCATTTCTTTTTATTTTCATAGAAAAACAACGAACTGGGTAGCATATTATTAAGCTTAGGGATTTATGATTTTAAAATGTCCCTAAATTAATCAAGTTCCAGGAAGTACCAACATTACTTTTACGCACTCGTGTTTAAAGTGACTTTTTACGCACGCAAATCGAATCGTGAAATGACAGGTTTTGATAAGCGAGTACAAAAATAATTTTTGACTACAACATTTTACTTTATTATCGTAGTTTGCAGAAATAATCGATGGCACCCTCGTATTGCTTATTAATAAATTGATATAGAACTTCAAATCATTAATTACACTAGCCAACACGATTTTTCTTAATAATATTCTTAACTTAAGAAGATGCTCCACACAGGCAAGGACATGTCAGGGTCAGTTGTACTTAGTTTTAATCGCAAATTTGGATCAATATCCAATTCCTTTCTTAATTTATCTCTTCTCGTTTTTCTTCGAGTTTTTTATGCTCCTTAAAAATCTCATTTCTTTAGCTTGAATACGGTATATATTCCTAGTTGATAATGTTTATTCAATCCCCAAAAAAGTGTTATCAAGAAGAGAATTAGGAATGTAGAGACAGGAAATTTCTATTACTTCTTTTATATAATTATAGAAATCGAAATTTGAGCAAGTGAATCAACGAAAATGGGACGGGGTTGCTTATTATTTTCACAAAAAAAATGTTGTATACATGAAATACAATACTATGCTTGTTTACAATATTATTCGTACCACAAGCGAGCATTATACAACCTCGGCCGATGTTTTATATTTATTCGTATTTCTTAATTGGATAAAATGAAATTCGCGACTATTCAGGTTCGAGCGCCGAGAGTCTGTTGACTGTAGTGTTTTTTTTTAGTTTCTCTTTCATTCCCTTTGCCACAGTCTGGCCGGTCATTAAAATTCCTCGGTTATCCCTGAGTGAGCGTAGAGAAGAAACTTTTTGCTTTTCGATAGACCGTCAATTCTAATGTCGTGTACACAAATTTTTGTCTTCCTGTTTTTAGCTGTACTTGGTTTCTAGTGTCTTCTGCATTAAAAATAATTAAATTAGATGAATATGTTTTCTGTAATTCTTCTAATGTTATATTCAATATTATTTTCTAAATATTTTGATTATTAATCACTAAAGGCCAGATTATGTGCAAAAAAAAAACTGAAAATATGCGTATAAATATGCAGATGTTTTAGCCTAAATATGCACTTCCTTATGAAAAATATGCAGGTAAAAAATACGAGGAATTTTAGAAAATGGAATACTGTAGAAAAAAATATTCTATTATGTTTATTAAAAGTTCATTTAAAACATTTTACAACATAATTAACTATGAAAATAATATACAATCACATACTCGTACTTCTCAAAGTTTTCAACAGAAAAATTGTCGCGCTTGTCTTAAAACATGTATTTATATATTGAAAAGGTTCGTTCTACGTCGACGCTTGTTATAGGAGCATATTTCAAATTAGAAAGATTTTAGCAATGTCTTTTAGCTTTTTAAAACCCTCATTTTTTCCTATTACACTTAAAAATTTTCCATACACAGACTTTATTTTGTTTATTATTTCAACGTTCTTGATTAGCGACATAAATGGTTTTTCCAACTGCAATATAGAAGTGGAAAAAAACTGTAATTGGCTTTAACAAACGCCAATTGTTATTAGGTATTTCTTTACTCGAATACACCCTTTTGGGCGTTTATCACAGATTGTGCATCCCTATCAAGTTATCACAGATTGTGCATCCCTATCAAGATCATGAAAAATAGCAGCCTCCAATCACGTTCACCATCGTGTGATTACTGGTTGAGGAGGAAGCGGAACACCGGGTAGATGTTGTTTGTAAAACTGAACTCGTAATGGAGCCTTTAAAAATACTTTCTTAACACTACTAATTAAAGTATTTACTAAGGGAAAATGGCTTCTGACTTCTTCCGCAACACGATTTAGTCCGTGCGCCAAGCAAGTTGTGTGAATTAAATTTGGGTAAAAGATTTTGAAATTGAAAGCTGCCTTCTCCATGTATGGTGCAGCATCTGTCAAAAACAATAGAATTTTCTCTGTTGGAATCGATTCCGGTAAGAAGAAAGCTGCCAGTTCTTCCTATATAAACCTTGTTATTGTCAAATTATTTGCCTTTTCCAACTGTTTGGATGAAATTAAATAAGATTTTGCTGGAATCGATACGTTAAGGATACCAATCATTAAATGAACTATCTATCGGCCCACACTATCAGTAGTTTCATCTATGCATATATATGGAGTTTTCATATGTTGGTCGACTTGGAACTTTCTCTCATTTGTAATCTGAAAAAAAAGTATCACATCATCGGTTGTTTTCTTATAAAATAGATGTTAGTAGAAAATAAAGGAATAATTAAAAACTTAATTAAGTAATTAGTAAGAGGAAAAAAACTTAAAATTTTACTCACAATCTTGCAGCATGCTACGCAAAACACTTTTTCTCCATCCATACGCAATTCTGAATAAAGTGCAATCTATCACGGCACAGTTGCTATTTTCGGCATTTTTGCTATTATATATCACAACTCACAAGTTTACACTTCGAAAAGCCAACGTAAAATGACGTTTAAAATAAAATTACTTTCGAATATGGGAATAGCAAAGAAACATTATATACTTCTGGTAAAATGTGTTTTTGTATTTATTTAGAAGTTTTATGGTATTAGCTTTTCCTGGAATTTTGTCTCGGCTTGGATGTATGGGAAGAGCATTAATACATTCTTGGAGACGCTTATCGGAAAAGTAACGGGAAGAGGTTTAATAAAATGCTATTTTTAATTTAAAGAGGGCTGTTTAATTTTTGTTTGTTTGTTACATCTACAACATATTTTTAGTAATGCTTATAATAAATTTGATTTAGTCAATAAATAAAACTCGGATATTTAAAATATGCAAAAATGCTGAATTACTACCAAAATATGCAAATAATATACAAAATGCATATACAGGGTTAGTTAAAAGTATGGAGACGGCGATTTATTGTCGTTAATATTCATTTTAGGGAATTATGTTCAATATAAAAGTTTGTCAAGAAATTTTGATCTACATTTGAGATTATTTGATTTTTTTGTCTTCAATTGTTTTTTTAGATACGCCTGTTCGCGCATTTTTTTTTAAATGGGAACTGGTAAATTTTGCTCTTCCATTCGATAGAGGTTTTTTTTCTCTTTACAATAATATTTTTATTTTTAAATTCATTTTGATAACTTTTTTACAAGAAAAATTAACCAAATTAATAACAAAGTAAATTAAAGTAAGTGTTCAAATTGTCGTCCATTAGTAATTTGACAATGACCCAATCGATTTACAAAACCCCGAACAGAGTTCTGTAAAAAATCTCGGGGAATTTCTTGTATCGTTCTGGTAATTTGGATTTGTAAATCTTCGACGTTATCCGGCTTATCTTTGTAAACTTTGTTTTTTACGTATCCCCAAAGAAAAAAATCTAAAGGACTTAAATCTGGCGAACGGGCTGGCCATTCAATGGTTCCTTGTCTCCCAATCCATCTGTGGGGAAAAACGTTGTCCAGATATTGACGAACATTTACACCATAATGTGGTGGGGCGCCATCTTGCTGGAACCAGATACTGTCATTTGGCAGGTGTTCATTGTTTTCTTGAGGATAGAGCATAGCACTAGCAGGTATTATTTCATTTTGTAATAACTGCAAATACAGAGCCGAAGTTAAATTGCCATTGATGAAAAAGGGACCGATAATATTACCGCCTAGAATGCCAACCCAAACATTAACCTTTTGAGGGTACTGCGTATGGTGCTCCAAAAACCAAGAGGGATTTTCCGATGACCAGTATCTGCAGTTATGTCTGTTTACTTCACCGGTAAGGCAAAAAGTAGCTTCGTCTGAGAAAAGAACATTGTTGACAAAATTTTCATTATTATTGCAAATATTTAACATTTCTTCAGAAAATTGAAATCTCCTATCAAAATCATCTTCCGTTAACTCGTATACAAGGTGTACCTTATAAGGTTTATACTTTTCACTTTTTAAAAATGACACGATCGATGACTGTGAAATATTGAAATTGGCCGCTAATTGATTGGTTGATAAATGGGGATATTCAGATACAGCCAATAAAATATCTAGTTTGTTATCATCGCTTTTTGCTGTTCTAGGTCTACCACTCCTTGGCAAATCTTTAACGCTACCCGTTTGTTCAAAGCGTCTTAAAGTTTTACCAACAACGGATTTAGAAATTGAATTTCTATTTGGATGCGTATCATTTAATAAATTGCTAATGTCTTGTAAACTTCTGCATCTATCTCCATAATCCAACATCATAAGTATTTCAATTCGTTCATGTTCACTTAAACTCGCCATTGTTAATATTAACAGCAACAAATTGCACAAATGAATTATTTCTGTCAAAGATTTGACGTACACAATAACCACTGATAAAATTATGTCCCTCAAGTTCGTTTATCGCTACGCTTCTGTCTATCTGCGATGTACCGAAGATCTGCTAAACACATGACCGGCTTTTTCTTATAAAAAAAGTTATTAAAATGAATTTTTAAAAACCAAAAATATTTTTGTAAAGAGAAAAAAATTCTCTATCGAATGGTAGAGTAAAATTTACTAGTTCCCGTTAAAAAAAAGCGCGGATAGGCGTAACTAAAAAACAATTGAAGAAAAAAAAATTCAAATATTCTCAAATGTAGATCAAAATATCCTAACAAACTTTTATATTGAACATAAATCCCTAAAATGAATATTAACGACAATAAATCGCCGTCTCCATACTTTTAACTAACCCTGTATGTATTATGGAAATATACAAATTTATGCAAACTGCATATAATCCGGCCTTTAGTTATATGTCCGACGAAGCTCAGGTTGGAGCGAAACGATCGTTACTGTGTAAAGTAAAAAGTAGTGAAATTCATTAAAATTTGTTTGATTTTATCCCGACAATAGATATAAGAGAAGACCTATCAATATTCAACTTAAACGACAAAATAAAAACAAATCGAAGAAGATGGAACGAACACCGAGATAGAATGAATTGCGAGAGGTTATGGAAAAAAAATGTAGGAAGGCCTCGTAAAAGATGGGTACCGTAACAGGAATAAAATCTAATACGTGAAGCGCAGAAGAAGATATTAAATATTATTATAATTTATTGCAAATTTGTTTGTTAACATGTATAAATATAAAAATAATTTCGATTTATTGCTTTTTAAGAAGCTCATATATTTTTATTGGTTCTTAACATTACGATCCACTAAAATTATTTATTATATTCCTGGCATTGTTTAACTTACATCTCATATATTTATTATACATATTATAATAACATTATCCAAAAATTTCTTTGTACATTCCATTATTCCATATTAAATATGCCCCAAACTGATCAATAACATTTTTATTATAAACATTATTATTAGAGAAGCACGTTTATTTGATGTGGTCTTTGCTTTACGGCGCATTTCTATTGTTAGAATTGGCCGGCGCGGGCGGACTCATTCGATTTGCGATTGTGTGTTGGCCAAGTTCGCGGACACGACCGCCAGCAATCTTCTTTTTCTTCTTCCACTATTTCTCGTTCAATCGTAATTTTTTTCCTATTCCACCTGTTTTGTGATCCGTTTCGTGAAATTCCCTCGCCAGATCGGATCGAATTGTATCGGTCTGTGCTTTCGAAACGGTATATCCGCGAACTCTCTGTCTGTTCTTTGAAATTTTGATCGTTTTGTATACACTCGGCACACTATACTTGCATAATAGATAACTGAACTGTCGACACGAGATTTATACAAATCAAATAATATAATAATTATAATAATGGCAATATCATTGAACTTATTTCTGTATACATGTATATGGCGTGGAACGAATTATGTTAAATGGAGAATATTATCGTTAAAAACGACTTCAGTTAAAGTAAACTGTTAATTGGAAATTACTGTTGATATACAATAGGCGTGTCGTAGATAAAATGTGAAATTAATTTGCGCCTTAATTGATTTTGCGAATAGCTCTTTTACTGTTCCAAATGAGTAGTTACCAATACATATTGATTTTTAGTACTAAATTTGCAATAATTTTTATTTCATCGTGGGCTTTGGTACGAGGGAAGTTTTTTATCTTATCAACCTAGCTGTGAAAGAAACGAATTAGAAAACAAACAAAAATTTATGTTTTGAACGTAAGAACCATTAACGCCTACACACTTATTCCAACGTTTCTTTACCCATTAACGCTATGCTAAAATTCAGTTGGTAATTCCGCTAAATACGTGCCCAAAGCGTTTTCCACGTTGTCATTCGATAAATCTTTATTATCCAACAGACACAAAAATCCACTTAAAGGATAATATAACTTTTCCCCGCAAATATTTTAAAAAGTTTATTTATTTATCGTTGTACATTTATTTTGGATGCCAGTGTATAATTTTTGAAATTTATTATCTATGAATGTATTTGTATTTTGAACTGATTTTTATTTTTAACTTGTGCATTTGTAGCACGCCGTTTTGTCTTGCTATATCCGCAGACACTACTGTACGCTGAGTTTAGAAGGTCGTGTGTTAAGAAGATAAATTTTTATCTTTGTTTTAAGTAGCTTCGTGATTTTGATTTAATTAGTGTATGGTGTTTGATTTCAATACCGATTTATTTACGAGTGTGTAGAACTCGTAATTGTTTAATTTTTAGGCTTTCTAACTCAGGTGTCTCGTAAAAAGATATATATTTTTTTCATTTACGTAAGTACTTTATTTAAAAGATATTTTAATTTTTAAAAGTGTTAATACTGTATTTTCTTATGTATAATTATTTTCGTATTGATATTTAATCTTAGTTATTTGAAATAAATGACAAAGAAGGTTTTTAAAGTTTCTAGTTAAAAAATTCTGTTAACGATAAACGTATACGTTGGTATATCAAGGGCATTTTTTCATGTGGCTGCACATGCGTTAGAGTTTGTTTCGGGCTGTCATATCAGGTTGTTTACTTTGTTTATTGAGGGAGAAATTAGAAAGTCTCTTTGGAATTTATTAGTTTTAATTCTGCTAGGTTGTCACTAAGGATTTTTTTATTATATGCTACGGTCATTTTCATATAATATTTTTACCTTAATAATATTGTTTAATGACGTACTATTAATCTTTATACTTCATAAAGATATATTTTTTAAATTTTTTTTTTTATTGTTGTATTAAAGTTTCATTTAAATTTATTGTGTTTTTTATTTAACATTACTTCAAGAAGTTTACAAGTAACTTAAAGCAATATAATTAAAACATGTGTTAAGACTCTTTTATTGGCGCTTGATAAATTTGTAGAAGAGAAAAAAACCACGTTTTCCGACTGGAACCCTGAGGGAAAAGCAGTTTCATTTTGAAGATAAACCGTCTGAGTATACTAGCTGGACAGATTGGTTGTGAATTGTGAATTAGCAAAGTACAACATCACAATTCATAGCAATATGTTGCAGTGCAAATTCATTTACATATTTAAATCCTAAAATAAACAAAATGACAAACTAACATATTTATTTAATAAAAGGATCCTCACAGCACTTGTTTGGGTTTTTCGCCATATGGACCATTGGGGCCTTAGCCAAAACATTAGTTCTAGCACGATGAACTGAAAATGTAGCCGATGAACGAGTGCTGTAATTCGGTACAAGAAACTGTACTTCACCGAGTAATGACGGAGAATCAATTTTATTTGTAACTACTTTGATTAAAAAGTTGACACTAGAAGCATTGCTCCATTACGACAACGACTCCATGCCGTACTCCCTTGAAAGGCTATTGTAGTCTACACCACACGGTGGATATATTCCATTAGTCTTGAACGAAACATATTTCAAGAACCTCCTTTAAATTGTTCCCAAATTGTTGCTGGTACGTATATATGGGATACCATACGACAGAGGCATATTCCAGTTTAGACCTGACCATATAAAATAAAACGTTTTTAGTGTAAACACGTTAGAAAATCCTCTGCACGTTCTTATAAGGAAGCCTAATGCTCGAGAAGCAGAGTGGCAGATTGCTTCTATGTGCCCACTAAATTTAAGCTGTGTATCAAATAAAACACCTAGATCTTTTACTTCTAGCTTCCTTGAAATAGCTGTTATGTTCAGCATCGTAATCGTAAGAAATAAGTTGCTCGTTCCTGGAATAAGTGACAATGACACATTTGCTAATACTTAATTTAAACCTGTTTGCATGGCACCAGGCGGTAATAATATTGATATTCGTTTGCAATGTTTCACAGTCGGAGATGACATCGATTTAAAAAAAAAATTAAGTCATCAGCATACGCAAGAACTCGGCGGTCGATTGAGGTTAAAAGATCGTTTATGTACATTGTAAATAGTAGAGACCCTAGTTTGGACCCTTGCGGTACACCAGAAGACGCAGTGAATATCCTGGAATATACATGATTTTTAAAGGTTGATCTGACACCTTATATCTATAGTTACATTAATGTTTTAAATTTAATCAATTTTAATGTGTACGTCACTTTTATGTTTTGAACTCTACATTTTGTAAGTATTTTACTACTGCTTTATACACTAATTTATTTAATGTTATTTTTCATTAATCTTGTAGTATCTTCCGAAGAAGCAACAAACTCGTTGCGAAATATAGAGATAATTAATAAACGAGTTTTAATTGACAGACCGCTTGCCCGTTTTTAATTTATTTTGACCTGTATATATATATATGTAGATATACATATATACATATATATATATATATATATATGTATATATATATATATATATATATATATATATATAATAACTTCGTGACCTTGGTATGATATGGTAAACCTAATCAGTAGGCGATTAAAGGTCTGTATATTACTTCAAAATATATGTATTTATGATTAAAAAGGCATCATTGCCGAAACATGTAGGGTTATTTTAAATATATATATACTTTGAAGTAATAAACCAGACCTTTAATCGCCGACTGATTGAGTTTACTATATATGTATATATACGAGTATATATATATATATATATATATATATATATTGAACTTCATGTGTATGAGAATTAATAATTATTAAATCTCATTTTACATGCGATTGTCGCTATAATTTGTTGCATTAAATTCTACAATTCGGCAAATCACTTTTGCCCTAGATTGTAGACGCAACAAGCCGCGATGTCAACTGTACAAGTTGCCAGTACAAATGAAAAATTTTTGTGAAAAACTTATCTGCGCGGAATGTGCAAATATTGACATTTCACTGTTTTTACAGATCATCAGTGCACCTTATCGAAGGCAGACATGATATTCACTTCTATACTACGTGTATATATACGAACTGTAATGAACTTCATGTGTATGAGAATTAATAATTATTAAATCTCATTTTACATGCGATTGTCGCTATAATTTGTTGCATTAAAATGAGAAATTTTTCATATATATATATATATATATATATATATATATATATATATGTATATATATTTCTTATATTGCATATAAGCACAAACCATTCAGAATAACCTATTTTTTAAATACTTATTGACTTCCATTTCATAACAATATTCTCCCTTAAAGGATTATTTGAAATGGTTGTTTCTAAACTATTCATGAGAATTTCTGCCAATAACGGGCTTATAAGATTCTCAATAATTAAACCTTCACAAAGTATTATTAAATTGAAATAGCTTTGGTTTAAACAAGTTCGTAATAACTCGAGAATTTCATTTTTAATTAGGTTTCTGTAGAAAAAGTTTTTTATTAAATCAATACATTCTTCTGGCAGTGTATTGAATATTACACTAATAATTCATTTGTTTTACATCGACTGTTATTATAGCATTTGTTTAGTTATCTAAAGTATATATAAAAAAAGATATTGTTAGTATGATATTTAAGAAAAATTTATATTCTTTATAATCAAGAAATGCGATTACTAGTGATTAGACTGATTAGTCCTGCGTTTATTTATTATTTGGATTTAAATAATCACAATCATTATTTATAGGAATTTGGATAAACACTGACCTAAACATAATTACAATAAACATAGATAGAGGTCCATATAAATAACCTCCCCTTCTTTCATTACTTTTCTATATGTCATTCAGGTTTTGTTTATTTAGAAACTGATTGTAAATTCTGTTATTTTAAATGATAGCACTATGAAATTAAGTATAACCCTTCGACAGACAGTTGTTTTATTCACTAGCGAATGCACTGTCTACGTACGCAGTGTATATCTAATTTATTTTGTAGTGACCAGGTCCCAGAATCTTTTATTTTAACGTATTTTATGGTGCTTTTGTTTATTTCGCAAACAAAAGAGACCGCCACAGCGTCGAGGACACGTGCAGAAATCTAGGGAGCATTGGACGCTAAACTAAACAGATACCTGTTTACTAATCATGATAGTTGGTTTTTGCTATAGTAGATATTTGTACATTGCATTTTCTTCTTGCTCGCGTGTTGGTAGATACTTAGAAGTCGTTCTTGATAATCGTAGGAGGTGACAAATCATTACTTTAAGTGGTGAGCTTCGATATTGAAACTTATTCAAATAACTATGCTAACGAGCTATTGAATCTATTAAGTACGAGCTAGTAGAAACGATTTGGATGTGCCGTGATTATGTTGTTAAACGACATTCAATTATCTTGAAATTAGCACGCAACGCAGAAATTTCTTACAATTGCTAAAAAGGATATATTGAAAAAAATGTATTTTGTTTTTAAATAACGAGTGATCATTGATCACTCTCACTCGTAGCAGGCCGTGTATATATTAAAAGTATGTCGTAACTTAAGTCAGTAAAATGTTAATTCAAACGTTTATCTATTATATATCTTATAGTTTGATCAAAAGAAAAAAATAATGGCTTTTAAGGATATGCACAAAGCTTTTATGGTAGAATGTTTAAAAAAATTATATAAATTAAAATCCAACATTTTAATTTATTTTATGACAATCATTACTAAAGTTCGGCTTTTTTGCATAAGAAATGCTTTAAATATGCGCATAAATATGTCAAGTTCTTCCCAAAAATATGTCAAATTTATGCCTAATTTTTACCATTTATGTATACAGAGAGATTTTTGCATATACCTAGACCTTTCTTTCTTACCACCTCGACTTTTTACGACCAGATAAGGACCCAACGTAGAAATTAGGATGGATTTGTTTTCACATACATATTATACAGACATGGAGTTGAAAAAGGTTTAAGTTTCAAATATTACAGTGTTAGTTTTGTTTTGAAATGTAATTTTCAAGTGTTTAGTAGTGAGTTAGGGGAAGGGCGAGTAATTGTATGCGCCTAAGGGATTTTCTAGGTAATTTGAAAACTATATATATTATTGTTACAAAATTCCATAAACATATACAAAATTATAGTAACTATCTCACCCTCTAAGGACAGACTTCTAGTGATACAGTTTTGAAAAAAAAATATGTTTTTTCTAAATGTTGCTTCTGGGTACAATTATACATGAGGGTGGGTAATTATACGCAGGTGTGGGGTAATTGTGCTTATGGAAAATTGAATTGGTTTGGCCTTTAAAATAAAATGTAATATAATTAAAAAACTAAAACGTCTAAGAAAAATTTAATAATAAAGTAAAATAGTGAACAGTTGAAACAATTATTTCTTATCGTTGACTCGTGAATCCCAAATTGTTTGCTTGTTTGTCTAATAGAAGCACCATTTTCAATACATGCAATTGCATTTTTAAGTTGATCTACCGTCCAAGACACCTTTTCAGTTTTTTTAAGGTATTTACGTGGCATCTGTTACAATTAAAATACAAATAAGAATTGGCGGAGTAGTTGTGAGGGAATTATACGGAGTGTGCGTATAATTTCCCCACCGACTGAGTTTAAACAAATTTGATTATAATAAGTTGATTTAAAAAAATAGACAGTATTTAATTAATATACAAATGCAAACAGAATCATGTTAGAGTTCCATTAATAATTTTTTTTTAAATAACAAAAATTAGTGGTTTTACCTCTTATTTTCTATACATAAAATATTACTGGAAGCACAGAAATTTCGGCTTTTCAACGATTACAATTTTAAACGTGGAGGAAAACAGAAATTTGTATATAAGTAGCAACACTAAGATTTTTTTAAGGTATTATTTTTAAAATAAAATGAATAGAACTGCTCACACATGGGTGCGTACATTTACCCGCCGCGTACAATTACCCGCCTCTCCCCTACTAGTTACAATTATGTGCAAATTGATTAATAAAACCAACGCTTAATTCTAGCTGTAAGTTGCTTTTTGAATATATGTATAAGTATAAGTGTAAATTATGTGTTGCAATTTTATAGCATCTCCCGATGAAGTCATTAATAAATGACGAAATATTGAGAATGAACATTTGAGTTTTAATGTAAACAGATCGATAACCCAAATATTAGTGAATTTATATTAGTACGGTCAAGAAATTTTCTATAATTATATATACATATATATATATATATATATATATATATATATATATATATATAACAAGTGTTCATTTGAAAAGTCAATCTAGGTTACTTTGAAATTTTGATAGTATAAGACGCAAATATGTATGTGCTTGTTGTTCCGTAAACGTAAATCCAAATGACATTTGATAATGTCAATCACAAATATCAGTTAGTGCATAAAATAATCGTGCGTCGATTCTGGTTTAAATAAATTGCTTCTTAGTTTTAAAATGGCTTTCATTTTAGAACATAAATTTTTTTTAGCCCAGGCTTATTTTCGAAGTGGTAATAAAATTGATGGTTTATGGGTTTATTCAGTTCAAGATTGCATGGTAGAATTTCAAGTTGAGTTTAATTTAAGAATACTTTGGATAGAACTTTAAAACTTTTTTCTGAAACTGGTAGTCTCTTAAGAAAATCAGGCAGCGGAGCAGTTAAGAAACGTACACCTCAAGTTGTCAATCGTGTTGAAGAAATAATGGAAAATGAACCACAAACATCTGTTCGACATTTGAGTCAACAAATAAACCTTTCTGTTGGTACAACTCACAAGTTATTAAAAAAAGATATGCGACTTTATCCATACCCTGTCACAGTAGTACAAGATTTGTTAGAAATTGATTACCCACGTAGACGACAGTTTTGTAATTGGTTTGTAAATACGAACAATAATGGAGAACTTTCGCAAAGAGTAATCTTTACTGATGAAGCATGGTTTTATAAAACGGGATACCTAAATTCACAAAATACAAGAATTTGGAGTAGTGAAAATCCACATGTAATTAATGAAGAATCGCTACATCCAAAGAAAATTGGTGTTTGGGCAGCGATAAGCCAAAGGCGAATCATTGGACCAATATTTTTCAGGGAACATTAACTGCTCAAAGATACCGTACGGAAATTTTAAAACCATTTGTCAATCAGTTGCATGATGATGAATTTCAAAATGCATATTTCTAACAAGACGGAGCACCTTGTCACTATACTGCAGAATCTTTGGATTATTTAAGAGAATTTTCTGATGAGCGTATAATTAGTCGAAATACTGAAATTGCCTGGCCTGCACGTTCATGCGATTTAACACCTTGCGACTTCTTTTTGTGGCCTTATCAAAAAAATAACATATTTCGAACACCTATATTGAATTTGAATGATATGCTACAGAGAATCGAACAGAAATGCATGGAAATTAATAACAATCCAGTAATGTTGCAGAATATCATGAGAAATTTTGAACGGAGGATTTTAAAGTGCATTGATCTTGAAGGACAACATTATCAACATTTGTTATAGTTTTGAATAAATATCTATTATTTGTTATTTATTTGTATGTATGAAACTGTCAAAATATACGAATTCGTAGGTTAAGTAGTAAATTTTAATTTACGACATACTTCAAAATGGTTTCAGTAAATCACATGCTACTAGATTGACTTTTCAAATGAACACTTGTTATACAGTGTGGTCATAAAGTTTGGAACCAAGCTTATAACCGCATTATTTTACATTTTTAGGAAAAACGCGCGGACAGGTAAACTTTCTTTTTTAAAACGCCATCTTTTGACATACAATTTTTTTCTGTGACGTCATTGGTTTTTGAGTGATGACGTTATCAACACTTTCTTTAAATGGCAACCATATTATTTTTTTCTCGTTTTTGGTAGATCTTTATATCCACCAAATAGTGATATAAAACAATTGGTATGTTGCATCACAATTTTTTTGAAAAAATGATATAAATTTAGAAAAAAAAGCGAAAATTTTATTTTTGTACAAAATTTAAATTAAATTAAAAAAAATACATCTGAACTTAAATTTATTGTAACAGTTAACGTAAATTTTCAAAATGGACCCCACCAACCAACTGACACTGTCCCAGCCGAGTGTAAATGCTTTGCGATCAATAGTAATCTGCGTTATTCGCTCCAGATCAAAAGAAATTCGTCTTCCCAATCGGCCAATTACTTATTAAAAAATCTTATTTAAAATTAAATAGTTTCACAAAAAAGGGCCAAAGAAGTTTAATTTATTTAAAAAATTGACATGATGTGGCAGACCATTTCTTAATTAAAATTATCGCCCAAAAATTGAAGATTTCAAAAACTAATTAAGCTTACAAAATTTACTGAAATATGTATGTAAGTTTTTTTCACACTTCTGGCTTGTGTGAGGACTTAAATATTCTTCTTGAACAAACCGGATCGTCAAAAGCACATGTACTCATGTTACTATGCAAAAAATTTACAAAAACAAAAACACGCACTTTTTTGCAAGATATTTCTTTATGACATTCTTGCTTCTTTTTATACAATTTATGTACAACAATTTTAGTTTGAAATTGTTTCTATGGCGACAACATTGTTGAATTATTTACTTCTATTTTTGACGTTAAATTTTTGAGATATTGCGCAAAAATTGTTCATTTTCGCTAATATAAAAAATGGCACATTTATCTGAGCGAGAAAGAATCGAAATTTTAATTATGGTTGGGTATGGGGACAGACAAAGAACGTATGCAGAAGCATGCGAATTGTTTAACCATGGCGCTCGCTGTTATTTTCCCAAATCACGAGGATGGTGATGTACCCCAGCCAAATATTTGGTTTCAACAAAACTTTTTTTTGTGGGGTTATTTGAAATCGAAAGTGTATTTTAACAAACCGAACAATTTAGAAGATTTAAAAGAACGAATTCGCTTAGAACTTACACAAATATCCCCAGATATAATTGAGGCGAGAATACGAAGTGTTTACATTAGGCTGGGACAGTGTCAGTTGGTTGGTGGGGTCCATTTTGAAAATTTACGTTAACTGTTACAATAAATTTAAGTTCAGATGTATTTTTTTAAATTTAATTTTGTACAAAAATAAAATTTTCGTATTTTTTTCTAAATTTATATCATTTGTTCAAAAAAATTGTGATGCAACATACCAATTGTTTTATATCACTATTTGGTGGATATAAAGATCTACCAAAAACGAGAAAAAAATAATATGGTTGCCATTTAAAGAAAGTGTTGATAACGTCATCACTCGAAAACCAATGACGTCATAGAAAAAAATTGTATGTCAAAAGATGGCGTTTTAAAAAAGAAAATTTACCTGTCCGAGCGTTTTTCCTAAAAATGTAAAATAATGCGGTTACAAGCTTGGTTCCAAACTTTATGACCACACTGTATATATATAGATATGTATATGGTAAACCTAATCAGTAGGCGATTAAAGGTCTGTATATTACTTCAAAATATATGTATTTAAAAGCTCTACATGTTTCGGCTGTATACGCCTTTTTCAAGAGAATACAAAATATGAATGACAGGATATAAATGTCAAGTAATTAAGTTGCTATGGTTTAAATTATTCAAAGATACATTCTAGTAATAATAATAAATCATGCCTTAGTATTCCAAAAAATAGATAACAAGGTGTGAAAATATGTGTTGTTCGCTGCTAGCAATTTGTGTCTCCTTCTGGGTATGAACTTGTGTGTTGGTTGCTGCTGGCAGCTTGCGTCTCTCTATGGGTGTGTGGTTTTGTGTGAGAGCGTAAGTGTAGGGTTTTGTATGTCGGTGCGTTCGTGCGTGTGTTTAGTGATCGGTCGCATGAATTTAGAGAGGTCGGATAACCAGCCGTTGCGTAGGGCCGCCAACCCTTTCCCGACAACTTCTTTACAATTCCGTGCAGTACTTCGACGGTCTGACCCCCGCCCCAACGAGGCAAGGCGCAGACAGGCGAAGCGCACCCTGTACGGGGTTGCTCATCGCAACTAAGGGAACACTCTTAGTGGCTACCTCGGTCGACGATGGTCACACTTATGCCATCTTAACGTTTTCCGCCGAAGCGGGGGCATAGCACACACGTCGAACGTGTGTGTGCTGTTAACGGCAGCCTAGCCAGGTTGTCGCCCAGGACCGGAAAACGGCGGAAAACGTTAAGATGGCATAAGTGTGACCATCGTCGACCGAGGTAGCCACTAAGAGTGTTCCCTTAGTTGCGATGAGCAACCCCGTACAGGGTGCGCTTCGCCTGTCTGCGCCTTGCCTCGTTGGGGCGGGGGTCAGACCGTCGAAGTACTGCACGGAATTGTAAAGAAGTTGTCGGGAAAGGGTTGGCGGCCCTACGCAACGGCTGGTTATCCGACCTCTCTAAATTCATGCGACCGATCACTAAACACACGCACGAACGCACCGACATACAAAACCCTACACTTACGCTCTCACACAAAACCACACACCCATAGAGAGACGCAAGCTGCCAGCAGCAACCAACACACAAGTTCATACCCAGAAGGAGACACAAATTGCTAGCAGCGAACAACACATATTTTCACACCTTGTTATCTATTTTTTGGAATACTAAGGCATGATTTATTATTATTACTAGAATGTATCTTTGAATAATTTAAACCATAGCAACTTAATTACTTGACATTTATATCCTGTCATTCATATTTTGTATTCTCTTGAAAAAGGCGTATACAGCCGAAACATGTAGAGTTTTTTAAATACATATATTTTGAAGTAATATACAGACCTTTAATCGCCTACTGATTAGGTTTACCATATCATACCAAGGTCACGAAGTTATTATATTTATATATACATATATTCAGACATATTGGTCAAAAAACAAATACAACGAAATAACAACAAACAACCAAATAACAATATTAAACATACAGCTGAAATAAAAAAAAGGGAAGTGAAATTTGACATATTTTAAATTCGGTTCTACTTGTCAATTATCTACTTGACAATACCTATCAAAAATTATGAAATAAATTTCATTAAATTTCTACCAACTTGTACAATGCCTCATGTAAGCGAAGTAGATAATGCCAGAATCGTCTCACCCGGAAAATGGTAGGGCGATTATGAACATCTCTTTCTAACTACTGTATATGAGTTAGTTACTTGCCAAAATGATATTGCGGGATGGTACATCACGACGATTAAATTGACAACGGAACGAACGTTGGGTCGCAACAACCGATTTTGTACACAAATATGTTATCGTGTAATTGTTCATTACAACTAATTAAACTTAATGTCTAATAAACTCTCATGCTGTCTTGATTAGAATCAGCAGACAAATTCAAAATCTGACCAATTATTCCATACAAATCCATACCAAAAACCATAAATGCATTATGGCATTCTCTGCACTAAAATTATACTGAACTGATAGTACACAGCAATATGTCTCTAGTGATATATTCGGTTTTGCAATGAATACTTCAAATATCTGTTTCTTTTTCATGTATACAGAATTAGGTTCATATACATGGATTAATTAAACACATACATATGTACATACTTATATAGAAGCTACATATAATGTAACGGTTCTTTACCGCATGCCGTTATTTTCTAAGTATTTCAAAATTTCAGAGATTTAATTTCTTCATTTCCAATCATATACGTACATATTTGTATAACCGGCCATTAACATTCACTAAAGTGACCGTGTTATAAAATGCTTAAGGCGTATTGCCCGACCGAACCGACCGAAACGCCAACAACACCTGAGGCAACAAAGATTAGCGTGCGTGTCTAATGCGACCATTTGATTACTGTGATAAACAAGAAGTAAATAATAAATTTTAAGTAATAAATTACCCTTTTTTCCATTCATTTTTTTTTCTGTTTTTCTTTGATTGCCGTTGTGTGAAAGCTAAATAAATGGAGTTTACACACTATCTTGGGAAGACCGACATTTTACATTAGATTACATCGTTGCAGTTGTGACCGACACTTTGGTGAATAGATTACCGTAATAAAATGAATGTATTACGAGTAATCAAATGAACTAATTATTACCCACGCGTTTTATTACACATATTCACACGTGTACATGAATTAGGATTCTTGTAAGTGTGTTTACGAGATTATACATGGGATGTTTGAAATGGAAACGAAAATATTTAAAGGTGTGAATAGTAAATTTAAAAGAAAACAAACATAAAAATAATAAATAATGAAAACGAGTAATGTATGAACATTATTAGCAGAGACCGGACACATTGGGTTGAAATGACGTCGTCATTACGACTGACGATATAAATAGTCCACAACATCTGTAAGTACATCACGCTGTTTGAATGCACTATTGATCTGGCTAGCGCGCACATCTGTTTTCATCGAGAATTGCGACGTTTTTTGTTAGATATTTACAGTTAAATTTCTGTTTTCATGGGCGTAGATAGAAGCGTGTGGAGTTTTAATAATTTAGTCTACTTAGATTATATTTCGTAAGATAAATAAAGTACTGTGAGTTAGTTTCTTGTCTTCATAGTTTTAACTGTTAATTCCATCGTAATTTTTGTGATATATCCTGTTTAATATCGTTTATTTCGACGTAAGTGTGGATTGAATTTCGTTCAGTTTCAATAACTTACGCATATATTTTTAGTTTTCATTTATTTAGCTCTAGAGCATTAAGTTACTTTTTCAGATATGATATGGAAAAACGTCGAGAACGGCATCGTAAAACAATGGCGAGTTGGATTGACGGTCATACTGATTGTATGTCCATTGTCAGTGGTTTCGAAATTTATTGCAAAATCTGTAAAATATCGTTAAAAAATTCATGAAATCGCACGTACAACGTCACTTAGCATCGCAAACACATGCACAGAAATTGGAACCGTTGGAATCTGGTAATTTTATCGAAGAACTCTGTGAAACTTTTATGGCGGCTAATATTCCATTAAATAAACTTAACAATCCTACTTTAAAAATATTTCTCCAAAAATATACTGGTCGAAATGTTCTTGATGAATCCACTTTACGCAAATATTATGTTTTTAAGTGCTACACGAAAGCAGTAGAACGCATTAGAAGCCATATTAAATGTTGTAGCTGGTGTTCTAGGTCCAACTATTCTATATAACGCATATGTAATAGCAACAAAAGTTATAAATACAGTTGATGCGGAAACAGTTGCTAAAACCATTAACGAGAATATTCAAAAAATACTTGATTAGGACGACGGGTACAAATAAAACGTACGTTTATTTGTAAGTGACAGTGCTGTATATATATTAAAAACAGGCAGACTATTAAAGGAAACATATCCTAATATGCTGCATATTACTTGTGTAGCACATGCTCTCCACAGAATCTGTGAATATATCAGAGACACCTTTCCAGAAGTTGATAGACTTGTACCCGCTTTTAAAAATGTTTTCAGAAAAGCACCATTGAGAGTAGCTCTTTACAGGGAAAAACTGCCATCTTTGTCACTGCCTCCCTCTCCAGTAATAACTAGATGGGGGACATGGTTAGAAGCTACTAGTTTCTATGCAGAGAATTTCGATAGTTTACAAAATTTTGTTGCATGTTTAAATGACGATGCTCGGAGTATTTCTGAGTGCAAGGAACTAACACAAATTCCACATTTAAAAAATCAGTTGTACTTTCTTTAGGAACACTTTGGAAATTTGCCAAAACTAATCACTTATTTTGAAAATCGAAATCTAAAATTAAATGATGGTTTAGCGACATTAGATGTGGCTATTAATAATTTTAAAAGTATTCCAGGTGACTTCGAATGTGGCATTCGGCAAAAGTTAGACGCAGTGTTTAATAGAAATCAAGATTTAATAACATTGCGGCAATTGTGTATGGGGAAATAAAAGAATATTTCCAGTATGCACCTATAACCAGTTGCGATGTAGAAAGGACGTTTTATATTTACAAGGATATATTTCATTTAAAGAGAACTAATTTTACAGAAGAGAACCTTGAGAAAGTATTGCTAGTTAATATTAATACTCCTTTACTCAACTTGAACTAAAAAATGAACAGCGAATTGTATTATTAACGCTGTATGGAAAGAAGACAGCTAGATCGAAGACTATTTTCTATGATACAAACTATTCTGAAAAGGTATGGTTCGTTTACAAAACCAGATCATTTGAAAAAGAAATTCAAACCGGAAGAAAGGGGTTTAGCTTATGTAAGTTACAAACTCGCGACACCAACTCGTGAAATTGCGAGTGATTGAGCTGTTTCCACAGAAAAGGCTCGTTTAATATTAAAACGGAATAAATACAGGCCATTTAAATACAGAGTGAGTAATACATTTTATGGCCAAGATCATGAAAGAAGAATATGATTTGCTCGATGGTTTTTGGAAGAAACGAACATTAGTCCGCACATTTCTTACACAATTCTTTATACAGATGATACAAACTTTACCGACAATGGATTATTTAATAGGCAGAATAATGATTGTTGGTCTCAAAATAACCCTCATCTTATTGCGGAAAGGCAAGATCAGCGTGTATTTTCTGTAAACGTGTGGGGAATGAAAATATTCGGATCATATTTTTATGAGACCAATTTGAATGGAGAACGATATTTACACTTTTTGCGTAACGAGCCGGAAGATATGCTAGATGAATTACCATCAAATTTAATTCAAAATCTCAGATACTTTCAACATGACGTTGCACCCGTTCATAATATTGGAAACGTTTCTGAGTATCTTTCAGAACGTTTTTTTAACTGGATTATTAACGCTGGTACGGTCCTTTGACCGTCAAGATTACCAGATTCTACGCCATTAGATTTTTTTATGGGGCGGCGTAAGAAATAAAGTCTGTAAAAACAAACACAACTGTTTTGAAAAATTAAAAATTAATATTACGGCAGCCATAAGAAACATCCGCCCAGACTCTAGATAGGTTCATTCCGATATGGTGCGAAGATGTGAAATGTGCATCCAGAATAATGGTGGTCATTTTGATCATTTGATGAAATAACATTATTCACTGCCTGTTTATTTATTTGTTTACTTCCTTTTGAAAACATTTGCTTAAATTTTAGATTCGTTACTATTTGTATTAATTTAATTTCTTTCTCTTTTATTTTTGCTGCATTACAGTACTTTTTAAAGAGCCCACTTGACTATTATTTAAGCTTATTGAAAATAAATATTAACAAATAGTTTTACTATTTCCATTTCTAAAAAGTATCACCAATGCTAGCGAATTCCTTTTAGAAATAATAACTGGAAGCAGTGAATGACGTATACAATTCCACCAAACACTCCACATTATGTTAATCACCACCGTCAAATATACCACGGAAAACGCATTGATAAAACATTTACACCTCTGAGATTTAATAAAATAGCTTCGGGGAACTGGTTTAGACATTTAACACTTAGACATCGACATTGAATATTTTAATTACTATCTCACGTAAATCCGAACGCCTGACTGATGAGAATCGAGGGATTGGAATCTCTTGTGTTGTCTCTCCTCTGATTAAGTGTCGTTCAACGTTCAACCGAACGTATTGCATGCCACACGAGCTCGAAGCCTTACTTGAACGACACGGAACAATGGCGTATTTATAGTTAAACAATGCCTACATCTAATTAGTTTGGAGGGTTTTTAAATGATGAATTTAACTGTGCGTATGTCACATCAAAGATGAATTGAAGACATTTGCGCGTAATAAAGCAATTTGTGTCATCATTATTGTCATTTCTATATGTGAATTCTGTAGGTGGAGTTTTGTCTTTTGTATACAGGGTTAGGTAAATGTACGGTTCCATTTGAATATCTTTGATATGGCTATTTAGATTTTAATTAGACTTTCCACAATCAATTAAATACAAATTGATGCTAATTACGGTATCTTACTAACTCCAAGATAAGAAAAAGAATTTGTGGATTTGAACAAGGAGATCATTGACTAGTTAGGAGTATAATTTTGACATAAAAAGCCTAGCCTCGTATACATATTTTTAATATAGCCGGTCAACTGGATGAACTCGTATAAAAGTAATCCGATTAATTTAATTTATAATTGGTTTTCACTTAGTTATCGCTCCGATAACGTTTCTTTTATTGGTTCTCTTTTAGAAAGTAATCATTAGGAGCCAACTTTAGTCGAGTGGTTGGTTTTTCATTGTACACTCAATATTTTTGTTAAGAGTATCATATTTCAAAAAAATCAAAACGAATCTGATATTATTTTTACCCTCTTTCCGCTCCTGTGAAATGGAGTGCTCTCACTTGAAAAACAATTTTTTAATTGAACATCCTATATGTTATTGGATATTTAGCTAGCTTATTCAATTCTGAATACAGTATAATTTTTTTTCGTTGGGTAATGAATAAAGGCCGGATTACATGCAAAAAAAAACTGAAAATATGCGGAAGTTTTGGCCTAAATATGTACTTCCTTTTGAAAAATATGCAGGTAAAAAAATACGAGAAATACTACAAGTTTATTTAGAACATTTTACAACATAATTAACCATGAAAACAATTTACAATCACATTTTTCTCAAAGTTTTCAACAGAAAAATAGTGACGCTTGTCTGAAAACATGTATTTATATATTGAAAAGGTTCCTTCTACGTCGGCGCTTGTTATAGGAACATATTTCAAATTAGAAATATCAACTATTGTCAACTCAATATTTTCTACTGAATTACCACACAAGATTTTAACAATATCCTCTAGCTTTTTAAAACCCTCATTTTTTCCTATTACACTTAAAAAATTTTTATACACGGACTGTTCCACTCCTCCTATAACATCAAAACATGACTTTTCAAATTTGATTTTTATTTCAACGCTCTCGATTAGCTACATAACTTGTTTTCCAACTGTAATATAAAAGTGGAAATAAAACTGTAATTGGCTTTAATATGAGGTATTTTTTTACTCGAATATACCTTTTGTGCATCTATCACAGATTGTACATCAAGATCCAAAATAATTGTCTTTATTCTTTCATAATGATTTGCATGAACAATAGCAGCCTCCAACCACGTTCCCCATCGTGTGATTACTGGTTGAGGAGGAAGCGGAACACCGGGTAGATGTTGTTTGTAAAACTGAACTCGTAATGGGGCCTTTAAAAATACTTTCTTAACACTACTAAATAAAGTATTTACAAAGGGAAAATGGTTTCTGACTTCTTCTGCAATACAATTTAATCCGTGCGCCAAGCAAGTTGTGTGAATTAAAGAAAAAGGTAAAAGATTTTCAAGTCGAAAACTGCCTTCACCATGTATGGTGCAGCATCCGTCAAAAACAATAGAGTTTTCTCTGTTGGAATCGATTCCGGTAAGAAGAAAGCTGCCAGTTCTTCCTATATAAACCTTGTTATTGTCAAATTAATTGCCTTACCCACTCGTTTGGATGAAATTAAATAATATTTTGCTGGAATCGATACGTTAAGGATACCAATCATTAAATGAACTATCTATCGGCCCACACTATCAGTAGTTTCATCTACGCATATATAAAGATAATTGTTTGCAACAACCTTCTTAATGTTATTCAATGTTTTTGCATAGATACAGCGAATATAATTTTTTCTTAACGTGCTCTCGTCGGGAATGTTATATTTGCTGATGTATTTTTGCAAAAATAACTTGACATTTAAATTGTTTAATTAATAGTAGTGGAATATCTGCCGACACAAACATTTGACACAAATCTTCATTAAATTGTTCTTGTTCCGATTTTTTGGAAGTTGATGGTAAACATTACGGTAATGTTTGCTGACTCTTGTTCACCAATTTCATCTTTGTTAGTTTTGTAGCATGAGATGGAGTTTTCATATGTTGATCGGCTTGGAACTTTCTCTCACTTGTAATCTCCAAAAAAAAATATCACATCATCGATTGGTTTATTATAAAATAAATGTTAGTAAAAGATAAAGAAATAATTAAAAACTTAATTAATGAATTAATAATAATAAACTTAAAATTTTACTTACAATCATGCAGCATGCTACGCAAAACACTTTTTCTCCATCCATACGCAATTCTGAATAAGGTGAAATCCATCCAGGCACGGTCGCTATTTTCGGAATTTTCACAACTCACAAGTTTATACTTCGAAAACCCAACGTAAAATGACGTTTAAAATAAAATTACTTTCGAATATGGGAATAAATTTCTCCGAATACCAAAGAAACACATATACTTCTAATTTTCTTGTAAAATATATTTTTGTATTTATTTAGAAGTTTTAAGGTATTAGCTTTTGCTGGAATTTTGTCTCGGAATGGATGTATGGGAAGAGCATTAATAAATTCTTGGAGACGCTTTTCGGAAAAGTAACGGGAAGAGGCTAAATAAAATGCTATTTTTAATTTAAAGAGGTGATCCACGACATATTTTTAGTATTGCCTATAATAAATTTGATTTAGTAAATAAATAAAACTCGGATACGTAAAATACGCAAAAATGCTGAATTACTACAAGATAATATACAAAATGCATATATTATGGAAATATGCAAATTTATGCAAACTGCATATAACCCGGCCTTTAGTAATGAATAACACCATCATTCTTTGGGCCTCTACTAAATCACATTTTTGCTCCTTTGTCGGCCATAGTGATATCCTGGACATCGGTGCCCGTTTTGAATTTGTAGATCGAAAGTCTCACGGTCTCATAGGAAGGACATGTGTCACCTAATATAGGAACAATCCTCTCATGAATATCTGACGTTCCAACAGATTTTACTGTATCAGAATGTGGTGCGCCTTCGTCTCGCTTGAATGCGTTAACCCAAAGTGTTACGGTCTCATAGGAAAGACATGAGTCACCTAATATAGGCGAAATCCCCTCATGAATTTCCTTAGCTTTTTTCTCTTTCATAAAAAAGAATTAAATTACATTCCGAATTCCATTTTTATCAATTTTTCACTTTTATTGGAAAAGCTTGTATTCAAGAGACTGAAAAAAATGAGCTAGTGCCAAATTGATTTTAACTATAATAGAAAGGAAGCTTCTTACGTACATATGCAGATGGCGCTGTCATCTTCTCTTACTCTCCGAACTAAGTTATTTGAAATATTAGATTTCGCGTTTAATAGTTTAACTTTTAAACGCTATTCTTTAAGAACTTTAACAGTAAACGAAAATTCGGTAGTGTTTACTTAGTTACGAATAGTTTGTTGGAATGTAGTTAGTTCTTGAAATACTCTGTCTCTATTAGAAATTTGTTTGCTCGTTCCTATTCCGTAGAATGCGAGAGAGATTCATTTCCAAATATGCAACCTGGTTCTGAAACGAATAATGTAGGTGTGAACCAGGAGGAAGAAGGATTATCATGTGTGTATATAACAAACAAAATATCTAAATATGCGTATATAGCATTTTAGTATTGTTACATTGCTATTTGTGCAGCTTTACGTGTTTCGACTGTTAGCGTATTTTTATTTTATCGAGTGACACGCTTATTCGCACATAATATTTGTCGATTTTAATAATGATCTATAAATAGAAAAGATATCAAAAAATTATGTACGTTTCCTAATTATGAATAAAAACACTTTATCATCTACATATTAGCAGATGTTTCCGTATATGATTACGCATCCATTTCCTGACAAATTTCGTTGACCTAAATATCTATATTTGTGATATTTGTAACGTATAGATAATAATTATAATAATAAAACGAATGATTATTTAATAATCGCGATGTTTCTTTTTTTTATAATCGAAATTATAATGTTGGATCGTGTATAACTGATTTATTTATTAAAATTAGTTTTATATATTATATGTAGAAATTTCAATTCCATTCGACTTATGTGGGTATAGAATTTACACCATTGATAAAAAATTCTAAACATAGCAACAAAACTGGTATAGAATATCTATGCATATATTTGGGTCATGATAACTTGTCATGACAACATGCTTAGCTTTTTAATTGAAGACTGCTGTTTTTTTTTGCGAACCGGTCACGATTTTGTTTAATGTCTGTCTTTCAACGTGTAGTTTTCCGGCTTTCAATGGCATAGATGCACCATCTGAACAATATTAAATTTGTGGTTTCACAATATAATAGCTGACTGTAGAGCACATTTTATTATCCTATGGCAAGAACTAATATTTTGATGAAGTCACCAATATATCGTGTGTGTCATATATTTAATTGTTTAGTAGAGAGAGAATGTGATATTATAGTCCTTTCTACGATATAGCGACCCGACTAAAAGATTAAAACTGTTAAGTCTATTACCGAACTTAGGCAGGTATGTTAGGCAGGTATGTTTCGGAAGGTCGAAATTCAAATGTGCAGATGGACCGTACTTTATCTACTTTTAGCGTAGTGTAGCGTGAAACTGATATCATTGACTATGAACTATGACTATTCTGACAACTGTGAAGGCTTTTGATATATGTATTTAATATACCTATATATTTATAAATCGACTTGTAAGTATTATCGACCGTACTATACTAATTAATAATTAAATAATCGGGTAAGCGGTCTGTCAACTAAAAGACTAACCTCTATAGTTCGTAGCCATTTGCTACTTCTTTATGAGACTAAAAACAGAGTTAAAAATTACCAGTGGACGTCACTAAACATGTTAAAATAGATTGACATTAAATTGAATATCTTGGTTTCACGTTAACCTTTTAAACATATACCGTATGAAAGCCGGGGAGTGATTGATCTACCACAATGTAGTAAGACGAAGACGAATAGCAAGTTTATGTGGTTAGGGTTGAGAGAGTATATTCAATCTGTTCTACTGGCTAACTGTACGGGCGTTCCATTTCTTTATCCAACACATTCTACATACGATCTAAGTACGAATCAAATAATCTCTCTCTAACACATTGAATATTCCTATCAGTCGCTCATTGTGTTCAAGCAAGGCCAATATACTTGCAGTTGGCCAGTCATTACTTATATATCCATCGATCGCACGACGTTGTGCACACGGTATACATATGATATGTAACAAGTGTTCATTTGAAAAGTCAATCTAGGTTACTTTGAAATTTTGATAGAATAAGACGCAAATATATTAGTATGTGTTTGTTGTTCCGTAAACGTAAATTCAAATGACATTTGATAATGTCAATCACAAATATCAGTTAGTGCATGAAATAATCGGGCGTCGATTCTGGTTTAAATAATTGCTTCTCAGTTTTAAAATGGCTTTAACTTTAGAACATAAAATTTTTTTAGTCCAGGCTTATTTTCGAAGTAGTAATAAAATTGATGGTTTATGGGTTTATTCAGTTCAAGATTGCATTGTAGAATTTCAAGTTGAGTTTCCACATTTTGTAATAGATTATATACAATTTAAGAATACTTTGGATAGAACTTTAAAACTTTTTTCTGAAACTGGTAGTCTCTTAAGAAAATCAGGCAGCGGAGCAGTTTAGAAACGCACACCTCAAGTTGTCAATTGTGTTGAAGAAATAATGGAAAATGAACAACAAACATCTGTTCGAAATTTGAGTCAACAAATAAACCTTTCTGTTGGTACAACTCACAAGTTATTAAAAAAAGATATGCAACTTTATCCATACCGTGTCACAGCAGTACAAGAATTGTTAGAAATTGATTACCCACGTAGACTACAGTTTTGTAGTTGGTTTGTAAATATGAACAATAATGGAGAACTTTCGCAAAGAGTCATCTTTACTGATAAAGCATGGTTTTATTAAACGGGATACCTAAATTCACAAAATACAAGAATTTGAAGTAGTGAAAATCCACATGTAATTAATGAAGAATCTCTACATCCAGAGAAAATTGGTGTTTGGGCAGCGATAAGCCAAAGGCGAATCATTGGACCAATATTTTTTTTTTCAGGGAACGTTAACTGCTCAAAGGTACCGTACGGAAATTTTACAACCATTTGTCAATCAGTTGCATGATGATGAACTACAAAATGCATATTTCCAACAAGACGGAGCACATTGTCACTCTACTGCAGAATCTTTGGATTATTTAAGAGAATTTTTTGATGAGCGTATAATTAGTCGAAATACTGAAATTGCCTGGCCTGCACGTTCATGCGATTTAACACCTTGCGACTTCCTTTTGTGGCCTTATCTAAAAAATAACATATTTCGAACACCTATATTGAATTTGAATGACATGCTACAGAGAATCGAACAGAAATGCATGGAAATTATAACAATCCAGTAATGTTGCAAAATATCATCAGAAATTTTGAACGGAGGATTTTAAAGTGCATTGATCTTGAAGGACAACATTTTCAACATTTGTTATAGTTTTCAATAAATACCTATTATTTGTTATTTATTTGTATGTATGAAACTGTCAAAATATACGACTTCGTAGGTTAAGTAGTAAATTTTAATTTACGACATACTTCAAAATGTTCTCAGTAAATCACATGCTACTAGATTGACTTTTCAAATGAACACCCGTTATATATGTATACTCAAGGTATCACCGATTATATAGAAAAGGTTCTACATAAAAATAAAATCAAAACCGTCTTCAGACCCTATTCTAAAGTTTCGGACCTCTTACCCTCGGTTAAAGACAAAATATCTCCGCTCCAAGCACAAGGAGTGTATCGCATTCCGTGTTCGTGTGGCAGTGTGTATTGTCGTGTAATTGTCTTTTCGGGTTCTTAAATAAAACTAACAGTAACGTAGACACACACTATATTAATAATAAAAACGAATAACAATTTAAAGCTAATTACTAACAATAGGCACATTTATGTATTTATATTTATCTATTTATATTTATGTTCACTCCCCAATGCTCTAGTACCGAATAATCTCCATCCCTTCCTCGACGTCTTATATATGAATGTGAAATTTTCTTCTCGAGCGTTCTACATGCATCGAGAAAGCGCCAGAGGCATGACGCGCGACGCATCGTTAGATGAGTATAGAGATGAGTATATTGACGAAACTAAGCAGCCAATCGGCGTGCGTGTGTCCGAACATGAACGTTGTACTAGACTGTTGAATACAGCCGGTTGAGCGCTGGCAGACCACAAACTCAACTCCGGTCATCAAATTCTATTCAAAGATTGTCAAGCTTCTGTCCCGTGAATCGCATTATTTCCCTAGGAAAAATCCGTGAATCTATTGAAATTCACAAATATCCCCGCAATCTCAATAGAGACACGTGACAAACTCTATTGAATTCTACTACAAAATATCACGCCCATACGACTCATCAGATTGGCTCATTGTCTCCAGCCAATGCCACTATCTGACCCGGTCCCCCCTATATAAGTTTGTGCCGGTCTCTGCCCTAGCATTCTTCAAGCTACTGCGAAACAACGAACATCTACGTACAGGCCTGAAGATGTCCCTTGCAACAGTGGACGAAATGTTGGCAATTACACCTCGACATTACAACTCGACGCGGTTCCAACCCGGATACCCGAGATCTACACAGTAAATTATTCATTTAAAAAAAATTACAGCTATTTGGTACGTAATTGTTATGTAGAGTTTTGGCTCGATCAGCCAGTTTGCTTACAGCCGTTGGTTTTATTAGAGCATCCAAATGCGCTCTGCGATTCTTGAAACTGATAAAAATATGGAACACAGTGCTTGTCTTAAATTTTGTGCTATTAACAACATTTTTTGAGCAGCATCACTGAAAATGTTGGAGAGGGCCTATGGTGAGTTAATTTGATCGAAAATGTGGTCATATGGGACTTTCGATTGACAAAAACATCAATAAGTGAAAGAATAATGATGGAAGATCGTAAGAGAGAAGGCTTAGGATCTGGACATGTTTCGTGAATCCATTTGTAACATTTTAGTAGAAGTTTTGGATAGGAGACGCGTCGCTGCACTAATTGTTCCGAAGCAACTGAATGTTTTTCAAAAGAAGCACTAACAACAGGTTACTTACTAAAGGCACTCTTGAAGAAACTAATTAGAACCCCACATTCATGAAATGCATCTATCAGTTTGACGTGTAAACTTGAGAAAAGTGTTTCGATAGCGACACGAAATCGAATAAAACCATATCAAAATCATCTTGACTGTTTCTTTAACTATCGCGGTGTTATTAACACGAAATTTCTTCCAAAGAGATAAATAGCTAACAAGCAGTATTATCTGGACGTTATGAAGCATTTGTGGTAGAACATTTCTTGAATTTAGTACTACGATAATGCATCGTCCCATACATAGATAAATTAAAAAGTTCAACGAATAATTTGTTTATATTTAGTTTATGGGACAAGTTGTAAATAACAAAGAAAATTAATAAAAAACTGTTAAAATTATTTTATGCCACGCTGCGTAACCATTATCTATTTATGAAGAAAGGGAAAAGAACATCTCCTTTGCGAATACATCTCTTAAGAGAAAAAAAATGAATTTAGTATGTGCAACTCTGTAGCCGACACATCGTTATACTAACTCTCACACGATATAGTTCATGAGCCTTATGTTGTTAGCGCAGTTTATACACGGCGTTACGTAAACAATTTCCAAGCGCATCGTCCTCCCTGATGATACATAAAATAAAGAAAACGACCGGTGTATACGGGTTGTGAATCGAGAGAAGGTTTCGTTCCTTGGCAGCTCGCCCGTTTCGTTCGTGAGTGCAGTGCGTATATGTAAAACGTTCCCAACAACACGTGGGTGGTACCCAGCGAAAAAACAAAGGAGAACTGCTTCCAAGATGTGCAAGGATCAGAGGAGGCGACCAGCTGGTCTCGCTCACACAAACACGCACATGTTTTCCGCATTTTTACAACTTGCCACACTCTCACGAATATTACTGCCCCCTCATTTATTGTCGGCGTTCTCTTGCGGTCACTGTATATTGTTTCAACCCTGTTTCGTTCACGGTTTCGATGTTCAAATTGGTTTCCGTTTCGTAAAACAAAAGAGAAACGCATCTAATTGTGTACACTCTATCATTTAACATAATTTTAAAATTTCCAATTTTCCTGACATAAGGTTATTTATTACCTATATCACAAATATTTCTACGCCTACCAAGAATTATAGTAAAAATTTCTTATAAATATTGCCCCTATCTGATAGGTTAACCAAATAACTATAATATAAATATAAATGAGTTGAATTTCTGTAGCTCCATAGCATTTTATAAAAGTTGTTCCAAGTTAAGCAGTGCTTTTAGGTTTAGATTGTTCCCCAATCTAAACCTAAAAGTCCCAAGTGTGTGTATTTATTATTAAACTATGTACCGGGTATCTCAGTTATGTTGTTGAAATAGCGTACCTTCATTATCTAATTAAATAAAAACTTGAAATTTGGGGCATATAATATACACATAATGTTCTTTAAATTAATATTTATATTCTTGCACTTCCGGTTTAACCGGAAACGACCCTAACTTTTTTATTTTAAATAGCACCCTGTATATTTTTCCTAAAATTTGAATTCTACGAAAAATTCTCTTTCCTATGAAATATTACACTGTGTATGTAGACTTCAAAACAGAGGTAAAATTTAATTTCAAATATTTAAAAGTTGGAATTATAGAAACCAAAGTTGAAAAGTTGAATACGATCTTCATTTATGGAGAATGTAGAGAAAACAGGCTTAATGCCTTTCGTGTTTACGGAGAGCGACATTCTGACAGACGTATGCCAAGCGTGATGTATTTTACGCATCTGGCTTCAAATTTGGAGACATGTGGTGCCTTTTCAAAGAAAAAAACCGTTTTTAAAAGAAAGACTGCTACTGATGAAAAGCACAGTGTTGAAGTTTTGGGCAGTGTGCTTATTAATCCGCTTATTTCAATTGGAGAAATTGAAGCAGAATGCGATATCTTTCGTTCTTCTATTCAACGAATTCTAAAATCCACCAAATTCAGTCCTTTTAAAATTCACCTACATCAAGGATTATAACCAGAAAATTATGACAGAAGACTGGCGTTTCTTGCATGGCTAACCACAGCCCATGATGAAGGAATTAGTAGCTCAATATTATGGACAGGTGAGAGCCACTTTCATAATAATGGAACCGTAAATCGACACAATTGTCATTATTGGTCTGTAGAAAATCCCCATTGGATGAGAGAGACCAACTTTCAGAGAATTTAGGGCATGATTGATGTATACATTATTGGACTAAAGTTTTATGAAGGAACCTTAACTGACGAGGCATATTTAGAATTCTAAAATTTTCTTGAAAATGTTTCGCTGAATATACGTGCCAACATGTATTTTCAACTTGATGGGGCACCCGCTCACAATTCTGGAATTGTGACTGATTATGTTAATCAGACTTTCCCTAATAAGTGGATAGGCACACATGGACCAATAAGATGGCCTGCAAGATCACCCGATCTAACGCCGTTAGATTATTTTCTATGGCGATATTTGAGGGATAGCACACCCCTCTTGCAGATTTGGAAGATTTAAAAAATATAGAATTAGGAGTGAATGCGCAGCTGTTAATGCTGAGTTTTTAAGAAGTGTTACCTCTGGTGAACCTTTGCATCGAGCCGAATGTTCCTTTGAAGCAATTGGACAACATTTTGAACATCTTCTTTTTAGCGTCTCTTCTTGCGCCCACGGTTCAAATTTGGTGACACTAAGAGATTCATAAATACCGTTCTTGTATATATAAAATTAATAAGTATAATATTTTTTGTGATTCATTTAACATTATTTTCTGTTATTTGACTTTCAATCAAATGTTTGTAAATCACTCTTGTCTAAATGAATATTCCTGCCAACAGAAATCTTAAAAATGCATTTTTGGGAAGAGGAGTCTTTCTTTGGAGACTGTGGTTAAGTAAAAACTCAAAAAAGGTATAAAACCCCTTACCACAATTAATTAATAATTAACTACGTTGTCATCATCAGTAGGTAAAACCACTAATCAAAGTGTCGCACAGGGGGCACAGTAAAGCTAACACATATAAACGCGCAACTACTTTACACGGCGTCCGTGTATGCACTAACTTTAAAATAAAATTCACAGACTAAAACCTTGCCTCTCTTAAGAAAAAACGGCATCACATATGTTTACTATCCATTATCGGCTCTCGACCTTTTCTGCCCCTTTTCTAAGAATGAAAAAAAGACAACTATACGCAATATTACCATTGCCCAAGTTCAAGGTATTACTTTTATTTTTAACGACATATGCGTCGAGATCTCTGGTGTTATTGATGGCTTTGACAAGTTTTTACCCTTTAGCCGACAAGTTGTGATCTGTGTGTAGGGCATGATAAGCTACCCTAGATTTTTCTGGTCTATTAAATCTGATATGTGATATGTGTTCTTTATACCGGTTTATTATTAAGCGTTTCGTTTGACCTATATATTTTAAATTACAATCGTCGCAATTAATTTCGTATATACCTGATTTCAAATCAAAATTAACCTTATCTTTGGTATTACCTAGGAGGCTTTTGATGGTGTTTTCGGACCGAAAAGCCACTTGGAGACCTCGTTCTCTAACAACTCTATTAATATTTTTCGTGATTGGGTGGTATGGTAAACTCATGTACTTTTTCTCCTGGTTACGTTGAGATATCAAAATTGCAGATTCGCCGATTGTTTTTTTTTATTCGTTTTTCTAATTAATTGACATTGAACTAAGTAATCAATTAATTTTAAATAATTTCGTCTACATTATGCGGAAAGTGATGTGTGTTAGCAATATTTAGAGAGATGTTTTCATTGCAACATTTGTGCATCAGTTTCAAGTTGCTGTCCGCCTCGCATCGATCTGCTACATTAGAAATTTTCACATAGATTTTCAGGTCGTCCGTGAGAGCTACAATTCCACAATTCAGTGAACAGAATAGATCATTAAGACAGATATTAAAAAGTAAAGGTCCCAAATTAGATACTTGGGGTACACCAGGTATGTGATAGAAATGTAGAAAGAGACAACATAATATAAGCAAAAACTTATATTTAAAAAAATGATTTTTGGGTTTTGCTAACTAAACGAGCGTGCAAGCCGGTCCACTATCAAACTATTTAGTTTTTATATTTTGCGTTCGTAATGAACTCATCATGAAACCCAAAATAGTATCGAAATGAGTTTCACTTTTCAATATTGGCCTTGTTCGAACATAGAAATAAATATCTTATTGCTGTCATTTGCTTTTAAGAATTTAATTAGTTTATATGTCGCTTAGTATAAAAACCTCGTTTCATAAGGCATTTTGTCGCACTCGTTCTTCAGCGCAACATGAACTCATGCGACAAAATGGTGTTTTATGAAACTTGTGTTTTAATACTTGTATTCTCACTTTAAATTGTAGTAAAGAAGGATGTTAAAAAATATTGATATTATACATTTGATATATGAACAGGTATGCGTTAAACTGAGTAATTTCTGAAGCCGATGATTAAATGATTAATAGACTTGTGATTTATTTAATATAATTATTTATTATATACTTTGTTGAATGTACTAATATATATTCTTTTGTTTCAGGTGAGTAATTTTGATATTATTCTATTTTGCTTCTACATAAACTGGTATGTAATTAAGTTAAGTAATTACACCTACTTTTAAAAAGTAGCTTTGATATAATAATAATAATAATAATACGTTTATTGTTGTTAAGACACTTACATGTCTATACAACTCGTCACATAAGAAAAATTAAAAGTTAATTATATAACATATTAGTATAATACTTGGGTACAACTCTACTTAAAAAGAAAAGAAACAGATACAAGCAAATTCATAATGAAAAAAATTCATCAAAATACATAACAATACAATAAAAATCAAAACTAATAATTATAATTGATGATAAATCACAGCTGCATAAAGCAACTATAGTAGCAACCGAACAACAGAAAAAAAAGCATAGAGAATCAGTATAAAAAGATTTTTTGAAATAAAAAGATTTTCGTCTCTACGTAATAAATTGTGGCAGGCACAGCGCTCCCAAACAGTATAGACGGAAACAAATTACAACAAGAACTCGTCGACCGAATAGTACATTTGCTGAAGCAGAAACGCTTTAAACTTAGCTCTAAAGGAGTTGTATCTCCTAATCTCTTTAATATGTTTGGGAATACGATTGTAAATTTTAATGCCAATGTTATTGACACCCAGGCTGGTTACATGTAGCGTACATTTGGGATAATGCATCTGATTTTTTGTTCGGGTATCGTAGTCATGAATTTCTGAGTTTCGTTGAAATGACTCGACATTCCTGTAAAGATGACAACCAGCCTCCAAGATATACAAGCAAAGCAAAGGTAATATGTTAAGCCTCCGGAATATAGGCCTACATGAATCGGTATAACGGGCTCCAACGATGTTTCTCACGACTGCCCTCTGAGACAAGAATACTCGGCGCGCACCCGACGATAGACCCCACAATAGAACACCATATTGAAATCGCGACTGGATCTCCGAGTAATACAGTGATATCAAAGTCGACGTCGAAACTTGCGATCTTAAACAGCGGAAAGCATAAGATTTGCTGGAAATTTTGTTAGAAAGGCCATCGCAGTGATCCGTCCACAGCAGCGTATCTTGAAAAGTAACTCCAAGAAATCTAATGGCATGGCTTTCCGTTAAATTGTGGTCGTTGATATGCAGGTCCAGCAAACCAACGTTTCTTTGGCGGGTGTGAAACAACATGTATTTGGTCATTTCCAGGCTTAATGTGAGCTTATTTCCCTCGAACCACTGACAGAGGATTTTCAATATATTATTTGACAGAAATCCAACATCGCCGCTAGCGCCCGGTGTAATAAGCATCGATATGTCATCAGCATACAGTGTCACACAAACATCCGACAGAAATAGCACGATGTCGTTAATAAAAATGCTGAATAACACAGGACCCAGCACGGAGCCCTGAGGCATGCCGCCGCTCATAGGCACGCAATGAGACCTCACTGGCTGGATCTGACCATTGGAGTTCCTGAATCGTATAGTCACAAATTGTACTCTACCGCGCAGATACGATGAAAACCATTGTGCAGCAACACCCCTGATACCATAAGACTGCAACTTGCTCATTAGTTTCTGGTGGTGAACACAGTCGAAAGCTTTCTGTAGATCGCAAAAAATGTCGACTGGTGATTGCCGACGCTCTATATGCTCGAGCACATGACCATAAAACTCTACTAATGCTGTGGATGTAGATTTGCCCGCTCTAAAACCGTGCTGATACTTGGTAACGATTCCATGCTTGTTTAAGAAAGAGTTGAGTCTATCTAGCATGCAATATTCAAGAATTTTTGAAATAACAGATGTTAAAGGCACCGGCCTATAATTAGACATATCAGAGACATCACCCCTCTTGTGTATAGGAATAACAGAGGCAGTCTTAAATACATCAGGAAATATCCTCTCTTTCAACGAGACGTTAACCAAGTATGTTAAAATGTGTAGGAGATGTACTTTGAATTCTTTAATAACACCAGCTAAAATATCATCAGGACCCTTGGAATTCTTGTTCCTTAGTTTTCCAACAATGGCAGACACTTCATCTGATGTAAAAGCAAAAAGGAACATTGTATGTGGCTTGATCGGTATTTTGTTGGACACGTCTCTGTCCGGAATACGAGACATCAATAATGATGGTGATGACTGATAGAAGTTGTTAAAGGTTTCCGCAATCATTTGAGGATTCTGAAGTACTGTGTCGTTTACCACTAACTTGATATATTCGTGAGGTTTTTTGGACTTTGTAGCATGGTTGATTATATTCCACCTTGCTTTAGCCCTGTTGCTGGAATTATTAATACAATCACTGTTATAATTAATTCTGGAGCTGTTAACCAATTGCTTATGTCGCAATTTAGCCTCGGTATACCTGTTTTTAAGTTGCGGAAAAGATCTTTGCAGAATAAATAAATCATGCAGTAATGTGCTAGATGTCCTGATATTTTGATCCATCCAGGGTGCAGCCCTATGTCCAGTGACCTCCAAGATACGACAGGGAAATGCGTTTTCATAGTGGCACCCTAGAATATTACAAAAGGCCGAGAACTTATCGTTCACACTAATTGCATTATATACGTCGGCCCAATCTTCGTTGATTAGAAAATAGTCGAAATTTTCTTTATTTTGTCTCGAAAATATTCGTTTCTCCAGATAAACAGATAAAATTAATTCGTTACGTATTTTTGTTGTATCCTCAAATTTATGAAGCGGTGATCAGAAATGTAAGTGTCTATGACTGTTGCGCATAAGTCCCCTACAATATTTGAAAAGACATTATCGATTAGGGTGCGTGAATGACTAGTAACCCTAGTGTATTCATTTGTGGTCATAAAAAGGCCAAATGTCGCCATGAGATTAATATCTCATTCGTAAAGTTGTTTTTCTACCACACTGAAATATTATAATATAGGATTTTAATATAATATTAATATAACAAGTTCAAGAAACGCTTTAGCTGTGGCCAAAGAAGAGTAGACGTCTTTTGGAGAAAAATATTACTGTTACGATTTTAGAAAATTATACAAGAACCTCGGTTTTGTGTGAAAAAAATATAAGCGCTTTGAATGCACTTTATTTTAATCCCCACTTTCACTAATTTATGTATTAATGAACAACTAATTCTTGAAGTAATAAAGTAGGTGATGAATCTAAATTTTATTGAAACGCTGTTAACATGGAACTGGAATATATTTGATAAAAATTATTAATTTAGACTTTTTGATCAATTCCTTTTATTTATGTTTTGATAATTAAATAATTCTCGGTTTATGAGAAAACTTTGCGTCTTTCAATAGTGAAAGCGGCAGTCAACCATGGCCAAGGGTACTAGATCCGGGATAGGTCAAATCTAAACTTGTATGGGATTGGATGTATGCCCGAAGGAGCTCGGTAGTTGCAAGAAAGTGACATTAGTCAGGGCACAAGTGTTATAGCATGCGTACAAATTGGCTCGACAAGCTTCATCTATGATTCTATGACATTCACAGGATCGGAGCCTCCTTGCGCCATTTCAAGAAAAAATATCGAAAGAGACATGAAAAAATGAAAAAGTAGGCTGAAAATAGATCTCGGGAAAGATGTAAGAATTCCCCAGATAAGAGACAGACATAACAGTTTCTTAGAAAGTATACCAAGTTTACAATGATGCTATTGAGTAGACACAAGACTGTTAAGACTATTAATTGGCCCTATTAAAGGGGCATTATAATTTCGACGAACACATGTATCGGGTGTTTTTTTAAGAGCTTGAGAATTTAAAATGATAATACAAGACAGAAATATTGTTGGAATGAAATTTTTTTTATTATAATCTGGTAGATAATTTCATGGCATTTATATTTTACATATGATTTCCGGCATATGTCCGCCGCGGCTACGAGTTACATGGTCCATTCGATCAGTCCAATTTTTGACTACTTTTTCCAATAAATCTGGCCGTATGGCGTCAATGGTGGCTTGAATATTCGCTTCCAATGCTTCAAGAGTTGTTGGTTTGTCGGCATAAACCAATGACTTAACATAGCCCCATAAAAAGTAATCCAGAGGCGTTAAATTGCACGAACGAGGGAGCCAGTGAACAGGACCACTTCTGGAAAGAAAGTTGTCACCAAATTTATTTTGCAATAAATCGATTGTTAAGCGCGTTGTATGGCAAGTTGCGCCGTCTTGTTGGAACCATATGTCGTTGATGTTTCGCTGATTAATTTTTGGAAACAAAAATTCAGTCAGCATGGCTCGCTAGTGCTCGCCATTCACCGTAATGGCAGCTCCTTGCTCATTTCGAAAGAAATAAGGACCGATGATGCCGCCAGCGTGTAAAACGCACCAAACAGTCAATTTTAATGCATGTAATGGTGATTTGTTAACGGCTTGAGGATTCTCTTCGCTCTAAATATGGCAATTTTGCTTATTGACGTAGCCATTTAACCAGAAATGAGCTTCATCACTAAACACAATTCTTTGATAAAAATGCTCATCTTCGGCCAATTTCAAATGAGCCCAATCAGCAAAAATGCGACGCAAACGACGATGGTCGTTTGGCTTCAATTCTTGCACGAGCTGTATTTTATAGGCACGTAAGCCAAGATCCTTACGTAAAATTTTCCACGTAGTCGAAGGACAAAGGCCAATAAGTTGAGAACGATGACGAATCGACATTTCGGCGTCTTCTTCAATACTTCGCGCTACAGCAGCAATATTCTCTTCGGTACTCACATTTCTTTGTCTTGTTGATGGTTTTGAATCGAGAAGAGTAAAATTAGTGCGAAAGCGATCAATAACTGCCCGAATTGTTTGCTCACTAGGACTGTAAAATTGACGAAGTGCTCTATGAACTTCGCGAACAGATTTATTTTTTTCAAAGTAAATTTCCACAATTTGGAAGCGTTGTTCTGGCGTTAAACGATTCATGATGACTTGCCAAACCTTACTGAACAGAAATGTCAACACAGTTTGACATTCTCAGCTGTCAAACCAGAGTTATCGATATCGATAATTCTCGTGTAGCTAAAAAAACACAATATATAATATGGATTTGGTAGAAACAACAGTATGCAGATTCTACCAAGCAGGAGATTAAACTACAATCAGCATATATGCTTATGCAATATATTGGCAAAAATACAGTTCCTATAGATACCAATACTTAATTATACAAATGGTTATTCTCTACATATTCGTATTTTAAAAAATCAAAAGAATTAAAAATATGTAAAAGGTTGGCAAGTTAAAAAAAGAATAATAAAATGGAAAAGACAAAAAAAATCACATCATATGTAATAAAGGTGCCCTCTTTAATCTTGTCGTCGGTACTAAAAAATGACCGACGAACGGATGCAATAAGATGGCATATGAAAATCAATCTGTGATAGAAGAGCTGACGAATCTGTGGAGTAGTTGACTAGTTTCAAAAGAAAGGTGGCACGCACTTCCTTTTCTCTACTAATGATAAATCTATCCAGCAGGGAGTTGTATTTGATTCTACGTATAGGCTAAAGGCCATCGCACTTACAGCTGAGGTATTTAAGAAAATGCTATTGTATCCATTCCAAGGCGATCTACTGCTAGATGTAAAATGGTTACCACACAACTACACCATACTCTAGTTTACTTAAGTACAACACTTTAAGGCCAGAGGATTACTAAACTCATGACAAGTTCATATCAATAGGACCAAAATCTTGAAGGCAGTGTTGCAAACAGAAGCATTTTTTTTTTTTTTTTTTTTTTTAATTGAATCGGCCGATACTTGCTGGAAATCCATTATATGTAAATGGGATTTAAGTAAAACACTTATATTAATTTCCAGTATATATTACACTTTATTATATATTAATAAATAGATAACATGTTTCGCTACGATGTAGCTTCTTCGGATCTTATATTACTACTGTTTACTACTACTATTATATTACTAGTAGTAATATAAGATCCGAAGAAGCTACATCGTAGCGAAACATGTTATCTATTTATTAATATATAATAAAGTGTAATATATACTGGAAATTAATATAAGTGTTTTACTTAAATCCCATTTACAGAAGAAGTATTGTCTGAACTGATGGGACACATCAAACAGAATCCCCAAATTCTGTATTTAGATCTTCTAGATATCACAATCTGGTCTACCCACCACTTCGGTTCCTTATAAATATTAGCTTATAAGGGAAATGTCGTAAACATTTATTCAATACTTTATAAAGATATAAGTATATGTACGAAATCTCTAAGCTCCACAAAAATTTGCTATAACAAAATTGAACTCGTTAATAGAATTTATTTTCCTTATGTGAAGACCCTCGTATATTACGTTGAAACTGATATGTCGAATAATAAAATAACTTCATAAAAGAAATTAATGCGATCGGATTACAAAACACCGACTTCTCGTCGATCGTTCTGACATACATTACATGTCTATTAACCAACTGTATAAATCCGACCGAAATAGGTTACTGATTGTTTATATAAAAGGCCATTCCTTCAGCTAGTATATGTTTTTAGCTAATATTGCATATTATATCAACATAATAGGTGTGTAAGTTTCGAATTACCGTGGCGTCTATTTTCGGATGGCATGTTTATACATTGGATAGAAAATAAATAAAATCAAAATAAATAAATAGAACTATTAACATAAAATTTTGTCGAAAAAAATTCTTGTATTATAGGGTAATTTACATAAAAATAATTGTAGGAATTCGTATACATTTTCATGTTTAAAATTATTTTTTACATCAATAATAGTAATGATAATGTAATTTATTTGTTTGGTGTACATAGCAACTTAAATTCATGAGTATATTAATACATAATTTTACAAGAATAGAACATTTATATACATACAAAGCGTCCATAAAGTATGGACACAAGCCCGTAGTAACGTTATTGTGCATTATTTGATAAAATGCAAAGATAGGTCTATTAATGTATTTTATTAGCTATATTTAGATGCTACCATTTTGTTTTTTTCGTCTACTTTGAATAAGTTATTACGTCATTGATAATTTTTTTAAATGTCAACCCCATTTTTTTTATTTTGAAAGCTTTTACAGTTCTTTATTCGATGTTGTAAAAATTTTGGTATGTTACATTAGAAAATTTTTGAGTAATCATTTTTCAACTTTCTGTCATTCCTAAAGTGACAAGGTAATTTCTTTGCCAGATTATAAATAATCCGAATCAGAACATTTTTATTTAATCCTAATTGTTGGTGTAAAGTGTTTTAATTATTCATTCCCTGAGAAAATCGGTAGAACTACCGAAAAATCGGTAGCATTCCCTGAGATGAATTTATCTGAATGGGAACGCACTGAGGTGCTCATAATGATTGGGTTTGGAGATAGACGTCGAAATACTAGGGAAGTCTCGGAGTTGTTTAATGAAACGCATCCTGAACTGGACCGTATAGGTTTTTCAACTGTAAGTAAAATCCACAGAAAATTTTGGGAAGAAGGATTCGTTCGAGATAAACCAAAAAGTGGACGTCCATCAACCTCCCTAGACACTCAAGTTGATATTTTGTTAACAGTTCAAGAACGTCCTCACACAAGCCCATGGCAACTTAGGCGAGAATTTGACGTAGCAAGGGGTAGAGTTGGGAAACTTTTGCATAAATCAAAGTATCATCCCTGTAAAATGAATTTAGTTCAAGAGTTGTCTGAGGACGATTTTGATCGGCGTTTGGAATATTGTGAACGGTTGATGCAAATTTGTGATAATGACCGTCTATTTCTCTTCAACATTTTGTTTTCTGACGTAGCTACTTTCACATTGAATGGCGCTGTGAATAGACAAAATTGCCGATTTTGGTGGACTGATAATCCTCATTGGAAGCAAGAAAGAGACACATACCCAATACCCGCAAAAACTAAATGTATGGGCAGGGATTATCGGCGATCGCATTGTGGGTCTGTTTTTTTTTTTATGGAAACTTGACTAAGGAAATATACTTGACTTTTGAGGAATGAATTGAATGCTAGGTCTAGTTGCAAGGAACCATTTTTGTAAAACAAAAACCCTAAGAACAATTTTAGTTTAGTTTAGGAGTCTAAACTAAAAATATGTGTGTATGATGATTCATGTTTAATAATTGATGATTCACATTTAATAATTTGGCGCCCATTTTGAAAATCAAAGTACACAGCAATATGTATATATATAAATATAAATTTGTGTTAATAAAGCATTTAATTAAATTACAATAGGTGTTGTAAGGTTAGCGCTGCTTTTACTTCTCCTGAAGATTACAACTTGTTGTCGAAATGTATCCGCTGACTTTTAACAAGATCTAGCGAAAATAATAAATATTTGGTAACGATCCAATTATGGACATGCTGTCATACACTTGTGATTTTGATGTAAGTTTTAATCAAAGAAATATTTTGTAGTGGTTTGATACGTGACTATAAAATTATTTTTCGCGCTGAATAAATATAATTAAACAATCTGAAGAGTCCATCTTGTCTTTAGTGCGACAAATGTAATTAAATTATATAATAGTCTCGTCTGCTAAATTTCGTTGACCTCTGCAACAGGAATTAATTTTAGCATAACGTATTCCTTACGCGCGCACATACTAATTCATTCCACAAATACGAATGCCGGCAGTAGAACGTCGCTATGTGTACATTAATTTCTAAAATTGTACCTTTTTATTTACGAAATAATTCTTCTGCGTTACGTTAAATAATTTACACTTCTAGTGTATCACATGGCCATGATATTTTCAATAAATATTTAATTTCATGTTGTTCGAATCGAATCTTTTTTTTGCTTTAAGATAGAATTCCATAGGCAATTACTGTTCTGTTCTATTTTCATACAAACATATGCGTACCTACAGTCAGATACAAAATTATGAATCTTACATGTTAGTTTAGTTTACAGTTTACAATTACATTGACATGTTATGGATAGTAAATAAGATTATAAAATTTTTAAAACCGGAAACCAACTTCGATATAAAAGAAGGATTTTAATTAGCAAAATCCTCTTTGCTTAATAGTAAAACAAAAGCAACTACTATTAAAAAGGATACACCAAAGAAGAAACATACATCGTAATATAACAAAACCATCGTAATATAACAATTCCAACGCCATTAAATAGAATAATATCCAGAAATACCACTGAAAGGATTTACATTTATTACAGACATGCCTGGAAAACCTCTGAATTCACAATCCCAGCAACTTGTGTTGAATCTCTTGAACTTTTTTGAAAGAGAGATACTAAATCAGGCACCTGATAAATATGAATGTGGCTTTTGAAATATTTATTATATTCCTATTGTAAGTAATATACTACGTTTTAAATCGAGGGTCAGTTGTTACTCTAGTAACTAATAGTTCTTTATTTGAAAATAGCCTTGCTTTAACAGATTCCAAAAGTTTGTTGCATAATTTCTTCCCTTCTTCAGACTTTAATTCCAGTAGTGATGCTGTCAGATAATTGTACAGTTCAAAAGTTACTGGGATTAATAAAGAAATAATGATATATTTATTACCTACAAGAATTTCCCACAACTGCTTTTTAAGATAAATTTCTCCATTTTATAAAACCACTTATTCGTAAGATGTCACGAGGTGTTTTTGTTTAACGTATAGGTACATTATTCCTAAATTCCTAAACATGTCTCTGACCGTTCTTAAACTATTATTCTTCTGGTACCACATTATCATTGAAAATATTTTCACCTTCTATACTTATTAATTCACAATAAAATGTATTTAATTTAAGATTTATGTTAATACAAAGGTATTTTTAATAATATAAAATATTATTAAAAATCTGGTGTGAAGAACACAAATACAGGTTCACTATTAATATTTTTGTGAACGTGTCCGAACATTTTGTGTTCTTCACACCAGATTTTTAATAATATTTTATATTATTAAAAATACCTTTGTATTATACAAAAGTGGTGGGGTTTACCTACTCATGTATGTTTCAATTATTCTGATACATTACACATGCGGTTAGTCCGTAGTATGAGTGAAGACACAAACAAAATGCAGTTTCTAGAGGGATGACTGTGCCACCATTGGAAAGGCGTCGTTACTTCACATTGGTTATGTGGACGGGGCGAGGTACTTCGGCTGTCTGACAACAGACAGCGCTGAATTTACTTCTACTCCCGGTCTGGATAATTTCTGTGATGTGGCGATGTGGTTCTTTTTTGTGAATGTGTCTGGAAATATTCTTTCTCCAGCAGGGGCGTACCGATGAGCCTGTAGAAAGGCGAAATACGTATCTACGTCTCTGGGGAAGGATATGTTCGGACACGTTCACAAAAATATTAATAGTGAACCTGTATTTGTGTTCTTCACACCAGATTACCTTTGTATTATACAAAACTGGTGGGGTTTACCTACTCATGTATGTTTCAATTATTCTGATAAGATTTATGTGATGAAATTACATAAATTATGTATGTATGAGAAATATTTGACATTAAAAAAAATATTTTCTTTCCATGGCAATCTAATTTTAGAAATGAGTTATTGTTTATACGTAAATGCTTCACTTGTGTATAACTGGTTGCCTACTATGCCACCTATGTATTGACTTGTGTTTTTTAGTTTTACACATAAGAATAAATGTATGTGTAAATGTGTAATGATAAAAAAGAACCCGGCATAGATATTGGAAGTCGATCTCTTAATTTAGTTGAGTAAACTCTTTGAGAATGGTCGAATAGACCGAAATGATGGTTAGAATAAAAATCTAATAAACAAGTAAAAGTGAACTAGTGTTTTTAATTTACCTAAGTTAATTATTTAAGCAAGTTTCACCAAGAACCGGCTGCCACAACCATTAGCAAGATATGTTGTTATGTCCACTTTAATTATTAAATATTATTTATAATTATCGTAAAATATAAAGTCGCATTAGTCACAACCAGTGCTGCCATTGCTACCGATTTTTCGGTAGTTCTACCGATTTTCACTATTATCTACCGATCACCGATTTTAACTAAAAATCTACCGAAAATGGATTTATATTTCAAAATCTCTATTTATAGACTACATTTCATTTAATATTTAATTTTGTTATATAATTATATATCTATTTACAAAAATGTGACGTTATACTCATTTTAGAAAGTAGTAGTTGAAATCAGGGGGTACGGACTCAAACCTTTGCGCCATTTACTATTATGGTGACCTCTTTCTAACACGCCGGTACTAAATTCAAAATTTATGTCAGAACACGCATTGGCAGAACACCAAGTAATTAATTATATTTAAACAAAATTTACAACAAAAATTGCTTCTGCCTAATTCAAATTTCATGTTGTTTTTTTACTAAATGCAGTGACGTCATTTCAAATAATTTACCAAACTATTGTCTGCAGGATCAAATTTGTTGTAAGTTGTGTGCAATACTCATAAATGAAATAAATTTTGATTTTATTTTTTGTTCAAAACATCCTAATTATGAAGGAGCACTTTGTTAAAATGTTATGTCAGTTTATAATTTTTTCTTGGGTTAATGACATAAATAGAATTTTAAAGGGATCTAATCAATTAAGAGGAGATAGTAATGGTGATAAAATCAAAATACTCGCTAATAATTGGCGAATTAAAAATAAATAGATGAATGTTTCCTGTTTGTTTAAATTTTACAAATTGTTTGTTTTTTGAATTAATATATAAGATAAGATAATTTGCTGTACTATAATGACTTGCTTTCATGCTGTTCTTTTATAATATCTGTTATTTTGTTAATAAACGTTTATAATAAGACATTTTGGTTTCTTTTATATTCATATAGTAAATCGTCATCATTCTGACAAGTATGTATTTTTACTGAAATATTATCTATTTTAACTGAAAATTATATAAAAACCATTAATATGTCCTTAATTAATGGTTTTTATATAATTTTCAGATAAAATAGAGAATATTTCAGTAAACATACATACTTGTCGGAGTGTAACTTAATATATGTTACTTCTTTAGAAGAACAAGGTTTAAAAATCGCGATTTTGTTTTTAGTACCGGTGTCTCTGTAAGAGGCGTGAAATTAAAGGTTTACCCACACTCTCGGAGTTACCATTCTATCAATATATGTTCAGTCGTTGAAATAATGACAAGGTAGATATTAAAAGAAGTATAAAATTTGGGGTAAGTACCGACTTTGTTCAATAATTTACAACTTTATTTCTATTCATTTGAAATAGATTATTCCCCTAATTTTGTTTTGAAGGGAATTTACTCGATGCAATAGCAAACTTATAAATACAGTGCGCGCAAATATTCCTTTATTCATTTTGAGCTTACATACGCGCGTATTTAAATTTCGTGTCCTAAAAAATATGAGTAGTAGTGTAAGCAGTGGCGAAGGTCCTAGCTGTAGTACTAGCAGGAACAGTGTAAAATAAAAAAAAAATACTTGCAAACCTATAAAGAACAGTGGGAAGATCTGCCGCAATTTAAAAACTGGATTCATAAAAGTAAAAAAGGACCAGAATATGGATGTAAATGTTGCAATAAAGTTATTAATGCAAGTAGTGGGAAAGATGCCCTTTTAAAACATAAATTAAGTAAATTACATCGTGAAAAATGTAAAATAATATCGATACAAAATAAAATTACTGCATGTTCTACAAAATCTGTGGAAGAAAGGCGCAACTTTGAACATTCTATTAAAAAAGGTAGTATAATCTTTGTTTTAATATACATATATAATCAAATGATGTGCTATTTTAATTTCAGGAGAAATTCGACTAGCAGCCTTTGTAGCAGAACAAAATCTTCCATTTGCAATCATGGAACATCTGCCACAATTAATTTTCAGCATTTGTACTGATTCAAAAATTGCAGCCGCTATCGCTAGTGGACGAACAAAAACGAGTGCAGTAATTAAAAATGTAGTACGGAAAGAACGTTTTATAATAATTTGCGAAAATTTAAGAAGAAAGAAATTTTCTCTAATTGTAGATGACTAGATGAGTCTACAGATCTAAGTACCGAAAACATCTATGTTTTGTAGTAAGATATTTAAATAATACAAATGTAATTGAAGACCATTTCTTTTATTTAATAAAGTTATCGAAATCAGATGCAAATACTCTCTATAGTGAAATTATTAATATATTCAACAAATACGATATTCCATATAAGCAAAATTTTATTGGGTTTGCATCTGATGGTGCCAATGTGATGATGGGCACACATCATTCCTTGATGACTTTATTAAAAAATGATGTACCTTCTCTGTACATCATTAAATGCATATTGCTATAGATTTTTCCTTGGACAAGAAAGGAAATATGATTGAACAATTTTGAACTCTATAATGAAGGACATTTTTAAAAAAAATTAGCTATTTCAGTTGTATGTTTATTTATTTCAGACGGGGATCGTTATATATATATATATTTTATTTTATAAGTAAAAATTTTTATAATGTATGAAATTATGATTAGCCCTCGTATATTTAGGTTGACCAGAGGATTGAACTTGCCGCTTTTCCGGATATTGTATTTGTTAAAATGTGTTGTCTGTATATATTTTGATTTTATAGATGGTAGGGATGGTCAGGCGGATGTTGAAATTTCATTTTTGAGTTAGAGATATCTTGACGGTTAAAGTGATCGGTTTATTAAAGAATAAAATTCTCAATTTTATTCTTTGTTTTATAAAATCGGGTTGAATATTGTTTATGCATTTATTGTAAGGTGCATGTAAATCTTAATTCGATTTATGCGAGTGTTTTGATGTTTATTGAATTTTTTTTTTGTGAAAAAGATATCTCTCGTGCATTTTATAAATTGTACATGGATCTATGTAAGTTGATAAAATATTTTGTTTATATATTTGATATCACGATTATTTTCATTATTATAATTTCATGTATTTCTTGTAATAATTTATATTTGAAAGTAGTATTTGGGTATTAGAGAAAGTTGTCATGTTTTTTGTAAGGGAAGTTTTTTTCTTAAAATAATTTTCGAGAACATTTTTGAATTCAAGGTTGGAGTTTTCTTTAGTGGGGATTGACCTTGTTGTGTTATTTTTGCGCATGACAAAATTCAATTTTCGTGAGTTTCGAAAACTTAGTTGTTTTTGACATTTGTTTGAAGGGGTCAAAGTAGAGGTTAAACTTGACAAATTTCACTAGTATTTATTAGTTTTATGTTTGATCGAGTGTCACAAGGGGTTTTTCTCTGTGTGCGAGTCATTATTCACAAAGAGTGTTTCCTCATTGCTACTGTTTGATGATGCTTTAGCACCCTATACACTTTGTAGAGGGATTTTTTTTATTTTTTTTAAAATAAACTAACAAAGGAACTGATTAGATTTTTATTTGTGTTTATCGTTTTATTCTGGGAAAAAAACTTGAACCTGATCCATGAGGAACGATTCATGAGATGGGAGATCGTGGATTCTACTAGACTGAATAGCCGGCAATATAAGCTGTAGTGTGAATAAAAATTAATAAGCAATATCAAAGTAAATTCCACTGCAATATGTCATTCATTTCATTTATGTGCCTCATATGCTTGCCTAAAGCTTCCCAGATTCGTAGAGGATCTTACTAGGAATGTATATAATTATTTTAGCTCCAGCTCCAAAATTATGCTAAAGTTAAAATTCATAAAATATTCCGTCCTGCGCAAATAGATGGCTGTCTGTACATATGGTTGTAAAACGAATTTGGGAACAATATAACGCCTTGAAATTATATTTTGCTATTGCAGTTTCTCAAAAAGATGTGCTATCTACAGAAAATATTTTAATAAAGTTAAATGATCCGGTTGCACAGTTATTTTTGCAATTTTTAGATTTTGCATTACCTATTTTTAATAATTTAAATAGAGATATGCAAGCGGAATCACCAAAATTGCATATTATGTATAAAAATGTCTGCAAGTCCTTAAGATTAATATTTGATTGCTATTTGGAAAGAACTTACATTGCCGCCACCTCAATTGAAAATATTGATTTTAAAAATCCCTCATTCTTTTTAAATTTAGAAGACATGTATTTCGGGGCAAATGTCCAAAAGTGCATTTTAGAATCAACATTTTCAAATGAGCAACTGAATTTTTTTAGAACTAAGGTGTACAACGGTTTCCATTAAAAAATAATATATTAAAATTGTTCAATTTTTTGGACCCTTCTACCGTTAAAAGCGGTAATGTAAGTTCTATTGTAGATATCGCACGAATATTCCCGAATGTAATAGCTGAAAAAGAATTGCAAACACTTGATACAGAATGGCGTCAATTACGGTACGTTAAGGAAATTAAAACATTTTCTAATGATATTGAAATTTTTTGGTCAGAAATAAAAAATGTACAATCTGGAGATGGAGCTAATTTTAATATTTTAACAAGTTTTGTTTTTGACATTATGTGCCTTTCGCATTCATCTGCTAATGTAGAGCGAATTTTTTCTTCTATAAATATGAAGACCAAACAACGAAACGCATTAAAACCTGAAACAATTTCTGGGTTACTTTACACTAAACAATATATGAAAAATTATAATTGTTATAATTTTAGTGTAGATGAAAACTTAATTTCTGGAATGAAATCTAATATTTACGTATAACTATTATTATTTTTATGTGATATAAAGGTATATTTTTTTTGTTTTAATATGTTTCAATAAACTGTTAAATTGTCTTATCTTTATTTTTATTCCTACTATAAAATCAATTCAAAATAAAGGAAATTAGTCAAAAATTTGCCTAGTATTAACGCTTTATAACTTTTCATTAAAGTCTACCGAATTCAACCGAAAATGATCGCGAGTTTCTACCGAATTCTCAACATATCTGTCTGGCAGCACTGGTCGCAACGTTAATGGCGTATCGTAATTTGTTAATATTTTTTTTTAGAAACTCATATACCAAAAATGGTGTTAATTAATCAATTTAGTTTCTTTTTAATTGTGTTAATATATTGAGATTAATATTTGGATAATACATAAGACGCATTTCCTTTACACAAGAAGTCTACACTTTCACGTTGGACTGTAGTTACATATCTGCATACACACATTTAAGAATTGTATATATTGTATGACTAACCGAACCAGATCTGTTTTTCGCGATTATTTGTTTTCACACGCTTCCACGGCCGGTATAATAAACTTAAATCCGATCTTATTTGTTTTAATTTTTTGTCTATGGAAAGGACTTGAAAGAAAATGTTTCGTAAACAAATCTAAGAATTTACGATGACAGAAAGGAGCGGTATTGCTCATTGAAAAATATTTAAGGAGCTGTACAAAATATTAAATTTCTAAATATATGCTTTGATCTTAGTTTATTTTATGAAATTTCAATATTAATGCGTAAGATAACATAATAAACAGTTTTTTCTTATTAAATTTTGGGGAAAAAGTATTGTGCTTTTTATATTTAACGAGTCTCATCTGTTTGAAGTTTTTTAGAAGAAAATTGAGTCCTACATCTACTTGTAAAATAATTCTCAGATATATAATACATGACTGAATTTATTTTTAGTTCTTATATATTTGATATGCACACCTCCCCATTTGTATTTCTTGTAAGTATATTTCTAGTTTTTTCTTTCCCGACATACTATTTTCATCATTTTCTTTTTCCAAACCCACCCTTTTTCCATATAGTCTTGTTCGGAAAGATGTATCAATTTTATATCAGGCGGTCGCTTATACATCAGTTACATCACTCAATTTATGTGTAGAAGGTAATGATCAAGAATTCGAGCATCTTTTGTAATTAAGATTTACATATTTTTGTATTATATTTATTATTGCCAATTTTTGTTACTGTATTATCTTCATTTCGGCTTTTCCTCTTCTTCTGATACTTTGAGTTGGACGGCAGTAACTCTAGGCACTTGAGCACACTACTCTTTGTACCACCCCCAATAGACCTCTCAATTCCACTCTGTTAGTCTTGTGTCTTCGATAAAAGCCACTATGCTCCTCAGGGGAAATTTGAGTACCTACCCTCGTAGGGTCCAATAGATCCCTTCCAAAATGTTTCTGTCTGAGTTCCTTCGGTTCCTTACAAGTGCGTTTTAATTTTCTTCTTCTTTTTCTCCTCCTCCTTCTTCTTTTCCTCCTCCTCCATGGCATTTCAGTGTCAGTGGAGGCCCAGTGGAGGCCTCTTTTTCCTGCTAGTCTTTGGTTTATTGCTATTTTTATCAACCTGGTCTCATCTGCCCCTTGGACGTGCTCCATGCTTCCATGCTTTTCTCCTTCCCCTGGCAAATGTAACAACACCTCTAGTTCCATATTCTTCTCGTATGGCTTCGTTCCTAACAGAAAATAAGACAGCTAAGAGAAATATTTTGGGAGAAATATACGAAAGATATGGAACGACACGTGTACGGACCTCAAAAGAAAGTATGGCGCATGCTAGGAAACACAAAGGCAGAAATCAACGAAATTGTAAAAGCAGACTCTATCAATTAACAACGCTCGGTCACACACTGCTATAAGTCAGACAACTCAAGTATTAGAACGAGTACATTAGAATTTCTACAAACATTTACCCTAAACAAAGGTTTGCATTGCAAAATGTCTGGTTTTATTTACTATGTACGTCACTGGTTAGCTTTTCTTTTGGAGTTACTATCAAAAAGTATGCCAAGAAAAATTAAAAATGTTATACAAAGTTTGCAAAAAGCTTTCCAATTCTAAGCTATACTGAATTTATATTTTCTAGTAAAACTTCAATAAAGGTCTTTCTTTGAAAGCTGTGGTTAAATAACAACTCAAATAAGGTTTAAAACCCATTACCACAATTAATAATCGTATCCTAAATACGTATTTTAACAACTAAGTTGTCATCATCGGCAGAAAAACCACTAATCAAAATGTCAAACATGAGGCAAAGTAAAGCTAACACATAGAAGCGCACATAACTTTATACGGTGTCCACGTATACATTGTCTTTAAAATAAATACAAAAACTAAAATTACGTCAACTTAGCCCTCTTAAGAAAACGGCAACGCCATGTATTTATTCCCACGCCCTCAACCTTTTCTACCTCTTTTCTAAGAATGAAAAAGATAACCGTTGTCTGAGTTAAATGTATTAAAATTGTTTTTAACGATATGAATGTTTTCGTATGCGTCGAGATTTCTGGGGTTGTTTATGTTTTTGAGAAGTTTTAACCCTTTTACCGAGACGTTATGATCCGTGTCCAATGCATGGTTTGCCACGCTCGATTTTTCTGGTCTATTAAATTTAATATGTGTTATGTATTCTTTAAAACACGTTATTATTGAGCGCTTGGTTTGACCTATATATTTCAAATTACAATCGTCATAATTAATTTCGTATATAAATGTGTTTACCATACCATCCAATCACGAAAAGCATTAATAGAGTTGTTAAAGAACAAGGTCTCCAAGTTGCTTTTCGGCCCGAAAACACCCTAAAAAGTCTCCTAGATAATACCAAAAATGAAGTTAATTTGAATTTGAAATCAGGTATATGCGAAATTAATTGCGACGATTGTAATTTGAAATATATAGGTCAAACGAAACGCTCAATAATAACCCATTTTACAAAATACATTGTTACAGTTTTATTTCTCTTCTAAAATTTTCTTAATGTTTTCATTATTTATTGACGAGTCCGCCGGGACTCGTATGGGACTGGTACGCAAGCAAGATAAGATACCGATCTTATCTTTCTTGCGTACCATTTAATACGTATAAGTGCTGATATCGCTATCTATGGTTAAATTGGTAACTATCATGCCCTTCTGCGAGCACTTGCTGGTACGCGGAAGAGAGAGACTGGCCGACATCCTTTTGTAGTGTAAGGTCGTTTAAAAAGTGACAGAAAGTACATTTTCGTAACGGAAGTTAACTCACGCTTGTTCGACTTATAGAGTTTCAACGTTTAATTACGGATCAGGTCAAGAGTTAGTGAATATTTTAGAGCAGCCAATTTTGCCGCTTGCGACTCAAGAAGGTTGGGGAAAATTATCAACCGACTTTGGGTATCCATCCAGGGCAGTTCATGGTCATCTAATCCACCGAACAACGATACACCGGAAGAAATTAATTACCATCTCAGACGAATAGGGAAAGGATACAAATAACTCATATTGTTAAATTTTCCTTTGTGTAATTTAAATTTCCTCTAATAATTTATATATATATATATATATATATATATATATATATATATATATATATATTGCTATCATATTTTGGCCGTAATAAATTTAATTTCTTAAGCATAACTTAAATATTAATTTTGTACTCATTCAATCTTTTACTATCATAACTTATATATCATTTTTGGACATGCTAAAATATCTAATTAGTCTTGTTAATGCCAGATTATTAATCATCTACTTGAAATTAAAATCTAATTTTTTAAAACATATATAGTTATCGATAAATTTTATAGATATTCCGTCTGCAGTCACGATTTTTTTTGTGCCACCAGATGTACTGGTTTTTCACAGGTACACATGCAGGTGTTTGATAGACGCCTTTTTATAAAATAATAATTTTTGATATTAAGATTTAAGTCATAAGCATTTTCTAATGAGATATTTTTACTACCGCTTTTTCGTTATAAAATTTTTGTAAGTTTGAATCTATGGTACCGTAGAAAAAACGCCGGGATTTAATCATTTAATCTGTAATTGAAATTAATTTTCTATTTATTTTCATACGTGCTTTTTTTTACTTTCAAAATATATTTACCGTACTGTTACACTTTATTTTTGCGATACTTAGCTGTTGGTTTTTGTATTGACATTTTTATAAGTTTGATGCCGGATTATACAGTCAGTATTTATACAGTGTGAAGATTTAATTTTCAAAATATATTTTCATTAAATTCATTTTTGCATATATTAATATTTTCACTTAGTTTAATTTTTTTATAATATTAAAATATTTCTTGGTTAGTGAATATACGAATTATTTGTTCCCAAGTATTTTCTTTGCCTTTGGCCGTTCCCTTAGCAATTTCTTTACAGGTATCCTGTGCAGCCTGTACGTAGGTACACAGTAAGTTTATATCTATTGCGTGTTTGAGTAGTTTGTATGCGCATGCGCCTAAGATCGCGTAATCTCTTTTCTCAGCTTTCAGTCTGAGCTTCCATAAGTAAAACTGAGTGGCGCTGCCTTCTAACTTTTAATTTTAGTCACCCACACCCGTCTACACTGACTAGGGCATATATAATAAATAGAAGCACCCATACTTTGTGCGATACAACTACAGTTTCTTTTTTTGATCCCGACCATCTCCAGATGCCTTCGCTGCGCCAGCTTCGCGGTAAGGTAGCAACATATCACATATTAAACTTAATAGACCAGAAAAATCGAGCGTGCCAAACCATGCATTGGACACGGGTCATAACGTCTCTGTAAAAAGGTTAAAACCTGTCAAAAACATCAACAACCCCAGAGATCTCGACGCATACGAAAGCATTCATATCGTTAAAAACAATTTTAATACGTTTAACTCGGACAACGGTTCTATCTCATACAGTCTTTTTTCATTCTTAGAAAAGAGGTAGAAAAAATTGAGAGCGTGAGAATAAATACGTGGTGTTGCCGTTTTCTTAAGAGGGCTAAGTTGACGTAATTTTGGTTCGTTTATTTATTTTAAAGTAAGTGTATACGCGGACGCCGTGTAAAGTTGTGCGCACTTCTATGCGTTAGCTTTACTGTGCCCCATGTTCGAAACATTGATTAGTGATTTTACCTACTGATGATGATAACTAATGATGACAACTTAGTTGTCGAAATACGTATTTAGGATACGTTTATTAATTGTGGTAAGGGGTATTATACTTTTTTTGAGTTAAAATTTCAATATTCTGTTTCTCAATCAACAAGCGTTTAAATGAAAAATGTTATAGAGAATTCCACATTATGTTAGGTACCCGCACATGGATTGTTTTGAAGCATAAATGGGATAACTGATATAATCCGAAATATCGCTAAGAGGCTAGAATGTCAAAAGCTTCTAAAAGATCCTTGCCAGTATTATATACCTTCTCTATTTTGTGCAGTTTAATAAAACTTAAGTGATTATTAGAGAATGTACACGCTTACCACCCAGTGCAGTACTGGCGAAAGGCTGTATTTCTAAAATATTTAATTTTATTTATATAATTGGAAAAAGAACGGGTGGTGATCTATAAAATTACGAAATACATATTTATTTGTTGAAAAGTTGTATTTATAAAGTTTTTAATTTTATTTATGTAATTGGAAAACAAACGGGTGGTGATCTATAAAATTACGAAATACATATTGCAGTGGATTGTGATGTTAATTGCTTAATTGATTTTGGTTCACAATCCACAGTAGCTTTGCCGGACTATCTCAGTTGGGTCGCCTTCCTAGAGCTCTTTGATCTGCAGGTCTACCCTCGTAGGGTACGTCGCACCAAAAATAAAACACAGGGTATAAGGAATAGAAACAAAAATCTTCCCCTCACTAATTTAATCCCATAAAAAAAAAAAAAAAAGAAAAAACCGACTTTATAGAGTATAAAGTCGAACTGAAACACATAATAATGAAACAGAGGGTGAGAAAAACTTTGATACTAAATGAAAGCAAAAGCGAAAAAAACTCACCAAAATTGACCGCGAGCAAATTTCAAATTAAAATATAAACAAAATTTATCAGATGTCAACAATTACGTTAACCCAACACATCAAACGTCAAACAGAAATTTATCTATTTTCGCACGCATCCAAAATTAATCATGCGCAAACACATGCATGAAGCAAATAACTTTACCCGCCTTCTAACGTACTAAAATAATTTATATGAACAAAAACTACTCTCAAAAAAACAACACTCTGATAAGTTTTCTAGATATTTTCTCTGATTACAAAAATTTTACAAATCTAAAATTATTGAATTATTGAGCTCTTATAAATTCTTAATTTATATTAAGAGAAATATACATACATTAATTAATGTATCCGATTCACAAAAACGAGGATTTTTCTCAGATAGGTCTTATAAATTTACAAGTTTAAAGACTCGTAAAAAACTCGAGAATGAAATTTAACACATCAAACCACTAATAAAACACACACCGTAATTATCCAAAATTTAAATTGAATAAAATTAAGTTTTATCCAATTGCAAATGAAACACGACCTATCTGCACAAAAACTACCAAATCTCTAAAACATGAAGATCTAGGAAACGGCATGATACCCCTACCTAACATAAATATAAATCAAAACAGCGACAATATATATTTATATTATTATAACTTCCAAATTGGCGCGAACTGCAAACATTCCATAGGCCCGTACATCCTACAGTTGTGGACAAAAATACACATCATAATAAATTTTTATATAAAATATCAACTTTTTATAAATATCCTTCTGAAATAAAATGTACATAAATATATTGTCCTTTATGGTTTCTTTTAATTCTTTCTTCGGGGAAAAATCCACGGCAATATGTATTTGTTGAAAACTTGTATTTTTAAAGTTTTTAATTTTATTTCTATAATTGGAACATTTTTATTTGTTCATTTTGTCGTTCAAGTTGAGTAAAGGAGTATTAATATTGACTAGCAATAGTTTCTCAAGGTTTTCTTCTGTCAATTTTGTTCTCTTTGAATTAAGTACATCCTTATAAATAGAAAACGTCCTTTCTACATCGGAACTGGTTATAGGTGCATACTGGAAATATTCTTTTATTTCTTCATATTTAGCCGTTAGATTTTGTGGAATTGTCTCCATACATAATTGCTGCAATGTAATTAAATCTGGATTTCTATTAAGAATTGCTTCAAACTTTTGCCGAAGGCCACATCCGAAGTCACTTGAAATACTTTTTAAATAATTAACAGCCACATCTAATGTGGTTAATCCGTCATTTAATTTGAGATTTCGATTTTCAAAATAAGTGATTAGTTTTGGCAATTTTCCAAAGTGTTCGTGAAGAAAGTACAATTGATTTTTTAAATTTGGGATTTGTGTGAGCTCCTTGCACTCACCAATATTTCTAGCATCCTCCTTTAGCAGTGTTACGAAATGTTTTAGACTATCGAAATTCTCAGCATAATAACTAGTAGCTTCCAGCCATGTTCCCCATCTAGTTATTACTGGAGTGGGAGGCAGTGACAGAGATGGAAATTTTTCCCTGAAAAGAGCTACTCTCAATGGTGCTTTTCTGAAAACTTTTTTAAAAGCTGATACAAGTCTATCAACTTCCGGAAAAGTGTGGGAAAAGTGGGATTGCTAAGTTTATTTAATGGAATATTAGCCGCCATAAAAGTTTTACAGAGTTCAGATGTGTTTGCGATCCTAAGTGACGAATTTTTGACGATATTTTACGGATTTTGTAATAAATTTCGGAATCACTGACAATGGACATACAATCAGTATGACCGTCAATCCAACTCGCCATTGTTTTACAATGCCGTTCTCGACATTCTTCCATATCATGTCTGAAAAAGTAACTTAAACAATGCTCTAGATCTAAATAAATGAAAACTAAAAATGTGTGCGTAAGTTATTGAAACTGAACGAAATTCAATGCACTCTTACGTCGAAATAATTGGTAGAAATAGATTCAATCAAACGATATTAAACAGGATCTATCACAAAAATTACGATGTAATTAACAGTTAAAACTATGAAAACAAGAAACTTACTCACAGCACTTTATTTATCTTACGAAATATAAACTAATAAATAAAATAAATTATAAAAACCCCGCTTCTATCTACGCTCATGAAAACACTTTAAAAAACACTATATTTTCCGAATACAATAGCTGGCTTGTCCATTGTTATCGCGGCAAGGCCAGGTGTCCGAGTAAGTCAAACAAATACTTCATTGAATTACGCCGGGATGTACTGAGCGACGTTATACACAATTCCAATTGCCGATTGCGTTTTATGGAAATTGCGTCCGTTCTCTAGTGATTATATTTGAAACCCTAACTAGAGATTATTTCTGAAAATTTCATATGTTTCACAATTTTTTTTAGATGCTGCACAAACAGTTTATTTCGCATTCCGTAAATTTTAAATCTACTTCCATCATCTGATACGGTAATTTCTCATTTACGTGGGCTGTAATCCTATTAACAGTCCTATAATTTCATTACCATACATATCGTTTTCCTTGTTAACAAAACGAACTCATTATAGAGAAAAAGGAAAAGGTATATAATAAATATTGACTTCGTTTAAATCTTTTATGTAAATAAGACTACGCATTAAGATTTTTTTAACGAAGTATTATGTTCATGTAATTTATTCTTGAGGAGAATGTACTTATAAGTACTTACGTATTATACACGAAACTCGTAAGAGTCATACTTAACTTTCGAGTGCTTTCAATAATAATGAACTTCGGTTACTTCTCCTAAATTAAATATATTTAGAATGCGTAATATCTGTTCATTCAATCTAGTAACTCACAACGTATATTTACACATGTACATATGTGTGTGTATGTATATATATGTACTTACATGCATGTGATCTCACAATCCATTATTAGTTGGTGTACTATTTTTACTTTCAATCTCGTACAATACATGCATGTATTCTTGTAATTAAAATTACTGTTATCTTCCCGAGGACCTTTCGAAAAATATTAACATATAAATTGATTTGTACTTACCACAATAACCGTATGTGTAAGACATTGAAGATCTTTGGTGTGATAGTATGAATGTCTTGGGCATATTGCTTTAGATATGATGTGAGATAAAAGAATCAGTAATAGGTTAAAGTTGAGTTATATTTCATATTTAGAAATACTGCGTTGTACAGTGCACAAGCTTAAAAGTACCTTGATTAGTACCTCAAAATAACTAGAATTTAGTAAATTCAGAATGACATTTGATGTCTTCAAGAAAATTCTAAGAATATGATACCGATAAGAATATGACATGATAAGTATTAAAAATAGATTCCGTAAAACGGGCTATTGATGTTTTACGATATACTGCTGAAATACGGTGTGGGAGGGTTAATGATATACTGCGGAAATACGGTGTGAGAAGGTTAATGATAAAGATACAATTTAACTAGCCAGGTCTGGACTACGGTCAGTGAAGCCGGCGTGAGGTCCTTATCGAAAGGTTAATGAGTGGCTGATTATAATAAAAGACAGTCAGGGCGTCACCATGAATTAAGGTTAAATCGTAACTAGAGTCATGTGTCACAGGGGGGGCATATATAACGTATCATAAGGTGTGAGGTATATAGCAAGAAGTTCTAAATGCATACAACATATAAATCAATAACAATGGCACAACGGGTTAAGTAACAACATTTATTACATACGTTTACGAAAATATCCCAGAAATATATAGATATATAAGTACGAATGGACATATATATATACAGTGTGTCCCCGGATTGAGTTCATAATAGGTATAATGGAAAAAACCAAAAATTTTTCGAATTGGAATTTAATATTTTGGGATTCCGCCCTGCTTTGCTTTATGGTCAAATTAGATATTCAAGTTTCTCTATTTGACTACTAATTGTGTTGTATATTATCACAACACGTTAACTTCGAAAGTATTGTTTTATTTATAATTGTTCGACGGTGTATTTATATTAAACGTTTAAAATACCAAAAGGGATTTTCTATTACTTTTAGGTTGATTGAACGGTGGGTTTTGTTAACTGAACTACAGTTGTAGTGTATATTGTTCCAATACGTTCACTACAAATATTTAATTTTTTATATAACTGCATGTTCCTCAATATATGTTTAATTAATATGTACCTAGAAGTTAATTTTGCTTTTGAAAGTCCAACACTTTATTTATGTTATCACTCAATTATTTGAAACTATATTTACATTCTTGGAAAAGATGGACGTGGTGTGTATGCAAACTAACGAATTTATTAAAGCTTTATTGGCATTCGATCGATCTATTTCATACTTTAAGTGGACAAGTTGAAGTATGTAATCGTTTAGCGTGTAATGCTAAAGACCCATGAGCAATCTTCACTTTTTCCTTCTTCGAACTTGTTGCATTCTACGCGTAGACGAACGTTTAAATTAAGTATGTAAATACGCTTTTGAAATATGTTCTACAGTCGGGCGTAGCTGCCGCATAACAAGCTCTTGTACGCCAAGAGTCCGGAATAACAACGGTATATTATCGTTTCTAATAGGCTGTTCGAGTGTGAAAATGTGAAAAAATTGAATTTAAACGACACGGCGCTTGCTTAGATTTCTCAATAGGTATTTAACATTTAATGCAGGTGTACGAAAACACCCTAAAGGCATATGTTTATTAGTAAAGAACATATGCAGTAAACATATCACTTTTTGTTACAAAAATTTCGGAAAAAACAATAATTTTTCAATATTTTACAAGTTAAATTTTGAAGACTATATATTATATACAGACTGTCCCGTAAAAAACGCCAACATTCATAATTCCGTTATTTATTGTCCGGGTTTTATTTAAACAAAAAGTAAATTTAATAGCATCAAAAACACTATAAGATAGCAGTGTTTTATTTGTTTTCAATTGTTTTCATTAATGTCAAACGACAGTCAAGTTTTTTATTTTAAATGGCAACATATATATTTTTTGCTATATTCGGATTGGTTTTTTTTTTCTGAATTCAACGATGTATAACATGTTTATTTTTGATAAACGTTTATTGCAAAAAAAAAACTTTATAAATTTCATCTTTGTCTTCCATTATTTATAAATATTCGAATGTGTCATGAAACATTGGAAATGTAAGTATTATAAATATTATTATAAGAAACAAAACACTTTACAATAAATGTTGAAATTGCCCGCCACCTTGTTCAACACATATCGCACATCTCCTAATTACTCCAAAGGTCGCATTTAAAAGACAAGCGGCAGGTACTTCTTGACAAGTGTTAATAATTCTTTGTCTTAAAATGTCAACATTTTCTGGAGTTGTTAAATAAACTCGATCTTGTAGATAAGCCCACAACCAAAAATCGAGGGGCGTAAGATCCGGTGAACGCGCAGGCCACTCGATAGGACCGGATGTTCCTATCCACCTATTTCCAAATTGGGTGTTCAACAAATCAGTATTTACTCTGGCGTTGTGCGCGGGAGCCCCATCTTGTTGAAAAAATATTCTATTTAAATTTGCCAAAGGTAATTCATCTAAAAAGTTTTGGAGATTTTCGTGTAATAAAGTGTAGTATTTTTCTTGATTCAAGCAACCATCTATGAAAAATGGCCCAATTAATTGATCACCTAAAATGCCACACCAAACATTTACGTTGAAACGTCTTTGAAAATTATTTTCAATTACAAATCTCGGATTGTCTGCACTCCACTGTCGATGTATGTTTCTATTAAAAATACCGTTGTTGCTAAAACTGCATTCATCAGACCAAATTATCCTTCTGTAAAAATTCGGGTCTTGTTCTAATGCATTTAAATAAAAACGACAAAACTGGATTCTTCGGTCAGGATCATTTTGTTCTAATGCATGAACTTTCGAGCTATGTACGGTTTAAGTTTGTGTTTTCTTAAAATATCATGAACTGTAGTTTTTGATACCCCAATATTATGTGCAATTTCGCGAATCGAAGTTCGTGAATTTTGCTGTACTGCAAGAAGAACATCTAATCTAATTCCTTATCTTCGGAGAATTTCCGTTTTTGTGTTTTTGGTTTGGTAAATGATCAATAATTTCTTAAATTCTTTTCAATTCTCTGAAATATTTTCGAACCTGGAACTTCTCTGTCCGGAAAACGAGCACTGTACCGACGAACTGCTTGAAGGCGATTTTTATTACATTCATTAACATACGTTAATTCATTGTTATTCATTTTTAACGAAAATACGCTTTTTGTTGCGGCAAAACGTTCAAACAGGATAATACAGAAAACTTAATAAAGTCAAACTGACACTTAAGGCACATTGACATAATGCTAGTGGACTGGGCAAAGTCTACTATAATGAAAGATGAAATTTATAAAGTTTTTTTTTTATTTTTTATTATTAGATGTGCGATATGTGTTAAACAAGGTGGCGGACAATTTCAACATTTATTGTAAAGTGTTTTGTTTCTTATAATAATATTTATAATACTTACATTTCAAATGTTTCATGACACATTCGAATATTTATAAATAATGGAAGACAAATATGAAATTTATAAAGTTTTTTTTTGCAATAAACGTTTATCAAAAATAAACATGTTATACATCGTTGAATTCAGAAAAAAAAATACAATCCGAATATAGCCAAAAATATATATGTTGCCATTTAAAATAAAAAACTTGACTGTCGTTTAACATTAATGAAAACAATTGAAAACAAATAAAACACTGCTATCTTATAGTGTTTTTGATGCTATTAAATTTACTTTTTGTTTAAATAAAACCGGACAATAAATAACGGAATTATGAATGTTGGCGTTTTTTACGGGACAGTCTGTATACAGATCTGTCTAAAGCTTGATATTATAAACCCACTTTTAACCCTTCACCTGAAACACTAAAGTATCAACGTTAATTAGCTGACCTTGATTATTTAAAACTCAAATGTATAACATATTAAACTTTATTAATAAAAATAATAATTTCTACAAATTACCTTTATGCTGTATTTCGCTGGCTTGCTATGTATGTATATACGAAAACGACAATGGGTATCTAAAAGGTATAAGCATTTCTTCCATAGTGACGCAGTTCCCTAAGGAAAAAATAAGTTTTAGCTATTTGAAACGAATTTATTGACTTACTGCAAATGAGAACTAATGAGTATTAAATCTCACTTTACATGTAAATGTCGCTTAATGTGTTCAGTTAATTTCTACATTTCCACGAACTAAGTTTGTGTCAGTATGTAGAACGCTACAAGTTGCGACACCACTTTCCTGGTTATTAAGATAATAAAAAAATCGTGAAAAGTCACATCTATCCCGAAATATGTGGATGCATTTCGCTCTTATTGGAGCTTGTCAACACACAGTATCCTGGAGACAGACATGACTTCCTCTTCTATACTTCTATACTTTCAACAATATATTTGTCCATCACATAAACATCCCCTTCGGCGATACTGCAACCATAATCTTTCCTTTGCGAAAATAAACACGTAACTGTTTGAGATTAATGTTCAAGAACATGCATGTAAATAAAATTTATAGAAAAAAGCAAATGTATCTACATATTAAGTTTAGAATGCAGACATGAAAACAATGCACATTGTATATAGCCAATTATTTTTGAATACTCATATCTTAATATGTAATATTCAGTGCAGTTTTATTAGTAGAATAATATTTAATATAAGTAGATAAATCAACATAAACATTGTACTTTTAATCATTTTAATTAATATAATTATATTTTTTTTTGTTTTAATTAGCAGGCCTTATGGGATTAATTTACAACAGATCAGATTTAAAAACAGTAAGTTGGAGAAAATAACAGGTATATCAGTCAATCGAACTGTATAAAGTAAAATTCTTCGAAAAATTAGTCAAGCAGCTCTCGATTTAATATTTAAATCTTCATCAGGATTATTTAAATGAGTTGTGTAGAAATTGACATCATTTTACAGATTAATATGAAATTTATAAAAATTTTATGTTTGTGAAAAGAATGTTGAAAGTAGAGAAACATGTGGCGTTTTGAAATTTCGACCGATTTTGAATATTGAAATATTGCATGTTCGAGATGACGTTGGATTTAAGATTAAAATTAATAATGTAACATTTTACATTTTCAAATCTAAGAGAAAGACAAAGGTGGACACCACTAAAGACACGACTAAAGTGCCTTTAGGTATATATATATATATATATATATATATATATATATATATATATATACATATATATATTTAGTGTTTAAAGAATTTTGTTTTTCTTTTTTATTTTATTGGCCGTGTTTTAATATTAAAAATAATAGATTTTTATTGGTTTTAGCGACCTTTTATTGAATTTAGATGTTTGTTTGCGACGTTTCAGCTTTTATCAATTCAGTCTTTTTCAAGCATCTGGAAACAAGAATCATTACAATGAACATGAGAACTGTGTTTGTTTTGTGTGATATAACAATTGAATTAACAATTTTAAATTTAACATTATATTAAGAAATGAATTACGAGTTAGGTTAGTGTTTTACGTTGAAAATTAAATAACATTAAATTAAAATAGCTTAGAATGGTAGGGGGACATTTATGTGATTAATATCTGTATGAATTAATTGGAGACTTAACAAATATTAACAATTTTTAAGTTTAAAATTAGATTAAAGATGATTACAAATTGAGTTAACATTTAACGTTGAAACTTACATAAAATAAAAATAAGAATGGCTAAAATGAACAGGTAGGGAGACATTTAGGTGGTTAACAACTGTGTGACTGATTGGAAAGTTGAATTACAATACAATACGTAAAGAGAACAAAGAAAAGTCAAATAAAACTCACATTTGTTGTTTGTTCTACACGGGTACGCAATATACAAAATACTTTCAACAATTTCCACCCAAATTTAAAGTTTACCATTGAAATAGAAAAAAACAACTCCATAAACTACCTAGACCTAACACTGACAAGAACAAAAAACAACATACAAACAAAATGGTACACTAAACCAACCGCTTCCGGCAGATATGTAAACTTTTTTTCTAACCAACCCCGAGCCCACAAAAAAAAATGTAGTAACAGCGTTAGTAGACAGAGCCTTAAATCTCACAAACCCAATTTTCAGACCAACAGTACTAAATAAAGTTAAAACAATTTTGTCAGAAAACAACTATCCACCACAATTCATACAAAAAATTATAAAACTTAGACTCAATAAAATTTATAACAAAACAAACAACCAAACAATAACAAAAAAACCAATGAATTCACATATATCCCCACACCCTATATAACTGGATTATCCGAAAAATTAGACAACATATTCAAACCATTTAATTTTAAAATAGCACACCAAAGCGGTAAAAACCTAAAATTCCTACACACCAAACTTAAAGACTCAACACCTACACTAAAACAATCACACACAATATACAACATACCCTGCAAAGACTGTGACAAAATATACATAGGCCAAACAAAACAGTTACTTCAAGAAAGATTGAAATGTCACAAATACGCAAAAAAATCAAACTGCTTTAAAAAAACACCAATTGACACTAAAACATAATTTTGATTTTGAAAACACCAAAGTAATAACACAAAAAAAGAACACAAAAGCTAGAGAGGTCTTAGAAATGATACACATTTTCAAAAATAGCAAAACAATCAACGACAGGAACGAAATCGATGGGCTTTCAAAACTTTATTACCCTCTCATAAAACAATAGAAAAATAAAAAAAAAAAAACCCCTGCACGCACAAGACAAAAACGGGAAAAAAATAGCTCCCATTAGAAATAACAATGTTAACTTATACCCCTAAATACGGTCCTGACTACCATGCTCATTCCAAAAAACAGAAATTAAACCCCCGCAAACTAAAGCATTAGTTCACTTACAAAATCCGCACAAGCATGTTCGTTCTAAGAAAATTGGTCCCGGATGTCCAAACACATGTGGCACATGAATGCGTACCCGTGTAGAACAAACAACAAATGTGAGTTTTATTTGACTTTTCTTTGTTCTCTTTACGTATTGTATTGTAATTCAACTTTCCAATCAGTCACACAGTTGTTAACCACCTAAATGTCTCCCTACCTGTTCATTTTAGCCATTCTTATTTTTATTTTATGTAAGTTTCAACGTTAAATGTTAACTCAATTTGAATCATCTTTAATCTAATTTTAAACTTAAAAATTGTTAATATTTGTTAAGTCTCCAATTAATTCATACAGATATTAATCACATAAATGTCCCCCTACCATTCTAAGCTATTTTAATTTAATGTTATTTAATTTTCAACGTAAAACACTAACCTAATTCGTAATTCATTTCTTAATATAATGTTAAATTTAAAATTGTTAATTCAATTGTTATATCACACAAAACAAACACAGTTCTCATGTTCATTGTAATGATTCTTGTTTTCCAGATGCTTGAAAAAGACTGAATTGATAAAAGTCGAAACGTCGCAAACAAACATCTAAATTCAATAAAAGGTCGCTAAAACCAATAGAAATCTATTATTTTTAATATTAAAACACGGCCAATAAAATAAAAAAGAAAAACAAAATTCTTTAAACACTAAATATTGAAAACCATGGTTGAGAATATGGTAACGAAACAAGAAGAATGGAGTTACACCAAAATAAAAAACCACCTCGGACAAGAAACGTACACGAGAACCAAAAAAATAACGAAACTGGAAAATAAAATAGCAAGAATGAAAAACCGCAGAATATTTTTAGTAGCATGCAAAACAAACAAACTAACACCTACTTTTCTAAAACTCAAGCAAACACACATTTTGTTTAACGATAAAAAACTCACAAACATGTTCGATGCTAAAGTAAGTAGCTTTACACACACCATTTTGAATTACTTAATCACAGACACTGTAAAAAACATAAACATCCTACAGAGAGAAATAAACATACAATACACAGAACTCAAAAAACCAATAAACCTTAAAACATACAACAGATTAATAGAATGGATAAAGCATAAACATATAAACTTCTTCAATAATATAAAAACAAAACAAAAACAGAAACTAGAAACACTAAAACAAAATACAAACCAAAACAACAACACACCAAACTTCCTAAAAAATGACACATATAACAAAAATTGGATAACAAACCTAACCAATGAAAATATACCAAACAACGTTATGAAAATTTTAAGTCTAGGACCAAAATTCACAATACCATACAAAACTGACAATAAAAACCAAAGGATAATACCCACAGACGTAATTATTGCAAACATAGAATCTTCAATAGATAACATCAAGGAAAATGACAAAAATCATATAAGATCTAAAATCTGTAATAGCCTCCTAAATTACAAACAATCAAACAAAACAGCCGATAATAACGAAACAGAAAAAGCATTAAATAAACACATAAAAGAAACCAAAACCTTCCTAAAAAACAACAATCATTTAACAGTACTACAATCAGACAAATCAAATAAAACAATAATAATGGAAAAAAGACAATACATGGAAAACATAGAAAAACTCCTAAATGACGACAAAACTTATACAAAATTAAAAAACGACCCCACAACCAAATTTCAAAAAATAAACAAAACACTAATTAAAAAATGGGAAAACAAACAGATCATCTCACCAAAAACAGCAAACAAATTAAAAATACATAATGCACAACCACCCAAAATATACGGCTTACCAAAATTACATAAAAAAAAACATCCCATTAAGACCAATGGTATCATGTATACAAAGCCCGTTTTATGAATTATCAAAATACTTAACAAAAACACTAACAAATGTCATAGGTAAAAACCAATATTATATTAAAAATACTTTCAAAAAACATATCGATACAATAAAAACGAAAAACAACGAAAAACTAGTTTCCCTAGACGTAGAATCAATGTACACCAATATACCTTTAACACTGGCCAAAAAAGTAAACACAGAAAAATGGGACTCCATCAAAAATTTCACAGACTTACCACTAATAGATTTCCTAGAAGCAATAGAACTAACTTTAACTTCCACATATTTTCAATTCGACAACAAATTTTTCAAACAAATTGAAGGACTAGCAATGGGAGCACCTATATCCAGCGTAGTAGCCCAATTAGTACTAGAGCACATCGAAGAAAATGTTATAAAATCCCTGAAAACAAAACCAACCTTTTTCAAAAGATATGTCGATGATTGCATAATGTTACTACCAGAAAATGAATGTTTCAACAATTTCCACCCAAATTTAAAGTTTACCATTGAAATAGAAAAGAACAACTCCATAAACTACCTAGACCTAACACTGACAAGAACAAAAAACAACATACAAACAAAATGGTACACTAAACCAACCGCTTCCGGCAGATATGTAAACTTTTTTTCTAACCAACCTCTAGCCCACAAAAAAAATGTAGTAACAGCGTTAGTAGACAGAGCCTTAAATCTCACAAACCCAATTTTCAGACCAACAGTACTAAATAAAGTTAAAACAATTTTGTCAGAAAACAACTATCCACCACAATTCATACAAAAAATTATAAAACTTAGACTCAATAAAATTTATAACAAAACAAACAACCAAAACAATAACAAAAAAACCAATGAATTCACATATATCCCCACACCCTATATAACTGGATTATCCGAAAAATTAGACAACATATTCAAACCCTTTAATTTTAAAATAGCACACCAAAGCGGTAAAAACCTAAAATTCCTACACACCAAACTTAAAGACTCAACACCTACACTAAAACAATCACACACAATATACAACATACCCTGCAAAGACTGTGACAAAATATACATAGGCCAAACAAAACAGTTACTACAAGAAAGATTGAAAGGTCACAAATACGCAAAAAATCAAACTGCTTTAAAAAAACACCAATTGACACTAAAACATAATTTTGATTTTGAAAACACCAAAGTAATAACACAAAAAAAGAACACAAAAGCTAGAGAGGTCTTAGAAATGATACACATTTTCAAAAATAGCAAAACAATCAACGACAGGAACGAAATCGATGCTTTCAAAAACTTCAAAACTTTATTACCCTCTCATAAAACAATAGAAAAATAAAAAAAAAACCCCCCTGCACGCACAAGACAAAAACGGGAAAAAAATAGCTCCCATTAGAAATAACAATGTTAACTTGTACCCCTAAATACGGTCCTGACTACCATGCTCATTCCAAAAAACAGAAATTAAACCCCCGCAAACTAAAGCATTAGTTCACTTACAAAATCCGCACAAGCATGTTCGTTCTAAGAAAATTGGTCCCGGATGTCCAAACACATGTGGCACATGAATGCGTACCCGTGTAGAACAAACAACAAATGTGAGTTTTATTTGACTTTTCTTTGTTCTCTTTACGTATTGTATTGTAATTCAACTTTCCAATCAGTCACACAGTTGTTAACCACCTAAATGTCTCCCTACCTGTTCATTTTAGCCATTCTTATTTTTATTTTATGTAAGTTTCAACGTTACATGTTAACTCAATTTGTAATCATCTTTAATCTAATTTTAAACTTAAAAATTGTTAATATTTGTTAAGTCTCCAATTAATTCATACAGATATTAATCACTTAAATGTCCCCCTACCATTCTAAGCTATTTTAATTTAATGTTATTTAATTTTCAACGTAAAACACTAACCTAATTCGTAATTCATTTCTTAATATAATGTTAAATTTAAAATTGTTAATTCAATTGTTATATCACACAAAACAAACACAGTTCTCATGTTCATTGTAATGATTCTTGTTTCCAGATGCTTGAAAAAGACTGAATTGATAAAAGTCGAAACGTCGCAAACAAACATCTAAATTCAATAAAAGGTCGCTAAAACCAATAAAAATCTATTATTTTTAATATATATATATATATATATATATATATATATATATATATATATATAATTAATTCGTGACCTTGGTATGATATGGTAAATTCAATCAGTTGGCGATTTAAGGTCTGGCTTTACTTTAAAGTCTACAGGGTGAGTTTTTGGCATATTTTAAATCAAACTCGTAAAACTGCGCATCTTTCCCCATTTAAGCGTTTTTCTATCTCCAGTAGTTTCTGAGATCCTAATGCTAAACATTCAAAAAAACTCACCCTGTATATATTTAAATATATATATACAGGTTGTTCCGCGACTCAACCGACAAATTTCTACCATATACTCTGGTGGTCATTACGATCAGGAAATGTTATATGACCTATAGGTGAATTCCTCTAATTTAGTAAGCCTTGACGTATTAACGTATGATTGACAAATTAATGATTTTTGTGCTGTAATAGTAAATTAAGTCCTTAGGCCGCGTTTTACTGATGCAGAATATGCTGATATGGTTTTCTTATGTTGTTTTTGCAATAGAAGTGGACGTGCTGCAGCTGCGCAGTACATCAGGCGATACTCAGATCGCAATGTTCCGCACCACACAACATTTTCAAACGTTTTTCGCTGTTTAAGAGAGACAGGATCTTTACCAAATCGTTGTGTAGAAAAAGATTAATTTGGAAACGCTGAAGTAGTTTTAAATGAAGTTGGACGAAGTCCTTCTATGGGAATTCCTCAAACCAACGTATGGATAATTCTGCACCTTAATGGGCTTTATCCCTATCGTTTACTAAAAGTCCAGCATTTACTTCCTGCAGATTTAGAAAATCGAGTATGGTATTGCCAGTGGTTACAAAATAATTTGTAGGTTATTCCACACATACTTTTTACGGATGTGGCCCAATTTGCAAGGAATAGTATAAACAACACTCGTAATTCTCATATCTGGGCGGATCAAAACCCACACAAAACAATCGTAGTTAACCATCAACAACGTGTACGTGTGGTGCGGCTTGTTAAATAATCATCTAATTGGGCCTCATTTTATTGAAGAACGTCTTAATGCAGAAACTTACCTTCACTTTTTGGAAGAAGAATTGGCGAATTCCTTGGAAGATATCCCTTTGGAAGCTCGTCGTAGGATGTGGTTTCAGCAAGATGGGGCTCCACCACATTTTGGAATTGGTGTTTTTTAATGAAAACTTTCCGGAAAGGTGGATAGGACGAGGTGGTTCTGTACATTGGCCAGCTCGGTCACCTGGTTTTTCGCCTTTAGATTTTTTTTTTGTGGGGTTGTCTCAAATCTCGTGTGTATACTAATGATAAACCAGATACACGCGAAAAGTTGATTGACAGTATAGTTGAAGCTACTAATTCTCTAAAGAATGAATTGGCATCAATTAACTGGCAACATTCTATGACATGAAGAATAATTGCTTGTTTAAAAAATGGCGGTTCTCATTTTGAACAGTTACTGTAATTTTGTGTTCATTATCTATCAAAATTTATGAATAAAATTTCCTTTCCCATTTTTTTAAATTTAAATCCCATCGATATCTACGAAACAAGGAGGAATTCATCTATAGGTCATATAACATTTTTTGATCGTAATATCCGCCAGAGAATATGCCATAAATTTGCCAGTCGAGTCGCGGAACAAACTGTATATACAAATAATTGCGCCAGGAAACATAAACATATTGTCCACTAAAGCGGTCAAAGTATTAGCTCAACAGATCTATTAACGATAGCTGATATGCTGATCGGTGTACTCTTAGGCAGTTAATCATAGACACAAGTACTGATGTACTCATGTCAAGTAAAAATACAGTCACTCTTGGTTATTGGCCTACAGATCTCAGGACAGTTTCTGACTTAATTGACTTTTGTATCACTAAACTAAAAGAGTAAAATATATAAATGTTTCAGCCTTTACTTGATGAAATTCCATTATAACTATTATCAGGATAAAATAAAACAAATTTTAATGAATTTCACTTTTTAATTGACACTGCAACGATCGTTTCGCTCCAACCTGAGCTTCATCATGTAAATCCAATAATTATTAATGAAATTCTTGATTTACTAAACATATGCATAGAACAAAATTACTTTCAATTTAATGAAAACATATACACTTGCAAAGAAGGTTTAATCATGGGTAATCCCCTAAGTCCGTTATTAGCTGAGATTTTTATGGATCATCTTGAAAATTCTATTTAAAAAAATCCTCTTTTTCAAAATGTATTATTTTGGTACAGATACGTAGATGATATATTACTAGGTTTCATAGGAACAAAGAGACAATTAAATTTATTATTTGATTATATTAATACATTGCATCACAATATTAAGTTTACAATGGAACAGGAAACAAATAATAGTATTAACTTTCTCGATTTAACGATTACTAGAATTAACAACAAATGTAACTTTGCAATTTACCACAAACCGTCAACTACAGACATAACTATTCATAACACTTCTTGCCATCCGATATAACACAAATTAGCGGCTTATCACAGTCTTATACATAGATTAATCAATACTCCGTTGAACCAAACAAATTTTGAGAAAGAGTTAAATTTAATTAAACAAATAGCTATCAACAATGGATATAAAAGTAATATAATAATAATATAACATTTTTAAATAAAAAACTCCTTACAAAAGCCATATCACAAGTATACCCAATATTAAATAATAACACCCAAAAATTTAGAAAACACGTAGAAAATAAGGGCAAAAAACTTAATTTATTAGAGTCACTTGAAATCAATAAATTAAAGAACCGACAAGATATTAAATGATCAATTAGAAACAAATAATTCACCCTTACTTAATTTATTTATTTGATACTCAGACAGTCACATATTGTATTTTTTCATAGAATTTCTTTACCTCCCTGTAATATAATGTAAACCCCTAGTTTTTATTACTTAAGAACAGCATTGTATAAACCGAAGTGAAAGTTTGTGAATAGACATTTTAGTAATAAAAAGTACCCATTCCTTCAAATATTTAAAATAAAACATGTGTTTGTTACCGTATACTTGTGTTAAAAAATTTGTAAATAAGTTAGTTATGTGTCTGATGAAATGCAGCTCAGGTTGGAGCGAAACGATCGTTGCAGTGTCAATTAAAAAGTGAAATTCATTAAAATTTGTTTTATTTTATCCTGATAATAGTTAAAAGAGTAAATACAAAACTATGTGAAATAAAGTCATGCTATGAACTTGTTGCTGATGATTTACCTATAGCTGTAACACTATTCTCAGAAATAGCACCAGCAGTAAAGTATCCAACCCTTGCGAAAAAATTGCGGATTGGCAAAAATTGAAAAACTTGCTATATTAACAAATGAACTTAAATATATCACTAAAATCTTCACAAGAAATTGACATAGCAGGTCTAAGACTAACGAAAGATATACAAAGAACAGTATGAGAAGGAACGCTGGGACTCTAACCTTATCAAAAAAGAACAAGATGCTTTAGAGTATTCCAAGAACAAAATTTAAAAAATATTCGGGAGCGGTTATAAATAAATAGAACTCCTGAAAATAAACGAATGCTAAAGATGTAATCAAAGAATTAAAAAAAATTTAGTAGCAAGACTAAAAACGAAAATATTCAAAAATATATAGAGCAATTAACAGATAAAAAAAAACAGAGCACTCCCTGTGGAAAGCTGTAAAGCATTTAAGAAAATTGCAGTCACTCGTACCACCAATTAGAAATATAAACAGTAGGGCCAAGGTGATCAAGAGAGAGCGCAATTGTTTGATGAGAATTTAGTAAAGGCCTTTCAACCATATCACAGCGAAATGTACTCGGAAATAGAAAACGAATTTAGAGCATTGAGATTCTCCTACCAGATGAGCCCGCCCATAAGAAAATAAAAATTTAAGAAGTTAAGGAAACCAGCATTGAACTGTTGGTCAAGGACAATAGTTGTAAACAAAATCAATAGAGACCTAGGAAGAAAGAGGTATTGCTCTGCTGACTTTCTCGATATATCGCAGGCTTTTGATAAGTTTTCGCATACAGAGTTATGTTACAAATTCAAAAAGTATATTCTTCAATCCATCTATGAAATTTTAGGATGAGCTTTTTAATTATTACAGGTTACGAAACCTTGGTATATCGTTTAGATTTTGAGATAAAATTTGAGTCGATGCAATATTCATTAAATATTATTATTAAATATTCAAAACAAGCGAAATTATAATTAAAAATTAATTATATAATTTATAGGGTGACTTTAAACATTCACGCGTCAGATTTGATATATTAACTTCCGGCTTAGATCTCTCTAATAATTTAAAAAATTGAACGTCACGAGGTCAGCCGACGTACACAATCACATGCACATCCAATTTCATTGTCTTCTTTTCTTATTATCCACGGTCAAAAGGTGTATGCACGCTACCACAAAACGTCACATATGCATCGCGCCATATTATTTATTTCTTATAAGCGGTTTTCGGGTTCATCTGTCCGTCTTGTAGAATATATTACAACGTGTTACTTACCCGCTGTGACTGAATTATCTTGGAACTAACCGCCAGAATTAATTTACATTTTCAAGACGATCGCCCTGAAGTTTTGTTCGGGGTATAAGAGTTCAAGACAAAATCAGTACAGGATGTATCAAAAAATATTTAAAGGCTGTAACAAGTTGTATTTTCTTTAGTAATTAAAATGCAAATTGTTAGTATTATTTTGTTATTGAAAGCAATAATGTTTCTAATTTTATTTGTCATTTAATATTGGCGTGATCGTGATTGTGTGGTTGCATAGTAACTATTTAATTGGACATGTTATTATGATCATGTTTGGTATTTTTTTATGTATTTATTGTCTTTTTGAATCGAAGTAGCCTTCACTTGATGGAAATTCATATCTTCATGTCTTTAATATAGAGATATCAATCAATGAACCCTGAACTTAAAAGAAAATTTAGAGAACAAAAATAATCCATCCATTAATACTCTTTATAACATTACTCAATCCAAGAGATATAAAAATTAATGATGTCATAAAAACTTAAGGGCTTTTTTTAGATAAATATGGGCTAAAATAAACATATTTGTCTTAAAATACAAAATAAAAGTCAATGAAGCCTTTCATTACCAGTAATTGATAAAAATGTTTAATATCTTGCAAATTGCATTTTCGCGAAGTAATATGAATGTAAATCTTGCTTTCTAGATTTTACGGCGCTAATTATTCGAATTTTTTAACTGAAGAAAAAATAATTCAAGTGACAGAGCAATGGTCCGGAAAACCATGAATACTGCTTAAGGGCGAATTTTTTCAAGAAGAATGTTTGTAAGAATGCGTTTCATGATAGCTTGTTGTCAGAAGTAATCTCTATATAAACGTTAATACATTGTTCTTTTTTGAAAAAAAAAATTGACTGATTTTGGAACCAAACGCGATGTGAGGACTGAGTGATCTTTAAATGAAGGCTTGAAGTGAAATCCCAGTATTATCTACAAGATCTCTAATCGTCGGTCGGCGATTTTTGAGCACCATATCTTTTAGTTCCTTGACATGGCTTTCATCAGTGGATGTTGAAAGTCGTTCAGATGAAATTAAAAAAAATGTGTTTGGTTTTCTGTTGATTAAACTACAGAAAATAGCAGAAAATTAAAAAAAAAATCTTAATTTAATACGTTGCACGTGTTTGGCCCATAGATTAAATAGAGTAGCCGAAACTGAGAAATCAGAATTTCCTTTAGTTAATGGTTTAGTGAAAGTTTTTGTTAAAGCTCCATTTTGAGTTTAGGTATAGAAAGGAAAATATCCAGAAATGCCACACTCCCTGAATCAGTTGTTACTCGATGAGGGACGTGGTAAACGCCGTAAATTTTCTTACCGACAATTATGAAGAAATGAGGAATGTTATCTACGATTTTGATACAGATTGCTCGGCAGCAATTAGAAAATGCATTAGCTTTTCAAAAACCCTTTAATAAATAACATGTGTTTTATTTAAAAATATTTTTTTGTATATTACTACCACAATCAGAAAACTAGCAGGCAGAGGATTTTGATTGGACGAAAGTATTTCTCTAGTAACTTCTGTAAAAAGTCGTCTCAAAATTTCGTTAGGCAAAAATAATGATATTTGTAAAAAAACTGAATTTCGTGTTAGACAAAAACCTAGGATTTAAAAAGCTCATGCAAATTAATGACATCCTGCAAGGAAATTTTGAAGAAAGTCTCAATCAATTTCAGTTCAAATGTAATGTGCAAATTGAAGTATGCTTGTGAAGTTGAACGGTCATTTTTCAGTTACAAGTTAATTTTAAGTGTACGTCGACAGAGTTTTACAGTGGACAATCTAGAAAAGCGTTTCATTACTTTTGATTACTGTTATTATTCAAGTAATTATTAATTAATTTTGATTAGAAAAATTCAAATGTTGTTTAAAATTTAAATATACATATCGTTAATAGAAAAGTACCATATTTTCTGTATATCGTTTTTATTGTTTTTACACTACCTAAAATAAATAATTTCATAAATAAAACCGTTGTCTTATAACTTTTTATAACCTTAAACATTCTATGTAACTTGAACATGAATATATAGGTACTTTTTCTTATTATATTAGAGCTGGGATGCACAGATTTATAGGGAACAGGAGCCACTCGGGAAAATTATAAGCCAAGGGCGGGCCACTACAAAGAATACACACAAATATATATAGTAACACAAATATTTTTATTTTTAAATAGTATGAATTACTACAAATGATAAAAATAAAAGAACATTCAAAAATGTTTGTTGTAATTATGTAATCGTAATGTAATCTAATCATTACAATGTAATATTTCATGTTTTATTATTTTGATGCATGACATTGCATTGACCTAACAATTTTGTTTATGTTTGGCTCCACATTACTTGTCGCCACACGTAAAATTGCTTCCAGATTTTCATTTGTCAGACGGTTTCGATTTTTTGTTTTGTTAAGTTTCATCACTGAAAACGTTTGCTCACAAATATACGTCGATCCAAATAAGCTTGCGCATTTCAATGTATTTATTCACAACTCTTTATAAACGGTTTTGTCAACGCAACGGTAAAAGTTGAGTAAATTATCTTCATTAAACTTGTTTCGTAAATTATCATCATTTTGCATGTCTATCAATTCCAGCTGTATTGATTCCGGTGAATTTTCGGGTGAAATGTTGAAAGGATTGCTGAAAATGTCTAATAGAGGTTTAACTTTTTTGAAGTCTAGAAAACGATCATGAAAAGCTTGTATTAAAATATTAACTTTTTCAACATAAGCGAAATTGTCATCAGTTTTATTGAATTTCTAAATAATTTTTTGTTCGGAAAATGGCTGTAATTGACTGAATTGATTTGTGTCCTGAAAAGACTCAATTTGCATTGAAAGGACGAAACATGAGAGTATAACTGCGAAATCAATTGATCTTTGCCTTGGAGTCGCGTATTTAAGACATTCAAGTGATTTGTGATGTCTACAGGAAACGCTAAGTCACACAGCCTCTTAGGGTTGTCGAGTTCGGAGACGTCCTTTTTTTTCCGCCAGAAATATTTAAATTTCTTCAATCAAGTTAAGAAACCGCTCTAGTGACAACCCACGACTTAGCCACCTTACTTCAGTGTAAAACAGGAGATCGCCATATTTGCTTTCAATATCCTCGAGAAATTGTGTGAATTGTCGGTGATTGAGACCTCGTGATTTTATAAAGTTTACAGTAGGTACTACAACTTTCATCACATTTTCAAATCCCAATAATTTTGAACAGAGGGCCTCTTGATGTATAATGCATGAAACTGCATTAATTCCTCCTTATCTATGTTTTTAGTTTTTAGTCCATTATAGAACATTTTTCCAGAAGAGCTTTGAGCATGTCACTCCCCTTGGTTTGACTTGTCAAATAACTCATACCAATCAGTTCTTCACTCACTTCAAAATTTTGTGTTACACCTCGTAAAAATATTAACGAGTTGAGCAGTGGAACTTATATCTGTAGATTCGTCGAGTGCTATAGAAAAATACTCAAAACTTTTCGATTTCATAGCTAATTGCTCTTCTATATTAGCTGCTAATGTGGTAAGTCTTCTTTGAACAGTCATCCGATTTAGTTGAATTTTCTCAAACCTCTTTGCATCTTTCGGACACATTTTTTATGCGGCGATATCTAAACACTGCTTAACAAACTCACCATCTTTAAAAGGCCGACAAGTTTTCGCTATTATTCGAGATATTTCAAAGTTAACTTCATTAGCTGTTTCAGCATCTTGAATTGGTTTTGTAAACATAGCTTGCTGGCCTATTAGTTACATTTGTAAAGTGGAAATTTTTTGCGTTCGATTTTCGCCGGTTAATTTGGTAAAAGTATGATGCTGGGTTTCATAATGTCTATTCACATTATATTCCTTCGGAATAGAAACACTACTCTTGCATATTAAACAGACACTTTTGTTATGCGATGAAATAAAAAAGTATTTTTCGGTCCAAATATCTTGAAACTATCGATTTTCATCTTCAACCTTACGACTACGTTTTTTACTGGAGCCTGGTTTATCCATATCAAAATTGATATTATATTGTTACTTAACTGCCCCGATAGCGGGCGATGCGTTGTATTTATACGAGTTACCTAACATCGAGAACCTACCACATTGTTCGGGGATAATACCGACGTGTGTCGCGAATCTTCGAGTAATCTAGTTGGCTGGACAGATTTCTAGTCTCGTAACAATATGCTTGGAACGACGAGGAGCATACCTGTCCTACGTAGTAAACCTGAACAAGAAAGTAGTAGGTACTTAAAGATACATATCTTACTAACAATTATAAAAGTTAGAATAAAATAAAAAGTTAAGAATAATTTGAATGGATTTTCACCTACTTTTATAGTTTTTCGAACAATTTTTAAAATTTGTTGGCGGGCCGCTTAAATATCGACAGTGGGCCGCATGCGGAGTATGTGCATCGTTGTATTAGAGGTTGTTGTTATTAATATAATAATTATTTTATTACCTATAAAGTTTAGTGCAATAATTACATCTTTCAAAGCATAAATGCATGCTTAAGGGCATAATTTAATGGTTTATCTTGCATATTTGCATGCTTTTACTTTAACTTTTTTAGTGCATATTTTCCAAGCTCTAGTAATAACACTAATAACTCATGACCTGTCAATGCTCTGTCAGTCTGTTAGGGGATGCTAAGGCACGAATTATTATTATTATAAATTAGTAATTATATGAACGTAATCGTTTTTACCACATACTCGGTCGATAATTTATATATGTAATTCATAAAGTGAATGTTTTCTCAACGCCCGAGAAGTCTCAGTCGTAACAGACAGCCGGGCGCTGCTCTGCTAGTTGGATATTCGTTACATCACAATTAATGTACGACTTGACATTGCACATTGCGAAATACAAATCGTCATTCACGCCGACTTTAACAGGTCTCGCTGGCTGTGTCTTTTTCCTTGATTTACACATTATCTCTCGCGCTCTCGTGCCTTGTATTCGAGTACGTGAGTAGATTCGAGATGCCATCGATACATTTCTTCACGAAGACGATTCCTTTCCGGCCGTTTTCGCTTAAACATTCTCGATCGCGTGATCTAAAAATAACCTCTTCGGTATGCGTCTTTATCGCAAATTACTGGTGTTCTGGTTATAACACGTGCACCGGCATCGTTCGCTGTTATAGAAATTTATTTATTAATTAAAAGTTGATGCCCCTTTTGTTTTCCTTTGAGTCTAAATTTGTATTTTAAAAATATCTTCTATGTAGTAGTCTGCGTTTTATAGCGCTTTAATGTAAGGTTGGATTTAATGGTACGTAGTGTAATATAAATTGTAGATAGATACCGGGAATTGATTTGAAAGGCGCAGCTCTACATAAATTGAATTGCTATAACTTCTTGTAATAATAATAACTTATTTATAGCATTGTGGAAATTACACTACCAAAAGTCAATGTACAAAGAAAAAATAGGAAAAAACAAACATCTATAAAATTATATTGATAATATATATAAATAAATTATTTATACTCTAAAGCTTTAAGTACATATTAAATTAAGTACTATATTATGAAGAATATTCAAATAACTGATTAACTTGATACCTGTAGGCAATTTATTTGTAAAATCTCAGACACATAACATGTGTTCAATTGAAGACAACTCGATGTACTTCTAGTTGTCTGATATTAATAATAATATTTATTAATTGTCCAACAGGTCATCCCAATACAGACAACATAAACAAATAATAAATATAATACATATTGCTATGAATTGTGGTGTTGATTGAAAATCTGAATTGGCCCACAATACACAACAGCTTGCTCGGTTTAACTCAAGTCGGTTCAGCCTTTCTGGAGCTCTTGTATCTTCAGGTTCCCACAAGGGGGTATGTGTTAAATAAAAAAGGTATTAGAAATAATAATCACATTAACAACACAACATTTATTAATTTTAAAAAAATAAAAAAGAAAAAAAATTCGACTTTATAGAGTATAAAGAAGTGCTAAAGCACCAATAGAGCAATAGCGTGAGGAAAACTTGTATAATAATTACTGGCATACAAGGAAAAAACCTCACGTGACCGCGGACTAAATTAAAATTAATTAAATAGTTAGAAAAACTTTCAAACGTCAGACAGAAAAATAACTGTAAGCACGCATATCATTGACAGGATCATGCGCTGAATAAACATGATCTATTTTCCCACTAAGAACCCTGACCTTCAAATTTCTACGAACAAAAGAAGCAAAAACCAATAAAAAACTGAAATGTTAAAAATTTCCTTGCCACTTATTTTACTACAAATATACATTAAATAAAATTAATAAATTTACGAGCTCATATTATGCACAAATATTTTAAAGAAATAAATATAAATATACTTGCAAATGCACACGCACATTAATTAATGTGGTCGTCGCACATCACTCAAAAAAACTACTTAAAGAGAGATTTCAGATAGATCGCACAAAATCAAAATTTACAAGTATCCAAAACTCGTAATAAATCGAAAATTACTGTAAACATATAAAAGATCACAACTAAAAACACAAACCGAAATTAACTATAATACTTTGAATAAAGAGGAGGTCCTTATTCAAAAAAATTAACTCGACCTATCTATCTAAAGGATAAGAAATCTCTGAATCTCCTACACGGAAATAAAATATAGCCATACGTAATAACATAAATCAAAAGACCGTCTATGGGCGATACACTTCCGTCGGTGCAGAAACCGCATACATCAAGACCACGTTCGGACATCATATAGGCGTGGACATAAAGTCAAGCTAGACAATTTAAAATAAAATATACACAATATAAATTTTAAATCAAATATTAAAGATCAATAATATTCCTGTAATTAAATGTACATAATTATCAATAGTCTTTTAATGTTTCTTTGATTTTTTTCTTCGGGGAAAAATTCATGACACTATGTGAAAAAGAATTAAAAATAAAGTATAATTCAATAATATAATCAAACTGCCTAAATATGAAAGAATAGTGAAAGAAAAGAGAAAAAAGAACATTTTTTTTTGCAGAATGCACCATGGGAGCCCTCAGCAATATATTTTTTCTAGCCGTTGGAAGTAGAAGCACTTCATTCACTCTTGAGTTTGGACGAGGTACTCGATAATTCACTTCTATAAGCAAATCAACTGAGTCGATCTTATAAACAATTACATTTTTGATAAAATTTGAACTACATAATTAGGTGTCGTCTTGCTTCCAGCGATTCAACTACATAACGATCCAACTTGCACTGTATGTATTCAGCTGCATTAATATAGCAGTCATATATTGGATACCCCACGACAACGGCATATTCTAAGTTGCTAAGAACTAGCGCATAAAAAAGAGAGTTGAGTGAAGCTATCTTGTCGAAGTCCTTACACTTACGGATAATGAAACCCAATGATCGATATGCTGACCTAGTAACTTGGGAAACATGATCAGCGAAGGTCAGCTTTTCATCAAAAATATCTCCAAGATCATTGACATGCGTTTTTCGGTTGATTGCAATATTTTTAATAGAATAATTGGAAAGATATCTATTGGGGTTTTCTGGCTATTTTCTGGTTAAAGATATGAGACAGCATTTGTCGATGTTTAAATTTAATTTGTTTGAAGCGCACCAATTCGTGACACGATCCAGGTTCTCTTGAAGAAGGGCAGTATCTTGAGTACCAGCAACAATTCGATGAAAATTTTTTAAATTGTCCGCATAAGCCAAAACACGACAATTAATAGAGCTTATTAAATCATTAACAAAGATGTTAAATAACAAGGGTCCAAGATTGGAAACCTGTGGCACTCCGGAAGTAGAAAGGAACGTTCTAGATTTGCAGCCATTATAGTATACAAAATTCCTTCTATCAGTAAGGTAAGTGAGGAGCATTATTAGTGAGTTGCTGAAGCCGAACAAACTCATTTTACCCAGGAGAGCAGTATGGTCAATGGTATCGAAGGCACGAGAAAAGTCAGTATAAATGACGTCCATCTGCTCTCCTCTGTCAAGTGTTTCACATACAGCCTGAGATAAAAGTGCGAGGTTTGAAGTGGTAGATCTTTTAGACATAAAACCATGCTAATTTGGCGACAGGAATGATTTGATGTTAGAGTAAATATGGCCATATAGTATAGCCTCATACACCTTTGCAAAGTTGGGTAGGATTGATATGGGCCTGTAATGATTAACATCAGAGTTATCTTCTGTTTTGTGTACAGGACATATACTGACAACTTTCCAGATAACAGGGAAGACAGATGTTTGCAGCGATAAATTAAATATCCTGCAAAAAGGCTTAGCAAATATTGATGCACAATCACGAAGAAGGAAGTAGGGAATGCTATCATGCCCGGAGGTGAAAGTATTCTTTGATTTTTTAGTTGATTCAGTACATCATCATATACAACACTCCGAATATTCAATGATGCCAAATATGTATGCAGTTCTTGAATGTCACTACTGCTAGCACCTGGCAAGAACACATCAGAGAAAGCTGATACAAAAGCATCAACTATCCGCTGAGGGTCGCCGAATTCAGAATCGCCGTTATAGAGTTTACCAGGAATTCTGGAGCTAGCACGTTTGAATCTTACAAAGCTCCAAAAAGATTTAGGTTTATCCAGAAGGGAATGCTGAATACAGTCAATATAATTTTGACAGGCCGTAGCTATACTATCCTTAAGAATTCTTTGCACAGGCTGAAATTAACGTTTGATGATATCATCCTCAATCCGCTTCCATCTTCGATGATAATAAAGCTTCAAATCCAATAATTCTGGCATAGATGGTGTAAACCACGGAGGAAAACGTTGCTTCTTACTATTGTGGCAGGTATTAGGAATACAAGAATCCATCACGGAGTATATTACACAGTAGAACATATCGACAGCCGTATTAACATCCGAAACGGCATCAAGGAAGGACCCATCAACAGAGAGTAATTCAGAATAGAACTTTTGATATGCTCTGAATATTATGAAGTAGGTACGTCGTAAATTAAACTAAACTTGCAAAGTCAATGAATATTATGAAGTAGGTACGTCGTAAATTAAACTAAACTTGCAAAGTCATTTATGTTATTGCATTTACATATTTTCATACATGCAATGCAAATAACAAGTAATAGGTAACTTAAATTTATTTTATTGATTCAAAATTCCAATGAATTAGAGTTGAGACATCATTGGAAAACACCGATGTCACTGATATTTAACATTGATAAAAATGAATATCGTTGTTCAAAAAATATCGAAAAAGAAACATCGATGTATCGATATTATCGAGTCGTAATATACTAGAGTGTGTTTCAAAAAGAATTACATCTAGCTGTGCATGAATTTCTCTTATAAATTATAATGTTTACATTCTTGAGATGCGGATACACGAGGATGTATTGAAAAATTCTTACCTTACTATAGAAGCAAACAAAATTTGAAAGTCAAAATATTTTATTATTCAACATACTCTCTTCCTAAATTAATACACTTAAAACAGCGATCCTGCAACGTCTCTAGACCTTTCAAAAAGAAATTTTTATCTTGCTATGCAAACCAGGCTTCCACAGCTTCTATCACCTCTTCGTTAGAAGAAAATTTACGACCTTTTAAACTTTTATTCAGTTGAGGAAAGACATGATAGTCGGATGGAGTCAGATCTGATGAATAAAGTAATTCGAACCTTAAATCACGAATTCATTGCAAGGCAACATGCGATTTATGTGCAGGGGCATTGTTCTGCAGAAACAAAACACCTTTAGATGACTTTCCGCGTCTTCTCTCCATAATTTTTTCTGGTAGAGTGGTCAGTCACGTCGAATAATAATTCGCAGTTATTGTTCTATCCTTATCCTGAAAATCAATCATGATTACTCCATGGCAATCCCAAAAATCTGAAGCAAGAACTTTTCCAGCAGATTTTTGAACGCGAAACTTCTTAGGCCTTGGAGAACCAGAGTGTCTCCATTCCATCGATTGTTGTTTTGGTTCTGGGTCGTAGAAATGTACCCAAGTTTCATCCATAGTAACAATACGGCTTAAAAAGTCTGCGTCACTTTAAAACCGAGCACAGATTGATCAACAGATCGGTCAGATCAGATTGGTCAACATTCAGACATTTGGGGATCCATTTTGCATAAATATTTCTCATGTCCAAATCGACGTGAACTATATGGCCGCGTTCATATGAAATATTCAGTGCCTCAGATATTCGTTTTAACCCAATTCGACGGGGTGACAAAATCATGTCATGAACTGCATCAACATTTTCGGAGACGGACACAGAAACTGGCCTTCCCGATCGGTGTTCATCTTCAATGGAAAATTTACCACTTTTGAAGCTTGCAATCCAGTTTTTGACGGTCGCATACGAAGGACATTGATCGCCAAGGGTATTAAGCATATATTCGTAAATCTGCTTACCTCTTAACCCCTTCAAATACAGGTACTTGATGATGGCTCGATACAAAGCAGTGGCAGCTCTTTAATGAGAGCAAGTGAGCAATTGCACCCCCTGGAATTATGAAACAAAACAAACCAAGCGGCGACTAACTGTGAAAGTATTTATTTATTATGTATATTATGTATTCATAGTTATTGACGAGGAACGTGGCACGCTAACAACGTATATACACCGATCGTCGTCACATATATACTGAGCAAAGCCCAACTGTTGCTCTGTTAAGGCATTAACATTACATTGATGGTGGGGATAACTGTATTTTGCCGTACTTCAATGTCGTATAATACATAGCGTTGGAGCAACTGAACCAGGCTGCTCTCGGGCGTTGTTACAATTAATTCCGTGTCTTTTTTAGAGAACAACGCGTTTTCGCGGTTAACGTATAATGAAAATATCGCAGTAAAAAATCTTAAGCGGCCGATGCCTCAATTATGTTTAGAAAATAAACAATCTGTTAAAGGTAAAGACGTTATAAGAAAATTGAAAATGAATATTTATCAGAAAAATGACTGGATTTGTGGGTGTGAAATTAAAAATACTTTGTTTTTTTTTTCCGTGTCTTTTGTTTGGTGGTGAACCGTCTTGGTCAAAGAACGGAATAAGAGACTTAATTTATCTTAGTGCTAAAATTATTAAACATGAAAATTCCGAAGGGAATTTGAAAAATATATTTAGTCTAAGAATGTTAGGAAAAAATAACATTTAGAATGTTTTAGATTCATCATATAGAAAAGCAATTCAACAACACAATGAAAAGGTAACAAAAAATAGGCATGTGTTAAATTTAATAATAAATTGCATTAGATTTTGTGGCGCGTTTGAACTGGCACTTCGGGGTCATGATGAACAGCAAACGTCGAATAACAAGGGCATTTTTCGGGAATTGATAAATTTTACGGCAGAATTGGATAAATCGCTCAGAGATCACATCGAAGCAGCACCGGTTTTTAAGGGATTATCAAAAACGATACAGAATGAGCTGCTTGATGCAATGTTGAACGTGTATCATGAACAAGTTGCCAATGAAATTAAAGCAACCGACTTCATATCTGTGGTTTCATCAGCTATCACAGATATGAAGTCGGTTGAAGTAGGCAGAAGAAATTTCATGATGCTAATTCTTTATCTGCCTCCATCCTTAACGAAATTAGTTTGCTTGTTGATGACCCAGAAAAACTGATTGCACAGAGCTATGATGGGGCAGCAGTCATGAGTGGTGCTATTAACGGCGTGCAAAGACATATCCAAGACCAGTATCCAAGGGCTAATTTTGTACATTGTTATGCACATCAGACAAATCTAGTTATGTCACATGCTACATCGAACAGTAGTAATTGCAGAATTTTTTTGCCAATCTGACGGGATTATGTATATATTTCTCCACTTCACCACAACGAGCTGCATGATTGGAAGAATTCCTTCAGAGGAAAAGCTTACCTCGTTCTTCAAAAATAAGATGGAACTTCAATTCTAGGACAGTGAATACAATATATGAGCACCGAGAAGAAATAATTGAAGCTCTAGAACAAATCGAGGGAGAAGCTAGTTTACAAACTACCATTCATCAAGCTAGTGTCAATTTGCGAATTTTAGAGGAGGAAAATTTGATCTATTGGTTAACTTTCTTTCATAAAATTATGCCACATGTGACATATTGTTTAATCAATTACAAAATGTCAATACAGATGCATTAAAAATCAAGAATAATTTAGATAATTTTGAACGCGCTATTGGAAAAATTCGATAATCAGATAATCAGTTGGTTAAACAAAATGACCCAGAACTGACTCCTCGACCATCAAAGCGGCGAAGAGTAACTGATGGTAGCCAAAGAAGGAGGGAAACTATTGAAGTGTGCGATATTATTTTGCTAGAAATAAAAACTAGATTTCGGTATACAGGGCACTTAATATTATCAAACTTAATTTCTTTTAAACAGTTCTCCTCTTTTCAAAAAAAATTTCCGGAAGATTGCCTTAAAGAAGCAGTAAAATTTTATCCAAGCCTCAATGAAAGCAGACTACGAACTGAATTAAGCGGTCTATATTCTAGAGAAGAATTTAGGCAAAATATAGAAGTCGGTGCTGTAGGTCTGCTAGGTCTTCTGCTGGATGGATTAAGCGACACCTTTAATGAAGTTGTTACGCTTTTAAAAATTGTCATTACAATCCCAATGACAACGTCCGAAGCGGAACGCCAGTTTTCACGGCTGAAGAGAATAAAAGCTTTCCTGAGAAATACAATGAAAGAAGAGAGATTAAATGCCCTTACTAGGTTATCTTGTGAAAAAGAATGTATAAATGATTTCCAAAACTTTAATGAAAAAGTGATAGAACTGTTCTGCAAGTCAAAGACACGTAAAATGGACTACGTTTATCGTCAGATGTAATTAAACTGTGTAGTGTAATATTTACTATTCCCTCAAAACAAACTCTACAATGAACAGTACCTGTCTGGAACAGTACGTCGGTGAAATTTATAAGGATTGGGTAAGCGTTTTTGTATTACACTTTTTAATTTTGAAATTATGCACTCCCTGTGTGAACCACCCCGAGCCGCCACTGCTACAAAGTCTGTAATTTTAACACTTCAGAGGGTTACTACACGTGTTTGAAACTAGATGTGTAGTTATAAAAAAATCTCGACGATAGTGAATATAAAAGCAATTAAGTTTTTAATTTTGTGTTATATAGTGAGATTCCAAAATATACATAGAACTAGTTACGTTCCATAATTTCCTTTTTTCCTATTCTAAGGCATCGGTACAAATCAATATGCTCACACTTTTTTAAATGCAAATTTCTTAATCAGATTTAATACGTTTCACGGCAAGAATAAAGCTGTAATGGATTTAATCTGAGACGGATCGCATCCCGTGATATATCAAAACATAAATGCGGTTGCATTCAAAGACTCCACTAAGCTAGTAACATTTAACAGTTTCAAGGTTGGATTATATTCACGCAACTGTTTCTTCGACTTTATGGCTTTCGATCGGTAATTTTAGTTTTTATTTTTTAATCGGTATCTACATATGTACCTGCTGTTAAGTCTTTCATTGTTTAAGTTTACTTTATATATTGAAGATCTTGCTTTGCATAATTGTATAATGTATGTTTAATGGAGTTTTGTAATAGGATACGTGTGTATGTAGAAGTATTCAAATTAGTTTCTTGTTTTAAACAACTCTCGTTAGTCTTGTGTGTAAATTAGTTGCTCGCTTCGATAATGTTTCGTTCTATCAGTAGGTGTTAATCATTTATATAAGGTGTCCCAACAGGAACTTGGCGATTTAAATTCCAAATAACATGCGTAGTATTTAGAAATTCAACGATTTATTAACGTAAACATAAAATAGAAACCCTAAAATTATATGTGGAACAAGATATCGGATAAATGTCCACCGTGACTTCTATTGCACACAGCGATTCTTTTTTTAAAATTTTCAATGACTTTATCACACATATGCAAGTTAATCTCGCCAATAGCCGCACGAATGTTATTTTTTAATTCATCAATTGTCTGTGGATTATTTGTGTAGACTTGATCCTTAAGGAAACCCCAAAGGAAAAAGTCCAGCGGTGTTATGTCGCAGGATCTTGCAGGCCAATCCACGTCACCATTACGAGAAATCACACGGCGAGGGAATTTCTCCTGCAGTAAATTTAGAGTTTCCCTGGCAGTGTGACAAGTGGCCCCATTTTGTTGAAAGTAAAGATTGTTGAGGTCCATATCTTCCAAACGAGGCCATAGAAAGTTATTCAACATCTGTCGATACCGCTCCCCATTTACAGTTTTTGCTTCTCCATTCTCATTTTCAAAAAGTAAGGTCCAAGAACACCATTGGCCGAGAAACCGCACCATACAGTGAGACGTAGTGGGTGCATGGGTTTTTCAATAATCTCTCGAGGATTTTCACGCCCCCAAATGCGGCAGTTTTGTTTATTTACGTAACCCCCTATGTGAAAATGGGCTTAGTCACTGAATATGATTCGCTTACAGAATTCGTCATCAAAATCAGTTTGCTCCAAAATTCAATTGGCAAAGATACGGCGGTGGTGATGGTCCCTGGGCTTCAATTCTTGTGTTAACTGGATTTTGTATGCGTGTAGCCGAAGGTCTTTTGTTAAAATTCGTTGCAGAGATGATCTTGAGATGGCCAATTGCTGTGACCGATGACGAATTGAAGTTTTTGAACTTTCGGTAACACTTTCATTCACCATAGCGATATTTTCAACAGACCGAACGTTACGAGGACGTAGTGGTGTCTTTACATCGAGAACAGAACCAGTTCGCTCAAATTTTGCCATTAAATTTCTAATTGCCGTATTGCTGGGAATATGATTCTGATGAAAAACAACGCGTAGTCGACGAATTGTGTTCGTAATGGAACGACCATTTTCATAATAAATTTGAACAATTTGGATACGTTCTTCAGTCGTGAAACGTTGCATGATGACTTTTACAAGTTTATAGATGACATATACCAAATATTAGGTTGCTAAGTTACCTTATTTGAAAATAATGTGAAATTTAAATCCCCAAGTTCCTGTTGGGACACCTTTTATATGTCGAGATATTGATTTTGTATGAGGATAAAATAGAAAATGAAACTATCTCTATATATAAAAAAATTCAGCCTGTTTGAGTTCGTAAAAATCGAAAAGTCGTCGGTCGATTGACTTTTTTTTTAAATAACGCGACAAAAATCTTCCCGCACCGGTAAAATCTACGGTGCGCTTCGACATAAATAGCGTACAAATTTTTCGAATACTTGATTTGGTAGTACTTCTTTATTACGTGTTGACGTTTGCTAATCTTATACTCTATTTACGCCAATATATTGTTGAAAACAAAAATAACTTTGATTTAATCTTGAATGAGTTTTCCTATATAAAAACTTAAAATAATGTATATAGGTTAGATGTAAATGTCAAGAAGATGTTGCTAAAAAAATTGAAAGGCGAAAATATTAATGATATTGATATTTGATACTTGAGAAACAATTAAACAAGTAGCTGGGTTTTTGAAAGAAAAAAAGGAGAAATTATTATTGATTGTCGACGTACACGATATGAACAAAATCATTCTAAACAGAATCGCAGGTGAAACAGTGACATACAAATTTATTGACTTTTACTTTATTTGATTTTTAGGAAAGCAGCGTAGATATGATAACAAGGTACATATGATCTGCGTAGTCTTTTGTATAAATTTTATATTAAAATTCTTTGAAACAATAATGTGTAAATTATTAGTCGCGCGTCTATTAATACGCACTGCCCAAGAACAAATTTATTTGTATTAGTTGTTATCACCATTTGCCACACGTATTTATCTTGTGTCCGTTGTTAACAGTTAATTTTGCCATGCCCAAAAATCGTGGAGTATATTTATTAGGGGCAGAAACTAGAAATTTTGGAATACAAGTTACCATCTAACCGTCAAATTTTATTAGTTTTGTTTTATAATCTTCACATTGTAAAGTTAACCTCTAAAGAAAGGGTACTCTTGGCGGTAGACGAAGCGTTAATTTTCTGGCAAAAAGCATGAATACCGACACGTAAATTGTGCAATTGCATCATAAAACTAGAAACATTATATCAAGAATGGGGAAAATTGCAAAAGAATGTATGAAGAGTTGGTGAATAACAAAAGAATAAACAGACATAATTCACCAACAAATTAAATGATTTGTTTGATATTGCACACGCTAAGGTTCTAGATATTATTAAGGTCTTAGAAAACAGACATTTTCTTATTGCGCGAGGACAAAAGGGAAGACCAGGCATAATGATAGGTGTCGACAAGAAATTAACACAAAAAAAGAGAGCTTTACGTCTCGCGAAGGAAGGACAATGGAAGTAAAAGTTGCAGAATCAACTAAAATCATATGATGCAGGTAATTTAAATGTTGAATTAAGAGATATACGCGTGAACTTTGTATTTTAAGTAATATTGGTTTTTTTTTTCAAATGCAGAAATTACAAGTGACGTACAGAAAATGGACTAAGTGACAAGTATAAAAATATCGATAAAGATAAAAAGTTAACAGACAACCTGGATATGTATGAACCTATTGAACCTACGGCAGGTCCATCGCAACCACGAAAAAGAGGAAAAATTAATATTATTAATAAAAGGCTTGCAGCGGTTTTAGGTAAATGTAAATTCAGCGACCGAGATTCCGTTCATTTAATAATAGCAATCGCCATTGCTTTTGGGGGATAATGTTGATGATTTGGTGATCTACTGCACATCTATTCGTCGCTCTTGTGAACAATTACGTGCAGAACAAGCAGTAACACTAAAAAATGATTTGCTTCCAAATTAAATGCAGAACTCGTTGTTCATTGGAATGCAAAACTGCTTCCATCTTCCACTGGTGCTGAAAAAATTGATCGGTTACTGGTAATTATTAAAGGTCGGATTATATGCAGTGTGCATAAATTATTAGGTTATTTTTTTAATACGAATATGTAGAAAACAATAATGTGTATAATTATTAGGGACCGGACACGAGAGGCTGATGGCTCATCGTCCACGGGCGTACTATTGAAAATTTGTATTTTTAAAGAGTTTTTAATTTTATTTATATAATTGGAAAATAAACGGGTAGTGATCTATAAAATACGAAATACATTTTATTTGTTCATTTTGTGGTTCAAGTTGAGTAAAGGAGGTTATAGGTGCATACTGGAAATATTCCTATTTCAGAGTCTTCTTGTTGATTGTTTTTATTACTTTTTATATACTATTTCCTTTTATTTAGTTTGAGCCACCACCTGTCTGTATATTGTTTGTTTTATTTTCAGCAGCATATTTTCTCGCTAATGTTTTGATATTATCGTATTTGCTTTTAAGTTGCTACAACTTCCTTTGTCAGTTTTGAGAATTAAATTCTTCCAAAATTGCATTCCAGATTTTGTCCATAAATTGAATATATTTAGATATATAATAAAAAGATTAAGATATATGTAGGGGCTTCGCACTAATAGCTTACTTTTTGTCGATAAGAACAAGCATTTGTGTTCTTGCATTCTATTATTGTGCGGTATTTAGATATTAAATTCAGCAAAGCCACCCTTCTTTTGTGAAATTCGTGTCTCTGTTTTGTCGATCTGATTTCACTTCTATTGCGTTCTTATTAATTCTTGGCATTATTATTTTAGAATTAATTTATGAAATAATAAGACCGTACTAATGCGAGCTGACGACGTTAACCTATAACTGCCTATACAAGTTGTCCCGTATCGTTATGTTCAAATTTTAGGAGTGTAAAGTAGACTTCATTTCAAGTAACAAAAACGCAAAACTTGTATATCCATTTTTATTTGTTTCAAAGTTACAGATCTATGAATGTGATTGTCAGAGCATGAAAAAAAATGTAATCCTAAAGTCAATACAAACTGACTTTATTTTAAAAAAAATTATACGATTCAATAACAGGCCTGTGATTGTTAACGTCGCATAATAAAATGTTAGTGCATACAGTAATTTTTTTGGAGATCTACAAAAAATAGTACTGGAAATTGATTTATGATAAAGAAAATTCTTACTTATTTCGTAAGTGCTGAACCATGAATATCATACAATAAACAAATGTTCAGATGACTGTTAACGTTGCATTTTTTAATAAATGATTACAATACGTTTCAGTTCATACAACAGCTTATTAGTGAGTGGACACGTTTTTTTTTAATTTAAAATGCCTTCCCGATTTTCTTCTCAAGAGTATGCGGACATGCATTTTGTGTATGGCTTCTGTAACGGCAGTGCACGTCAAGCAGTTATTAAATACCGACATCAGTTTCCCGATAGGCGCATTCCTCATTACAGAACGATTCTGGAAGTACACAGACAATTTCGGGAATGCGGACGGCGTGATTATCTTTTCGACCGAGGAGTAAATTTGCCAGCAGACTTAGAGAAAGAAGCAGTAGCTATTGTTACAAGGGATCCAACTCTCAGTATACGTCGAATAGCTAGACAACTAGGAGTGCCACGAATGACAGTTTGGCCAATTTTAAAACGTGAGGGCTTGTATCCATATCACTATCGCAGGGGACACGATTTGCTTGAGGCAGACCACTATGCTCGTCTAGTTTATTCTACCTGGATATTAAGACAGTCACGGCTTCATTTTAATTTCTGCAGAACAGTCCTCTGGACAGATGAATCTACGTTCACGAGAAGTTGTGTTACAAATCTGAGAAACCTGCACAGGTGGTCATCAGAAAATCCCAAAGCTATACACCCACCTAAATTTCTACATGAATTTTCTATTAACATTTGGGCGGTACTAATCGATGACTTGTTGATTGGTCCTGTCGTTCGTTACCTTACCTTCAATTTCTTATTGACGAACTGCCAGATTTTTTAGAAGATTTCCCACTGAATGTTCGACGAGACATGTGGTTTCACATTGATGGGGCACCACCATATTTCGGAATTGCTGTCCGAAATTGGGTTAACGTCAATTATCCAAGATGGATTGGTCGAGGTGGTCCTGTTGCATGGCCACCCAGATCACCCGATCTTAATCCCCTTGACTTTGATTTATGGGGGTACATGAAAAATTTAGTCTTCGCGCAAGTTTCGAACACGAGAAGAGTTGTTGGATTGTATTCACCTGGCTGCCGAGTAAATCCGACAAAACATGTATGAAATTCGAATAAGTACTTCTTCTGTTGGCTTACGGGCGCAAGCCTGCATTCAACAAGAAGGTGGATATTTCGAAAATATTAGTAATTGAACTTTTTTAAATAAAATCTGTTTTTATTGACTTTAAGATTTCAATTTTTTTCATGATCTGACAATCACATTCATAGATCTTGTAGCTTTGAAACAAATAAAAATGGATATACAAGTTTTGCGTTTTTGTTACTTGAAATGAAGTCTACTTTACAGTGCTAAAATTTGAAGGACACCTTATAACTAAAATTTATTAAAATGTTAAAATGTTTTGAAATTTGCTATTTGTATTTTTTAAATGCTGCTATTTCCACTCTTTTAAAATGAATAAACTGCACTTTTGTTAAAGTTGTGGAAATGCAACATTATGAAATGCAATTACATTAAAATATTTTTAAAAAGTTAAAATTACTTTGGTTAAAGGATCTTTTAAGCGAGTATTATAAGCCGCAATAATAACAAAATTAGGTGGGCAGTTCCAATAACAATGAATACAGAATTCTTGTGCAATTTGTATGAACTTAATCAATACAATGCATTTAATAACTTCTAGGTCTTCTTAATGCTATCATAAAATGCTTCTTGCTCGTTCACTATTATTGCTTGTGATTTATTTCATTTAAAACAATCACATCTCTTTACAAATAGTATTTTCCATTCATTCGATTGTATTTTATTTCTTGTTTTGCATAGTTTTTGTTTCTTTTTTGGTCTTGAACGACCACCATTCGCGAACTCCATTGTCCACACGCACGTCTATTATGATTGAAAAAATGACATCTCTTCTTTATACCTCATAAACTGCGAGTAAGATTCCTTTTATGTCTACTAAAAGTACTTAAACGCGACGGTAATCCAGTACAATTTTACTAACGCGTTTACTTATAAGTTCGTGACACACTTCTTTGAATGAACAAGATCAGTCTGTCGTGTTCAGGTATTACTTTTTCTTCGGTAAAGAAGGCGACCACCATTACATTCTTTTTATTTGAAAAAGGAATATTGAAGAACGCCCGTGTGCGAAGCGAAGAAAAGCAATTGAAATGAGAAATTCTAAACTGCTGTAACCGCGGTCGCTGGCTTGGCAATAAAACTTTGCTATTTTATTGCTGACCGTACTTGATTTACTGCTCAGCAGACACTTTACGACGAAACATGCATCCCATTTCGACTTTGAGTAGATCGCAGGTGGTTATTTGGACATTGCGTGCTCCATAAAAACAACAACGAATCGCAACAGCATGAGCTTATTATAGTCTACGACACACGAAGAATTGGAATATTCATATAAAGAATTAAGCAGATTCAGTTTTCGAATTTTTATTCTAATATATCCTAAATACTTTTACAGTAGTGAAATGTTTGAGGTTAGCTATTGTTAAAAAAGTATTGTTAACTATATATTCAATTATATTTAAACCCTTTCAATTGTCAGGAACAGAACTATTACAAAAAATAAATAAAACTAGAGGGCATAGTTGACCAAAGCAAGTGAAATTTGATGTAAAGTAAATACTTAACGGGTTCAGCACCAAGCCGATGCGAGTAAACATTCACCCTGGACCAAAGTATTTTTTTTGTTATTTCTTATATACTTGTCCATTTTATAATGACAGTACACAATTTAAAAAAAAAGCGAAAAGTTTGGCGGACACCGGTGACCGCTGAGAGTGACGTCTAGCCGAGCGGACACGGCAATTGCCGAAATGTCCGCCGATGAAATTTTGCGAGTTATGACATGAAATCGGAAAAAGGCTACTTAGTCAATGATAAGTGCGAAGTATCGATGTGTTTATTTTCCTTTATGAAGAAATGGAAAGTGGTGGTAAACGAATTGTACAATTAGCTTTACAGCAGAAGCAGTATTCTAACGGTAAGTTTTCAAAATTTAGTTATTAGCAGAGCAGACCAATTTCCGTGCGCGCCATGAGCGCCGGTATGGGAGTGTAATTCTTAATATATTAATTACGACACACAAAGCAAAAATGTGGGGAGATACTAATGTTATAACACGCAGATAAGCATTTATAGATGGTGTAACTACCAGTCTAAAAAATCCCATTGGTAAAGGATGACGCTAAATTATTTTACATATTGGCTCTAAAAACGGTTTTATTGACGATGGGTTCTTGGTATTTGAAAAACTGCTGATTACCAGGATGAAATGGTTGCAAACGTTTTTGAGACGTGGTTCAGTAACATTAAAATTACCTGACCATAGTGTAATTGGCAAAAAGTGAAGCGCATGTTATCAAAGAGGAAGATAAAATGTGTAATTTAGATTGTTTAATAGATGATTAGAGCAGACCAATTTCCGTGCGCGCCATGAGCGCCGGTATGGGAGTGTAATTCGTAATATATTAGAATATGCAATAGAATAGGGACGCAACATGAGCTTGTTACCGATATAAGTATAGAAGTAGAGACATTTATTCTATCAGAAATAATTAAATATACATTTGGTTTTCTGCTATTAAAGTAATATGCATAAACACACGAAAAATAAGAATAGTACATATTATAGCAGCGTTGTATGTACCTATAAATAAAATGGAAAATGTATGAAATCAGTGATTGTGTGCACGACAGAGAATTTAAAAAAAAAGCGTCTTCCAAGGATTGACAAACCGGAGAAACCCGATTGTATATTTTCAACATTAGGTACGTTTCTAAGGTTATTTCTGAAAAACATGTCCGCCGCGAGGAAAAAATATGTTTATATTCGGAAAACGAGCGTTCTACATCTAGTGATGTTATATTCGCATAATCAAAATAGTTTTTTAGGCAACTTAACGCATCTGTAGACGTGCCCTCACAAATACGTGTTAAGGTATCAAAATCTGCATTTCTGTCTAAAACACTTTCAAATTTAATTAGAACACTTTCACTTTTTGCGTCTTCTACAGCACACCGTTGTGCGTGAACATCTTTAACGATTTGCAGTGATTCCTCTAACGACAGCGACGAATTTTCCAATTTTGTTATTGCTTCTTCTAGTCCCAAGTAATTCTCACGAATACTTTGTAAATCCATTTTAATCTGGGCATCTTGAATTTTTTCTGGCTTGTATTGATAGCTGCACTTTCTTTCGGATCGAATGATAAAACCACGTCCTTAATTTTTTCAAAATGTTCATGATAGTAAAACCCAGCCCGTAACAATGTACCCGAACGTGTCAGAATCGGCTGTGGTGACTCAGAGGTATAGGGACACAATTCGTGAAATTTCCGAATACGTTTTGGAGATTTCAGGAATACTGCCTTTGTACTCGATATTAAAGCATCTACCTCTGGATAACATCTACGAACCTGTTCTGCCACAAGGTGTAGAGAATGGAGTACAAGTAATAGGACAATATTTTCTAAGAGACCGGCCTACAGAACACATGGTTGCGGCACCATCGGTCATAAACATTAATATTTGGTCTTTCGAAAGTTTAAATTTTTCCAAAGTATCTAATAGCACCTCTGAAATTTTTTCGGCATTACATTGTTCTAGTCGTCTGAATGCTAATAAAATTGAAGACGTTGGTTGATGTGGTTCCATATTACGCGCCATCACATTAACTACAGATTGTTTTTTGCTGTCAGTTGTTTCGTCCACACATAACCACAGTTTTTTATTTTTCAGTTTGGCTTTGATTTTATTTTCAACCTGTTTACGCACCGATGGTAAATTCCTTCGTAACGTTGTCGTGCTCGGTAATGTTTGATTCGCGTGTTTATTCCAAAATGAAATAAATGAATCATTACTTAACAAGGTAAGCGGCAGTGTACACACAATCATAGTTACACATAGTTCATGTATAAACTGTTGTCGATTAATTTTGTTATTATTGTGCTTCGAACTGCTTACGTGTTCTTTACAATGTGTTTTTGACCAACACATTAGATATGTATTGCACACTAAACATTTAATTTTTGAGCCATCGTATATTAAGTCCTGGAAATCCATAATAAACTTATTCACTTCGTCTGACAACGGTCGGTTTATCGATTTATGTGTCGACGACATTTTATTACGTATGCTTACACTTACATGCAGTCTAAGCAAGTACCAAACACGTTCTGAATGTTTTTTATTAGTTCTGATGCAATGCAATTATCCTCACATCGGCGCACGTGGCGCGCACGGAAATTGGTCTGTTCTAGTTATTAGCTATTTTATAATTAAAAATTTTCATGTGACGATGGTTCGTCAAATGAGCCATATTCTGCAGACTCCGACGTAGATCCAGGTTTTGTTCCACCTGAGAGTTCAAACTCAGGCAACTATTCTACTGATAGTGATTGTGAAATACCTAAAAAAAGATAAAATTTCAGTCATGATCATCTTTAGAAAATGAAAATATGCCGGAACCTTCCCACATATATCATGGTGAACGTGTCATAAAAAGAATAGAAAGCGAATATAAAGAAATAAGACGTGAACTTGAGGAAGAAATCTAACACGAGCAGTTGGCAGAAAATCGTGAAGTTTCCACTACAAGCACTTCGTCTCAGAACGAAAATTTGACTGAACCCTCTATTGAACCATCACTTTATGATCTAACGCAATCAGTCTGGGGTTCTCCCGGGAGGAAATCACCTGCAATTTGATGAAAATTTTGAAAGTGGAATTAAGAAAGAATGGCATGCTGCTCTAATAGGTCACCATCCGATTGACTATTATTTAGCTTTTGTTGATTTTGACATAATTCATATAATAGTTGATCAAACCAACCTTTATGCCACACAATTTATTATGAATAGTCACAACATTTCGAACAAATCTTGTGTACAAAACTGGGAACCCACAACTCGCGCAGAGGTTATGCATTTGATAGGTCTACTTGGTTACATGGGCATGGTTCGTATGAACAACGTCCGCGATTATTGGTCTCAGAAATGGATTTTGAAATCAGAAGTTTCCCGCAGCGTTATGAGTAATAGATTCGAAATCTTGCTCAAGATGTTACACTTTTCAGATAATGAACAGTGTCCTGATGGAGACCGTTTATATAAGATTCAAGCTTTTAGCCATGCTCACAAAAAAATATCAAATGATATACGCACCTGGTAAAACTTTTTGTGTTGACGAAAGTATGGTGCCTTTCCAAGGAAGATTAGTATTCAAACAATACAATCCACAGAAATCTCATAAATACGGTATAAAATTATTTAAAGTTTTTTGCGCCAACGGGTATACCTGGAATATCATTATTTTCTGGAGTGCTTCAACGAATATCATAATAAATAATAAGAAAATTATCTATTTGCATTATTTGAATAAAATCATTGGATATATATGCGTTTATAGTACCATTATTTGACAACCTGTATTTTCTAAATAAATATTGCTACAAACAACTTGGCACGAGCATGCAATTGTGCAGGGCCATAGCTGACTTATTGCTATGTCAAATTTCATGAAGACGCGTCCGTGTTTGCAAGCCAGAATCGACAAATATTAGAATACCGAGCGGACACCGGTGTCCGCCATGGTCATCACGGCTGGAAGCATAGTGGACACCGGTGTCCGCTCTGGCGCTAAACCTGTTAATGATAAAATTCCGTAGGCTTTCACGAACGTTGTCACTTGTAGTACAATCTTCTTGTGGAGGTTCGCCGTGTTGTCGTAATTTCACTCGACGTTTCGTTGTTCGTACTGTCAGCTTCTTCAGGATCATACCAGACTGATTCTCTAAGTTGTCGTTCTTCCTTATATATGGCTTTGGCTCACTGGTGCTTGATCATTTTGCGCCATTGGTCGTGAAGGATTCTTGTAGTAGGTTACTGAATCTATAGCCGTTCTCGCGGTTGAAGTTAGGATGTTTTTATATTTCGATAGCTTCTCTAACAATCCTTCGGTAGTAATTCTTCGTTGTAGGTAATAGTTGAATGACTCGTGTACATTGATGTACACTAGAGTGGATCTTATTTTTTAAGTTTCGATTCATTTAGGTGCTAGGATTTTAGGATTTTTCCTTTTTGAATAAGAAATGAACTTGCAAAAATAGGAACCAATTATACAAGCGGAATCTGTGTCTCTCAAGGGTTCAATTTCAAAAATACAGTGAAATCACCCTTGGTCAGACACCTTCAGGACTAAATTTTTTTTTATTTTTCACTTTTTCACTTACGGTTACCATAAACACGGTCATATCGCCCGTGGGCCTTATAACCGGACGATATGGCTTATAACGCCCCGTAATTTATTCACAGTTCTGAGACTCGGTGCGTTAGGCCTATGGAAAACGAGAGGTCAGTGGCGGTAGCTGTATAAGGCCGCGAAGCCGCGCGCCCCTCCTAGAATTTTTAATATAACACACAATTCAAATGTTTATTTATATATTTATTATTACTATTCATTTTATTATTATTATTCATATAAGTAGTTTCTAAATTTCAAAAAACTGAACTCCGTTTTCGTTGTCTAACGTTGTTAGAACTCACAGAATTATATTAAGGCGCAAATACGCAAATAAATCATTATAGATTCCTGGTGAATGTGACCCGATATTGGCCGATAGTACACGATTCCATAAAAACATTTAGGATATTTTACGGCGCAGTTATCTAGCGGCCAGTGTTTCAGTGCCGTCTACGGGACTATCGTACCGTATCGTATAATATTTTTTTTGTTTAGTTTAATCTGTGTAAATATGTTGTTCTTTCTTTCTCCTACTTATAAACCGTGGCTACCTACTTTGTGAAGTGATTTTTTATGACATTATAAAAACTATTCCGCTGTTCCAGCTCTTCGTTTTTGCAAACATTAATTTTAAGGTAGGTGGATTTTTGTTTAAAATGAGCCCCTTATTTTGGATTTTTTCCGTTTTGATTTACAATTATTATTGTTTTTGTCGTTATTGTAGGTATTAATATTTTTTAATTCCTATGTATTTATTCAATTTAAATAAAGGTTATAAATGGATACCTTTTCGCGCAATTTGCCTATATGTAATTTGGTATTTGATTTCTGGTGCGCCCCTCCAAACTCAAACCGCACGACACGCCACTGCGAGAGGTAGTAGAGGGATACAGATAAAGAATAAAAGTAATAATCTTATTGAAAATTTTAAAGGATTATAATATTTGCAACTATAATTAGTATATGTTATATATGTTTGTGACATTATTGCCAGTTCTCTAGCTAGTTACTAACCCTTTTGTGATGTTTCATTAGTCGTTTAATTAAAAATAAAATAAGTAAATATTTTTCAAAATGAAAATTGTACTCTGCACGCTATCCTTTACTAAAGTTCTACGTATCCAGATACTTTTGTAGCCGAATGTACTTCGTTATTTGCGTTGCGGTCGACAATAACTAATAAATCTCTACATTGAACGGTAATCAAACTCGAGCGTTCTTACTGTGATGCTTGCTGTGCTCAAGAGAAAATTACCCTATACACGATTCGCTAGTATTGTTAGCATTTCGTATTTCGTAATTGTGAGTACATACAACGTACAAACATCAATCATGCGATTTGATAAACGGACTGGCAGAGATAAAAATGCAAGAACATCATCAACGAAACGGAATCATCGACGGACGGCTTTAACCAATACAATCTTCCTTTTGTTCGGCAGAATATATACGGTTTCCCATTATAAGTTCATTATATTAATCTAATTGGTCGATACAGCTGGTATCTGTAATTTTTAGTAATTTACATTTCCTTTGTTGTTAACAACACAACATGTTCCACAGTGCTTGTCAATTTGCGATGAGTGCATTTGTATAATTCGAATTACCAACGCTAGATTATGCAGTAATTTATGGAAGTTTATTGATAAATTACATTAAAAATACGGAAACGTTAATCTTATCAACTTAGCTATGTACGATACAATGTATACATAAAAATATAAATTTTGTGATGAAAACTGTAAATTGGTTTCTAGGAGCGGATAACATATTACTGTGTATTTTTCTAAACAAGATGAATTGAAAATAAGATACAGTTGAAACAGCAGTGCAAAATTTGAAACGGGTCAGTTAATGCACCCTGTATGAACATCGATACAACAAATTTAATCTTTACTACACATAGGGCTATTTTTTATTATTTTCTGTAACAGGTTTAAGATGTAACAAAACAGATCGTGTTTGAAAAACACATCTATGTATAGTCGTTAAATTTACATTCAATGTTCAATGTCATATAGATTATTATTTCTTTCCGATTTAGTTTATAAATATTAAAATCTATAATTTAAGAACATGCTATACGTACCAAAATTTAAAAGGATATTTAGAACATTATAACGGTAGAAAAATTTTGTAATCAACATTCAAATCTTGCAGATTTTCTTCGATAAATAAACATTGTTTTGGCATTCAAGAAGTACGTGAAATCTTAGATAAAAGATATTCATTGAAAATCTTAGGAAATTAGGTATATATTACTACATAATATAAACACAACAAATTGGAATAGCTTAAAAAAACAAAGAGAGCTTGATAATAAAACAGAAAATGATATAATATTTGTTTTTAAAAAATTTATTTTTCATAACACCTACTTATAAGAATCAGTACGGCATTAATTTAAAAACAGGTGTAATTGGCCAAAAAGTTGATCGATAATATTGATAATACGTCAAAGATTCCACAATGTTGAAAACAAAACTTAGTATTTGTTGCCTATTAAAATAGCTATAAATATGTTTATTTTAACATAATAAACAATCTAGATATCAAACTGTTTGTAATTTGAAGGTTATATATGTGACACGAATCACGTATCACATCAGATTGAATAAAAGAGTCGATTAGAAAGAGGGATTATACAAGTTGAATGTAGAAGAAATCTAGCCGTTTTAAATAAGTAGAGCACATAGAACGAGATCTGTAGGATAAAGATGGAACACATAAAAATAAAAATACATCTTATGGATATTTTTATTTGATTTGAAAAACACTTAAAAATCAATGAAAGAACAAGAGTTTTAAAATATAAAATATAATTTGAAAAAGGGATCAAAGAAGACTTATTTTATATTTGAAAAAGGATTGCCATCACCAGCCATATATATATATATAGGAAATTGTTTCAAAAAAGAGAAGACTTCTTCGAACCTATTGAAAGAAGCGGTCACACATTCAAATTTGCACTAGTTTTAAAACATATTTCAGATATTTTAAGTTAAATTACTTATAGAATACGTATATTTTATTTGTTTAAGAAGAATAATTTTTATTTTTGTTTGATTAATTTATATCACATTCACAAACGATGGACATTCATCATGCAAAGTTCGGCAATTTATATAATGAACTCAGTAGGTCTGTATGAGATATTAAATACATCTAAGACTTTGAAGCTCGTAAATAGAAGATCTTGAGATTACTAATTGAATCCAGATTATTAATTAATCGAAAATTATTTCTAATTCCTGTTTTAAAGACAGAAGACATAACACAGGCATTTTTAATCGCAAGTAGGGAATACTTATAATTTATGTATTATAAATTATAATACATAAATTATTATAGTATTATATTAGTATTATAATTTATAATACTTATATACAGGCTGTCCCGTAAAAAACGCCAACATTCATAATTCCGTTATTTATTGTCCGGTTTTATTTAAACAAAAAGTAAATTTAATAGCATCAAAAACACTATAAGATAGCAGTGTTTTATTTGTTTTCAATTGTTTTCATTAATGTCAAACGACAGTCAAGTTTTTTATTTAAAATTGCAACATATATATTTTTGGCTATATTCGGATTGGATTTTTTTTTTCTGAATTCAACGATGTATAACATGTTTATTTTTGATAAACATTTATTGCAAAAAAAAACTTTATAAATTTCATCTTTGTCTTCCATTATTTATAAATATTAGAATGTGTCATGAAACATTGGAAATGTAAGTATTATAAATATTATTATAAGAAACAAAACACTTTACAATAAATGTTGAAATTGCCCGCCACCTTGTTCAACACATATCGCACATCTCCTAATTACTCCAAAGGTCGCATTTAAATGACAAGCGGCAGGTACTTCTTGACAAGTGTTAATAATTCTTTGTCTTAAAATGTCAACATTTTCTGGAGTTGTTAGATAAACTCGATCTTGTAGATAAGCCCACAACCAAAAATCGAGGGGCGTAAGATCCGGTGAACGCGCAGGCCACTCGATAGGACCGGATGTTCCTATCCACCTATTTCCAAATTGGGTGTTCAACAAATCAGTATTTACTCTGGCGTTGTGCGCGGGAGCCCCATCTTGTTGAAAAAATATTCTATTTAAATTTGCCAAAGGTAATTCATCTAAAAAGTTTTGGAGATTTTCGTGTAATAAAGTGTAGTATTTTTCTTGATTTAAGCAACCATCTATGAAAAATGGCCCAATTAATTGATCACCTAAAATGCCACACCAAACATTTACGTTGAAACGTCTTTGAAAATTATTTTCAATTACAAATCTCGGATTGTCTGCACTCCACTGTCGATGTATGTTTCTATTAAAAATACCGTTGTTGCTAAAAGTGCATTCATCAGACCAAACTATCCTTCTGTAAAACTTCGGGTCTTGTTCTAATGCATTTAAATAAAAACGACAAAACTGGATTCTTCGGCCAGGATCATTTTGTTCTAATGCATGAACTTTTCGAGCTATGTACGGTTTAAGTTTGTGTTTTCTTAAAATACCATGAACTGTAGTTTTTGATACCCCAATATTATGTGCAATTTCGCGAATCGAAGTTCGTGAATTTTGCTGTACTGCAAGAAGAACATCTAATTCCTTATCTTCGGAGAATTTCCGTTTTTGTGTTTTTGGTTTGGTAAATGATCCATAATTTCTTAAATTCTTTTCAATTCTCTGAAATATTTTCGAACCTGGAACTTCTCTGTCCGGAAAACGAGCACTGCACCGACGAACTGCTTGAAGGCGATTTTTATTACATTCAAAGAACACTTGTAACATGTCCGTTAATTCATTGTTATTCATTTTTAACGAAAATACGCTTTTTGTTGCCGCAAAAACGTTCAAACAGGATAATACAGAAAACTTAATAAAGTCAAACTGACACTTAAGGCACATTGACATAATGCTAGTGGACTGGGCCAAGTCTACTATAATGAAAGATGAAATTTATAAAGTTTTTTTTTTATTTTTTATTATTAGAAGATGTGCGATATGTGTTAAACAAGGTGGCGGGCAATTTCAACATTAATTGTAAAGTGTTTTGTTTCTTATAATAATATTTATAATACTTACATTTCAAATGTTTCATGACACATTCGAATATTTATAAATAATGGAAGACAAAGATGAAATTTATAAAGTTTTTTTTTTGCAATAAACGTTTATCAAAAATAAACATGTTATACATCGTTGAATTCAGAAAAAAAAATCCAATCCGAATATAGCCAAAAATATATATGTTGCCATTTAAAATAAAAAACTTGACTGTCGTTTGACATTACTGAAAACAATTGAAAACAAATAAAACACTGCTATCTTATAGTGTTTTTGATGCTATTAAATTTACTTTTTGTTTAAATAAAACCGGACAATAAATAACGGAATTATGAATGTTGGCGTTTTTTACGGGACAGTCTGTATATAATAATATATAAATTTATTAATTCACTTAAAAATAAATAGACATTTTAATATTTCTACATACTGAACTAAACCTAAATATGCATTCATTACACAAAGCAGGTTGTCGTTAGTTGTAAAAACAGTAAACCACTAAGTGTTTCACAAAGGTCTCAATTAAAAAAAATTATTTCCTGTTTGAATATAAAAATTTATATAATTGCTTAATATTACAGGATCAAAATTAATAGATTCAGTAAATTCTCCCTTTAAAATATTAGCTACTTGGCTACGAAACAGAAATTCAAAATTTTTTTCCATCACATTTTTGAATTTTTGAAAAATTTTGTTCTCCATTTTGCCTGGGACATTTTTAAAATTTGCCTCAGATTGTTTTACAAGTTCTATACTTCGGGTTAATGGCAAATTAGATTCCTCCATTTGTGTTATTGTTTTAGAAACAAAGCTATAATTGATTTTTATAAACGAAAGTTGTTGTTTTATTTCTTTGTTTTCGAATAATTGCCTAACATCAGTGAGGGATTGGGAAGATTCTTCAGACAATTCTGAAATTAGAGCTTTTAGTTGACAGAGATTCTCGCAATAATTAAAAAGCGGCTCTCAACCAAGTGTCCCATCTTGTAATAACAGGTTAATGGGGAAGAGGATTGTTTGGTAGTTTTTCTTTATAGAACTGAACCCTTATAGACGCTTTAAGGAAGATTTTTTTCATGTTGAAAATTAAACTATTTACAAGACGAAAATGTTTCCTAATCTCTTCAGTAACCCTATTTAAAGCATGAACAAAATTTTCAAATTTTGGCCAGCCTTTATCATGTACGGTGCTGCATCTTACAAAATGAGCAAAAATTACGTCCAGGAACAGGCGTAGGAAGAAAAATGTTGATAGTTCCTCTTGAACAAATCTGGCCACTGTAAGTGCATTTGTTTTTCTAAGTCTTTCTCGTCGCTAAGAATACCAATCCATAAATGAGCAATACAATGTCGTCTTGAATCGGTGGTTTCATCAATACATATTTAAAAATATTTGTTCCGAATTTTAGCTTTAATTTCCTGAACTACCTCCGAATACAAGCAACTTATGTCGTTTCATCGTAGTATTGTTTCACCTAGGACATTGAATTTGCAATATATCTGGAGAAAAGAAATGAAGTTTTGATTATGTAGCTTTGACAAAGGAATATTTGACGTCATCATTGCATAACATAGATCTCGGTCAAAGATGTCTTGTTCGTTTAGCTTTTTGGAAATTGGTTGGAAATATTGCGTTAATAATAAATTTAATAATATGAACCGAAGTTTTCATGTGTTGGTCTATCTGATATTTTTATCGCATGATATCTGCAATGAGAAAAAAACAAGAGCAATTATATCAATACTTAGATCTAAATCCTTAAGAAATAAGTTCAAAATATTAAACGAAAGCGCCAGTGTCCAAATGGTACGAAATTGGTCGATATACCTAGGGTTCCGCATAAAAAATGAAGTTAATACTGACAGGGCAAAACTAAAACAGCCTGTACATTTCTCTGTATTTTCATTGTGTATGTCCCTAAAAAATAACGTAACTTGCTTTTAACTTTTTTTTTCGTATCTCAAAAAATAACAGATTTTCGACCGATTTCATACCACCCTCTATATTGAATATTCAAAAATTATACTTTCAATTTTAACGCACGCAGAACAGTAGACTTTTCCAATATCTATACGTAGTTCTGTGTATGTGTGTGTGTGGCTTAACCCGCACTGACGTTCTAGTGACTGGGCATTTTACTAATAAAAATAAATAAAATACCACAACACTACAAAACACAAATCGATGTTATCTCTTTAAAAACACAATCAGAAATAAAATTCAGAATTGATTTACTATTTACCTACTTATGTAGATATAGGTACAATAAAACCCCTGTTAACGGTTTAAAACGACCTATTTTGAATTCTCGGAATTTAAGACTGGGAATACCCATACTCTTGTACCTCATAACTTTTTTTTTCTTGAGAACTGCAAACATTATAAAATAAATTACTTCGTAATGGAAGATTTATAAAATTGTTTATCTTGAACTCTTGAAACGCCTGCCAAAGATCTAAATCATTCAAAATTCTTTCAATTATGCAAGGATATACGCAAATATTTAAAAAAATTCATATAATATGCAATATATGCAAAATATGGGCTTTGCATATTTGGGTTACATTAGCCATTACTATACTTCGAATAATAATAATAATAATTATATTTATAAAATATTCATCTACTTTAAATTCATTTTGGACATGTATTAATCCCTTTATAATGGTTCTAGCTAAAATTTAAGGTAAAGAGAGAGTAAATGTATAATTGATAAGATAGGCTTCTTTGCCGATTTTGCATATAATCAGACATCTAATAATTACAATACTAACGCTTGCCGAGACCCTTAAATTTTTGCGGAGTACAGTAAACCACCGTAGTAAATATGATCTAATTCATCCTTCTCGCCTACGTAAAACGAACTGACAGTATATGCATATGGGCCAAAAAATTAAAACTGTATTTAGAATCGTATGTTTTTTAAATTTGGATTTATACCGATATGTGTTTATTATTTTTTATTTGCACTATAATTAATAATAAATAAATAAATTGCCATCCTGTATATGTACCTACAATACAAATAAAATTATTAGATTTCCAGTATATTTTCTTAGAAAAACATATATTACATACATGAGCAAATGTTGAAGTAACTTAGGTCAATACATGATTCATTTTGCAAGGCAAAGTAATTAAAAAAATAAACATCGCGAAAGTGTAAATTTTCATGAATCCATTAAATAATTTTTGCACCAGGGAACGTAATTGCTTGTCTTGAAATGACCTGTGCCCCGTTCCGCGAATTCCTTCACACAAACTAAATTATTTGAGAAACCGTAATATACGCATTTGCTACTTTAGTGCCTGTTTACGCTCTGGTGCGCAATTCTTGTTAAAACCACTTTAATTTATGGGGATTATTGCCACTGCTTTAACTTGAAACGATCATTACATACTTTCCTATTGATTTATATTTAACGCTGGGTCGACGATATGCAGCTTGGCGATAATGTAACCTGGTTATATTGCTATGTATGTAAATATATAACAAATATAGCACGTGCAATGTGAGTCGAATATGTTGAATTCATGAAATAGCTTTGCGACTTTATACCTCTATAATTGATGTTATTAAGTACATTTTACTACGTGTCTCTTAACCAGAACTATATATGTCTATTTGGAAGCCAGTTCTATAATATCAGAGACGAACCCATACTCATTTAGCCTCCCTTTTGATTAGCGGATGCATAGTATAAAAAAATCTTAAGTCGCTGATATTACACCTTGACTGTAGAAAATAAAATCAAAGAATATATCGTATCGTCTTTGTAATGATGAATATGAATCCCTAAAGAATTGTCGAGGTTGATATCTACTAATTTCTTAATAAGAAGATTCACAGCAATATCATGCCTTTCATCGTATTCTTGGTTATCTTATTAATGTACCGTGTGAAGCTTGTGAGCAACTTTCAGTGCAGCTTCAGCCGGATACTAGAAGAGCTGATGTATGTAAAGCATGCTATGTATTAATTCGTACATGCAGGCTGCCGTAAGTACTACTTTATTGTTGTACGTTTGCTCTAAAAATGTCGCAGTTACGTACTACGCGAAAACGACCAATGTCAGAGACAGTTAAAAACTTGATTGCAGATATGCCGTATTTAATTTATGATGGCGCAAAATTTCATTCGGTAGATGTTTCTGCTCTGGAATGAGTAGAAGTGGAAATTCATTTCGAGAAAATTTCCTTTTTTTATGAAATTCATTATACTCAGTCAATTGTGGTCTTTGCTAACTCATACACTTGCACTGGCGTGTCGGCAAGATGATGTGAACTTTGTCAATGTTTTCTGGTATTACAGCAGATTTTGGAGCCCCAAAACGTGGTGCGGTTTCGCTTGTCCTGTCTCGCTTGAATTTGTTGACCTAAAGTCTCACGTTGTCACAGGAAGAGCGTGAGTCACTTAGCTCAATAAACTGACACAAGACAATACCGTGTCGCTGATATGGGTGCCAGGACATGAGGGAATTAATGGCAATGAGATAGCCGACAAACTGGCCAAAGAAGGTACTAATAGGAACTTCATAGGACCAGAACCTGTATGTGGAATCACTAAGGATTCCGCTAAAAGGGAGATCTGGTTATAGCTAGAAAAAGAACATAAGAATAAATGGAGGTTAACGGAAGGTCAACTCCATACGAAAACACTACTAAGGGAGCTGAATTACCGGGTTAATAACCGGACATTGTCCTTTAAGGAAGCATTTGTACAGCATGGGCTTGGTTAGCGAGCCCTGGTGTAGGAGATGTGAAAATCAGGAGGAAACTAGCTTTCATGTAAAATGCACGTGTGAGGAACTGAAGGAACTCAGACAGAAATATTTCGGGAGAGATCTATTGATCCTTCGAGTGTACTCAAACTTCCCCTGAGGAGGATAGTTGGATTTTATCGAGGACACAAGACTAACAGAGTGGAACTGAGAGATCTATTGGGGATAGTACAAAGAGCAGTGTGCTCAAGTGCCTGGACGTGCTGGCGTCCAACCCAAAACAGAAGAAGAAGAAGTCACTTACTGTAGGCGAAATCTTCTCATGAATTTCTTCCACTTTTTCCTCTTCTAGAACAAAGAATTTAATCACAGGACAAATACTAATTTAATCCATTGTTCACATTCGCTCGAAACTTTGTCTTAAAGCAACAGCAAGAATTAGCTAGTATCAGGATGATTTGTAACTATAGAGAGTTTATTCATCAGAAAAAATCATGCTTACATATTGTGATGTGAGTTATGCAATGACTTCGCCCGCTGTACGCGTTAACACACCCAGGATTTTCTGGAAAACACCAGAGAGAAGATACTAGAAAGCCGAACGTTGGAAGGTTTTCCCCTTTGATATATGAGGGATGTACAGTATTTATTGTCCCTAATATATAAAACAATATTATTTTTCAACATAGTCACCCTCTACTTGAAGACACTTCACAAGTTCTAACATTTTTACACCTTTTTGAAAAACCCGCATTGTTAATTGCACTTAACGAAACAGAGCTCGTATGCACTGGAGCATTATCTTGATGAAAAAAAATTCCACGTGCCAACTTTCCTCCTCTTTTTTCTTTGATGCAATCACGAAGTTGATTAATTAGTGTAGCGTAATACAGGCTCGTGATTGCAGGGCCTCGTTCCAGATAATCAATTAATAAAATTCCTTTGGCATCCCAGAAAATGGTGGCCATAATCTTACCCACCGAGGGTTGGACACAAAACTTGCGTAGTAGTGGAAATCCTCAATGTCGCCACTCCTTACTTTGGACTTTCGACTCGGAATCGAAATAATGGACGTTTAGCAGAGATAACAGGCTTTTCAAACGGTACAATTGGAACAATAATCAATGACTATTTGGGACTTCAAAAGGTGTCTGCAAGATGGGTACCTCAAATGTTCACACCTGAACAAAAGCGAGAGAGAGTCACGACTTCAGATGCGAATTTAAAATTGTTTAACAGTGATCCAAAAAAATTTCTGGATCGCTTTGTTACAGTTAATGAAACCTGGGTTTTTCATCGGTAACAAAGCGATCCAGAAATTTTTTTGTAAATTGTAAATTCGCATCTGTAGTTATGACTCTCTCTCGCTTATATTCGGGTCTCAACATTCGGGGTACCCATCTTGCAGACGCCTTATGAAGTCCCAAATAGTCATTGATTATTGTTCCAATTGTACCGTTTGAAAAGCCTGTTATTTCTGCTAAACGTCTACGAATGCACACAGTTTGGGGCCGACCAGCACCTTTTTGCATGTTCGCAAGTTGTTCTTCCACATCGAAATTCTCGCGACCAATTCTTCACCACCTGATATGAAGGCGAATCATCCCAAAGTACACTAACTAATATTTAATATATTTAATATATTTAAGATAATTAATGACAGCGTGAAGTTCGTTTTTCTCCAATTGCAAAATCCTTGAGCAGATTCTATTTTAACTCAAAAGAACTTTTTAGCAAATACAGCTACACGACTCAACTTTGGCACTTTGTTCAACAGATAAACAACGAATGAATGGTGTTGTTGCGTCATGTTTATTTCAACATTCTTCGTATATAACGCTCGAAAGCAAGGAAGGGGATACATTCAATTAGCGACCACGCATAAAAGTGAAATAAATATTTTTATATAAATGTGAATATAAATACTGTTATTGTTATTAGTTATTAAGTGTGTTATATTATTAATTAACGATAGTTTTATTTAAACGAACCCAAAAACAAAAACTATTACAATAAATAGGTGCTCGCGTATTCGAACTATATTAATTATCGAACCACCCTCGCATGTATGGTAACAGTTACTAATGCACGAAAACAGATTTAAATATTTCTTCTAATAGCAGCGACCACAATAATAAATTAGAATAAGAACTTTTCATAGTTATGCATATCAATAGTTCATTAAAACGAAATGACTCTGTAAGTGCAAATGATTCTTCGAATATCGCGAATATTTTATGGGTTTTTAGTAGCAGCTGGCCTTGTCATAATTTCTTAGAAAAATATTGTCATAAAATTAATAAAATTTATTGTTTCCCAGAATTTCAAAATATCGTAAAGTTGTTCATGCTTATGGTGAGCTTCATATAATTCCTAAGAATTATTCGGATATCTTTGTAAATAGGTTAATTCTATACTACATTAGCATGGCAATTAAATAAATAAAAAAGTAAAGCGGATATATTAGATGTACAATTTATAATATTTCGATTTTATAAGAATATTGTAAACAGTTTTGTTGGAGGGAGAAATAAGTCTGTTTTAGAACATGTGCAGTATTTAAATATACTCTCTTCTGAAAAAGTTTCTAAACCTGTTCAAAATAGATTTACGAGGGTAATTTGACAGGAGAGCGACTTTTTAGAGTGTTAATTTGAAAGTCAATCTAGGTTACTTTGAAATTTTGATAGAATAAGGCGCAAATATATTAGTATGTGTTTGTTGTTCCGTAAACGTAAATCCAAATGACATTTGATAATGTCAATCACAAATATCAGTTAGTGCATAAAATAATCGTGCGTCGATTCTGGTTCAAATAAATTGCTTCTCAGTTTTAAAATGGCTTTCACTTTAGAACGTAAAATTTTTTTGGTCCAGGCTTATTTTCGAAGTGGTAATAAAATTGATGGCTTATGGGTTTATTGCGTTCAAGATTGCATGGTAGAATTTCAAGTTGAGTTTCCACATTTTCTAATAGATTATATACCATTTAAGAATACTTTGGATAGAACTTTAAAACTTTTTTCTGAAACTGGTAGTCTCTTAAGAAAATCAGGCAGCGGAGCAGTTAAGAAACGTACACCTCAAGTTGTCAATCGTGTTGAAGAAATAATGGAAAATGAACCACAGACATCTGTTCGACATTTGAGTCAACAAATAAACCTTTCTGTTGGTACAACTCACAAGTTATTAAAAAAAGATATGCAACTTTATCCATACCGTGTCACAGCAGTACAAGAATTGTTAGAAATTGATTTCCGACGTAGACTACAGTTTTGTAATTGGTTTGTAAATATGAACAATAATGGAGAACTTTCGCAAAGAGTCATCTTTACTGATGAAGCATGGTTTTATAAAACGGGATACCTAAATTCACAAAATACAAGAATTTGGAGTAGTGAAAATCCACATGTAATTGATGAAGAATCGCCACATCCAGAGAAAATTGGTGTTTGGGCAGCGATAAGCCAATGGCGAATCATTGGACCAGTATTTTTTCAGGGAACGTTAACTGCTCAAAGGTACCGAACGGAAATTTTACAACCATTTGTCAACCAGTTGCATGATGATGAACTACATGATGCATATTTCCAACAAGACAGAGCACCTTGTCACTATACTGTAGAATCTTTGGATTATTTAAGAGAATTTTTTGATGAGCGTATAATTAGTGGAAATACTGAAATTGCCTGGCCTACACGTCCATGCGATTTAACACCTTGCGACTTCTTTTTGTGGCCTTATCTAAAAAATAACATATTTCGAACACCTATATTGAATTTGATTGATATGCTACAGAGAATCGAACAGAAATGCATGGAAATGAATAACAATCCAGTAATGTTGCAGAATATCATCCAGAAATTTTGAACGGAGGATTTTAAAGTGCATTGATCTTGAAGGACAACATTTTCAACATTTGTTATAGTTTTCAATAAATACCTATTATTTGTTATTTATTTGTATGTATGAAACTGTCAAAATATACGACTTCGTAGGTTAAGTAGTAAATTTTAATTTACGACATACTTCAAAATGTTCTCAGTAAATCACATGCTACTAGATTGACTTTTCAAATGAACACTTGTTACTTTTATTACCATATTCAAATTATAACACTTTTTAGAATCTAAGAATTTATATTTTCAAATTTATTTATTACCTACTTTATAATTTAAACCGCTTGTTTTATTGCTAGGGTTATTAGTGAACGCATTTAAGAGATGATTTTTATTTTGACCAACCATTGTTAACTAAATATGTATAATAAGGCGACGTTTCCTAAATAGGTATATACAAAAAAGTTCCATTTCTGAACAATGGAATTCAGCCAGGACTACATACTTAGATCTATAACACCTGCTAATACTTAATTAGTAATGATATTTTATTTATTTATTTATTACCAAGACCTTTAATACCCTAGCGTAAATCTGGTATTGTTGCCAGTAGGTACAATTTCGACGAAATAATTACACAGAAAGGTTCCCCGTCATAACGTCAAATAATACAATATACAACAGTACACGCATTCAATTATGTAATAGTTCGTAATGGTAGTGGCAAATTTTTACCTACCATTACAGAACAGTATCAACTCAACAACAGTACAGCACAGAATAGTATCAGCTGAACATCAAGACACAGTCTTTTCATAACATTCATATCTAACAGTATCCATCAGAGTCCCACACTAGCAACAAAAGACTCAACTGTATCATATTAACAACAAGAGACGTACAGTCTCATATAACACTAAAGAATTTAAGTTTTAAGTTTACACTAAGTGTTTCTTTTCTGATATTACTTTAATAAATTAGGTTTAAGTGTTTTTAAATAAATAAAATATTCTGAAAACACACCATCAATATAACTGCCACCAAGCAAAATAAATAATCAGCCTATACGGAAGTTACGTTTCGTGAGCGGTAGGGTCAGGAACAAGTTATACATGTACCTTCACAAACTAAATACATTTGTCCTTCGAGAGGCGGATATAAATTAGACAATCATTTATTTGATCTTTTGACTTCTTATGTAGTTATTTATAATAGTTAGTCTTCTATTGTTCTTTATATTATTTATTATAAGAATGCACCACCATTCTCGGTCGGCTCAAAGATTGGCAGACAAAGGAGAGGTGTGGGAGACTCACTTTACCAGCGCTTAGCGTGCTATATGTATGTAGTACATGAACTCCTATGATAGTGTGAAGTTGTTTATAGACGTATAGACGTATTTACGAAAACGCGTAGGTATAATTTCAATCGAAAGCATTTTTCTAAATAACGCGCACTTTTATTTCAGGAAAGCCAAAGGAGTGTCGGCACTACTTGCCTAACTTAAAGGTGGTTTTTAATTATAAGTGTTGTAAGTAAAAAGTACAAATCAGTGATAAGAACTACTTGATTGTAATTAAATTAAATAATGAAATTACATATCGTATTTCACTGTTTTCTCAAAGGCGAAGTAGGTGATCACTATAAAAAAAAATGGATTACACATTGTCGAAGAGCAGACAAATTTAATGCGAATATTAGGGAAATATACTTCCAGCGTGTTGCTAATAAAATAAGAAAATTATAATAAGTTGGTCCGAGTGCTATGCCCAGATAATGACACCATGTTGATTTAAATCTGCAACTTCGAGGAAAATTCCAGAGATGAGATCTGATACAATATGCAAAAACTTTCGAAATATTGATAACTGATAACTATTAGCAAGAAATCTGTCTTCTGATTATAAAATTTGGAAAAATAGGAGCTCTCTTCCATTAACTGGGAAAGCATCCTAAGTTTATAGAGAGTTATTGATTGTTATTAAACAGCTCTTTGTTCTTAACCCTCAGACATTTTAATGGAAAATTTGAAATGTTTAATTTAGCAATGGTCCTTTTTGCATTCATAATTTTAAGTTTGCTATTAACATATATAATCCTTATGATCCTTAAGTCTAGCGCGATTATTCTTCAACTCTTGCTGTAAGATGGCAGTAAGATTAGTCTGTATTCTGATATTTGATTCAATATTTCTTCAATATTTTCAGAACGTCAACCTTGGATGAGAGAATAACCTTTAACAGACGAACACTGTTAAACGAACTTTGAGTATCATGGGAAATTATATTAAACTTTTATTGTTATAATTCAGTTATAGCATGTGCTTATAACTTGTAAGCACATGCTTCCCTTTACACATTATAAATTTACCTGAATTAAATTTTATATTTTTATTCAGCCGCAATTCACTTTAAGTAGGTCACGCTGTATAAGTATAATCATTTTTGAATATGTGGATAAATTTTAGCATTTTAATTATTAAATAAGTTATCCTAGTTTGTCTAAAACATTATAAAACACGAATTTCCTCAAATTCGTTTTTAACCACTAATAATACGAATAGAGATTTCATTTTAAATTTAGATTTTATCTTACGGTACCTGCCATTAATTTCAGTTTTAATATTGTAGGAAAAGGTGCGGGTGGTAACCTTATATCCAGACCCATCCCCGTTAATTTACTCGATCGTGTGTGGTCCGTTATTCCTTCCGGTACGATCCGAAGACTCCCAGGATTCACCGGTTTAATCGACACATTCTTCCCCATTATTCTTTCGTGTCTCTACACTTATCATTAGCGCGTTTATTTTACCTTCTAAGTGCATCTTAGCAATCTTCTCCTATTGTATATGAATAAATTCGCCTGAATAGAAGATATTCCTTTTCTTCGAAGATAAAGAAAACAACTCTATTGCTTTTCTTTGACGTGCCATAATAACATGCTTTGAGGATTTTTTAATAGAGTAGAATTTATGACTATTTATTAATAAGCAAATACTAAATACTAATCGTTTAAGATATGACCCTTCTTGGCATAAGAAAGTGATTGCAAAATATGTTCGAAAATTTATATTATATCGTGCTGTGAATTAAATTCTAATAGCGTATTTTAGCCAAACGCAATGTACGAGGGCGTATTTTTATATTATCTACCTAGTCATGAAACAAAAGAGTGACGATGTCAAACAAATTATTGAAAAATTGCTGTCACTGTTAGAAGTACATGTGCTAAGTTGTGTTTAGTTTGTGCTGTTTATAGAGATTTGAAACTGTCTATTTCTCGATAAAATGAGTGAAACTAAGGTTGAACATCGCAGCGTAATAAAGTTCCTGACAAAAGAAGGCAATGGTCCAAAAGCAATTCATGAAAGAATGGTTGCTGTGTATGGGGAAGATACACCATCTTATTTCCAAGTAAAATATTGGTCTAAACTCTTTCGATGGGGCCGAGAGTCAATCAATGATGACCCAAAGTCCGGACGACCAGTTGAAGCTCGAACTAAAGACATTGTGAGAAAAGTCGAAAATTTGGTACTGAAAGATCGGCGTGTAAAGATCTCTGTCATTGCCAATGAAGTCTGTATATCCGAAACAAGTGTCCTCAAAATTTTGCATGACGATTTGGGTATGAAGAAGGTGTCTGCACGGTGGATACCCAGATTGCTTACACCTGAACAAAAACTGTACAGAAAAGAAGTTTCTTAAGAAAATTTGTTGGAGAGGGACAAAACATTTTTATCTCGAATTATCACCGGGGATGAGACTTGGGTATATTACTGGGACCCTCCTACTAAACAAGAATCCATGCAGTGGGTTCATAAGGGCTCTCCACCACCAAAAAAGGCCACGACACAATTTTCTGGAAAAAAACTGATGGCAACTGTTTTCTGGGATGCTGAAGGAGTCTTGCTTATTGAATATATGCCGAGAGGGTCTACCAGAAATGGAGAGGCCTACGGAAACAATTAAAAATTTATAAACTGCTCTGGAGGAAAAACGCCCGCATTCTTATCCACAAAAATCTTGTTGCTGCACGACAATTGTCGGGTTCATAAGGAAAAACAAAGTTCAGCAGATAATCAATGACTGTGGGTTTATAGAGTTTAGGCATCCACCTTATAGCCCCGGCCTAGCTCCGTCAGACTTCTTCTTATTCAAAAATTTAAAAAAGCATCTCAGGGGAAAGCGTTTTGCTTCTGATGAAGAACTCAAAGAAGCTGTTAAAGAATATTTTGCGGGGTTACCGAAGCAATTTTTTTCCGAGGGTATGGGGCAACTGGAAAAAAGATGGAACAAGTGTATTAGCGTTGAAGGGAGTTATGTAGAAAAATATTTTTTTTTTGTTCTCTTATGTGCTTTTTTTCATGGCTAGGTAGATAACATAAAAATACGCCCTCGTAATTAGAAGTGAAGTGCAGTACGAGGTGGTACTGATATCTAGTTAGCTTAGGCAATTTTCCCTGAACAAAACAAAATCTTATTATAATAACTAGAAATATTGACATTTTAAAAGTGTCACTGTAAAATCTTGCTTCAATAATTGTGAAAGAAAGCATGTCGAATGTAAAAGTAGAAATCGATAAAGGGGCATCATCAAATACTTGCATTTGAAGAGGTTAAGTGGCAAGGAAATTTACGAAGAAATAACACACTTAACATACTTGGCGATTAATGCCCATCATATGCGACTGTCAAAAATTGTATTGCGTCATTCAAAAGAGGAAGAATTTCCGCTGAAGATGTGAACCGACCGGTAGACATCGAAATCTTACCCCTGAAAATATTAACGCAGTTCATGACATTTTATTATCGGGCCGTCGAATTGGCTTAAACTTACAGTTGAGTCACTAAAGATTTCATATAAACGCGTCCATCATATAGTTCACGTCGATTTAGATATGAAAAAAATTTCTGCAAAATGGATTCCCAAACGCTTGAACGCCGAACATAAACGAGCAAGAGTGAAAGTATCACGAAACCAAAGCATCTGTGTCCGTTTCGAACGAGATTCAGATTTTTTGAACCGTCTTGTGACTATGGATGAAACATGGGCTCATTTTTACGCCCCAGAAACAAAACAGCAATCGATGCAATGGAAGCATCATTGTTCTCCAAGATCTAAGAAGTTTCGAGTTCAGAAATCTGCTGGAAAAGTTCTTGCTTCAGTTTTTTGGGATATCCGTGGAATAATTATGATCGATTACCTAAAAAAGGATCAGACCATCATTGGAGTATCTTATTCTAAATTACTAAAACCTGAAAGAAAAAATTAAGGAAACAAGACGTGGCATGTTAGGAAAAGGTGTATTGTTTTTGCAGGATAATGCCTCCGCACACAAATCGCGCATTACCATGAATACAATTCGGTATCTATGTTTAGAATTACTAGAACACCCGGATTATTCCCCAGACTTAGCCCTCTTAGATTATTATCTGTTCCCTCGATTGAAAAAAAGTTTAAAAGGACGTCAATTTTTGTGTAACGAAAAGGTAATATTCCAACTTTAAATTGTTTCAATAGTAGGCCAAGAATATATCAATACCCCCTTGTATATACGAGATGCTACCGAGGAATTCTCGAAGTTTGAATGTGCGCGCCAAGGGATCATAGTACAGCTCTGTAGCGTTGGATGGTGTGAGCTAGGTCCATACTAAGTCAATCTATCAAACGGTACTCTGTTAGGTGGTGACAAACAGTTTTTGTGTTTATATTTGTTGAGTTGCGATTGAGTTATTCTGCAACACTACAATAGCTGATGTGAAAGAACGTGAGAAAAAATTTTTGGCAGAATTGGCAGAAATTCTTGAACGAATGTTATTTTAGATCAGGCTAAATGCCGATTTTTTTTCGCAGTTCCATAAAATATTCCAATGGATAGTAGAGTATTAAAGCAAAGTATTAACGAATAATACGAACTAAATAATAACGAATAATGGGGCCTTTAAGGTGGATCAATCGACAGAAATTCTTGAACATATTGTCTAACCGAGATAAATTGAATAATTAAATAAAGTTGAAAACAGTAATAAAAATTTTAAAACAAGTAAATTTTGAATACACCCTATATGTACAAAAAGGTTTTGTTTAAGTATGACAATACGTTAAGCACGTATAAAGCGTTTGTACAATATGAAACAAACATGTAAATAATTTACATATCTGTAACTATGCAGATGGACAATACACCTCGTATTTTCAGCATTTACTTGTGCTTAATACATATGTTTCTGCCAGCTAGGCGTCCTCAGTTAAGCTAGTGAAGCAATGTATACGAATTAATACAGACCTGTTATAAACAACTGGTTTGTATCTGTATTTAAATTTACTGAAATAGCCCGCATAGATCAAGCAAGTTCCGTCCTATAAGAAGACAACTATTTAATAATTGACATCTTACGGGCGAAAGAGACTTTGTCTGGAGGGCTACCTATCGTTCGAACAGCTAAGCTGCTACGGGAAACGATAAAATACGTATGTAGATGTAGTCCATTAACAACCAGCCAGATGGCGGTAAATATACAAAAAGGTTTTGTTTAAGTATGACAACACGTTAAGCACGTATAAAGCATTTGTACAATATGAAACAAACATGTAAATAATTTACATATCTGTAACTATGCACATGGACAATACACCTTCCTCCCCAATAGCCCTCCAGACAAGTCTCTTTCGCCCGTAAGATGTCAATTATTAAATAGTTGTCTTCTTATAGGACGGAACTTGCTTGATCTATGCGGGCTATTTCAGTAAATTTAAATACAGATACAAACCAGTTGTTTATAACAGGTCTGTATTAATTTGTATACATTGCTTCACTAGCTTAACTGAGGACGCCTAGATGGCAGAAACATATGTATTAAGCAGAAGTAAATGCTGAAAATACGAGGTGTATTGTCCATGTGCATAGTTACAGATATGTAAATTATTTACATGTTTGTTTCATATTGTACACCCTATATGAACATCACCATAAAATAAATCTCGTAGTCAATTTCATGTAAAGTTTATTGTTATTTCCTGTAATCAGTTTTTATATGCAGCGATACAGATCGTGTTAAGAAAAACACATCTGTGTATATTTAGTAAAGTTATATTGTATGTAAAATGTCATGTAAATTATTATATTTCTTTACGTTCTAGTTTATAATTGTTAATAACTTAGAATTTAAATCATACCATATAGACCAATTTATAAAAGATTATTTTTAAGTTATATTAAGTTTCATAATCAATACTTGAATTTTGAAAAGTTTCTTAAATACATAAATATTTTTTTTTGTAACAGTTACGATGTACGTAAAATTTCAAACAAAGATAACGTGAATTGTAATGAAAACACGGCGTCGGACCGTAAAAAGGAACACTTAAAATTAAGAACGCATTTAAAATATGAAACATTATTAGAAAGAAATATTAAAGCAGTATAAGAAAGAAAGTTTTTAAATATGGAATATTACTCGTATTTGGAAGAATACTTTAACTTAAAATGTATTTGAAACAGAATTGACGTCACGGGGCATATATAAAGAAAATTTCTCAAGGAGAGAGACACTTATCGAAATATCGTTTTAAAGCGGTGGTCACAAATAAAATTTTGGTTTTGTAAATTGTATTGAATTTAATTCGTCTTCAGAATTTTTATATTTTTAATTTAAAGAAAGTTATTACTTTAGTTTGTTTAATATAATAAAAAATTCGACAGGTAAATTATGTAACAAAGGCACTCAAGACTTTGAAGTACTGAAAATTATATTTATAAGTTTATTTGTTTTATGTGGACATTTTATTTGATCGTGTATAATTTCAATTTCTGTATTAAAACAGATAATAAAATGCAGCTATTTTTAACTTGTAAGTAGGGAAAACAAATCTCACGAACATTAAAAGATATCTGAGTCTAGAATTCGAAATTTTAAACTCTCGTTAAATATATGAGATACGAATAAAATATATCGTGTGTTATTGACGGTCATTGTTTCAGACGGTCATCTGCTACTTTGTTAACAGATTCTGGTTCAAGCTTATGCTCAATTAAGCGACATGGAGAAGGAAAAGTTCTACTGTTGCTGAAGGTTACCTAGAGGATTCTCTGGAAAATAAAAAGAAAAGTGCTCACTCCATTTTCCCCGGATATATCTAATGATTCTATTGTAATATCAAATAATAATTTAGATCACGAAATTTCAGTTCCTATCAATTATTTGTCTTCAAATAATAATTCTGAAAACACTGCAACACAGGAAATAAATATATCGAATTGCACAAACTGTACATTTAATATTAATTATCCCTGGAATATGTAATTTTCATTTTGTAATAAAAATTACATTGATATATGTTCGAAATTTTCTCTTGTCATTTTTAAGAAAGTGTCATGTCAATTTACTTTCTACACGCAAAGCTATAAAATCGCATTTTCAATTTAAGTTAGCCGTGCCAAATGTCAACTTTTAACAGTGTTTGTAGAAAAAGAAATTTAAAAGTGTACAAATTTTTATTGCTGGAATGAATTGACAAGAACTCTTTTCAAAACATACCTTTAACTTTAATCCAATGAACAAAATCCATCTCACTTTGAACAAAAATACAAATTGAATGAGGTAAAGGTTGTCTTTTGTTTTTGTTGCAACTAATCACCCCTGACATATAGGACATTCGCTTAATTAATGGCAATGGAAGATCCATCTCTGTCGGTCAACATCAACGATATCGATTGCACAATGGACTCCAAATGGAAATAACGATGTTCTAACTGGTAAAGTCACGCGAGCTCGTTTGCCGTAGCATAAAGACTTAAGTCTCTTGGAGAGTGCGGCTATCTATACGCAGTAGGTTCGTAGATCTCCTCATTTTTCGTCAGCAATAATCATTAAGTGGATTAGCGCCTTTTCGTCAGATAAACGAATGCATAATGGAAATGGCACCGCCGCGGTATCGCTTGATTAATGATTAAACGTTTTTTATTCACCATTTTTATTCAGGGAAGCAATGCGCTTGATTACGTTGCGATGTATGTTATGGGTCTTCTTCTAAGAAACATATACATACATATGTGGTGTGACTCTGGGCGAGTAGAAAGTTAAATGTAGAAATTATATATTTATCAGCTTCCCTATAATATACGTTACAAAATGGAATTTTAAAGCGCATACGAAAAAGGTTCCAATTAATTTAAACAAAAATGTATTGTATAATAATAATATATGTACAGTATGATTTGTAATATCTGAGAAATGAATTTGCCGCCATAGTTTTTAGTGTATTTCATATTTGAAGCTGGCAATAACGTTAAATGTCTTACGGCCGGTTTATATTTTCTTAAACGGGAATTTATCTAAAAGTCCATTTTGTCTAAAAGCTCTTTTAAATGCTACATTATAAGACGACCGGCTCATAATCATAATACCAATTCTTTTTAACTAAAAGGAGTTTTGCCTTAAATTAGTAACGTGGGTCATACTGAAAGTTCAAATTGATTGAACTACGCAAGTCAGACCTAATACCCAGTATATAACCTAATATTTTGTAGCGTCATATAAGATTTTGTGGGTATTGCTATAGGATTAGTGCAAATTCGTTTAAATATTATTTTAATAAGTATACAAATATGTATTAAAGTACTATTTTAAGCTAGAAATGAAATCAAATTATTTCGTAGTTGAATTTCTTTATATTTTAGCATAAAGCATAATGAATAATTCCGAATATGAAGACACCGAAAACACTCTTTTACATATTGACACGTCCCAAACTTGAATATGGATCGGTAATCTGGTAACCCTGCTACATTAATTAGACATTGCTAAGAGAGAAATTTTAAAGTCGATTTCTGAAATATCTGACTTTTAGAACATCTGGAATTTAGATGAGATTGTAGACTATGGAGGCTATGTATTGCTATCAGATTTCCACTTCCCTTCTCTGGCGGGCTGAGCCAAAGAGGGAAAGAGTTAGAGTCACATTTCTTAAATGAAAATCCTTCAAATGAAAGGAGCATAAAGTTTACAAGTGCTTGGCAGCATATAAGGAAATTCATAAAGACATTTGAACTAAAAGCAAATAAATTTAAATAACAGATTTCTTGCAAAATTAATGAATTAATAGAAAAATGCTCAGAGGATGAAGATATCTTATCAAAATGAAAACGCCCTCGCTCTATGGTGATTAATAGAGACCGGGCACATCGGGCTGAAATGACGTCAGTGCGCGCGGCGGTCAGTTTAGTCGTAATCCCTTGTGTCAGTTGCGCGCGAGGGATTAAAATGCAATTTAAGCTGGCATTTCACTTGCGCGCGACTGTCAGATTTATTTGGGTACCTAATTAGCAAGGGTAGCTATTAAAAAAAAATATGTTAAGCATTGATGGTGGAGTAAGAATAAACTGATATTGTATTTAAACGTATTTATTTCTTATAATAATTATAACTAACACTTTTAACAAATTGAAACCGAGAAATTTGTCCATTTTTATACATTTTAATTAAGTTGGAAATGTATTCCATACGCTTTGTCGATTCACAATTTGTAAATTTGCGGAATATTTACATTTCTAATTTTTATGTAAGTATGCAATTGTAAATCTTTTAATACATACATAAAAGTAAATATGTCCGGATGGGGACTATAAAAATAAGAATTAAAATGGCTGTGGAAAGCTTCACAACAGTTTGTAGTTTTCTCTAGAGAAGCGGTGCATGATGTCCACAAATGAGGCGGAAACAAAGCACTTTGGTCTATATAATTGCTAACTAAATAATCTGCATATTGAGTTATTCTTCTGTCATTAGAAATCACAGAATAAAAATCTTCTACAAAGCAGTCGCCAACTTCGTCATGATTCAAAAATATTATACCGAAAGTTCAACGTAACCATAAACCAATTTCAGAATTTGAATTTTTATATTCTAATGTCAAACCCAAATTTTGCAATTTTCTGAACCATGCTTGAGTTAAGTGAAATCTACATCCACTTGATGGCCATACGTGCTTTATACTTAAATGAATAGAAAGTTCAAAGTCACAAATTACTTCAAAAGGGCTAAAATTTTTTCAATTTTTCATAAAGTGCGGTTTTAAATACTTACTTAAAGCACTAGCCCCACCACAGCACTAATCACATAAAGCAAACATTTTCTTTCATATCCAAAGAAAAGCTTTCTCTAGTAAAATATTAAGAAGCAGAGGTACCTGGAATTCCCTAACTCATTAGATAAGCGGATTAGTTTATGCCGGCGCGCAAGTGTCACAACAGATTAAAGCAACCCTTAATTGCTAGATAAGAAAACTTGACCAGGCGCGCAAGTAATGGATCACCATATAAATAGTCTACAACATCTGTAAGTACATCACGCAGTTATTGAATAGCACTATTCATTCGGCTAACCGCACACAAAAAATAGATGTGCAGTTAACCGAATGAATAGTGCTATTCAACAACTGGATGATGTACTTACAGATGTTGCAGGCTATTTATATCGTCCGTCGTAATGACGTCCATTTCAGTCCGATGTGTCCGGTCTTTAGTGATTAGTGATGACTAAGAAATAGTTTAATTCATATTAATATGTACTACTTTTTAAGAAAATTGCTTTAATTAAGATATTTATCTTAATTATGAAAATATAATAGCATGTTCTTTAATTTTTGGAACCCTTTTTCGTACTAGTTCTTTGTTTTATATAACACGGATTCGCATAACACGGTAATTTTTTAGAACTTAACCCCCGTGTTATGCGGGGGATATCTTTACATAGAAGATGGTGACCATAAGTTCGATGGCTTTAAATTTTCCAAAATATGAAAATACATATTTGCAAAATATGCAAGCAGCATAATTTCCGAATATGAATTTACGCTATTATCAGCCCTCTATTCAATTAATTTTACATAGACTTCGTCATACCGATTTTTCTGGTAATTAGCCCGCAGAGGTTTTCTCAGCTTGATTTACTATTTCTGGTGGAGTATTGGGAATATCTAAATCTAAAGCTACGAACAGCATAAACTGACGTGATTTAAAAATGACGCGATACAGCGATAGCAGGCAACTAGACACAGGTGGAAATGAGTAGGGGAGGTCGGGTACAGTTGTAACAATTTGTACAGATTTTTTTTTTTGAAGCTATGTTATAAATTTTCCAAATTCAAAAATATAATTCGATATTTGTTACAATACAGCTATAAGTAAAAATTATAATATTGATGTTTATCACTTTAATAACAGAAGAAAAAAAATATGAATGCTTGAACGCAGAATGTTACATATGTACCCGTGGCTGGACAAATGTAACACCCATGGGGGTCAATTGTAACAATGTTTTAATGTTTCAGATATTATTTTTTATTAGTGAATAAAACATGCTTATGTAACATTTAGAGGGTAATTAAACTAATCACTTCCAACATCATTATCATCATCGCAGTTTAAGCAGGAGAAAAAATCCGGTCGTAGTTTATGAACACAATTTTCGTGCGCCCATCCTTTACATTTGTAACACTGAATCCACGTTGCTCCAGGTTTATTGCTAAATGGTTCTAAGCAATACAAACAAAATGAATCTTCCCCTTCGTCATCAGAGAGCATTTCATCTACTGCTATGTGTTTTTTAACTCTCCCAGGAGATTTTTGTTTGTTTGTACATTCATTAATTTTTTTTGTTCGTTCTTCATCAATTTTAACTAATTTTCTTTTCATTTTGGATGCTTTTTGTTTTCTTATTTTCTGTTCTAGTTCTAGTACCAGTTTCTCTGGCGTATCTGTCAATATAGCGCTGTGTTTTTTTCTTCTTTTTGGCAATTGTTTTTGGGGACGTGACGCCTTTGGAAGTGGCCAAATGCTTTCAAGACCTTCAAAGGATGCATCTGCATCTCCTCTAGTAACCGGCTTTGTGCTGGAACCTGCTGTTGCCATCTCTGCGATACCTTTGTTATTTTCCACTCGGGCGTTGTCAGTGGATACAGCTTCTCCTTGGGTGTTCATCCCTGGGTGTAGATCCCTGTCGGTTACTAATGACGGGCAAAATTCGTCGTCGCCGAAAATGTCCTTGTTATATTGCCAAATTCCAGACACCCTAAATCCTCCCATAATATTCATTGGAGTTGTCGCTTTTGGAAAAGCCTCAGCAACTACAGCCGGTGTGTCGTAGATGGTCATTGTTTGACCAGGATGTGATTTCATCCAATTATCCATAGCGCCATTCACATAATGTTTAAAAGGGCCGTACACGCCACGATCTAGGGGCTGCAACTTGTGCGACGTATGTGGGGGAAAAGATAAAAGCACTATTCCATTTGCCTTACAAAGGTCTATAGTTGGAACATATAGATGGGAATTATGGTTGTCCAATAATAGCAAAACTTTTTTTTCGGGCGAAGGTCTTACATGCTTTACAAAGTGATTTATGAAAATCTGAAAAGTTTCTTCATTCATCCAGCCTGAGCCATTTGCCTCGCCAATGCATCCAGGAGGTCCGCCTCGTATAAAATGGGCTTGAAATTTTTTTCGAGGAGAGACAAATAATGGTGGCACGGTATTTCCGACAGCACTTACAGCTGTGCAAACAGTCACCAAAATGCCTCGCTCTCCAGAGGTAATGGCACCTATTTGTTTCGAACCTTTTATAGCGACGACCTTGTTCGGCTTTTGCACGGTTGTGACCCCTGTTTCGTCGACATTGTATATATCAGAGGCTTCAAATTTGTATCTCTCAAAAAGGAGGGAAAGTTTATCAAAAAAATTTCCGACATTTGTTTTGTTAAAATTAATCGCTCGTGCATAACTTGTCGCCTCTGGGGTTCTTATAGAGAGACTGGGGTGTCTCCTCATGAAATTCGTAAACCAGTCCTTACCAGCTAGCCCGTTTTCTGACCATTTGGGAGGAATGGTTGTTTCATTTTGTATAGCGAATTGAAAAACCTGTGGACACTTTTAAAATTATATAACATTTTTTCTTATTCTGATTGTTAATTGATCTACTAACCAATTTGCGTATTTCCTTTGGCGTTAACACAAAATAAATAAGTGAGGAAATCCGTATATATCTCAAAAACGCTTGCTCTTGTTCTTCTGATAGAATTTTGGTATGTGGATTGTAACCCATTTCTGGCGAACCTCCATTATTTAATTTTTTCATGTAGCGGTTAAGTGTTACATGGCATATATTCAGATCTTTGGCTACTTGTCGTTGAGAGTTATTTCCCTCTATAATTAGATTAGCCGCCCTTTTCATAAGTCATTTGAGGGCCCTCTATTGGTTTTTCTGATTCTTTGACGCGGCATTGTCTCCTACACAATAATGTATAATTAATTCAATACCAAAAGTATCATGGGTACAAATGTAACATGTTACAATTGTACCAGCTACTAATGTTACATTTGTACCCCCTTGACATTTTTATATATTTGGCTTCAATACAAAAGCTAGACAATACCTAACCACAAAATACCGGCAGAATATTTTAAAGGTATATCTACGCTAAACATTTAGTAAACAAATAGTAACATGCAGAGGTTATCCTAAATACAAAAAAAGATTTAAAATTTACTTACCTGACTTCAAAATAAACAATCTGTAGTAACTTCTTAATAATAATATACTTCTCGCTCAAACTAACATGTAATGGAGTACGTCACCTGGTCTGCTCATGCGCCGGGTTGTCAAATTTAGAGACTGCGCTAACACATTTTAGAACTGTTGTTACATTCGTACCGCGTTACAATTGTACCCGACCTCCCCTAGGTAATTTTCGTCACTAAGGACGAAAGTTAACGTTATTGAATTTTCTCTCACTGCTGACCCAAACCAAATTTTCGCTGCAGTATTCGGTGACGAAAAATGTCTTTTTATAAAGGGTCGTAGAAAAGTTTTTTCAATTGTTCTTGGTTGCCAGTATGTTAACCCATCGGTTCATTTGAAAAAGGTGGTAGGCAGAATTATCGTCCTATTTTATTATTGTTATTATTATTATTCTTAATTCCGTTTCACCAAAGCGCTACTTCAATTAATAATAAGCTGCTTATGTTCGGTGTAATTCTGCAAACACTCGGCTTATAATCATAAATAAATTTTGTAACCTAAGTAAACCGTATTTATTGCTTAAACATATCATTGCTTCTTTTAAAGTAAATTATTCTGTCTATAAAAAAGATAATTTCGACAAAATAAATCTAAATTCCTTAAAAGATTGATGTGAAACGCATTTCGGATGAAGAATTTATAGAATATACAATATTAATATTTAATTAGCGTATATAATATTGAATAAGGCCAACTATACACATAAACCGAGCCCAAAACAAATCGACATAAATAATCAGTAATACTTTCAAGATATACATCAAACCATCACATCGTCGTGAGTGAAAATGCATTCGCGAAACACTCATGAAATTCTATTTCATGCCTTTCCTCAGATATTTCTGAGATGTTAAGAGAGCGACCGATAGTTGGATGTTGTCAGGACTGTCGGTGGCTTTTTCTTATGATGAGGTTCGAGCCGCAGAGGCCGGAGTCGTGAGAATACACCTTCAACATAAATTTTAATTCAGATAAATGTACAACAGGCACCGAGGCGTGTCGATAAATATTACACACCGGAGTAAATTACTTCGCGCTTTGAACGGAGTATGAGGTTCGAAAGTTTCATTCATCCCTTGTTTACCTTCGATGGCTGTCTATTGTTTATGTAATTTATGTTAGAATAAATACAGATAAATAGCAAATACATTTTGTTGATCTATGAGAAAGTTTGTTCAAGAATTGTGGGGAAAATCATTAAATATGCTTTGCTTACACCTAATACACTTAAATTTGTTTATATGTAAAAGAATTCGGCAGGAAATGTAATCTATCTAAATAAAAATGTAAATGATCGTTTGTTCAAAATCTTAAATCTCCGAAAAGTTCTTCACCTATTGCTTTGAAATTTTGACACAATGTTGCATCCTAATATCCGCGTTTCTATATACTTACTGTTCGCGACATAAAAAACGGGACACTTTTTTACCTATCGTGACACTACTTTGTTGCATCATACTAACTTAATAATAAGTGTTCATTTCAGTAGCATGTGATTTACTGAGAACTTTTTGAAGTATGTCGTAAATTAAAATGTACTACCTACTTAACCTACGAAGTCGTATATTTTGACTGATATTCATACAAATAAATAACAAATAATAGGTATTTATTGAAAACTATAATAAATGTTGAAAATGTTGTCCTTCAAGATCAATGCACTTTAAAATCCTCCGTTCAAAATTTCTGATGATATTCTGCAACATTACTGGATTGTTATTAATTTCCATGCATTTCTGTTCGATTCTCTGTAGCATATCATTCAAATTCAATATAGGTGTTCGAAATATGATATTTTTTAGATAAGGCCACAAAAAGAAGTCGCAAGGTGTTAAATCGCATGAACGTGCAGGCCAGGCAATTTCAGTATTTCGACTAATTATAATTATACGCTCATCAAAAAATTCTCTTAAATAATCCAAAGATTCTGCAGTACAGTACAAGGTGCTCCGTCATGTTGGAAATATATGCATTTTGAAGTTCATCATCATGCAACTGATTGACAAATGGTTGTAAAATTTTCGTACGGTAGCTTTGAGCATTTAACGTTCCTTGAAAAAATATTGGTCCAATGATTCGCCTTTGGCTTATCGCTGCCCAAACACCAATTTTCCCTGGATGTAGCGATTCTGCAATAATTACATGTGGATATTTACTATTCCAAATTCTTGTATTTTGTGAATTTAGATATTCCGTTTTATAAAACCATGCTTCATCAGTAAAGATGACTCTTTGCGAAAGTTCTCCATTATTGTTCATATTTACAAACCAATTACAAAACTGTAGTCTACGTGGGTAATCAATTTCTAACAATTCTTGTACTGCTGTGGCACGGTAAGGATAAAGTTGCATATCTTTTTTTAATAACTTGTGAGTTGTACCAACAGAAAGGTTTATTTGTTGACTCAAATGTCGAACAGATGTTTGTGGTTCATTTTCCATTATTTCTTCAACACGATTGACAACTTGAGGTGTACGTTTCTTAACTGCTCCGCTGCCTGATTTTCTTAAGAGACTACCAGTTTAAGAAAAAAGTTTTAAAGTTCTATCCAAAGTATTCTTAAATTGTATATAATCTATTACAAAATGTGGAAACTCAACTTGAAATTCTACCATGCAATCTTGAACTGAATAAACCCATAAACCATCAATTTTATTACCACTTCGAAAATAAGCCTGGACTAAAAAAAATTTATGTTCTAAAGTGAAAGCCATTTTAAAACTGAGATGCAATTTATTTAAACCAGAATCGACGCACGATTATTTTATGCACTAACTGATATTTGTGATTGACATTATCAAATGTCATTTGGATTTACGTTTACGGAGCAACAAACACATACTAATATATTTGCGTCTTATTCAATCAAAATTTCAAAGTAACCTAGATTGACGTTTCAAATGAACACTTGTTATATAATTTAACTTATATTCATTGCTGCTAATATTGACAAATGACTTATAGCAAGCGCCAATTACGTTGGCGCGAGGAGGGGGTGCGCAGAAGCTGTTTTTAAAAACGTCCACCCCCACTACTCAAGTAATTGTCAGAATACATTTGTCATTGACGTTTGACGGAACATAATGTCTTTGCTAGGGGATCATACACGCTCAGAGGTTAGAATTATCTGACATTTGATGTAAAACCAAATACAAATCTCTCCACTACTATTAATCCTGCGCGAACTTACGCCTCCTCGCGCCAACTTAATTGGCGTTTGCTATACTTACAAAACTAAATTAATGTCAAAATCGCTATAAGACATGTCCCGTGTTTTTGACGCGGACAGTATTACATAGATGTCACATCTGTGACATCTACGTTTTTTTTGGAAAAACTGCGCCATTTGTTGGGTGTAACAGCAAAACACGCAATACTTACATTCACGTTTTTATATAGATAGATTACATTGCTCATGCCGGACAACGTGCTTTTTTGACAGCTACTGTCAGTTAGCTTTTCAGTGTTCTCGACTGCACTGTTAAATTGAAATTTTAATAGATTTCGATTTAATTTAATTTCGAACCCGGGTGACCTTTTGTGTCGTATGTGAAATTAAATATTCCCAAGCTAACGCTTGAGCAAAAAACGATTTACGATCAAATATGGGGTCGGAAAAATCTTCTTAGATGCGCCAAGAGGAACTGATTCTGGCAGCAATTCGATCTCAAAATGACATAGCCTTAGTTCTTGCGTCGTCTTCAATAGCTGAGACATTGCTACCAGGTGGAAGAACTATTCATTCCGCTTTGAAATTGCCACTGAACATGCAATCATTGAAGCTCCCACATGTAACATTTTCAAAGCTTCCGGCATGGGAAAAGTATTGCGTAAATGCAAACTTATTGTTTGGATGAATGCACGATGGCACATAAAAAATCGCTCGAAGCCCTTGATCGATCATTGCAAGGTTTGCGTGGAAACATCAGACCATTTGGGAACGCATTAATATTGCTTGCAGGAGATTTCAGGCAAACATTACCTGTAATTCCTCGATCGACACCAGCGGACGATATAAATGCTTCCCTAAAGTACTCTAGTTTGTAACGACACGTAAAACGTTGAAATTAATTTCAAATATGAGTGCGCAGCTGCAAAAGGAACGATCAGTGGAGATATTCTCATATCGACTGCTGGAAATTGGGAACGGAAAGGGGCCGGTTGATCTGAACTCAAAACGAATTTCGTTGTCTCATAACTTCTGCAATTTAGTGATGTCAAAAGAAGAATTGGTTGACGAAGTATTTCCAAATATTCAAACCAATTATAAGAATCACGTTTGGCTGAGTAAACGAGCTATTTTTGCCACCAAGAACAAAGATGTCTACGAACTTATTATTCAGTCAAACATTCTAAGCGAGGCAGTCACACTATTGTGGAAGCAGATGAAGCGGTTAATTATCCAATAGAATTTAGAATTCGCTCGATCTGCCAGGGATGCCACCGGACGTACTGCAATTGAAACTCGGCGTGCCAATTATAATGTTGCCAAATATCAACCAGCCAAAACTTTGCAAAATGTCCACATTCCTCGCATTCCTATAATTCCAACGGTGATGCCATTTCAATTTAAGAGATTACAATTCCAAATTCGATTGGTTTTTGCAATCACCAAAGCATCCAACAAAGCTCATAGCTAATCTTTAGAAGTATTAAAGGGACGATTTTACATTACTTGACAAGAAAAAATCGTTTGGGTCTAAATCAGACAACTTAACAGGTCACCGAAAAGTGTACCAACCAGTTATCAATCTCGTATGAAATATACTGTTTGAATATTGTCGCACAATTACAGCATTATGAGCACAGCATCCATTCTGCTGAAACAAAACGTCATTTATGGAAATATCTATACTCCAGAGACAAAAACAATCAAAAATTGAATTTCTTCTGGTGAACATACTACGAATTATGGCCACAACTTTTTGGGGTTCCAAAAATATAATCTTTATTGACTATTTTACAGAATGGGAGTACAATAACTGGACAATACTAACACGTTTCATTGAAACGCCGAACTGAAGAAAACATGACCACATTTTTTTCAAAAAAAGTTCTATTCTAGTAGGAATAGAACGCTTATTCATCCTGGCAACCGCTAAATTTGTGAGTTAGAATACAAATTGCCGCAATATTCATCAGATCTGGTTCGGAGTGATACTTTTTTTGAAGCCAAACTTGAAAAATCTTTTAGTGGTAAGATATTCAGGACAAACAAGGAAATAATAGTCGGAACAAATGACTATTTTGACGATATTCCAAAAGATTACTTTTTAGTTAAAAATTGGAGTGTCCCTGGGCTACGTATATACAATTTGATGGAAATCATGTTGATATATAAAATGTATTTCGTACGTTCCAATAAATATATCACGCTCGCTTCAAATAACTCTCGTATTTTCTATCATATTATATCTATTAAAAACAGTTTTTATAGAACAAACACGATCGCAAGGATGGGCTTTTCTGCAAAATGATGCTCCACAATTCAAAAGGGATAGATTTCAATGAAAAATATGAATACTAGCTGATATATTCGATTTTAATCTTATAGAAAAAACATTTTTTTATAGAAAAAATGTTTTATTCACACAATAGTTTTAATAAATTCAGATATGGAACAAACTAAACGATGGTAAAAACAAACTCTGACATTGAAAAATACATTTCTCGAAAACTGTCATAAAAAGTTGACATTTTCGTTAAATTTTCAGTTGAATTTTCAGTTTTTTTGTCACCTAGCTGCGAACTACTTTTATGTTCTAGAACGCCAATAGTTATTTATGCGCCAAGGGAGTTATGGGTATTATATATTGCTCCGAGTGTGGCCCAAGGGATGAATGTCGATTTTTCACGAAGAATTAATTTCTTAAGCGGAAACTTCAAATTACAATGGAAAAGTTTTGAGACTTCTGTCAACTGTCATTACGTTGACAGTTGTTACGCATCATTGCGCATCTAACATGACTCCTTGAATCTATGATTTAACCCTAATTTTGTTTATTTTTCACTTAAGTATATTTATATTCACAGTTTTTAATATTGTGTGAGTATAAATAAGGCCTGAGAAGAAAGGATATACATTTTACAGAACTAGTAATTTGAATTTTTAAGAAAGTCTAAAGAAAGAAGCAAAACTTTAGCATTCTTTATTAAAATTAAGAGTACCTAAACATTGACAACTTGAAAACTTCAAAGTGTCGACAACTGTCATTTAAAATCAAATTCAGGTTAAATCGTTTATTCAAGGAGTCATGTTAGATGCGTTCTGATGCAACGACATGACAGTTCACAGAAATCTCGGAACTTTTCCAATGTAATTTGAATTTTCCGTTTAAGAAATTAATTTTTCGTAAAAAATGAAAATAAAATATGAATCACTGCCGTTATGGCAATTATGTTGCTCTCGGTTGATATTCATTCCTCGGGCAGAGGATAAGAGGTGATAAGAGACATCGAATGCCTAATTATATTTCTAAAACTGTTACAAATATGTCGGATTTTGTATTTTTACTAAATAATAATTTATATTATTGAGTATTATGGTTGTGGTAGCGAGAAATATTTAATGTGCATCCTCGTAGGGTAAGTTCCTTCATTTATTCTTGGTGGCTTAGGCACAAACCTCCACCATAAATAAAATAGTACATTTACCTCTACTTGGAACGCAAATAATTACTAATAATATGATAAAATGATTCAAGTAATTATGTAAGTATTCCAACATAATTATTAATATGTAATAACTAGTCTATTATGTGAAACTGCAGGAATTTGGTTGAGTGATGCGTATACGTGAATATGTTGTATATAAAAAAATCTCGAGATCAATGTTATCCACCTTTAAAAATACTTTACATAATTACTTCATTATAAATCCATTAAATTCCAGCATTTTATCTTTATACTCGTAAATGTAATTTGATACTTATGTATGTGCTGGAAATTGCAAAAACTGGTCGTATTTAATTGTAGTGCATACCCGTCTGGATAACTGAAATGACTTAATAATACTAAAAGTAGAAAAAGTGATATACTACTTTTGCTTGTGGAAGAAGCGACTGGCTGATATATATTTAAAAGTCAAACTCGTTCTCGGTCAAGATCAGTATTATGAGCACTTCTTAAACGATTCGAGTAGCAGATAAATATACATCTCTACAATGACTAAAATTCTATTATTGAATTGATATACAGTTAGGTATCGATTATCCGGGATCGGGACCGGGATCGTTCTGGATAATCGATTCTTCCAGTTAACTGAGGTCAACGCATTTTAACATAAATGTTTGTTTTATTTAATCAATATACACACTTACAAATCATAAAATTAATAAAGTTTAATTATATGATATCATCATATTCCTGAGAGCTCACTTCTGTCTCAGGTTCATTATAGTGATTTGTCAAACGTATAATTTCGTCATCAGATAAAATCGGATATGAAGGATCATCTTTATTGCAGTTAAACCAAGTTTCTGCATTCTTAGTGGTCAAGTTGTCCGCTATATTTATTATTGGTGTTATATGATTGATAGATCCTATATCTGCAATAAGAAAATAATACATATTTGAATCAAATTGTTTTAGTCTTTCGTACATAGGGGTATATTACACTTACCATCATCGCTTTGAGGACAGAGTAGGTTATTCCAAACATTTTTCAAAACTGATAAAGTAACTGCGTTCCATGCATTTGAGATATTCCACAAAGCATTCTTGGCGTTATATGACTTCTTAAGATCTTCTAGATTGCTTGTTGTAAGTAGTTTTTGCATTTGGGTTTTTCGATAGTGACTCCTAAAACTCCATATTGCACCTTGGTCCATCGGCTGAATCAAAGATGTGCAATTTAGTGGTAAATACTTCACAACAACATTTTGAGCCATTATTTTCTCTCCTCTGGATGTGCCGGACAGTTATCCAATAGTAAGAGTATTTGACTATCTTATTTTAAGCCAACTTGCTTAAAATGCTCTCTCACGTCTTGCACGAAATTCTTTTCAAACCATTCTAGGAATAATGCCTGTGTAACCCAAGCTTTTCTGTTAGCTTTGTAAATTACGGGAAGTTCTCGAATATTTTTAAGGGCCCTTTGGCGAGCGCTTTTTCCAATAACGAACGGTTGGCATTTATGAGTATCAGTAGCATTAGCGCAAAGCAATACTGTAATTCTCTCTTTTGAATTCTTATGTCCATCTAAGAAATGCTCATAATGGCAACCCACACTGTTTCCAGGGAAGCACTTCCAAAAAGGGCTTGTTTCATCTCATTGTGGATTTGTTCATTTGTAAGATTTTCCTTTGATATTTATTCCTCCAATTCATTAATCGGCATTCAATCGGCAGATGCATTTTCTCCTACAGCCTTGTGTTTGTGAATTCCATGTCGATTTTTAAAGTTATGTAACCAGCCTTGAGAATATTCACATCCTGAACTTATATTTAATTTTGAATTGAAGAACTTAGCCTTTTCCCTTATCATTGAACTGGAAATTGGGGTCCCTTTAAACGTTCTTGTCGGAACCATTCGTATAACGCAATATCGACTTTTGGCTCTAATGCACTTCTTAAAGTTTATTGATTTTGGAAGCCAACTGAATCACTTTCTGCACAATATTTGAAAATTTTATCTTTATTTTTTAATAAGTCATAAACTGTTTGTTTGTCAATTCCATATTTCTGTGATAGTGTTTGAATAGAAACATGTTTTTTAAAATACTCGTTGAGTAAATCAAATTTTTCTTTAATAGTTAATACTTCTCTTTGTCTTTTACCCGACTGTATTGATATCGATGCCATTCTCAATCTACACAATAACGATCCGCACAGCTTAAAATTCAAATATAAATAAACACCAGACCAACATGCAGACAAAAAACATGCAAACAAGGGAATTGCCCTAATTCGCTTTACACACATATTAATTTTAGTCTTAAAAAAATTTTCGGCAAAATAAATAGATGTTTTGCAAGCCCAGATAACGAATGTAATCACGGTTAATAGATTAAAATAAAGAAATCTTCGTTTCTTTATCGATCCCGGATAATTGATGTTTCCGCTTAATCGAATTGCGGATAATCGATGCCTATCTGTAGTTATTTTTTAATAATATGAGGAGGGGTGGGTTGGGTTATTATTATTGAATATAGATATGAAACATGAATATAAAAATACCACACAAGTGAAGTTAGTGATCAAGCTGCCTTTTAGAGAAACAAATGATTTTTAAAAAAAATATGTTTGATAAATTACTGTTGTAGCTATTAAGTGAAGGAGATACATTTATGCTTTTATTAGATAATACTAAACGACATGCTGTAAAATCTAACCAATGAACATTAATCATAATCAGAGAAATGAAATAACGCAATGAACAAATAGCAATACATAGACATCATTAATATCAATTGTATATAATGTACTATGAAATGGCAAATTATAAAAATATCGTTCAAAGTTAAACGGTTACGGTAAAATAGATTTTCAAACAGTTAATTAATAGATAGTAATACCACATAGGTACCAGGTAGATGCAGAAGTTCGAAGCATTGCTGGTTTCTACAATGACAGTGTCTTCAAACAAAAATTGTTAGGCATATGTCAGTTATTTTTATGTTTAATTGAACAGTTGTTTAATTCACAAATTTGTGCAAAGATTGTATCAGTTATTAGCAAAAGAAAAGAGAACGTCAAGTAGAAAGAAAACAAGCATTATTCGACATATTTTTTTATTCGAATTCAACAGAATATTTCGCGACATGTGTTGGAAGCGGCAGGAATCATTCGTGACCTCTACAGAAAGGCGTAATCGGAAGAGTACAGCGTCGAAATAGTTTTTTTTTATTTAAAAAAGGTCATTTTGGCGTAAACGATTCACAACATTCAGGATCGATCAGATTTATGATTTAATTTAATACATATATACCTATATGAATGTTGTAGAATGTATGATTGTTGTAGAACGTATGATTGTTGTAGAATGTATTAATGTATATTGTCGAATGTATGAATATCTATATTTGTTGTATATAAAATATATCACTACTACGTCATTGTGGTGGAATTTACCTACATTATTACTTTTACATTTTATATTTTATATTCTCGGCTGTTGTTGCAGATACTTCTTGGTGAAACATTTTAACTTCATACAGTAAATAATAAAAATAAATTAAAACACTTGGCTTGTTTCACTATGAGATTTATTTAAATTCTCTAACATTTGTTTCGGCTGTTATGCCATTCTCAAGGAGATCTATAAATCTAGCAGATTTCTAGATCTCTTTGAGAATGGCATAACAGCCGAAACAAATGTTAGAGAATTTAAATAAATCTCATAGTGAAACAAGCCAAGTGTTTTAATTTATTTTTATTATATTTTATATCCTTGATAAAGGCATCATTGCCGAAACATGAAGGGTTGTTTTAAATTTATATACTTTAAAGTAAAGCCAGACCTTAAATTGCCAACTGATTGAATTTACCATATCATACCAAGGTCACGAAAATATTATATATATATATATATATATATATATATATGGTAAATTCAATCTGTTGGCGATTTAAGGTCTTGCTTTACTTTAAAGTACATATATATATATATATATATATATATATATATATATTTAAAACAACCCTACATGTTTCGGCAATGATGCCTTTATCAAGGTCACGAATTAATTATTTTTATATATATATACATATATATATATAAGGTATTATATATATTATATAAGGTAAACTTAATAAGTCGGCGATTAAAGGTCTGGTTCATTACTTCATAGTATATATATTTAAAACAACCCTACATGTTTCGGCATGATGCCTTTGTCAAGGGAATAAAAAATATTAATATATTTTATATTTTTTATTCCCTTGACAAAGGCATCATGCCGAAACATGTAGGGTTGTTTTAAATATATATACTATGAAGTAATGAACCAGACCTTTAATCGCCGACTTATTAAGTTTACCTTATCATACCAAGGTCACGAAAATATTATATTTATATATATATATATATATATATATATATATATATATATATATATAAGGTAAACTTAATAAGTCGGCGATTAAAGGTCTGGTTTACTTCAAAGTATATATATTTAAAACAACCCTACATGTTTCGGCAATACGCCTTTGTCAAGGGAATACAAAATAATAATGATGTAGGGTTGTTTTAAATATATATACTTTGAAGTAAACCAGACCTTTAATCGCCGACTTATTAAGTTTACCTTATCATACCAAGGTCACGAAGATATTATATATATATATATATATATATATATATATATATATATATATATATATATATAAGTGTTTAGATAATTTCTTAGCCGTTTATTAAATATAACAATGGATAAATTATAGGAGTTTTTCGGCTTTTATATGAAATATTTACAAATATCAAGTTAGTATGTATGTAATTGCAAAGTAAGTGGGGATGTAAACATTGCTGTCCACAAATTACAAAGCAAATCATACGAAATTTTTAATTGACTTCTGCTTTCAACATGACATCTACATTCAATAACTGACATCTGATTCATTAACACTGTTACTTTATAATGCATTTCTAAATAGCTTGAACCTAGGTCTATTGTGGCTAAGTGGTTAAGTGGTAAAAGCGACAGTCCGGTAAACTGTAGACTTGGGTTTGAGTTCCAACATAGACAATATTTTTCGTATGATTTGCTTTGTAATTTGTAGACAACAATGATTACATCCCCACTTACTCTGCAATTACATACATTCTAATTTGATATTTGTAAATATTTCATATAAAAGCTGGAAAACTCCAATAATTTATCAATTGTTATATATATATATATATATATATATATATATATATATATATATATATTATATACTTTGTTCAATGTACTAATATATATTCTTTTGTTTCAGGTGAGTACTTTTAATATGATCCTTTTGCTTCTACATAAACTGGTATGTAACTAAATTAAGTAACTTAAGTAACTTTAAGGACCTTTAATTTCGTTTTCGTAAAATATGTAAGTTTTCAACACTCAAAAATATAAAAAAAATAATATAGAATTTTAATGCAATATTAGTAAGTTTAAGAAACGCTTTTGCATATCTAAAGAAGTGTAGGGTGCTTTTTTGAGATAAATATTCTTGTTGCGATTTTACACAGTATAAAAGAAACTCTGTTATGTGTGAAAAACAGATGGTATGCTGCAAACATTTTTTTTTAATAGGCGTTTTGAATGCATTCCCTTTTAACCCTCCATTTCCTTTAATCTATGTATTAATGCACAACTAATTCCTGAAGCAATGACCTTGGGTGATGGATCTAGATTTGATTGAAAGCGTAGAACCTGAGTATAAAAGCTGTCCCGTATCATTATGTTCAAATTTTAGGAATGTAAAGTAGACTTCATTTCAAGTAACAAAAACGCAAAACTTATATAACCATTTTTATTTGTTTCAAAGTTACAGATCTATGAATGTGATTGTCAGATCATGAAACAAAATGTAATCCTAAAGTCAATACAAACTGATTTTATTTAATAAAGTTCAATTAATAACATTTTCGAAATTTCCACCTCCTTGTTGAATGCAGGCTTGTGCCCGTAAGCCAACAGAAGAAGTACTTATCCGAATTTCATACTTGTTTTGTCGGATTTGCTCGGCAGCCAGGTGAATACGATCCAAGAACTCTTCTCTTGTGTTCGAAACTTGCGCGTAGACTAAATTTTTCATGTACCCCCATAAATAAAAGTCAAGGGGATTAAGATCGGGTGATTTAGGTGGCCATGCAACAGGACCACCTCGACCAATCTATCTTAGATAATTGACGTTAACCCAATTTCGGACAGCAATTCCGAAATGTGGTGGTGCCCCATCCATACAAAACCACATGTCTCGTCGAACATTCAATGGGACATCCTCTAAAAGACCTGGCAGTTCGTCAATAAGAAAATGAAGGTAATTGTCCGCATTTAACTCCCGGGAAGAACGACAGGACCAATCAACAAGTCATCGATTAGGGCCGCCCAAACGTTAATAGAAAACTCATGTTGAAATTTAGATGGGCGTATAGCTTTGGGATTTTCTGATGACCACCTGTGCAGGTTTCTCAGATTTGTAACACCACTTCTCGTGAACGTAGATTCATCTATCCAGAAGACTGTTCTGCAGAAATTAAAATGAAGCCGTGACTGTCTTAATATCCAGGTAGAATAAACTTGATGAGCATAGTGGTCTGCCTCAAGCAAACCGTGTCCCCTGCAATAGTGATATGGATATAAGTCTTCACGTTTTAAAATTCGCCAAACTGTCGTTCGTGGCACTCCTAGTGGTCTAGCGATTCGACGTACACTGAGTGTTGGATTCCTTATAACAATAGCTACTGCTTCTTTCTCTAAGTCTGCCAGCAAATTTACTCCTCGGTCGAAAAGATAATCACGCAGTCCGCATTCCCGAAATTGTCTGTGTACTTCCGTAATAAGGAATGCGCCAATCAGGAAACCGATGTCGGTATTCTATAACAGCTTGACGTGCACTGCCGTTACAGTAGCCATACACAAAATGCATGTCCGCATACTCTTGAGAAAAAAATCGGTAAGGCATTTTGAATAAAGAAAACGTGTCCACTCACTAATAAGCAGTTGTATGAACTGAAACGTAATGAAGAAATGCAACGTTAACAGTCATTTGAACATTTGTTTATTGTATGATATTCATGGTTCAGCACTTACGAAGTAAGTAAGAACCTTCTTTATCATAAATCAATGTCCAGTTCTCTTTTTTGTAGATCTCCAAGAAATTACTGTATGCACTACGACACGTGTTTATTTATTTTAGGGTAACATTTTATTATGCGACGTTAACAATCACAGGCCTGTTATTGAATCGTATAACTTTTTTTTAAATAAAATCAGTTTGTATTGACTTTAGAATTACATTTTTTTTTCATGATCTGACAATCACATTCATAGATCTGTAACTTTGAAACAAATGAAAATGGATACACAAGTTTTGCGTTTTTGTTACTTGAAATGAAATATTTTCTTTTAAGAAGCACAAAGTGTTTGCTCCGTAAAATAAGGGGGGATTCCGTTCTAACGACTAAACTTCGAGTAACCTTCCACTATTTCGTAAGCGAATATGTTAATCTAGTATACCACGAGGGGGAATACCTAAAGAACCTGGAAAGGCCATGTTTATAAAAAAATAAATTTGTTTTTATTTGACAGCTACTTTTTAATGCTTTACTAGTTGATTGGTATGTAATTTGTTCGATTTTCTTTAACAGTCTAACAATTTATAATTGGTAAAACGAATTCAAAAGTGATCGGGGTTTTTTTTAGTGATGAATATGGTAAAGGACGCCCAAGAACTGCTGTTACTGATGTGAATATTTCTGTTGTTCGAGCAATGCTTGAGGAAAATCTACGGACATCAGTTTCTTCGGGAGACATTAAGTATTGGTATATGCCAAAACTAAAATATTTTACGTCAACAGTTAGACGCGAGAAAACTTTGTTGTCGATGGATTTCACACCAAACAACGCGCGATCAATAACGCATTTAATGATGCAGAAATATTCGGGAAAAATTCTAAAGCAGGACTTCAAATTCGGCTTGGAATATCGTGATTGGTGACGAATCATGGGGTTATTGTTATGATCCTGAAAAGAAAACAATAGACTCTATGGGTCTTACGAATAAAACCTAAGCCTACAAAAGTCTGACGAATTTGCAGTCAATTTGCAGTGCTGACTGCTAGTTTTTTTTTTTGAAACAGGCCATATTACTACCATAGCATTAGAAGATAGGCGTACTGTTACCGCCAATTGGTACACAAATGTCTGTTTGCCACAAATTTTTAAAAAAGTTCGTGAAAAACGCTCATAAGTACAAATAATTTTACACCATGACAAAGCATCGTCATAAAGCAAAACTGACAATTGAGTATCTGGATGCCCTAAACGTCAGCACCATGGACCCTCCACCATACAGCCTTGACTTAGCACGTTTCTCTTCCATTTTGTTTTCAAAAATTAAAGATAAAATTGTAGAATTTCTTTTGCGTCATTAGATGAAGCAGTGGAACATTCTAACCTTGTTTCTGAAGTATCTCAGGAAGAATGGCATTATTGCTTTTGAAATTGGTTTCATCGATTGCAGAAATGTATTGATGTTAAAGGGGAATATTTTGAAAAAACACTAAAATTATTTAGTTAACGCTTTTTTGATTTTCTAAAAAATTTCAATGTCGCCCTCGTATAGATTCAAGCGCAGCTGTATCGTTAAATAAAGCTTTTATTAAAATAATTCCAGGTTGATTGTGACTGATTAAACCTACTGGTAGGTAGGCTACTTTCTAGCGTTATATCCTTTGGTTGAAAAGCACAGTTTGTTTCAACACATGTTTTGCAACCTATCTGCGATCCAAAGAAATATAAATTTCTAACATTTGTAGGTAGCAATGTTCTTCAATAGCATACAAACAAAACCAAGCACCATGTAGTGAGCCGTAAGTCTTATTACAAAATAATATTCTTTTCGTAATATGAAGAAATGTCAAAAATCATTAACGGCAATTTATCACAATTTCGAGAGAAGCGGAAGTATGAATAATAACCAATTTATCTTTTGAAATAATTTATTTCATTGTCGACGATTCGTTGCGCTTTCCAGTTTCTTTCGCAGAGATGCAGAAACGCCGGAACACATAACTTATAAACACAAGAAACAACAATCTAAAGGCATCTTATAAAAAATAAATTACTAAATAATATTGACCGTGAATGTTACGGTTACTGAAAAAAAATAATCTAGTTAATTAAATTATAAAATGGCACCAAAGAAAGTAATCAGTCTTTAAAATTTTTTGTAATTTTATTCAGTAGGATTTGAAGTTATATATATCTAGTCCATTCGCATCTTAGAAAACAGTACAGTGCTATGAGAAACATGACAATGTTGTCCGGTATCAGTGTTGCCACGTTTTGTCATGGAAAATATTCGAATAAAATATTAGCGCAAATGCAATATAATAAGTTTGTGAAATCTGATGTCATTCAGAAACGTTGGAACTTCAAATAATTATGAAATAGAGATTCCGGTAAAACTTGCTAAAAATAGGGTTATTATAATGTTCGTGATTTATATTTGATTAGCTTGGTTATGCCATATTTGTTGTGATGAACTTAACAAAACATAAACTACAAATTTGTCAATATACAGGTTTATTCTGAATAAGTGTCATTTTTTTATTCAATTTAATTATTAGATTATACTACTAAAATATATGGTAATTGTGTTATTTTTAATATTGAGTACCGCTGTCCGTCCTGACTCACCCGATATATTCCGTCTGTATATTTCGTATCGCTTACAGATATACAGACATGTTTGTTTACATGCGATTTGTTTATAATGAATGGATTTATACATAAGCAAGTTACCTGTTGGGGCAACGTGCACTGTTACGTGAACTTGATTGCTACTGTGTATTGTCTCACAGCGTACGGGTTGTAAGGTCGTATACGCACTAATTATTTTTCGTCGGTGATAGTTTGTAGGGAAACGCAGCACTCCAATAAACACTTTATTTACAAAATTTACATTGTTTGATATATAAGAATTTGTTGATAGTGTGATAAAGTAAGACTGTTGTCTTGTTGATAAAGATGAGACTGTTGTCTCTTAATGTTAAAGGTTTACTGTTGTCTTGAACATTGTTCTTGTGAGACTGTTGAATAATTGTAAGTAAAATTTACCCCTAACTATAGTAAATTCTGGAACTATTAACAAAATAGGTCGCATCAGAATGCGGCCAGATGACAAACAAAAGTCGGCAAAGTGCCCAAGAACCGTCTTGTTTGTACACTGCGCCTACTAAAATAGCAAACATTGGATGGTTCTTAATTGTATACTAGCTATAACTAAAATGCCTAGTTTATGATGCTTGCATTCTTCAAACAGATATATTACAGTACAAAATTTAGTGAACGTGCGTGAACGTGATAAAGCATTTGAAAGTTCCAAACTGTGTACGTGGCACGTTCACTAATAAACAAAGGTAATGTTAAAAATGTCTAAAGAGACCAGCAATAAATATGTACCGAATTGAATGAAGGTTGATAAATATCAAAGGCGCAGAATCTTAAACTCAGGTAAACGTTTACATTTTACTATGGTAATAGTAATCATGGTAATTATACAAGGGTTTCAATTTTGTACGTGACCATTATGTTCAAGTACTATATTCTACGATTCCTTATATTTAATATATAATACAAATTAATTTTGTTTTTAAGACGAAACATTATGAATAAGCGATATTTACGATTAGTAATGTTCATCAAACTCTCGATACAACAGCTGAATATTTCGTGCGGTCCCAAAACGATTTTATTAAATAAATTAAAAATAAAATTACACAGCGAACTTTTTATATATAAATTTTTGTTTTGTTAAATATTAATTAACATATCTAAACTAAAATTCAACACCTTTCAGTTATAATTAAGATAAAAAATAATCGATTTCTTAGATCTTTATCAACTTATTATAAACTTCTTTGACTTGTTATCAAATTCTAATGTACCCATATGCTTATTATAATGTCTAAATGTATACGGGCTAACTACATCACGTAGGAATTTAAACATATATTTATATAAAAGCATTTATTTGTTTATTACGTGTCCAACCGACACAACAAATACAAACAAAATAATCTAAAACACAGATATTAAGAAGGTTCTTTAGACCCTGTGTAATCGCACATTGTAGCAGATCTATGAATTGGTAGGTAGTTGCAGAATTGGCAGGTTTAAAAACCAGTTCTCAGAGGCCGCGGCGAGGGCACTTCTACAATGCCCCCTTTATAAAAACATATGAATTAATTAACACATTATTTCATAACATATTTAAATAAAATTTGATTACACAATAAAAAATTTTTACTGAGTGTATAAAAAAATTAAATTTTTCAAGGATCACTGTTGTTATAGTTCATCAAGTTAGAATCCATAGTACATACTGGAATTTTTTTCAAATCTTAAATCTTTTAATTATTGCTGTTGAAGTCACTTGTTCTACTTGTATCATCATTTATGGATGTAATTCTTGTATAGTGGGATCGAAAAAGGTTGATTAGGTTGGCAATTTTGAACCAGAGATTTGTAGCTTGTTAAATTTGCAACACTATGTATCGTCAAACGTCGTCTGTAATTTTATATTTATAATTGACGTGCCAAGTGTTTTGTTGAGAGATTTTCAATTTTCGAAGAAACACATGCGCGGTGCCACTGGCATATTCAAAGTAATTGTGAAATTCTTTCGCTTTAATACCAATTTTGCAGATGTACCAACACAATCAGTCATTTTACATGACATATTATCTTCAATTTTTACCCAACCAAATCTCTTGAAAATATCGGCAATATCTTAATATAGAGATTTCTTTATAGCTCGTAGTGATTTTTGTAATCTGTTATCCCTCTAACTGTCTACAGCTAACACCTGGATTTTCAGTTAAACGATCTAAGACATCTTCTTCAAAATCAGCTGTATGACGAGTACGCAGTATTCCTTTATCCGCAAGTTGTTTATTACGCTATTCTGTCCCAGTTTCAGCAAGTCGCTCGAACAATGCAGCAAACCGATTAGGGAAAGACTCCTGGTAGAGATTTGCAGCTTCCCGACCATTACCATTTGCACGAACACACATAATAATCATGTCTGCTCTCAAAATGTATAATTCGCCATTACTCTATGTGGAAGAAAAACGTATATTAATAAACACTTATTTTACTTATATCTCATGAACAGTGCATTTGAGGACATATGTTGATATGAACTTTTTACATGTTTTTGTGTGGAGAGTTCGCTCCCACAGTTTGATCCCCTCATTTTAGTTACACCCTGTATCCCGATATCCCGATCATCTATGGCAATGCTCATATGTATAATTTATTTTATACACCTACATTCACTTGGGAAGGTGGAAGGTGTGTAACGCTCTTTATGCTCTTAAATTATTACACTTGTCAACTTCGAATTTGATATTCATTCAAGTTCAGTCATCTTCTCGTGATCGAAAACAATTTAAACTCTTCTCTTTTCTGTCGAGAGAGTCCGTAAGTGCCTTCCCATTCGCTCGAAGGTACCATTTTTTCACGGATCGACTTTCTCTGTCTCTCTGCTATGCTCCGATCAGATTAGCGAGTCGAAGTAATGTTGTATTCCCGCGGCGGTGACGGAACCTCGACCTTTTTCATGAACTTGAGGTCTCCTCAGTATACCGTGCGGCATACCTGTCGCATGTGTGTGCTATTACACCGTATGCAACTCACATACTCAATGGATTTGAAACTCTCCGTTGTTCAGATTGGCAATGTTTCGGATTAGTTCAGTATATTTTATGCTTTTTTTAGAAAATTGAAATACTTTTTTCCATTATATTTAGTCATTATAAACCCGACTTGATATTCACAATAAATATTTATAAAAGAACGTATTGCTGTGTACTTTGTGTTTGGTATATTTACAATATAATATGCTTTTGTTCGTTGTACTTTGCTACACTAGCATATACCTACGTAGATTCTTTCTTAAATTGCTTACGTATCTCAGGAGCTAATTTGATTTTCTTTTATTAGACCTAACATCCAAATAGTAAATACTTCAAGATAAATTAAACAAGTTCTAGTTAAATTAAAAATTTATTTATTCAATATTTTGTTTTGTTTGTTAATATATCATTTCATGAGTTAAATATTTTATACCGGTTCTGAAAATATAACTAATAAACTTTAAGTTAACTTCATGTTCGTTTTCTTGGCTTATATTATTAAACTTACATCATTGAAGTCACCATATAATTAATTTTGAACTATTTCTAGCTAACACGTAAAAATTTCTCACTAATCCAGGGGACATTGAACCCTCCAGGATTATGCAATCATTAATTATATTGATTGTTGTAATAAAATATTTTGTATACAGGCTGATTCATTTTCGGCCCTCACCATGGGATCTCGCTTATTATTGGAGATAGAGTATAGGTTTAAATTTGGCAAAGTTGTTAAATTTTGTGTTTGTTATAAATCCGTAAAGAAAATAGACCTGTGACAAATGACCTTCGTTTAAAAAAAAAAACGCGAAAACCCCATTTTCTTCTCTTACTTGTAGCGCCGACATTTGGCCTTGTAGAGAAAAAATAAAAACACATCCTATGGCCATTTCTAAACCTCTATCCAGTGGTGTACTCTAAATTTTTATATGACGTTTCGTTTCCTTCTGTCCATCATCAACTATCTAATTTCTTATAGGCGCCATATTGGATTTAGACATCTTCAGATAGAGTTTTTTTTTATGATTTCAACCATGTACCACATGCTGACTAAAGTTTTTGACATTAGGTTTTATTTGAAAGAATACATTATAAGATTAAATAAGGTAGCCTTTGGAATACAACTTTAAGTTACTCGCTCGCTCCGCTCGCTCGTACTCAAACGCTATATTCGTTTAGTAAAACATTGCTTTTCTATACTTGTTGTTTAATATACTATTTTCGCATTTTGACAAGTAATGTGCTACTTTACTACAATCAAAATCGTTTATTAAAGTGGCACTTTACCACATAGATACGTCACTTTACTACATAGTTATGTCATGTCAATAAAACACAGTTTGACAGAAAATTATTTATTTAAATATTGGAATTGGAACTGCCGCTCGAGAAGTCAACACTTTTGACTTCTTTGGTTTGTACCCGTCCTTTTGACGTTTCAAGAATGCAGTTAGTTTTTTATATTGTGATATATCTATATTATCGATAATTTGTATAGTACTTTTCAACATTGAATATGTAGACCACAAACTGGATGCCTTAAGGACTTTTGTCTAAAATAATGAAAGACATTGTATGAATAACACTAAAATATATAGAAACAAATAGCTTACCTTCTCAAAAAATTACGCTAGCATTACACTTTCATCAATTATTAGTGCTTTTTTTGTTATCTTCCAATTACAAAATATTTCATGTCTTCTCGTATTTTTCTTTTGATTTCAAAGGTAGTAAACCCGAAGACGCTTCTCGAGCGGCATTTAAAATATCTTCAGAATAATGTTCTAAAGTATGTTTAGTAGCAAGACTCATTTTTAACTAAAACTCAAATCGACTTACAAAAAATGAAGTTTGTTTACCGTTACTGTGTCGTTACTATGTAAATAAACAAAGCCGAATCAGATTACGGAAAACCTGTACAAATACCTACTATAACATTTTAAATTTTTAAGTTTATAATGCTTATTCTTGCAAAATGCGAAAAAATAGTGTAAACAAACTCGTAAGAAAAGCAGTTTTACTAAACTCATACAGCTTTAAGTTACTCGCTCGCTCCGCTCGCTCGTACTCAAACGCTATATTCGTTTAGTAAAACATTGCTTTTCTATACTTGTTGTTTAATATACTATTACCGGCTAACTTGTGTCACTTTTCCGACTAGGTAATGTCATTTCAGAATTTATTAAACGTCAGTGTCATTTAAATAGGTAAAATAAATTATAATAAAACTATTCACAAATCTTTATTAAGTAAATAATAAGACAACGTTTTAATTCAAAATTTATTCACTTTTGTAATTAATATTAATTGTTACATTAGAATTTCCATGACTGTTTACTGTTAGCGAAAGACCATGTTTAAAATCGTACGTTATTTATGTATTAAGAGCATAATTAGGAGATTATGGCACGAAGAAAAGTTTAAAGCCTGACGAAGGAAGGCTTTCAATTTCCCGAGGGCATAATCGGCAATTATGCCCGTGGTACATACAACGTTTTATTCGAGTTTAGTTTCCAAAACATTCAAAAAATACATATTGCTTTGTACAACAAAAATGTTGCTTTACGTTCTAATATGTCAAAATTGACATGTTGTTAATAAATGTTCCATACTGACGTTTGTTTTAATTATTAATCCAATTGTTGCTTAACAATTTTTGACTGATCTGTGCCATGAAGACCAATTTTTGATTGATATGTGGCATAAAGACCATTTTATGTCCGCATTTAGGTGCTTATAAACAAGATTATGGTTATTAGGTTAATTAAGAATTAAGAAATACTGAAAAAACAAGTCTATCACGTGAAACGCACAGACGACGTTTCGTTCTAATTGGAACTTCTCAATGTGCGGTATTCCCTCATGACGGACATTGCTTTTTCATTTCTATACTTTCTGTATATATAGTTAACATTTGGAATTTACTGCAAGTGAGAATTAATGAATATTAAATCACATTCTTACATGTAAATGTCGACTTATTTAATGCGTTCGAAACTACAATCCGACAGACTAAGTCTGTACTAGTATGCAGAACACACCCTTTCGCGACAACGAACTTCCTGGTGATTAGGTTAATTAAGAATTAAGAAATACTGAAAAAACAAGTCTATCACGTGAAACGCACAGACGACGTTTCGTTCTAATTGGAACTTCTCAATGTGCGGTATTCCCTCATGACGGACATTGCTTTTTCATTTCTATACTTTCTGTATATATAGTTAACATTTGGAATTTACTGCAAGTGAGAATTAATGAATATTAAATCACATTCTTACATGTAAATGTCGACTTATTTAAGATACCAAGATTATGGTTCTAAAATCGAATAAATAATTTAATAATCTGTCAGAAAATATCACTATTAATTGTTACGTTACCTAGCAACAGTACTTATTAAAAGCATTTATCAAAATGCCATGAAATTTAATACTGTTATATTTTTGAAATTTAGTGATTTAATAGTTTATGTAAAAATTAATTACTAACCGATCGTGAGTAAAATAGTATACAAGCCTTGGCGGAAATATTCATTCCCGTCTCGAGAATAAGTTCATCTCGACGCTGCGCGTCTCGGTGAGCTTACTATCTCTCGACGGTAATGAACTACTTTCCGCCTCGGTATGTAGTACAGTGTACTCTCTCCTTACGGACACCTCTCTTAAGCGGACACCTCCCATAAACGGACACTTTTTGCAGTACCAAAAGATTACTTAGGGATTTTTAAAATTTTTCTCTCTTGAGCGGACAACCCTCCCATAACCGGACGCGGACACTTTTTTCCCACACCAAAGTGATTTTAGTTCCCCATAACCGGACAGCTTACAACACTGTAACACTGTTTTTCCGTTTACTCTTCTTCATATTCGTACATTCGTACAGATGTTGCTTATTGAATAATACGTGTATGTACAAAGGGGAATTCCCTAAATACGCATAGCTTGTTGTTTTGAAAGTAGTACGTAAATACATAGTACATTTATAGATTCTTATTGTATGCATACTTGAATCGCTATGCCTAAAGCAGTGTTGACTATTAAAGACAAAGTTAATGTCATTGAAATTCAAAAAAATGAGAAACTTAGTGTACGCGAGTTAGCAAAGAAATGTAAGATCAGTAAAACTCAAGCTGCTTGTATCATCTGAAACAGAGACCAAATTTTAAGATTGTGGGACACTGATGTCAATCCGGATAGAAAAAGGAGTATGCTGAACGTCAAAGGCGTTAACATTGATAAATTGTGCTACGAATGGTTTGTGAAGGCTCGAAATAAATGTATTCCTCTCTCGGGCACACTTATCAGGAGCAAGGCTAAAGAAATTGCAGATAAATTGAATTACGCAGATTTTAGTGCATCATCTGGCTGGCTGGAAAGGTTCAAAAAACGGCATAACATAACCTTCCGTGCCATTTCTGGAGAAGCCGCTAGTGTAAACCAAGATAATGTCAAAAGTTTTACTGAAAAAGTGCCATCTTTGATTCAAGGATATGATTAACGAGATATTTATAATGCGGATGAGACTGGATTGTTTTTTCGGGCATTACCCGATAAAACATTTGCATTAAAAGGTGAAAAATGCACTGGTGGAAAAATGGCTAAGGATTGGCTAACGATTTTGCACTGCGTCAATATGGCTGGAGAAAAGGAACCCCTTTTTGTTATTGGGAAAGCTGCAAAACCTGGGGCGTTTCGCAATATTAACTTGAACAATTTACCAGTTACGTGGCGATCAAACAAAAAGGCTTGGATGACGTCTGATTTGATGACTGATTTTCTAGCGCAGTTCGATAGAAAAATGTAACTTCAAGAACGGAACGTCTTGCTATTTTTAGACAATGCGGCCTCTCATCATCGCGATCTTAAATTGAAAAATGTTAAAGTTATTTTTCTTCCAGCAAACACAACAGCATTTTGTCAGCCCCTGGATCAAGGCGTTATAAAAAACTTTAAGTTTTTGTACAAATCGTTATTTTTAAAAAATATTTAAATATGCAGATGGAAGACGCAAATTCTGCTTTGAATTTATCAAAATCAATAAAATTGTTAGATGTCGTTTATTTCATACACAAAGCGTAGGAGCAAGTGGGTCCCCAGACAATAAAACATTGTTTCAGGAAAGCTGGTTTTGAGAAAACAGATATCCTAAATAACGATAGCGGTTGGACCGCAGAAGATGAGCTTCCACTATCAGCACTTGCACAGTTCTCCAATATTATTAATCAAGTTCAGAGCCAAATCCAAATTGACGTCGAAGACTATATTAATTTAGATAATGAAGTCTTCATTAATGATGAAAATGTGGAAAACATTAATACTGAAATGTTAATTGCATCCCAAGAAACGCTCGCCAACTCGTCTGAAGATGAGCTAGAAAGTCAAATTGAAGACAAGTTAACTTCCTATAAAGAGGCTTATTTAGCTATAAGAAAACTAAAGGCTCTTCACACCAGATTTTTAATAATATTTTATATGATTAAAAATACCTTTGTATTAAAGGCTTTTTCTTTGTATCACAGCGACCTTAAAGGTGTTCAATTGCTTACTGATTTTCAAATACATCTCCAAGATAATGAAATTAAAGGAAAAACGCGCCAAGCTAAAATTTCTGACTTTTTAAAATCTATTTGAATACCTTGCATAACAAATTTGGTTTTTTTTTTACTTCTCGCAAAAATGTTAATGAAAGTTCTGTTTACTTTATCTAATATTTATATGTTCTTGTTTTGGAAATAAAATTGTTTAAAGATAAATATATTACAAATTATTATTTACTCTTTTTGTACTTTTCTCATAAGCGGACACTTCTCATAAGCGGACAAATTTTTCAGTCCCATGGCTGTCCCCTTAAGAGAGAGTACAATGTATATTACTTTTCCCCAATTGGCAAAAAAATTAATCATGAATCTCAGTATGCAAATGTGTCACTTTTTAACCATTAAAAGAAGTTTTTTCACTGTTACAAAAAACATTTTTTCCTTTTTAAACATTTTTTTAATGGCAAGAACTTATAACGTTAGGCAACAAAAAATTTGCAAAAGTAAACCAGGAATATTTATTAAAAAGTACTTACTTTGCTAAATATAAATTGAAACTGCACGCCGAAAAATTTCTTCCTGTTTATGACTCCTGACGAAACGTAAACTCGTTCACATTAGGATCTCGATTTGATGGGCAAAATGCTGGAAATCGCTTGATTTGCAATTTAATCCTCCTCTAGGTTTTCACTTGCATCACTGGATTCCATTGGAACCCAAACTTCCCAATCAAATTTTAACCAATTTGCACAAATTTCTTGACACTTTTTTATTTAGACTCGTAACTAAGACAACTCAGCGCAATTGCCGTAGCCACCGTAATTACGTAGGTAACATTTTTACAATTTATAATGAGTGTTTCAATAAGAGTGCAAGATTTGAATTGCCCGCCATGTTTGATAGTCATAATGACACGTGATTATGATGTGACAGATCGAAAACTGACAGATGGGAGTTAGCAAACATGAAGCATTACACGATAGAACAACGCGCACTGATTGTTAAACATTATTATCAAAATGGTGAAAGTTTGATTGCCACCATTCGTAAAGTGCGTCCAGTATTCGGTCGACAGAATGTTCCTAATTCAGCTACAGTGAACAGAATAATCGAAAAATTCGAAAGGACTGGTGCGGTTAGTGATGTGAAACACACGACTCGAGCTCATAGAGGTCGTTCAGAACAAAACATCACGGTAGTTCGCGAGAGTGAGGCCGAAAGTCCAGAGACGTCGATTCGTCGTCGTACACAAGAATTGGACATTACTACAGACACTCTTCAGCGTATTCTGACTCAAGATTTGCATCTCCACTCTTACAAAGTTCAATTGACTCGACAACTTCTGCCAACAGACATGCACAGCGAAGAGAGTTCACCATTTGGATACTTGATCAAACAGAAGTGAATGCCGATTTTGCGGACAAAATCATTTGCAGTGATGAGGTCCATTTCCACCTCGATGGCGTAAATTCGTAAATCGGCAAAACTGCCGCATTTTGGGCTCAGAAAATCCACGAATGATTCATCAGAAAGCAATGCATCCGAAACATGTTACTGTTTGGTGTACATTGTGGTCTGGAGGAATAATTGGCCCGTATTTCGTTGAGGATGCGGAAGGTAATGCGGTAACGGTGAATGGCGAACGTTATCGTGATATGATAACGCAGTTTTTTGTGCTTCAATTGGAAGATATTGCTCTTGACGACATGTGGTTTTAGCAGGACGGGGCCACATGTCATACCGCCGTGAAACATTCACTGTCTTCCACGAGTTTGCTCCTGGTCGTGTTATTTTCTGATTTGGTGACCAGAATTGGCCGCCACGTTCTTGCACCTTTGGATTTCTGACTGTGGGGTTATCTGAAGTCGCAGGTTTATGCCGATAAGCCCACAACCACCAAAGCATTCAAGGCCTAAATTAGACGCTCTATCAATGAAATACTGCCATATGTATACAATAATGTTATTGCGAATTTTGTCAAAAGATCACGCCTATGCCAGCAAAGCCATGGCGGTCATTTACAAGATATTTTGTTTCATACATAATTCCCAAATGTATACATTATAAATCAATCAATATTTCAATACTTTACTACAGAAAACCATGTTTTATTGAACCTTAAAATCTTGCGGTCTTGATACACCCTTTATTAATATACAGTTTTAAATTACCACAATTGGAGAAAAAAACGTTATTTGTGTTACGTTTGCAAAGCGTTTTCGATTTTTCGAATGTATTTTTTAACTCAATATTCTCAAACTGAAAAAACCTATACTTTGCGCACTTAATATAAAAATAACTATTGTGTGTTGATAAAAATCAACATACAAAATTACTTTTATCGAAAACTGTCATCAGAAGTTATATTAACATTTTCGTTAAATTTTCAGTTGAAAAAGTAAGTCTTTTTTGTCACCTAGTTGCGAAATATTTTTATGCTCTAGAACTTCAAAGTCTTTTTCGTTCTAGAACATAAAACAAATGTCAAAATAATTTGTCGTTTTTTCGAAACTTATTTATGATTTTATTAATTAAATAATATACATTTTAAATATGGTGAAATTTTCTGATATTTACATTTTTATTGGCATCCAGTGTACTTTTTAACATGGAATATACTGACATGTTTAATTAAATTTAACTCTTTCTCGAAATTTGTTTGGTTCAACGGAGTATTGATTAATCTACGTATAAGACTGTGATAAGCCGCTAATTTGTGTTGTATCGGATGGCAAGAAATGTTATGAATAGTTCTATCTGTATTTGACGGTTTGTGGTAAATTGCAAAGTTACATTTGTTGTTAATTGCTTATCGCTGTCTTATACATAGATTAATCAATACTCCGTTGAACCAAACAAATTTTGAGAAAGAGTTAAATGTAATTAAACGACTAGCTATCAACAATGGATATAAAAGTAATACAATAGATAACATTTTGAATATACTGACCATAAAGTCGAAGGTTAAATTTGATTAATTTTATGTTCGAAATATGCCAGTAATACGGCGTCGCATTCTTTTTGAATTTTCTTAGAACTGCACCACCCCTTGAATTCGTTGTAGGCAATCTCGTACTGTCTCGACGATTTTTTTGGGATTAATTGTGAAACAGCACTTTATGCCGCTTCCAATACTTCCCCTGGTAAATCCTGGTCTTCATTTTCGGATCTCATTTTGAATTAAACACTCTTAGTATATGAATTACAATATATAATTCTGAAACGAACAACTAATATTGATTGTTTATTAGGTTGCTATCGTTATGGTAGTCACCGTACCTAAACCGTCTTGATTCAAACACAGTTCAAACGATTTCGAATATAAATTATTGTTGTGTATAACAGAGTTGTCTTATTTTATTGCAGTTTTCGAAAAAATATTGTTTGTATCTCGAACGCGAAATGCTTTTGCGTTCTCTCGCTAAAGCTCGGCAAAATAACTTCCATTCTCGAACGCAAAATTACCATTTCGCGTTCTAGATACAAAAATAACTATTTCCATTTTCACAATGAACTTATACGTTCTTCAACACGTGTGAAACAATAACTATTTAATATATATATATACTTGATTTTGTTAGACTTTTCAAATGCCAAAAACGTATTAATCTTTACGATCTTAGCGCCATCTATTGAAAAGTCACGATACCGTCAAACAGGCGTTGTACTCATATACAACAAGCCTATTGAATCTATGAAAAACTGTATAAATTTCCAGTCAAATGATTATTTTAAGTATTGAATACAATATGTTACCTCTACCATAACCATAACATTTATCTATTCACTTTTTTAAACGCTCTTGAGGAACTAGTATTCATATTAACTCACGCATGCATTCATGAATTCCATGCGCACATGCCGTACGCCCACTCAATCCCTGGAAAGAATCTTCTGGAACTCCTTGACAATCTGAGAGTTTAAGTGAAATGTTTATGAACTATTGTTGAAAATAACTATTATATTATTCACTCGTGTAGAAGCAAAAAAGGCGAGATATACATCCCTAGATAGTGCATTATTATTTTATTTTATCGCCTTGCCGTACCATACAACTTCTTGGATAGGAAACAATCGAATAATAAATCTACAAGACCAAAGGTACTTGTAAATGCATATAATGCGTGCACTTCGCTATGGATTATCACATTTATTACGTGTGGATGACTTTAAATTTTCTATACTATTATTACAGTTACTTTATCGCACGTTTATCAAATTAAACTGATTCTATTTACGAACTACGATGTATTTACGCATCAATTATATTATTAAAATTATGTCTCAATACAAATTCATACATGGCTGGAATACGAGGATGATTTGATGATAAGTGAGATTCGAAGTGAAGCGAATGGGTTAAGGCATTAAGTTTTTTAAAATAATTTTTTCAATTTAGTCGCCTTCAACTTCAGCGCGCTAGAACCAGAAATGCTGAAGTGCAACTATATAATTCTCGTAATGATCTTTCTCAAAATTCTCAAAATATTGCTTCATTGCTGCAATAAGCTGCGACGTAGATCGCTTTCCAGAAATGAAAATCTTGAGTTTGGGGAATAAGTGGAAGTCAGTTGGGGATAGATTTGGCGAATAGAGCAGATGAAGCATAACCTTAAACCTCAATTGATTCAATGTTTCGTAAATAACTTGATTGGTTTTAGAGGGCGCTTTACCCTAATGAACGAGAGGTGTTTATAATCCAAGTAATAGTAAATTAAAATACAAGATATAATTTTTGCGCATGAGTTCAAGTTTAAAAAACGAGCCTCTTGCGGCGAATTTTTACGAAAACTGTGTAACCTGTGTCACTTCTCGAAGTAATCTCCCTGCGGTCGTACACATGTTAGGAGTCTTCCTTGCCCATTGAAAAATCGCGTCGCTTCAGGATTCAAAAACGGGATATATATCTCATCTATTGTCATAATCGATGAAAAGAAAGTCCCACTCACGGCGTCAACATTTGCTGACAACATACCACGCGCGCAGCCTTGTAGTCATTCGTCAGCATTCATGGCACCCACCTGGAGGACACTTTTCGTATTTTCAGGTCTTCATACAGGATTGTGTGCACAGATCCTACGGAAATATCAAAATTTTTGATGCGATGTATTCCACACTCATTCGGCGAGCCTTCAAAACAAGTTTTTCCACTTGCTTGATCATGTCGTCTGACCGGCCGGTGCGAGGCCGATATTGTCTTGATTTGTTGTCACACGACGTTCTGCCTTCTTTGAAATATCGCACCCACAAAGGCACATTAGACACATCTATGACATCATCACCACATGTCTCACTCAACTGACGATTAATTTCAATGGTGTCACATCACGCAAATGTAGAAATCGAATGATTACACGATTATACTCTCGCCGTTGTCGCTAGAGTCCTGTGTGCCGTACAGTGCTGCCATTTCTGTCACGCATTCACAAAGAGTCCGCGCGTATTTTGAAATAAACTGTATGGTTCGATTTGTTTCTAGTACTGAGAAAAAAATTAGATGTTATAACTTGAGTGCACCTCGTACAAACAAGTCAGTGTACGTTCAGACGAATTTAAACATGTGCAAGCAGCTGTTGCACATATCTTGGTAATACGTTGTTACTGAATTGTAAAAACTACTTACTTGATAAAAATAAACGGAATTCGGTTTAATAATCAGTAATCATGAATAAAACACAGTTCTCGCTCAGCACGTCAAAGAGTTAATTTTTTAGCAGTGGCGGCTCGTGAGTTATGAAAGAGGGTGGGCACAAAAAAACTTACCTATTTTTTATACATAAAATCTATTCTCGAATTTTTTATGCTGGAAAAGACGTCTATGACTTTGTTGTCAAAATCCGGAATAGACTGGATGAACTTCTTTTCTATTGATAGGACCGCCAATGCGTTCAGACGATCTTCTGACATTGTGTTAGAAAAGTTTTAATGCGTTTGAGAGTGGAAAAATATCGTTCGCATTCTGCTGCCGACATGGGCGTTGTACAAATAAAATCCAACTGTTTGTATGTGTCCGTCAAAACCTCTTTTAGGTTGTTGTCTGTTATGAGCACTAAAAGTGGCAAAACACTAGCCGCCGCAAAAAATGACGATTTTTTCCGCATCTTCATTGTACAATTTTATGTCGCAAATTAGCACTGTCTAACTGTTCGCGTATGTCCACTTTGCCTAGAACACTAAAATCCACGCATGCATTCATGTGAGAAATGGAATTTTCGTGTTTCTTTGCCGTTTCTGTGATATGCTTTAAATCACTCAACCCTTGTTTATTCCACGCACTAACCTCTTTCTTAAAAATTAGGCAGATAAAACAAAATAGTTTGTTAGAGAACATCCGCTAATCCAGTCATATTTTTCATGTATATTTTTATTGAATACTCTATTATAAATTCGAGCTTTACTTGTTGAAGTGTAGTTTATTTGAAGTTCAGGGATAGGCCTTCCTTTCTTCTTAATTAAAAGTTTTTCCTCAAATGATAGCCGGTTTTTTAATAGATTTTGCACACAGTTAACTTCCATCATTAATAATAAACGTCACTTCAAGCCTTTGAAATCATACACGTGCGGTCACAACGAATGTAAGACGTCTGGAGTCGAGCTATTTTGTGCCCCAAACCGACGGCATAAGCGCATATGGCGAAGATAAGCAGAGCCTGTCGTTGCATACTCAGAATAGGTATATCTGAAATCGTGCACCGGAACATGGTTTTATAGTGTCTGTGGTGCGGAAGCAAACTTTTATGCCATCGTATAAAAATACTATTATATATTATGTATATATATATATATATATATATATATATATGTATTATAATAATAATAAAATAAAATAATGCACTGAATTACATACGAAGTTCTTTCTGTGTTTATCTTGGTGGTTGAGTGGGCACGTGCCTTTGCGCCCTTTAGCACTAGCCGTCACTGTTTTTTTTGCCAATAAAATTAATGACTCTTTGCACGTTTTCGCTTGATAAATTACTCTGTAATTTCCATTTGTTCTCAAACATTAAAAATAAAATGCGCGGCTGAAGCAGCTGACGCAAATTGACCAGAAAGACCAATTTAAAAAAGACAATCCACGATACCACATGTTTGTTACCTCAACAAAATCGTGAGAAAAAATGCATGTGTTTACCATACCATCAAATTACGAAAAACATTAATAAAGTTGTTAAAGAACAGGGTCTCCAAGTTGCTCTTGGTCCGAAAATTCAATAAAATCTCTTCTGGGTAGTGTGAAGGATAATTACATATGCATGAGAAGTCAGGTATTTATGAAATTAATTGCAGCGACTGTAATTTTAAATTCATCGGTCAAACTAAACGTTCAATAATAACTCATTACAAAGAACATACAGTGCTTCTCAAAAGTCTCCTCCCCCCTCTTATCTTTGGAACGATTATACATACACAAGTGAAATTTGGAAACTTGAATATTATAGGTTATAAATTTCCCTACTAGTGATGATAGATGACGAAAGCGTCATAGATAACGTCACAAGGCAATTGTGACCAATAATTTTAAATGGAACGCTACGGCAAGCGACACCTCTTTTAAAAGGTATCGAAAAAACCTATTCAATGATACTAATTTTGTTTGTGTTTGAGGCAGTTTTAATGGCTCATTAGTAAACTTGAAAATTTAAATTCCATTCAGTATGATATTAAATACACATTTAAGAAACAGTATGTACTTAAAGAAATTGCTCGAAGTGACCTCCATTTACTTCCTGACAGTAAAATATCCTATTTTTAAACTCTTCTCGTACTTCTTCAAATGTGTCTGCGGAAACAGCCTCAAATTCTGCAACAATACGTTGTTTTAAAACGTCAATATTGTCAAGTTCAGTGGCGTAAACCTTCGATTTAAGGTACTCCCACAGAAAAAAATCCAAAGGTGTGAGGTCCGGTGATCGAGGTGTCCATTCCGTTGAACCTCGTCGTCTAATCCATCTACCAGGATACTCCTCATGCAAATACCGTCTTACTGCACCATAATAGTGTGGAGGAGCACCATCCTGTTGGAATGTTATTTCCAAATTGCCGAATTCATCTGGATTATCTTCCAAAATTCCAAGGATTAACGGCTCTATTGCGTTTTGCAACATCTCCAGATAAACCTCACCAGTTAAATTAGTATTTAAAAAAAGAGGCCCAACGATGTGGTTTCCCAGGATACCTGCTCAAACATTCACCTTCTGGGGAAATTGGGTATGTGTTTCACGAAACAGGTGAGGATTTGCGTCACTCCAATACCTCACATTCTGTGTATTTACATTTCCATTTAGATAGAAAGTACTTTCGTCACTAAAACAAATTGTTTTGACGTAGTCTGGCTGTTGGTTAATTTTAGTTTCCATATTTTCACAAAATTCTAGTCTTCGGTGTGGGTCGTCGTCTGAGAGTTTATTAACCATTTTTAATTTGTATGGATGAAATTTGTATTTTTTCAACACCCTGTGTACTGTACTTCGACTAACTTCACAGGTAGATGCAACTTGAGTTGTTGAAGATGTAGGATTAACTCTTACTTCTGCCAGTATATCAGTATATCGTCGAATATTGGAGACTAACAAAAACGTCAGATTATTTGACAACTAACCATAGGCGGAGCTTGAATTTGGAATTTTAGTATTAACTTGACAATTTGACGTTTTAAAACAACGTATTGTTGCAGAATGTGAGGCTGTTTCCGCAAACACATTTGAATAAGTACGAGAAGACTTTAAAAATAGGATATTTTACTGTCAGGAAGTAAATGGAGGTCACTTTGAGCAATTTCTTTAAGTACATACTGTTTCTTAAATCTGTATTTAATATCATACTGAATGGAAGTTAAATTTTCATGTTTACTAATGAGCCATTAAAACTGCCTCAAACACAAACAAAATTAGTATCATTGAATATGTTTTTTCGATACCTTTTAAAAGAGGTGTCGCTTGCCGTAGCGTTCCATTTAAAATTATTGGTCACAATGGCCTTGTGACGTCATCTATGACGAGTTCGTCATCTATTATCGCTAGTAGGGAAGTTTATAACTTATAATATTCAGTTTCCAAATTTCACATGTGTATGTATATTATGTATAATCGTTCCAAAGATAAGAGGGGGGGAGGGGACTTTTGAGAAGCACTGTATAGCGAGTCTGGATTAAATTTCAATAGAACCGAAAAATCAAGTGTCGTGCGCCACGCATTAGAGAAGAATCATAATATTACGGTAGATTGTTTGAATCTTATAAAAAATATAAACAACCCGAGAGAGTCGGATTGTTACGAGTCCATTCATATTATTAAGAACCAAAGGAACAATGTCAATGTCGTCAAAGGCCCAATGTCAGGTAGTTGCCTTTTCGGATTCTTAGAAAAGTAGATAAGACTGGAGCGTGGGTGAGGAGAACTAAAACACATGTACGTCTTTTCAGAAGAGGGGTGAGTAATATAATTCTTAGCTTTTTCTTAAAATAGTTAGTGTATACGTGGTCACCTTGTAAAATGCCGCGCGACTTTATGGTAGCTCTACTATGCCCTAAGTTCAAATTTAGTTGTCGAAATACGTTTTATACCTTTTCTAAGTTTCTTACTTAACCTTAGTCTCCAAAAATAGACTTTTTACTATAAGATAATAAATTGCGGCATTCTGTTTTAAAATTTATTTCTATTTTTAAATGTTTAGAAAATATTCATGTTAGGAATAATACAATCCTCTTAAAATAAAATAGAAATCAATACTTATCCTATAACAATATGTAATATACCAAATATTGTCTTAACTCTCCTATTGGGGCAACGTGCGCTGTTACGTCGATTGCTCCTGTGTGTCGTTTCACCGCGTACGGATTGTAAGGGCTTATACGTACTAATTAGTTTTTCGTCGGTGACAGTTTGTAATGAGACGCGGCACTCCAATAAACACCTTTATCTACAACATTTACACTGTTTAATACATGATTTGATGATAAAGTAAGACTGGTGCCTTGTTGATAAAAATGAGACTGTTGAATGTTAAAAGTAGACTATTGTCGCTCAAGTTTATGATACTTGCATTCTTCATACTGATATTTTATGATACAAAAAAGCATTTGAAAGTTGCAAACTGTGTACAATAGCATGTTCACTAATAAAAAAAGGTAATGTGGAAAATGTCTAAAGAGACCAGCAATAAAATATGTATCGAATTGAATGAAGGTTGATAAATATGAACGATTCCGCATCTTAAATTCAGGGTAAACGTTTGCATTTTAATACGGTAATAAAACATAGTTATACAAATGTTTCAATTTTGTATCTGACCATTAGGTTCAAGTACATGGCGCAAAATTGTTTCCAAGTAGGAGAAAAATTTTATGAACAGAAACAAGGCACAACAATTGGTAATTGCCTATATCCTTTCATCGCTAATTTATTTATGAGTCAATTTGAATTAGAATTTAAAAATAACGTTTAATATTTTCCAAGAGTCTGGATCAGGTACGTAGGTTCGAAAAGAAAAACAATGACAGGATACCATTTTTAGATACATTAGTAATTAGAAATAAAATAGAAATCGATATTTTCCGGAAAGAAATAAAAGTCAACAGATTCATCATCGTGGATTCAAATCATAGTTTTTAACATAAGACAGCTTCTTTTACTTTCTTAGTCAATCGGCTACTTGACTTTCCGTTAACAAAAGAGAGATACGAAAAAGAACTAGATTTCATTAAAAACATCGCGAGGGATAGTAATTTTGACATAAAAATAATTAATAAATTAATTAAAAAAGACAATTTGCGAATCCACAAGTTTGATACCTCAACGTAACCAGGAGAAAAGTACATGTGTTTACCATACTATTCAATCACGAAAAACATTAATAGAGTTGTTAAAGAACAAGGTCTCCAAATTGCTTTTCGCTCCGAAAACACCATCAAAAGTCTCCTAGGTAATATCAGAGAAAAAGTTAATTTTAATTTGAAACAGGTATATACGAAATTAATTGCGATGATTGTTATTTGAAATATATAGGTCAAACAAAACGATCAATAATAATCTATTTTAAAGAACACATATCACATATTAAATTCAATAGACCAGAAAAATCGAGCGTGGCAGACCATGCATTGGACACAGATCACAGCATGCCGATTAAAGGGTTAGGACTTGTCGAAAACATCAACAACCCCAGATGTCTCGACGCATACGAAAGCATTCATATCGTTAAAAACAAATGTAATACGTTTAACTCGGACAACGGTTCTTTACCATAAAGTTGTCTTTTTCTATTCCTAGGAAAGAGGTAGAAAAGGTTGAGGGCGTAAGATTAGAGACTAAACACATGGTGTTGCCGTTTTCTTAAGAGAGGTAAGTTGACGTAATTTTAGTTTGTGTATTATTTTAAAGTCAGTTTATACGTGGTCGCCGTGTAAAGGTTTTACCTACTGATGATGACAACTTAGTTATCGAAATACGTATTTAGGATACGATTATTAATTGTGGTAAGAGGTTTATACCTTTATACCTTTTTTTGAATTTTCAAATACCGTATTCTACGATTCTTGACATTTAATATATACAGAATGAATAACATTTATATTTAATATGCAATACAAATTAATTTCGTTTTTAAGACAAAACATCCCCCAAGAAATTTATCTGTGCAACCTCTTGTACTTAACTTAATCCGCAAGCTTTGCAACAGTGTCCCATCGAAATCACCATATAACCTGTGATCACCCGTAACTCGTAAACTTTGAAACAGAAAAAGTACAGATAACGTTCCGCATCTTTGTTGATGACTAAGAAACAAAAAAGGAGGAGAAAAGATACTATAATGTGGAAACGCACGAAGACGAGGATAGAGTAAGCAAAGCCGAGTTCAAAGAGAGCGACTAACTCGCTCGAGGTGTTTTCCAGAAAGTGAGATGACGGACCGAGATTTCGGGAGGTCCTCACGGCACCAAAACTGAATTGTATATTGGCCGTATGTGGCCGCGCGTGTTAAAGATGAGGGAGCACCAGACGCGATAATAACGTAGTCATTTCGAACACCCTCGGGCACATAAAGGAAATTTAATTTTATTCTTTTTTCGCGTATTCTTTCGCGTTCGAGTGAGACAGAGACGCCAGTATAAAGGTGTGCAGCCACGAAGAAATTGAAATTATTATACGATACAAATAGGAATGTCTAGAATATTTATCACGGAAGTGCATGTATGCTATTATTAGTATAGCTTTAGGATTATAAATTAGTATTACATAACTATTGTGATGTTTGAAAAAAAAACATTAATTGAGGAGACTATTATCAAATCCCTTACATTCTTGATGAAAATACACGGTTTAACAAGACCAAACAGGCTTTCTATTTCTAATTACTGTAACTAGAGTTCTTATTTTTATGTATAAGATGTGTTATAAATATGCCAATAAATATGTCACGTTTTCGAAAATACGCTTTTTATGTACAATTTATACGTTTTTATGCAGTGTATCAGAATAATTGAAACATACATGAGTAGGTAAACCCCACCAGTTTTGTATAATACAAAGGTATTTTTAATAATATAAAATATTACTAAAAATCTGGTGTGAAGAACACAAATGCAGGTTCACTATTAATATTTTCTGTGAACGTGTCCGAATATATCCTATCCCCAGTGACGTAGATACGTATTTCGCTTTTCTACAAGCTCATCGGTATGCCCCTGCTGGAGAAAGGATATTTCCAGACACATTCACAGAAAAGAACCACCTCGCCCTATCACCGTAATTATCCAGACCGAGCGTAGAAGTAAATTCGGCGCTACCTGTTGTCAGACAGACGAAGTACCTCGCATACCGTCCACATAATTAATGTGAAGTAACTACGCCCTTCCAAAGGTTAGCATAGCCATCTCTCTAGAAAACTGCATTTTGTTTGTGCCTTCACGCATACTACGGCTTAACCGCATGTGTAATGTAGTATGAGTGAAGGCACAAACAAAATGCAGTTTTCTAGAGAGTTAGCTGTGCTAACCTTTGGAAGGGCGTCGTTACTTCACATTAATTATGTGGACGGTATGCGAGGTACTTCGGCTGTCTGACAACAGGTAGCGCCGAATTTACTTCTGCGCTCGGTCTGGATAATTACGGTGATTGGGCGAGGTGGTTCTTTTCTGTGAATGTGTCTGGAAATATCCTTTCTCCAGCAGGGGCGTACCGATGAGCTTGTAGAAAAGCGAAATACATATCTACGTCTCTGGGGATAGGATATATTCGGACACGTTCACAGAAAATATTAATAGTGAACCTGCATTTGTGTTCTTCACACCAGATTTTTAGTAATATTTTATATTATTAAAAATACCTTTGTTTTATGCAGTGTCTTTTAAATTCATTTTACCGTTTGCAAATATTATTAAGGCAATTGTAAATAATATAAACATATATGTTGCTTCGAGGATTCCGGGCTAGAACCGCGGTCTTGGCACTGTTTTCTTCTTGGCCGACGTTTCGTCCACTGTTACAAAGTTCAGGGCTGCTACTACTGTTGTTGGACTGAAACTGGAAAGTTTGTTAGTTTGGAATGGAGTGATACAGGGACGTATCAAAAAAATGATCTCGCAAAACTGGTTGGTTTCAATATGTAATGCGAAAATAATTCAGAAATACAAAGACTTACCTATGTGGGAGGACGATTTAACTTAGCCAGGCCCAGGCTTAGTATCAGGCGGAGACGGCGTGAGGTTCTAATGGAAATACTTATGAGCGGCTGACTAATAACAATAAATAAGTGGTAAATTAAGGTCAAATCGCAAACAATATATATATATATATATATATATATATATATATATATATGAAAAAATGTGTGAAAGTCGTATCCATCCGGGATGTGTAGACATCGATGTTTCATAGTTGTCACTAATTGTCAATACACCTGGGGGTACCTTACTATTTCTGGGTAAGGTGTATTGACAATTAGTGACAACTATGAAACATCGATTTCTACACATCCCGGATGGACACGACTTTCACACATTTTTTCATTTTCCCAGAAAACCTGGACGGTTGACGCCGTGACACGTTGCAGCTACATTCTTAAACAAAGGTGATTTTGTCATGTGTAGAAATTGATGCAACGAATTAAAGCGGCAATGGCATGTTTGTGTGAATTCAATAATTATGAGTTCTCATTGGTATTACGTTTATCATATATATATATATATATATATATATATATATATATATATATATAAATATAATATTTTCGTGACCTTGGTATGATAAGGTAAACTTAATAAGTCGGCGATTAAAGGTCTGGTTCATTACTTCAAAGTATGTATATATATTTAAAACAACCCTACATGTTTCGGCAATGATGCCTTTGTCAAGGGAATAAAAAATATAAATTACAGAATATAAATGTCAAATAATTGAGTTGCTATGGTTTAAATTATTCAAAGATACATTCCAATAATAATAATAAATCATGCCTTAGTATTCCAAAAAATAGATAGCAAGGTGTGAACATATGTGTTGTTCGCTGCCAGCAGCTTGTCTCTTTCTGGGTATGAACATGTGTGTTGGTTGCTGCTGGCAGCTTGCGTCTCTCTCTGGGTGTGTGATTTTGTATTTGTGTGACCGCGTAATTGTAGGGTATTGTATGTTAGTGCGCTCGTGCGTGTGTTTAGTGACCGGTCGCGTAAATTTAGAGAGATCGGATAACCAGCTGTTGCGTAGGGCCGCCAACCCTTTCCCGACAACTTCTTTACTTTTCCGAGCAGTACTTGGACGGCCCGACCCCCGCCCCAACGAGGCAAGGCGTAGACCAGCGAAGCGCACCCTCCACGGGGTTGCTCATCGCCAACCGAGGGAACACTCTTAGTGGCTACCTCAGTCGACGACGGTCACACTTTGTGCCATCTTAACGATTTCCGCAAAAGCGATGTGCACACACATCGAACGTGTGTGTGCTGTTAACAGCAGCCTAGCCAGGTTGCCGCCCAGGACCGGTCCTAGTGGTGTGTGCATTGCGCGGCGCCGTGATTTGCGCCGCGTAGCTTGGTTCCTCACTCCTGCTGGAAAGGCGGAATGGCACCTGACTGCCTATTGGGCAGACCCCCCTAGAGTTTGGTAGCGCATATGCTAGGCTACAACCCAGTAGAGGACCACATCAGCACAAAACAGAAAACAGGGAAAAGCAGGGAAAAGCAAGACATGAGTTATTATTACGTATGCGCCCGTGGAGCGACTTAAGATACAAAGTTGTCGGCATTCGCTCAAAACGAGAAGGAAAACCACGAAAACCTGCTCGGACAACTAGACAGGAATCAAAATACGGAACAGTCAGCATGATAAGCAAAAGTATATGATATTTAAATGTAATTGATATTTAAATAACATAAGGTATATAACATAAAAATATATTATGATGGTAAATTGTAGATCGTTACAAAATTAAGTTATAGTATATACTGCTTAATTTTGTAACGATCTACAATTTACCATCATAATATATTTTTTACCTTTATATATAGTTTACCTTATATATATATATATAAATGTGTGTGTGTGTGTATATATGTATACGTTTTTTTCTTTTTTTATATTATTCTGTTAATTTGTTTTTAATTTTATTTTTTACATTTGTCTAACCTTTTATTTACCTATTTTTTATATTAATTATAGTGTTCTTTTGTTTTAATATTGTAATTATCACATTTATGTCCTGTAATTGGGGTTACCTGTTGGGCATTAAAGACTATTATTATTATTATCATTATTATTATTATCATTATTATTATTATCATTATTATTATTATTATTATTATTATTATTATTATTATTATTATTATTATTATTATTATTATTATTAATCTTATTATTATTATTATTATTATTATTATTATTATTATTATTATTATTATTAAAAGGGATGCTTTTTGAATAAAACACCTAATTTTAGTTATACGTCTTATAACATATGAGTCAAATAGTTTAAATTCCAGCAAAATGGCAATCTTTCGTAGGGGTTTTAAATTATAAAAAATCGAAAATTCGAAAAAGCTATTTACTAAAGAGATGTAAAGGCTTTCAAATATAAAATACTATAGTCCTTCTCTGTTCGTCAAATTGATAAATTTGATTTAATTAAAGACCGAGCCAAGCATCCAGACAATCTTCGATCTCGTAATACATGTGAATTTACGAACACACAATGAGCGTTTATCAATTGAATCGAACACAGCGTGAGAGAAGTCTGCCGGTGTGTTGAATTGTGTGTGAATTGAAATCGAAAGTAGTATTTACTGTTACATAAATAAGAGTTGAACATTTAACTTCGATGTCCTGGCAATTGTATTGGTTGCATCACAAAGATTGGTATGTACACATGCCCATCTAGATGTGTATGTATAAACAAGAATATGTGTTCCGGTGATAGTATTCTTGTTCGCTGGTTGTTTCGCGTTTGTACGTTTGCTTTGGGTTTTGAAATACGATGTTAATAAATGTGCACGGTGCAAAAGCGAAACATCTTTATAAATGAATAAATTTTCTGTTACCAATATGCTGATGGTTTAATTTTGAAATTATATAACGAAGAACAAGATTCCAAATTTAAGGATTAAAATTTTCTTAATTATTCACTTTTTATGATCTGTAAACAAACAGCTTTTTTTCTTTGTATACATATCCTTAATGTTTATTTACGTTGAAGAAATTCAAAGTATGAAGATGAAAGTAAATATAAACAAGAGCAACTGATTATACTAGCCTACAATTTTATTTTTTTCTTTAATAACTAGTAAAATTGGGTGTAAAGTTCTTAGTCTTTAACTGAAGGCATAACCACAAACCAAATCTTTCCATCACGTCTAGTTTTAGAGTTATAATTAGAGCAGACCAATTTCCACTCCCATACCGGCGCTCATGGCGCGCACCATGAGCGCCGGTATGGGAGCGTAATTCGTAATATATTAGAATATGCGATAGAATAGGGACGCAACATGAGCTTGTTACCGATATAAGTATAGAAGTAGAGACATTTATTCTATCAGAATTAATGAAATATACATTTGGTTTTCTGCTATTAAAGTAATATGCATAAACACACGAAAAATAAGTATGTGTGTGTGCACGACAGAGGATTTACCGTTTTAAGCGTCTTCCAAGGATTGACAAACTGGAGAAACTCGATTGTATATTTTCAACATCAGGTGCGTTTCTAAGGTTATTTCTGAAAAACATGTCCGCCGTGAGGAAAAAATATGTTTATATTCGGAAAACGAGCGTTCTACATCTAGTGATGTTATTTTCGCATAATACTTTTTTAATCAACTTAACGCATCTGTTGACGTGCCCTCACAAATACGTGTTAAGGTGTCAAAATCTGCATTTCTGTCTAAAACACTTTCAAATTTAATTAGAACACTTTCACTTTTTGCGTCTTCTACAGCACACAGTTGTGCGTGAACATCTTTAACGATTTGTAGTGATTCCTCTAACGACAGCGACGAATTTTCTAATTTTGTTATTGCTTCTTCTAGTCCCAAGTAATTCTCACGAATACTTTGTAAATCCATTTTAATTTGGGCATCTTGAAATTTTTTCTGGCTTGTATTTATAGCTGCACTTTCTTTCGGATCGAATGATAAAAACACGTCCTTAATTTTTTCAAAATGTTCATGATAGTAAAACCCCGCCCGTAACCATGTACCCCAACGTGTCAGAATCGGCTGTGGTGGCTCAGGGGTATGGGGACACAATTCGTGAAATTTCCGAATACGTTTTGGAGATTTCAGGAATACTGTCTATGTGCTCGATATTAAAGCATCTACCTCTGGATAACATCTACGAACCTGTTCTGCCACAAGGTGTAAAGCATGGAGTTTACAAGTAATATGTAACAAGTTAGGACAATATTTTCTAAGAGACCGACCTACAGAACACATGGTTGCGGCACCATCGGTCATTAACATTAATACTTGGTACTATTAAGATTAAATAAAACAAATTTTATGAATTTCACTTTTTAATATATGATTAATACTTGGTCTTTCGAAAGTTTAAATTTTTCCAAAGTACCTAATAGCACCTCTGAAATTTTTTCGGCATTACATTGTTCTGGTCGTCTGGATGCTAATAAAATTGAAGACGTTGGTTGATGTGGTTCCATATTACGCGCCATAACATTAATTACAGATTGTTTTTTGCTGTCAGTTGTTTCGTCCACACATAACCACAGTTTTTTTATTTTTAAGTTCGGCTTTGATTTTATTTTCAACCTGTTTACGCACCGATGGTAAATTCCTTCGTAACGTTGTCGTGCTCGGTAATGTTTGATTCGCGTGTTTATTCAAAAATGAAATAAATGAATCATTACTTAACAAGGTAAAAGGCAGTGTACACACAATCATAGTTACACATAGTTCATATATAAACTGTTGTCGATTAATTTTGTTATTATTGTGTTTCGAACTGCTTACGTGTTCTTTACAATGTGTTTTTGACCAACACATTAGATATGTATTGCACACTAAACATTTAATTTTTGAGCCATCGTATATTAAGGAAAATCCATAATAAACTTATTCCCTTTGTCTGACAACGGTCGTTTTCCCGATTTATGTGTCGACGACATTTTATTACGTATGCTTACACTTACATGCAGTCTAAGCAAGTACCAAACACATACTGAATGCTTTTTATTAGTTCTGATGCAATACAATCATCCTCACATCGGCGCACATGGCGCGCACGGAAATTGGTCTGCTCTAGTTATTAATATGTAAAAGTTAGCGAAAATATAGCACGTATACAGTGCATTCGTGGACGCCGTGTAAAGTTATTGCGTCATCAGATGTGCTAGCTTTTCTGTGCCCCATGTGCGACACTTTAATTAGTGGTTTTACCTACTGATGATGACAACTTAGTTGTCGAAATACGTATTTAGGATACGATTAGTAATTGTGGTAATGGGTTATATACCTTAACCACCTTACTTAACCACAGTGTCCAAATAAAGACTTTTAGAATGTTATTTAAAATTAGAATTACTTTAAAATAAATTCTAGGAACGTAACCGGAATATTCAGGAAATGTAAATGAACTTAAACTAATCTATTGGAGGTTTTTCCATGTTTACTCGTATTATTTAAACTCACACATTTACAGGCTGGCGGATTCGTGTCGGCCTAATAGAAATGCGTACACATTTTACATGCCTATCGGACAGAAAAAAGACGTTCCTGACCGGCGAACTTGACTCGAGTGAAATGTGTTAACGGAATGTATAAATATGAGATGGGAAAAGAGGAGAAAAGAAGAGGGCCCAGAAGGCATTCCATGTACCGAAGAGGTTCATACATACAGGAAGACAGGTCGCGATGATACTTTGAAATATTTGCCATTATGCAATAACAATGGACATCGTTTGCATTCGGAGTTTTTTCTCCGTTGTCTCGACTTGGAAATGAATTTAACGGTCCTCCTCTAACAATGAGAGTTCTGATTTATTGAGGCGATATCACGGCGGACAACATGTATAGAAAGTTTCTTATAAATATTTTATTATTTGTATGATTGTGTTTCCTATACTTGGAAAAAGTGCATAAATAACTGATATTTCGATAAATAGGAGAGGGATTGCTATAATATATAATTTAGAAAGCTGTGCACTCAATAAATTATATTGCCTTCTATTTATTAACCGTGTAATAATGAGTCACTATAAATAAAAATAAACTTCGAGGTAGAATAATAACAAAAATTTGATAAGATGTGGTATTGTAAAAGGAAACACAGAATCTTCTTAAATTAGTTACGAGTATATACAAGCGTAACTCTACAGCTGTGGAACCAGCAGTAGTAGCAAGATCGAGTGAGTTTTAATAGTTCCGCGATATTCTCAAGTTCACTGTACACCCGCTAGAGTACCCGTGCATCACGTTACTACGCCATTATTTGGCCAGTCATCATGGAGTCATATTCACGTACGGCCCTCATTGTTATTAGTTGTTTCATGAATCACGATCAGTAAACGGAAAATTCAGAACCAAATTTACGAGGGCCGTTTTCTGTTCATCTTCCGATGGGCCATGAAGAAAAGATAACTGTATATAATCAAATTATTTTATTACTAAAAGTTACGTACACTTATGGTTACTTTTCGACATAATCACCTTGAAAATTGAGGCATTTGTTGTATCTGTGGATAAGCTTTCCAATACCCTCTTCACAAAATCTTGCCGCCAATAAATTAAAATGAGTCTTGGCGTTATCTTGAAGCCCCTTGTTAGTTTGAAAGCGCTGCCTTCCAAGTGACTTCTTCAGTTCAGGGAAAACATGGAAGTCACTCGGCGCTAGATCGAGACTGTATGCCGGGTGATCGAAAATATCTCTTTGAAATTGCTCAAGGAGCTGTTTTGTTACCGCAGCAGTATGAGGGCTGACGGTGTCATGGATCAGAACACCTCCAGAAGTCAGCATGCCTCTTATTTTGCTAGCTCTTGCAGTAATAGTAGTCCTCGGCTGCATAAACTCCACAAGTAACACAATTTTTTTTGTCCCAAAACACGGTAGTCATAACCTTACTGTTTTTGAAGTTTGTTTGAATTTTTTTGGTTTGTTTGGTGAGTTTGTGTGCGTGCGTATATTTTTATTATTGTTGTTTTGTTTCAAGTCACATCGAAATCTTCTCTTTCAGCATCATAACGGGTAAGAAACGTCAAAGCTGAAGCCATTCGGCAAGGTTTGTGGTTGTCATTTAAAATCTTTGAGACCTAGCTAGCACAAAGTTTTTCGTAGTCTAAATTCTCCGTTACAATAGAGTACAAAGATGATTTCGAAACTTCCGGAAACTTTATAGACAAATCATTTATGGTGAATCTCCGATCATTTCGCCAACTCGTTGAACAAGGCCGTCAATAGCGACAGACTTGCGTCCTTGACCTCCTTCAACGTGCACACTAGTTCGGCCATCTTTAAATTTTCGACACATTAACGTACAACATCATCACTTATACAGTTTTTTCCATACATTCGGCTCATTGTTCGATGAATTTCTGCTGCACTATCCCCTTCTGCTTGCAGAAAACGAATGACACTTCGCCATTCGGACCTAGCGGGAGAATAAACTGAGGCAGCCATGTTTACCAAGAACTCGGCAGTGGTAGAGAGTGTGGCGGGGAAGATGCGTAGTCATTCACTGGGTAGATTGACCACCTACCACTCGTCTAACGTCTAACCGTCCTCCCAACAAGCAACCACCACAACGACCGGCAATTATCGCATGGGATAATCAGGTTATTAGGACACTGGGCAAAATGTCAGGGTAGACCTTGAGTTGCAGAAGAGAGAATGCGAGGCTTACGTTCATAGACCAAAGAAATCACTTGCACCTGCCAGTTTAGAACTAAAACCCAAACAACAGTGTGGAGAATCTTAAGAACCTGTCTGCAGTTTAAGCAATACATAATACAGTTACTGCAAGCTTTAAGTGAAAATGATTAAGAAAGACGACTTGAATTTTGTGTTGAAATGTTTGACAAAATGGAGAACGATGACAATATTCTTGATCAAATTGTATTTTGTGATGAGGTTACATTCCATGTAAATGATATCTTGATATGTTGGAAATTTGTTGATATCTCATGCCACAATTGCAAAATGACATGAACAGACAGTTTATTTTTCGACAGGATCATGCACCTCCGCATTTCCATTACGAGGTTACAGCTTACCTCAATCGCACCGTAACTTGGATCGGACGTAATGGAACGATAACATGGCCATCGAGATCTCCTGATCTGACGCATTGGTTTTCTGTGTGTGGGACTACGTTAAAGACAAAGTTTAAGTTACACCTCTTCCTGCAACTCTAAACGAATTGAGTTCGGATAACAGAAGCAGTTGTAACCATTGACCGTGATATGAATTCATGTACAGATTAGATATATGCTGTGTTATAAGGGGAAGCCATATTCAACATTTGTATATGTTCAATAAAATTTATGCTTTCTTCGCAATTAAATGTTATATCTGTACAACTAATTTAGGAAGACCCTGTACATTACGATCAGATTATTATCGCGCGGGAATACAAACATGGAGTGATTCGAAAAATGATCTTAGCTAGTAAGAGAAAGAACCTGATATAATCAAACTAAAGATATTGTAAAGAAAAAAGAAATTCAACCAGAAAATCACCCAAAAAAGTTTTTACATATATTTTTTGAGTATTTGAACCCTTATTATTTAACATCTTTGTTAATGATTTAATAAGCTCTATTAATTGTCGTGTTTTGACTTATGCGGACGATTTAAAAATTTTTCATCGAATTGGTGGTGCTCAAGATGCTGCCCTTCTTCAAGAGAACCTGGATCGTGTCACAAATTGGTGCTCTTCAAATAAATTAAATTTAAACATGGACAAATGCTATTTCATATCTTTCACCTGAAAACCTAATAGGTATCTTGCCAATTATTCTATTAATAATATCGCAATCAACCGAAAAACACATGTCAATGATCTTGGAGTTATTTTTGATGAAAAGCTGACCTTCGCTGATCATGTTTTCCAAGTCACTACGTCAGCATATCGATCATTGGGTTTCATTATTCGTAGGTGTAAGGGCATCGACAACATAGCCTACACTCAAGTCACTTTTTTATGAGCTAGTTGTTAGCAAGTTAGAATATGCCGTTGTCGTGTGGTATCCAATATATGACTGCTATATTAATGCAGTTGAATCCATACAGCGCAAGTTTCTAAAGTATTTAAGTTATAAAGTTGATGGAGCGTACCCTCCTCGTGGTTTGGACTACGGGTTACTCTTGGATCGTCATGGAGTTGAATCGCTGGAAGCAAGACGACCCCTAATTAGTTCAAATTTTATCAAAAATGTAATTCTTTATAAGATCGGCTCAACTGATTTCCTTGCAGAAGTGAATTTTCGAGTACCTTGTCCAAACTAAAGAGTGAATGAAGCGCTTCTACTTCCAACGACTTAAATATGTTGCCTAGGGCTCCCATGGTGCATTCAGCGAAGAACTTAAACAGTTTAAACAATTATTCTACAGACATGTTTCGTTCATTTGTTTCTTCGTTTAATGTTTTCTTTTCTCTTTTCCTTCAGTATTCTTTTATATTTAGGTAGTTTGATTATACCTTTTCAAAAAAGTACGCAAATAGAATATCTTCATTTGCTCCTTGCACATTTTTTTCATTTCTCCAGCCGCAGAACTGTTGGTAAGTTTTCTGGTACTTTGCTTTAGACTTTTTAGGTAATAAACTTGACTCTGCTTCTGATACCAATTCTAAAACTTCTTCATTATTCTCGTTTGATTGACTCATTTTAGATGAACGTTTTTTCACGAATTATTTACTTGCTCATATATTTTGTTACAATGTCAACAAATGCTCGACATACCTTGATAAGATTATTATTCTTCGACTCTGTTATAATTTAATACTTTTTTTAAGTTGGCGTTATTTTCGTCAACTACACGAAAAAATATCATGACTACACGTTAGAAAAGTAAACTTACATGTTCGTGTAAATTTGATCAACTAGTGACATTTACACTTACTGGAAAACTATCACTTTTCTAAACTTGTAGATCAATATAACAAGTGTTCATTTGAAAAGTCAATCTAGGTTACTTTGAAATTTTGATAGAATGAGACGCAAATATATTAGTATGTGTTTGTTGTTCCGTAAACGTATATCCAAATGACATTTGATAATGTACGTAAATCACAAATATCAGTTAGTGCATAAAATAATCGTGCGTCGATTCTGGTTTAAATAAATTGCTTCCCAGTTTTAAAATGGCTTTCACTTAAGAACATACAATTTCTTTAGTCCTGGCTTATTTTCGAAGTGGTAATAAAATTGATGGTTTATGGGTTTATTCAGTTCAAGATTGCACGGTGGAATTTCAAGTTGAGTTTCCACATTTTGTAATAGATTATATACAATTTAAGAATACTTTGGATAGAACTTTAAAACTTTTTTCTGAAACTGGTAGTCTCTTAAGAAAATCAGGCAGCGGAGCAGTTAAGAAACGTACACCACAAGTTGTCAATCGTGTTGAATAAATAATGGAAAATGAACCACAAACATCTGTTCGACATTTGAGTCAACAAATAAACCTTTCTGTTGGTACAACTCACAAGTTATTAAAAAAAGATATGCAATTTTATCCATACCGTGTCACAGCAGTACAAGAATTGTTAGAAATTGATTACTCACGTAGACTACAGTTTTGTAATTGGTTTGTAAATATGAACAATAATGGAGAACTTTCGCAAAGAGTCATCTTTACTGATGAAGCATGGTTTTATAAAACGGGATACCTAAATTCACAAAATACAAGAATTTGGAGTAGTGAAAATCCACTTGTAATTAATGAAGAATCGCTACATCCAGAGAAAATTGGTGTTTGGGCGGCGATAAGCCAAAGGCGAATCATTGGACCAATATTTTTTCAGGGAACGTTAAATGCTCGAAGGTACCGTACGGAAATTTTACAACCATTTGTCAATCAGTTGCATGATGATGAACTTCAAAATGCATATTTCCAACAAGACGAGCACCTTGTCACTGTACTGCAGAATCTTTGGATTATTTAAGAGAATTTTTTGATGAGCGTATAATTATAATTAGTCGAAATACTGAAACTGCCTGGCCTGCACGTTCATGCGATTTAACACCTTGCGACTTCTTTTTGTGGCCTTATCTAAAAAATTACATATTTCGAACACCTATATTGAATTTGAATGACATGCTACAGAGAATCGAACAGAAATGCATGGAAATTAATAACAATCCAGTAATGTTGCAGAATATCATCAGAAATTTTGAACGGAGGATTTTAAAGTGTATTGATCTTGAAGGACAACATTTTCAACATTTGTTATAGTTTTTAATAAATACCTATTATTTGTTATTTATTTGTTTGTGTGAAACTGTCAAAATATACGACTTCGTAGGTGAAGTAGTAAATTTGATTTACGACATACTTCAAAATGTTCTCATTAAATCACATGCTACTAGATTGACTTTTCAAATGAACACTTGTTATACTATTTTTTCCTTTCAATATGACTTATTGTGGATTTTCTGACACCTTACGGCAATTCCTGTCATAATTTACGCTGTTTAAAGTTTAGTTATAATCTCACTTTTATCCTGGAGTACTTCATTGTTTTCGCTTCTCTATGATTAAATTAGGATATGTACTATGCGCGCTACCTACGTTTAAACACCCAAACTGAATTTAATATTGACATAACATAACAAGACAGTCTTTGAAAATTCTAGATTGTTCTGGTATATAATTTTTCATCATTAAAGTAATGTAGGTTTTAAGGAGAAACGTTTACTTATAAAAACAGTCAGTTTTTGTCACGAGTCAGATTCCTTTGGCGCTGGAAGATTCGTAATAACTTCTTCATAGATATCTATTACATTTTACACGTCATATATAATGATTATATATCTATCATTTACATACATCACGTTTTATGTGAATAACACGGGAGAAAATCACATCTCTCTTTGTTGCTAACATTATTGCCAGACGAAACTCACAGTCACGAACTTGAAAGATAGTCGAACATGGAAAAGAACCAACAGACGTAATAATAATAAATATTACCCATCGTTTAAATAATGGTATCCTTAGGCGACTGCGCTTAGTTTCTAGTAGAAAATCCGAAAGAATACATAGAGGAAAGAGAATCAAGCAAAAAGAAACGAAGAGATAACGAAAGGAATCTCGTACGCGCGTATTACTTCCTTCTTGGACTGAGTGCTGTCCGAACGGTCACCAGAAGGACACGCATAATTAATTGATGTGATTTAATCTGCGTGTTCACCGAACGAGTTCTTTTCTGTTCTTTTTGTCCTCTTAATTGTACTGTGTAACATATGTATGTATCTATCTGGTGGTAAGTGCACGCGATGCTATTAGAAATGTTTGTTTATTTAAGAGTTATTACGATGTCATTTTTAATTTAGATTCATAATTAGATTTTACATCCACTTGAAATTTTTTTCTCGTTCTTATATTAATTTATAATAAAATATGTCGTCGTAGTACTTGAGGATTTACGAATGAATTGGTGGGGATTTGATTCTGTTAATAATTTTTCGTTGTTCTGAATATCATTGGTTCCGGCAGCGTTGTTTATACGCACTCTCCTATTTCACAAATAATCGAAGTAGTTTGACAAAAATAATTTTATTTATTCGACATATTTTCCTTCGGCAGAAATTCAACGATTTGCACTTTCAAGAGGTACATAAAATTAATCAAACAATCATTAATTATACAGACTGTCCCGTAAAAAACGCGAACAATTATAATTCCGTTATTTATTGTCCGATTTTATTGAAACAAAAAGTAAATTTAATAGCATCAAAAATACTACAAAATAGCAGAGTTTTATTTGTTTTCATTAATATGCTAAACGATAGCCAACTTTTTTATTTTAAATGGCAACATATATATTTTTTATATATATATTTTTTTGAATTCAAAGATGTATAACATTGTCTATTTTTGATATGTTTATTGAAAAAAAAGTAATAAAACAACAAATTTCATTTTTGTCTTATTTATAAATTTTCGAGTGGGTCATGAAATAACAAAAATGCGATAAACGTCAATAAGTGTCAGTGTGAGTTTATTAAATCTTCTTTATTGTCCTCCTTGAACGTTTTGCCATAACAAAAAAAAACGTATTTTTGTAAAAATGAAAAACAATCAGTTAACGGACATGTTACAAGTGTTCTTTGAATGTAATAAAAATCGTCTTCAAACAGTTCGTCGTCGCAGCGTTCGTTTTCCGGACAGAGTTTTCGAAAATATTTCAGAGATTTGAAACGAATTGAAGAAATTATGAATCATTTAAAAAACCTAAAACACAAAAACGTAAATTCTCCGAAGATAAGACAATCCGAGATTTGTCATTGATAATAATTTTCAAAGACGTTTCAACGTAAATGTTTAGTGTGGCATTTTGGGCGATCAATTAATTAGGACATTTTTCATAGATAGTTGCCTAAATCAAGAAAAATATTACACTTTATTAAACGAAAATCTTTAAAACTTTTTGGATGAATTACCTTTGGCATATTTAAATAGAATATTTTATCAACAAGATGGGGTTCTCGAGCACAACACCAGAGTAAATACTGATTGGTTGAACACTCAATTTGGAAATAGGTGGATAGGAACATCCGGTGCTATCTAGTGACCTGCGCGTTCACCAGATCTTACTCCCGTCGATTTTTGGTTGTGGGCTTATCTACAAGATCGAGTTCATTTAACAAATCCAGAAAATGTTGACATTTTAAGACAAGGAATTATTAACACTTGCCAAGAGGTACCTGCCCTTTGTTTTTTAAATGCGACTCATGGAGTAATTAGGAGATGTGCGGTATGTGTTGAACAAGGTGGCGGGCAATTTGAACAATTATTGTAAAGTGTTTTGTTTCTTCTAATACTTATAACAGTTACATTTCCAATGTTTCATGGTACACTCGAAAAATTTATTAAAAACTATAAACGTTTGACAAAAATAGACATGTTATACAACGTTGAATTCAGAAAAAAAAATCCAATCCAAATATAGTCAAAAATATACAGGGTGAGTTTTTTTGAATGTTTAGCATTGGGATCTCAGAAACTACTGGAGATAGAAAAACGCTTAAATAGGGAAAGATGCGCAGTTTTACGAGTTTGATTTAAAACTGCTTTTGTTTCTCCGATAACTTTCATGGCTTATTAGATATTCAAAGAAAACTAAATTTTACGATTTTCTTTAAACATGCTTAGCATCGTTAATAGTAATTTTAGAGAAAAAGTGTTCAGACAAAAGTTTTAGATAATTTTACACCAAATAAAACTATGTAGCTAATATTTTCTTTTCGTTCACCATTATCGAGTTATGACACAAACTTGTGTTTTTTTAAATAGACACCATAGTTGGTTTTGACATCATTAAAAAGCTTATTTTTTGCTGATTACAATGATATAAGGTTTGATATGGTTATTTTAAAAAATAAAGAGGATATAGACATTTTTATGGTTTTTATGGAAAACAATTAAATTTCGAACTGATAAAATACAAACCAAACGAAAACTTATTTTGAAATCTTATGTAGTAATAAAATGAAAACTATAAGAACTTTTATTAAGGGCACACAACATTATTAATGTTCAAAGATACCTCCATTATTATTAATACACAAATTGCATCTCTTGACAACATAATTTGTAGCATTGCGGACTTTACGCCTATCGATGTTATTAAAAGCAACTGAGACAGCTTCTCTTAAATCGTCGATTGTTTCATATGTTCTTTTGTATACTGTCCCCTCCCCCCCCCCCCCCCCCACACACAAGAAAAAATCCAAAACTGATAAATCAGGGGATCTAGCCGGCCATTCAATGGGTGCATTTCGTCCTATCCATTGATTAGGGAAGTTCAAATTTAAATAATTTCTAACATTCAGTTGATTGTGCGGAGGCGCTCCGTCATGTTGAAACCATTGCAGCATTGCTCGGGTTCTTAAATTTAAATTATCTAACATTTCCTCGAAATCTTGTTGTAAAAAATTAAGATAACGCTTGCCAGTTAGTGATGCATCAAAAATAAGAGGAGGAAGAACAGTTGATCCTATAACACCACACCAAACATTAAACCCAAATTTAATTTGTGGTCTCCTATGTTCAACGTGAAGTGGATTTGTTTGAGACCATATGTGCTCATTGTGCCCATTAAACATTCCACAATTTGTGAAACGAGATTCATCAGTCCATAATATTTTCATTGAAAAGAGTGGATCGTTTTGACAGTGATCTTTAAACCATCTACAAAAAGGTATTCGTCTGATGTTATCACCTTCATGTAAAGTTTGTGTTACTGATAATTTGTAGGGACGAAATTTATGCTTCTTCAACACTTTGACAATAGTGCATTGAGAGGAGCCCTTTTCTGTTGAAATTTGTCGGGTCGAGGTAGATGGATTCTGAGCGACACTTGCTAATATGTTTATTTCTCTATCTTCATCCATCCCTTTTTTTGATTTTGGTTTAATGAACGAACCATAATCTGCTAAATTATCCCATAATCTCTTAAAAGTAGGTAGCGACGGCTGACGTCGATCAAAATAATTTTCAAAATAAACTTCAGCAGCTCTAGTAGAATTTTTCTGGCACTGAATGTAACATTCAACCATATCACGCTTTTCTACGTTAGAAAATTCCATAGCTAATGCAAACTTATGATTAACGGCCGTTTGCACCGCTTATAGTTAAGTTACAATTAAATTAATTAATAGTTAATTGTCAATGTTTGACAATTAACTTGACTTAAAAGTAAAAATTAACAGCTCTGACTTCTGTGACTCAACGTGAAAGCAATGTTAGTATATATATCTCGACTGCTCCAACGAACACTATTGTAACTATTTTTGTTTTTTTGTAAGATTTTTCGTTTTTTGAATTACAAAACACCAAACATTTTTTTTTAAGTTTTTATCTTATAAAGTGAACAATCATAGAAATGTCTTCTTCTTTAAGTGCCGTCTCCGCTTCGAAGGTTGGCAATTATCATAGCAATTCTTACTTTTGAAACCGCAGCTCTAAACAGTTCATTATTATTGCATCCAAACCAGTCCCTAAGGTTCTTCAGCCATGAATTCCGTCTTCTTCCTATAGATCTCTTGCCCGGGATTTTTCCCTGCATAATTATTTGTAGTATTTGATATTTTTCTCCCCTCATGACATGTCCCATGTACAGCAGTTTTCTTCTCTTAATTGTCGGAATCACTTCCCTCTCCTTATGCATACGTCTCATCACTTCTACGTTGGGTTTTCTCTCTACCCATGAGATCTTCAATATTCTCCGGTATACCCACATCTCAAATGCCTCCAGTCTCCTCATGTCGGTTACCTTCAGCGTCCAGGCCTCCATCCCATAGTATAGTATAGGCAGCACATAGCATCTCATCAGTCGTATTTTTAAGTCAAGGTTTAAATCTCGGCAGCAGAAAAGCCTTTTCATCCTTGTAAAGGTGCTTCTCGCCTGTTCTATTCTGACTCGTATTTCTTGGGAGCTGTCATTGTTCTCATTAATGATCGTGCCCAGGTATTTGTATTGTCTTACTCTCTCAATAGGCTGGTTCTTCACATATATCTTACGATTATCTTTAGTTGATTTTGAAATGTCTAAATCCTCTTTATTTTTTAAAATAACCATATCAAACCTTATATCATTGTAATCAGCAAAAAATAAGATTTTTAATGATGTCAAAACCAACTATGGTTTCTATTTAAAAAAACACAAGTTTGTGTCATAGCTCGATAATGGTGAACGAAAAAAAAATATTAGCTACATAGTTTTATTTGGCGTAAAATTATCTAAAACTTTTGTCTGAACACTTTTTCTCTAAAATTACTATTAACGATGCTAAGCATGTTTAAAGAAAATCGTAAAATTTAGTTTTCTTTGAATATCTAATAAGCCATGAAAGTTATCGGAGAAACAAAAGCAGTTTTAAATCAAACTCGTAAAACTGCTTATCTTTCCCCATTTAAGGGTTTTTCTATCTCCAGTAGTTTCTGAGATCCCAATGAAACATTCAAAAAACTCATCCTGTATATGTTGCAATTTATAATAAAAAAGTCTACTATCGTTTGACATTAATGAAAGCAACTGAAAACAAATAAAAGATTGCTATTTTGTAGTATTTTTTATGCTATCAAATTTAATTTTTGTTTCATTAAAATCGGACAATAAATAACGGAATTATGATTGTTGGCGCTTTTTACGGGACAGTCTGTATACACCTTCTGTCTCAAAAGTAACTAGTGTTCTGTCTTTGGCAAACGGCTTGTAGGGCCAATCTTTTTTGTATTTGCTTGGATAATGTGTGATGAGAGGTGAGCTAGACATGATAGATGGCACTTCCCGTTACTTAATTTTATGTTTCGAAGAATCAGAACTTGCACTTTTAAAAGAAAGGACAGTTGCGATTTAAACTTGAAACAATTTATTTACATAAAACAGCTTTTAAAATTACAAGCATAATTTGTTTTGTGTATTTCGACCGACAATGATAATTATCATTTAAGTACTCGTATTATAATACGAGTACTTAAAGGGGACTCTGTTTTGAGACAACCTTTTTGTAATGTTGCTGTTGATGAACTCTCCACTTCAAAAGCACTAATGCAAGTAACCAAAATTTATCTCTCTTCCACGAAATATTAAATTATTAAGAAGTGCAGGCCATAACAATATTTCAATTTTTGGTAAATTGTCCCTACTGCAATAATAGCCCCCCTAGGTTTGATAATATAAATTCAAATATAGTATTCTCGCGATTATCCAAGATCATTAGGATCGAGACCACCTTGGATGCTCGATAATAAAACTCGGATAATACAGAGGTTAAGTGCTATTGTGGTAAAAATAACGAAAAAGCTTCTGAAAAATATACAAAATATGTTTATTAAAAAAGAAAAACGTGCATAGTTACAGACCTGTTAGCAAGTAGAAAAATGAGATTATTTCTTAAAAAGTCTTTAATTGCTTTTTGAGTTAATCGCTGCCCTCTCTTGGATGATACGATGTCATGCCAACGCTGAAAATAAAGTATGTCGTGTGGCGTATACTATTGTTGTTGCGCTATGTTCGCAAAAGCGCCGTCGATTGATTTCATCCCATTGGAGTGCGATATTTTTGTAGTTACCCCGTCTGTATCTTTGTCTTCTTCACTGTCCTTAGCACTGTTAACCATATCGATCATTTCCTCATCGCTTATCTCCATCTCCATGTGGGCATCTTCATTGCATCACTCATGAATGTCTTCGCTGTTGATTTGATTTTAAATGGGTAGATAATTGACTAGTTGAACTAGTTCGCTCACATTCTCCAGCTCTGGCACATTTCGGGAGGTTCGTCCAAGCCAAATAAATTTTTTCATGACTTTTCAAGATAGCTTCAGCAACCTTATCCCACGATGAAGCAATTCAGTAAGCTACATCTTTTAATGTGATTTGCTTTAAGGCTTCCTTAGCAGTCATTCCTTCATCTAATTTTGCAATTACCATCTGGAGAAGCCTTCGCCGGTAATTTTTGTACATGGTTTCTAGAACCCCTTGGTCTAGAAGTTGTACAAGTGACGTCACATTAGGAGGTAGAAATATAGTGTCCATATAATCCAGATGTTTTTCGATGTCTGTAAAAACTCTGAGATATTTTATGCGTGTATCAAAATACTTTAAAGATATCACTTTGCTTAAATAATTTTACCATGCGTATGTTTTGAGCAAAATTGAATACGCCTCATTAATTTGGTATCCCGTCAATGCTTGCAATTCTATTCCTTTGGTCCGTGTTCACCGAAGTTTTTGAAATACCTCACATTCAAGATTGATGGTATCTACCCGGAACGTGGTGCATCCAAGGATGATTTGCTTTTACGCCATGGCATGTCATCTCTAAGCATTAGCACGGAGAATATTTGTAGGAAATTCCTAACTAAATTGATCAAAAACATTGACTGCCCTTTTATATTGCGAATGTCGTTTTTGTTCCTCTTATCAACTTCAGGTATGACATTACATTTATGGTTCCCTTCGCGAGGACGAACGTCTTGAAACGGACTTCTACCTGTATTCTCTCCAACGTGGCCAACAGAATGCTGGATGATCTGTGTGCTCGAAAATGGCTCGCCGGTGGACAGCACTAATAAGTCCATAGTTTATTTAATTGCACTGTAATGTTATGTATATGTAATGTACCTTGTAATTGGGTCTATCCCAATTATTATTATTATTATATAGCTTTAATATATCCACTGCAGAGTTCTTTGATATCTGGGTGAGATGGTGAATTTTCCAATAATAAAATGGCTTTCCTGTAGAGCTTACGATTTTTAAAAAATGCTTCAGTGACGGGAACAAATTATTCATAAAACCATTCACTAAAAATAGTGCTGTCTATCAATACACTTCTTTGGTTGCGGTACATTGTTAACAGACTCTTGATTTTGATATTTTTAAAGGCTCTTGAGTTTTTAGACTTTAAAATAAACAGAGGTTTTAGTTTCAAAGAACCAGAATCATTGCAGGTAGCCAAAATTGTAAATCTCTCCATATTTTTTTTTAAATCCAGGTTTTAAATAAGGTTTTCGAAGGTAGCATTCGAAAGTTAAGACCAGTTTAGTCCGAGTCTGAGTTACTTGATTTGAGATTAATCCACCCTTAAAAAATATTTCGTCTATCTTAAACTGAAATTCCATAACTTCAGATGAGGCAGCAGACAGTTTTTCCTCACTAATGATGGGGAAAAACTGTCTAAATTTCAATTGTATTTTCAGATGCCCAATAAAATTTTTCACGTTTTAACTGTAAATATATTTAAGATAAAATAAAAGATAACAAGGGTACGGCACTGAATCTCCTACGAGCAACGTCTAATTTGCGTTGAAGCTCTAACAGAAGACGCTCGTCGTTCAAGACAAAAAGAACCAAACGGGAAAAGATGTTCTCAAGGAAATAAGAATACGAACCAAAATCTCGTATATTATTTCCTGAATTTATATTTGTTTGCCTTTTAAATCTATTATTATCAGTTATTCATAGATCCTGTTTTGTAACAATATATAACAATGAAACTATTTTTCCTAAATTAAGTGTAGGTGGTATAATATGACAGCTTTTGCCTTATGAAGTGCCATTAATTTCTATAAAATATTCTCGGAATTTATTTAACTATTCAATTATTCCGACATGTTTATAGTTATTTACGAGTTTGTGCATAAATTAATAGGAATTTAAATTTTATTGCAAAAGCAACAAGTGTTTGTAATTCAAATCCATCATGAATCTATTAAAGCCCAGTGACTTAAACAGACGCACATTTTCGTTAATATTAATAGCTGCCAAATTTTCAGATTAAGCTTTTTTCGCACTCGTATAATTGGCATAAATAAAATTTACACGACGGAACAAGCTGCTATAGTCGTAAGTTTAAAAATTTTATCGATGACAGAAGTAAATAGGAGCGATGTTGAAAAAAGATTCCCAACGACATTTAATGAGTCATTTCTAAATATTTCCTTTTCTATGACCATGGTTGAAGTCATCTACTAAATTTTTATGTAAAGCAATTGGTATTGTTTACACTAAGGTACTAAAAGCATGACTATACAATATTTAATGCCACATGTTCTTCCTCAGTGTTTCTAAATATAGATCGCGGTGATAATTATTGTAATAAAAGACAATTTGATCGTCAAATTTGAACCGTAATTTGGTCTTTTTTTATTTTGAACAAAACATAGTGAAGTATATTCTTGTTTTGTAAAAGTTCAACTACGATATCTTAATTTTTTTTTTGAAAGCAAACAATTTCTAAAAAATTTCCTTTTCATCTTTTAAAATTCTTACATGGCTCATGCAAGGACTCGGGATCGCATAGTTGTACCACGGGACATCAAGTAGATATAATCTTACCGTCTAGTTGTACCAACGAATTTCTAGATAGGATTAACGGTTTAATAATAAAATCTTATATTAATTGTAAGCTTAACAGTTTTATTATAAATTATAAATTGACATAAGTGAAATCTACACCCGGTTAAATTTGAATATGGCCAACATCTATAAATAGCACTATGAATTGCTTGTTCATAGTCGACTACTACGTTTTTTGGGTTGAAAGATAAGTTCAGTGCTTTACATTTATCGCTAACATTTTGAAACATTTTAAAATATATATTACTATTTTTATCAGGTAAAAGAGCAAATATGACTGGAACATAATAACCGTTTTTAAAAGTTGGATGGTAAATAGTTGGTAAAGAAACTTTGTGCTCATTTCGAAAGAAATAAGGACCGATAATGCCGCCACCGTGTAAACCGCACCAAACAGTCAATTTTAATGGATGTAATGGTGATTCGTTGACGTAGCCATTTAACCAGAAATGAGCTTCATCACTAAACACAATTCTTTGACAAAGATGCTCATCTTTGGCCAGTTTCAAATGAGCCCAATCAGCAAAAATGCGACGCAAGCGATGGTCGTTTGGCTTAAATTTTTGCACGAGCTGTATTTTATAGGCACGTAAGCCAAGATCCTCACGTAAAATTTTCCACGTAGTCGAAGGACAAAGGCCAACAAGTTGAGAACGACGACGAATCGACATTTCGGCGTCGTCTTTAATACTTCGCGCTACAGCAGCAATATTCTCTTGGTACGCACATTTCTTTGTCTTGTTGATGGTTTTGAATCGAGAAGAGTAAAATTAGTGCGAAAACGATCAATAACAGCACGAATTACTTGCTCACTAGGCCGATTATGTTGACCGTAAAATGGACGAAGTTCTCTATGAACTTCGCGAACAGATTTATTTTTTAAAAGTAAATTTCCACAATTTGGAAACGTTGTTCTGGCGTTAAACGATTCACGATGACTTGCCAAACCTTACTGAACAGAAATGTCAACACAGTTTGACATTCTCAGCTGTCAAACCATAATGATCGATATCGATAGTTCTCATGCGGCTAAAAAAACACACATTATTAGGGCGCTGTGTGGTAAATGTTGTAGCTGGTATACATTCCATATAACGTTTATGTTATAGAAACAAAAGTTATAAGAAATGTCAACACAGTTTGACATTCTCAGCTGTCAAACCATAATTATCGATATCGATAGTTATCATGCAGCTAAAAAAACACATTATTAGGGCGCTGTGTGGTAAATGTTGTAGCTGGTATGCATTCCATATAACGCACATGTTATAGAAACAAAAGTTATAAATACAGTCGATGCGGAAACAGTGGCTAAAGCCACTTACGAGAATATGCACCAAATGCTTCATTCGGACGACAGGTACAAAGAAAAAATACTTTCACTTGTCAGTGACAGCGCTGCATATATGTTAAAAACAGGCAGACTATTAAAGGAAACATATCCTAATATGCTGAATATTACTTGTGTAGCACATGCTCTCCACAGAATCTGTGAATATATCAGACACACTTTTCTGAAAGTTGATAGACTTGTATCCGCTTTTAAAAAAAATTTCAAAAAAGCACCATTGAGAGTAGCTCTTTACAGGGAAAAACTTCCATCTTTGTCACTGCCCTACTTTCCAATAATAACTATATGGGGAACATGGTTGGAAGCTACTAGTTTTATGCAGAGAATTTCGATAGTTTACAAAATTTCGTTACATGTTTAAATGACGATGCTCGAAGTATTTCTGAGTGCAAAGAACTAATACAAATTCCAAATTTAAAAAATCAGTTGTAATTTCTTCAGGGACACTTTGGAAATTTGCCAGAACTAATAATTTATTTTGAAAGTCAAAGTCTCAAATTAAATGATGGATTAACCACATTAGATGTGGCTATTAATAACTTGAAAAATATTTCAAGTAGCATCGTATGTGGCCTTCAGCAAGCGTTAGACGCAGTTTTTAATGGAAATCCAGATTTAATAATATTGCAGGAATTGTGATTGGGGACAATGCCTCAAAATCTAACTGCTAAATACGCTGAAATAAAAGAATATTTCCAGTATGCACCTATAACCAGTTGCGATGTAGAAAGGACGTTTTCTATCTACAAGGATGTAGTTCATTCAAAGAGAACTAATTTTACAGAAGAGAACCTTGAGAAAGTATTGCTAATTAATATTAATACTTTTTTTTACTCAACTTGAACTACAAAATGAACAAATAAAAATATATTTAATATTTTATAGATCACCACCCGTTTGTTGTCCAGCTAAATAAATAAAATTAAAAATGCTTTAAAAATACAAATTTTCAATAGTACGCCCGTGGGCGTAATATCATGTCATGTGCCTCTCGTGTCCGGTCTCTACTAATAATAAACGAGAAGCATATTTTAATTCATAGGCAGGCGAATATTTTAATAACGAAAACAAGGTAGGACTGGCCAGGAATTGTTGAGTTATTGAGACGACCCGTAAATTCTGTAGAATTCCGTCAGTTAAAAATATATTCTTTTTATAAACTTAAAATATTTATAGGGTTTACTTTATATTCCCTTCTTTGTTTTTAGAATTTAGAAGATTTCCAATAATATCGTGTTTTGTTTCTAAATTTGTAATGAAATGTATTTATCATTTTTCCATAAGTTTCTTTTAAAAAAATTGTAACTATCTCAAGTTACAATTTTGAAATAATTGTATCGAATTATTTGAATGGTGCGTTAATTTTGAACATGAGTTTATAATTTTGAATACGAATTCTTAGATAGTACTTAAGTGAATCTTTTTCTTCAAGTTTAGTCTTTGAGATTCACAATCTTTGTGACATTCAATATCATTCCAATAAAATCTTGAAATAAATAAAATACTTACAGTAGATGCACTTCTTGACGGTTGTGATATTGAAATGGTTTTAAAGTTGGAGTTTACCAAACAAGAAAGTCCTACATTACTGGATTTTACTGCCAGATTACTAATGTGTATTATTACTGGAAATTATCTTAAATTCATTGAGAATAATAAATGTGAATAAATAGTATAATTAAATGATAGTATAAAAATGCACTGATTTCAAGTTTCAAATACTTTAATCTAACTTTCCACTACAATATCGTTTCGTCACACTGTGACTTCATCAGGTGGATGAATACATAGTGAATTTACAAATGTACAAGGTATATATACACAGCCTGGTAATTATAAATTTAATGAAAGTAGGGGGAAATTACAAATTTCTGTTTGGTCGTTTAATACTAACCCTAATTTCTTATATCTAGAAATTTCTAATGATTCTAGTAAATCTAGTTTTTTACTTTTATCTTGAATATGCAGAATTTTGAAGTTAGTATTAAAGTTGTGGTTATTCTCTATACAATGATTAGCAAAAGTTGAATCTAATTTATTATTTCTATAACTATTTTGATGTTCGGATATCCTTTGAGTGAATTTTCGTCCTGTTTGACCAATATATGACATATTACACTCACAAGTTAACTTATAGACGCCTGAACCAAGTTTTTTATCCGTTTTGTCCTTATTGTTTTTTAAAAAACTTCCAACTGTATTATTGGTTTTGTACGCTACGATAGTATTAGTGGCTTTCTTGATAAGATTACTCATTATGTCTGAAGTTTTCCCGATATACGTTAAGGAAGAATAATGTACTAAATCTTTTAATTGTTTAGGGTATATTAAAGAGCGGGTAAGTATTTTTTGTTTGTGTTGGAGGATTCTATTGATAATATTGTATGAATATCCATTATTTTTAGCAATAGTGTGTATTCTGTTTAATTCTATGTTGAAATTGTTTTTATTAAGGGGTATATGTAAAAGTCTATGTATCATAGATTCATACGTGGCTAATTTGTGTTTTAACGGATGAAAGGAGGACGCATGTATTGTTGTATCTGGCTGTGTTGGTTTATGGTAAATCGAAAATTCATGTTTATTAGCGTTATGTGCTATAGTAAGATCTAGGAAATTAATTAAGCCATTCTTTTCTATTTCTAGTGTAAATTTAATATTAGGATGAACATTATTTAAATAATCAAAAAACATTTTTAATTGTCTATTCGTACCATTAAAGCAGATTAGCACATCATCAACGTATCTAAACCAGTAAATACATTTTTTTTTTAACTTTTACTGGTTTAGATACGTTGATGATGTGCTAATCTGCTTTAATGGTACGAATAGACAATTAAAAATGTTTTTTGATTATTTAAATAATGTTCATCCTAATATTAAATTTACACTAGAAATAGAAAAGAATGGCTTAATTAATTTCCTAGATCTTACTATAGCACATAGAAAATAAACATTAATTAACAAGCTAATAAACATTAATTTTCCATTTACCAAAAACCAACACAGACAGATACAACAATACATGCGTCCTCCTTTCATCCGTTAAAACACAAATTAGCCACGTATGAATCTATGATACATAGACTTTTACATATACCCCTTAATAAAAACAATTTCAACATAGAATTAAACAGAATACACACTATTGCTAAAAATAATGGATATTCATGCAATATTATCAATAGAATCCTCCAACACAAACAAAAAATACTTACCCGCTCTTTAATATACCCTAAACAATTAAAAGATTTAGTACATTATTCTTCCTTAACGTATATCGGGAAAACTTCAGACATAATGAGTAATCTTATCAAGAAAGCCACTAATACTATCGTAGCGTACAAAACCAATAATACAGTTGGAAGTTTTTTAAAAAACAATAAGGACAAAACGGATAAAAAACTTGGTTCAGGCGTCTATAAATTAACTTGTGAGTGTAATATGTCATATATTGGTCAAACAGGACGAACATTCACTCAAAGGATATCCGAACATCAAAATAGTTATAGAAATAATAAATCAGATTCAACTTTTGCTAATCATTGTATAGAGAATAACCACAACTTTAATACTAACTTCAAAATTCTGCATATTCAAGATAAAAGTAAAAAACTAGATTTACTAGAATCATTAGAAATTTCTAGATATAAGAAATTAGGGTTAGTATTAAACGACCAAACAGAAATTTGTAATTCCCCCCTACTTTCATTAAATTTATAATTACCAGGCTGTGTATATATACCTTGTACATTTGTAAATTCACTATGTATTCATCCACCTGATGAAGTCACAGTGTGACGAAACGATATTGTAGTGGAAAGTTAGATTAAAGTATTTGAAACTTAAAATCAGTGCATTTTTATACTATCATTTAGTTATGGAGTTTCAACAAGTGTCTCCCTTATCAATTAATTAAATAGTATAATTTCGAAAATATTAATCGTATTTTTAATTTTATTTTATACCATTTTCACTATGACGCAAAGGCAATTATTTATAATAAAATTATAAGAAATAAATTCAATACTTTCTGTTATTCCTATATTACATTGAACATTAGCGTTTTATTGGCGTATAAATCTAGAGATTACAACGATACAACCATTAAACGGCCACTAGAATCCATTAAGAGAGGACATCGTATGATTCATTAAGAAGAAAACTCACGTATACCTTCGAAATTCGATACCAGAAAGTCGTCCGATTAGAGAAGAGTAAAAAAGCGGTCTTCCTACGCCAGCGGCCTAAACCAGTTCAGGTGAAAAACGCGTAACAATGTCGACTCGCCTCTACACACACGGAGACAGGCATCATCATCATCATCCCGTGAGCATCTTGCAGCCAGAGAACAACGGCAAAGCCAACACACAACAACAACAGTTTTTCTTTCTCTTCTTCTTTTACTTCGACTTCGCCCGTCTTCTTAGTTCTCCTTGTGTTCTCACCGCGTGCATGCCATATATGGATGGCTCGCGCATTCTCATGGACTAGGTTACTATAAAAGTCATTGACAGAGGTAACACACACTACTACCCGAGATATCTCGAAAATTATGGCATCTTGTCTCGGTACGCGATGTATGTCTTTGTATTCGTATGTGGGTAGTCGAATATCGAAGGGAGCGAAACTCTTTTCTGATTAAATTTGTCACCCACGTTAAAATCGGGGCTAGAGAAAGTGATATTAATAAAGCAGATGGTCGACGTTGGGTAGTTAATGGAGAAATATGATATGGTATTTTATTGATGCATTAGTCGGTACATAGGTATTGGAATGTAATGTAAGATTTATCGGCTCTAACTGTAAAAGAATATTGGTTTAGTTTCTCTTATTGGACCAAATTTACTTTTAAAAATCATTGGCGCCATCTACTACGGCGTTGAATACTTTTAAAAATTATCAGATGGGGCCTTTTTGGTAATTTCCTCTTAAATTTGTTTAAAGGTAGAATACTTCAGATTGTCATATAAAGCGACCAACGACTACCTATATCACGTTGGCATTAAAACAAATTTAGTAACAAAAATAATATGAAACTAATTGATTGGCTTTACCCACTTAATGGATAAAACCTCACCATTTGTATATACCGGGTGTATTATGAAAAACCTTTCGTGCTGTAACTTTTTTATTTTTTATCCGAATGTAATAAATTATACGTCGAACTAAATCGTTTTGAAAACGCTGTAACGTGATCCGCTTTGAATTTTTTTTTACACTTTGTTTTTGACAGCTGCAAACTGTGTTTTTTAAATTGCACTATATTTTTTTTTCCTTATTCAAATATATTACTTTTTCTGAATATGAAACTGTAAACAACGATATCCTTGTATGAAAAAAAAGCGAGAAATTGTAGGTTTTTTTTAGTTCGATTTATTCTGGTTTTTCCGAACACAGAGATTTCTTAAATGCATTTAAATACTCTGTGTACCTTTTAAAATCACTTACATGCAATACTATATAGATAATATAGCTCATAAAGGATTACAAACCAACGTTATCAGTGAGCGGTGGGTCAACAACAACATTTACAGTTACTTTAAAAATTTAAAAATCAAGCAGTCATATTGAACGATAAAACGATAAACGATTTATTTCTAAATTTTGTTATTGAAATGGATAATGGCGAATGTGTGGATGCGATTCAAGCATATTTTGAATGCGGGACAAATTCTGCAGCTGCTTTGCGACTTTATGGAAATCGTTTTCCTGACAGACTGCGTCCAAGTGCCGATAAGTTTGGAAGGCTCGTGCGAAATTTACGAAATTTTGGATCATTCAAAAAACCGAAAATAAACGCACGTATAATTCAAGATCAAAATTTAGAATTAAGTGTCTTGCTCTATGTGGAAGAAAGCCCTAATACGTCTACGCGAGAAATTGCTCACTACATGCAGGTATCACATTCTACAGTTCAGTACATTCTGAAGAAGCACAAGTTCTTTCCTTATAAACCACGGAAGGTGAATGCTCTCGATGAAAACGACCCTCAACGAAGGGTCCAATTCTGCACGGTTTTCATGAATAAACTAAGGGAAGATCCAATTTTTTATCGTCGTGTGTTGTGGTCAGATGAACGCACTTTTGGGAAAAATGGTGTATTCAACAGAAATAATCATCGCCATTGGAGCACTGAAAATAACCATGTTGTGATGCAACACAATTTTCAAAATCGGTTCAGTGTAAATGTATGGTGTGGCATTTTAGGCGATAGAGTAGTAGGGCCTTTTTTGTGGAGTGTAATCTAAACCAAGAAAAGTATAATAATTTGTTACGCAATGAATTAGGTGATTATTTAGATGAGTTGCCACTTGCTGAGTTAAACAGGGTGGTGTTCCAACAGGACGGTGCCACACCCCATAATGCACGAATGAATACTGATTTTGTAAATAATTATTTTGGCGTCAGATGGATGGGCACTTATGGACCTATTCGATGGCCTGCTAGATCGCCAGATCTGAATCCACTGGATTTCTTTCTGTGGTCTTACATTCAAGATCATGTCTATTTGACTCCACCTGATACCAGAGATGATTTAGTAAGAAGGATAGTACAAGTATGTCATGGAATACCACCAAATCTTATATTAAACGCAGCAGTTGGAGTTAATAGAAGGTGTCAAATGTGTCTGGAACAAAATGGGGCCAATTTCGAACATTTGATTCAGTAAAATATATGATTCTGTAAATTTCGTAGTTTTTTTTTAATAATAATAAATTTGTCACTCAATTTAATGGAGGTGTCTTCAGGAAATAAATGTTTATTAGAATAAGTAAAAAAAAAATGTAGTACAATTAAAAAAAAAAAAATTACTACACTCTGTTAAAAACGAAATGTCAAATTTTTTTTTTTTTTAAACAGGTTACAGTGCTTTAAAAACGATTTAGTTTGACATATCATTCATTAAAATCAGATAAAATATAAGGAAGCTACAGCCCCAAAGGTTTTTCATAATACACCCGGTATAAATTTGGTACCAAAAAAATCCCCTTCTTTAAGGGATTTATTTTGGGTATCAAGACTTTTTTTAGAACTTTTGTAAAATTGGGGCAAATTGTCTTCCCTATGGAACACTAAATAGTATTTGATAAGATTGGATCGATAAAATTTGTTAATAGCGCAAAACGATGAACTTTATCAAAAGTTTTGCAAGAACCTCTATTTCTATGTATCCACTTAAATCCTTTTGTCCATTTACGCAAAATGAGATGATATTTACGCGATAATTTTTTATATTTTGTCTTGATTCCATCTGGAAAACTGGGACGTTACTAAATTACTTTAACTAAAATATTTATTTGTGGATTGTGGACAATATTGTGGTAAGTTTTCTGTCCGGTTCAATTTAATAAAACACACGCTAATTAAGGATAAATATATTAATAAAAAGTACCGTGTTGGTCTAGTGGTAGGTCACTACCACTAGACCAACTGGGACTATGAATCTGTATGGACCAGGTTCAAACCCTGGTCTAGCCAATAATATTGATGGCGTTTTATCAGTGCTCTGGGGTAATAATAGCGGTCGGTGCGTAGCGCTAGCCACGTTACCATTCTAGTGTACCGAACGGCTCAAGTTGTAACAAGTCTACCGTGTTACTACCCCAAATGCCTGGAACGCTAGTGGGGGGACTATTATTATAATAAAAAGTACACTAAATAATAACTAACAATAAACACTGTATTTATTTTCATTAATATACATTTATCTCTACGATAGTAAGTTCACGATGATCGTGGCTTAAATAAATCATTCTTCCTCTTGAGTGTTTATATAGTCATCTGGTGGTTCTAGTTACTTCTTAGTCTTGTTTCAAATTTCATCTAATTTAGACAGTACCCATATCATTAATTCCGATAAATTCAGAAAATACATATGATTATGAAAACCTCTTCTGAGATAATTTGAACGGGTGTGTTGTTACTGTGTACTGGCTGAATTATCTCTATGGGAATTTAGATTCAGGCTTGTAGGTTCCGCAGTCGTTGCTTCCACGTGGTTGCTTCTGTAATTCCGGGCTAAAACCACACCTTGGCACTGCTTCCTTCTTGACCGACGTTTCGTTCATTGCTGCAAGGGATATCTTCAGGACTGCTGCTATTGTTGCTGCACTGAAACTGAAGACTTAGTAGTTTCATAATATAATGCAATAAATAATAAATGGATTTTTACAAAAGTTTCAGTAGAGGCAAATATCCAAAATTATATTTAGACATCCCAAATCTACCTCCAGATCTATAAGATCACTAAAAATTGGGCACATTAAAAAATTGGTTGAAAATCACCAAAAAAAGACCGAAAATAGAAAAAAATATGTTTTTCTATTTTGCGTTCGAAATGAACTCATTATGAAACCCAAAACAGTATCGAAATGAGCTTCATTTCGATACACTTTTTTTCACTTTTCAATGTTGGCGTTGTTCGAATACAGAAATAAATATCATTGCTGTCATTTGATTTTAAGAATTTATGTACATTTGACAGATATGATATATGTCCGTATTTTACACAAACAACGTATGTTGTATAAAATTCACAGCAACATATATATGTTTCTATGTCACTCATGTTTATATTTTTAAATGAAATATCAAGTAATGTTAACGAAAATTAATAAATAATATGAAATATAATATACTTCGCGGATAGCAAGATTTAAATTTGAAAATGTCAAGTATCAATGTGGCCAACTGCATGCTTTATATAAAAATTAAACTCTGAACTTTCAAATTAAATAATTCCAATTTAAGCAATTTATTAATGTAAAAAACGCAAAATAGAAAAAATAGTATAAAACTCGTTTCATAAGGCCTTTTGCCGCACTCGCCCTTCAGAAAACTCGCCGCTATCGCGGCTCGTTTTCTAAACTGATCTCGTGCGGCAAAATGGTGCCTTATGAAACTTGTTTTTTAATATACTATTATATTCGGAAAACGAGCGTTCTACATCTAGTGATGTTATATTCGCATAATCAAAATACTTTTTTAAGCAACTTAACGCATCTGTAGGTGTGCCCTCACAAATACGTGTTAAGGTGTCAAAATCTGCATTTCGTTCTAAAACCCTTTCAAATTTGATTAGAACACTTTCACTTTTTGCGCCTTCTACAGCACACAGTTGTGCGTGAACATCTTTAACGATTTGTAGTGATTCCTCTAACTACAGTGACGAATTTTCTTATTTTGTTATTGCTTCTTCTAATCCCAAGTAAGTCTCACGAATACTTCGTAAATCCATTTTAATCTGGGAATCTTGAATTTTTTTCTGGCTTGTATTGATAGCTGCACTTTCTTTCGGATCGAATGATAAAACCACGTCCTTAATTTTTTCAAAATGTTCATGATAGTAAAACCCCGCCCGTAACCATGTACCCCAACGTGTCAGAATCGGCTGTGGTGGCTCAGGGGTATGGGGACACAATTCGTGAAATTTCTGAATACGTTTTGGAGATTTCAGGAATACTGCCTTTGTACTCGATATTAAAGCATCTACCTCTGGATAACATCTACGAACCTGTTCTGTCACAAGGTGTAGAGCATGAAGTTTACAAGTAATATGTAACAAGTTAGGACAATATTTTCTAAGAGACCGACCTACAGAACACATGGTTGCGGCACCATCGGTCATATACATTAATACTTGGTCTTTCGATAGTTTAAATTTTTCCAAAGTATCTAATAGCACCTCTGAAATTTTTTCGGCATTACATTGTTCTAGTCGTCTGGATGCTAATAAAATTGAACACGTTGGTTGATTTGGTTCCATATTACGCGCCATCACATTAACTACAGATTGTTTTTGCTGTCTGTTGTTTTGTCCACACATAGCCACGGTTTTTATTTTTCAGTTCGGCTTTGATTTTATTTTCAACCTGTTTACGCACCGATGGTAAATTCTTTCGTAACGTTGTCGTGCTCGGTAATGTTTGATTCGCGTATTTATTCCAAAATGAAATAAATTAATCATTACTTAACAAGGTAAACGGCAGTGTACACACAATCATAGTTACACATAGTTCATGTATAAACTGTTGTCGATTAATTTTGTTATTATTGTGCTTCGAACTGCTTACGTGTTCTTTACAATGTGTTTTTGACCAACACATTAGATATGTATTGCACACTAAACATTTAATTTTTGAGCCATCGTATATTAAGTCCGGGAAATCCATAATAAACTTATTCACTTCGTCTGACAACGGTCGTTTTCTCGATTTATGTGTCGACGACATTTTATTGCGTATTCTTACACTTCAATGCAGTCTAAGCAAGTACCAAACACATACTGAATGCTTTTTATTAGTTCTGATGCAATACAATCATCCTCACATCGGCGCACATGGCGCGCACGGAAATTAGTCTCCTCTAGTTATAAGTTTCTATTATGTATATTTTGCTATTAAAGAGTCTTACGTAATAAATTTTAAAATTTGTATCTCATAGTCGTTCCATAATTTAAAAAAGTATTGTATGTGCTTTATGTGGTTGTTTTGTTTGCATCTAGGTAAACAATCACATATAGGGGTGTCGCAAATGTTTGAAACGTACTTTGGTGTGCCCCAAAGGAAAAGAGTTAGAGAACCGCTGCATTAGACCACTATGCTTTTTAAGTAACAATCGAGAAAAATTTTTGTTTATTGAACGGATCTGTATCTTTACGATCCTTATTATATGTTTTTACACACACATATTTGAGATCATATTGAAAATTAGAAACGGAATTTACATAGATTACGCTCTTTTTCATAATACTTTCCTAAGTTTCTTTTACATAAACAATATTATACAAAGAGAAGCTGCATACAAGGTAATAACAATGTTTATTTTAAGAGTTGAGAAATATTATGTAACTGCTTGCATTTAGCATTGTGCTAATAAAAGCACAAACATAACCTCTACACATTCCGATATGTTCATACCTTCAACAGTGTTTATGACTCTATTCAGGTTATCACAATACATGTTATGGCCAATTAACGAACGTTTCATTTGTAAAATACTTAAATATGCAGGTAATTCTAGAATCTTTTATCCCTGTACAACATCTCTATTTTTGTAAATAGGTCGGAAGTTTTGACAAGACATTATTTCATTTTTAACATTGGGAAGATTTTAGCAAAGTATTAGGTTTCAACGTTTCATATTTCACATAAACATAACCTAGAATTGTTGGTGGTCTTATTTTGTTTTAGTTTCTGGCCACCGAAACATATGCGCCTATTAATAATCTGACATATTTTCAGTGTCTTGTGCGAAGAGAAACCGAAGGAAGTAAAAAAAAAAGACCTTCGTCCTTGTTCCATGATGAAAATCAGTAATACAAATAGATTTTTCTATTTATAAATCCATTGAGCGTGCCCGCATCTTTATTTACATTGTATATTAAAAATTTTGTATATTTTAACGGGTTAATTACTTGCCATGTTTGTATTAATAAAATATGTCGATGTCTATTTACCCTAACATAAAATTACATAAGAATATTATACATTATTTGATTACATATGTAGTATGTGTTACGTATCAAAATGTGTGCTTGTGTTTATATATCTTATATTGCCTTGCAATATAATTCATAAATATGAAGGAAATGTTAATGTAATTCAAGGACTCTCTTGATCATACAATGTATGTCAATGTTCCTGTCTTTTTTTCTTTCGCGTTTTAATTTCGAAAAAAAATGTCGTGCATATGCTGAGCATTTAAAACTGAAATGTGGGAACAATGATATCTAATATAGCGCAAATGATAACATGTACTAGAATAGAAGTTACTATTTTTGGGTTCATTGATTAAATAAGTTTTAATATTAAACAATTACATCATCTCCAGCAATTAATAATTATTTTTATGCAAGCTTAACATAATATGATACTAATGTTAACTTATTACGCTACGGAAGTCATGTCGTTTCAGAACACATGTAATTTTCAAATTTTAATGTTTTATTTTCATTTGTTTAGTTTGTTTTCTCACCTATACAAGGTGCCACGTTTTTGAATCTTGCTATAAAAGTTGGATATATAGTAAAACCTGTGTTAACGGCTACCTGTTTAAAGTGGCCATCTGAGGTAACGGATAATTCCCCGAACCGATTATAAGGAGATTTTTATATATGAAAATCCGTTACTTACGGCAACCCTTATAAAACGACGTCGGCCGGACTATTTACGATGAATCTTTATTAATGGAAATACCTAACATTATTTCGTATTTGCGCGAAATTGCCCATTTTCCTAAATACTTTAAATATCAGAAATACTTGAGAAAAAGTGCTATTAAACATACATATAACAAGTGTTCATTTGAAAAGTCAATCTACTAGCATGTGATTTACTGAGAACATTTTGAAGTATGTCGTAAATTAAAATTTACAACTTAACCTACGAAATCGTATATTTTGACAGTTTCATACATACAAATAAATAACAAATAATAGGTATTTATTGAAAACTATAACAAATGTTGAAAATGTTGTCCTTCAAGATCAATGCACTTTAAAATCCTCCGTTCAAAATTTCTGATGATATTCTGCAACATTACTGGATTGTTATTAATTTCCATGCATTTCTGTTCGATTCTCTGTAGCATATCATTCAAATTCAATATAGGTGTTCGAAATATGTTATTTTTTAGATAAGGTCACAAAAAGAAGTCGCAAGGTGTTAAATCGCATGAACGTGTAGGCCAGGAAATTTCAGTATTTCGACTAATTATACGCTCATCAAAAAATTCTCTTAAATAATCCAAAGATTCTGCGGTACAGTGACAAGGTGCTCCGTCTTGTTGGAAATATGCATTTTGTAGTTCATCATCATGCAACTGATTGACAAATGGTTGTAAAATTTCCGTACGGTACCTTTGAGCAGTTAACGTTCCCTGAAAAAATATTGGTCTAATGATTCGCCTTTGGCTTATCGCTGCCAAAACACCAATTTTCTCTGGATGTAGCGATTCTTCATTAACTACATGTGGATTTTCACCACTCCAAATTCTTGTATTTTGTGAATTTAGGTATCCCGTTTTATAAAACCATGCTTCATCAGTAAAGATGACTCTTTGCGAAAGTTCTCCATTATTGTTCATATTTACAAACCAATTACAAAACTGTAGTCTACGTGGGTAATCAATTTCTAATAATTCTTGTACTGCTGTGACACGGTATGGATAAAGTTGCATATCTTTTTTTAATAATTTGTGAGTTGTACCAACAGAAAGGTTTATTTGTGGACTCAAATGTCGAACAGATGTTTGTGGTTCATTTTCCATTATTTCTTCAGCACGATTGACAACTTGAGGTGTACATTTCTTAACTGCTCCGCTGCCTGATATTCTTAAGAGACTACTAGTTTCAGAAAAAAGTTTTAAAGTTCTATCCAAAGTATTCTTAAATTGTATATAATCTATTAGAAAATGTGGAAACTCAGCTTGAAATTCTACCATGCAATCTTGAACTGAATAAACCCATAAACCATCAATTTTATTACCACTTCGAAAATAAGCCTGGACTAAAAAAAAATTATGTTCTAAAGTGAAAGACATTTTAAAACTGCAATTTATTTAAACCAGAGTCGAGGCATGATTATTTTATGCACTAACTGATATTTGTGATTGACATTATCAAATGTCATTTGGATTTACGTTTACGGAACAACAAATACATATTAATATATTTGCGTCTTATTCTATCAAAATTTCAAAGTAACCTAGATTATTGGCTAGTTATTAATAAGCTTGCCTATATTTTTGGTCATAAAAAAGGCGATCGAGATTTACACATTAATATTAAATTTTGTCAGAAGATCGGCAAAAGTGCTATTGAAATATAACAGCTCTCATAAGTAGCATAATTAAATGATATGAAAACTTTAGTGTATTTGAGAATCATAAAAAAATTCAAAACAGGCGGGAAGATGTAACAAATAATCAAAAGCGGGCGCGCAGATGTACGAGATTATAGTCAGATATATGATTGAGTACGAGATTGACACTTTAAGAAATGGAGATTAATAGAAAGACAATTAAGCTAATTTCAAATTGAAAAATTGGAGATCAGGTAGATTTTTGTAAGTTCCCGGCTTCGATTTTCACTGATGAATAGAAACAGCGTCGATTTGATATTGCGATTGATCTTAGTGCAATAAGAAATTGTTTAATAAGCGGTCAATGAAATGTTATTTAGAAATGCTCAGAAAATTTCGAAATTGATTGCCTTATTAGAGCGTCCTGCTTTTTTAACTAACTTAAATCGACGTGAGTGCTGTCTATTTAGAAAATTAAAAATTCGCCAATCAAATAAATATTTTCGAATGAAACTGATTCATATAAAATGTGAAATAGCTGTTCAACGGTATTCTAGATCTTCATCCAGATATAGAAATGTCGTTTAAGTCAATCCATAGATTCACAAGGGTGTTTTGAAGACTGTCGGTCTGGTGTGCAGTTTTAATTCCGGGAATTAAACTGTTACGCTTTTTATTTTTAATAACATAATCATTCCAAAAACGAATGCGACAACTCACATCACGCTTTGATACAAAATAATACAAATCTGTATAAAAACAAATTTGTATCTGTATATACATGGACACACATGACCGCGAAGTGCACGACAGTCGTTTGTCTTCGTAAATCCTCCATTGATGAAGTCGTTAGACAGAAACGAATGCATCTGGTGGTCGAAGCAAACGCTGGTGAATACGTACTGTGTGTCCATGTATATGCAGATATGCAATTATGTATTCCTAGCATGTACACAGAATTAAATTAAACTTGTAGAGAAGAATGCGATCTTTGTCCCGAACACGCCTTAAAATCTTGATAAATTAAAAATATAATATTTATAAAAGTTAGCCTTAAATTTTAGCTATTTGTTCTTATCAATTAAATCGACTTCGACAACGTATTTTATTAATTTTTCGATAAAGCATTATTTGCAATTTGTAAATTCAAGATGGCGACTATTGATATTGGAGTTAAAAATAGAATTTATTAAGAAGATTACGGCAAATTTAGTACTTGAAGGAGTATATTAATTAACCCTGAACATCCTGCCCTTAATCGAGACCAGTTTTTAAGAAAACCGAGAAGTTTTTCCCTATCTCCGAACAATTCCGAAGAATTCCTTCCCGGAACTTCCTATTTATACCGTCCATCCTGTTCATTTAAGTAGAAGGTACCTACAATTAACTTTATTTACTTCTTCTTCTTCTTCTCTGTTTTGGGGTGGACGCCACCACGTCCAGGCACTTGAGCACACTGCTCTTTATTTACTTGTTATTTAACCATTTATTTAAATTAATCAAATCTATTTCAATAATTTAATCGTAAGTAATTGCACGATTCAAGCAAATACTATTCCAATACTCTCCGTATCAACATAACATTGATTATTCAAAATTATTATTCACAGGTAATTAATCTCTTCAATACCAAAACGTACATATTTCCATAGTTTCATTTAGTATACCTCGTAAAGGTTGATTACTCTCCTATATATATTTTTGGTTTTGAGTTGGATCAGTTCACAGTTTTTATACACAGGTTTATATTACTTTTGACTATTTACGATGTATCTTTATTAATGGAAATACCTAACATTATTTCGTATTTGTTTGCGAAATTGCCCATAATTATGTATTCCTAGCATGTACACAAAATTAAATTAAACTTGTAGAAATGAATGCGATCTCAGTCCCGAATACGCCTCGAAAGCAAATTGCCGGCGCAATACGTGCATGTTGATGTTTGATCAAACAGAGATCACCTTCATTTCTACAAGCTTACACATAATGCGGTCCTTCAGTTACTTGGTTAGTTTAAAATTCTCTCTGATTGTGAAAGGTTCTTTCGATTACTTGACTAGTTTAAAGTTGTCTCCGTATTCGAAAGGTGCTTAATTAAGTATGTCACTAAAAAGAAAACTTTAGTCGCTAAAAAACATAATAAATATAATCGCGGAAAGTAAAAAGTATGCATTAAGTTTGCGATCGTTAGCCGAAAAATATGGGGTTGGAAAAACAAAAATTAATAACGATATTATGAAAATAAAGGTAAATTAAAAAAGATGGTTGAGGAAGGCGTTTACTAGGAACATGAGTGGCCTTTAAACCCACACATTAATCTCATGCTCAAAGTCTTTTAGATCAATGATCTCGGAGAAGTTTATTTTTACATTTGCTGATACGTTAACATACGGAATTCTTCTGGGAATTATTAAAAATTTACTGATCAAATAGTTGAACAATTCAAATTTATAATTAGCTTAATATAACATGACAACTTCACTAAATTTATTTACACGAACCAAAGATAAAACACCCATTTTAAATCAAAATAATGTCATTTATAAAATACCATGTCAAGAGTGTGGGGATTGTTACATAGGGCAAACTCACAACTACTCAAACAATAGATTAGTCAACATAAGAATGCAAAGGTATTTTTAATAATATAAAATATTATTAAAAATCTGGTGTGAAGAACACAAATATAGGTTCATTATTAATATTTTTGTGAACGTGTCCGAACATATCCCTCCCCAGAGACGTAGAGACGTATTTCGCCTTTCTACAGGCTCATCGGTACGCCCCTGCTGGAGAAACGATTTCTTCAGACACATTCACAAAAAGGAACCACATCGCCACATCACAGAAATTATCCTGACCGAGCGTAGAAGTAAATTCAGCGCTGCCTGTTGTCAGACAGCCTAAGTACCTCGCCCCGTACATAACCAATGTGAGTAACGACGCCCTTCCAAAGGTGGCACAGCCATCTCTCTAGAAACTGCATTTTGTTTGTGTCTTCACTCATACTACGGACTAACCGCATGTGTAATGTATCAGAATAATTGAAACATACATGAGTAGGTAAACCCCACCAGTTTTGTATAATACAAAGGTATTTTTAATAATATAATATATATATATATATATATATATATATCGGGTTACAACGTTTTACGTCTTCCGATTCCTAATCGCCATTCCCCTCTGTTCATCCATAGGCCCTCCTCCAGATCCGTCTCTCGAATTTCTTTATCCACTCCGTCTCTCCAGCTTCTGCGCGGTCTTCCTCGTCTTCGGTTTCCTTGGGGGTTCCAGTTTAGCACTTTCTTTGGGATTCTGTGTTCTGGCATTCTTTGGACGTGCCCATACCATATTAGCTGTTTGGTTATAATGTCATCTATAATGTCATGTTGTATTCCCATTTCTTGTCTAATGGTTTCATTTGGGACTCTATCTCTCCGGGATTTTCCTGCCGCTCTTCTCCAGAAGTCCATTTCTGTGGCTTTTATCTTTCTTTTTGTTTTTTCTTTTATCGGCCACACCTCCGAGCTATATGTTAATATACTTTTGACGATGGAGTTGTAAATCCTTTTTTTATTTTCTTTTGTAATGGTCTTGTCCCACAGAATACTGTTCAGCATGGAAGTAGCTCTTCTTCCCTGTATATTTCTGTCTGATATTGCCTCATCTAGTGTCCCATCCTTGGATATTTTCATTCCTAGGTATTTGTATATATTGCAATGTTTGATGATCTGTCCCGTTGCTAGGTGTAGGTCTTCTTGCTGTCCGCCTATGCACATATATTCTGTTTTTGCTATGTTAACATCCAGGCCCCATTTTCCGTATTCTTCGATGAGCTTTCGGCTCATATATTCCATGTCATGTATATCTTGTGCAATAACTACTTGGTCGTCCGCAAAAGAAAGGGTATATACTGTCGTGTCGTCATCCACTGGCATTCCCATGTTATTGCATTTCCGTTTCCATGTCTTTAGTGCATATTCCAAGTATATTTTGAATAGTGTGGGAGATATACAGCAACCCTGTTTAAGACCCTTGGTTATTGTGAATCCGGATGTTAATCCTTCGTTGGTTTTGACTCTAGATGTGGAACCCGCATATAAAGACTTCACGGCTTTTATTATTTCCGTGTTTATGTTGGTATGTTGAAGAGCCTCCCATAGTTTTACTAAAGGTATACTGTCGTAAGCCTTTTTCAGATCTACGTACAGGAGATGTACCTCTTGATTTCGTGCTGTTTTCTTTTCTAAAATTTGAGTTAGCGTAAACAGGTGATCGATTGTGGATTTTCCTGCTCTGAAGCCTGCTTGTTCTTCTGCCTCCATATTGGCATATTCTTTCTCTATCCTGTCCTTTAAGATTTTCCCATAAACTCTACTTATAGCACTTGTAACGGCTATTCCTCGATAGTTGTCACAGTTACTCTTGTCCCCTTTTTTGTGTATCGTCGTAAGGTGTGATGTCTTCCATTCCGTTGGTACTTCGTGCCTGTTAAGGCATCTTTGGAATAAATTTCTTAATAGCCCGTAGAGTTTATCTGTGCCGTATTTTAGCAGTTCATTAGTAATATTACCTGGTCCTGGGGCTCTTGCATTTTTTAGGTTTTTACAGACTTCTTTAACCTCCGCCACAGTTATCCTAATTGGGGATCCTTGTATAACAATCCCCTGGTTTTCGTTTTGGATGTCTTTGAATTGCGGTCTGTCCTCTGTCAACATCTCTTCAAAGTACTTGTTCCATTTTTCAGGTGTTATAGGTGAGATTATGTCCTTCGTTCGTCCTCCTCTCATACTTTTGAGGAGCCTCCAACTTTCTGTAGCAGATAATATAAAATATTATTAAAAATCTGGTGTGAAGAACACAAATACAGGTTCACTATTAATATTTTTGTAAGAGAATGAACGTGCCGTTTCGTTTTCGCCTGCGAGAGTTCTTGAAGGCATTGCTCTCCAAAATAGTCCAGTCTCATCCGCATTATATATTTGATCAGGCGTAAAATTATTCTCTCTAACTTATAACAAAATTCTACTATTGCAATAGGATTTGCACTTAACTTTTCCGCTTGCGTATCCCGTGTCGCTTCTTGAACCGATATAGCCAGCCATTTGATGCACTAAATTCAAATTCAATTTTAAGCTGCTGATGAAAATATTGGGCTTTGCGAGTGCATATTGGTCCCGATATAGGTATTCCTTCTGCTCTTTTTTGTAAAAACCACAAGGACATAGCTTCGTCAAGTTGAAATTTAGAATTTTTTGTTGTTTTGCGATTAGTCAATAATATTTCACTATCTGCTTTTTAAATAAATTGCTCTAATTTGTCTATATTTTTTACTATATCATGTACAGTTTGCTGGCCTATGTCACTGTTTGCTAACTGTGATATACTAACCCCACTCTTTTTTTTGTTTTTGTTTAATAGTTACCACGTTATGTTTACGTTTTCGAATATCTGACATTCTTGTTGTTAATACATACGCGCGTTACGAACCGGGAACAAAGTTGGTTTCAGTGTATAGTATATCTAAGGCGTTTACTGCCGAATTCATATTTAGGGAATTCACCCAATCAGGGTTGCGCACAACGCACTAACGCTGTACAAATTAAGAATACGAACAACTTTTCGTTTCATCACGGATAATCCACCGGGTATACGTAAATTGCACGCCAAACCCCCAGGTCAATGTAATCCTACAGGTATTTTGCACTCCGGTTTCTTCATTGCCCATTAATCTGACCGGTAAATTGCACTCTACACATGAATGAATTTTCTATCATATTTTATTCCTATACATATAGTTAAAAATCCAACATAAAAATACATATATAAAAATATAATCACTAAATTTTACAGAAAAAAAAGGAATATAGTTTATTACAAAATACATACAATATATGTGTGAAATACTATGATACATAGAAATGATCATGTAGTTATCCTTTGGGAGCACTATGGTAAGATATAACTTTTAAGAAGGTATGTCTCTGTATCTCTCCGCTTACGGATAATGAGTATGCAAATGATTAGAGTGCAAGAGTGCATTTTACATGTGGGATTAGGGCGCCGGATTTATAAGTAAAGCTCAAGCGGATTCAATAGCGTGCAAATTACCTGTGCCCAATCCACCGCACGAATAAGTAAATGCTCTTATGCACGGATAAACCGCTCCACGTATAATCCGCCCACGGATAATCGGGGTTCTACTGTCTTATAACAACTCTATAGTTTCTATGACGACAAAATAATTTCCCTATCATTTGGTTCGTTATTTCAATTTATAGATTTCACACAATTTTTCTTAAAACTATTATACTATCACTATACTATTTATTTGGATTTATTTCAATTACGATATACCTATTCACCTTCTTCAAAAAGTATTAATTCGAGTATGTTAGAAAGAGACGGCTCATGTCTTTCATTTAAACAATTAAATAGATATCGATGCTTTATACAGTTAATGCTAAGTGTATATATACCTTTCTTTGGATTAAATACTTTTAAATGGCCGTATTTATCTTTATAATTTTGATAAACTTCAATAAAATTTACTGTATCAACTTTAATTAATGAACTAATCACGCTCATAAATTCCCAACTTATATATTTACCATTCGATAACGGTTTCGAAATGAAATTAAAGGATTCCGTTAATGTATATTTGTAATATTACGTGCGGTATTATAAGACAAATTGTACGCAAGTTAGGAACGTAAAGTTGAACACCCACTTAAGTCCGTCCATAGCTCATTGAACCACTAGACAGCTTAAGATAAATGAGACTATCACGTTACACAATAATCAACAACAACCAGCATTCAGAAAATTTAAACGTCATCTGTACAAATATCCTTTAGGTATGTAGGTAATAAAGAAGTACGCCTGCTATAGAAGAATGCGAAATATATTCTAAGGTATGTGCGTGTGTCTTATTTTTAATTTTGAAAATTTGAGTTACGACTTTAGATATATAAATTCTCCTTTCTCATACGAGTCTCACAATGACATTCAAGTTTATATTTTACTAACGCATGTCTAATCAGACAATATAGATAGACTGAGCATCTATAATGTTGTGATGCCTCATTGCAGCGATTGGTGATAAATTTTGTCGTTTGTAATTGCTAAACATTTATAAATGAAGATGAAGATATATCGATAAGATATAAGTACTAAATTTCTAGTTTCAAAAATTTATTGTAAATCCGGGTAAGCTCGAATTGCGGTCGCGGTCATCATATCCTTTAATATCACACCTGAATTGCAGTTGAAAATTGACAGATAGTACTAGTCTAGGTAATCCTGTCCTGAATTGCGGTTAAAGCATTTCAACAAATAGTTAGAAATTATCTATACTTCAATAATTGAAAGATGGTGTGGAGTTCGATAAAATTTATTTTATTTACGCATAACAGTAGGTATTTATACACAATATTTACACAATATTTTTTAAACGACATCACAACCATTATAATGATATGAAACACATTTCACAAAATCTATTCTACTTATTTTATTTTGCTTATATTGCGTTATTTTATCTGAAACAAATTTTTTCCTGTTTAAGACATCTTTCTGTTGATACCTCGGATCGTTAGCGCTATTTAATTTTATATAAGTATCTGTTTGACAATTCTTTATGGATTTCAAAAAAACATTGATATTTGGATGGGGAGATGGACAATTCGCATTAAACTTTGAATGGAAGGACTCGCATCCGTTAGTGGTACGCGATAAACTTGCAGTATTAGCTGCCCATATTTCTGGTGGAAAACTAGAGTCCTCGTCTATGTAATTATCAACCAAGTAGTCCGTGAATTTGCCTAGTCTTGCATCTGCAGGTTGCTCAGTCATAAGTTCTACGAAGGCGTCTCCTACTTCTCTAGGATCCAAAAATATTAAACCGAAGACATAGTGGAGCCATTTTCCCAATTGGAATGTTTTACTGCTGTATTCCTTAGATAATCCCAGTGACTGAATTTTTCGCCACCTACGTATTGAAAAAAAAAACAACGTTTCAGTGTTTACAGTCAAACAATGCATATCGTTAAATACAAAAAAGTGAATCTAATTAGAAGTGAAGATTGTGAAATACGTTTTTAAATATTTGTAATTTTACTATGGTACTCACCAAGATTGTGTCAAATGTAATCTGCATCCTATTATGTTGATATTCCGAAAACATTGCAGAATACCCAAATGTATAGCCTTTTCAAAGTCAACAACGACATTTTTGGGTTCAAAAAGTTCTCCTAACTGTTCGCACTTAGTTTTTAGTAGTTCAAATAAATTACTATAAGTTTGCATTTTTTTATCCTTCAGCAGACAATACACTAAAGGGATGTACGTATTTCCCGTGTACGTATGAATTGTAAACAATTGTAGAAAGTACTTAGTACAATAATCAAAAGTGCCGTCGACAAGAATTGTTTCTTGACTACATAAAAATTTTAAGTTTGAAGCAGAAGAAAACACAACAATATTTAATTCTTTTTCGTTTGCAATCAGAAAGTCTTCTTCCCGGATTGTTTTGATTTCAATACCATCCAAGAATTCGTGGACATCAGATATTGAACTCTGCAGTTTTGGATAACTCTTCAGTCTGGCGTGACTAATATTATTGCAAATGTATTTAACATCGTGGCGCGTCATTGTTTCAAGAACCTCAGTGTGCGCCCCAAATTCTAAATGGATTAGTTTACTAGGCCTATCGGAAATTGCAGATTCAGCTTTTCGCTTTACCTGGTTGCTTATTATCTGTCGATTCAACACCTTATCACTAACTGATTCATGGCAGTGTTCACCTATTTTTCTTGAAAACACAAATTCTGTTCCAACTGTATATATCTTCGATTTGCAAGATTTATAAGTACAACACCACTATTCACCACAATTCACCACTAGTTTTCAGTTCTCGATATTGGCGGAATTTAAAATTGTCTATTACTAGAAGGAGTTTGCCTTTCTCGCTGAGCATTGTTTTAAACTCCATTGTAATTTGAAAAATCTCAAGATATATAAACTTTTACCAACATTTAACAAAAACAAGAGTAGGTTAGATATTATACTAGCACTCAGAAATAACGGGAATGAACTATATACGAAATAAATGAACTTGTACCTTATATACATCCACCTCTCTCCATGATGCAGTCATTTAAAATAAATTTTCCCCATTGATATTATTGTATTTGTTTTATCTATTGCCAAATTTTATGTTATTCACAGAATCTTAAGAAATGTACAAACACCTAATGTAACATAATTGCACTTCCATTCAAAGTTCCACGGAAACTTTATGTAAAATTAGAAATGCGTAAGATAAGATAAAGATTATGCAAATTTGCATTTGAAATGTCTTAACCGCAATTCAGGTAAGGATTATAAAACCCTTCAGCGCTCCAGGTAGGAATATTGACCACGACCGCAAGTAATGCTCGCCGGTAAATCCACTACAGTATTTAACCAAAATTAGGATAAAAGAACACGAGAGAAGTCATAAAGAAAACAGATTCAACTTTCGCAAATCATTGTTTAGAAATTAATAATAGATTTAATATAGATTTCAAAATCTATATATATATATAAAAGAGAGTGACGTTAGTTACTACGCTTATAACTCAAGAACGCCTGGACCGATTTCGAAGATTCGCACCAATTCGGACTGGTCTCCGGCCAAATAAGAATAATACCCAAGAAAATTCCCGAAATATCCCCGAAAAAAAAATTATTAAGAAAATTCATTTTCCCATACATTTTGTATGGAGTGATTTTACTACGCCATCTTCATGATAGATGCCGTTTATGTTTACGTTACGTTGTGATTATTTTTTTTTTTTTTACAATTTTTTGCGACCAAATTTGTGTGACAATTGTTTTTGTAGCAATTTTTTCTGTCACACATTAAAAACGAACATGATTTAAAATGCTGGTTCCGGTATTGCCAGTAGATGGAGTTGTGTGCATAAACATTTGACAGCTGATTCATTTGCACAGTCTTTCCATCGCATCATTGAGTGTTTGTGGCCTGAATCTGGAGAATGAATGTTTTTCACACGGTCAACTGTATGTCGCATGTTCCCGTGTCGGAAAATCATCCGCTTTGATCGTTTTCGCACCTGAAAACAAAACGAAAAATATTGTTTATCACAGAGTGCTTCAATGAGGGAAAATACAATTCAAAATCGACCCGACCGCAACCCATCCAGCAAATATTTCAAAACAAAGAATCAATTGCAATGGACAATTGGCCACAGATTTTCTGCAATTTGAAATGACGCAGGGCAACGCCTGCGAGACGAAGTTCCACGGGTCCACTATAATGAATAACACTAACATTCTCTTTATTATGTATATACTTTTTATCATTTAATAGTTCAAAATTCTTTCAATGGAGACTGTGGTTAAATAATAATTTAAAAAGGTATATAACCCCTTACCACAATTATTAGTCGTATCCTAAATACGTATTTCGACAACTAAGTTGTCATCATCAGTAGGTAAAAACTACTAATTAAAAGTCACACATGGGGCACAGTAAAGTAACATAAACGCTTCCGCACAACTACTATACACTGCAACCCTGTAAAGACTCTAGTCTTTACAGGGTTTACTGATGATGACAACTTAGTTGTCGAAATACGTATTTAGGATACGACTAATAATTGTGGTAAGGGGTTATATACCTTTTTAAATTATTTAATAGTTCATTTATTATTCACATTTTTAATTTTTTCTTCAAATAAATATGAATTACCTGCACCGATCTCCTTTAAATATTATCAAGTACCGGTATTTTAAACATACCCATAACAATAAAACATTAAATATCTAAATCAATACTTTTCTAGGCAGAACAAAGTCTGCCGGGTCACCTATTTAAATATAAATAAAATTTGAAGGCAAAACAACGTTTGCCGGGTCAGCTAGTTTTACATATTCATGAAAAAAGCAAAAAACTTCACTTGTTAGAAAACTTAGAAATTAATATATATAATAATTTAGGATTACCTTTAAATGACCAATTAGACTTAAACAACTCCCCTCAACTAAATTTAAGATTGTAAAAATGTTTCCACCACCATTTTTTCTCTATAATTTGCATACATACATAAATACATACATACATAAATATTCAAATACTAAATATTTCAATACATAAATATTTCAATACATAAATATTCAAACTTGTATTTTAAATATTAAGTATTGCATCCACCCGATGAAGCCATTGTATGGCGAAACAATATTGTAGCGGATTTACAATAAATTTTTGAAACTAAAATTTTAGTACTTATTTCTTATCGTTATAATGAAGTTTCAACAAATATCTCCTTCGTCAATCAACGATGAAGATACAGTGGTAACTCGCTACTTACACGCCTCGATTCTTGCTACACGAAAATTTTTCTCATTATGTAATCAGTACTTGCAGCATTCGAAAATTTTGACATGCGTTTCTCAGTGTAAATTTTTTTGTTTGTGTGTTAGCCACTTACACAATGCATGTACGTATTTCGAGTTTTGAATTGAATAAAGTTCAGGGAAGTCCCGCCATAGTATGAAACAGATGACGATTTGAATTTTATATCAGTCTAGAATTGAATTGTGCTTGATTTGGTTGCGAAATGGCAAAGAAGAATTTTACAGTGCTTACAATAAAAGAAAAAAGCTGATGTTTTAAAGAAATTAAATGCGGGGTATTCTATCAAAGCAATAGCTAATATTTTTCACGTTCATAGAACAACAATAACATGTATCAAAAAAAATGAACCATTCATAAAGTTTATCACACAATCTGAATCCGGCCCAGGTAAAAGAAAGACGCTCAAGGTCTCCGAGTTTCCGAAAATAGAAAACTCCTTGTTCAATTGGTTTGCAAATAAATCAAAGAGCAAAAAACTTACCAATAACAAGTGACATGCTGAAGAAGAAAGTTAAGTTACTCCATGAAAAAATCCAGGAAGAGCCAGGTGGCTTCAACGCCGGCAATGGTTGGGCTGCGAACTTTAAAAAAAAGAATGGAATCCGAAGGCTCAAAATATGTGGAGAAAAATTGTCGAACAAGAGTGATTCTATCAATCCGTTTTTGGATAAATTCAACAAGAAAATTGTTGGTGTTGGTTTATCAAAGGAGCAGATATACCATGCTGATGAGTCTGGATTATTTTGGAAACTTTTACCTGATAAAACTCCTGTGCGTTCAAAAGAAACCTCGTCACCAGGTCATAAAATAAGCAAAGAAAGGTTAACTTTTCTCGCATGTACTATGCTGCCGGAAATCATAGAGTTAAATTAATGGTTATTAGGAAATCGGCGAATCCACGATCATTAAAAAATTTTGCTGTTATTCCTGTTGTCTACAAAGGAAACAAAAGTGCTTGTATGACATGGGCTTTCTTTGAAGAATGGTTCCAGAAAACATTTGTACCAGAAGTACGTAAATTATTCGTAAACATTTTTTTCAATACAAAATTTCTTTTAAAACATGTGGAAGAGTTTCTTCGTGGCAAAAACCCACCGCAGAAAGCACTTCTGCTCATGGATAATGCTCCATGCCACCCAAAAGATGGCGAGTTGACGAGCCATGATGGCCAAATATCGGTGATGTGCTTTATTCAAAATTGCACCGCTCTAATACAACCCATGGACAAAAAGTCGTGCTTTATGGGATTGGTGGTAATTAAAATTTATAGATCACTTCGTACCTTGTTTCACAGAACTCCGATTGTTAAAATATAATCGATAACCTGCAGACTTATAGCAGTTACTTTCAGTATTTTTCAAGGCAGTCATCGAGCACTAATTCTTTTTTCTACTTTTTATAAATGACTTATACAAAACTTCACCATTTGTAAGTATCTAGCGTATGTATATAATTTAAAAATATGTACTTACCATATGCATAAATTTGTTTCTTGACGGAACGTAACTTCCGTATAAGCTCGTTATTTATTTTGATTTATTTTGGTTGGCGGATGTGTTTTCTGAGTATTTTATTTATTTAATGTAAAACACTTAAACATAATTACTTAAGAGAAATCTCGATAATGTAGCACTTAATGTAAACTTAAATCTTTTTGCTGTTACATGAGACTGTACGTCTCTTGTTAATATGATACTGTTTGATATGAATGTTATGAATAGAATGTTCTGTAATGTTATTGGGTTGATACCGCTCGGTTTTTTACTGTTTCACAACAACGTAAAAATACACCACTGGCCCTACAAACTGCTATATAATTCAATACGATTGACTTGATCGAACGTTTTTCGAAAATAAATGTATATATAGAAGTCATTTGATAATCCTCTTCGACTCTCTATAAAATGTAATTACAGTCTGTTAATAAGTTTGTTTCAATATTGAAAAGTCGCCAGTTTTATTTTTCATTAGAAAGATACGCAATTGTTTTCCGAATAAGTTAATATGTATTTGATATGAGCTAAATAACGGGGTTTATAAACAGCCGACATATCAGTTGCTTTGGATTATAAATGATTGGTCATTTATGCATTCCAATTAAGAAAGGACCAGATGGCGCGGCAATTTGAGTATAATTTACACAGGAATTTCAAAAAAGTAGATAATTTGTATGTGAGGTTATAAACCTACTAACCTATATAAAAGATTATTTTTTGACGTTTGTTTATTAACATATTTATTATTAAGAAAGCTTAGACTTTATTAATTTTATTCAAACAAGAAGCGACAAATATATACCAATGCAAAATATTAGACTTATATAAAATATTTCAATCAATATCTTATAATCTGTAATTTATTGTTTGATGGTGTTGTATCTACAATCAATTTGTGCGCAAATACAGTGAGAATGTATTAAAATGACTACAGGAGAAATATTTACATCTTGTTAGATAATTCAAAGAAGTTTTTCAGGATAACGTTTTTCTCTATTATCATTACTCTAAACTTAGGTTAAATTCTAGGTCATATACGAACAATCCTTGTATATTCAATACCCAAGCATTTTATAATTGTATATATACCAGTGGTTTTGCGAGCCGAACGCGGAAACGACACAAATTACTTATCATTTAAGCGCGGAAGAACTTGATTTATATCAACTTCGCTAATGTGTGGTGTAATTAATAACGCCTGTAAGCGTGAGACACCACTCATTTATCCATATATTTAACGCGTGCGTATAAATACACACTTGATCGAGTATAACTAACAGAAATCTTCTTTTTGCATTATACGATGATGTCTTTTAATAAAAAAATGTTAGATTGTTAAATTACTCATCTTGTGAAAATTAAAATGTTTCGCGCAGCTGCGCGCGAATTTATGTAGGATATATAGCCGTTAGTCTCATAGTCTCATGTGTGAAAATAAGGGATTTTAGCAAATAGGAATTTGCGAAGGTGGAGGATTTATGAAGAAAACACCTTTGTGAATAATTACATCACTCTTTTACTGTACTTCTAACAAGTTACTAAGGAAGAGCAATAAATAACATATTTAAGATTTACGTGCGTTTTTATCATTGAAACTACATAGTTTTATTTGTGTACATAATTATGAATAAAATATTTCGCGGAATTGTTTTTTTATATACGAGGTGTGACTATAAAATGAAAAGACTGATACTGTAAAACTTTTATTTTAAATTTATACATATTTAATTATTATACCCTTCAATATACACCCCTCTTATCCCTACACCGCTTCATTCGAATGAAATTAAAGTTTACCATCACCTAGAATATCTACTCTATATTTTGACAGTCTGATGACTTTTTCTTTTCCAATTCCTTCTTTCAATTGTTTTTTTAGGAATTCCTCGCATCTTACATTAATATATATATACAATGTGTGTAAAAGATCATTACAAAAAACTATGTATTCCTGACGCCAAAATAAACCAATTTAAGACAATTTACCTTATTACAAAGTTGCTTGGTTTGGGCGCTAGAGGGCGCTGATGTTACACTTCTGAAATTCTTTTCTTATTATAAATATAAAGCGACTCACGTAATCTTGATAAAATTTAGTACGTTAACATAGTTTTATGAGACAAAAAACCCATATCAAAATTTTGAGAAACATCATTCCATAGGCATAGAACTTGTGTTTTTTAGTAATTGCTCATTTCAAATTTCTACGCCAATGGAAGGAGGGAAGTTTAAATATAAAATTTAAATTGTGTAAGTTATTTACTACAGAAAAGATACTCTTTGTAAAACTCGATTACTGTCATGGTTTTTGTGAATTTTGTATTTTAATAATTCAAAGTAACAGTAAACAGAAAAACTATGTTACTAAAACATGCTAAAAATTATTAAAGATGTCGTAGAAATTGTTGAAAGTGTCAACCATTTACACGTACACAAAGATTTACACAACGGTATTTCTAAAACTCTGGGAATTGTGCTCTAATTAAATTAAGGCAGAACTTATAGACAAGTCTTGACATGTTTATGCAGCTATCCAGTACAATATCGTTCAGTCTGATTCAGGTGTTCGACCTAAATAGACGCATTTTCGTAAGCACTGTTTGTGTAACCATGGAGGACACGGTTAAATCTCAAAGAGTTATTTCTCTTTGAGATTTAGTCGTAAAAGAAAGTTATTACTTTCTTTTTGTGTAAAGATGATGTGAAAAATTCAGAATTTATTAAGCGTCTGCAAGGAGTGTTTGGTGAGTCTGCAAAATATAAAAGTACTGTATGTCGGTAGATCGATCGTTTTAAAAGTGTTAGAATATCATTAGAAGACGATCCACGTTGTTGTCGTTCGAGCACGACGGTAAATGAAAGAAACATTACTGCCATGGAGAACCTACTGAAAGAGGACAGACGAATGACTATTTCTCAAATTAATGTACGTCTAGTAATAGGTATACGACAAGTTAATGTTACATGGTTGTTTGGGCATAAGCAAGGTTTCCCGATACGTGCCAAGGCTGTTGGAGCCGGAACACAAACTCAATAGGTCTGACACTTGTCGCCAACTTCAAGAGCTGTTAGTTACGGTGATGAATTTTGGCAACGGATAATAACCACGAAGCGTGGATGGACGCCTTGAAAGTGTCACTACTTTAGAAATTATCAATGTCATTAAAATACAGATATGGTAATAAAAGACCGACGGCAGAAATTATTAAGGGAAATAGCCAATTCCATGGGTATTTCAAAAGAGCGGGTAAGCAATATCGCCACCCAAGAATTAGGGATGAAAAGTTGTCGGCGAGGTGGGTGCCGCGTTTACTCAATGGAGCGGAAAAATACGAGAGTGTAACTGTCACCAGAATGTCCAGACTGTTTTCAGAAAAATCCGTCTTATTTTATGAGACAATTTATTATACCCCCAAACAAAACTTCAGTCTGAACAGTGGACATAACGTGGCCGTTCGACGCCAAAGAAAACCATGGTCACAAAGCCAGTTGGTAAGGTAATGGCATCAGTTTTTTTGGGACGCAAGGATTCCTTAATCCTAATCATTAATTATCTTCTAAAGAGGCAAACGATAAAAGATAAATATTACGCTAATCTGTTGGATAAATTGCACCGAAAATTTACAAGAAAGACCTGGGTTAGCACGCAAGAACAGTATTTTTCACCATGATAATGCACGGCCCCATACTAGTGTTGTTTCAATGGCTAAAATTCATAAACTGAAGTTTGATTTACTTCGCACCCTCTATATTCTCCCAATTTAGTTGCCTCGGACTATCACCTATTTCCAAAGCTTAAAACTTTTTAGGTGAATAGAGGTTTTCCATGAACGAGGAAGTGAAAGCTGGTTGCTGGACTTTGCTTGCACCTTCCCCGATGTGATAAAAGCATTGGAACATCGTTGGAAAAAGTGTATTGAACGTTTGGGGGATTACGTTGAAAACTAATAGTGTATTATGGGACAAGTGGTTAATATAAAATTTTAATGTCAAGAGTGGTTTTTTTCAACGTTGAAAAAAATAACTCGAGACGTTGAAATTTTATCAGCCACGAATTGCATATACTATTTTTTCTACGATTTTTTTAACCATAAACCATTTTATTATTATTATTGATATACATTAACTATAATAGAACAATTTATGCAATTAGCGCCAATTGTATTTATACATTTATCAGAAGTATTTGTATTCATTTGACAGGACCCTCAGGAATAACTTGAGCTTGTTAATTGTTTAATCTGTAAATAACTTGGTCGCTATATCTTTTCTTGCATATAAAGATTCGAAATTATACATAAAGTGACATGACTCTTGCCAGCAATTGAATGTCAAACAAATTTTAAATCCGATATCCCAGTAATCCCGATAATTTCAAACTCTAGTCGTTGAAATGCTACTTCAACCATCGTATTCAATTGCAAAATGAGTAATTTCAATGTCATGAGTAGAAAATAGTATATTATGGGACAAGTGGCTGAAATAAAATTTCAACGTCTAGAGTGGTTTTCTACCCAATTATCATTCCGCCCTCGTATCCATTTGTTTTTGAAGATCCTGACATTCAAAACCCGACCATCTGTAACCAATTTACAGCTTCATACCTAATTATTCAAATCTAACATAGCAAAATTTTGTCTTAAATTCCATTAACCAAGTTTGTGTTTAATAAAATCTCTGATTTTACAGGCCATCACTACCATAAAACCAAAACTACCATTTTACACTTCACCACATGTTTGTCGACTTCCGTGCCTCTAGACAAATAGATAACTTCACAGATTACTTTCATATATAAGTCGTTAAAAGCAGCTTTTGCTTTAGCTACGAATAACATCAAGAAGACCGTAGACCAATCACGCCCTATCTTCGCCATTCTAACACTATAAAGTTACTCAATCGTCACGAGGACATCGTTCGGAAAACTAATAACAAAGAGTAGTTATCCGTCGCAACGCGACGGGCGAAGGAATATCACAGTTTCCTTAAAAATACAAATTCCAATGGTTGAACACCGCAATTACAGTCACTTAATGACAGTTTAAACGTCAGAGTCTACTTTACGCGCCATATAATTCCGAACTATAAAATTTGCATAAGTTGGCGGCACTGTGTTCACACCACGTTAAGGTTATATCAAAAATATGCTTCACGCGTTATTGCATCTGTATTTTGTTTACATTGCGTGTATAGATACATAAAACATGTACTTTTTATATTTTATGATTATTATAAAACTAATTAGATGATGAAATAAACTCATATTTCTTTATAACCGTAGACATATAACTTCATCGTTTTGTGTTATTTAATGTAATTACTAACGCTACAATAAGTTTGAATTATCATTAGAGAACGGACACGCTTACCACCCAGTGCAGTACTGGCGAAAGGCTGTATTTCTAAAATATTTAATTTTATTTATATAATTGGAACATTTTTATTTGTTCATTTTGTCGTTCAAGTTGAGTAAAGGACTATTAATATTGACTAGCAAGAGTTTCTCAAGGTTTTCTTCTGTCAATTTTGTTCTCTTTGAATTAAGTACATCCTTATAAATAGAAAACGTCCTTTCTACATCGCAACTGGCTATAGGTGCATACTGGAAATATTCTTTTATTTCTTCATATTTAGCCGTTAGATTTTGTGGAGTTGTTTCCATACATAATTTCTGCAATGTAATTAAATCTGGATTTCTATTAAGAATTGCTCCAAACTTTTGCCGAAGGCCACATCCGAAGTCACTTGGAATACTTTTCAAATTATTAACAGCCACATCTAATGTGGTTAATCCGTCATTTAATTTGGGATTTCGATTTTCAAAATAAGTGATTAGTTTTGGCAATTTTCCAAAGTGTTCGTGAAGAAAGTACAACTGATTTTTTAAATTTGGGATTTGTGTGATCTCCTTGCACTCACCAATACTTCTAGTTTTAGGTGACAGAGATGGAAATTTTTCCCTGAAAAGAGCTACTCTCAATGGTGCCTTTCTGAAAATGTTTTAAAAGCGGATACAAGTCTATCAGCTTCTGGAAAGGTGCTCTGATATATTCACAGATTCTGCGGAGAACATGCGCTACACAAGTAATATGCAGCAAATTAGGATATGTTTCCTTTAATATATATGCAGCTCTGTCACTTACAAATAAAAGTACTTTTTCTTTGTACCTGTCGTCGGAATGAAGTATATTTTGAATATTCTCATTAATCGTTTTAGCAACTGTTTCCGCATCAACTGTATTTATAACTTTTGTTGCTATTACATATGCGTTATATGGAATAGTTGGATGTAGTACACCAGCTACAACATTTACCACACAGCGTCCTAACATATCCACCGTTTCGTCGGCGCTTATCCATATGTATTGATTTAAAAGATGGCTTCTAATGCGTTCTACTGTTCTCGTATAGCACCTAGAAACATAATATTTGCGTAAAGTTGATTCATCAGGAACATTTTGACCAGCATATTTTTTCAGAAATATTTTTAAAGTGGAATTGCTAAGTTTATTTAATGGAATATTAGCCGCCATAAAAGTTTTACAAAGTTCAGATGTGTTTGCGATCCTAAGTGACGAATTTTTGACGATATTTTACGGATTTTGTAATAAATTTCGGAATCACTGACAATGGACATACAATCAGTATGACCGTCAATCCAACTCGCCATTGTTCATCGCCATCGTTCTTCCGTATCATATCTGAAAAAGTAACTTAAACAATGCTCTAGGTCTAAATAAATGAAAACTAATGTACGCGTAAGTTATTATTGAACGAAATTCAATGCACACTTACGTCTAAATAATTGGGAGAAGTAGATTCAATCAAACGATATTAAACAGGATCTATCACAAAAATTACGATGTAATTAACAGTTAAAACTATGAAAACAAGAAACTTACTCACAGCACTTTATTTATCTTACGAAATATAAACTAATAAATAAAATACATTATAAAAACCCCGCTTCTATCTACGCTCATGAAAACACTTTAAAAAACACTATATTCTCCGAATACAATAGCTGGCTTGTCCATTGTTATCGCGGCGAGACCAGGTGTCCGAGTAAGTCAAACAAATACTTCACTGAATTACGCCGGGATGTACTGAGCGACGTTATACACAATTCCAATTGCCGATTGCGTTTTATGGAAATTGCATCCGTTCTCTAATTATCATGAACAGCCAGTGTGTAAAATAATTCAATAGAATTACACACATTCATAAGTACTTTTACATTTTGAAATATTTAAATATTAGATTTTAATGTATTCAGGGTCAGTTCAACTTGATCGTTTTTAATCTACTTTGGGAATCATTTATTTTATCAGTTTTGATTTATTCTTTAAAGCGATTTTTCTCCGGTTTAGTTGCAACTTGCTAATTGTTTTTCTGTGGAAGCTCTCTCTAAGCTTTTAAGCGTGCTTTTAAATGCTAACAGAGAGAATTGCGCATTTATTAACGTTTAAGCATTATCTAATTTACACAATTTATTGGTTTTATTAAGACTTGTTTCAAATATAAAATAGTTAATGTATGTATTCATGGTGTTATAAATTCTTAAACGTCGCCATAACTTATACTCTGACTTCCCAGACTCTTAAACAAATCATTTATATAATAAGGGTAAAGACAACTGGAAACAGTGAAAACTGAAAATACCGTGCAACAATTTAAATGTACCGTACTATGGATGGCAGAGACTTAAGTCATTGCAATATCTCCCTGTTGTAATATGTCAGTTTTGAGTTTTCCAAAGCATTATTTATCAATTTATAGATATAAAATGGCAGAATATAGCTTAATAGAAAAAAGCAAATTATAAAGTGGTATCACAGACGTAATTCAATAAGAAATATAGTTCATGTATTTGAAAAAACATACATTTGTACGTGCGTCGTGTGGTACTATTCATAAAATTATATAAAGATTTGAAACTGGTGCTTGTCTTTCTCCGCAGCATCACAAAAGAATTAAGCGAGCTAATATTGCCAATTCTGAATAACGAGATACACTTATTTGCGCCAGTGTAGAAGAAACTCCGGCCACATCGAGCAGAACCATAATAGAGCAATTCGGTGTTACTGTAAAAACAGTTCGTAATGTTTTAAAGAAAAATAAATATCAATCTTATAAATTAAAAAATCAAATGAATTATTTCCGGATGACGAACAGCAAAGAATTTAATTTTGCGATCAAATATTTGAGAAAGCCAATGTGGATGCAAATCTCATAAAAAATAATTTTTTACTTATGAAAGTACTTTCACATTGCACGGTAAGCTCAATTCATTAAGAGCGCGATATTGGTCTAGAGAAATCCGTAATTTACATTATACTGCAAATACACCCCCAAAACCTAAACCTGTGGGCTGGGTTACTTGGAGATAATATTATTGGACCTTTTTTCATAGACAGGAATTTGAATGAACAGAAATATTTAAATTTGCTGCAGAACTATATTATATCTGCCATTGGTGAATTGCCAAACATTAATTTTGATGAAATATGGTTCCAACGAGACGGATGCCCTCCAAAAAACTCCAGAAATGTACGAAATTACTTAAATGATATCTTTCCTAGACGTATACTAAGTAATTGGAGTGAAATACATTGGCCAGCTATTTCCCCGGACTTAGCACCAAACGATTTTTTTTTGTGGGGACATATAAAATCAGAAATCAATGATTTTCATTAAGATAGGGACGGAAATTTAGCAGAACTAAGAGAAGAAATAGTAGAAGAACTTCATAGGATTACACCCGAAATGTTATTAAATGTTCAACAGGGTTTCTATGACAGATTTGGTTATTGTTTAGATGAAAGGGGTGGTCTGTTTGAAAGTTTGTTGAAATAAGTAATGAACTTACATCGTTATTAACTATCGTATGATCAAAAAGTCTTTGGATCGCTATTGCCGTGGAATTTACGAGATATCTATGAAATTATTTATTTCAATTAGTTTTGACATTTACTTGACAACTTACAAGTCAGCTGGTTATAATTCAAAATGTTTCAATTAGAACATAAAATTTTTATTATCAAATCATACTACAGTAAGAGAAATATAGGTGAAAATGGTAATTGGGTTTATTCACCTCGTTTATATTTGAATGAGTTCCGTGAGAGATTTTCCAACTTCGCAATAATCGTACGAGTTTTTTTCGGCAACTTCAACGAACTCTGGACAAATTTGAAGGAACCGGTAATATCAGCGATAGTGTTCGATCTGGAAGAAGACGGGCTAGAAATGATGATGTTATTGATCTGGTTAGGCAACGCATGCAGGAAGAACCTACCTTATCCTTGCGTAGATTGAAACAAGAAATCAATTTAAGTTTTGGGACGTGTCAAACCATTGTTAAACATGACTTGAACATGTTTCTTTATAAACTGCAGATGTGTCAGAAGTTACTGCCACCAGATTATCAGAAGAGAGTATCGTATGAATAACAATATCCTTGATTTAACATTTTTTACAGATGAATATTATTTTTACCTATTTGGATACGTTAATAAACAAGTTATGCGTATGTGGAGCGAGAATAATCCTAATTTTCATAGTGAGGCCCTGGGTTGCAATGTCCCGTAGACGGGTAATAGAGCCAATATTTTTTCCAGATACCATAAACGCTGAAAGATATATAAATCAAACACTTGATCCTTTTATCAATCAATTGCACGATGATGAACTTCATAATGAATACTTTCAGCAAGATAACGCGAGACCGCATGTTGCTCGAGTAACCATGGAATATTTACGTCCATTTTATGATGAAAGGTTAATATAAGACGGACGTTACCCACCTAGGTCTTGCGATTTGAGTCCTTTAGACTACTTCTTATTCCCATTGCTTAAGAATAACATTTTTAAAACTCCAGTTCGCACTTTAGATGAATTACAAGAACGTATTGTTGAAAACTGTCTCACAGTAACACCTGATCTTTTAATTAAAGTTTTTAATAACATGGGCCGACGTGTTAACCGGTGTATTCAAGAACAGGGAAGACATTTTCAAAATCTTTTATAATTTTTTATTGTAAAAGTGTACCGGAATGTTATTGTTTCATTGTAGGAGTTCTTTTCTTAACTGTAGTGAGCCTTATTTTTTTTTATTAGTTATTAAAACTTCGTTTATTTATAAATGCAGTCTGTAATCTCTATAAATGTTATTAAATATAACATACATAAAATGTAAATAAATACCATAACCTAAAATCTATTTTATTTGTACAAAAAGGTTTTAAGTATATCTATACGTTTATCCACGTATAACGTTTTTGTTACAATTGAAACAGACATGTAATATACATATCTGTAACTGTACACATGGACAATACACCTCGTATTTTCAGCATTTACTTCTGCTTAAGACACGTGTTTCTGCCATTACTATTAGGTGTCATCAGTTAAGCTAGTGAAGCAATGTAATACAAATGATACAAATCTTTATGAATAGATTTGTATCTAAAAAAATTCTTTCAATGGAGACTGTGGTTAAATAATAATTTAAAAAGGTATATAACCCCTTACCACAATTATTAGTCGTATCCTAAATACGTATTTCGACAACTAAGTTGTCATCATCAGTAGGTAGTAGTTTTTACCTACTGATGATGACAACTTAGTTGTCGAAATACGTATTTAGGATACGACTAATAATTGTGGTAAGGGGTTATATACCTTTTTAAATTAAGATTTGTATCTGTATATAACATTAAGTTGAAATCGCCTACAAGATAAAGCAAATTTCATCCTGTAAGGTGGCACTTATTTAATAAGTGACATCTGGCGGACGAAAGAGACTTTGCCGAAAAAGACGACCTTTTCGTTCGACCAGCTATGCTGGTACGAGGAACGAAAAAAATATACGGGTAGTCCATTAACAACGAGCCAGATGGCAGTAAATATACAAAAAGGTTTTAAGTATATCTATATGTTTATGCACGTATAACGCTTTTGTTACAATTGAAACAGACATGTAATATACATATCTGTAACTGTACACATGGACAATACACCCCGTATTTTCGGCATTTACTTCTGCTTAAGACACGTGTTTCTGCCATTACTATTAGGCGTCATCAGTTAAGCTAGTGAAGCAATGTAATACAAATGATACAAATCTTTATGATAGATTTGTATCTGCATATAACATTAAGTTGAAATCGCCTACAAGATAAGGCAAATTTCATCCTGTAAGGTGGCACTTATTTAATAAGTGACATCTGACGGACGAAAGAGACTTTGCCGAAAAAGGCGACCTTTTCGTTCGACCAGCTATGCTGGTACGAAGAACGAAAAAAATATACGGGTAGTCCATTAACAACGAACCAGATGGCAGTAAATATACAAAAAGGTTTTAAGTATATCTATACGTTTATGCACGTATAACGCTTTTGTTACAATTGAAACAGACATGTAATATACATATCTGTAACTGTACACATGGACAATACACCCCGTATTTTCGGCATTTACTTCTGCTTAAGACACGTATTTCTGCCATTACTATTAGGCGTCAACAGTTAAGCTAGTGAAGCAATGTAATTCAAATGATAAAGGCGACCTTTTCGTTCGACCAGCTATGCTGGTACGAAGAACTTTTTCGGCAAAGTCTCTTTCGTCCGTCAGATGTCACTTATTAAATAAGTGCCACCTTACATGATGAAATTTGCTTTATCTTGTAGGCGATTTCAACTTAATGTTATATACATATACAAATCTATTCATAAAGATTTGTATCATTTGTATTACATTGCTTCACTAGCTTAACTGATGACGCCTAATAGTAATGGCAGAAACACGTGTCTTAAGCAGAAGTAAATGCTGAAAATACGAGGTGTATTGTCCATGTGTACAGTTACAGATATGTATATTAGATATTTTATTTGTGACTTAAGCGTACTTCAAGGTAATGAATCACAGAAGTAAATAATTTTATAGATAGCTTTACGTTTCATGGCTGTCACGATCCAAACACTTTTTGATCATACGTTATTTATTGTTGAAGGATATTTTAATTTTATTTTTGCCGTTGGAAGAAACTATTTTTGTTGCTTTAGAGTTAATTTTCGATCGTTCTCTTTACTAATTTACCGTTTATAAAATCAGTTTGTTGAATAAATACATACAAAAAATAAAAGTGTATTTAACTTACTTACTGTCGTGAGCAAAAAAAACGGGACACTGTTTCTGCGTGGGTTTAAATTGTGCCTACTTAAGTGGCTATCTTTACTCATAATAGTAAGTCAGGAATTGTCAAAAATGTGTGTCTTATTGACATTTATTAAACATTTTTAAAATAAATGTAAATAAAAATTACTAAAAACGATAGAGAAAGATTATTTATTAAATTAAAATAATTATTACATTAAAATAATTAGTATTTCGTCATTCCACCGTTATAATAATAACACAGTTAATAAACTGCATCTAATCTTGTAGACATTGAAGCGATAATATTTTGTACAAAATTTATAGAAATTTGATGCCAAGCATTATGACCAATCTCCCAAAATTCTTCCTGGGTAGAAGCTCTATCTCATTAATCGCCATACATTTTCAATGGGATTTAGATAAGGACTGTAGGGCTGGATATCTCAAGTTTAAATTTCATTCTCTTGTAACCATTGTGTTACTAGATGAGACAGGAAATTGTGTTGTTCTTATAGCTTCCTTTAATGTTTTGAAAGAGTTGTGCCTAATCTCAGTAACTAATGGTTCGTCTTCCTGCGTATTCGAAATTTTGTTACGTGCGGAAATTATTTTCCGATTTAAATTATCCTCTTCCCTCCATTTTTTTAATATATTCTTGCGGCTGAACTTTTACCAATATTAAATTGAACAGATACACTTCTTAATTATTTCCCATTTTTCAAACTAGTAACAAGTCTAGCTTTATCAGTTTTCGAAAAATGCGGCATTTTCAATTTTGAATTATCAACTATGATAAATAATTTGACGTAGAGTTTGAAAGTTAATCAAATGTTAAAATTACAACGCTAAAAAATAAGGAAATTGACATAACGATTTTGACACTGTCCCGTTTTTTTTGCTCACGACAGTAAAAAAAGTATAGTTTGGTTACTGTTCTGACAGATTGCGGTGACAAATGTCAGATATATGTCATACATAGTACGGCACACCCAAATTGTTGTGCGGTATTTTCAGTTTTCAGTGTTTCCAGTTGTCTTTACCCTTACAGTATAAATATTGAAAAGCAAAGCTTGAAAATTACACTCTTTGGTAACGCATGAATCTCGAAAAATTAGAAACAGGACGAAACCGATATAAAAGACGTAATTTTTTTGAGATGTGATTTCATTAATCTCAATAATAAAAGTGAAAATTCTATAATTGGATTTGGAATATGGCACGATGAATTATTGTGTCTTACTCATGTACCGTGTGATATTTACTAGATCTACCTTTGTGGATCTTTCTGTTTTTAATCAATGCTAGTAACTGACAAATAAGCAGACATGTTTATTATAGAAAACACATTATTTTAGAAAAAATAAGCAAAATACTTAACACCTTAGGACTTTTCTGATTGTTACATTTACAAATTAGAAAACATGTATCGTTAAAATCGTGATGAACTGCCCAGACGGCTATAAAAATCGCGAATGTACATGCTCCGAAGATAAAAATTTTATATCCACAATTAATAAAACTACAAATTCCAAGCGGAATTTGTTCCAGCAAGCATTAGATTGGAAAGATTATGTTCAAGTTTATAGATTTTGCACGGCGTAAATCATGACGTCTTTAAACAAGATAATTCAATTCACTCAATGGATAAACATCGGATCAAACGCTAATTCATTAGGATTCGGATGTTTGAAGTATAAAAAGGTGTAAAAAAACATTACGACTATTCGAAAATTAAAAAAAAAAATTGTTGACCATATGTAACATTTAAAGCACGATTAAGGTTTTTTAACCGCAGAAAAACCAACCAATGTTCGGGTTAATAGTTTATTTATTTTTACACTGTTTATGCGAATTTTTATTTTCAATGCCAGCCAGCCGAGTCGACTTTCTTGGAAATAACATTGAACTGTACTAAAATTCGCTTTTTAGCACATTCTGTAATATAAATGTTATACGATATTCTATACACACATTACATTTGTATATGGAAACGCACATTTGTACACATGGCATGTGTGAACGCCTGTTGAGTGTGTATTTTGTAAGTCTGTATATATGGTGAAATTTTTTCGATTGTGTCATAGTTTAATTTTATCCAAATATATCTTATATAATCTTCTGCACTATATTTGTACAACATATTTTTAAAAATCTTCGCCATACATGCGTGCGTGTTTGATTGGTGATGTGCAATTAATTGTCTGTGATGTATTAAAGACTTTCCGAAGTAACAGACCAAGAACTCGCTGTAATCTCATAATAGTTTTAAAGTTATCAGTGATGTCATCTATGTGTCCATAAATTTTTATTTGATAATTCTGAAGGTCTATGCATAGAATGTAAATGACAGTTTTTTTTTCGGTAATGTGTAATGTTACCTATTGAATTCAAATCATTTCAGTGTACGTTATGTCACGAAGATGATGTAAACTAGGATTTTATCTACAAAAGAAATAGACACTTTGAGAAAATGATAATGTATTGGTATGTATGTAGTCGTATTAATCGTAGTAGTCTCTGTGTCAGTTTGAAAATTATATAGGACGAAAGAAGATTTCCAAATTGAATTATCTATCTGTAATTTCTTAACTAAAGTCGTGTTACTGGGGCTCTTAATGTAGTGATAATAATGTTTTTATTGCTACCAACATATAAATATATTCAAAAAAAATGCAATAAAATACGACAAAATAAAATAAGGCTAAACTATTGAGGCATGAATACGTATGCGTGCTCTAAAACATCACGTCGTACTGATCTTCCGATAAAATTTAATTATTTATTTATTTATTTCAATGCAATATTAGTCACGAGTATAGTGTATAGTGTTATATTTATTTACACAATCATTAAAAAATTACAAGAGTATTTGCAAAAAGAAAAACAACAATCAGGGAATAAATTTTCGTTTGTAGCACTTTCTGCTGTGTAATTTGGTTTGTCAGTGCTTTTGAACACTCTAACAGTAGTCGGCCATCATGAGGATACCATCTTCGTTAGTACCGGATTTCCGTGAATTAAAATCTTGATGAAATCTCTCGCCTTGTTCATCGCTTACAGCAGCTAAATTTTCGGGAAACCTATCAAAATGACTATGAAGGAAATGAAGCTTTATGCTCATGTTACAACCTAGGCGGTGAAATTTTTTAAGCATTGATTGCACTAGATCTTTATAATTGCGGACTTTTTTGTTTCCAAGAAAATTGTTCGCGACCATGGTGAATGAAGTCCAGGTTTATTTCTCAGCTTCGTTCATAGAGTTGATGAAATTTGGATCTCTCATTAAAGTTCTAATTTGAGGTCTATCAAATACCCTAGCTTAAATTTTTTCGTAACTTAGTCGTGGAAATACTTCACATATGTACTGTAGGCAGTTACCTAGAAAATCTAAAGTTTTAACATATTGCTTCATAAGATCAAATTTGATGTGAAGAAGTGGAAAAATTACTTTTTCTCTGTCGACTAAAGGTTGACATAATATTTTTTTCTCCAACATCTAGGTATATTCTGGGAGGCCAATGTTTCGGAATCCAGAGTCGGCTTGTAGCTCGACTATCCCAGAGGCACAAAGAGCACGGAAATTTTGTATATCCTCTTTGAAAGTCGAGTAAAAAGTTTTTTTGAGATCCACACAGAAGACCCAGTTAAGGTCTGCATATTTTAGTAACTTTATAACCTTCTCAATGTCGTCATATGTTTCCTATAATTGAACGGAATATCCAGTAGGAATTGAACCGAAAATATTTCCTTTGTGTAGTAGGACACACTTGAGGCTTCTACTGGAACTGTCGATAAATAAACGCTACTCACTTGGGTCATATTATACAACGCCCATTTTAATGATCAAACCTGGTACATTGTTACAATAAACAAATTCACACTCTTCTTTAAAATATTGCACGATATCGCTTTCCCTGCTACGACAAAAAGTTATCTTCGTACTTTGCTCGAGTAAGTTCTTTTTATTTAGTCTTGAAGCTAGCAGTTCCGATGATTCCGTTGATAGGCCCAAATCCCTTACTAACTTATTCAATTCTGCTTCAGTAAAACGTTGTTTGAATCTTACTCCTCAATAGCATATCTTCAGCATACGAGTACTCAAGTGAAGGAAGCTTTTCATATACTGTCACGGGTATTTCATCGGAGTGAGGCACTGGTCCAATCGCGGAGTTGATATTAGGATATACAATTATTTTTCTATTAACAAATTCTTTTCTTTCCATATTAACACAGAAAATAGGAACTACTTTACTACGGTTATAAAAATTGATTTTTCTGACAGGTTTGGGTAAAATTTTGATTTAGAGGTTTGTAATTAACACACGTTTTTCTTTGTGACGCTTTTAATAACATATATGTGAAAATACAAGATCACATTAATCTTTAAGATGATTTGTTCTACTCAGTTTACTAACTGTAACTTTCTGTGTATCAATTGGCACTCTTCTTTTTACTTGTACTACCAACACAACTAAATAAATTTCCCATAATAACTCTATTAATCATTTCGCAGTAAGTTTCCAAAAGGTAGCTGAAGTCAGCAATATACTCATTATGAAGAAGGTGACGGGAACTTTTAAAAAGTCAATTTACTTATTACAATATAATCATATACAAAGCATATATACAAGTTGTCCCGTATCGTTATGTTCAAATTTTAGGAGTGTAAAGTAGACTTCATTTCAAGTAACAAAAACGCAAAACTTGTATAACCATTTTTATTTGTTTCAAAGTTACAGATCTATGAATGTGATTGTCAGATCATGAAAAAAAATGTAATCTCAAAGTCAATAAAAACTGATTTTATTTAAAAAAGTTAAATTTATAATATTTTCGAAATGTCCACCTCCTTGTTGAATGCTGGCTTGTGCCCGTAAGCCAACAGAAGAAGTACTTATCCGAATTTCATACTTGTTTTGTCGGATTTGCGCGGCAGCCAGGTGAATACGATCCAACAACTCTTCTCTTGTGTTCGAAACTTGCGCGTAGACTAAATTTTTCATGTACCCCCATAAATAAAAGTAAAGGGGATTAAGATCGGGTGATCTGGGTGGCCATGTAACAGGACCACCTCGACCAATCCATCTTGGATAATTGACGTTAACCCAATTTCGGACAGCAATTCCGAAATGTGGTGGTGCCCCATCCATGTGAAACCACATGTCTCGTCGAACATTCAGTGGGACATCCTCTAAAAGACCTGGCAGTTCGTCAATAAGAAATTAAAGGTAATTGTCCGCAATTAACATCCCAGGAAGAACGACAGAACCAATCAACAAGTCATCGATTAGGGCGCCCAAACGTTAATAGAAAATTCATGTTGAAATGTAGGTGGGCGTATAGCTTTGGGATGTTCTGATGACCACCTGTGCAGGTGTCTCAGATTTGTAACACCACTTCTCGTGAACGTAGATTCATCTATCTAGAGGACTGTTCTGCAGAAATTAAAATAAAGCCGTGACTGTCTTAATATCCAGGTAGAATAAACTAGAGAGCATAGTGGTCTGCCTCAAGCAAACCGTGTCCCCTGCGATAGTGTTATGAATATAATATAATATCGATTAGGGACGCGCAAAAGTTAATAGAAAATTCATGTTGAAATTTAGATGGGCGTATAGCTTTTGGATTTTCTGATGACCACCTGTACAGGTTTCTCTGATTTGTAACACCACTTTTCATGAACGTAGATTCATCTGTCCAGGGGACTCTTCTGCAGAAATTAAAATGCAGCCGTGACTGTCTTAATATCCAGGTAGAATAAACTAGACGAGCATAGTGGTCTCAAGCCTCAAGCAAACCGTGTCCCCTGCGATAGTTATATGGATGTAAGCCCTCACGTTTTAAAATTCGCCAAACTGTCGTTCGTGGCACTCCTAGTTGTCTATCGATTCGACGTACACTGAGAGTTGGATCCCTTGTAACAATAGCTACTGCTTCTTCCTCTAACTCAAATTTACCCTTCGTTCGAAAAGATAATAACGCAGTCCGCATTCCCGAAATTGTCTGTGTACTTTCAGATACGTTCTGTAATGAGGAATGCGCCTATCGGGAAACCGATGTCGGTATTCAATAACTGCTTGACGTGGACTGCCGTTACAGTAGCCATACACAAAATGCATGTCCACATACTCTTGAGAAGAAAATCGGTAAGGCATTTTGAATAAAGAAAACGTGTCCAGTCACTAATAAGCTGTTGTATGAACTGAAACGTAATGTAATCCTTTATTAAAAAATGCAACGTTAACAGTCATCTGAACATTTGTTTATTGTATGATATTCATGGTTCAGCACTTACGAAATAAGTAAGAACCTTCTTTATCATAAATCAATTTCCAGTACTCTTTTTTGTAGATCTCCAAGAAATTGCACTACGATACGTGTTTATTTATTTTAAGATAACATTTTATTACGCGACGTTAACAATCACAGGCCTGTTATTGAATCGTATAATTTTTTTAAATAAAATCAGTTTGTATTAACTTTAGGATTACATTTTTTTCCATGATCTGACAATCACATTCATAGATCTGTAACTTTGAAACAAATAAAAATTGATATATGTACAAGTTTTGCGTTTTTGTTACTTGAAATGAAGTCTACTTTACACTCCTAAAATTTGAATATTACGATACGGGACACTTGTTGTATATTATACAGTAGACAAAATAATTAAAAAAATATAAGCGTTTATAATTTGAATTTATATATGACAACTATCAAAAGTTTGAAGTTTCCTAAAGTTTGACAGAGCAGTGAATTATGATTGCATTATTCACTAGTGATTAATGGATATTATATTGCTTGAGGAAACACATGCAATATGAATATTTTATACAATAGTCGTGGACAAATTCGTTTTTCCGTGCAAAACCTACCTAGACTCCGGATTTATTTCATCGCTCGTTAATTGAACCTTATTATTAGTAACTTGGAAAGACTGGCCCTTAATGCAATGTTCTCGGCATTAACAGCTTGTGTAATAATTCTAACGTTAAAACTTCAAAGTTTAATATTTCATAGTTCGAACGACATAAACGAAGGCATAGAAATTATTGAAGACAAAATTATCTAAATCACAGTATTACAAACTCTATTTTTAATTTAATTTGATTAGACTTTAATATTAATTGTAGACAAAATAAAACATTAAATTAAAAGCAATGCTTCAAAATTCAGTTAATTATGATTGTAATGTATTAATATATACGTATTAAATATCAATATTAAGAATTAATAGGCTCACATTCTCTTTGATGTTTTGAAAAGGGAAGTGTATAACATATAATTATATGCTTCATTTATTTTATGTCATTATTTAAACGGAATTTTGAATGCAACATACCGAAACCAATCTTCTAGAATCATTAGTATGCATCGAAACATAATAAATATATTGAAAATATTGAACCACATCGAACTAAATGATTTTCTTATGTAAATGTGACTTCTAAAGTTTCATTGATTTATTATGAATATAATATTTCAGAAGCTGGAATAATTTTAGAATTAATATAACTGTAAATACGTTACGACATAACCTGATAGGTCCATTTGGAATTTACAAAACCGAAAGCGTATATGTACGTTTGATTATTTAGTAATATTATCACATTAAGTTGATTCTGTAATTGAAACTGGTTGGAAACGGGTTGCATGTTTGAATTTAATTCTAATGGTAAATTCTCTATGAGAGATATACTTTTAGGAATTGGGTAGAGTGGAATTACTTCACATTTTATTTGTAATAAAATTTGTAAAATGTTCAAGTTTTAAAAGAAATTAAAATTTACCTTAAATTCTTCAAAATTTCCTCTTAAAAACATGAATTTTAGATAAGCCATTTCCTATTTTTATTTTTATTTACTTAAATTAAATATCTATATCTAATTTCAAGTAATTACTAAGTTTATAGGGGCGTTTAAAAACGAAAAGCGAGATTATTATATGCGTTCGAATATGAACGCCGACATATTAAAATCAAATAATTAGCGCGAAATTCATATACTTATAATAGTGTTAAAAGAATATTAAACAATATTTAAATCGTTTCGAGAAGTATTATTATAATGCTATATAAATATAATGACAATAAAAAGACAAGAGAAAGACATGCGCCATAATAGCATTGCATGGAAGTCATTACAATAGCATCCAAAACACGAATATAGGCAAATTTGCATTAGTAATATAAGATAATGTAGTCGCCACAAAAAGTTGTAGAAAGTAGGTATACAGATTGACTGAAGTAACGGTGGAAATTGCGAAGCGTGTTACACACACTAGCACACGCATATTTACACGTACATGTGACTCTAATAGGCGTAGTTTGGTTACAATAATGGGGATGCATTCGTCAGTATTCAATATATGTTTAGTACAGCAGAATGAAAGTGCAGATGTATAGATTTGATTTAAGGAATTGCAGCCGTTATTATAATATTTGATGTATGCATGCGTTAACATTGAATTGAAACAAAACTCTTTAAAAATTGTAACTAAATTAAAATTATTAATGAAAACTATATAAAATTCTTATAAAAAAAACTAAACAAAATTCTAAATGAAATGTACAAAATTTATTTTAGTTTTTCGCGAGAGTTTGCTCAGATGCACGCATCGAGATACGAACAACGAATGTCATCCCCGCTCTCCACACACCCCACTACATGAATGAAAGCTATCCCTACCAGTATTATTTGAAATTGTTATACATATATAGCAAGCGCCAATTAAGTTGGCGCGAGGAGTAATTCTCAACACTCAAGTAATTGTCAGAATACATTTGTCATTGACGTTTGACGGAACATAATGTCTTTGCTAGAGGATCATAAAATGATACACGCTCAGAGGTTAGAATTGCCTGACATTTGATGTAAAACCAAATACAAATCTCCCCACTACTTCTAATCCTGCACAAACTTACCCCTTCTCGCGCCAACTTAATTGGCGTTTGCTATACGTATATGTATATGTGTGTGAATTTGAAGCTAAATATCTACTTTTAACTACGCCAATCTGTATATGCAGTTAAAGAACCAATAGAAAACGATATTTGCGTACAATGCAATCAATTTAAAGAAACAATTGTATGTAAGGTGCTTATTGGAACAGATAATACAGAAAAACGCAATATTGTAGCGAAATTATACACTAAAAACTGGCACAGAAACATCAACTCTTAATGACTAAGATAGCATATTATAAATACTCTCTCAGAGTAAACTTGAAAATTATAATTATAAGATGTACTGGAACAAAACAATACCTACAGATAAAACAATTACAAATAATAGGCCAGGCAACTCTAAACAACAAAAAAGAAACGAGAACCTACATAGTAGGTATAGTGATTCCAAACGGGGAAAACGTTATCCAAACAGAACAAGAGAAAATAGCAAAATATACGCCACTTGCTTGGAATCAGAAACACTAACAATAATGTATTTCCTTGGAGACTGTGATTAAGTAAAAATTCAAAAAAGGTATAAAACTCCTTACCACAATTAATAATTGTATTCTAAATACGTATTTCGACAACTAAGTTGTCATCATCAGTAGGTAAAAACCACTAATCAAAGTATTGCATATGGGGCACAGTAAAGCTAATGCATAGAATCGCGTACAACTTTACACGGCATCCACGTATACATTGACTTTAAAATAAATACACAAACTAAAATTACGACAACTTACCCGTCTTAAGAAAACGACAACACAATGTGTTTATTCTCACGCCCTCAACCTTTTCTACCTCTTTCCTAAGAATGAAAAAAGACAACTGTATGGCATAGGACCGTTGTCCGAGTTAAACGTATTAAATTTGTTTTTAAAGATATGAATGATTTCGTATGCATCGAGATCTCTGGGGCTGTTGATGTTTTCGACAAGTTTTAACGCTTTTACCAAGACGTTATGATCCGTATCCAATGCATGGTTTGCCACGCTCGATTTTTCTTGTCTATTAAATTTAATATATTATATGTGTTCTTTAAAACGGGTTTTTATTGAGCGTTTCGTTTGACCTATATATTTCAAATTACAATCGTTGCAATTAATTTCGTATATACCTTATTTCAAATTCAAATTAACTTTATCTTTGGTATTACCTAGGAACGCAAACAAGGAGATATTAATAAAATAGTGATGGCTTGGAATTTCTCTTATACCCTTTTTAAGGAAACATTTCTAAACAATCTTTACCAAATACTCAGCATGAATTCATACATCGCTTTGTTCAAATTTGTTTGTTTTTATAATTGTTTAATGTTTGGTTATTGTTCTGTGTATAAAATTTATCAACTTACAATATACAATGTACATCTGAAGATCGGTAGTTATCGTTTGATTGACTGGGCACTGTATGAAACATGTTAATGGGAAAACGTTTAAGACTTCTTGTGCTATCCAATTGTTTAACAGCAGATCCTAGAGATGTTAGCAGTAATAACTGTCGATTTCTTCAGGATCTACTTTCAAACTGTCGAATAGTAGATCTCGTAAAAAGTTATGTGAATCATTCAGCAGCGAAACTTGATATTTATTTTCTTCTAAAAATCTAAGAAAAATCTAATGTATAGAATCCACGGATGGCTCTTGGTGAAACATAATGAATAAAATTTACTAAAGAAAACACTCGGTATATTTGAATCACAAAATATATTTATTAAATCTCTAACACGTGTTTCGACTTTACAGTCATCGTCAAAGAGTTTGTAAACTGACATAAGAATACACTTCTATCACTATTTATAAGTTTTTAAAGACTTTATTACGGCATCAATAGTAGGCGTATTGAAAAAATCACGAAGAATTTTTACTATGGGCACACATATACAAAAACTAATAAAACGTTTCACATACTCAACTATATACCTGGGGTTAGCAATAAAGTTTCTAATAAACTGAATAAATTAGGGTTAAATGTCATCCAAGTGAATAAAGTCAATCTCGGATATATTTTAGTAAATAATAAAGAAAAAACAGAATTGTGTGATAAGTCAGGTGTGTACGAATTAAGTTGCAGTGATTGTGATGCGATATACATTGGCCAATCAGGACGCTCAATAAAAGAACGTATTAAAGAGCATAAAAGCTCTATTCTTTATGGTAATATGAATACGGGATTCGCGGAACATTGCATCGAAAATACACATTTGTTCAATACCAATAATTTTAAACTTTTACATACTTGTAATAAAGGAAAAAGACTTGACCTTCTCGAAATATTAGAAATTAAAAAAGCCATAAATTTTAATAGACATGTCACAAATACACAGCTGGATTTTTTCAATACCCCTACTATTAATGCCGTAATAAAGTCTTTAAAAACTCATAAATAGTGGTAGAAGTGTATTTTTAGGTCAGTTTACAAACTCTTTGACAATGACTGTAAAGTCGACACACGTGTTAGAGATTTATAAATATATTTTGTGAAACAAATATACCGAGTGTTTTCTTTAGTAAATTTTATTCTAAGAAAAATCTGTAAAATTAATCAAATTAGAGAGTTACATGTACTTTTGCTAAACTAGAACATCATCGGAACCCAACTATTTTTGTCAAAAATATTAAGAGATGTAAAGTCTATAATTGAAAGAATGTAACTCCAGATTTAAAATTTTTTTTAATTTGTAACATAGAATTAGCGTTTAAGGACACTTTTTACTTTTTTACTAGCACGATTCATTCCTACAATTTTTAGAGTTTACTGTTTGATAACCTTTCTATAGAATCAACGCCTCTTTTATATTTTCCAGTCATGCAACTCACACATTTGATCTTTGTCTATTTCCCTTTCGCAATAGAATTATTTTGAGTTTTTTTCCCATTAATCTGAAATAATATTAAATCAAAATATCTTCAAATTTTTTTCTAGTGCCCCCTGTAATTGACGTTAAGCTGTTGGGTTGCGAAAGCACGCATTATTATTATCAATATTAATCTTGCGATAATTATAATATTAAAAAAACCATAATACTTTTAGAATGAAGTATTCGAAATTAGAGTAAGTATAAAAACTTACTTTAAAAAATAAAAAATCGCCTGAAATTCATACGATTTTATGCCATACAGTTTATAATCACTAAAAATTCTTTCAAAGCAAAATAAATTGAAAAATATCATAAAGTGGCTGATTGAAAAGGTTACAACAGTCCGCTAAGATAAAATGAATATAAAAGAGAAATTTAATAAGCTTTATTCCATCATGTATTTTTTTACATATGCGGCTGTTTGCAAATATACAATATTAAAACTCAAATAATGCTAAAAATTATGTAAACATTACATTGATAGTAGTTGCGAAAAGCAATTTAAACGACCACCATAAAATGGCAACCATAATTTTAAAGTAAATATTATTTTAAAACAAGTTACGAAATAATTATATACCGGTGACATTAACCTAAACAGAATGAAAGTATTTTTAAATATACCATTATCTCGTTACAGTTACGTCTAAAATCAGTCCATAGTAATTACTAAATATCTCTTGCATTTACTCAAATGATTCAACAGAAATATTAAAAATTGTGCTCTTTTACTAATGTATAGTATATACATAGGTAGATGTCTTTAAAATCAATAATATTTTTACTTTTACGACACGTATATTTTTGAAATTTCGTGTTACATATATAATATCGTATTTTTTTAAATTTTGGTATATGACAATTATGATGCTATAAATTTGAATTATATTCTACCCCCCGGTCAAAAAAAAAATATATTTTTAAGATCTTTAATGTTCATGTGATGTAAATACATTTTAACACTTTACCCAACAAGTTAAAGTATACTATATTCAAGATTTATTGACTTTTTAAAATTATTTATTTTATTGTACTCCACTCTTGATTAATATTTTTTTAATATTAAGGAATATCATTATTATTATTACTATCATCGTTGATTGTTTTCGCACTTCGTCAGTCTATCGCCAGCAAACATTTCACTCAACCCACATATTTGTGATTATAAGGTCAGTTGATGCGATTACTTTTGCGTGACGCTCCAGTAACCTGAAACAACTCTTTTTATAACCCTCGTCCCAAACTAGCAAACTCAGCTTCAATACAGCAACGCTAGTAACAGTCGGTCAGAAGGAAGCAGTGCCAAGGACGCGGTTCCCATACAAGCTTGAAGATTTAACAATTAGTTTTATTTCCATTTTTATTTAATGAACGTAAATATAGTCAATTTTACTACATAATAAATAATAATAGTGACTAAATATATATGTAAAAACAGTTGACCTTAGTAATCCAAATCAATTTAAAATTATAAAATTAAAAAGGTTCTTGTTTAATAAAAAAAAATGTTTTTAGCAGATCTCAAATAATTCTGGTTTTATTTATTAACTTGTTCGTTTAAATTTATGTAGCTTGTTACATGCTTTCTTACTCAATCTATTATCATATTACTTATAATAGATATAATATCAGTAAAATATGCATAATAAGCGCCACCAAAAGTGTGCTACAGATAGAGAATACAATCCCGGGATCCCGGCCGCGTTTTGATCCCGTAAATCCCGGGACTGTACTTGGCTAATCTCGGGATTTTCAGGATAGCCAGTTTGCATTCCGTAATCCTTTGCGCCTTGAAAATGACCTTACCTAGATTATATTAAGGGCACTTATTATATAAAGACAAAAAATCAATCTTAGGTACGCCGTACGATAAAAGAACTACACAGATACAGCCCAAATAATATGTAACTTAGAAGGGACTTCCCCGCCCGGCATACTTCAATACAATACTGCTAAAGGAATTCCCCAACGGGCCAACAGGGGAATCACCCGATCACCTCATATGATATATCATAATTAGAGAACGGATGCAATTTCCATAAAACGCAATCGGCAATTGGAATTGTGTATAACGTCGCACAGTACATCTCGGCGTAATTCAATGAAGTATTTGTTTGACTTACTCGGCCACCTGGACTCGCACGATAACAATGGACAACTCAGCTATTGTATTCGGAGAATATAGTGTTTTTTAAAGTGTTTTCATGAGCGTAGATAGAAGCGAGGTTTTTATAATGTATTATATTTATTAGTTTATATTTCGTAATATAAATAAAGTGCTGTGAGCAGGCGCGGCTCGTGATGGCGTATTTTGGTTTGCAGTACAATGATACGAGTGCCTCGTGTGTTTTCGGTGTTTACTAAGCAAACGTTACAGTTAGTACACGAGAATACACGAAGCACTCGGATCATTGTACTGCAAACCAAAATACGTCATCACGAGCCGCGCCTGGCTGTGAGTAAGTTTCTTGTTTTCATAGTTTTAACTGTTAATTACATCGTAATTTTTGTGATAGATCCTGTTTAATATCGTTTGATTGAATCTATTTCTACCAATTATTTCGACGTAAGTGTGCATTGAATTTCGTTCAGTTTCAATCTTACGCACACATTTTTAGTTTTCATTTATTTAGATCTAGAGCATTGTTTAATTTACTTTTTCAGACATGATATGGAAGAATGTCGAGAACGGCATTGTAAAACAATGGCGAGTTGGATTGACGGTCATACTGATTGTATGTCTATTGTCAGTGATTCCAAAATTTATTACAAAATGCGTATAATATCGTCAAAAATTCGTCACTTAAGATCGCAAACACATCTGAACTCTGTGAAACTTTTATGGCGGCTAATATTCCATTAAATAAACTTAGCAATCCCACTTTAAAAATATTTCTTCAAAAATATACTGGTCGAAATGTTCCTGATGAATCAACTATACGCAAATATTATGTTTCTAGGTGCTATACGAGAACAGTAGAACGCATTAGAAGCCATCTTTTAAATCAATACATATGGATAAGCGCCGACGAAACGGTGGATATGTTAGGACGCTGTGTGGTAAATGTTGTAGCTGGTGTACTACATCCAACTATTACATCCGCTATAACTCATATGTAATAGCAACAAGTGTTATAAATAGAGTTGATGCGGAAACAGTTGCTGAAACCATTAAGGAGAATATGCAAAAAATGCTTCATTCGGACGCCACGTACAAAGAAAAAATACTTTTATTTGTCAGTGATAGTGCTGCGTATATGTTAAAAAAAGGCAGATTATTGAAGAAAACATATCCTAATATGCTGCATATTACTTGTGTAGCACATGCTCTCCACAGAATCTGTGAATATATCACATTTATAACACTCACGGAAGTTGATAGACTTGTATCAGCTTTTAAAAAAGTTTTCAGAAAAGCACCATTGAGAGTAGCTCTTTCAGGAAAAAATTTCCATCTCTGTCACTGCCTCCCACTCCAGTAATAACTAGATGGGGAACATGGCTGGAAGCTACTAGTTATTATGCTGAGAATTTCGATAGTCTAAAACATTTCGTAACACTGCTAAAGGAGGATGCTAGAAGTATTGGTGAGTGCAAGGAGATCACACAAATCCCAAATTTAAAAAATCAGTTGTACTTTCTTCACGAACACTTTGGAAAATTGCTAAAACTAATCACTTATTTTGAAAATCGAAATCTCAAATTAAATGACGGATTAACCACATTAGATTTGGCTGTTAATAATTTGAAAAGTATTCCAAGTGACTTCGGATGTGGCCTTCGGCAAAAGTTTGAAGCAATTCTTAATAGAAATCCAGATTTAATTACATTGCAGCAATTATGTATGGAGACAATTCCACAAAATCTAACGGCTAAATATGAAGAAATAAAAGAATATTTCCAGTATGCACCTATAACCAGTTGCGATGTAGAAAGGACGTTTTATATTTATAAGGATGTACTTAATTCAAAGAGAACAAAATTGACAGAAGAATAGTGGCCGACTAAGGGATTACATACACCTTTGTCATCAAAACATAACATTAAGATTTTAGCTGACGTTAATCGTTTAACAGCTTCAACAAGTCAAGATTCTGAAAATCTAAACACAGTACCGCCGCCAGCTAAACGAAAATATTATTTTACTAAAAGTGCCAACGATAGCCTGGATGATGTTTTGGCAAGAATTATTGCATCAGATGGATTTCCATTCAGTGTATTCATAACTTCAGACGATTTGAGTTGAGAGAGAGATTTGAGTTTTGATGTTCTTAGCGAAATACACGGATTTACCAAAATCAGCCGTCACAATTCGAAAGCGTATTATGAATTACAGTGAAAAAATCAGAAAGCAAGTAACTGCAAAATTAAAACATTTGAAAGGTGCAGGTGAAAGATTCAGTCTATCTTTCGACGAGTGGACATCAACGTTCAATAAACGGTACATGGCTGTCAACGTTCATTCATATAAAAAAGAAATTGGGGCTTAGGACTCGCTCCTATTCATGGAAGTATGACGGCTGAAAATTGTCTTCGTATATTGAAAGAGCGTCTAAGTAAATTTGATATTTCCCTGGACTGATATCATGGCTACTGTAACCGATGGACCGAATGTTATGATAAAGATGGAACAGCTTGTTTGCACTGAACAACAACTGTCTCGCACATGGTATCAATTTGGCCGTCTGTGATGTGCTTTATAAAATAAAGAATTATTTTCAAGACAGGCAAGACAGCCCTACCTCAGTCACTTCTTTTGGACTGTAAAATCAGGTGGAATAGTCTTTTAACCATGCTGGAACGATTTTCTCTTTTAAAAACCTGCATTCAAAAAGCTCTTATAGATCTCAATCATCCAATCCGTTTAGAAGATGCTGATTTTGACTTGGTAAATAAAATTGTTGATGTGCTGACCCTAATTAAATTAACAGTAGAAGCAATCTGTCGACGAGATGCTAATTTATGCACAGCTGATGCCGCTTTGAAATTTCCTATAAAACAATTGTCTAGCAAAAACTCAGCACCCGCCAATAAAATGAAAACATCCTTAGTGGAACGTATAAAGCAACAACGAAATGATGATTTAACTGGTGTGTTGAATTATTTACAAAATCCCCGAAAAGATGATGAAAGTCAGTTATTATCGCATTTGGAATGGCTTGACTTATTTCCAGTTCTTACACAGGGTTTAGTGAGGGCGTAAATAAAGAGTATTGTAAAAAGACTAAATAGTCGAGATGACACGGAAGAGGATGAAGGTCAGGATTACAAACAGATGATGAGCCAAGGCAACAAACCTCCCAACCCCAATTGACACTAAAGGAGAAGTTCCAGCTGGAAATTAATAAAAGCATGGAATCCACAGATCCTGAAGTACAAAATGAATTGGAGTTGGTAAATAGTATTAGACGCGAAATGAGCCTGTTCGAAAATGGAGAAGTTCGTGGATATCACTTAGAATTAGCATATAAATATGTATTGTCTATTCCTCCAACCAGTGTAGAACCTGAGCGAGTGTTTTCAGCTGCTGCTTATGTTGGCAATAAACTACGAAGCAGGCTTGGAAGTCAAACATTGGATGCTTTGATATTTCTGCGATTGTATTTTCGAAATTCTAAATAGTGTTTTGTATTGTCTTTTTGTTCCTTATTTTAGTATATTGTGTATTGTGTTGTGCAACAATATTAATAAATAATTTTTAAGAAATTACTTAAGTTTTTTTTTCATTTGAGCCCAATTAAAAACCACATAGTCTAATCCCGGGATTAATCGCGGGATTACGCTTCAAAAATCCCGTAATTCTGGGATTGAAAAACACGCTAGGGATTGTATTCTCTAGCTACAGACAATGTTTAATAAATGTAACTTATTTGAACTCTATCCGTTAATTTTAAAAATACTAGATTGTTGTTGTAAGTTAAAGAAAAAACAAGTGAAAGTAAAATTCTACTGGGTGGAAGGACACGTCAACATAACGCCTAACGACATTCTAGATTCGTTAGCAAAACAAACCATAACAGACGCAATCGGTAAGACAATATATTAATAGTGAAGAAAGAAATTTTACAAGAAGAATGGAATTAACAATGGAAAAGCATATATCAAAACAAAATGACCAAGAATTCCTCGTCTTCCTTAATGTTAAAGTTTTCTTGTTTTTGTTTTGTCGTTGTACCTTTTTGTCACATTACTAAAATTAAGATTTTACGCGTTAGGCTTATGGGCAAGGGTCGAAAGTCTTTCATTAAAAAAAACTTTATGTTATCTTTCAGTTTCGCTTTCTAAATATGCCTTCTAAGTAAACATCGATCTTAAATTTCTACTTGACAAGGGATTTTTACAATGCTTTCGAATAAATTTAATTACCAGAAATACACGCGTTTAAATTTGATAAATACTTGCATGTCGAGAATACCGCTTGAGCATATGCCCATAAACTTCCATCACGTATCACACATTACTATTCACTTTCTTCTTCATACGCATAGATCTCGTGCCACATCCATTCGAAGAACATGTAACATACCTACACTACAAGTTTACATAACATATTCTTTACATGAATAAAATATCTCGAAATGCTTCAAGCAATACTCGACAAGGTATTTCAAATAAGCGGCCTGTGAGAAATATATAGAACTAGAACATATCGAGATGGATAATTAATCTTCTAGTACCGCGAATAATTTATTTGCGTTTGTGTGGAGAGTTTTGATAGGGAACATCGTCGTGTCTTCATAACTAAAAGGACATGTGGAGTTTTCTCATTAGTGGGGAATCGCGTGTGTGGCATGCTTTAACTCGAGGCGAATTTTGAAACGGAAAACTTCGCCATGCGGAACGCTCTATCAGACAGAATATCTGAGAGGCGAAACCGAGTCGTCGTTTACCGTACGTTAGAATTTTTTTGTGAATAGTTTTTGTCGAGACGGCTGGTTATTTGATGAACCGGAATGGTATTTGATGCAATTCGTGTCCTCGGCTGTTGATTATTAACCGGCGAAGATTATTTAATACGGCGCTTAAGTTGGAAGAACTATATTAATTATAAAAATTGTTTTTTTTTTCTAGGACGTAAAGTGCTGTTGCAATTTATTGAAATCCAAACAGGTATTAATTTTAAAATGTACGGAACAAGTTCTAACGTAATTAATAAAAGAAGAAATTAAATAAATTTTTTGTTTTGTTATATGCCAGTAATAAAGAAATCGCAATTTTTTAAAAAATGTTGAATTACAGGGATACAATAATTGGTTTTTGTAAACTATACAGGGTGCCCATTTTCTATTTCCGTATATGGGTAACTCTCTTAGTATTGAAGATACCGGATCGCTTAAATTAGCAAAGTTGCTTAGAATTTTGATGCGAATTTGATGGCATTTTCAGATTTGTCATATCTTGTCAAATTTTTGAAATATTTAAGGAAAATTGCAATTTGACGAAATTTTCAGTTGTACATATCTTCGTAACTATCGAAGACAGAGCAAAACTAAAAATTACATCTAATAGTATTTTTTACGTAGAATTTAATAATATTTATTAAATATTCATGGCACACTTAAATATCAAGATACAAAATAAAATAGAAATAAAGCTACGGTTCTAATCTTCACTTTAACATTGTGAAATAATACCAACCTTCTTGATTTTATATATACCGGGTGTATTATGAAAAACCTTTCGTGCTGTAACTTTTTTATTTTTTATCCGAATGTAATAAATAATACGTCGAACTAAATCGTTTTAAAAACACTGTAACGTGATCCGCTTTGAATTTTTTTTTTACACTTTGTTTTTGACAGACAGCTGCAAACTGGGTTTTTCCTTATTCAAATATATTACTTTTTCTGAATATCAAACTGTAAACAACGATATCCTTGTATGAAAAAAAATCGAGAAATTGAAGGTTTTTTTTTTAGTTCGATTTATTCTGGTTTTTCCGAACACAGAGATTTCTTAAATGCATTTTAAATACTCTATTTCATTTTATTACCAGCAAATGTGTGTATCTTTTAAGCCCATAAAGGATTACAAACCAATGTTATCAGTGAGCGGTGGGTCAACAACAACATTTACAGTGTTTATTTTAAAAATTTAAAAATCAAGCAGTCATATTGAACGATAAAAGTGCATTCCAAATTTTCGAAGAGAGCTGTGACATCTGTCAGTCACACATTCATTATAACATTTTCAACGATTTATTTCTAAATGTTGTTATTGAAATGGATAATGGCGAATGTGTGGATGCGATTCAAGCATATTTTGAATGCGGAACAAATTCTGCAGCTGCTTTGCGACTTTATGGAAATCGTTTTCCTGACAGACTGCGTCCAAGTGCCGATAAGTTTGGAAGGCACGTGCGAAATTTTAGATCATTCAAAAAACCGAAAATAAACGCACGTGTAATTCAAGATCAAAATTTAGAATTAAGTGTCTTGCTCTATGTGGAAGAAAACCCTAATACGCCTACGCGAGAAATTGCTCACTACATGCAGGTATCACATTCTACAGTTCAGTACATTCTGAAGAAGCACAAGTTCTTTCCTTATAAACCACGGAAGGTGCATGCTCTCGGTGAAAACGACCCTCAACGAAGGGTCTGCAATTCTGCACGGTTTTGATGAATAAACTAAGGGAAGATTCAATTTTTTATCGTCGTGTGTTGTGGTCAGATGAATGCACTTTTGGGAAAAATGGTGTATTCAACAGAAATAATCATCGCCATTGGAGCACTGAAAATAACCATGTTGTGATGCAACACAATTTTCAAAATCGGTTCAGTGTTAATGTATGGTGTGGCATTTTAGGCGATAGAGTAGTAGGGCCTTTTTTGTGGAGGGTAATCTAAACCAAGAAAAGTATAATAATTTGTTACGCAATGATTTAGGCGATTATTTAGATGAGTTGCCACTTGCTGAGTTAAACAGGGTGGTGTTCCAACAGGACGGTGCCACACCCCATAATGCACGAATGAATACTGATTTTATAAATAATTATTTTGGCGTCAGATGGATGGGCACTTACGGACCTATTCGATGGCCTGCTAGATCGCCAGATCTGAATCCACTGGATTTCCTTCTGTGGTCTTACATTCAAGATCATGTCTATTTGACTCCACTTGATACCAGAGATGATTTAGTAAGAAGGATAGTACAAGTATGTCATGAAATACCACCAAATCTTATATTAAACGCAGCAGTTGGAGTTAATAGAAGGTGTCAAATGTGTCTGGAACAAAATGGGGCCAATTTCGAACATTTGATTCATTAAAATATATGATAGCTTGATTTCTGTAAATTTCGTAGTTTTTTTTTAATAATAATAAATTTGTCACTCAATTTAATGGTGGTGTCTTCAGGAAATAAATGTTTATTAGAATAAGTAAAAAAAAATATGTAGTACAATTTAAAAAAAAAAATTTACTACTGTCTGTCAAAAACGAAATGCAAAAAATTTAAAAAAAAAAAAAACAAGTTACAGTGCTTTAAAAACGATTTAGTTTGGCATATCATTCATTAAGATCAGATAAAATATAAGGAAGCTACAGCCCCAAAGATTTTTCATAATACACCCGGTATATTTTTTAATTTAGTTTGTAACGTACTCTTTAGGTGTCAGCATCTGAGGAAGCCACTGTGCTGACGAAACAATTGTCGTGTTAAAAGTTAAAAGTGAAGATTAGAACCGTAATTTTATTTCTGTTTTAAATTATGGATCTTCATCAAGTAAATGCCGAATCAATTCAATTATATAAAATAAACTTATGTTTTTTTAAAATGGCAATCATATTTGGCCATGACTTCATTAAAATGCTTATTTTGTTCTGATTTCATAAATATAAGGGTTTTATTTTTTAAATCTTCATTATAGCGAAAGTAATTCAAATACTATTACTAACTGAAGAAAAAACTTTTATCAAACTACATTAAATTGAAGAAACGGTATTCAACACAGAGCATAAAACAAGAATTATCGAATACCTCTTCCGTACAGGTGTGAAAGTGAATGGCGAGTGGCAATTTTCAATTTCAGAATAAAATGTCAAGTAATGAATGTAGAATGTAGAAGTGGCTAAAGTATCAATCCAAAACATTTACATCCTCCTCTAATTATGATTTTCGTGTGAAAATTGCCATTCATATATGCAGACAGGTGTTTCGTTCTACTATGAACTCGTCGGTGCATAATGCCAGATAGATAGATTTCGCAACAAAGACTACCTTGTCGCATACAGTTAACACATAAAAGACAGCATGCAAGAAAAGTCAGTACCGCACATTGACTAATGTCGGATAAAAACAAACGTTAAAAATTGTTTTTGGGACGTACGCTGTTGGAACTACTTGACTTATGGTGATGATGACACTGGTTGGGTTGCATTCGTGATATGAACATTAGTCGATGGGTTTTCACAAAAATACGTACTTGTATTGTTTTCCCCGCTCCCAATTTTTAATAATATTTTTGTAATAACTCGATATAGTCATGTATATGCATAACACTCTCGGCAAGGCTACAACCTCGCCTTTTTTAATACAAACGGTAACGTGTTATATAAACACGACCTTACTCTGTGTTTATTGCATACACAAGACTATATGTCAGGGTTTGTGTTATGTTCTAGAAAAGACTCCAAGGATCTTCTCTAATATATATAGACAGTAGTTTAAGTAAGAGATATTCACATACACAGTTACAGTCATAGTAATAGTCAGAGTAACTATACGTTAGAGAGTTACAACCAGTCAGTGGTACGAACGGTGTTGTACTTAATAACCACGTTCTACCCTATCTGAGTTGAACATAGTAAACGATGTAAATACTTTGTTAACCAGTTGTAAGTGTTAAATTAATTATAATATGTTACCCGAACTTTGTGCGTATCATTTACTACGATAAGTCGCCCTAACCTGCTATCCTATGTGGCCGACCAAACGGCCCACATTACATGCCGATCCTCCAGGCACATAGGACCTTATCACATAGGGCCCCACCTTATTACATTTTTAATATTGTTGAGTATACATCCCATATCCTTTTATAATATTTTAATTTCAAACATTTTTAATTACTAAATATAAGTAAATGTACGATATAAAGTTAAAACATAACATTTCAAATTGTATAAATATTTAACTTTCATTTTCGAATTTTAACCAATTTTTATTAGCATATTCAAATCATAAAACTTTCTTTAGATAAGGGGCGGCATCCTTTAGGTATATTTACAAATCAATTTATTACCTACTTTATAATTTAGACGATTAGACTTAGTTTTATTACTTAGAGCTATTAATAATCGACATCTATTTTCAAATTTATTTATTGCTTTATACATTAGATCGTTGGTCTTATTACTTTGAGATATAATAAACAAAGGATTTAATTTTTATATTCAGTCTTAAGATCACGGTTCCTAGGTATAATAAATTTTATTACTTTAATAAGGACCGATACGGAACGACATACTTAGATTTACAATACCAACTAATACTTAATTAATGATATTTTATTTAGGTATTTATTAGTTAAAATTAGATTTTAAGAGACTATCGTAGTCCTGGTATTGTTGCCAGTAGGCAAAATTCCACGAATTAAGCACGCAGAAATTCCCCGTTATGGCGTCAAGCTACACACTGTTCAATCAATACGCTTTTATTTATGTAATAGTTAGGCTTAGTGGTATATTCTTACCTACTTTTAACATAACATAACTCTTAACATAACAGTCTCATAACAAGGAACAACATTCTCATTAATAGTAACATCAAACTTGTAACACAGTCTCACCACAACAGTCTTCTTCGTAACATCAAAACATTCATACTTTAACAAGAGACACCAGTCTCAACAGCACTTTTATGCTAGTATAAATCGTTGTAGATCCAAAACTAAATGTATGTAGTGTAAATAAATATATTATAAAATTATAAATTTAAAAATTATATTTTGAAAAATGCCAACAATTATAATTCCGTTATTTATTGTCCGATTTTATTAAAACAGAAAGTAAATTTAATAGCACCAAAAATACTACAAAATAGCAGTGTTTTATTTGTTTTCAGTTGTTTTTATTAATGTCAAACGATAGTGAACTTTTTTATTTTAAATGGCAACATATCATATCTTTTTGGCTATATTTGGATTGGATTTTTTTTTCTGAATTCAACGATGTTATAACATGTCTATTTTTCATAAACGTTTATTGAAAAAAAAAATAAAACAATAAATTTCATCTTTGTCTTCCATTATTTATAAATTTTCGAGTGTGCCATGAAATAACAAAAATGCGATAAACGTCAATAACTCACACTGACAGTGAGTTTATTAAATCTTCTTTATTGTGCTGTTTGAGCGTTTCGCTACAACAAAAAACGTATTTTTGTAAAAATGAATAACAATCAGTTAATGTTACAAGTGTTTTTTGAATGTAATAAAAATCGTCTGCAAGCGGTTCGTCATTACAGTGTTCGTTTTCCAGACAGAGAAATTCCACATTCGAAAATATTTCAGAGAATTGAAACGAATTTAAGAAATTATGGATCATTTAACAAACCTAAAACACATCAACGTAAATTCTCCGAAGATACGGAATTAGATGTTCTTCTTGCAGTACTAGAAAATTCACGAACTTCGACTCGTGAAATTGCACATAATATTGGGGTATCAAAAACTGCAGTCCATGGTATTTTAAGCAAACACAAACTTAAACCGTATATAGCTCGAATAGTTCATGCATTAGAACTGAATGATTCTGCCCGAAGGATAAAGTTTATTGTTTTTATTTAAATGCATTAAAACAAGACCCGAATTTTTACAGAATGATAATTTAGTCTGATGAATACACTTTTGGCAACAATGGTATTTTTAATAGAAACATAAATCGACAATAGAGCCTAGACAATTCGAGAGTTGCAATTGATAATAATTTTCAAAGACGTTTCAGCATAAATGTTTGGTGTGGCATTTTGGGCGATCAATTAATTGGGCCATTTTTCATAGATAGTTGCCTAAATCAAGAAAAATATCACACTTTATTAAGTGAAAGTCTCCAAAACTTTTTAGATAAATTACCTTTGGCAGATTTAAATAGAATATTTTATCAACAAGATGGAGTTCTCGAGCACAACACCAGAGTAAATACTGATTGGTTGAGCACTCAATTTGGAAGTAGGTGAATAGGAACATCCGATCCTATCGAGTGGCCTTCACGTTCACCGGATCTTACGCCACTCGATTTTTGGTTATGGGCTTATCTACAAGATCGAGTTTATTTAGCAAATCCAAAAAATGTTGACATTTTAAGATAAATAATTATTAACACTTGTCAAGAAGTACCTGCCGTTTGTTTTTAAATGTGACTCGTGAAGTAATTAGGTGATGTGCGATATGTATTGAACAAGGTGGCGGGCAATTTGAACAATTATTGTAAAGTGTTCTGTTTTATTTCTTCTACTAGTAAATTTATTAAAAACAAAGTTAATTTTAATGAATATTTTTTTTTCAATAAACGTTTATCAACAATAGACATGTTTTTGAAATCAGAAAAAAAATCCAATCCGAATATAGCCAAAAATATATATGTTCCCATTTAAAATAAAAAAAGTTGGCTATCGTTTGACATTAATGAAAACAACTGAAAACAAATAAAACACTGCTATTTTGTAGTATTTTTGATGTTATTAAATTTACTTTTTGTTTCAATAAAACCTGACAATAAATAACGGAATTATTATTGTTAGCGTTATTACAAATTAGGGGGGCGACACTTATTACAAACGGTGGCATTTTGGTGTGCTAATAATAATAAAATTATTTTATAATAAAACAATTACTTGGTGATGGTGAAGTTCCTTCAAAGGTCCAGGACGTGCGTGATGATGGTTAATTAAAATATATATATAACTTACTTACTAAATAAAACACATGTTGTCCTTAAAGTTTGTATTTATATTCACATAAGAAGAAATTGAAATTGATATATTTAAAAGTAATTAATCAAAGTAATATATACACAAGGAGCGGTAAATAAGTAGATTAAAAATTAACACAAAAATATACTGAAAAGAATGTTAAATGGAGTAGTAAATTAAGGGTTAATTAATTACGATGAATATAAAATAATCTCAGTATCGGACAATACCGAGTTACCTGTGAGTGGCGGCCACGTGGTCTGAAGATATACTCGGACAAGTATATGTAGAGCGATGTTCGGCCGGAGGAATAAGAAATTAATTAGTTAAATTAATATGAATTCGCTTAAAAGAATAATATATATTGAACAATACAAAATTACCTTTTAATTGCGGTGAGATGCAGGGGCACGTGGAATCATGGCTAGCACTTGAACAGTACCGCGCGTAAGATGTGGATCTTACGAGCGTTGTAACGAGAAGATGTCTGATAGTTTTTGTGTCGATAGAAAAGGTCTAGAAAACGGTCTGTTTTATGACTGTCGAAGAGAGGGGTCGATATCTTGAATTATAATTAATAAGAAGCGCGACCTGAAGACGTGGTCTATCGATGTCATAAATATTATTAGAATAACCCTTATGACCTAAGCTTTCTAATAATATGAAACACTACATATAAAAGAAGATGTATAATTGAATTAAAACAATCTAAAAATAGAAATGTAAATAGAAATTCCACAGTAACGGTTGTTGAGTCAGGTAGTAAACTAAGGGTCTCGGTTAAGATATATATAACAAAAGAAATACACTTTATTTTTGTACGAATATGTACAGTTGTACAAATGTAAAAATGTCTAAGTTAAATATTTTAAATCGAGATATTTTAAAGAAGGAATATAGGATTAAAAATAGATGAAAATATTCTATATGCTAAGCGTAACAGCGTTTTTACGGGACAGTGTGTATATTGATATTAATTTGTAAGTCAACAGACTGTATTCCTTAGAAACTTAAAAATTCATCGAAAGCGTTAGTTGATGCCGTCGAAAAAGTAATCTTCAAAAAACGAACAAGTGTGTTTTAGCTAAGTGGGTTTTTTCTAAATAATGAAATTCTTTTCTTTAAAGATCCTGCAATTTTGTGTAGCTAAAATTTTTCAGAAGAACAGACCTCGTATTGTACAAATGTCTAGTCAAGATTTCTAAAATAGTAACTGGATATTGTCAAAAGAATAGGTTACCAACTGATGCAAACACTTTTTGTGCAGGTCTATGACTTACTACCAAACATTTTTAGAACATCCCAGGAAAGTAATCAACGTAATTGATCAGCGTTGAAAAATGAAACGTTTTTTAAGACAAAATCAATTTCATTCCATATTAATAATCATCATCCTTTTATGAAAGCAAGAAGTGCATTGTAAAACTTTAAACTGCACCTATTCTAATAACGGATAATCCTTGCAACAAGGTTGTAAGCGCGTTTTTACTTCAATGCCACAGAACGTAATAGAATTGAGCGCAAAAATCTAACGGATCTGTATCCACGCTCTAAAACAAACTATCTTAATTACATCGTAAAAGCAAATTGAAAATTTCTTGCATGAAAGGTACTTCGCGTTCTTTAACTATAACTCGACGAGACCACAACTAAAAAGATCAGTATATGCATACATAAAATGCAAGCATGTTAGTCAATGGCATGTTATGATTTATGTCACTCATAACGATATATTAAATTTTAAGCTTGTCAGAGGTCAAGTCATTTATATTACGTTATGATACTTTAATTATTAATACATATTCCTATAATATATTCTAATAGACGTACTCAGTATTCCGTTTCTCAACTTGTCGCCACAGTTTCGTATTTAAGTATCTAATGAAGTAGAAAATATATTCAGACCGGCAAGGTACGCTTTATTCCTTAGAAGGATTTTAAGTACCTGATTTGAAATGGGCTTTAAATACGCTTTACATAAATACATATTTATAGTTCGTTTAATCTGAATTGTAAATTCTTTAAGGATTAATTAAAGCACTTGCTTATATCGTGAAAAATGTCAATAGTCGTCAAATTTCCAAATTTTGAAGGAGTTACGACAAACGTTGGTATGTCTTTAAGTGAATCGTGTCATTAAGTGAATTAATAGGACTAATAATGTCTTTTAAGAGGGCTTTTTGGAAAATTCTTATTCGTAAAACTTCACATTTCACACCAATAATTCAGCTAGCAGTTCCCACTTAATTGAACTAGTTTTATTTACACAGCATTTAAGAGAAGGTAGTTTTATGTAAAAATAAATTTTCTAGCCATGATTTTTTATTATTTAAAATATCGTTTAACACTAAAAGAGAACACATTGATCGACTTTATTTGGCTTTTGGGATGTTAAAGCACCATTCAAGAGTAGTGTGTACAGTTAATTTACCAAATGTTATCGTGAACGCATCACTTTCACAGACGAATTTTGTGAAGGTCGTAGACGTCGATTGTTGCCATTAATGTTGCCCATTAAATAATTAAGTGAGATCGGCATGCCACATACCGTGAGATCAAAGCATTCTCGGGAATTGACATGAATGACATACGATTTTTCATAAACTATTAAACGTACTGCTACCGGTAAATAGCAAAAATATATCTCACAAAACTGGCTTCTGATACTTTTCGATATATTGCCAAAACATAGCAGAGTTCAAAAAACTAACCTATATGGGAGGGTCGATGGTAATAATTAGAGCAGACCAATTTCCGTGAGCGCCATGAGCGCCGGTATGGGAGTGTAATTCGTAATATATTAGAATATTCGATAGAATAGGGACGCAACATGAGCTTGTTACCGATATAAGTATAAAAGTAAAGACATTGATTCTATCAGAAATAATGAAATATACATTGGGTTTTCTGCTACTAAAGTAATATACATAAACACACGAAAAATAAGAATAGTACATATTGTGATTGTGTGCACGACAGAGGATTTAAAAAAACACTTACCGTTTTAAGCGTCTTCCAAGGATTGACAAACTGGAGAAACTCGATTGTATATTTTCAACATCAGGTGCGTTTCTAAGGTTATTTCTGAAAAACATGTCCGCCGTGAGGAAAAAATATGTTTATATTCGAAAAACGAGCGTTCTACATCTAGTGATGTTATATTCGCATAATCAAAATACTTTTTTAAGCAACTTAACGCATCTGTAGGTGTGCCCTCACAAATACGTGTTAAGGTGTCAAAATCTGCATTTCGTTCTAAAACACTTTCAAATTTAATTAGAACACTTTCACTTTTTGCATCTTCTACAGCACACAGTTGCGCGTGAACATCTTTAACGATTTGCAGTGATTCCTCTAACGACAGCGACGAATTTTCTTATTTTGTTATTGCTTCTTCTAGTCCCAAGTAAGTCTCACGAATACTTTGTAAATCCATATTAATCTGGGCATCTTGAATTTTTTTCTGGCTTGTATTGATAGCTGCACTTTCTTCCGGATCGAATGATAAAACCACGTCCTTAATTTTTTCAAAATGTTCATGATAGTAAAACCCCACCCGTAACCATGTACGCCAATCTGCCAGAATCGGCTGTGGTGTCTCAGGGGTATGGAGACACAATTCGTGAAATTTCCGAATACGTTTTGGAGATTTCAGGAATACTGGCGTTGTACTCGATATTAAAGCATCTACCTCTGGATAACATCTACGAACCTGTTCTGCCACAAGGTGTAGAGCATGGAGTTTACAAGTAATATGTAACAAGTTAGGACAATATTTTCTAAGAGACCGGCCTACAGAACACATGGTTACGGCACCATCGGTCATAAACATTAATACTTGGTCTTTCGAAAGTTTAAATTTTTCCAAAGTATCTAATAGCACCAATTTTTTCGGCATTACATTGTTCTAGTCGTCTGGATGCTAATAAAATTGAAGACGTTGGTTGATGTGGTTCCATATTACGCGCCATCACATTAACTACAGATTGTTTTTTGCTGTCAGTTGTTTCGTCCACATATAACCACAGTTTTTTATTTTTCAGTTCGGCTTTGATTTTATTTTCAACCAGTTTACGCACCGATGGTAAATTCCTTCGTAACGTTGTGGTGCTCGATAATGTTTGATTCGCGTATTTATTCCAAAATTAAATAAATGAATCATTACTTAACAAAGTAAACGGCAGTGTACATACAATCATAGTTACACATAGTTCATGTATAAACTCTTGTCGATTAATTTTGTTATTATTGTGCTTCGAACTGCTTACGCGTTCTTTACAATGTGTTTTTGACCAACATATTAGATATGTATTGCACACTAAACATTTAATTTTTGAGCCATCGTATATTAAGTCCGGGAAATCCATAATAAAATTATTCACTTCGTCTGACAACGGTCGTTTTCTCGATTTATGTGTCGACGACATTTTATTACGTATGCTTAGACTTACATGCAGTCTAAGCAAGTACCAAACACATACTGAATGCTTTTTATTAGTTTTGATGCAATACAATTATCCTCACATCGGCGCACATGGCGCGCACGGAAATTGGTCTGCTCTAGTAATAATACAATCTAACTAGCTAGTACCCGGGCTAAGGTCAGTGAAGACAGCTGGGTTCTTATCGAAACGTTGATGAATGTCTGACTATAATGAAAGAATAACGACTCCACCGCCATTAAGAGAATTTTTTGATGAGCGTATAATTAGTCGAAATACTGAAATTGCCTGGCCTGCACGTTCATGCGATTTAACACCTTGCGACTTCTTTTTTGTGGCCTTATCAAAAGAATAACATATTTCGAACACCTATATTGAATTTGAATGATATGCTACAGAGAATCAAACAGAAATGCATCGAAATTAATAACAATCCAGTAATGTTGCAGAATATCACCAGAAATTTTGAACGGAGGATTTTAAAGTGCATTGATCTTGAAGGACAACATTTTCAACATTTGTTATAGTTTTCAATAAATACCTATTGTTTGTTATTTATTTGTATGTATGAAACTGTCAAAATATACGACTTCGTAGGTTAAGTAGTAAATTTTAATTTACGACATACTTCAAAATGTTCTCAGTAAATCACATGCTACAAGATTGACTTTTCAAATGAACACTTGTTATATAATGGTTTTGGATGGTCTTTGATGTCCAAAAGCCAAAGTTAGTGTATCAATGCACCGTTCTTGAGATAATCGACGTCGAAAGTCATAGTAAATCACGACACAAAAATGTTTACACGAGAATTACACTTTCTTGATTGTGATTAAATCTTCAAGTTACTCTAAACAACGCAAACAGCTTCCGTACGACAAAATCTTAAGAGCGCGTATATCGCTAAAAATATAACTTCACGATAGATATATCAGATGACGTTTAGCAATATTAATGTTGTAAGTTCGAGATACATTAATAGATTAATAGACCTTCGTATTTGTCATATTAAATGTACAAAAAAGCATTGTATGGGTTTATACATGAATAGAGTGAAACAAAATTCGCAAGAATTTATTTTTCCATTGCTGACGAAGATTTTTGTTTATTTTAACAACACTGCATATAATACTTTTGAAATGTATTTGTGATATGATGATTGTAAAGTAATCTCAACTTGTATTATCAAAACAGCTCATAAATTTAAAGTGACATTTATGAATGAATTAGTGGTAGTACGTAGTAGAAATAGTAGTAATAAAATGCAATTTAAAGGTTAAAAGTAAGTAAAAACAACATTTTGGACGGTATCCAAAGCAACTAAAGTATCAATAAAAATAAACACTTTAACAATATATATTAAGATTATCCGGAATCATATTGAGTAAATATTTAAATGAATGTTAAGTAAATAAAGTTACAGAATTTTTACGTATGCATTTACAAGACAATACTAATAATTTAGTGAAAAGTGCAAACAAATATAAAACGAACATAATTCTAATACTAATAATTGAAATACAATAAGAAATACACTCAACATCAAGAGTGTTAGATCCCCAAAAGATTATGATAATGGTGTGTTATTAAGAACAATAAAAATATTATATTGAAAACACATTTTTTTCAGATGATAGTTGTTGATCAACGTAGGCACTAACAAAAGAAGCAAAAAGAAAAATTTTTGAAAATTTAATAAACAAGAAAAATATAGAAACAAAGGAATGAGTCAAAGCAATATTCAATAGTCAGTATGCCTTCCTCCGCTTCTTACTAACGCATTGACACGCCTATAATCGCCTATCCATTGAAATAATTAATGAATTTATGATTTTTTGCGGAATATTCTTCCATTCCCCTATAGCCGCTATGGTTAATTCTTTGGGGTGGATTATTCCGAGCGAATGGCTCTAGCAACAAAATCCCACATATGCTCTATTAGATTTATATCGGGGGATAGTGCTACCCAATCGAATCTGGTTGTATATCCTTCTTCAAGTGCCTCCCGAACCTTTATTGCACGATGTGGTCTGGCATTATCATTCATAAAGATGAAATTTTCAACCAGTTGATTGCGTAATGGATAGATAATGGGCCTATAGCATAATCGTCCCACAGATGCAGTAGCAAATTAAGGCAACCTCGCATTGACGCCACATTAAAATGTCCGGTTCAAACTGCTTAAATCACATGTTGCTGACATATTAGAAAAATAATAACCTAATTTCGGATGTCATATAAATGCAAATTGCAAATGAGTACTAAGATAATCTATTTCTTATTTTCTCAAGTATGTTTTTTTGCATATAATTATACATCTCCAAAATATAAAATTATATATAGTAAATAAAAAATACACAATTGCTTTGAGAAGGTTTTTTAATTTCATCATGGAAATCTGATAATAATTTAAAATGTTATTTTGTAAGAAGAATAAGAAGGCAATTGAAATTGAACAAGTATGTGATAGCTCATGTTCCACAAATCGTACAAATAATTACAAAGTAAGCAAACTTGAATTATAATAATGCAAACAAAATAATAATAAAACAATTAAAGAATTAATTATTACAAGCATTGCGTAGGTACATTGAAATATCATCTTTAAAAAGTATCTTCTTCACTATTAGATGATGTAGACCAGGAATGCACAGACTTATAGGGAACAGGGGCCACTCGGAAAAATTATAAGCCAAGGACGGGGCACTACAAAGAATACTTATTAACACAAATATTTTCATTTTTAAATAGTGTAGTGTAGTATGAATTACTACAAATGATAAAAATAAAAGAACATTCAAAAATGTTTGTTGTAATTATGTAATCGTAATGTAATCTAATCATTACAATGTAATATTTCATATTTTATTATTTTGGTGCATGACATTGCATTGACCTAACAATTTAGTTTATGTTTGGCTACACATTACTTGTCACCACACGTAAAATTGCTTCCAGATTTTCATTTTCCAGACGGTTTCGATTTTTTGTTTTGTTAAGTTTCATCACTGAAAACGTTTGCTCACAAATATACGTCGATCCAAATAAGCTTGCGCATTTCAATGCATTTTATTCGCAACTCTTTATAAGCGGTTTTGTCAACGCAACGGTAAAAGTTGAGTAAATTAACATCATTAAACTTGTTTCGTAAATTATCATCATTTTGCATGTCTATCAATTCCAGCTGCATTGATTACGCTGCATTTTCGGGTGAAATGTTGAAAGGATTGCTGAAAATGTCTAATAGAGGTTTAACTTTTTTGAAGTCTATAAAACGATCATGAAAAGCTTGTATTAAAATATCAATTTTTTCAACATAAGCGAAATTGACATCAGTTTTATTGAATTTCTCCATAATTTTTTTGTATTTCGGAAAATGGCTGTACTTGGCTGAATTGATTTGTGTCCTGAAAAGACCCAATTTGCATTGAAAGGACGTAACATGAGAGTATAACTGCGAAATCAATTGATCTTTGCCTTGGAGTCGCGTATTTAAGACATTCAAGTGATTTGTGATGTCTACAAGAAACGCTAAGTCACACAGCCAATCAGGGTTGTCGAGTTCGGAGACGTCCTTTTTCTTTTCCGCCAGAAATATTTTGATGTCTTCAATCAAGTTAAGAAACCGCTCTAGTGACAACCCACGATTTAGCCACCTTACTTCAGTGTAAATCAGGAGAACACTATATTCGCTTTCAATATCCTCGAGAAATTGTGTGAATTGTCGGTGATTGAGACCTCGTGATTTTATAAAGTTTACAGTAGGTACTACAACTTTCATCACATTTTCAAATCCCAATAATTTTGAACAGAGGGCCTCTTGATGTATCATGCAATGAAACTACATTAATTCCTTGGTATCTATGTTTTTAGTTTGTAGATACTCTTTTAACATAGTTATTATCCCAGATTTACTTCCAACCATTGAAGGTGCTCCGTCAGTCCTAATTCCAGATAATTTTGTTAAAGCCAAATCCATTATAGAACATTTTTCCAGAAAAGCTTTGAGCATGTCACTCCCCTTGGTTTGACTTCTCGAAGAACTCATACCAATCACTCACTTCAAAATTTTGCGTTACACCTCGTAAAAATATTAAGAGTTGAGCTTATATCTGTAGATTCGTCGAGTGCTATAGAAAAATACTCAAAACTTTTCGATTTCGTAGCTAATTGCTCTTCTATATTAGCTGCTAATGTGGTAAGTCTTCTTTGAACAGTCATCCGATTTAGTTGAATTTTCTCAAACCTCTTTGCATCTTTCGGACACATTTTTTTTGCGGCGATATCTAAACACTGCTTAACAAACTCACCATCTTTAAAAGACAATTTTTAAAATTCGTTGGCGGGCAGCATAAATATCGACAGTGGGCCGCATGCGGCCTGCGAGCCGCGGTATGTGCATCACTGAATGTAGACGAATCATCATTAGTTGTAATGATTAACGGCTCATTGTGTATATCTATGAGATTTTCAAGTTCCCACATTTTTTTCTGTTTGAATAACATGTTTAATAGCATTTTGCCAATTTTTAACAGAAGCATTGTCAATACCTTGTTGAAATAATATTTTCATGTCTGCTATTTTAAATGTGGTATTATATCTGACTACATATTGCTGTGTACTGTAGTAATTTGTTGAAAATGGTCCACAATGCACCACAATGTGTCCGGGCTGCCTTTAGGAGAGTTTATTACTTTTCAATGAGTCCTCTAAAGTCTCAGGTTCATTTACGAACGTGGACAGAACAACAAAATATAAGCATTAAAACAAACACTTTTCTACAAAAATTTATTAAAAAAGAAAAAAGAAAAAAAATCTTAATCAAATATTAAGATAGCTAGTTGCATGAATAACAAAAAGCAGGAGGGAAAAAGATTGCGAGATAAGAGACACGCTCGCAATGAAAACCCTCCAATTAAACGCGATCAAAATTAAACTAATTAAATAGAATGGAAAACTTTTACTTTCTATTGTTTACTAACAACCCAAAACACAAACGTCAAACAAATCCTGCAAAATAAATGTACATAAGTAAAATATATTGTTCAAAATTATCTTCTATTTCTTCGGGGAAAAGTCCATTGCAATATGCTTTCACTTGTGCCCATATTAGCTCAATAGGGTGTAATTTACATTGATAAGGGGGGAGCCTTAATATCTTTCTGTTAGTATTTTCTATTAATTCACCAACAGCATATTTTGAGGGCCAGATAAATTTTCTTTTATTAATGCTAACAATTCTGCTTCAACCATGTCTTATTCATATGCAATATCATTACAATGTCTAAATAGTTTTCAGAAAAAATGGTTTATGAAATAAAATAAATAAAATATAATTTACAAATGAAACGAATGAAATATAATAGTCAAAAGTCAAAATGCAAATAGATGTCAACAAACGTTCGATTTATACACTATTGTGAGCGGTCTCCCTGATTAACCAATTGCAAGTGGTATTGGATATATGACGTATTAGTCCTACCTCGTTGCCTTAATTTGCTACTGCATGTTTTGGACGATTGTACTATAATAACGTTTTCAATGTAAACTGCATTTTTCATGTTCTGTTGTGTGGGAATTAACGCGGTACGACGATTGAACATTATACCACCCCAAAACATACCACCTTCGTAAGGAGCAATTTCATTAGGCACATTTAATCCCTCTTGTCGACCTGGTGTCCTCCAGACCCGTTGCCTACGATGATTACTTACCAATCCAATTCTGGTCTCATCGGTAAATAGGACCCATCGCCAATGCCGTAAAAGCCAACCTCTGTGCTCCAGCGCTCAGTGTTGTGGAAGTAGAGTGGGTACTCTTAAAGGTTTTCTAGCACGTATGAAGTCTTCTTCGAATGGTAGAGGTTGAAATAGCACGACGAAACGTACCTTGGAAGTAACCTCTTAGGACTGGAGCTGAATTTCGATGCCTCCAGGTATATTGAAGCAAGTAACGATCCTACCTTTCATTAAACACTCGGGGACGCCCAGAATGTGGTCTTCTTTTCACAGAACCACTTTATACTTATCTATACAACAGATTCTCTAGGGATATTGAACATCGCGGATATCTGATGATTTGAATGTCCGGCATCATGCAAGGCAATAATTCTTGTGTTATTGAAGACGGAAACTTCACGGCCCGGAAATCACGGAAATCGTTTGACTACAAATGCAACAAAACTGACCATTTTCTTCAATAATTGACAATAAATCACACGTGTGTTATCATCAAACGTAATTGCTGTTTTTCCCCATACAATGTGTCTACTTTGATAAGTACCTAGAAATAATAATACACCATTTATTTCTTTTAGATAGAGGGGGCGCAAGACTTATGATGTTGTGTGTATTAATCACGTTTGATATTGATATTGAAGCAGAAATAATGAACATACGTTGTGAATAGTAACATGGACATATACATTGTCCGACAATTAAATGAGTTTAATTTTGTTGTAAGGAAAAAAGAAATGCCATCAACGTTACAAACTATCAAAATGCCTAATCTTCATTTATAAGCTGGCAACATTACATCGCTGCGTGCTGTGCATGGCGAGAACTAGAGCGCCATTTTGTCGATGTCCAACACTGTGATTATTATTTTGCCTACTGAGGATGACAACTTAGTTGTCGAAATTCGTATTTAGGCTATGAATATTAATGTGGTAAGGGGTGCATACCTGTTTTAAGTTTTTATTTAACAACAGTCTCCAAAAAAGTACTTTTTAGAGAAAATTTTATTTATCAGAATAATTGAAACATACATGAGTAGGTAAACCCCACCAGTTTTGTATAATACAAAGGTATTTTTAATAATATAAAATATTATTAAAAATCTGGTGTGAAGAACACAAATGCAGGTTCACTATTAATATTTTCTGTGAACGTGTCCGAATATATCCTATCCCCAGAGACGTAGATACGTATTTCGCTTTTCTACAAGCTCATCGGTACGCCCCTGCTGGAGAAAGGATATTTCCAGACACATTCACAGAAAAAAACCACCTCGCCCTATCACCATAATTATCCAGACCGAGCGCAGAAGTAAATTCGGCGCTACCTGTTGTCAGACAGCCGAAGTACCTCGCATACCGTCGACATAATTAATATGAAGTAACGACGCCCTTCCAAAGATTAGCACAGCCAACTCTCTAGAAAACTGCATTTTGTTTGTGCCTTCACTCATACTACGGCTTAACCGCATGTGTAATGTATCAGAATAATTGAAACATACATGAGTAGGTAAACCCCACCAGTTTTGTATAATACAAAGGTATTTTTAATAATATAAAATATTATTAAAAATCTGGTGTGAAGAACACAAATGCAGGTTCACTATTAATATTTTCTGTGAACGTGTCCGAATATATCCTATCCCCAGAGACGTAGATACGTATTTCGCTTTTCTACAAGCTCATCGGTACGCCCCTGCTGGAGAAAGGATATTTCCAGACACATTCACAGAAAAAAAACACCTCGCCCTATCACCGTAATTATCCAGACCGAGCGCAGAAGTAAATTCGGCGCTACCTGTTGTCAGACAGCCGAAGTACCTCGCATACCGTCCACATAATTAATGTAACGACGAAGTAACGAAGTAACGACGCCCTTCCAAAGATTAGCACAGCCTGACTGACAACAGGTAGCGCCGAATTTACTTCTGCGCTCGGTCTGGATAATTACGGTGATAGGGCGAGGTGGTTTTTTTCTGTGAATGTGTCTGGAAATATCCTTTCTCCAGCAGGGGCGTACCGATGAGCTTTTAGAAAAGCAAAATACGTATCTACGTCTCTGGGGATAGGATATATTCGGACACGTTCACAGAAAATATTAATAGTGAACCTGCATTTGTGTTCTTCACACCAGATTTTTAATAATATTTTATATTATTAAAAATACCTTTGTATGGAAAATTTTATTCATAATCTTAAAAGCTATTACAGTCGATATTCATTTGTATTCTGTACCCCCGTTTATTGAACTATTTTCTACATTCACCGGCAAAAAAGACCGGCCACCTCACCATATTTTATATTTCTTCTTGTATATTTATTGTAACGGTGTGATATTTTGACCATGCTTTTTTACTTTCTGTCGTCAATGATCGGAGGTTATGTTTTTTAAAAAAAGTTTTTAATTTATTCCTAGTACATGAAAATATCCGAAGGTAACAGTCTCTTGCAAAAAATGCATGTTCGTAGTTTTTGTTAAGTTTACCATTATACACAGCTTCTTTTCAAAAAAAGGAAGTTTGCATGTCTCAGATAATTGTATTGGGCGTATTTGACAGTTGTGAATTAATATTGTCCTTTCAACATGGTACTAACTACTGCGGACGTGGGTCGAATTGTTGCTTTAATTGAGGATGGTCGTAGTCAGCGTTACGTATCACGCACTTTAAGAACACCTCGAACTACAGCTCAAGATGCTTAGAATCGCTACATAGAGAACTAGGCGACAAGAATCAGGCAGGAGAAAATCAACAACTGTTATCGATGATCGTTTCATCGTGTTGAACCCTTTAAGAAATCGGAGATCTACTGGTGTTTCTCTTCGACATAATTTAGAAATGGTACATGGAGTCGTTGTAAGTGAAGAAAACGATAAGAAGGAGGCTTATAGAACATGGATTTCATTCCGTAGACCGGCAACGGGACCACAGTTACTTTTGCGACATCGACAAGTGCGACTTAGGTTTACAAGAGAACACATTAACTGGACATTACAGCAATGGAGTAATGTTCTTTTTACTGATGAACCCGATGGTCACGAACGGCTCTATAAACGGCAAAATGAAAGATTTTTAAACAGCACAATATCAGAAAGAGTCTCCTTCAATGGGGGTTCCATTATGGTTCGGGCCGTTATCTGCGATGAAGAATGCACCAATCTTGTGTTTGTTGAAAATGGAGATCTAAACGCTCACCACATGGAGGATATTCTTCAGAAAAATGTCATCCCGTTTGCACCTTTTATTGGTGGTCAGTTCGTGTTAATGCACGATAATGCAAGGCCCCATGTTGCAAACGTAGTGAATGAATATCTGGATGAGGTTGGAATACGGCGATTAGATTGACCTACAACTGCCCGGACCTAAATCCAATTTTACATCTTTGGGATCAACTTCAAAGAGCCATTCGTCGTCGCACTGTTCTACCAGATACTCTGCAAGATCTACGTATCGCGCTACAAGAGGAATATGTAACAATTCCTCAAGAAAACATTTTAAATTTACTTAACTCCAAGCTGCGTCGACTTCGCGGCGTCATTTCGGCAAGAGGAGGCGATACACGATATTAAACTTACTTTAGTAACATGATATGTTTCATTATTTCATTTAATTGTTGTTGCATTAAGTCATACACTAGTTAAGAATTAAAACAAAATTTCTCTATAATGACTTTTTTCATTAATTTTTGTTGATTAACTTTGAATTTGTATCTACTGCTGATGGTAGAAACATCATACTTCAATAATGGTGCTACTATACCATTAAGTGGAAAACCAATATCACTAATCAATAAAGCATTAAGCTTATGTAAAATATTGAGGTGGTCGGTTTTTTTGCTGGCGAGTGTATATTAGAAAAGGACGCTAGCAGCACTCAATACATACTTAGTTCTGATAAAATTTTCTTTTTTTAATTTTTTTATCATCATTATTTCACTGTTATCCCTAACTTTATTGCAACTTTTAATTTGGCATAAAACTACATCACTAGAAAAATTATTACTAACCGTCCAATCATTTTATTAAAGAAAATGACGTTAAGTTTATTTATTTAAAATTTTCCAATTTTCTTATATTTCTTACAATACAGCATCCTGTCATATAGAAATTATTCTTAATGAAGTGTAACTGCTAACGACTATGCGTGCCTGTTAAATATAATATATGTATTTAACAGGAAATGAATACATTCATTTCTTTCATTCCTTTATCCGTTCCTGCATTTAATTATATTACAAATTTAATGAATGTTTTTTTTTCTCTTTACTGCCAATTAACGAACTTGTGCCAAAACATAATTTCCCTATATTGTTCTCAGAAATCATTAAATCAATTATCGCCAAAATGTAATTACGCACTTACTACACTAAATATATATTGCTGAACGCTCGTTTGAAAGTTTCACAACTTCCGAGGCCGCGGGACAGTTCGTTAAACGAAAGTAAATAGTATTGATTACGAAATTTGAAAATCTTGTTGTGTATATGTGTTTAAAAATTATAATGAACCAATTTGTTCTCAGCGATTTCATAAAATTTTATACAATTGTATTTGTTATTTATAAAATATGTAATTTTTCTGTTTCTACACTAGATTATATGTTTTATGAAGAACCAAAAATGCAAAATAGTTCATGTTCATGTGTAACAAATATAATAATAATAATTATTATTATCTCTTCCACTCACAAGAACCATTCGTTCTTGGTTGCCATTATCTTACCCCATCGGTTCATTCGAACAAGATGGATGGCATAGTTATCTATCATTCATTTATTTTATATGAATATTGATTATAGTAGATACTTACCAGTACTTTCAAGGTGTGAACATATGTGTTGTCCGCTGCTAGCAGCTTGTGTCTCTTTCTGGGTATGAACTTGTGTGTTGGTTGCTGCTGGCAGCTTGCGTCTCTCTCTGGGTGTGTGGTTTGTGTTTGTGCGAGCGCGCAAGTGTAGGGTGTTGTATGTTGGCGCGCTCGTGCGTGTGTTTAGTGACCGGTCGCGTTAATTTTGAGAGATCGGAGAACCAGCCGTTGCGCAGGGCCGCCAACCCTTTCCCGGCAACTTCTTTACTTTTCCGTGCAGTATTTCGACGGCCCGACCCCCGCCCCATGGAGGCAAGGCGCAGACCAGCGAAGCGCACCCTGCACGGGGTTGCTCATCGCCAACCGAGGGAACACTCTTAGCGGCTACTTCGGTCGACGACGGTCACACTTTGTGCCATCTTAACGTTTTCCGCCATTGCGGGGGCACTGCACACACGTCGATCGTGTGTGTGCTGTTAACGGCAGCCTAGCCAGGTTGCCGCCGAGGACCGGTCCTAGTGGTGTGTCCATTGCGCGGCGTCGTGTTTTGCGCCGCGTAGCTTGGTTCCTTCCCCTGCTGGAAAGGCGGAATGGCACCTGTCCACTCATCGGGCAGACCCCCCTAGAGTTTGGTAGCGCATATGCTAGGCTACAACCCTGTAGAGGACCACATCAGGATCCCACCCGTTCCGTCATTTCGCCTCCCGGCCACGTTGCCCGCGTTCGCGCGCTGCGACATCAGTTTAGCACGCGACGTATTATTGCAGCCGTGTCTAACAAGACACTTTTTTGCATTTTTAAATAAAGTTTTTGGTAGAGATCCAAAGTATTTATGGACTTGTGGAATTTCTGTGGAATTTCTCCAGTTGCGCCAATCACAATTGGGATTATTATTATTATTATTATAATCTTTATTGCCAAACAGATAATTCCATTTCTAGGACAAATAAATCAAAAACAAAGAAAAAAAAATAGAAGAAAGAAACAGATGTGTGCTAAATTATGTAAAAATACAAAATATAATTGTATGAAATGAAATAAATAAGTACACTAATAAACTAAAACAAAAACTTAATCTAAACACCTCCCGTAAAAATGTTTCTCCGCACATTGGTACATAAAATTAATTGGAGCTCTTAGTAGCGCATTAGTTCTAGCTCTTGGTGAGTAAAAAGTAGGACTTGTCATTCGAGGCACGTGAAAAGCTCTACAGAGTAATATTTCAGGCGAGGCAATTCGACCATCAATTAACCTACACATAAATCACGCAGCATTAACCTCTCAACGACGTTTTAAACATTTGAAGTTATGTATGTCTAGAAGGCGGTTGTAGTCAGTATTTATTTCGGAATATCTGAAGGAAAGGTATTTCAGAAATCTCCTATGAATCCGTTCAAGTGAGGAGTCATACGTCGAGTAGTAAGGAGATCATATTACCGAAGCACACTCCAATCTACTCAAAAAAAAGCCTGGTACAGTGATTTCAGAACAGTTAAATCCTGAAACTGACTGGTAGACCTCATAGCGAAGCCCAAAATTCTAGAAGCAGACGAAATGATATTCGAAAGGCGCAAGTTAAAGGACATAGTCGAGTCGAATTTGACGCCAAGATCACTGATGCAGTTCCTTTTCACTAACTTTTGGCAACCGATACTATATGATGACTCCACTTTATTAATATTAATTTTACGCGTGTAAGATACAACACAGCATTTGTTCACATTAATCTTTATCCTGCTTTTACTACACCAATCTGCAAACGCATTAATATTATCTTGCAAGACACCAACATCATTCTGTGATTCGACGGATAAGTATAATTTAGTGCCATCAGCGTAGGCCAGTACAGAACAATTGAAAGATGTGAGGAGATCATCAATGAAAAGCAGAAAAAGAAGAGGTCCTAGATTAGAGCCCTGAGGTACGCCAGATGTTGAAATGAATTGGTAAGAGTAAAAGCCATTATAAAAAATACATAATTAACTCTATTCACAACGTATGAGGCAATAAGTTCTAACGCAGATGGATTAAAGCCGAAAGCACTCAATTTGTTTAATAAAATTTGATGGTCAATAGTATCGATGGCTCAAGAAAGATCAGTGTAAATAAATATGACCAATTAGCAGTTAAGATATTCTCATTCTTGTAAGAAAATCCTTTAAATTTAATTTTATTTATTTAATTTTGTTGCGACTCAGGTATGCTCAATCTTAAATAGTTTTTGGATTAGATGTTCGGCATTTTTGAAACATTTGATCCAGTTATAAGTTATAAGTGCATCGAGCCGTGAGAGTTATCGTATGGAGTGCTATAGCATATATGATTGACCTATTTGTGTGTTTCCGAGACACCATGAACACCCCAGCGTTATGTTGATGGGGTGTTGGTACCCCATATTTTTTCATATCTTCAACGACTCGAAGATCCACTAGAATAATGCCTGTCCCAACGTAGCGAGATGTTTTCCAAACCAGTTCGAAGAGGTCCATGCCAATATCGTGCCATGGATACCGAGACCTCCCAACCTATCGATAATCGAACATGTGTGGATATTATGGGAAGAAAACTGATAAACTTAACGAATCTCCAGTAAACACTAGAAGCTCTCCGTCGTGAATTGCAGATTGTTTGTGGCACCATAGCCCATGATATCGACCACCTATTGCGTTTCAACACATTAATAAAAATTAAATTAAATTGTGTTAATCTTCTGTTCCTTTTTTTTTTTAATTACCTATAGTCAAATAATACTTTTGGATAGTTATAACAAGTGTTCATTTGAAAAGTCAATCTAGTAGCATGTGATTTACTGAGAACATTTTGAAGTATGTCGTAAATTAAAATTTACTACTTAACCTACGAAGTCGTATGTTTTGACAGTTTCATACATACAAATAAATAACAAATAATAGGTATTTATTGAAAACTATAACAAATGTTGAAAATGTTGTCCTTCAAGATCAATGCACTTTAAAATCCTCCGTTCAAAATTTCTGATGATATTCTGCACATTACTGGATTGTTATTAATTTCCATGCATTTCTGTTCGATTCTCTGTAGCATAACATTAAAATTCAATGTAGGTGTTCGAAATATGTTATTTTTTAGATAAGGCCACCAAAAGAAGTCGCAAGGTGTTAAATCGCATGAACGTGCAGGCCAGGCAATTTCAGTATTTAGACTAATTATACGCTCATCAAAAAATTCTCTTAAATAATCCAAAGATTCTGCAGTACAGTGACAAGGTGCTCCGTCTTGTTGGAAATATGCATTTTGAAGTTCATCATCATGCAACTGATTGACAAATGGTTGTAAAATTTCCGTACGGTATCTTTGAGCAGTTAACGTTCCCTGAAAAAATATTGGTCCAATGATTCGCCTTTGGCTTATCGCTGCCCAAACACCAATTTTCTGTGGATGTAGCGATTCTTCATTAATTATATGTGGATTTTCACTACTCCAAATTCTTGTATTTTGTGAATGTAGGTATCCCATTTTATAAAACCATGCTTCATCAGTAAAGATGACTCTTTGCGAAAGTTCTCCATTATTGTTCATATTTACAAACCAATTACAAAACTGTAGTCTACGTGGGTAATCAATTACTAACAATTTTTGTACAAATAAACCTTTCTGTTGGTACAACTCACAAGTTATTAAAAAAAGATATGCAACTTTATCCATACCGTGTCACAGCAACACGGTATGGATAAAGTTGTATATCTTTTTTTAATAACTTGTGAGTTGTACCAACAGAAAGGTTTATTTGTTGACTCAAATGTCGAACAGATGTTTGTGGTTCATTTTCCATTATTTCTTCAACACGATTGACAACTTGAGGTATACGTTTCTTAACTGCTCCGCTGTCTGATTTTCTTAAGAAACTACCAGTTTCAGAAAAAAGTTTTAAAGTTCTATCCAAAGTATTCTTAAATTGTATATAATCTATTACAAAATGTGGAAACTCAACTTGAAATTCTACCATGCAATCTTGAACTGAATAAACCTATAAACCATCAATTTTATTACCACTTCGAAAATAAGCCTGGACTAAAAAAATTTTATGTTCTAAAGTGAAAGCCATTTTAAAATTGAGAAGCAAGTTATTTAAACCAGAATCGACGCACGATTATTTTATGCACTAACTGATATTTGTGATTGACATTATCAAATGTCATTTGGATTTACGTTTACGGAACAGCAAACACATACTAATATATTTGCGTCTTATTCTATCAAAATTTCAAAGTAACCTAGATTGACTTTTCAAATGAACACTTGTTATGTATACACGAACTTATATAGTTTTCTTTTGTGGTAAGATTTGCATTCGCTGTTTATTATTTTAAAGTTTAAAGCTTATTGGGCCGTGCAAGTAATGTTACTACATAAACGGCTGCATACAAAATGAGTTGACAGGGAACATATAAGACATTTATTGAACAATATTGATGAAGTTGACGTATAATGTAATTATTGGTGCATTACGAGTAGTGTACATTAACTATAATAATCAAAGATCAGCTTAATGGGTTTTCTAGCCGATAATGTGAGAAATTGGCTTTCAAAAAACCTCCTGCACAAATAGATGAGAAAAAATTTGGTAAAAAAAAATTTGTATCTCTTCTTGGTGCAATTTCGACGTCATGCAGTATATAAGAATTAATAAGAAATAGGCAGTTAGTTTATGTTATTTTTTAGTTTCTTTCATTTGAAATTACTGTATTGAAAATAAACTTCTTTTAAATATTTCTTTGAACTATACAAGCTTCAAATTTAGAAAAAAAATGTTCATCGCTGTGATTTTAAAATTACCTAATTAAAGTGGGCGAGTGTAATTAAACTTTGATTAAAATTCTGGGAGGTCCATTTGCACAAACCTTAATTACTGCTTTAACTAATTTAATTAATAATTTTCAGTTATTGTTAAAATGATAATAAAAAAGAAATTCTTTAATAATTTCAATCTATGTACATGCGTTCAATATTTAAATTAATTTAACGCCCTTTAAACAAATTCTTATTTATTGTTTAGCTATACCTAAATATAGCTATACCTAAATTTCTAATAATATAATTAATAATAACACCAGTTTACAAATTTATGTTTACTCTCTGGAGTTTGAATTTTAATAGGTGAACTCTACTAAATTCGTTGCGATTTCAAACATGATCTAGATTTTTTCTATCACATCTAAATTACGAAATAAAAAATGTTTCTTTTTGCGAACACATATAACTACGAGGGCGTATTTTTATGTTATCTACCTAGCCATGAAAAAAAGCACATAAAAGAACAAAAAACAAATATTTTTCTACATAACTCCCTTCAACACTAATACACTTATTCCATCTTTTTTCCAGTTGCCCCATACCCTCAGAAAAAGATTGCTTCGGTAACCCCGCAAAATATTCTTCAACAGCTTCTTTGAGTTCTTCATCAGAAGCAAAACGCTTTCCCCGGAGATGCTTTTTTAAATTTTTGAATAAGAAGAAGTCTGACGGAGCTAGGTCGAGGCTATAAGGTGGATGCCTTAACACTATACACCCACAGTCATTGATTATCTGCTGAACTTTGTTTGCCTTATGAACCCGACAATTGTCGTGCAGCAACAAGTTTTTTTGTGAATAAGAATGCGGGCGTTTTTCCTCCAGAGCAGTTTATAAATTTTTAATTGTGTTTCCGTAGGCCTCTCCATTTATGGTAGACCCTCTCGGCATATATTCAATAAGCAAGACTCCTTCAGCATCCCAGAAAACAGTTGCAATCAGTTTTTTTCCAGAAAATTGTGCCTTGGCCTTTTTTGGTGGTGGAGAGCCCTTATGAACTCACTGCATGGATTCTTGTTTAGTAGGAGGGTCCCAGTAATATACCCAAGTCTCATCCCCGGTGATAATTCGAGATAAAAAAATTTTTTCCCTCTCCAACTTGACCAAATTTTCTTGAGAAACTTCTTTTCTGTACAGTTTTTGTTCAGGTGTAAGCAATCTGGGTATAAACACAACTTAGCACATGTACATTTTCTAACAGTGACAGCAATTTTTCAATAATTTGTTTGACATCGTCACTCTTTTGTTTCATGGCTAGGTAGATAACATAAAAATACGCCCTCGTATAATATATATGATTTAATGATATAATGTATTTTTCGTCATACCTACCGCGTAAGTAAACAGTTATGACACCTTTTTTTGAAACGTAAGTGACACTTTACATACCGTATTGACAGTTGCTATGGTAGCGGGCTGTAATATTTCATTACGACCCTAGGGAAATAATAGCAATATTAGAACATTTATAACAAATTTATTGAAACATAATTTTAATTAACAAAAACACATAACTAGTAAAAGTAGAACCTTGTACAAAAACTTATCACTTTGTAATATTAAATGTAAACGAACAATTAGATCTTTCTGCCACGGTGGAAGATTTTCATGCGCCGAATTTTTTCAGACCAAGAACATCAATTCCTGAATCTGCGAATATTGTTACCGATGGTTTTAGATCGTCTAAAACCATCATTTTCATTCTTCAGCACAAGCTATAATAGCCTCCATCTCTATTTGATCCATATTTATAAAGTTTATTTAAAAGAAAAAGCTTTTGAGAATATATTGCATGTACTTTGACATTTATAAAAAATATAAATTTATATTGACACAAACATGGTTACCATAGATACGACAAACAGTCCTGACTTGATGTTACTAATGTGTATACATATAATAAAAGTAAAGTGCAAAATCATCAAAATTCGTCTATTTAAAAAAAAAACGTAGGTATGACGAAAAATCTCATATGCACCACGATCCCTACAGTACAGTTTTATGGTCTCGAATATATGCAAACCTCGACCCTACGGGTCTCGGTTTGCAAACATGTTCTCGGCCATAAAACTGTACTTACGAACCTAGGTACATAAATAACTATAATAATGACAAATTAACACTTTTACACTAAAAAAATACACAAATACTAAATAAATTTTGTTAGAAAAGTTTAATCGCTTTTTTTAAATACCAAGCGTTCTCAGCCATCATGTTTGTATTCCACTTCTGCTCCATTTCTGTTATATCCTGATGAAATCTCTCGTTCTTCGCTCATTTGTCCAAGATTTTCGGGAAAAAATCAAAATGAGCACACAAAAAGTGAATTATGATGCTCATATTGCAATACAAATTGCGAAGCTTTTGCAACATATATTGAACAACTTTTTTATAATCCTGTGTATCCAGACATCCCTTTCAACGGCAGTTTTAGTAGTTCTAAAGTGACTATCTAAAACCAATTTTAAAATTTGGGAACCAATACCCTCCTTAAGTTTTGCGTCAGAGAATCCCGGAAATTTACTGAAAAGGTAATTAATAGTATATTGTGTAACGAGTGACGAGTGACGAAAGTAACATTTTTTAAGCGAGAGAACAGTTTGCCAAACGAGGCGAAGCGGAGTTTGGTAATGTTCGCTAGCTTAAAAAATGATTTCGAGTTAAACACTATACTTTTTCTACGACCTCACCTATGGCATTATAACAAACTTTAAAAAAATATGTAAATAAATACTTTATTTTCAATTAAAAATTACAAAACTATAGATCATATTTAAATTAGTTATGATTTAAACATTTATACATAGAATATGTAGACCATGGCTGCAGATTTGCCCACAATTTTGCCAAATATGCAAGCAGCACAATTTCCGAATATGAATTTATGCTATTATCAGCTCTCTATTCAATGAATTTTACATAGACTTTTTCATACCTCTTTCTCGATTTTTCTCGTAATAAGCCCGCATAGGTTTTCTCAGCTTGATTTACTATTTCTGGTGGCGTATTGGGAATATCTAAATCACTTTCTGCATCAGATAAAGCTTCAAACAGTACAAAGTGACGTGATTTAAAAATGACGGGATACAGCGACAGTAGGCAACTAGACGCAGGTGAAATTTAGTAAGCAACTTTCGTCACTAGGGCAGAAAGTTAACGTTATAGAATTTTCTCTCACTAGTGACGGAAATCAAATTTTCGCTGCAATATTCGGTGATGAAAAATATCTTTTATAAAGGATCGTAGAAAAAATAGTTTATTTTTCACTTAAGTATTATTTGTTCATTTCACTTTGGATACGGTTACCATGAACAGGATCATAATGCCCGTGGCATAATAACCGGGCATTATGGCCCATAACGCCCGATAATTTAATTGCAGTAGTTGATGTTGTGTGAGTATAAATAAGGCCCTAGAAGAAAGGATATACATTTTACAGAACTAATAATTTAAATTATTAACAAAGTTTAAAGAAGTATGTTACCTGGTTTCACTAAACTTTTGTGCACAATATTTTTTGACCCCGCGACTATTTGTGAACGGGATATCACAAATAGCCGCGTCCAGGCCAACCAAATAGGCTCGCGAGCATGGTGCAGAATGCTGTAGGATTCACAAGATCCTATGTACCATTTGATAAAATTATGTACCATTTTATAGCTTTTTAAATCTTGTAGTATTTTAGTTCCACACTGTTTACGATGTTCATATAGTTTCTTGATCCCAGGATACTTTCTTTTCTGTTTTAAAAATAACTTTCTTTTTAAACAATATGCTAAAACCATAAACGCAACTGTCGCTACAACCAAATGTTTGTCCATTCCGCTTTAAACAGATCTAAAATAATGGCTGGCCCTGGTTCCCGAGGCCTGCTTCGGTATCCTAAATAGCACTCCGAGGCAGCCTCGCGAGCCTATTTGGTCGGTCTGGACGCGGCTAATGAAGAACGGCATTTTAATGAATCCACCGCGTTGGTCGTAAATCTCCACATAGTTGCCTTTCCTGGTTTTGATCTTTAATTTTCTCCAAAAGCAACATTAGATTGTCGCAAGTTTCTTTTAAGTGGACTGAATGAGCAACTGGCACGAATGAATATCTATCGCCATTATATAAGAGAACAGCTTTTAAACTAGTCTTAGACGAGTCCAGAAAGAATCTCCATTCGTAATCCACGAGAACGAATAGATGGGTATAAAGCTTGTAAACCGTGTCTGAAGCTATAGTTATGTACAAATTTGCGCATATCTTTAATAATGCTTTGTTACTAAATTGTGAAAAATATTTACGTGAGAGAAGCAAGCGAACTTCGGTTTAATAATCAGTTAACACACGCGTATATTTAAACCCCAGATACACTGTAGGTCAGTGTAATTTGTCATTTAGAAATTATTGAAATTTCGAATTTAATTAGCTGGAATAGAAGTTATTAATGTTTTAATTATGCATGGTTGTAATGTACTTGAACCTTAAGCCATCAAAAATTGAAAGATTGTGATAATTTTTTTATTAATAAATAATATATTAAATTATAAATTACAAAAGAAACTAGATTATTTACAAATCTTTATTAATGATATCAAAAAGTTTTTTTCTGGAAAATTTAAGCGGGATTTATAACGGCGTGTACAAGAGATATTAACAAACAGTTCCTTCAACATTGGCTGACGATTACTATTATTACTTTTTTGTAGATTATATAAACAATAGGAAAACCAATGTGTAATTAATTTCTTATGCTACTGCGGTGTTTTGATTTAATAATTTTACCGTTAAAAATTATTAAATTAACTCCACAAGACCCTTCTTCATGTGCAAGCGCTCGAGTATAAACCAAAGTAAAATAATATGTAATTTAAATAATCCAAATTTTTTGTAAAAAGGTCAACTATCAATCAATTTATATACTGGATCGGAAAATATTGTAGGAAGGTACCCGTTAAAATAAATATACATTCATGCAAGATTTGTCCGCTATAACAGGGGACGTCGTTCGATACACCTACAGAGATGGAACTCTGTAATAATCCTATTGATAGTTATGGAGATCTTAGCTTGTACTTTATTGGCCGATATAGAATATACCGTCTTTTTTTCATCCATTATTAATTTTATTTGGCTTCTTTGTTATTTCTGTTATTCTGTTATTGCTGTATTATTTCATTTAACGTTTCTCGTATTTACTTTCTAAAATAGTTAACTTTTGGCTGTTTTTAATATGCTGTTATACATAGTTATACATAGTATACTTCGATTTTAGAAGCATCTGCTTGTTTTAGAATTGAATTTACTTTTACAAATTAACTGTTTATTTACTACAACTGCAAGTTATGATTTGAACATTTGAATATAATACAGACGTGTTTTGAATTGTTAATTTAGACAGTATCGAAGACACTGTAAATTTTCAAAGAACCGATATTCGCTTTTTATGGAAGAAGGATGTTAAAACCTCGAAAATCATTCTACGACAACGTCGAGTATTTGGTGAGTACCTAGAATCTAAAACTACCGTCTACCGTCGTAACAAACGACATTAACATCGCTGGCGCGGAGAATCTGTTGAAGAAGGACAGACGGGTAACTATTCTTAAGGTTTGTGCAAGTACCAGCATTGGTACAATAGATACATACTGCACGATTGTTTAGAAGTGAGCAAGATTTAAACTTGCTGGGCTGTCAGGACTGTTAGGCTGTTAATACAGAAACTGCACGAATCCAACACTTGTTATCAACTTCAGTAGATCTTAAGTCGTTTTGGTGACTTATTTTGACAACGAATAATAACAACTCATAAAACGTGGATCCCTACTATAACCCGGAAACGAAAAGTCAGTTAAAGCTTGGCGCAAGCAAAAGAAATACCTCATAATTCCTTATAATTAGGGACCGCACACGAGAGGCCCATAACTCATCGCCCACGGACGTACCATTGAAAATTTATAGTTTTAAAGAGTTTTCAATTTTACTTATATAATTGGAAAATAAACGGGTGGTGATCTATAAAATACGAAATACATTTTTATTTGTTCATTTCGTAGTTCAAGTTGAGTAAAGGAGTTCTCCTTGAATGAAATACATCCTTGTAGATAGAAAACGTTCTTTCTACATCACGGTTATAGGCGCATACTGGAAATATTCTTTTATTTCAGCGTATTCAGCAGTTAGATTTTGAGACATTGTCCCCATGCACAATTGCCGCAATGTTATTAAATCTGGAATTGTATTAAAAACTGCGTCTAACTTTTACTAAAGGCCATATCCGAAGTCACTTGGAATATTTTTCAAATTATTAATAGCCACATCTAATGTGGTTAATCTATCATTCTGATTTTTAAAATAAGTTATTAGTTTCGGCAAATTTCCAAAGTGTTCCTGAAGATCTACAACTGATTTTTTAAATTTTGAATTTGTATCAGTTCATTGCACTCAGAAATACTTAAACATGCAACGAAATTTTGTAAACTGTCGAAATTCTCTGCATAAAAACTAGTAGCTTCCAACCATGTTCCCCATCTAGTTATTACTGGAGAGGAAGGCAGTGATAAAGGTGGAAGTTTTTCCCTGTAAAAACCTACTCTCAATGATGCTTTTCTGAATACACAAGTCTATCAACTTCCGGAAAGGTGTTTCTGATATATTCACAGATTCTGTGGAGAGCATGTGCTACACAAGTAATATGCAGAATATTAGGATATGTTTCCTTTAATAGTCTACCTTGTTGTTGTTTTCAACATATATGCAGCACCAGTGACGCGCCGTCCATATGGGCAAGGTCGTGCAGCGCACAACGGCGCCAAGGCCCTAAAGGCGCCTACGGCCACTTGTGATAAGTTAAATTTTAAAAATTGACTGACTTTTTAAAGCAGCTGAATATTGAAAATCTTGTTAATGAATTTGCCAAAAGTAAAGCTAGAAAAGTCCAATTTCTATAAGACATTTCCGTTGTTTTCCTTCACGTTTATCTATTTAAAAACACGGGCTCTCTAAAAATATTTTATTTGACCTTTTGTTTTTTAATAATTTGGAATACTGTTTTTTATTTTGTTACTGTTGTTTCAGTGTGCAATAAAAATTTTAATAATATTTTTTTGTATGTCAACCAATTGTTTGCCTCAAATAAAAAATACCTACCAGTACTAACAAGTCTAAAGAGTTCGTCATAAATTTCAGTGTTGAACTGTGGGAGAGTGGCTGGTAATTTTGGCTCAATACATATAGGGTAAAGGCGCCTATCAGTATTTCGCACGACGGCGCCGAAGATACTTGGCGCGTTACTGTGCAGCACTGTCACTGACAAATAAAAGTATTTTTCTTTGTAGCTGTCGTCCGAATGAAGCATTTGGTGCATATTCTCGTAATGGCTTTAGCTACTGTTTCCACATCAACTGTATTTATAACTTTTGCTGCTATTACATATTCATTATATGGAATAGTTGGATGTAGTACACCGGCTACAACATTTACCACAAAGTGTCCTAATATATCGACAGTTTCATCGACACTTATCCAGAGGTACTGATTTGAAAGATGGCTTCTAATGATTCTACTGCTTTCGTGTAGCACTTAGAAACATAATATTTGCGTAAGGTGGTTTCATCAGGAACATTTCGACCACTATATTTTTGTAGAAATGTTTTGAAGGTGGTTAAGTTTATTTAATGGAATATTTGTCGCCATTAAAGTTTGACAGAGTTCTTCGTTAAAATTGTCAGATTCCAACGGGCCTAATTTCTGTGTACAGAGCCTTCATTATTTGTTGTAACATGATACATATGCAACCAACATTACAGATTGGTACTACTCCTATACAAATATTCCTAGTTCAAAATAGTTTGACAGATGTTTTTTAATTTTATTTTAATTGAAACGTATGTAATTTCTTGGAATAATAAAAATAAATTTTAGTTGTATGTTTATTCAATTAAAACACTAGTGTTTATTATCATTTTAATAGCATAAATTATATTTACAGTTAATAATGAAAAAATTGTCAATTTTGCCTCTGTACAAACACATTTTATGAGGAGCTAACGTACTGAAAGCTTTTTCACAATAACATATTTATAATAAATGTTGGAAATGATGACCATTTTGTTGCAAACAAATATTCACCCTACGTTTTAAATTTTCAAAAACATTATATAAATCATTCTGCATAATGTTATTTATTTCATGCACAATTGCTGCTTCTAGTTCTTGTAAATTATGTAGTCTATTTCTATATAACCTATTTTTCAAATGTCCAAATAAGTAAAAATCAAGCGGAGTAAGATCGGGAGAACGGGGTGGCCATAAATTAAACAGTCTATCGTCGTAAAATTCTGTCAAATAGTGGTGTGTGTCTCTGGCCGTGTGAGCAGGTGCATTATCTTGTTGAAACCAGCCATTTTCTAATTCATCGTCATGCAGCTGATTAATAAATTCATTTAATATTCCTCGATATCTTGCTGCAGTAATGGTATCGTAAAAGAAAATTGGCCCAATAATTCTTCTTCTCGACATTCCCACCCATATTCCTACTTTTAAAGGATGTAATGATGTTTCTACTAGTTGGTGTGGATTTTCTGTAGCCCAAGATCTATAATTTTGTGAATTTACGTATCCTGTAAGATGTACCCATGCTTCGTCACTAAAAAAAGTTAAATCTAGGTGATCATCGTTCATTCGATTATTAAACCATTCACAAAATCTAATTCGCCTATCGTAATCGACTGGATGTAACTGATGAACAACAGTAACTTTATAAGGATGCATATGTATCTTTTTTGTTAATGCTTTGTGACATGTTCCAACTGAGAGACCTACAAGAACATTTTTTTGAATGTTAACTTTGTACAATTAAAAATAAATATGAAATACCTGTTTGCTGAGATAGTTTTTTAACTGATTTATGAGGGCTATGTTCTACTCGCTGCCGAATATCATCTACAACAGCTTCCGTTAATTTGGTGGGCCTCCCAGTCGATTTCCCTATTACAAATACAATGTTTATCCTCAAAACGATGTGTTATAATATGTCTACGATGTCGAAATGAATCATAATCAAAGTCAAAATCTGGGAAGCGTTGTATAAATTGATCTATACAACTTGGAAGTGAATAACTCCAATTGCCTTCGGCATCTTGTGTAGCACTTCTATAATGGGCCACTAAAATGAATGCATCTTGTTCGACGGTAAATGCCATTTTGGAGGTTATAACCTAAAATGAAATTATTTTATTTATACATACATTCAATGTTATTAATAGATAACTAACCTTCACAAAAGTTAGAATATCTTCAATAGCTCTTCAAAGAACTGACTTTTTTAACGCGAAATAAATATAAAATTAATACAAAGAAAATCTAATTGACACAATACACAAAACGTACAAAACTATCATAACAAAACATTTGAGTTTAGGAACTTATTATGCAGGATTGCCAATCCTAATGTATGCAACCAATATTGCAACACGTCACGTGGGTTACAACCTATTATGAAGGCACAGTATGTGTTTGCGATGCTGAGTGACGTTTTACGTGCGATTTCTTGGAATTTCTTAACGATATTTTGCAGACTTTGCAAGAAATTTCAGAATTACTGGCAACGGCCATACAATCAGTTTGATCCTTAATCCAACTAGCCATTGTTTCACGATGCCATTCTCGATGTTGTTCCATATCATATCTGAAAAAGTAACTTAAACAATGTTTTAGATCTAAATAAATGAAAATTAAAAATGTATGCGTAAGTTATTGAAACTTAATGAAATTCACTGGACACTTACGTATATATGTAATTAACAGTTAAAACAGTGAAAAAAATAAACTCACCGTACTTTATTTATTTTACGAAATATAAACTAATAAATATAACAAATTATAAAAACTTCTCCTGCTTCTATCTACGCCCATGAAGAAAGGAATTTTACTGTAAAATTCACTCAATTCGTCACAATTCAACGACAAAAAACAGCTGTGCGGTTAACCGAATGAATAGTGCTATTAAATAACTGCGTGTTGTACTTAGCGATGTTATAGACTATTTATGTGGTTCTTCGTAATTTCGGCCTCTCGTGTCCAATCCATACTTATAATACATCTAGTTCTCTCTGTTGGTAAGATAATAATTACTGTACTTTGGGATTGCGATGGTATCATTTTGGTGGATCTACCAAAGGGAACCACGATTACTGCAGAATATTATTCAAATCTTGTCTGGGCCTTTTTGATAAGTCCTCACCAAAAATCGATCGAAAATATTGTCATAAGTGACCATTACTACAACCGAATAACGCAATACCACATACACCTTGACGAATGGGTATTCTAATAATCATATTTGCCAGATTTGAGAAACAGGAACTAACATCTGTTTCTAGAATTGATAAAACTTCTACATAGTGTGGAATTTCAGGACTTAAATAACGTAAAAGAGATTTAAACCAGTGGATAAAAGAGAGTTCCAAAAAGATTATATTGGAAAATGACATATAATGTAATATAGTAATAAGACTAATAGTTAAAGGAATTAAATTATATGGCCATTCTCAGAAATATCCCTCACATATTTGATGTGAAATTAACACAATAAATACATTTAGCTAAGAAAACACGGACGATTAATAACTACTGTATTTTTAATTGATTATTTTGTGATAAAAAAATAGAGATGGTATCTTTATAGTGTCATAATTCAATTATATAACCAAATTAATAGAAATTTCTTTGTCTAAAAAATCATTAATAATTAATTTTTTATTATTAATGTTCCTTAGTTACTCTATATCGACTTCCCCGCAAGAAAATATAAATCACCTTCTCGATAGATAAGTTTCCTCTACGTAGTTACTCTATATCGACTTTCCCGCAAGAAAATCTTGTAGATATTAAAATCACCTTCTCGATAGGTAAGTTTCTCTACGTAGTTACGAAACCGGAAAGAAAAAAAATGAAAACAAAACGTTTTACCTGTGCTGTTCCGCCGTCAAAATACCAGGCGGACATAACCTCAAAGGTGTACGTTCAACACTGTTTGTTGTGTGTACGTCTTACCTGTTGAATACCTGGATAGTCTGGTACGCATCGAATTAAAAGGTGAAAGTAACGTGATAGAGAAATTGTAAAACGTATACCTTGTATACACTAGATATGTATGTACGTTGTCAGCCGGTACCGTTCGAAAATTCTGCTATCCTGTTACCGCAATTCGAACGTTAAAAGCGAATCTATCCAGGTGCTAATGACACCGACATGTTACGCAAATTAAAGTAGTTTTATTTACTAAATATAGGATTACAGAAACGTTAGAACTCACATTATTCTGTTTAAGATGACCTGGCCTTTTTAAAATGTAGGTAAAATATTATGGTAATCGTTGTGTAAGAGTCGCGACGCCCGGCTCCTAGGTTATATATATACCTTATTATGTATACTACGATCGTAGCTCTCGGGCGAATGTGGGGGATTTTCATGAATGGACGATACTCCGAATTTGGTATGTGCGTATGGACAGCTGTTACTGTGAATGAATGGAATACATACCTACGTAACGTGTATTCGTCTAACCCTAAACGATATATCTATATCTAATTTATTAAACATCTAATCCTACGAAGTTATATTATTTTCAGTCATGAGAAAAGAAAGCTAAACCATGAACAATATATTTTTTTAATAACTCAACCTGAAAAAAACATTCTTCAGGCAATTCTCCAAAACAAAATTTTAGGACATACTTTAGGTCCTTATCTCGTCCTTATCTGAGAGCCTCCAAATTATTTTGAATTTAGATATTTCATAAAAAAATAGTAGTTGGGTGCTAAGGAAGGTACAGTTCATTACAATGAAATCAAATACACCTTAAGAATAATTTTTAAGAATTTTTAAGTCATGTAAATTTGACTTTCGTGAAGTCTAAATGTCTAATTCTTCAAAGAGGTTATCCATGATAATCAAAATGTCATTGTTATTACTAGAGACCGGACAGAGAGGTTGATGACTCATCGCCCACGAGCGTACTATTGAACATTTGTATTTTTAAAGTTGTTAATTTTATTTATATAATTATAATTAGAATAATAAAACGGGTATATATACGGCTACAAAATACGAAATACATTTTTATTTGTTCATTTTGTAGTTCAAGTTGAGTAAAGGAGTATTAATATTTACTAGCAATACTTTCTCATGGTTCTCTTCTGTAAAATTTGTTCTCTTTGAATGAAATACATCCTTGTAAATGGAAAACGTCCTTTCTACATCGCAACTGATTCTAGGCGCATACGGGAAATATTCTTTTATTTCCGCGTATTTTGCAGTTAGACGTTGTGGCATTGTCCCTATACACAGTTGCCGCAATGCTATTAAATCTGGATTTCTATTAAACACTGCGTCTAACTTTTGCCGAAAGCCACAAACGAAGTCACTTGGAATACTTTTCAAATTATTAATAGCCACATCTAATGTCGTTAAACCATCATATAATTTGAGATTTCGATTTTCAAAATAAGTGATTAGTTTTGGCAAATTTCCAAAGTGTTCCTGAAGAAAATACAACTGATTTTTTAAATGTGGAATTTGTGTTAGTACCTTGCACTCAGAAATACTCCGAGCATCGTCATTTAAACATGCAACGAAAATTTGTAAACTATCGAAATTCTCTGCGTAAAAACTAGTAGCTTCAACCATGTCCCCCATATTACTGGAGATGGAGGCAGTGAAAAAGATGGCAGTTTTTCCCAGTAAAGAGCTACTCTCAGTGGTGCTTTTCTGAAAACTTGGAAACTCTGGAAAGGTGTCTCTGATATATTCACAGATTCTGTGGAGAGCATGTGCTACACAAGTAATATGCAGCATATTAGAATATGTTTCCTTTAATAGTCTGCCTGTTTTAATATATATGCCGTACTGTCACATACAAATAAAAGTATTTTTTCTTTGTAACTGTCGTCCGAATGAAGTACTTTTTGAATATTCTCGTTAATGGTTTTAGCAACTATTTCCGCATCAATTGTATTTATAACTTTTGTTGCTATTACATATGCGTTATATGGAATAGTTGGATGTAGTACACCAGCTACAACATTTACCACACAGCGTCCTAATATATCGACAGTTTTGTCGGCACTTATCCAGAGGTACTGATTTGAAAGATGGCTTCTAATGCGTTCTACTGCTTTCGTGTAGCACATAATTTTTGCGTAAGGTGGATTCATCAGGAACATTTCGATCAGTATATTTTTTCAGAAATGTCTTCAAAATTGGATTGTTCAATTTAAATAATGGAATATTAGCTGCCATAAAAGTTTAACAGAGTTCTTCGTTAAAATTGTCAGATTCCAATGGGTTCAATTTTTTTTCGTGCTTTAACGATCCTTCGTGACGTTTTACGGTTGATTTATTGCAATTTTTCAATAACGTTTCACACACTTCACAATAAATTTCGGAATCACTGGCAATGTACATACAATCAGTATGGCCCTCAATCCAACTCGCCATTGTTTCACGATGCCATTCTCGACGCTCTTCCATTGTCTGAAAAAGTAAGAATATTCTAGATCCAAATAAACGAAATTAAATAACGAAATTTTATGCACATTGACTTGAAAATAATTGGAAGATGTTGCTTAAATGAAAAGAAAAGGAATGTACGTGCTATTTCTCTTACGAAATACGATAAACTTATTTATTTTATCTACGTACACGACGCCACTGAAAACACTATATTCTCCGAATACAATAGCTGGGTTGTCCATTGTTATCGCTGCGAGACCAGGTGGCCGAGTAAGTCAAACAAATACTTCATTGAATTACGACGTTATACACAATTCCAATTGCCGATTGCGTTTTATGGAAATTGCATCCGTTCTCTACTCATAACCAAGCAAAAATAATATTTTTCTACCAAGACATTTTTCGTCACCGGAATATTGCAGCGAAAACTTGATTTCCGTCACTAGTGAGAGAAAATCCCATAACGTTAACTTTCACCTGCGTATAGTTGCCTTACTGTCGCTGTATCCCGTCATTTTTAAATCACGTCAGTTTGTGCCGTTTGAAATTTTCTCATGATTTCTGATTCAAAAAGTGATTTAGATATTCCCAATACGCCACCAGAAATAGTAAATCAAGCTGAGAAAACCTAGGCGGGCTTATTACGAGAAAAATCTACAAAGAGGTATGAAGAAGTCTATGTAAAATTCATTGAATAGAGTATCAGCCCTCTATTCAATGAATTTCACAATGAATAGCACAAATTCATATTCGGAAATTGTGCTGCTTGCATATTTTGAAAAATTGTGGGAAAATTTGAAGCCATCGATCTTATGGTCTACATATTCTTTGTATCAATGTTTAAATCATAACTAATTTAAATATGATCAATAGTTTTGTAATTTTTAATTGAAAATAAAGTATTTGTTTAAATATTTTCTTTAAGTTTGTTATAATGCCATAGGCGAGGTCGTAGAAAAGGTATAGTGTTTAACTCGTCGAAATCACTTTTTTAAGCCTGCGAACATTGCTTGAGTTACTTTCGTCACTTGTTAAACAATACACTATTTTGGTATAACTTTTATTTCGATCGCATTTTTCTGTCATTACATCATAAAATTCCATAGTATTTATAATTCCAGAAAAATCTCTTACAGATTCCATCGAAAAAATCACATTAATGAATAAAACAAGTCGAAGTAATGCTAATATTCTTTTGATATTATAATCGATACACGTAGTCGAAATGTCAAGAACTTTCACCTTATTTTAAAGACATACTAAACCTCCTTTTCAATATAATACAATGACTTAATCTAATGATCTAATGACATTTAATTTATATCTCCATCGATACTTTAATGCCATTTTAATCCCTTAAACGATTTATTTCATATTCACGCCATTAATATTTATTGCTTATTAATAACGACGCCGATAAAATTTATAACATACTCCGTAAAGAACAAACGCTTTTCTTAACAACTCTGACATCACACTGATGACTTAATATTAGACTCTATTAGAATAACAAAACAAAATGCTATAAATCTAAATCAATGAAAACGAGATTATGGTTTCACTGTCAAAGTATTTTTATTTTATAAACTTGTTTTGATTTGAACGTATCGTACGTGAACGTACCTACATGCAAATGTGTGGTCTTACCCTTGATCTTTTGCTTAGATATTATCCCATGAGATTGAATAAATTTATGGCATACTTTGAATAGTTAATATGGAATAATGTTTATTAATTGTAAACATAAACAGAAGATTTTCTAAAAATAGTTATTATGTCTTCCGCGAACTAATCCAGATGAGCTAACCAATTTGACACCAGGTTATTTTCGTTATAGACATGAAGACATTAATTCGATAAATGCTGTAATCTTGAGTTCTATAGGATTTGGTCCATTAACTCCATTCTTTAAATGTGCTGGTTATATCAATGTATTTATATGCGAATAGGATTTAAACACCACTATTTTTTCCGAATTTCCAAAAAAAAGTTCCATCAATTGAAACGTTTTAATTTTGCACATTATAGCTATGTACAGGCTGGCCCAAAATGACCGAAGGGGGTTGAGTTCATTATAACTTCTTATTTAAGACATAATTATTAATTTTTTTAAATTTTAAATACAGTATATTAATGGAGAATATTTTTAATTTGATTATGAAAAATTATATCTCGCAATGACCGAAGGGGTTAGAGTTCATTATAACTTCTTATTTAAGACTTAATTATTGAATTTTTTTTATTTTAAATACAGTATATTAATGGAGAATATTAAAAAAAAAATTATATCTTGCAATGGATCGTTGATTTGAGAAATAAAGGTCAACGATTTTGGCACGTTGTTCAATTGTGTACTGTTCCATTTTAAATTCCCCAAGTCTTCTTTACAAAATACTGAAAACAAAAAAAAAATTGTAATAAAAAAGTTATAAGGAATTAAAACCCCTTCGGTCATTTTGGGCCAGCCTGTACAACTTATTAGGTATCCTTCAATTTATGGATGATCTAAAGATATATTAAGGATATGAATCAGTGGTCTGGTACTTAAATGAACCTTTTTCGTTTCACAAATCAATCGCTGTTCTCAAGCGACAGTTGAATGAAACTCGAATACGTTCCGAGTGTACAGCCCCATTATATGGTGCAATGTGTTTTGGTGATCGAATTTTTACGGAGACTTGAGGCGGCCACAGACCCCATTCCACTACGACTATTCTGGATCTATCGTAATCTAGTCTAGATTGTAGTCTAGATCTATCTATTTTTCTATCTATCAATTTTTTGGATTCATTTTCTATATAATTGCAGCCTTCCATTTTTCATACGTTGTCCTTTTCTTTCAAGGACACCTGTAGATATATATATTGATACACTTTTAAATAGTGTGTGAGAGATTAAAATTCAAAGCGTGAGGTTCCTCAATGGAGACGCCTATGGATCGGTTTATAATATAGTTTTTGGTAGCATATAATAATTTTTAACTATAATAACAAATATAATATAACGTGTAATGACCTTAATTTCTCTCTCTCGTATCAGGATGATGTATTTAAATTTAAATTTTAAATCTCAGGGTGTAGTTCATTAAAAGGCAGGTTCCAAAAAAACATTAAAAATACCATTATCTGTTATGATTAAAACAGCACGTTAAAGTTAATTGACTAAATTAATAAATAAAACACATAGACATAGAAACATATATGTTGTTGTCAATTGTATACAACATATGTTGTTTGTGTAAAATACGGACATATATCATATCTGTCAAATGTCCATAAATTCTTAAAATCAAATGACAGCAATGATATTTATTTCTGTATTCGAACAACGCCAACATTGAAAAATGAAAAAAAGTGTATCGAAATGAAGCTCATTTCGATACTGTTTTGGGTTTCATAATGAGTTCATTTCGAACGCAAAATAGAAAAACTTCTTTTAATAACATAATCTTATTTTACAAATATGAAAATGATTAAATACAATTCTTGGATGATGATTTGGAATATATCTTCAAAATTATGGTAAGTGATAAATATGAAATATAGGATATATTGATTATTCGATTTATTACAAAAAATATTGAAATAGATTTTTAGTGATTTAGATCGATTTATAGTTACGATCTTTTTATTACTGAATACCTGTGTGTAAATACGTCTACTGGCTGTGAAATGGATGATGACCTGGATATTGATCTTCTCTGTGTGTGGAACTTATTATGTAATAGCATAAGAAAATAGGAAAATAGGTATAGGAGTTTTATGAGATATTGTGATCCTAACCTTAATTCGGGAAATTAGCACTTGGAAAATGTTTCAAAATACGTAGGTGGATTTTCATATCATCAGGAATAATAATAAAAGATAAATCATTTTGCTTCTTTTCGGTGATTTTTATTAAATTTCTTGGAGCGTTAAAAATTTCAACTGGTTTTTTAAAACGATGGAAAAATAGACGCGCTCTGCTTAATTGTTTTTTCAGAGCTGGGTATTCTGCTTAATATTTGTGTAAAACATAGATTAATTATTGATTGAGGACCAATAATATAACTATTTTCTCTATTTCAATATATTTTAATAATTTTACATTTAATTTTGGTGAAAAATAATCTTAAGCTTAACGTTGGATGCTTTTAATTTATGTCCATACATATTTGGCAAATCCCGCCATGTAAATTTTAAAAAGGAAAATACTGTGCATAAGTCCAGCATCTTGAAATTGATCATTTTTAAACTCGAAAACTTAAGTTCGACAGCTGTATCGGGATGATTTTAATGGAAAAATTGTCAATTTAAGGTCTGGTTTTACTTCAATATGTATATATTTAAAACAATCTTACATATTTCGGCTTATGATGCCTTTATCAAAAAAATTAAAAATATAAATGATAGTATATTAATGTCAAACTTGTATATCTGTAGTTGTCATGAATAAAATTATTCAAAGATACATTCAAGTTTAATAATAATAAATCATGCCTTGGCATTTTCTAACTGTTTAGAAAATATATATATATATACAGTATGACTTTTTGGGATATATTCTAAAAAATATAACAAATAAAATAGTAAAAATTTTTTCTAATAAAAGTTGTCTAGAAACGCCAAAAATTTTTTTTTTTATTTTTAATTTTTCATTATTTTTTGGCGTTTCTAGACAACTTTTATTAGAAAAAAATTTTACTATTTTATTTGTTATATTTTTTAGAATATATCCCCCAAAAAAAACAAAATGAAACTTCAGTCATACTGTATATATATAATATATATATATGTGGTAAATTCAATTAGTCATCGATTTAAGGTCTGATTTTACTTCAAAATGTATATATTTAAAACAATCCTATATGTTTCGGCAAATGATGCCTTTTTCAAGGAATATAAAATATAAATGACAGTATATTAATGTCATACTTATACATTTGCAGTTGCTATGGATAAAATTGAATTTACCATAACATACAAAGGTCACGAAATAATTATCTTTATATATATATATATATATATATACATGAAAAAACCACATCCGTCCAGAAACGTGCATATATAGATATTTCACTGTCGTTACAGATCATCAGTACACGATATTCTAACATGGACATGATTTTATTTTTATACATGTGAGAGGAGATTTGAATAATTGCTATTTCTCACTCCAATTAAATTCAATATAATTCGTATATATACACGAAAGTATAAAAATGAAATCATATCCATGTTAGAATATCGTGTACTGATGATCTGTAACGACAGTGAAATATCGATATATGCACGTTTCTGGACGGATGTGGTTTTTTTCATACAATTTTCATTATCCGCACAGGTGGATGGCTAACGTCGCGACGTGTTTGCGTCTACATTCTTCGGCAGGAGTAATCTTGTCAGATTGTAGAATCAATTACACAAATTTAGCGACAATTACATGTGAGAGGAGATTTGAATAATTGCAATTTCTCACTCCAATTAAATTCTATATATATACATATATATATATATATATATATATATATATATATATATATATATGTTAATACTGCCTAGGTATGACCGCAAATTGTACTTTATCTCTTTCGAACACACATAAATACGCTCTGTAATACTATACACGTTAGTCATTTTAAGGGATCCTTATGCCTTAAATTTGGTCATGTGACTGCAAAGAAACACTTTATGAAATGTATATATGTATGTATAATATGTGTGTATGTAATCGCCTTGTTTCGTTTGTTTCCCGGGTAGAAATGCTTCCTCCTGAAAAGAACCGGCGCAACGTATCGGTAAAATCTCATTTACCATCTTCAGGCAATATTCTCTCTCAAATGCTCTTCTTCTGACTGCATGTAATTTATCCTGTAACTGATATTTGTATTCTGACCGTAGCTTGCGCCGCACGCGTATTTGTTGAAAAACTGCGAACTAAAAAAACTGAATTACTTTGCAATTTAGTCTTTCTTCAATGCCGTCGGGAACCACATATTTTAACAAAGTCAACCAAGATATTACACATATATAAAAACAGTTTACCCCCTTTTACGGGAATACGTTCGATGAATTCTGGAAAACTTAAACGAATGACACAGATGGCATAGATTTCTTAGTGTTCTTTATTGTAGAGATCTTATAACGGCTTCCTTTGTGCTGGGTAATGATGCGGACATTGAACTTAATAGTATAACATATTTATAAAAATGTTTTTAAGTCGTTATTTTATAATATACATTAGGGCTGGGCGATACCGGCGTTTTCGGTATCGGGTACCGATACCAATCGAGGTATCGATACTTAGCGATGTATCGGGTCTGTGCACGGTATCGATTCTGAGTACTGGAATCGGTAAAGTATCGATAGGTATCGATACCTTGGAATCGATACCTTGGAATCTATACATTGGAATCGATACCTCGGAACCGATAACTTGGAATCGATACCTTGAAATCGATACCTTGGAATCGATACTTTGGAATCGATACTTTAATTCGATACCTAGAAATCAATATTCATAACCCGTTTTCTAGGTGTTGATTGTTTGATATCGGTTTCAAGAGATATAAAATTAATTTATCGATTCTACCATAACTACGGTATGAAATTTGCAATATTGTGATATTTTGTTTTTTAATAATTATAGATATGTCATAATAAGGATATTTGATGCGCATAATAATAACATTCTTTTAAAATGTATAATGCATACATACTTAAAAAGTTATTGCATCCTTCATGTACATTTAAAAAATGCACAAAGGTAAGCTACCCGATACATGGCTACCCGATACATCGATACTTAGCGAGTACTGGAATCGGTAAAGTATAGATAGGTATCGATGCTTTGGAATCGATACCTCGCTACCCGATACATCGATACTTAGCGAGTACTGGAATCGGTAAAGTATCGATGCTTTGGAATCGATACCTTGGAATCGATACCTTGGAATCGATACCTTGGAATCGATACCTTGGAATCGATACCTTGAATCGATACCTTGGAATCGATACCTTGATTCGATACCTAGGAATCAGTATACAAACCCATTTTCTAGGTGTCGATTGTTTGATATCGGTTTCAAGAGATATAAAATTTATTTACCGATTCTACCATAACTACGGTATGAAATTTGCAATATTGTGATATTTTGTTTTTTTTGTTTGTAATAATTAAAGTTATGTCATAATATGGAATTTGCTACGCATAATAACCAACGTTTTTTAAATATATATTATGCATACATACTTAAAAATTCTTTACTTAAAAAGTTATTTTTATATATATTTAAAAAACGCAGAAAGATAAAATAATATAGGCAAATATGCATGCTATTAGAAAATTATACAAAATGCCTAAAATATTCATTTCAAAATAGAAACAAACCAAGCACGTTTTATACCTACAATAGCTTGATAAAAATTCTTGACCCAACTTTTTTTACCTTATTATATTAATTAATACTACATATTTGTATTATATTTTGTTTATTTTAGTTCCAATTCAGTCGTGTATTGTGTATTATGCATTCTATAGAACAGGAATGTGTTTTATATTTATATGAATATGAATAGCACCTATATTTCTCTCATCACTGCTTTATAGAAATTAAGTGTCAACAAATTTTTGCTGTTCCCTAGTTTTGATTTATTATAATTCCTACCTTTATCCGTCGTCTAAAGTTTAATATAAGCACTTATATTTCATATCATTTTAAGCTTCATCACTTTGTTCTTATAACTTGTAATAAGTGGATACGTACGTACCAAAATGTCGAAAAAAAATAGTGTAGTTTGGAATTATGTACTTTGATAAAATTTACGACCAGGGCCTGAGTTGTAATGTATGTAAAAAAGAATATAAGTATACTGGTAATACTACAAATATGCTAAAGCATATAAAATGTGTTCATCCTTTTACATATTTTAATATTATTGAAAAGAAAGACAAAAGAGACGGTGATAGTGAAGTTACTGACGTTGAAATATTGGCCTCCAAAAGGTAAAATTATAATTATACTAGCTGCAGACTTATGTATGTAGTTCTTTTTTAATCCTTACATGAAAAATAAGAAAATTCTAAATTGTCATTTTGCGTAAAACAACAACTTATATATCTATGATGCAAGCATATTCATTTAAAAAAATGCACAAAAGTAAGCTACCCGATACATGGCTACCCGATACATCGCTACCCGATGCATCGATACTTAGCGAGTACTGGAATCGCTAAAGTATCGATAGGTATCGTTGTTTTGGAATCGATACCTCGCTACCCGATACCTCGCTACCCGATACCTCGCTACCCGATACCTCGCTACCCGATACCTCGCTACCCGATACCTCGCTACCCGATACTTAGCGAGTACTGGAATCGCAACAGGTATCGATGCTTTGGAATCGATACCTCGCTACCCGATACATCGATACTTAGCGAGTACTGGAATCGGCAAAGTATCGATAGGTATCGATGCTTTGGAATCGATACCTTGGAATCGATACCTTGAAATCGATACCTTGAAATCGATGCTTTGGAATCGATACCTTCGTTATATGAGGTATTGGGTATTGGACGATGTATCGATACTTCGCTCAGCCCTAATATATATATTCTCGCATTACTTAGGTGCATCAGATAAACATACCTTACGAAAAATCCTTATAAATTTATCTAAGCTTTCTATAAATTTCCTAGCTTCGTCGAAATAACTATGGCTAATTATGTGAGTAATTGCATAAATGTACACAATAAACCTCGGGACGTATTGCAATTTATTAAATTTATCAAAATGAAAAATCTAAATTGACAAACCACGACACATCAATCACAAACTTTATTGGACTGTTTTAAATTCTTAGATACATTTATCTATTGATAAAATAATCTCATTAAATTTTGCATGCGCTAATTTATGCACATTCCATGTATTTTAGATTATAGAAAAAATTCCGAGCTTGTTTGATCTTTCCTAGAATCATTAGTGAGATCTACTCGAATTATTGTGGTCTGTTCGATTTTATAATTTAGAAGGTATCGTAGATTACGATATCATCGTGAAAAGGTCTTAAAATTGTGCAGTAATAAGCCGACGATTCGCGTGATGTCGATGAAAGAGTGCGCATCCCGTTATTGCCTCGTTATATGTAATTAATAGTAATAAAATTATATGACTTTGCGTTGCATAATCGCCTCGAAAAATACCAAATTTGATGTTTCAATTGGAGAGGAAAGAAAAGCCGGTATAAATGACCGGGAGGTAAAGTAGTTTTTTAGTATACAAAATAATATACAATATTCGTTAAAAAATCAATATATTGTCAAACAATATTTTAAATCTTTGTCTAACAAATTTATCTCCTCGAAATTAATAGCTAGTTGTCGAAATACGTCTCCGGGATTTAAGAAATTATTGTACGAAAGAGTATTTTAATAAAAACTATAATAAACGAAAGCAAGTTTAGAAGTACTGATTTAAATAAAACTAATAACAAGTAACTTGTTACGTGTTCGTAGACACTTCATTATTTTGTCGTAAATTAGCGTCTTACTTTATTTTATTGTTTTATTTATTGTGAACTTACCTGTAAGTGCATCTGCTTACGTTCATATATCTGCAAAAGATGCTTGCGTATTAGTTTTCTTCGTGGTTTTCTTCCCAAGTGCGAGATATCTTTGGTTGAGACGTAAGACAAATATCGGATCTCACAGTCGTGTTACTGTCGATCGAATTCCCGCTCTCGTACACCACGTGGTCTTGAATTAAAAGGCTTAATTATTGGTTTCTTACAAAGTATCTTTTTTGTACCATGCCCTCCTACGTTTAGGGTTATATTTATGTACCAGGTATCTTTTTTTATTGGGAGTTCCAATTTACCTAGTAAGGGATTTACGGTGGCGAGAGGGATTCGTCGCTAATTACCGACATAAGGTGCGTGTAGTATGATAACCACTTGAAGCTAATTCTGGTAGGTAATTTTGGAATTCATTTATTTCTTTTAATTTTTATTCGTCTATTTGCATCTTTAATAGGTGTTTTTTTCCCTGGGCTACGGACGTTCCCCAGTTTCTTTTGTACGGCTCGCCGATGATCTGTTGCATCGATTCCGGCGACGTCTAACCATTAATCGGCGGCAATTCGGATCGTTCCATTTCCGACGTTTACCGGACCCACAGCTAAGAATTAATATCTTTAATTTGTTTGTTGTATCATTGAAAAATTCAATTCTCTTATAACACGTTAATCAATTTTTTTTTCGTTTAGACAACGTAACTTCATTCTTATTGAAAGTAATTAAAGCAACCTGCCTTATTTTTTTTTTAATTCTTATTCATGTGTAACTTTCTTTTTGTTTTAAAAGCAAACGACCTTTTGCTGGTAAAAATCTAACGCGTTCTTTGGCCAGCTTTTTTTGTTTCAGGCTTCACAGATGGGCCGCTAGACGTTGGCAGGAGCGGGTAGGTGAGGCAATCGTAGGTGTCCGAATTTTTGTGTTTTTTCCCTTTTATTGTTTTTGTTTTGTGTTTTGTCGCAACGGTTTTTTGTACACCGTAGCAAACTTTTTAAAAATCATCTGCATTTATGAAAGCGACCATATCAACTTCATTTCACTCTATAATCGTATAATTTTTATGAAAAATTTTTTAGAAAAACAATTAGAAAAAAGAAGAAAGGTATAGCAAACGCCAATTAAGTTGGCGCGAGGAGGGGTAAGTTCGCGCAAGATTAGAAATAGTGGGGAGATTTGCATTTGGTTTTCAATGACAAATGTATTCTGTCAATTACTTGAGTAGTGGGGGTGGACTTTTTAAAAACGGCTTCTGCGCACCTCCTCCTCGCGCCAACTTAATTGGCGTTTGCTATAGCTTTATAAAGTTTATTTTCCATGCATACATAAGAAGAGAATAAAAGTCAATACAAGCTATATACTTGTCTCAAATAATAATATATTAAAACCGCAGTTTAATAGACCATTTTGTCGGAAAAGTTCATGTTTAGAAAACGAGCCGCGACAGCACGTGTTTTCTAAAGAACCAGTGCAACAAAAGGCCTTATGAAACAAGTATTTTATACTATTTTTTTCTATTTTGCATCTTTTATATTCATAAATTGAAATTATTTAATTTGAAATATCAGAGTTTTATTTTTATATAAAGTATGCAGTTGGTCACATCGCTACCTGACATTTTAAAATTTAAATATTCTCGAAATATCATTTATTAATTTTCGTTAAAATTACTTGATATTTTATTTAAAAATATAAACATGAGTGACATAGAAACTAATATATCTTATACTCCACCCCTATTTTGTGAAGGAGCTGACAAGATAATTAGTAATTTATTACCAAAAAAATTAAGGTGATGCATATGAAAAATGCTCTCGGAATTTTGAAATTTGATGCATAGAAAATAAAGTTTGTACAAAATCGGAAATTGTTTCATTACCGTATTTTGAAACATAAAGCAAAAAAAGGTAAATTAGAGAATCTGGCATTGCCTCCGATTTTTGATAAAATTCGCTATACAGAGTGTTTTGAGATCGAAGATCACGAATATGAAATTTTTTTTAAACGGAACCCATTCACTTTATTTGCATTTTTTGTCTACTGAAGTGCATGGCTTCCGTTAATAAATTCTTTCAAATCAATGATCACCGACGTCTAAACATTCTGTGAAGTGAATTTTATCAAAATCCGAGTCAATATCACATTCACTCATTTTTCCCAGGAATTTCTATTTGAGGTTAGTAAACAAAATAATGCAAATAACTCGGAAGTGCTTCGCTTTCGTTAATAAATTCATTCATATTCGTAATCATCGGCATCTAAGCACTCTGTACAGTGAATTTTATCAAAATCGGAGCCAATAGCCACATTCACTCATTTTTCTAAATAAAATGTAGATATATCGAAAGTACATTAGATTACAAGCATTCTTAAAGCGGCTGTCTTAAATTTGTGAATCAAAAAAATGTTGAAGAAATTACTAAATTTCTAAAAAAAGCTAGTGATACGTTATACCTTGCAATAAGAGAACGATGGAATTTTATCTATAAATGTAGCCTTTATTTTGGGGTGGTTCTCATTTCAGGTTCTTTTAATAATAGGTTACATTGGTGCTTGTAAGCGAGAAGAAATAACAAATATATCATACAATATAAGGTTGTTGTTATCGTTGTTACAGTAGCTAAAACAAAAAATTATATTACAAAAGTTTTCGCAATTTAAAGAAATATTCTACAACATATTACTCACCAATGATTTTTTGTTACATATCGCAATGGTTACTGCGTAATCTCCAATCGGGATTAATGGAATCGGAAAAATATCTAAACTCATTGCATATTCTTAAACTGCCTAATCAAGAACTTTGTATAGAGCATATGTTTCAAACGTTCTAGTGCCTCACATTTAGCAAACGAAGGTTGCTATTTAATAACACTAAAGCACCATGGAAGATGGAAATCATCAGCAGTAATCGAGGAATACATTGAAACGAAGTAGCATATATTTTAGCATAAGTAAATACCTAAGCAAACCTTCGAGCGGTGAACTCTTAAATAATTCCGAAACACACGATTTCACTGTCAATGACAATAAAATAACGGAGCAAAACTTTATTACGAAGCAAAATTTTCCGGGAATTACAATAAATGCTCATGTCATGATGCACACACCATTAATGTTTCTTTTCTATCATATAATTTCTATCAAATGTTATTAAATTCTTAAAATGAAATGACAACAATATAATTATGTGTTCGAACAATGCCGACATTGAAAAATGAAAGAAAGCGAATCAAAATGAAGCTCATTTCGATGGGTTTTGGGTTGGGTTTTATGAGTTCATTACGAAAGCAAAATTTAAAAAATTACTTTTAATAAAAAAGAATTACATTACATTTCGTTTTGTCTGTTAATACTATCGTATGAATTAGAAATTTAGACATTGAACAGAAACAAAATTAGAAGGATATGTAACAATTTTAATTAATTTAATATTCTCGGCTGTTGTTGCAGATACTTCTTGGTGAAACATTTTAACTTCATACAGTAAATAATAAAAATAAATTAAAACACTTGGCTTGTTTCACTATGAGATTTATTTAAATTCTCTAACATTTGTTTCGGCTGTTATGCCATTCTCAAAGAGATCTATAAATCTAACTTAAAGACTATCGCACTTGTTCTTATATGTTGTCTGTTCTTGTGTGTAGTGGGGGTGGTACTATATTGTGTATTACGGTGTCTATAAAGGGTGTATTGGCATATTCTATCTGTGTGTTGGTGATTAATAGATTTTGTTTTTTCGCTATTTTTATTTCTAATATTTCTAGGAGGTCCAATCTCTTGCTTTTTGTGATACTGTGTATTAAGTCGCAGTTATCTATATCGGGGAAGTGGTTGAGTTCTATACAGTGTTCGGCAAAGCCTGTGTTTTTCTCACTATATAAAATTGACTTTTTGTGTTCTTTAACTCTGTTTTTAATGGCTCGTCCACTTTGGCCGATATAGATAGCTTCACAGTCTTTACATTTTAATTTATAAACACCTGATTGGTCCATTTTATCTCTTTTATCTTTGTTGTTGCTAATCATTGTTCCCAAATTTGTTTTATTTACCCAGCTTATTTTGATATCTAATCCTTTTACTATTCTGTTTATTTTATTAGTGAGTTGGGGTATGTATGTAATTTTGTGACATCTTTGTATATTTTCTGTTATTTTCGGGTATAGGTATTTGTTCTTATTATTTTGTATTTCTTTACGTTTTAACAGTTTATCTACGATTTTAGGGTCATATCCATTATTTCTTGCGATTAATTTAATTGTGTTTATTTCTGTATTAAAATCTATCTTGTTTAATGGTGTGTTTGTGGCTCTATGTATATAACTATTGAATGTTGACATTTTTATTTTCATCGATTGTTTAGCGTTTGCGTGTAATATGTTGTCTGTAAAAGTGGGTTTTCTGTAGATTTCAAATGTAAGCTTATTATTATGTCTGTTTATTGTAATGTCTAGAAAGTTTATTTTCTTGTCTTTTTCTGTTTCTTTTGTAAATTGTATCTTGTGGTTTATAGAATTTATTACTTTTAGGAACTCCGTTAATTGCCTATCTGTACCCTTCCATATGCAAATTACGTCGTCTACATATCTGGCCCAGAAATGGACTTGTTGAATTAATACCGTGTTTTTCTTGAATAGTTCTTCTTCGAATTTATTCATGTATATTTCTGCTAATAGCGGGCTTAACGGGTTTCCCATCGGTAATCCTTCTATTTGTGTGTATGTTTCCCCGATATAGATAACTGCGACTTAATACACAATATCACAAAAAGCAAGAGATTGGACCTCCTAGAAATATTAGAAATAAAAATAGCGAAAAAACAAAATCTATTAATCACCAACGCACAGATAGAATATGCCAATACACCCTTTATAAACACCGTAATACATAATATAGTACCACCCCCACTACACACAAGAACAGACAACATATAAGAACAAGGGCGATAGTCTTTAAGTTAGATTTATAGATCTCTTTGAGAATGGCATAACAGCCGAAACAAATGTTAGAGAATTTAAATAAATCTCATAGTGAAACAAGCCAAGTGTTTTAATTTATTTTTATTATTTACTGTATTAATTAATTTAATCAATGAATCAATCAATTAATAAATTAAATTAATATAAAATATATTTTTTATATTCTTCATTCAAATCCTATTCCTAGTAAATGGAATGTGTATTGTTGTAGTTGAGTGAAACTAATTTTACATAATTGTCTAGTTTTTGGAAACATTCTATTATGTTTTTATTCTCTTTTACTTTCATAAATTTGAATACACGATTATGTACATAATTACCAGAGAAAAATTTACCGTCAACACTAAAATAACACTTAAAATACCGTGTAGGTGTTCAAGGCATTTCTTTTGTGTACGCGTTTATGTATTAAAAGGTTATTCGGTTCCTTAATGAAGTTATTTATAACTTTAAAGTGTTCTTCAACCTACTAATAATAAACTTATAGCTGATGTCTCTTACATTATTTTGCTTTAAGGTTATCTGTCTTATAATGTTTGAATTTAATTTAATTTCGTAAAAGTGCTGTGGAAAGAAAGTAATATAATGTGCCTTAATTTAAAGATGAAGTTAAGAAAACGCAAGCTGTTGAAAATACAAGAAAAGCCGAGATACCGTGTAGTAGAATGTGATTTAGAATTCTGTACACTTATTTTATTAACAAAATTATAGTGTTCAATAGGATGCAACTTTACTATTTACCAATATTTTAAATACTTATTTAACTGCATTATTTTCTCAGAAAAAAATCCAACTGTTGAAATAATTAAGGAGATTGAAAATCTAAGTACATATTGATAAATCAAAGTTTTATGAATATAAATTGAATAAGACCTTTAAAAAGAAGTACAGTCGTAGAAGCGATGAAAGAAAAAGTTAGTGTTAAGAAATCTAATATACTTTATTGTCTAACATAATACTAATTACAGAACAAAAAAACTAATAAAATACGAGCATTACAAGAAAAAACTTAAGTAACACATTAACACATAACATTTACATTTCTTTCATTGTTTCGACCTTTGCTTGATGTAAATCCATATCTCAAATAAATAAAACACACATAATATGTTTTAGATTTACACTTTATTAATAAAATAATGACAGCTGTTTCGCTAACACAGTAGCTTCTACAAATTCAACTTAAGACTAAAGATACATACAATATACAGCGTTAAATCAGGTAGTTGACCCAAGTTAAAATTCTAGGAACTATTACATTTATATTTTGCTTTTTGAAAACTATACCATGTCCTACTTGTGTGAGGTTTAAGTTTAATAATATAACATAAGCAACTAAGAAACAATATTTCAATGGGTGAACAGATTTAACAGTGGGGATGAATTCAAGTCTAATTTATCGTTTAGTAATATTTCTGAGTTTTTGAGTTTATTAATTTCTAAAGACTCTAAACAATTTAGTTTTCTACTTTTATTTTCTACATACATATATGATATCGAATTGTAAATTAAATTCGTGTTCATTCTCTATTAAATGATTAGAGTAGATTGAGTCAGTTTTCTTATTGATATAAGAATGATAGTGGTCTTGGATTCGTTTTTTAAACGTTCTACCTGTCTGTTAGGGCTGGGCGATACCGGCATTTTCGGTATCGGTTACCGATACCAATCGAGGTATCGATACTTAGCGATGTATCGGGTCTGTGCACGGTATCGATTCTGAGTACTGGAATCGATAAAGTATCGATACCTTGGAATCGATACCTTGGAATCGATACCTTGGAATCGATACCTTGGAATCGATACCTTGGAATCGATACTTTGGAATCGATACCTTAATTCGATACCTAGAAATCAATATTCATAACCCGTTTTCTAGGTGTCGATTGTTTGATATCGGTTTCGAGAGATATCAAATTAATTTATCGATTCTACCATAACTACGGTATGAAATTTTCAATATTGTGATATTTTGTTTTTTAATAATTATAGATATGTCATAATAAGGATATTTGATGCGCTTAATAATAACATTCTTTTAAAATATATAATGCATACATACTTAAAAAGTTATTGCATCCTTTATGTACATTTAAAAAAATTCACAAAGGTAAGCTACTCGATACATGGCTACCCGATACATCGCTACCCGATACATCGATACTTAGGTAGTACTGGAATCGCTAAAGTATCGATAGGTATCGACGCTTTGGAATCGATACCTCGCCACCCGATACCTCACTACCCGATACATCGCTACCCGATACATCGATACTTAGCGAGTACTGGAATCGGTAAAGTATCGATAGGTATCGATGCTTTGGAATCGATACCTCGCTACCCGATACATCGCTACCCGATACATCGATACTTAGCGAGTACTGGAATCGGTAAAGTATCGATAGGTATCGATGCTTTGGAATCGATACCTTGGAATCGATACCTTGGAATCGATACCTTGGAATCGATACCTTGGAATCGATACCTTGGAATCGATACCTTGGAATCGATACTTTGAATCGATACCTTGGAATCGATACCTTGATTCGATACCTAGGAATCAGTATTCATAACCCGTTTTCTAGGTGTCGATTGTTTGATATCGGTTTCAAGAGATGTAAAATTAATTTACCGATTCTACCATAACTACGGTATGAAATTTGCAATATTGTGATATTTTGTTTTTTTTCTTTGTAATAATTAAAGTTATGTCATAATATGGAATTTGCTACGCATAATAACCAACGTCTTTAAAATATACTATATTATGCATACATACTTAAAAATTCTTTACTTAAAAAGTTATTTTTATATACATTTAAAAAACGCAGAAAGATAAAATAATATAGGCAAATATGCGTGCTATTACAAAATTATACAAAAAGCCTAAAATATTCATTTCAAAATAGAAACAAACCAAGCACGTTTTATACCTACAATAGCTTGATAAGAATTCTTGACCCAACTTTTTTTACCTTATTATATTAATTAATACTACATATTTATATTATATTTTGTTTATTTTAGTTCCAATTTACAGTCGTGTATTGTGTATTGTGCATTCTATAGAACAGGAAACTGTTTTATATTTATATGAATATGAATATCACCTATATTTCTTTCAACACTGCTTTATACAAATTATGTGTCAACAAATTTTTGCTGTTCCCTAGTTTTGATTTATTATAATTCCTACCTTTATTCGTCGTCTAAAGTTTAATATAAGCACTTATATTTCATATTATTTTAAGCTTCATCACTTTGTTCTTATAACTTGGTGTAATAAGTGGATACGTACGTACCAAAATGTCGAAAAAAAATAGTGTAGTTTGGAAATACTTTGATAAAATTAACGACCAGGGCGTGAGTTGTAATGTATGTAAAAAAGAATATAAGTATACTGGTAATACTACAAATATGCTAAAGCATATAAAAGGTGTTCATCCTTTTACATATTTTAATATTATTGAAAAGAAAGACAAAAGAGACGGTGATAGCGAAGTTACTGACGTTGAAATATTGGCCTCCGAAAGGTAAAATTATAATTATACTAGCTGCAGACTTATGTATGTAGTTCTTTTTTAATCCTTGCATGAAAAATAAGAAAATTCTAAATTGTCATTTTGCATAAAACAACAACTTATATACCTATGATGTACGCATACTCATTTAAAAAAATGCACAATGGTAAGCTACCCGATACATGGCTACCCGATACATCGCTACCCGATACTTCGATACTTAGGGAGTACTGGAATCGCTAAAGTATCGATAGGTATCGATGCTTTGGAATCGATACCTCGCTACCTGATACATCGCTACCCGATACCTCGCTACCCGATACATCGATACTTAGCGAGTACCGGAATCGGAATAGGTATCGATGCTTTGGAATCGATACCTCGCTACCCGATACATCGCTACCCGATACATCGATACTTAGCGAGTACCGGAATCGGTAAAGTATCGATAGGTATCAGTGCTTTGGAATCGATACCTTGGAATCGATACCTTGGAATCGATACCCTGGAATCGATACCTTGGAATCGATGCTTTGGAATCGATACCTAAGAATCGATACCTTCGTTATATGAGGTATCGGATACCCGATACCAGTTATGGTATCGGGTATTGGACGATGTATCGATACTTCGCCCAGCCCTACTGTCTGTCCAATATATGTTTTGGTACATGTACGCACAAGTCAATATTCCCTTTCACTAACCTTTTTTTTCCTGGCAGTCCCTCCAAATTCGAAAATTCCTCGTGAGATGTAGTGTTAAATCAGCTGTACAAAAGGAAAGACAGATATACAATTTACACACAACCAAAATTATATAATTCACACGCACAGTATTATTTTGCAAATATCTGATTTTAAAGGAAACTTATTTGTTTTTGTCAAAGTTGTAATAGAGTTATTATAATATTTAGGAAATAAACAAGGCCAACACGTTCGGGCGTCAAATGAGACAACGCTGTGGAGGTGTAATAAATACAAAGCCCCACGTTGGTTCGTCAAATGAGACAAAGCGAATGAAGATCTACATAAGAATGTAAATGAATGATAAGTGTAATGCAAGTTTAAGTGAATAAATTTGAAATTTTAATTGGGCGCCTTTTAATATGATAAATATATTTAGATCAACGCTATCTATATATGTTTTATGTGCCAACTAGTCGTCGTAAGCATGAAGTGGTTAGAATGTGACTCTCTCTGGATCTTCGCCGGTAGAATGGTTGTTTTTTCCTTTGTGATGTGTTTAAATAAATAAATCTTATGTTAACTAACTCCTACAACTTAACACTAACAAATAAAAGAGTGAGATTTGGTAATAAAAATAATAAGGTTTATTGGGTTTATTGGTTTATTGAAATAAATAGGAAACTGTAAATCAAACAAATAAATGTATCTAGCGACAAATAATATTACTATTAAAAAAATTTGCACGTGTGTTATTATATGTACTTAATAAGGTTATGTGTAAAAACAAAATGTGATCTTATATTAAATTACTACAGTTAACAAATTAAAACAGGTAAGTACTACTAGGTTATTAAATATTCATAAGGGAAAACTACAATATGAATGTTTTTGGATTTGAATAAAAGTAAAAATTCTGGTTTATTTTATATAAATAGTATAGTTTTAATGAAATAATATGAACTATTACGGCTTTGTTGTAGAGTATGTATGAAGTGAACCTGTATTCCTGTGATCTGGTAGTTGGTATCCAGAAAGAAAGTCGAAATAATCGGGAAATAAGATGTGCGGGTCCTCCAAATTCGAGAACGGCGTATGCGGCTTCTATTCTGCTTCCTCGTCCGGACTCCAATTATAAAGGTGCTCGTCTCGAAATAAGTAAATTACCCAGCGTTGAGCTTCAGGTTTGTTTTCGAATATTAGATCAATGAATAATCACTTGATTCAGCGTATTTTTATAATAATTTCACTGGTATTTTAACCTTTTTTTATAATTTTCTTTGGAGTTGAACGAAAAAACGGTTATACGTTGTAAAGATTTTCAGAAAAAGACGCCGATAGCGTTTCTTTATTTTAAAAGCCTATTTAATTATATGAAATAGCCCCGAAGTTTTACTTTTACTAATTCTATTGACAAGAATATTATAAACAATTTAATAATTTAGACATAAAAATAAAATTTATAGAATAATTTTCAAGTATACAAGATATGTTTTCTAATGCTAGGTTATGTTGTAATGCGCATAGAAAATATCGTTTTCGCGGGTTAATTTCCTTTTAAATAAGTGGGCGTGTTTAACTAGTATCGATACAAAATATTGATGTAGATAAATTAGATATCTGTAATTTCGCGCTAAAGATTTCAATTGTGAAATTGAAATAAAAAATATAAAAGTAAGTTTACAAATTAGATAGGTTAATTAAAAGTATACAAAGTTGTCGTCATATTAATTTATATACATTTCGATACTAATTTAACATATTAAAGCCGCTTATTTAACCCTTTTTCAATGAATTTTATAATTGTTTATGCCGTTTTTCCTATTATAGATGCTGGAATTAGGGTGCTGTTTGTCCCATAACAATATATATATACGAGGGGAGGTCCAGAAGTTCGTGGAATGAAAGGGTTGTAAATAAAATGAAACAATAAATCTATTTTTCCTGTTCAATATAATCACCCTTAAGCACAATACATTTAATAAGATCTATGAATTAATTTTTCTAAACCATCATAAAAATATTTTTTATCTTTCGCCTCAAAATGGACCAAAATTGCCTCCTTTACCTGTCGTCGGAAAACTTTCTTCCACGAAAGTCTTTTTTTAAATTGGGAAACAAATAAAAGTCACTAGGTGCCGGGTCTGGACTGTAGGGTGGATGGACTATTGATTGAAAGCCATGCTTGTGCAGAGCAGCCATTGCAACTCTCCTCTTGTGAACCGGCGCATTGTCTTGCAAAAGCAACACACCCTTGGTCAATTTTCCTCGACGTTTTTCCTTGATGGCCTCCTTTAATTTTTCTAATATCGCTGCGTAATATTCTCCGGTTATGCTCCTTCCTTTTTCTTTGTAATTAATCAATAATATCCCCTCACAATCCCAAAAAACAGTAACCATAAACTTTCCAGCCGATTCCGACACTTTGAATTTCTTTGGCGGTGGTGGTTCCCCTTTTTATGCCATTGGATGGACTCCTGTTTGGACTCAGGCTCAAAGTGATGAACCCATATTTCATCTCCGGTAACAATCCGCTCCAAAATCTGTGCAGGTTCGTCTCCACACAGCTCCAAAAATTGTTTGGACGCATCGACGCGCTGCTGTTTCTGCAGCGGCGTGAGCATTCTCGGTACCCATCTTGTACTGACTTTTGTCATACGCAGGTGGTCATGTAGGATACGCAAAATGGTGGTATCTGATACACCAACTAATGCAGATAATTGTTTTTTCTTCAAACGGGCATCTTCCAGTACAATTTTTTCCACTTTTTCGACGATGTCTGATGTGGTGGCCTCAACTGGCCGTCCTGAGCGGGGGTCGCCTTCAATCGACTTCCGACCATGTTTAAAAAGAGCATGCCACTTATAAATCATTGATTTACTAGGGCACTGCTCCCCATAAACGGTTTCCATTTGATTCAATATGGTTTGAGCGTTCTTTCCTTGCTTTGTAAGGAACTTTATCACAGCACGGTGTTCAATTTTCTCCATAGTTTCAGTTATCTTTCGGATTGACTTGTTTAGCAGGCAACTATTCGTAAACGACAGACGCTATAGAGCTGCAACTTAACTTATACACTAATGATGAGTCGCCAATCATAATGACACCTACCGAGCGCCCCTATCCCCACTCCATCCCCGAACTTCTGGACCTCCCCTCGTATATATACACATATATATAAAGGATTGATTTTACTTTTTAATTCGGCTTATTAATAAATTATTCTTTAAAGAAAAAAAACTTATTTTAACGTTTCGGTATTTATTATCTTCTTCGGAAACTCATTGATTTGGATAAATTTGAATTCATTTTCTACTGTTTTAGTAATTATAAAATATACACTGAGTTTTACACATATTGACTTACGAGTATACTATATATACTCTGTATACAACATACAAAATTGGTAAACAAAAGGGGAGGCTATGTGAAAAATGAAGACTTTTTTGTTACTTTTTTCTGTCATCAATAAATCTAAAATGAAATTATTCTCAAAACCACATTAACAACATTCGTATTCTAAATACGTATTTTGACAACTAACTATTTAACACTGAGGATGACAACTAAATGGTCACCCTGAGTAGCTAAAAATAATAATTACAGTGTTGAACATGGGACACAGGAGAGCTAGCACAAAATTTGTGAAACACTACAAGGCCTCCACATATACACTGATTATAATTAGGGACGTTCAAATTTGAGTACGTAAAACCTTATTATCATTTGTATAGAACAAAAACATTTTGTACTGTGCTATCCTCGCCCGATTTTTAATGATATTATTAGTAACGTTTTTGTTTTATATAAACCGTTAAAAATCTCTTACTATTTCTAACTAAATTTACATAAAAATACGTTTTGGGAACAGATAAGTATATTTTACTTAATGTTTCTAAATAAACAGTTCCAAAAATATAAACCCATAACCATTCTTCGAAGTGGTATAAAAATATTGCTATTATTTTAGCTGCTAATTTACTTGGAAGAGATTGCATTAAAATTTCCATTAGTATTTACATCAGATTTAAAAGCAACCAGAAACTATCCATCGCTATTAGTAGATGCAAATCAATAGTTAAGCAATTGATTTTAATCTATTTTCATATTCATGAACGAGCTTTTATGAGTGTTGAAACGTCGGAAATATGTAAGTATATACGATGCATGTGTGCTGCGTTTATATTTAATATATGGGATCTGGTAATGTCATGGTATATCATATAACGTGTCTGTAGTTATATAAATAACAGAACTTAAATAACTGACTATGGATTTCATGAAAACAATTCGACACCGAAACATAAATAGTCACAGAATTTGTTCATTACTATTTCATCTTCTAGGAAACAGTTTGTTCCTCCTTGAGTAGTTAGTTCTTTGAATGTACTCATGCATATATATATATACCTTTGACTCGTTAAAATATTTAAACGAGGAATTTTTTTCTTTTACAGTATAGAGGAAATTCCAGTATCAGTTTCCTTTGATGTGGCTTCCGAGTGTTTGACTAAACGTCGTTTTAAAATCCTCTTGTCATAAATCGTCACAATAAAAACGTAAAATTGGGGTGACGATATAATTAGCTTTTCTTTAATGATAAAAGTAGTTACTAATTACTTATTCTGAACGATTTCGTAATTTAATATCATGTGCTAAGTATGTAATGAGTATTAGTGATAATTGTGATAAATAAAGACGGCAGACTATGTGCCCCAGCAGTGGCGTTGCGTGGAGAGTTTAGCAGAATAACAGTGCGCTTACTTAAAAATAAATATATCGAATCCCTATACAAAACGTTAAGAAAAAACATAAATAACTTACCCAACATGTTTACATTGTTGCAAAAAAATGCGGATGTGCGCGATGAAAAAACTGCAGCATAATATATGTTTCTGTATTAGTGTCGGAAAGGTTCGTACGTAGCGACGTATACCGATAGGTCCAACTCGCAACGGGCCATAGGCAACAATATACGTAATGCGACGTGGCAACGTGTGTACGATGCCTATATTGGGTGACTTTCTTAAAATTTAAATTTATTTTGCAGAATTATTGATTTTTTTACTTTTATCTTTTAGAAAACGTTATTGTTTTTTTTTATTACTTAAAATTACTTTATATGAAAAATAGTATACCATAAAAGTGTAAACAAAGACAGTATACATTGAAACGAATATTCATTCAATTGTATTGTCATGAAATTGAATTTGTCAATCGTTGTTAAATTTGTTAAAATGAATAGATATTTATATTTATCGGAAAATACTAATACTTAAAGCAAACAAATAAGGTGTAGTGTTTTGTTATATTGATTATGCAGCTGATGCTTTAGTAATATGCCCATATTTGTATTATTTCAACTTATACTTCGGTCGATACATACCGACTTCCTTCAAACCAGGAGGAAGCTACAGTTGTAATTAAACTATACTTCCTTTTTTTTATTACCTACGGATATTCACAATTCCAAAATACGTTACAATGTTGCTTATTTTAGATTGTAATTAGCTGAATGCTGTCGCAAAACTGATCTCTGCATTTTTTAAAATGCCAGAATAAAATTAACCCCTGCCTTTATTATAATTTTACAAAGGAACAGACACGTACTTCAATTTCTACGAAAAACTAAGCCTACAGTTCATGTATAATACAGTGATAATGAAGACTGGGGCGTTTGTCGACCTACGAAGTTGTACTTTACTTGTTTATTGTTAATAAAAGGCTGATGGAAACATTACGTGAGATTTTGGTATCTGTATTATAATAACATCACGATAATAGTAGAAATACAAATATGAGCATATTACGAAAGCATCAGCTGCATAATCAATATAACAAAACACTACACCTTATTTGTTTGCTTTAAGTATTAGTATTTTCCGATAAATATAAATATCTATTCATTCTAACAAATTTAACAACGATTGACAAATTCAATTTCATGACAATACAATTGAATGAATATTCGTTTCAATGTATACTGTCTTTGTTTACACTTTTATGGTATACTATTTTTCATATAAAGTAATTTTAAGGAATAAAAAAACAATAACGTTTTCTAAAAGATAAAAGTAAAAAAATCAATAATTCTGCAAAATAAATTTAAATTTTAAGAAAGTCGCTCAATATAGGCATCGTACACACGTTGCCACATCGCATTAGTTCCATACGTATATTGTTGCCTATGGCCCGTTGCGAGTTGGACCTATCGGTATATATGTTTATATACAGAAAAGGATTGTTCGACGTTGAGAGATGTTATATTTGCATAGTTAAAGCGCTCTTTGTATCTGTACAACGGATCTTCAGTATTGGTAAAAAGTTGCCCTAATTTTGTAAAATCTACATTTTTATCTAATACACTGTTAAATTTTTCACGGACACAATCACTTTTTTCATCTTCAAGGATATGCAGCACTAGTTTTACGTGGTCAATAATTGCTAATGAGTCCGATAAGGACAGCGCAGTGTTCTGTAAATTTTTTATTGCGTCCAGTATTGGAACGTAACTGTCGTAAATAATTTTTAAATTTGCTGCAACTTGAGGATTGTTAAATTGAACCTGGCTGAGCCGTATTGCAGCTGCTTCTTTGGCATCTAGTTGTAAAATCACTGATTAAATTTTTTCAAAATGTTTATAATAATAAAATGCTGCTTCCAACCAAGTACCCCATCGTATAAGAATTGGTTGCGGCGGCTCGGGTATATCAGGACACAGCGAATGAAATAGCCGAATCCGTTTCGGAGATTTAAGAAAAACCGCTTTCGTTTGTCCTATCAGTTGATCCACATCAGGATAAGTTGTACGTATAGTGTTTGTTACAAGGTGTAAAGCGTGAAGCAAACATGTGACATGCAGCAGGTTTGGTTGAATCGTTTTGAGTAAGTTTGCCGTGGAACACATAACCTTGGCAGCATCGGTAACTAACATTAACACTTGCTTCGGTAAAATCTCAAATTTGCGTAGTGTTTCTATTAATACATCATATATCGCTCTGGCAGTACACCCTTTCATTCGTTTACAGGTTAGTAAATAAGGAGGAGAAGGTCCTTGCGGAGCCAGCGTCCGTACTAGAATGGCTACGATGGACTGTTTTTTAATATCTGTAGTTTCGTCTATTGTTAACCACAGGAATTTTTTTTTACCGTATTTTTCGTACAATTTACAATTCTCTCACGCACTGACGGTACGTAATTCCGTAGCGTACTTCTTGCTGGTAATTTCCACGTAGGATTGTATTTCTTCCAAAACTGACGAAACATTGGGTGTTCCACTTTCTGCATTGGTATATTGGTCGCAATTAACATCATTGTTAAATCACACACAAATTTATTATATGATCTGCGTCCACTATTATTCGATTTATGTTTGTCACTATATGTCTTTGGCACTGACTTGCTTTCCAAGTTAATAAAGTTGTTTCACAAACTAAACATTTCACTACGTTACCGTCATATATTAAATCGGGAAACCGATGTAAAAATTTCTTTACTACGTTAGCATGCAACCGAGTCGATTCATTGTTTCTACGCACTCCTGACATTTTCAACACGATTGTGTTAACAATGTATCGCTTACAACGTCTCAACGGCAACTGAATTGATCGTCGTACGCTTCTACTCGATCCCTCCACATCACGCTACTGTTCGGGCACATAGTCTGCCGTCTTTAGTGATAAAAGAACTTTCTACCAAATCCAAGAATTCTATGATCTATGACTCTTTGAAGTATATAAATTTTTCTCTAAAAACTTTTTTACATTTGTCTTTTATTTTATTTTTTATCTTTAAAATTACTTGAGGTTCCAGAATATGTATTTTTATATTGTAAATAAATATACATTTGTAATATTCTATCTATTTTTGATTAATACACGTTTGCTTCCTTGAAAATTTAATAATCACTGACTCCAAATTCTCCTCTGACTCCACAAAAAAAACTACCTGCTTGATTCGATCCGTGCTATGAAAGGACTTTCTTGAAAGTACGATAGCCCAAGTTCTTTAAATAAGGAAGTTACACAAATATACAAATATGTTAGTAGTATATCTGTATATGTAACGTGTCTTCAAAAGTTTTCCATTACAGTAGGCTTTTTATTAAGTAATTATGTAATGAAAGATGGGTACACTTGCGATGCTTTAGAAAACTTTAAATTCTGACAGTTGTCATAAATAAATTCAAATTAAAAACGCTTATATTTTTTAATTATTCTATTATAATGTTGGAGTTACAACATAAAATATTTATTAATCAAAATTACTATAGAACTGACCAAAAATTAGAAAATATAAATTGGGTTTATTCCACTAATCAGTTACAAATGATACAAATCTGCATAAAACAAATCTGTATCTGTAAACATGGACATAACAACAGGTATTTGCTACTAGCGTTAACTTCAACCACAGACGCATGCGTTTCTGTCTAACGACATTGTCAATACGGATTTACGAAGGAAGTAACGACTAATGTTCGCTTTCTGGTCTAGTAATGAATTTTGTCGTATCAAATGACACCAGATAACCGCGTGACATCTGACGGACAAAACAGACTACGCCGATGAAAGCGATATCTTTTCGAAAAGCTAAGCTATTACAAAAGAAGAAAAAATACGCATATTACTGTAAGTCCATTAACTCGTCGCCAGATGGCGTCATATACCAAAAACGAATTAGCATATCGATGCGAGAGCTTTTAACAATGCATGATCCATCTTGGTATATGACGCCACCTGGCGACGAGTTAATGAACTTACAGTAATATGCGTATTTTTTATTCTTTTGTATAGGATTTCCAGCTACAGTATCCTAACCTGCCAGTTACTTACACACAATTGCAAAAACATATTCAAGCTTGTGTTATTAAATTTGGTGAAACAGGGGAAATAACTCGTAAACCTGGCGGTGGAGCATTTAGAAAATGGACATAAAATTGCATAGAGGACATTTGACGTCGAATAGATAACTCACCTAAAAAAATAATCGCAAAACTATCACGACAAATTAATTTTGCAGTGTAAACATATCATACTATGTTAAAAAGGGACTTAAAGTTGTTACCATATAAAATCCAAGCAGTGTAGGAACTCGAGCAGTTAGATTTTGTTACGAGAACACAGTATTGTCTATGGTTTTTGAATAGCATAAATAATATTAATATTCTCGACCAATGCTTCTTTTCGGATGAGGCTTGGTTCCATCTTTCAGGATTTTTAGAAAGCAGAAAACCCTCATGAACTTGTGGAAACTATGCTACATCCACAAAAAATAGGCGTCTTGCTAGCAGTTTAAAGGAGACGAATTATTGGGCCTATATTTTTTAATCAAACCATAACTGCTGAAAGATATCGAAATAAATTGTTAGAGCCGTTTATTAATAAACTTCATGATGATAAACTTACGGAAGGCTATAGCCAACAAGATAATGCACCAGCGCACATCTTATGTTATTTTTAGGATTGAAATTATTTTTATTTTCAATTTTAATTTAATGTATAAAGGCTAGGGATGGTTCATGAGTGAATAAAATGAGTGAAAAAGTCCTAGGAAATTATTAAAGGCAATTATAGAGAATAGAGAAATACAAATCTCGAGAAACAATAGCTTCTTGCAAGAATTTTTCGATACAAGAATTTTTCTGCATGATCTCCAGATTTGACAATTTTAAAATATTTTGTTTTTCCATATTTAAAGAATACCATTTTCAAGAGCAGACATCTCACAATCGAAGAGCTTCGTAATGCTATTGTGGATTTTTGTGCTAATGTAACCCAAGAAATCCTAATAAATAGCTTTGAAAGCATGAAGGTTAGAGTTCAACTTTGCCTTCAAAATACTGGTCAACATTTCCACCATCTGCTTTAGTATTATTTTGTTTTAATTTTAACTAATGTAGTAAATATTTTTTCAAAAAATAAATTACTAATTATTACACACATTTACATGACATAACCAAACTACCAAAATTATGCGTTTGTAACAGATTATGTGCACTGTCACCAACCACGAGGAAAGTTTTTGAAGGCAAGTTATACAAGGACGTTATCTATATATGTACAAGGGTGATTTGCGGGATGAGTAAATTTTCAGTTAGTGTAAAAAATATTAATTCAATTCTATACACGTAGTCCGGTAACTTTCCATGTTTTAAATCGTCGAGCTAGAAAACATTTTTTCTAGTTTGTTTGGCAACAAGAAAAAATAGCTCAGAGCCAGATCTTGTTAATACATTGTGGATGAAGCCACAATTCGTATCCTAATTCAACAAATTTAGCATTTGCCATAAAGTAAGAAAGAGCGTTATCCAAAGAGAACAAAACTTTATTTCTGAATGCAGTCGTTTCTTCTTCCATTCGGCAACGAAACGGGTTAGTATATTGATCAGTTATTGTACTTCCTTTCTCTAACTCTTCTTGTCCTTAAAATACATATTTATTATAATTTTTCGTATAGATGCGTTAAAACTTTGATTCTTCTTCCATCTCAATAGCGCCCAAGCTATGCGAATCTGAAGAATAGGTATAAATGTCGAACTTAAAATCAAAACGAAATTTATTTGTAATCCATCAAAAATTTCCAAATTTTTGGAGCCAAAATGTAGTTGAAATCGGTCCATACCTTTGTTTATTCTATATTTACCGAAATACAGCTGTAATACAAATTCATTGACCTGCAAAATAATTGATAAAATTCCGGACGATACTTTGAACAATAAGGTCCTACTCATAGATCGTGAATGTTGTTGTTTTCTACCAAAACATACTCGGCCGCACATATGGCAATTTTTTTTTTGTGGATATCAATAATATATTTTACGTCGAATATGTCGACAAGCCTATGTCGCTTTAATTAAAATGTGATTACAATTAAATAAAAAATAAATTAAATAGCTTAAACGTTAAACTTTTTTTTAAAGTAAAATTATGTTTATAATAAAACAAAGATCGTCATAAAACAAAAAAGCTTTATGTAGCTTGTCCGATGTAATAGATAGATAGTTTTTAATTATTTGTATGGAATTATTTACATATAATTTTTTGTCTTTAAATGTGTGGTGGTACTAACAAATACCCACAAAACGATATAATTCATCGGTAAAGACAATTACTGATGAGAGGTGGAAGTCCGTATTTCCTTCCGTATACTTACCTTCGACAGGGCCGGACTCGAATAAAGAAAAATTATTTTCTCGATACTACGTGAAGATTGGACCGCGATTTTTTGTATAAAGGCATTAATCATATACCAGGTGTCCTTGAAATAAAAAAGCCAACGTATGGAAAATAGAAAGATGTATTTATATAGAATATGAATCAAGAATATGTGTGTCAATTACGACGCGATATGTGTCGTCAATGAATTCTAGATATTCAGAGTGTAAATATGTACCTCTATTGAAGTTACACACACACCGTATGTTTAGATAAAATGTAAAATATCCTCTATGCTTAAGTCAATACCTCTTATACAAAATCATCAATATTACAATAAATATGTAATTAAAAATTAGCACGTTTGTTGGATTTATTTATAAACTCATTTAAAAAATCACACAAAATTGCGTGTGTATTACGAGAATATTTTTTTGTTGTTGAGAATTTAAATAGGAATGTCGGAATCAGAATACCCCATTGCATTCAAAGGCCGCAATGTTTATAAGCACAAGCGATATTTTTTCTGATGGCAAGGGTTAAATAACCTGAATCAGCTGTTTATTTACGTAAATTTATATTTGTAAATTGTTAAACCTGATATATTGAAAGAATTTGCACGATGTATGCTTTACGAGCATTTAAGTAACAATCTATTAATTAATCTATTTAATCTATTAATCGAAAAATTGTTACATTTTGTTATTGTGGGTCACCTTTAAATTTCGTGTACGATAGTATTTACACAATTTTTTGAAATATTTTTATCATTTCTTTTTCTCGCGTATGAAAATTTTGGAAAAATATTTTGAGTATATATTCTATATAATTTAATCTTTCAAATTTTCATACGTTATCTTTTTATGTCAAGGAGACCTGGTATATCTTTCACCCCTTTTTTTCTTGGCCACTATACACAACTAATATTGTATAAAATGCCAAAGATCTGACGGATATGTTATATTTGACTGCATGATACGAGGGGTCGTTTTTATATTCCCGGACTAGACATTTTTTAATTTTAATATAATTCTTCATTATAGTGTTTCATTATCATACATGCCTTTGTAACGACTTTGACAATTTACAAAACAATTGCAGCAGTATTAGTTCTAATATCTGTCAGTTTGTGTTGCCAAGTATCAAAATGCACAAACTGATATCAAGCAGCTACAAAATTCTTGACAAAACAAGGAAAATCTCTAAAAATTATTCGCGAAGAAATGTTGGGTGTATACGGGGATTGTCCTTCAAAGTCGACTATTTGCGAAAAAACCAAGTGTTTGGTACTGGAGGATGCAAGATTAAGGAAGCAACATTAAGTGTTTCAGAAAGCACGGTTTTCAGAATTCTACACGAATACCTTGGTATGACAAAAGTTAGTGCCAGATGGATTCTGCGAATGCTTTCGCCATTCCAAATGCGTGTGCGGATTGAGACGTGTAAACAATTTTTGACGCTTTGTGGAGACGAACCAGGTTTAATTATCAATCGACTTGTTACAGCAAATGAGACCTGGGTCCATCATTTTGACCCTGAGTCAAAACAAGAATCAATACGGTAGCATATTAAGGGTTCTAGCCCCCCCCCCAAGAAGTTTAAAGTCACCCCTTCCGCAGGAAAAATAATGGCAAAGATTTTTTGGGATTGTCAGGGAATACTAATGATTGATTAGCTACGCAAGGATAGTACGGTAACAGGAGAATGTTACGCAAGATTAATACATCGCCTAAGAAATTCTATTAATGCGAAAAGGCACGGAAAACTGACGCAAGGTGTCCTGTTGCTTCACGATAATGCACCAGTCCACAAATCAAGACTTGCAAAAGCTACCGTTGCCGAATGTGGCTTCATAGAAATAGGCCCTCCAGATCTTGCTCCGTGCGACTACTTTTTGTTTCCTAATCTCAAAAGAACTCTAAGGGGAACAAAATTTATGGACGGTGACGAACTTATGCGGCCGTTGAAATGTATTTTGCAGACAAACCAAAGGAATTTTTTTATAATGGATTAGAGATGTTATCGTATTAAAACGATGTAATACTTGTATACAAAAGCTAGGGGGCTATATTGAAAAATAAATTTTTATTGCTGTTCGAAATTTTTTTTTCGTGCCTAGTCCGAGAATATAAAAACGACCCCTCAAACAGTAAATTGAACGATTTTGCTTAATTTTATTTTCTTAAATATTATGCGTATCTAGTGTAGGCGCAGTTCTAAGAATGCTTTTGTCACTACTTTTCAGTGAATTGTCTTGAAAACATATCGGATTAGATGTTCACAAGATTCAAAAAAATAAGAAAAACAATTTAAAAATATTTATTATTTAAATGTTCCAGCAGAAACATAGTTTTTTTTTCGTTACGAGTGGTATGACAATTACATGTCCCTGGGCTGTATATTAATTTAGTAATATTTGGTAATTGTGTTTCAGTTATCATTTCCTGTATATTTTCTAATTTAATTCATTCTGCAATGTTTCGTAAATAGCATGTCTCTTTTCCATCTTTTTCACCTGTACGTCGTGTAATGTTAATAATTACCTATTCCAATGTATACAAACAATTTTTGTAATTTTGCTTAATTACTATCCGCTTCTTCAAAGATCAAGATTACTTTGTATCATCCACAAAATAATAGCCACAATATGCTGACATAGATGTGTGTTTTCGAAAGGTTCCCCTCACGTACATTTGTATGTGCACTCGGCAATTATGCGTGACGTATAATTAGTCAGGCTCATCTTCCGACGTCTACGTGTATCTTTTATTATACGCATGGCTGTCCCGCTGCTCAGAAAATGCACGGAAACGTGTTATTCACTAAATAACAGTTTACACCAGAACAGTTATTAGAGTTTATGTTGGTTTTCTCTTTTTGATGCCCCTTATAGATTAGTTTGTGTTGTTTGAAAATACAGTTGCGATGACAACTTAGATAAACGCGAAATAAACATAGGAGTAATGAAATTAATTTATGTATGTTGATTTTGACGAAATTAAAAGGAAATTTCTCAAGGCACATCGAGCATGTGTTAACATGAATGTACATAATAAATAATAATAGCTGTTAATAAATAAACATAATTGATATGTAAATCTAAGCTGCTGTAAGCATTAAAAACTTACGATAAAATAATTTGAATTTTTGGAACTTGATAAAATATTTGAACAGATTGATATTAGCCAAAATAATTTGTGACGATAATTCGCTAATGTATGAGAACTATCGATGTTTGTAAATATTTGTAATTAGAAACAGAACGCAAATTAATTTAAATAAGAATACGCGAACGTAACTTTTAAATAAAAAAAACTTTGATGTTTGTACATAAATTTAACCTACTTGTGCCTTCCAAAAAGTAGGATCTCTCCAAAATAAGACCCTGTGTTAGTAGCGACTTCCTCGTTCGAAGCGAATTTGCGTCTACTAAACTATTTCTGCAAGTTGGAGAATAAATAAAACAAACCAGGGCCACATCAGACGAGTATAAAGCGCTGAGACAGAAGTGAGACAAATAAATATGAAACAATATTTTTTCTTCGCCAAATGTGGTCCTCTTTCTTTAATTCAGTATTGAAATGGTACTTAACTTCTTCTCGCCTGGTATACTCGATTCGTTTTAAATTTTATCATTTTTATATTATCACGAGTTCTATTCCTTTTTTTATTTATTCTCACGAGTACGTTGTTGACCATCTGTGTGAGTTTTCTCACGGTACCGCCCTATCTCCGCACACCTTCGAGGCATTCGCCGCCTGGATAGAGATTCATTGACAACCGATAAGTTAGGTCTGTTGGGTTATTGAGTGTTTACGATTGCACCCTTGTGGGGATAAAATAAAGTAACGTAAGTCTGCGTTGCTTGTATAATCGCATTTGCGGATGAAAGCGCAGAACGTTATAGTTTAGAATTGCCGAGTACCATTTTGTTTTGGCGAATTTGTGGCAGAAAAAAGGAAAACTCCTTCGTGCCTAAGTTTCTTGATTGGCAATTCTGATACGTGAAAACGGATAATTGCCGCCCTCAGTAGCAGTCAGAATACCTACACACACCTCCACCTGATTAACGAATCCAATACCGGCGAATCACTGTTAGTTACCGTCATCCTCTACGAACCCCTTTAGAATAACGGCTACTCGTATATATACTTTTCATGGTATCTTTTTTTTTACTTTAAAATCCCCGTTTTTAAGATTTTATAATCATATATTTATTAACTTTCGAGTAACCATACTGGTAACGACCTAAGAGATTCTTATCCATGAAAGTCTATTAAACATAGTCCTTTTCAATATTTTTGAAACAATGAGAATGAGCAACCCTGACATAGGTCTATAATTAGCAATCTTTGTATAATTGAAGATGTGTGTAAAAGAATAAATAAGAAAAAATATGGAGTAAATATGGGAGTAAATTTGTAGTAATTGAGTATGTAGTTGTATAATCCGACGTTTCGGCAGTCAATCTGCGTCTCTTCAGGGTAGCCCTGAAAAGAGCTAGTTCTTGCCAAACTCATGTCTGACAGATGTCTTTCCAATTTTTTTATTGCAAAATGTACTCGTGTGAGATTCGAACCAGGTCTGAAATTCGAAACTTTGAACTAAATCAAGCACACTAATCACTACGCTATTTGTGGGACAGAATATTATTTTTTAAAACCTCGATATATATTTAAACTGTAGTTTTTATATTCTACATCACTGCGCCGTGTTGTATGCGCCTTGGGTAATCTTGTCTATTCTGTCTCTGGAACCATGGTTGTAGGTCTTTTTCTGTACATTTTTTCTAATAACTGCTAGCCAGACATTTCTACAGGCTCGGTACTACATAAGTACTTACAGTGTTTGCTTTCAGGGCCATATATGCTGTATCTTTTGCAGCTTCTTTTGATCTGATGGTCGTCCTTTCCCAGGATTATTGCATTGTCCCATGTCCTTCTTCCTAGGCTTGCTGAGCTAGGCGTGATTTGTCGGTTTCTCTCACCCGGACCAATTTCTGATATTCTTTGATCCTGACATGTAGAGGTCTGTCTGTTTCTCCGATGCATTTTCTTCCACATCCGCAGGGTACTTCGTATATACAGTCTTTGGTTCTCTGATTTTCATTAAATGGTTTTGTTTTCGTCAGGGTGGATCTAATGCTGTTTGTTGTCTTCATGGCTGTTCTGATTCTATAGTGGTTACCTATTCCTCTGATTTTTTCTGGTAGGCCCTTGACATACGGGATTACCGTGGTGCACACACTGGGCTGCTGTTGTTCTTGTGCTACTTTATTCTCCCTGGCTATTGACAATGTCTTTGTTACGGTCTTCATCTTCTCTTCTCTATCCCTTTCATCTGAGCAGATGTTGTTCGCTCTATCGTATAAGTATCTGGCTACTCCAACTTTAATATTGTGGGAATGGTTGAATTCGTAGTGAAGGTACTATCCTGTATATTTCGGCTTTGTGTATTCTTTAGTTGTGACTTTGCCGTCTGTGTTTTTGTCCAGGAATGAAATCTTGATTTACTTTTCCGTTCCCATAGTGAATTTGATAGATTCTTCTATGCTATTGAGGTGTTCAAGGAATCTATTTAGCTGTTCTTTCCCATGTGGTCATACGACGAAGGTGTCATCCATATATCTTAAACACATTTTTGGCTGTAAAGCATATGTATTTATCGTTCTCTGTTCAAATTCTTCAGTATATATATATAAGTAAAAATTAATTAACGGGTGAGCGGTCTGTCAAGTAAAAAAAAAACTCCTTTATTTCACTCTATATTTCATAACGGATTTGTTACTTCGTCAGGAGTGTAATTGAGAGTTAAAATTAATCAAATTTAAAACATTAAATTAAGATGATGTTGGTTTATCGTCAACCTCTAAAAACCTTTTTTTAGTTTTTAAAAGGTTGACGATAGTGTCGTTGTGTGCTGAATTTTAACTCTCAATTACACTCCTGATGAAGTAACAAATCCGTTATGAAATATAGAGTGAAATAAAGGAGTTTTTTTTTACTTGACAGACCGCTCACCCGTTAATAAATTTTTACTCATACAGTACGGTCGATAATTTATAAATAATTTATCAATTGTTTATATATATATATATATATATATATATATATATATAAACAATTGATAAATTATTGGAGTTTTTCGGCTTTTATATGAAATATTTACAAATATCAAGTTAGTATGTATGTAATTGCAAAGTAAGGGGAGATGTAAACATTGCATGTTATATATATATATATATATATATATATATATATATATATATAACAATTGATAAATTATTGGAGTTTTTCGGCTTTTATATGAAATATTTACAAATATCAAATTAGAATGTATGTAATTGCAGAGTAAGTGGGGATGTAAACATTGCTGTCTACAAATTACAAAGCAAATCATACGAAATTTTTTTATTTGAAAAATATGGTCTACTTTGGGACTCGAACCCAAGTCTACAGCTTGCCGGGCTGTCGCTTTTACCACTAAGCCACAATAGACCCAGGCTCAAGCTATTTAGAAATGCATTATAAAGTAACAGTGTTAATGAATCAGATGTCAGTTATTGAATGTAGATGTCAAGTTGAAAGCAGAAGTCAGTTTTGAAAGCTCATGTCAGTTTTGATAGCAGATGTCAGTTAGTGAAAGCAAATGTCAGTTAATGAAAGCAGATGTCTGATTTGAAAGCAGGTGTCAGTTATGAAAGCAAACGTCAGATTAGAAAGCAGATGCCTATTTTGAAAGTAGATGTGAGTTATTGAAAGCAGATGTCAGTATTTTGAGAGCTGACATTTGCTTTCACTAACTGACATCTGCTATCAAAACTGACATGAGCTTTCAAAACTGACTTCTGCTTTCAACTTGACATCTACATTCAATAACTGACATCTGATTCATTAACACTGTTACTTTATAATGCATTTCTAAATAGCTTGAACCTGGGTCTATTGTGGCTTAGTGGTAAAAGCGACAGCCCGGATAGCTGTAGACTTGGGTTCGAGTCCCAACGTAGACCATATTTTTCAAATAAAAAAATTTCGTATGATTTGCTTTGTAATTTGTAGACAGCAATGTTTACATCCCCACTTACTCTGCAATTACATACATTCTAATTTGATATTTGTAAATATTTCATATAAAAGCCGAAAAACTCCAATAATTTATCAATTGTTATATTTAATAAACAGCTAAGAAATTATCTAAACACATATATATATATATATATATATATATATATATATATATATATAAATATAGTATTTTCGTGACCTTGGTATGATAAGGTAAACTTAATTAGTCGGCGATTAAATGTCTGGTTATTACTTCAAAGTGTATATATTTAAAATAATCCCACATGTTTCGGCAATGATGCCTTTGTCAAGGATATAAAAAATATAAATGACAGAACACAAATGTCAAGTAATTGAGTTGCTATGGTTTAAATTATTCAAAGATACATTCAAATAGTAATAATAAATCATGCCTTAGTATTCCAAAAAATAGATAGCAAGGTGAGAACAGATGTGTTGTTCGCTGCTAACAGCTTGTGTCTTTTTCTGGGTATGAATTTGTGTGTTGGTTGCTGCTGGCAGCTTGCGTGCCTTTGGGTGTGTGATTTTGTGTTTGTGTAAGAGCGTAAGTATAGGGTCTTGTATGATGGTGCGCTCGTGCGTGTGTTAAGTGACCGGTCACGTAAATTAGAGAGATCGGACAACCAGCCGGTGCGTAGGGCCGCCAACCCTTTCCCGACAACTTCTTTACTTTTCCGTGCAGTACTTCGACGGCCTGACCCCCGCCCCAACGAGGCAAGGCGCAGACCAGCGAAGCGCACCCTGCACGGGGTCGCTCATCGCAACCGAGGGAACACTCTTAGTGGCTACCTCGGTGAACGACGGTTACACAATGTGCCAAAATAACGCTTTTACGGTAAACGTTATTTTGGCACATTGTGTGACCGTCGTTCACCGAGGTAGCCACTAAGAGTGTTCCCTCGGTTGCGATGAGCGACCCCGTGCAGGGTGCGCTTCGCTGGTCTGCGCCTTGCCTCGTTGGGGCGGGGGTCAGGCCGTCGAAGTTCTGCACGGAAAAGTAAAGAAGTTGTCGGGAAAGGGTTGGCGGCCCTACGCACCGGCTGGTTATCCGATCTCTCTAATATACGTGACCGGTCACTTAACACACGCACGAGCGCACCATCATACAAAACCCTATACTTACGCTCTTACACAAACACAAAATCACACACCCAAAGACACGCAAGCTGCCAGCAGCAACCAACACACAAATTCATACCCAGAAAAAGACACAAGCTGCTAGTAGCGAACAACACATCTGTTCTCACCTTGCTATCTATTTTTTGGAATACTAAGGCATGATTTATTATTACTATTTGAATGTATCTTTGAATAATTTAAACCATAGCAACTCAATTACTTGACATTTGTGTTCTGTCATTTATATTTTTTATATCCTTGACAAAGGCATCATTGCCGAAACATGTGGGATTATTTTAAATATATACACTTTGAAGTAATAACCAGACCTTTAATCGCCGACTAATTAAGTTTACCTTTATATATATATATATATAAAATTTAAAAGAAATTATTGACCATAGTATATTGAGTAAAATAAGTTAAAAGCGGGCAAGCAATCTGTCAATTAAAAACTCATTTATTAATTATCTCTATATTTCGCAACAACTTTGTTGCTTCTTCAGGAGATAAAAATGTACAGTTCAAAAAAATAATAAAAGTGATGTACAAGGACAATAGAATTGAGAATTAGGACAGGTGATAGACGAGAACACATTGCCATGCCAAACTCTCGATGATAGAACTTATCTTCCACTTGAGAGTACGTTGTATTTACAAAGATGGACAGAAGTTCCATGATGGCATTCACACTTAATGATGTGCTTTCTTCTAATGTGGAGTCTCTGGACAGTCTGTCTTCTACTATTGCTAGGATCGGTTGCGTTGGTACTTTCGTGAATAGACTAGTGACATCAAAGCTAACCAATTTGTCCTGTTCGTCTAGTTTTAGGTCTTTGACTTTTACTATGAAATATGCTTGATTTAGTTCAAAGTTTCGAATTTCACACCTGGTTCGAATCTCATACGAGTACATTTTGCAATAAAAAAATTGGCAAGACATATATGTCAGATATGAGTTTAGCAAGAACTGGTCCTTCTCAAGTCTACCCTGAAGACGACGTAGATTGACTGCCGAAACGTCGGATTATTTAAATCCTACAACAATGGAAATAGCCCAAAGAACTACTCAATTAATCAACCATCGTCAACAACTTCTCGAAGTACATATAGATATTATTCAAACGTATATCATAATTTCTAATCACTTACAAATACACAAATTTGAAGCAAGAAATTTTATGATATTATCGGACGTTGTCCTATAATGATCACACGGTAAACTTCCTACTCATGTTACATTCAGCCTATATGAATGTAGTTCTTAAGATTTGCGCATATTTACAAATTCGATAAGCAAAATATCTAGTTTTGAATGGATTAGTCACCTTATGTGGGTTTTAATGGCTCCATTAACACGATATCTCATGAAGTTAAATAACCGCATAAATGGAATGATTACTATATTTGAATTTAAATCAGTTCGTGTAGGTATTTTACTAATTAGTTTACAACCAAAAATGGATCGGTTAGTAATGCCAAGATTACGTAATTCCGTTGATAATGATTCAGTTATTTTTATACCTGCGCTTATATTTCAATATAAACATTACGCCCATTCCAAATTTATTTAAAATTTACTTTTTATGAAGACATGTGTAAATAAACTCCAATATATGACGATATTACGATGTTTAAACAGTCGCGTGTTTGATCAAAAATAGCTGCAGGATAATCGTCGATTGGCGGATGCCATACTCAATTGGTGATTTTAATATTTTTAAAAGAGAAAAGCAATGTGGGCGAATTTATGCTTACTTGGTAATTGATTACTTCTTCACGTTAAACCATAAATCACACAAATGTTAGGTGTAAAGCAAACAAACGCTATTAACAGTTAATTGTTAAGTTAATTAGATTAGCGGGACATAAAAGCCGAAACATTTTTAAAGATTAAAGCGTGTTAATTCCCTTTGTTCTAAAAAAAAATAATGAATGAAATTTTCTTTTAACAATTTGTATGTTGTTTTTGTTCTGGCGTTACAAAAATAAACAAATTAAATAAGATTATAATGCACATTATTTTATAGAGACGTAAGTAAATATTTACTTTACGCTATACTATCAAAATATTTAAACAAATTCCTATTGAAACTTAATTACGTAACTCATACTGACGATTTCCTTTTACTTTTTAAGATAATGTACGAGGGCAAGATGATAATTAGGTATCCTAAAAATGAAACAACGATGCTGTGTATGCAAAAATACTTTCAATGCACCAACAATATTCCAATGCTCTTATCCCGTCGCGGAAGATTTTTCTTTAAGTCCATCAATGGAAAACCTCTGTCTACCTGAAAAAGTTTTAAACTTTGGAAATAGGTGATAGTCCGAGTCAACCAAATCGATATAATATGGTGGGTGCGAAAGCAAACTCAATTCTATGAAATTTAGCCATTGAAACAGTACAGTTTTATGTCTTGGTACATCTCGTCAATGGGCGATGGAAAATGGTGCGGCCTGTTCGGGAAAAATAGATTTAATTTTGTATTTTTAGTTTTATTTAGATGTAGGTATATTTATGTTAATGTATTCAATCCTAGTTTTAAATTGTAAATATTGTAAAGTGTATATAGAAAAGGTTCTCGGATTTCGGATATATTTAATGTTGTCAATTACCTAAAGCCTGCTCAGGTATTACATTTCTTTATTCATTGTCTTGTTTTCTACGGTCATAAAAACTATTTATTTTATTACAGGCACAACCTTCTGGTTAACCCATCCATTTTGTTGTTGTAAATGTAATATATAATAGAATAAGTTTTATTGACATATTTACTGTTATAGATAAAGTGTTATATTATTATAATAGGTTAAATAGTTTTGTTCGATGCGATTCTGCGAAATATTATGTTATCTCTAACGCACTTCCTGTGTATTGTATATTTATTATTTTAAGAGTTATTCTTCTATAATTAAGGGTTTTCGGCGTATATTGTTTATTTTAATACATTTATGACGTTGGAAACTACAGCATATACTTTCGTGGAAGAAAAATAGTTGTATAGGAATTTTCGTATAGTCAATTTCGTTGTTTTCTCCCTCTCTTGTAACTGGCGGGGACAAAACTTTCTTGCCGAAAAATAAGTAAATGATATAACAGTTCCAAACAAGATCCCTTAGAGCTCACTACAGTTCCAAGTACGATCTCTTCGAGTTAATTACAGTTCTAGCTTAGGTCTCAGTGATCTAACTAACAGTTCCTACCAAGATCTCAGTGATCTAAATACGAGCAAATGTTATTTATTAGCCAGTTTTCTCGGTCTTTAGTATTAAGACCAGATACTGCATTTGTATTAAGTTAACGGAACTCCAAGACTAAATTTGTAAATATGTTATTCAAAAACTATTGCATTATTTCAACTCATACTTCGGTCGATACATACCGAACTTCCTTCAAACCAGGAGAAAAAAACACGACCCATAATTTTTGATTTTACGCCAATTACAAGAAAAAGCGGAGAATTTACGCTTCAAAGAGTTGAGACAAACTGCAATTACAAATTTTTATTCGCACGAGTAACTGAATACGTATTTCCTTGCACTTTATGTTTTATATTATGCAGTTTGTTGACCAGAATAAAAGTTATTTTCGTTAGATGCGCCCTGGTCCGTAACTATTCAGATTATCAAGGTTGCACTGTATATAAAAATACGCGTATTCGAATGCAACGTTGTGTCAAAATTTCAAAGCAATCGGTGAAGAACTTTCGGAGATTTCAGATTTTAAACTAATGAACATTTACATTTTTATTTATATAGATTACTTCTCAATTTTTAAAAGTTCATTTTTATATCACATCGTTAGATAATAAAGACATTACCTATTATACAATTTCTGGTTAGTAAAAAAATTGTCGGTTTAAGTAAGTGAAGTTTTCTTACGCAAATGCTAAATTTTTCAAATTCTCCAAAAGAAAATTTGGGTCATAATAGTTTAATTAAAACAAATCTAAATTATTATAAATAATTTAATTTATATTAACACATAATTATAGAATTAAGTAAAAAAAAATGTATATAGTTTTTGCAATGTTACATAAGTGCCATACATTAAACGGGCTATGTATACTTAGACGAAAGAGTTTAAAATTAGTTATTGTTTATACAGAACACTCGGACAGATACGGAACAGACTACCGAGATATTATATACGTTAACGACGTGACTAACACAAGAAAATATTTGCAAATAAAAGTCGGCAGTACAAACATAAATGTTGTTGACCTAAAAAAAAAACTAAATTATGAAATGAACCATAAGTTACTGAAAATAATTATATTTTATAATTTTTGTTTAAGTAATATAGTCCAGCAGCGTAGAAGGTACTTTCCTGAAAAAGTAAATTATAAAGTAATTTATAAAACGCACTTATTTTGCTATAGGTTAAGTAGAAAAGCTTCACTATATTATCGAATTCATTATGTAATGAATATTGCATTATGAATTTGCAATAAAATTGCAAAAGAAAAGCTTGAAACAGAAAATGTAAAATATAATAAGCTGAAAGTGTTGGTAGTTTTAGAATTTCAAATAAATCTAAAGTATCTGCATTATTCAATATTCAAAAATGTTCTATTAAACAAAGACTAATGCAGGATAGAACATACCTTTAATTTTCCGATACCAAGCACGCGCATATTATTTTTTTAATAAACATCTGACTGACAATAAAAACTGATTTTATTTAAAAAAGTCAATTAATAACATTTTCGAAATGTCCACCTTCTTGTTGAATGCAGGCTTGTGCTCGTAAGCCAACAGAAGAAGTACTTATCTGAATTTCATACTTGTTTTGTCGGATTTGCTCTGCAGCCAGGTGAATACGATCCAACAACTCTTCTCTTGTGTTCGAAACTTGCGCGTAGACTAAATTTTTCATGTACCCCCATAAATAAAAGTCAAGGGGATTAAGATCGGGTGATCTGGGTGGCCATGCAACAGGACCACCTCGACCAATCCATCTTGGATAATTGACGTTAACTCAATTTCGGACAGCAATTCCGAAATGTGGTGGTGCCCCATCCATGTGAAACCACATGTCTCATCGAAAATTCAGTGGGACATCCTCTAAAAGACCTGGCAGTTCGTCAATAAGAAATTCAAGGTAATTGTCCGCATTTAACCTCCCAGAAAGAACGACAGGACCAATCAACAAGTCATCGATTAGGGCCGCCCAAACGTTAATAGAAAATTCATGTTGAAATTTAGATGGGCGTATAGCTTTGGGATTTTCTGATGACCACCTGTGTAGATTTCTCAGATTTGTAACACCACTTCTCGTGAACGTAGATTCATCTGTCCAGAGGACTGTTCTGCAGAAATTAAAATGAAGCTGTGACTGTCTTAACATCCAGGTAGAATAAACTAGACGAGCATAATGGTCTGCCCCAAGCAAACCGTGTTCCCTGCGATAGTGATATGGATATAAGCAATCACGTTTTAAAATTCGCCAAACTGTCGTTCGTGGCACTCCTAGTTGTCTAGCAATTCGACATACTCGTACACTGAGAGTTGGATCCCTTGTAACTGTAGCTACTGTTTCTTCATCTAAGTCTGCTGGAAAATTTACTCCTCGGTCGAAAAGGTAATCACGCAGTCCGCATTCCCGAAATTATCTGTGTACTTCCAGAAACGTTCTGTAATGAGGAATGCGCCTATCGGGAAACCGATGCCGGTATTTAATAACTGCTTGACGTGCACTGCCGTTACGGTAGCCATACACAAAATGCATGTCCGCATACTCTTGAGAAGAAAATCGGTAAGGCATTTTGAATAAAGAAAACGTGTCCACTCACTAATAAGTTGTATGAACTGAAACGTAATGTAATGCTTTATTAAAAAATGCAACGTTAACAGTCATCTGAACATTTGTTTATTGTATGATATTCATGGTTTAGCACTTACGAAATAAGTATTCTTTATTATAAATCAATTTCCAGTACTCTTTTTTTGTAGATCTCCAAGAAATTACTGTATGCACTACGACACGTGTTTATTTATTTTAGGATAACATTTTATTATGCGACGTTAACAATCACAGGCCTGTTATTGAATCGTATAACTTTTTTTAATAAAATCAGTTTGTATTGACTTTAGGATTACATTTTCTTTCATGATCTGACAATCACATTCATAGATCTGTAATTTTTAAACAAAAAAAAAATGGATATAAAAGCTTTGGGTTTTTGTTACTTGAAATAAAGTCTACTTTACACTCCTAAAATTTGAACATAATGATACGGGACACTTGTATATTTATTTTTTTTATGTAGTAATTTTACGTTTAAGATATTCACCTTTAATGTTTTTTTATTGTTGCATTTCATTACGGATTTCATATACTTTCCACTTATACAGTGTGTATGGTATAATAATTTTTATTTCTTATGTATATAAACAAAATTTTTGTTTTGATAAATTAAATATATGTTAATATACAAGTTATTTGTCTCCAAGCTTTTCTTTTTTTTGCCTTTGGTTCTCTTTCGAAGGTTCTTTTCAGGTTGCAGGTATCCTGTGCAGTATTATTGCATTTCGTAGGGATAAAGCGTTTACTTTGTAGTCTGTATGCGCATACGTCTAATCACGCAATCCCTTTTCTCAGTTTTCAGACTGAGCTTCTGTAAGCAAAACTGAGTGGCGCTACCTTTTATCTTTTATTTTAGTCACCCACACCCGTCTCCACTGACTAAGGGCATACACAATAAATAGAAACTCCCAGACATCGTGTGATACAACTACGGGTTTGTTTAGTTTCTACCATCTTCAGACGCCATCGCAGTGCCTGCCTCATGCGTAGGTAGCAGCTTCCATAGTCGGTAACAACCATATCGATAGAAACTGTATTAACGGGTCTTCACTCCTTGTTGGACGAACCGAATGCGTATATAACAAAATAATTTGAAACATACTTGAGTAGGCAAAAGCTCACCAATTTTGTATAAAACCTAAAAGCCTAAGAACAAATTGTCATGATATTTAACGTAATGGAAATTGACGATGGTTAGGGGAATGTATCTTACGCTGCTATTTTTTGAGTAAAACGGTGATAAATTGTGTATTCTAAACGATTACACAGGCCTGCATTTTTCAACACTTTGAAAGTTGATTTAAAAATTTTAACTGTTTTCTAGTAATTGGGTAGCGCTGATTTTAAATCTGATTTATTTTTTTTTGTATCACGCAAGGTTATTTTTCAAACCAGTAAAATCAAAAAATATAGAAAAAACACGATTTATTTCATTTATTAGCTAGTTTTATATTATATTTAAAAAAATACAAATACACAGAAACTATTAGAAATAGTTATTTATTCTTTATGCTTCTTAAAAAAACGTTTTTGTTTTTCAGAAAAGCTTCGTTTAGTTGTTTTTCTGTCATATTCAGCTAAAGGAAGATCTATTCTCAATGTCCAGCAGTAATCGGCCATCATTTTTGTGTCCCAGCGCCCTTGGTATCTTTTTTCCATCTCTTTAATATCCTGGTGAAATCTTTCTCCTTGCTCTTCACTCACGTCCCCAAGGTTTTCTGGGAAATAGTCCAAATGGGAATGTAAAAAGTGAATTTTTATGCTCATATTGCAACCAAGAATCCTGAATTTTTCCAGCATATTTTCAACGCTCTCAACATAGTTTGTGTCTTTATAATTCCCTAGAAATTTAAGTACAACTTCGTTAAAAGCATGCCATGCATGTTTTTTCTTATCTTCCATCACATTTTCAAATTCTTGATCTTTCACCAAGCTCCTAATCTGCGGGCCTACAAAGATTCCCTCCTTTAATTTTCCCTCTGACAGAGTCGGAAATGTTTTACACAAATATTTAAAACAATTTCCTTCTTTGTTTAATGCAATGCCTTAATAAATTGTTTCATAAGTCCAAGTTTTATGTGAAGCGGTGGAAGTAACACTTTTTGAGGGTCAATAAGACTTTCGCGAATTACATTTTTGGTTCCAGGTGTTAAAGTCACCCTTTGTGGCCAGTCTCTTTTTATCCAATGCTGTTCTCGATTTCTGCTATCCTAAGGCCTAAAATTTTTAAATCTCCACATACTTCCCAGTTGTGATTTTCATATTGTATTCTTAAAAGTAATTCCTGTAAATTTTCATAGTTTTTCTTTAAATGAACAGAATGGCCGACCGGAACAGAAGCAAAAACATTGCCATTATGTAAAAGAACAGCTTTAAGGCTCCTTTTTGAAGAGTCGATGAAAAGTTTCCAGTCAGAAGGTGTGTACTCAGGAGCTCCGAGGAAAGTAAGTAGATCAGCAATTGCTTGACAGTATACGAGTGGTCCGTTTTGTGCAAAATATTTTACAAATCTAGCCTCACGATTTCTATACCAAGAGAAGGTAGTTTCTGGGGCAAGCAAATTTTTTTGTTTCAACCTAGACCTCAGTACTTCAGCAAGATCTTTTGAAAGTCCCAAATCTCTTACTAAATCATTCAGTTCGGCTTGTGAAAATAGCTGAGGTTGGTTTTGACCTGAGGTTGATGGTTCAAAATCACTATCCATCTGTACGGAGCCGGAAGTTGAAGAGGTTTCAATATCTTCTTGTAGTACTTTGAGGGGTATAGGTATAGGTACATGATCACTGTGAGGAACTGGTCTGATAGCTGATTTAATATTGTTTGGGTACAAAATATGTTTCAAAGTTTTTCTATTATTCCCCTTAATATCACAAAGACAAAAGTAGCAATCTTCATGATGATTTTGCGGTTCTCTCCATACCATCGGTATTTCAAAAGGAAGGCTTTTTCTATTCCCTTTGGTCCAATGACTTAAACCTTCTTCACATACCTTACAAACAACGTGGGGTGCCCAATCTTTATCTTGATCTCCTAATTTGATTTTGAAATAAGCATAATATCCATTTTTCACAAATTCACCAATTGGTCTCTTAAACCTTTTCAAGACGAAATATCCACAAATATAACAGAAATCATCTGGTTTGTTTTTGCAACACCGGCTAGACATATTTTTAAGCAATGTTTATTTATCAAATACCACGCACAACACTAAAGACAAATTAATTTTACTTGTTTACTGATCGACACTCAGAGCTATAATGAAGTAAATGACATTAAAATATACATTTTGTTTGGAGTGATAAACTTGAAATCCTTCTTCGCAGTACTAATAAAGTGAAAGCATAATAAATAGGATTTAGCAGGTAAAAATTCCCGGAAATCTTGTCCAAAATTAATACATGTAATAAAAGATTTACATCAGGTAATGAGAGCCTATTTAACAAATTTCTTTAAAACCACAACAGAAAATCATTTTTGGGTTAATACCTAGAATTTGAAGTATTACATTTATTTTAAAATGTATTAAAACGCCTATTATAAGTTTATTTTTATATATTTTCTTTTTATTTTGTACAAAAAAAAAATCTGTGGGTGGTAGAGACCAACTGTATTTTAATTAGTTATTGCTATATAAAAACTGAGCTTAACAAACAAAAATCACGTCATCACAAATTTTATGCAGGCCTGTGTTATTATTTTTAGAGTCCGTTAAATCTAGAAACTTTCTAGATTTATCTCTAAAAATAATAATGGTTTATAATATGTAATTACAGTAGGTATAGGACTGGATCTAATACACTTCGCTGTGGTGACGTACTACTGTTTTAATTTCTTTCTTATTTTTCTTGTTTTGTTTGGAAATATTAGTTGAAGGGATAGGTTTTAAACTTATATATTAAACCGCTATCCAGATTTTAATAAATTCCTTTCCTACGTCTACAAATATTGCATTGTTTTTTTTTTTGTCAATGACATAAGTTATTTTGTGTACACGATCAATGATCTAATGCTTTTATTTGAATCGGAATTGATGAGAATATTTTATTTTAATACACTCGAAATTCCTCATTAAAAGAAGTATGAGCTTATATTCTGGAGTTCTTCAAGTATATTACTTAGGTCCGATTATGTTTATAATATTTATGAACAACTTAAGGACATCTCTTCACTGCAATGTCCTGGCTTAAGCAGATGACCTTAAAATATTTTTTTCTGCGCAAAAGATATTTCCGGGCATTGTATAACATCTTGAACACGAACGCGTAATTCGAATATCACTATTTAATAGAGAAATTCAAATTACCTGATTTCTGAATATGTCCTAGGGTGAACTACTCGCCTGCTAAATTTAATTTTTTTAAATTTTTGAGATTGGAAACCTTCCATTCTTAGTTGCCTAACTGATATATTACATAAACAAGCAGTATGCTGTCTGTGTATTCTGTTGGGCTACATCCAAATTTCTAAAATCTTTTTCAGAACTGTAAATATTGACTTATATTACATTACCAACAAAGCGTAACTGCTAATTACAGATAATGTATTGCATTTGAAATTAGATAAATCTATTGAATCGTATAAATCATTGTTGTCTTTTCACAACTTGTTTGATTTGCTAAAACATCGGCACACAACTTGAAATGAATTATTCAAATTTATTCACCGAAATGATGGATAATTTGCCAATATTTCCAATCCCACACACATCTGTATAGAATTATTTACAAAAATTAAGTAAACAAAAATAAGCTGATAAATCTCCGATTGTTTCTTTTATTTGTGTGTCTAATTTCAATGGTTGTTTAAATGTATAAACTCATATAAAATTAGGTGTGAATTTATTCCTAGACAGGTTTCTCTTTTTGATGTGCCTGAAATAATGGTGCACACTTAGCAACCACTTTCACCCAAAAAAAGTAAATAGTGCACACTGATTTGTTTACAATGTAAATAATGCTTGTAATGTATACATAATGTAAATAGTTATTACATGTAAATTAAGCGTTGGACATATTTTTTTAGAACTTTTTCATTACCAAATTGCACGGTGAAATATTATGTCATCCGTTTATATGGAATATGTGCGTACATGTACTTAGGATGTTTAAAATTTCAAAACGCATCTTGAATTTAAATCGTACATATATATACGTAATTATTAAATTGTAAAGATGACCGCCTGCGATGACACAATACTCCGCGAAGAAGTGATAATAAAAATATTATTATTTATGCGTTTGTAATCACTAATTCTAATCTGGCGATAACCTCAAATTAGTGTTCCAGTGATCCCACTAATAACATTCGGAGATATCTGGCCATGATGGTTTTCATATGTAATTTTTTCATCTTGAAAATAACTTTACGTCGAAATACGATAATGTTAAAGTTATTTTATGCTAAAAATGTTATCAATCTTCTCGAAGTTATCTCGAAGTTTCGATCTACCGGAGCCTTTAACGAAAAATAGTGCTAATGTACGTTTAAATAAAAGTATATTAGAAGATAGCCACATAAATATTCAAAATACAAATATACAGGCTATATCTAGCGACGCGACGTATGCATTACTGTGCATAATATTAACATACAATGTTTATCCGGTAAAATCGACGAAGTCGATATACATTTGAATGAATTTAAACCAAATATAATGTGTTTAACGGAACACTGGTTGACGACTTCGTCTATTAACAATATAAAAATGGATTGTTATAGTATGTCTTTGGCGTTCTGCAGAAGTCATAAAATGCACGGTGGCGTGCTGATATTGATACGAAATGGTTTGAGCTTTCGTAGAATTGACATACCGGACAAATATTCGGTTGAATTGGATATTGAACTTGCGAGTGTTTATTTGATACATGTAAATATCGTTGTTGTCTGTATCTACAGGTCCCCTACAGGTGATTTGGACTGCGCCCTCAAAAATCTAAATGGTGCTTTGCAGGAAATAAATGAATGCCTGCCTGATGCAAATTTAATAGTAGCAGGCGACTTCAATGTGGATTTCAGTATTATGACGAAGGACGCGATTCGTAAGAGCAATTTATTTGTAACTTATGGGCTACATAAAATATTTAGTGAGCCTTCCAGAGTATCAAAAAACTCCAAGACATGCATAGATATTTTTTTTATATCGGAGGGCATAAACAAAACATTTTTTGAGACCTTTAATCCTCATCTGTCTGACCATTTTTGTCAGAGAATATCCTTAGTAATTAAGGACGAAGTTGAAACACTAAAGCTGACTAAGGTAAACACCAGACAAATGAATGAGATTAATTCTTGCACGTTTGTGAACAAGCTTTTAAATGTAAATTGGAGTGCACTGTATTCTATTGACAACATACAGGAACGTTTCAAATGCTTTCTTTTTGCTCTCTACTGGGATATTTTTGATGAATCATTTCCTGAGGTAGTAAAAAATATTAGTAGCAACTACAACAATATGTCGTGATATACTGAGGAAATTAAAGAAATGAGAAATGTTCTTGATAGCGTTGAAGTAATAAGTAGAGCTACAGGCGAGAGGGAGGCTAGTGAATTATATAGACACTTAAAAAAGCAATACAAAGAACAGATAATCCTGAGCAAGAAAAGGATGAACTCAAATTACATTCAAAGATCTAAAAATAGGTCTAGAGCAGTGTGGAATGTAATAAATAGAGAAGTGGGAAATAATAAGCGTGATGGGAATGTTTTGTCAAATATTACACCTGATGAGTTTAACTCTTTATTTGTTGATATTGGCAATGATTCAGTTAGGTCAATTGGGGGTCCAAATTTAGCTCCTGATGACCTACTTAGCAAAAATATTAAAAGTTCACCAAATACCTTTTTTCTTCGCCCTACAACAAATGAAGAAATCAAAGAAATAGTATATAGCCTTAGAAATCAACAAACCACTGATATATATATACGTTAAATGTCATTGTATTAAAAAAGAGTATAGATTATATAGTGGAACCTATAACGCAGATTTTCAATAGTTGTTTGTGCAGTGGCATATTCCCTGATCAATTGAAAGTAGCCAAAGTGCTTCCTATACATAAGGGGGGCACGGATGATAAAGCATCTGCTCTTTCTAATTTACGTGAATGATCTACCGTACAATATATCATCAGGGAAAGTTACCCAGTTTGCGGGTGATACATCCATTTTGGTTCGAGACCAGGAAATGGGAGAGGGAAGTATAAACTTGGAACATGCATTAATGGAAGCAGGCGAATGGTTTGGCAGTAACCTCCTGAAACTAAATCAAGATAAAACACAGCAGTTAGCACTTACCACAAAAAGGATCTCGAATGAGAACAAAGAAAGCATCAAATTTCTGGGTCTACAACTCACCAGTGACATGAGTTGGGATTGCCATGTGGAAGATTTGTGTCGCCGCCTTGCTCAGCTGTTTATTCTATTCGTAGGATAAAACAGGTAGCAACATACGAAGCAGCTCGGACGGCCTACTTTTCCAATTTTCAGAGTAGAGCTACATATGGTATCCTAGTGTGGGGTGCGTCAGGTGCAGCTGAGTCGGTGTTTAAAATGCAAAAAAGTGCCATTAGGGCTCTTAGTAGTGTGTCTAGCAAAAACTAGCTGCAGACAACTGTTTAAAACACATAAATTACTCACCTTGCCATCCTTGTATATCCTTACCTGTCTTGAGTATGTCCACAATACACACCAAAAGTTCGCTTTAAATGGTAATTTCCACAATTACGGCACCAGGAATCGAAATAACATAGTGATACCATACCATCGGTTACAGAAAAGTGAAATGAGTACAAATTACCTGGCCTTAAAAATTTACAATAAAATTCCCAATGGAATGAAAGGCCTGGACCGTGGACGATTTAAAATCGAAGCCAAAGACATACTACTAAAGGAGTGTTTTTACTCGATAATTGATTTTTTCAATCATCAATTTTAATGTGTTTTTTCTTTTATTGTTATTTTGTACTGTTCTCATTTATATTTTATACTGAATGTTTCAATATGACGCATGTATGTATATATATATATATATATCCATCAATAAATATTATTATTATTATTATTATTATTATTATTATTAATAATCGACGAAGGAGATACTTGTTGAAACTTCATTATATAGATATAATAAAACACAGTTGTATAGTTTCAAAATAATATATAATGTTAACACACTACATATGTTTCACCACACTGTGGCTTCATCAGGTGGATGAATATACTAATTCAAAATATCAATTAGATCTTATATATATCACTACAAAGTACAGAACTAATCTCATTCTAAGAGGGGGTGGACATGTATGAGTTTTAAGTTTAGTAGGGGGGAGTTATTTATGTCTAGTTGGTCATTTAAAATTATACCTAATTTATTATATTTGTTAATTTCTAAACTTTCTAACATATTAAGTTTTTTACTTTTATCTAGAACATGCAAAGTTTTAAAATTAGTGTTGAATTTGTGATTATGTTCTAGGCAATGATTGGCAAAAGTTGAGTCTGTCTTCTTATCTCTGTGGCTTCTTTCATGTTCTTTCATTCTAATATCAAATGTCCGTCCTGTTTGTCCGACATACACTTTTTTACAATCTTCGCATGTCAACTTGTAGATTAAACTCAGGGGTTTACAAGTTGACATGCGAAGATTGTAAAAAAGTGTATGTCGGACAAACAGGACGGACATTTGATATTAGAATGAAAGAACATGAAAGAAGCCACAGAGATAAGAAGACAGACTCAACTTTTGCCAATCATTGCCTAGAACATAATCACAAATTCAACACTAATTTTAAAACTTTGCATGTTCTAGATAAAAGTAAAAAACTGAATATGTTAGAAAGTTTAGAAATTAACAAATATAATAAATTAGGTATAATTTTAAATGACCAACTAGACATAAATAACTCCCCCCCTACTAAACTTAAAACTCATACATGTCCACCCCCTCTTAGAATGAGATTAGTTCTGTACTTTGTATTGATATATATAAGATCTAATTGATATTTTGAATTAGTATATTCATCCACCTGATGAAGCCACAGTGTGGTGAAACATATGTAGTGTGTTAACATTATATATTATTTTGAAGCTGTACAACTGTGTTTTATTATATCTATATTATTATTATTATAGCGAATGCACATTGATATTCGAAGAAACCAGTTTTCAAAATATTTTTCCCTGTTTCTCAACATATGTTATTTATTATTCTTTTGAAAAGTCGGTAGATACATTAGCACAAAAAGATTTCCGGAAAAATATCTTCAACATGTGGGAATAAAATTAAATTGCTGGATCCTAGGTGGAATACTGTGAATAACACATCTGTTTCGTCATAAAACGAAATTTATTATACAGAGAGCCCATAAAGTCTCGATCCCTTTAACTGAAAACGGCCGATAGTAGCAAATGAAGTTTTATTAATGAGATAAGAACAATGTTAACAAATAAGCAGTAACATAACTAACGTAATTTGACATGACCACCCTTCATTTTGAACCACTTTTCCCAACGCTCTACAGTGAATCGAAACACGTTCGACAGCATATCTTGTGTAATTTGTTCTACCGCTACTCTAATGCGGTTTCATAAGTTCTGAAGGTTTCGAACCGGTGTTTTATGCACCCAAGATTTGATAAAACTAAGTGAAGAAATCAAGGGGAGTTAGGTCTGGTGAACGCAGTGCGAACCACCGTTGCGATCCCCTGACGCTCCATCTCCTTACACAGACGCCATTTAAGTAATAACGAACGATTCGTGCAAAATGAGGCGGTGCGCCATCTTGCTAATATATCACAGTGTCAATAGTACCATCCTCCATTAATTGCAGGTCCAAAAACTGTTGCAACATATCTAGGTAATTGTTGCCATTAACCGTCTGTTCGGAAAACATAAACTGTCTTATGCATACTCGTGAAGTTAATAGGGTGTTAGTACGTTATTAGTTCGTAGACACTAAGAGCGTACCTACATGCTTTTATCTTCTCGTATTCATAGTCCCGTATTTCTTTATACTTAGTGGCTACTAACTACTAATAGAGTCTTAGCAGAAAAAATATATGGCAACAGTGAAAACGATGTTCGCAGACATGCGCATTTTGCATAGAAAAGACATTTAAAATTGTTTAGGTACTTATTGGAATTGTTGGCTATTTTAAATACGATTTGGATAATCTTATTTATTTTAATATATCGTGTGAATTTTTGCTTTTAAATTTGATAATTCCTTGAGATAAGAGGAATGTAAGTATACATAATATATAATTTTACTAAAAGTTTGTATTACTGAAATTATATAATTTTGAAATATGTAAGATTTAATTGATGTTGCAAGAAGTTAAGGTAGATATCATTCGAAATCCAAAAGTCTATCTGGAACAATTGAATCCATTTGACGTATATGACAATGCTCAATTTCGAACAAAATTCCGCATGAGAAAAGAAGTTGCTCAAAGAACTTTTAACCAATAATAATCGTGGATTACCAATAGCTCCTGAGATACAAGGTTCTTGCAACAATTAGATATTTAGCGAAAGGAGCATATGGTGATGATATAGGTATATACAAATTTAACTGGCTTTGTAACATATTTATTGCTGAATTTGTTTTAGCGGAATAACATGGATTTACATGACAATATCCACAGCAATTTATTCCGTCAACAATATAAAGATATTTTAATTAGTAGACTTCAACAATTTTAATATATAATTTATTATTTATTGAAATAGTTTAGGGATATTTTGAAATAATTTTTATTAATATTAAATATAATATATACATTTATAAGTATTTACATGTAACTTAAATATAATTATACCTACTTTATCCTATATTTTAAATTACTTCATTATATATTTACATGTCATTCTTATCTAATAGGTATACATATATAATAAACACATTCAATTACCATTTACTCTCAATAACGTCACCTCCAGTTTCAGTAAACTTCTTTCAATACTGAGAGATTTTTTTTGTTTGCATCTTTATCCGTTGCCACTGTTCTCGAAGTCGCTTGGTAAGTAAATCTAGGATATAGAATTCAACTATAACATTTCCAATTTTATAAATATTCAACGTTAATTTTCAATTTTAAAATTTTTCAATTCAATTTTTCAATTCAAATTTAAACCACTGTATAAACAGAATAATTAAATTATAAAACTTTCTGTAGGTTCTAAGAAGCGTAATCTTTTATATTTTCAAATTATTACTTTATGATTTAGACTGCTTATTTTACTACAGTGTTTAATCGGACCATCTATTCTTAAGCTCACGTTTCCTAAATAGGTGTCGATAAATTCCATTACTAAACAATGGAGTTTATTCGAAACTATATACTTAGATTAAAAACTCAACTGTAAACCCTGGTATTGTTGCCAGTAGGTACGATTACTAAGAACTGATCATATGGAATTTTTTCTCATTTATGATGTCAACCAATGCAATGTACAACCAATACGGTCCCCATTTAATTATGTAATAGTTTGTTGGTGTAGTAGAGGATTCTTACGCACTTGCAATACAGTAAAAAAACAATATCATATTAACATCAAGAGACACCAGTCTCAATCTAGCAAATTAATTCAACAATATATTAATTACCAGTAAAGAATTTAATTTTAAGATTAACAGCTAGTGTTTCATTTTTGATGGGGATTAATAAACCAATGATATGGTTGATGTTTGTTCGTGGACCAACTGTTTGCAATGACTCCGGTTTCTGGCGGCGATGCTTTAACGAGTTACTAGAATCACGAACCCGATGCTGCTTCACCGTACACAGTTTGTAAGGCTGTATACAATTTACTATACTAAATCTTCGGTGGCTGTTTGTTAAATAAATAAATGCAATGTCATCTAAATTTATTTATTTACACTATGTACATATATTTTGGATCTACAACGACTTATACTAACATAAAAGTGCTGTTGAGACTAGTGTCTCGAAGAAGCATGTTTTCTACTAATGTTGAATTGATACTGATCTACTCTGTACTGTTTTACAAGTAGGTAAAAATATACCGCTATCCATAACTATTACATATTAAATGCTTGTAATCGTTGAACATTGTTTTGTTTGACGTCATAAAGGGGAATTTTTCGTGTTATTCTTTCGTAGAAATCGTACCTACGGGCAACAATATACTAAAGGCTTACAATAGGGTCTTGCAGATCTTACTAATAAATAATAAAATAAATATAATTACTAATTAAGTATTAGTAGGTGTCATAAACTTAAGTATGTAGTTCTGGTTAATTCCTTTGTACAGTAATGGAACCCTATTATACATATTTAGTTAACAATGGGTGGTCAATTTAAGTATCGCCTCTTAAAATCGTTCAATAATAACCCAAGGCAATAAACAAACGGTCTGATATGTAAAGCAATAAATAAATTTGGAAAAAGATGCCAGTTATTAAAATACAATAAGTGGTCTAAATTATAAAGTAGGTAATAAATAAATTTGAAAATATAAAAGATATCGCTTTCTTAGAATTTAAAAAAAAGCTTTACCATTTGAATGTACTAATAAAAATATGCTATAGAGTGGTTTAAACTTGAAAATGTACGTTAAATATTTATAAAATTGGGAATGTTTATGTTTGAATTCTACATCCTAGGTATACTTATATTTAACAATAAAAAATGTTTGAAATTAAAATATAACAAAAGGATATTAAATGTATCTTCAACAATTTGTGAGATTTACTTTAATAAATTACGTTTAAGTGTTTTTTTGTTAAATAAATACAATATCCAGAAAATACACTTGCCACCGAACAAAATAAAGAACATTTATACGGAAGTCACGCCCCGTAAGCGGTGGGTCAAGACACAAATTATACAACATCCAATTCAATATTTCGGTCGTTCAAATAGTTCAATTCGAGTTGCGATATATACAGGTGGCTCACTTAAAGTAACGACTGCAAATTGCGGCTTTCCAGTCCTTTTTCTTTAACATTCGCTTCTAGCCTTTTCACAACTTCCATAATATTCGTTTTACTAAGTGATATGTGCTAATCATTGGTTTCAGTAGCTATAATTTGAAAATTTTAATAAAATCTAAACAAAAGGAGGAATGTTTCATGTACTGCGTACATATAATAGAAACATTTATAAAACAAAAACATTTTTAATAATATAAAAATATTTAAAAATATTGGAAATGGAGAACACAATATAAGTTCATATTTGTGTGAAAATATCTTTCCAGACATATACGTATTTCATCTTGCTACAGAACCAAATCATAAATAACACCCTTATTACTTTACAAAAGCCATTAAGACACAGCGTAGAAGTCTTAATGACTTTTGCAATGTAGTAAGCACACTTAAAGTAATGACAGTAAATTGCTAAACTAAATAAAAATATAATTCGATTCAGGTATATTTATAGTGTATAAAGGGAAGCACGTGCTAGTTAATAACAATAAAAGTTATCATGTCCCTTGACATCGTACCGATCGTAAAAATTATTATATATTTTTAATGACTGTTTCTTTTTAATTTATAACAACATTTAAACAACACGTTTTTCTGCTTACGATAGTATAAAACATTATTAGTTTCTATAACCAATAAATCAACGTTGATGAGCGTTTGCGTAAAAACACAAATTGTTGGGCTTCATAAATACTTGCTGCACAAGCAGACATTTTTTCAAAGACATAAATTATAGTAACGTATTATTGCTATGCACTACTGGGTAACTTTGCCTTGCCTAAACTTGGCATTAAAAGATGATAGCGCGACATAAAAATATTCAAATTTTATATTTTTTTTTATGGAGAAACTTTCAAATAAAAAAGTGTATTGAATTAAAAATGTCAATTACAATACGACTATAAAAATAATAGGCTTTCCATATAAAGAAATTCATTTCAGTGTGTATAATGATTGCTAAAAGAACTATATTTGTACTAGAATGTGCCCTTGCAGAACATTATAACTTTACCTGACCGGAATTTTAAAATTCTTTTTAGTTTTGCCGTAATTTGAAGTCGTCATATCAAGTAGGTCACCATAATGCAGTATGCAACTGTTCCAGATACTGCCACAAATACATTGTCCTTTAGATTTCTCCCTGTATTCTAACTGAAATTGAAAAAATTATGTCTACTTCTCCAGATAAGACAACAATGGGTGATGATTTAATACTCAGTTGCTTTATTCGTAATTAGATTGTTATTAATTTGGCTCTGAAAACATGTGCTTTTCCTAATCAATGGAAGAAAGCTAGAATTACTCCAGTTCACAAGAAGAGTGATGTATCGTGCTTGGAAAATTATAGACCCTTAGCGATTTTGCCAAATTTTGCTAAAATTTTTGAGTAGATTTTAAACACCACTATTCTTTATAACACTCGTCCATACATGTCCAGCAACCAACATGGATTCTTTTGCCATTGCGGTCTACTAATTACTAATTTAACGATAGACTCAAAATATTTGTGAGGTATTGGATAATAATGGTCAACCAGACGTTGTATACCGTCTCGAGCTTTCGATACTATTGTCCATCAAATTTTATTAAACAAATTGAGTGCTTTCGGCTTTAATCCATCTGCGTTAGAACTTATTGCCTCATACCTAGTGACTAAAGTTAATTATCTTCTTTTATAACGGCTTTTACTCTTACAAATTCATTTCAACATCTGGTGTGCCTCAGGGCTCTAATCTTGGACCTCTTCTTTTCCTGCTTTTCATCGATGATCTCCTCACATCCTTCAATTGTTCTGTGCTGGCCTACGCTGATAACACTAAATTATACTTATCCGTCGAATCACAGAATGATGTTGATGTCTTGCAAGATAATATTAATGTGTTTGCGGATTGGTGTAGTAAAAACAGGATAAGGATTAATGTGAAGGAATGCTGTGTTGTATCTTACACGCGTAAAATTAATAAAGTGGAGCCATCATATAGTATTGGTGGCTAGCGGTTAGTGAAAAGGAACTCCATCAGTGATCTTGACGTCAAATTCGACTCGGATATGTCCTTTGACTTGCACCTTTCGGATATCATCTCATCTGCTTCTAGAATGTTGGGCTTCGTTATGAGACCTACCAGTCAGTTTTAAGATTTACCAAGCTTTTGCTTTGAGTAGATTGGAGTATGCTTTGGTAATATGGTCTCCTTATTACTCGACGCATGACTCCTCACTTGAGCGGGTTCAAAGGAGATATCTGAAATACCTTTAATTCAGATGTGTTGGTACATATACCGAAAGAAATATTGACTACAACTGTCTTCTAGACAGACATAACTTCAAATCTTTAAAACATTGTCGAGAGGTTAATGCTGCGTGATTTATGTGTAGGTTTTAATACACTATTTTGAAGAAACTTCAGATTCATTTTAGAATTTTCACAATTTATTTAGAAATATAAAATATATTTCCTATTTAGAAAGTTCGTTGATTTATTTTGAAATAATAGAATTTAATTTAATTTTAGAAATTCATCTATTTATTTGTTAGTGTTTTTTTATTTAAAGACACCAGTTTATTTTTCTACTTAAACTGATTGCGAATATTTTTTACTTATGAACACTAATATGATTACATTTAAAAATATGAAAGTCTTTTTTTTTTATTTTTAAACATAGATTGTAGACCGTGTTGGTCTAGTGGTCACTAGACAATGAATTTGACAAATTGGGTTCAAACCCTGGTATAACCAATAATATTGTTGGCGTTTTTTCTGTCCCAGCTTGACCCCATCGAATTAGAAATACGTATACAGGTGTCCAGAAACTCTCCTGACAAACGAAGACCGGAGTTTCCTCAGATAATTTTAAGACAATTAAACCGAAATTCACCTAGTCCGAAAATGCTTCCTAAGGGAGCTAGAGTTCTTTGAAGATGGCGCCTTGTATTTATTTTTTTTTTAATTCCTCCAGAACGCTTCTATTTAGAAAAACAAAAACTGGTATGCTTATTTATCCTCCAGAGATGAATCGATTCCATCAATTGCGAATTTCTAGTACCGGTCATAGGCGTCCGTTTTGGGTAGGTCAACGGTTATTTTAAGGCATAACTTTTTTGTCTTTAACTTTAAGCATTTGTGACACTAGATTATTAAATTTTCAGGTATTCCAGTACTAAAAGGTACTCTTACTTTAAGTCGGTAGGATACACCGTTTTCTAGAAAAATCGATTTGTAAATTTTTCGTTTTTTCTTCATTAAAGTTCAATTTTTTATTTTTTTGCAATAGTTAGCTCTGAACTGCCAACAGAAGTAAAACCTACGTTTTTCATTGTCAAATTGTTGTCAGTTCGCGAAGTTTATCTTTTCATTTTTTACTTTGTGTTATTCAAACACAACGATTTCAATTTAAAAAAAAACGGTTTTTACTAATGAGGAATACGCCGATATGCATTTAGTTTATGGCGAAATGAGGTGTAACGCTCGAGCGGCGCAACGTAGATACGCTGAAAAATTTCCCAATCGTCAGCATCCCACTCACTCAACATTTACAGCTCTTCATCAACGATTAAGAGAAACAGGTTCAGTGGTCCCAAAAAATAATGAAACAGGGAGACATAATGATGTAACAGCAGAACATGAAGATGTTATTTTAATGGAAGTTGAGGAAAATCCAGAAATTAGCGTTCGAAGACTATCTGCCATGTACCCCATAATTTCAAAATCTTCCGTAGGAAATATCTTACACAAAGAAAATTTATATCCTTTTCATTTTACAAAGGTGCAAGCACTGCTAGAAGGAGATTTTCCTGCTCGCGTAGAATTCGCTAGATGGTTACAAAATCAGAAAAATCAAGATGAAGATTTCTTCAGGAACATTTTGTTTGGTGACGAAGCTACATTCTCAAAAAATGGAATTTTTAATGTACATAATGCACATTATTATTCGTATGTTGGTGACAATCCCCACGTTATTCAAGAATTTAAGCATCAGCATAGGTTTAGCATAAACGTCTGGACAGGAGTAGTTGACGATTATCTACTTGGACCTGTGGAATTACCTGCTCGTTTAAATGGTGCTGATTACTTACATTTCCTGCAAAATATTTTACCTGATTTGTTAGATGAGGTGCGTTTAAATATTCGGCAAAACTTATGGTTTCTACAGGACGGCTGTCCGGCCCACTTTAGCAGGAATGTACGAGACTTTCTAGATAATAACTACGAAGACCATTGGATTGGAAGAGGCGGTCCAGTTGCTTGGCCAGCAAGGTCGCCGAATTTGAATCCTTGCGATTATTGTGTTTGGGGATACATAAAAGCATTTGTTTATTCCGTTCCGATACAAAATCGCGCACAACTCTGGCTAAGGATACAAGATGCTTGCAACGAATTTAGAAATAACTTTGGAATTTTTGCAAGAATTCGGCGTTCTCTAAGCAAAAGGGTAAACTTATGCATAGAGACTAATGGTCATCACATCGAGCAACTTTTGTAACAATCTACCTTTGATACTTGTTCTTTTTTTGTTAGTTTCGTTCCATTGTAATAAATAATTTGTTTTTAATTTATTAAATTAATTTTCATCCATGCCTTGATAGTCCAAGCCAACTTCGTCGCTAAAAATTAGTAGGTACATAATAAATTGAACTTTAATGAAGAAAAAACGAAAAATTTACAAATCGATTTTTCTAGAAAACGGTGTATCCTACCGACTTAAAGTAAGAGTACATTTTAGTACTGGAATACCTGAAAATTTAATCATCTAGTGTCACAAATGCTTAAAAGTTAAAGACAAAAAAGTTATGCCTTAAAATAACCGTTGACCTACCCAAAACGGACGCCTATGACCGGTACTAGAAATTCGCAATTGATGGAATCGATTCATCTCTGGAGGATAAATAAGCATACCAGTTTTTGTTTTTCTAAATAGAAGCGTTCTAGAGGAATTTAAAAAAAAATAAATACAAGGCGCCATCTTCAAAGAACTCTAGCTCCCTTAGGAAGCATTTTCGGACTAGGTGAATTTGGGTTTAATTGTCTTAAAATTATCAGAGGAATCTCCGGTCTTCGTTTGTCAGGAGAGTTTCTGGACACCCTGTATAATAACTTGTTGGAAAATGTCCATTTTTAACATTAAATTCAATAACTCACATAAGGATATATAATAAAACTAAGCTCAAATGTGTTCGTATAATTTGTATCCTAACAACTTTATTACCTAATAATTAATACCAATAATAAAGCAAAAAAAATCCTTACAAAAAAGTATTTAAAATAACAAAATAATACAATTGAATTCTATTATTTCTTTAATTTTGTCGCAGTTATAAGTGGATTGATTTTTGTATAACCTGTTATCAGCTTGTCTTTCTGTATTATAGATAATTTATTTCGACTGGGTTTTTCCAGAAAGCGAATTTTCTTGCCACAATTGAAATCCTTTTTTTGCAAAGCAAGCCTTTGTCTTTTTAAATTTGTGTGTCCTACCTTCACAGTTGTTTTTTTCGACCATACTACGCCAGTGATCTTACAGCTATACACATAGATATTGCCGATTTCACATTCTAAACTCTAAATATTGCTATTATTTTGACAGGGCATGTATGGTCTTCCAACTACATCTATAAAATCAGGGAAATGATTAATGAATGGCTGACCATCGTGCCTAGTCTCCGAAGCACTACTCTACGTTCTTGATAGTTCTGATCGTACTGGTATAGAATGAACCAGGAGCCTAACGGCCAAACTGTGAAGTTTCTTCAGCTAACCCGTATAGATTGCCAAAATTTGTATTTAAAGTTTTTAATTTTATTTATTTAATTGGAAAACAAACGGGTGGTGATCTATAATGTACGAAATACATATTTATTTGTTCATTTTGTAGTTCAAGTTGAGTAAAGGAGTATTAATATTAACTAATAATACTTTCTCAAGGTTCTCTTATGTAAAATTTGTTCTCTTTGAATAAAATACATCCTCGTAGATAGAAAACGTCCTTTCTACATCGCAACTGGTTATAGATGCATGCTGGAAATATTCTTTTCTTTCAGCGTATTTAGCTGTTAGATTTTGAGGCATTGTCCCCATACACAATTGCCGCAATGTTATTAAATCTGGATTTCTATTAAAAAGTGCGTCAAATTTTTCCGAAGGCCGCATCCGAAGTCACTTGAAATATTTTTCAAATTATTAATAGCCATATCTAATGTGGTTAATCCATCATTTAATTTGAGATTTTGGTTTTCAAAATAAGTGATTAGTTTTGGTAAATTTCCAAAGTGTTCCTGAAGAAAGTTCAACTCATTTTTAAATTTGGAATTTGTATTAGTTCTTTGCACTCAAAACTACTTCGAGCATCGTCATTTAAATATGTAACCAAATTTTGTAAACTATCGAAATTCTCTGTATGAAAACTAGTAGCTTCCAACCATGTTCCCCATCTAGTTATTACTGAAGAGGGAGACAGTGACTAGGGTGGAAGTTTTTTCTTGTAAACAGCTAGACAAAAATGTGTACCTGGAGGTAAATTCTGGAATAATAATAGGTGGTCGATGCGTGGCGCTAGCCACGTTACCATCTTAATGTACGGAACGGCTCAAGTCGTAACAAACCTACCATGTTACACCCTAAAGGCCTACAAGTTTAATTACGAGGACTATTGTTATTAAATAATGATTGTTTGAGTCTGTTAATAGGATTTCCATACAAGAGGTACCTATACGTATAATTTCATAGAAAGCATACGTATATTATAGGTCCTCATGGATAACGTATTACATATGGCTATTTCTAGCGGCAACTGTGTTGGTCGTACGTATGCAAAGAACGATCATTCATAAATTCTTACCACGCCGGTATATACGTCGGCTCTATAGGTCATAAATGCCTAAGGCTTGGCTGATTATTTTCGTTCTCTTTCTTATTTGTGATTTTGAAAGAGATCTATTAATTATGTGTTTGTTCCTTTCCTGCAGTTCTGTTTTCTTTTCCGAGTTTAGCATTTATTTCTCTCGTCTTTTTCGTTTTTGTTATGAATAATGGATCCTAAGTATAGTATAATACTAACATATTTAATTTTACATTTCTTATTGTCTGCAATACTCCACAAATTACAGTCACCATCTATTCTTTCATTCTGATCTCAGTATCGGTATATATTTCGTTTTAGTAGTTTATTTCTAGTCCTTCTTCTTTAGCATCCGCTTCTAGTCATTTCCTAATTTCTATTATATTCGTTTTACTAAGTGTTATATACTATCGTGAGCAAATGAAAGTGCACACTTTATTATGTCGAAATTTCAAAATTTATCTAATGTATACAGTACTTTTGAAGTGTCAGTGTCAGCATTTAATCATAACATAAATGACATTAGCTTGACAATTTGGTAAAATTTACGCAGCTATAATAGTGCGTTTACTTTCAATTGCTCACGATAGTACATGTTAGTCAAGCATTTTATTGAAATCTGAAAAAGTGCAAATACTTTCGAAAATGTTTCATGTATTACGTACAATATAATAGAAACATTTATATTCCTCCAGTAGTTGACTAATATAGTTTTTTAGAGTTTCTAGTTTTGTTGGCTTAAATACTCGAGTTTGCTTTCAACTAGCATTGACTGTTCTGGACATAGATAGTTACACTGCTATGCTTACTTAGGACAAATTTATTTTATTTTTCATATTCAAATCTATTTTTGGGTATTGCAAAAATTGTATGTAAAACACTACGAAAAAGTGGGTATGTCGTTCCTTAATTATGTTAAAGGATACAGAAATTATTATTAAAAAAGAAAACGAATTTCCTTAATTAGGCACATATGGTTTACAACACCCATTTTATAAGTAAATAGCTAATAATACCAAATTCCTTCTACTACTTCTCGATAATAATAGACAGCCTAAATTTACCTGTGACCCATTTCTCCGGTAGAGAGAGTATGTAGGTCGCCGTAGGTAACGTTCAACTCTGCCTCAACACCAGGAGCTCAGCTATAAGAACAGATGTTGCACATGGGCTTTTTGTTTAGATATTTAAAATTTAGTAGGCACTTGGAGTAGGCTGTAAAAATACATACGAGAAAAGGAAAATGTAATAAACTTTTGAATTATAAGCAGGTACTATTTTACATAAAGGCAGCGTTCATTGACATTTTAAAATATAGGCTTAACATATATTCATATAAAGATAGATAAACATGTATATGTGTGAAATACATTTTGCATAAAGAACTCCCTATAATAAATACTTTTTTTAAACGCTAAGAAATAAGTAATTAAACTTCTAGTTTCAAAATTTTTTTATTGTAAATACACTACAATATTGAATAAAATAAAATTAAAAAACCCTTACCACAATAGAATTTAATGATTCTAAATACGTATTTCTACAACCACGTTGTCATCTTCAGTAGAAAAAACAGTGTAACACTTGAACGCACAAAAACACTCACAGAAGGATTGTTCTGAACGTCTTCTAGTTTAACACTAAAATCTTCAATCTTAAATGCTACAAAAATTACCTACATTTTGGTAAAACCCCACCTATTCATGCAAGAGCATTAACCCATTATTTGTAAATTCTATAGAAAAACCGTTTAGAAATATTATAAAAGCCGTAATTTAACATACATTAAGGATCCAATTATGACACTAATCCTTAAATTATGTTGAAATATAAATTTGGAAATTAATGTTGAGTCAGAATATTTTAATGGCAAATATTGTAATGAAACAAATTTAAAAATAAATTCCATGAATTCGAATATTTTTTAATGGTTTTCCTATTTTTCTTGCTTTAATAACATCTAACTGTCAATTAACTCAAATAAAGAAGAACCTGGTATAGGACCCAAATCTGCGTTAATTACGTTATTCCTATTTTTAAAGATAAAAATGCTCTCAAAACTATCTAATTCGCGGGGGCGTGACGTTTTTTATTAATCTCAGACAGTCAGATGTTACGTTGTGATCTGATTCAAGAATATGTCGGGCAACACTTGATTTTTCCGGTCTATTGAATCTAATATGAGAAACATGTTCTTTATAACGAGTTAGAATCGAACGTTTTGTTTGGCCGACATTTTTTTTATCACAATCCTTACAATTTATTTCATAGATACCAGATTTGTTGTTTACCTCAACTTTGTCTTTCGCGTTGCCTAAGAGAGATTTTAGGGATTTATTCGACAGAAATGCTACTTGAACATTATACTGTTTAAAGGTTTTACTTAAATTACTATAAACTAATAAATTTTTTGCTCGAATCAATTTGAGGTAGCAAACATGTGGAATCCTGAATTGTTTTTCTTACTTTATGTTTTCTAACTAGCTTGTTTATTATTTCTGAATCGAAACCGTTGGAACTCGCGATTTTATTAATTAAAGTTAGTTCCTTTTCATATCTATCCTTTGTCAATGGCATGCTTAACAAACGATTAATAAGAAAATTGAAAGAGGCACTCTTGTGCTGAAAAGTATGGTTTGAATCTGCGGTTATAAATCTGTTGACGTTGGTTTCTTTTCGGTAAATATCAAACTCTAAGTTTTTGTCATTCCTAATTACTAAGGTATCTAAAAATGGAAATCCTCCGTTGTTTTCCTTTTCAACCGTGAATCAACTAGGAAATTTTGAATTTAATCTTTTACAAAATATCTAAGTTGCACTTATTGGTATCAAAAATTGCAAACACATCGTCTACATACCTGACCCATATGTTTGGAAAATATTTGGCTGACTTTCTAAACTCAATCTCAAAGTGACTCATAAATAAATTCGCGATAAATGGAGATAAGCAATTACCCATAGCTGTACCCTGTTGCTGTTCAAAGAACTTGCCTTCGAATTGGAAGCAATTTTGGGCCATACAAAGGCTTGTTAACTGCAAATATTCATTTATTTTTTCCTTCTCAACGTGATTGCTCTGAAGTAATTCAGACAAATATTTTAACGTTTCTGGGATAGGTACTGAAGGAAACAAGGACGTTACATCGAATGAAACCAAAATGTCACCATCTTCCAGTCGACAATCTTTAACTTTCTGAATAAATTCTAAAGAATTATTGACCGATAAACTAACTGGTTTTTCTGGGAATTTTCTGAATTCATTCACTAACCATTTTGAAATCAAATAAGTCGGTGAGTCAATACCAGCAACAATAGGTCTCATCGACTTACCTGGTTTGTGGATTTTAGGTAAGCAATATAACCTAGGCACTAACGGATTTGCACATTGTAATTTATAAAGGTTGGAATTAGTTATTAAGTTTGGGCAATTTTTTAACGCGGCTTTAGTTTTACTTATCATTTTGGGTAATGGGTTCTTATTCAGTTCTACATAAGGCCCTTCAGAAATGAAATTATTAACTCTATCAGAATAATCGATTTTGTCCAAAATGACTAACTTATTCCCTTTATCTGCTTTTAAATATAAACAATCTTTCAATCTGAGAGTTTTAATAGTGTTCCAGTCTTTCTTACTTGAAAATTGTTTGTGCTGCTGTAAAGATTCCTGGATCTGTCGCTTGCATGTCTCTCTGACATAGGATTTTGTTAGACACTACAATATTATTTCGCCATACAATGGCTTCACCAGGTGGATGAAAAACTGAATATGTGCAATACAAGTTTGAATATTTACGTAAAAATTATTGGGGAAAAAGGTGGTGGAAAAGATGATGAAGCCATTGTATGGCGAAACAATATTGTAGTATATTTACAATAAAAGAATTTTTGAAACTAGAAGTTTAATTGCTTATTTCTTAGTGTTATAATGAAGTTTCAACAAGTATCTCCTTCGTCAATTAACTTTATTTAAATGTATATAAAATCTAAAAATAAATATCAAAAGTGAATATATTTTTTTAATGAAAACTGCCTATTCCTGGTATATAAAAGTGCTTGTTTGGCCTTACTGTGTCCATAGAAGATAATAAAATTGTTTTAGTTTGAAATCCATTTATCTAGCAATACGGTTAATTTAAGTACCCACTAATCTTTCTTAAGTCGAAAGAAAGGTGTCTTCCTTTTCTTTATTTAAAATATTTGTTAATAATCTATTCTTATACTTGTTATTTTTCAAATGTACGAAGTAAAAACATATAGATACACAGTTTGATTTAAAAGAAAATTTTGTCTTATAAAAAATGCATTTACAATGTTCATGTTCATGTAAACGAAAACATATGGAAAAGTGTGTTTATACTACAGGTTATCTCCTTCCGTAATCCTCTATTACTCATCTTTCCCCGTCGGTTCCCTATACCTTCTCTGCTTAAATCATCGATTACTCCTCTCAGCCATTTTGACCTAGGCCCTGCCTCTTTGTCGTCTTCCGTTTGATACCTATTCCAACATTCCTTTTCTCGTCAACCCCTCTCCTCACATTTCCAAGCCATTTTGTTCTTTTCTGCTTTATCTTTTCTATGATGCTCTCATCGATTACTCCTCTCAGCCATTTTGACCTAGGCCCTGCCTCTTCGTCGTCTTCCGTTTGATTCCTATTCCAACATTCCTTTTCTCGTCAACCCCTCTCCTCACATGTCCCAGCCATTTTATTCTTTTCTGCTTTATCTTTTCTATGACGCTCTCGTATATCTCTTAACATGATTCAACATTACTTCGAACTGACCCAATATCGTTTTCAAAACCTTTTACTCAGATATTCTTAAATCCTCCGCATTCTTGAATCCGGCCGATGTTACAATAGTAAGTCACTCACTTATAGTGCCGAATGTCTCGAGGGCTTGCTGTCACATCCTGGGCTTGCTGTCCATGAAGGTTTTCCTAGCTTTCCTTTAGGGTGAATAGTGAACCAAATATCTTAAGACACACTCCACAAGCACGGGGGTCATAACAACCCATGGCCTTTGTAATTGTGTTTCGGATACAGTATCATTGGCTTTATGATATTAATTTAGTTCTACTTGTAAAGTCTTTATCCTTTAGAAGTCTTCTATTAGCGTAGAATGCTTTATTTGCTGCCATAATTTTTCTTTTATTTCCACGTCACTTGTTCAATTTCATCGTAATTTTGATATATTAATCATCTACCGCTTTCCATCCGAAGCTCAATATTTTAGGTTTGTTTTCATTTCTACTCTCAGCCCTAATTTCCTCCCATGATTCATTATTTCTTCTAATATTTATTACCTTATCTGTCTTCTTTTCGTTATCGTTACAATGTAATCCAAATATGCTACTATCTATTCTCCTTTCATTCTATGTTCTCTTCTGTTTCTTCTTTTGATGGTTTACGGTTTACATTTTTCTCGTTTTAATCATCATTGTAAAGTTTTAATTTCGCTGGAATGTCGAGATTTCTCATGGCTATTATAAGTTTGTCTCTCTTCACGGAATCAAAGGCTTTGTCGAAACTCCACAAACAGCATCTTTCTAATCGTATGCTCATGTGTTTTTTCCATTATTTGCTTTAGATTGTCTGTTGAATCTGTCCGTTGATTTCCCTTGGTTCAAACCAAAATAATATTGTCCAGCTTTGTTTAGGATTTACATATTTCAACAATTATTACGAGATTTAAATTAGTCGTGTGAATTACTAGCATTTTTTAAAAATAGAAAGAAACATAATCTAGAGTACGTATCGAGAAAATTAAATAAACATTCAAAATAACATCGTAAAAGGTATAGTTTTAAGATGAAAATACATGTACAGGTTGAAGAAAATAAGATTAATAATACATTTTTTTTAACAAAGTAATGTGATAAATTACTTATTCGTAATATTAATATTACTGATGTTACCTCATTTTTGAGTAAAATGTTCCAAATATTGTAACTGTTCATAGGAATTTATGTACAACTATACGTGCAATAAAATCTTGATATCTATAGTTATTTTGACGAAGGAATTACATTTAATTATAAAAATTAAAAAATAAATAAGCAGACTGATATTAAAAGTTAAGTGTATACATATATAATGTATGTATTATAATACACTAAATTTAATAAAACTTTTGAGAAAGTTTTTTGCTCAGATCAATAGGCTTACCCTGACCTGGATTCATTCACATCGGTCTTGTGGGCGCCAAAATTCAAAGTTATGAGTTACAATTCCTCGATCTCATGTTGTCCTGATCAGAAGAGGTTATAATAAACCGAAATTTGGCCCTATGCAAGGTTATCTGAAGACAATAAGAAAACAGCCGTTGAAAAATACTTGGAAATAATATTTTAGGTGCAAAAGTTACAAATTATTGAGCGATATCATTATATTCAGTTTTATTTTAAATTTTAGCAGTCATTTTCAAAAATTTCTGTTTAAAAATTATGGAATTTGGACATATTTTGTTTTTAAATTAAATTATTTCGACTTCTGAAAGGTTCAATTGTAAAGACAAATATGAGATGAATTAGTAAACTGTATAAGAATAAGAAATATGTATTTTGAACTCACGACGTATTTATTAGACATATCCTGTTTATGGGTTATGTCTAGAGCAGACCAATTTCCGTGCGCTCCATGAGCGCCAGTATGGGGGTGTAATTCGTAATATATTAGAATATGCGATAGAATAGGGACGCAACATGAGCTTGTTACCGATATAAGTATAGAAGTAGAGACATTTATTTTATCAGAAATAATTAAATATACATTTGGTTTTCTGCTATTAAAGTAATATGCATAAACACACGAAAAATAAGAATAGTACATATTATAGCAGCGTTGTATGTACCTATCAATAAAATGGAAAATGTATGAAATCAGTGATTGTGTGCACGACAGAGGATTTAAAAAAATCATAGTTACACATAGTTCATGTATAAACTGTTGCCGATTAATTTTGTTATTATTGTGCTTCGAACTGCTTACGTGTTCTTTACAATGTGTTTTTGACCAACACATTAGATATGTATTGCACACTAAAACATTTAATTTTTGAGCCATCGTATATTAAGTCCTGGAAATCCATAATAAACTTATTCACTTCGTCTGATAACGGTCGTTTTCTCGATTGATGTGTCGACGACATTTTATTACGTAAGCTTACACTTACATGCAGTCTAAGCAAGTACCAAACACATACTGAATGCTTTTTATTAGTTTTCATGCAATACAATCATCCTCACATCGGCGCACATGGCGCGCACGGAAATTGGTCTGCTCTATTCATTACGTATGATGTATAATGTATATATTTCGCGGTATTTTATTATTGTCACCGCACATTTTTACAGGATTTGTAATGCGCTTTAGCAATAATGATAGAGTGATTCTTTGAATAGCGTTCTATATTTTTTATTTGAAAGAATCATATATTAAGTCTGTAAGGTATCAGAGTATCGCAAAACAAAAAGGATGAGCTGTATTTAAATCCAGTGTCAATTTGGACTACCCACTAAAACAGTTATTCGTTTATGTTGATATCGAAAAGTTTTAAGGATAGGTTAAATAGGTAGAATAATTTATTGCTTAGATTTTGTACTTCCGCTTGACGTTGCCATGTTTAGAGTAGTAAACGATCGAGTCGTTACGATAATAACTTTAGAATAGTAAATTGTTTCGCTGCACAGTGAACAGGTTTATAATTTCGAATATTTGCTGATTGACAATAACAAAAATCTATTACTTTTTCCCTTTTCTCATTTGTTGGTTCTTTCATGATACTTGATAAATTACTCCACTTTTTAATCTACACTACCAGTACTAATTGGATCCTATTTTTTCAAACACCGGCTTAAACACTACAATCATTAAATGCGATCATCAATCACAACAGCTATAAACACGAGAAACCGTTAAAGATATCCGTAAAAAAAGAGAAAACGACATTTTACGTTTAGACACGAAGAACACACCGAAAAATCATAGTTAATCGTGAATAATTAAACCCCCGACGCATTTCCTAACGACCTATTACATTTCTCCGGATACACAACAGAACGCCATCGCTTGTAAAAAGGTAATTTATCGTGAAGCAATAATCTCACTCTATTCTTGACTGAAATAAAACTTGATGCACGCCACACACTTTCAAAAGGAACGAGACACTCAAATCAAATAATCATAGGATAGAGTATAGAGTGGATAGACATCGGTGCGGCAGTTCAAGATTAAAGAAATAAAGGAGTGTGTGAAGAGAAAAAAATAGGAATAATAAGGAGAAAAGCTGTCGGCACTCTTACATATTTAATTAGGATGCCTGTCAGTTGTAATTATATCGAAAAAGTGTAGGGATCCACAAACGGTAATGGCCCTAGAGTTGTAAACTTCGTGCCACGAATTCCACGTGTTGTGTGAAAAAGATGTTTCTCTTGTTGTTTTGTTCTTTTTGATGTGTTCTGTTTTGCTGGCTCTTTTACTAAAAGGAACCGCCCGTAATATCGTTTATGCGTAACATATAACTACATCGGTTTGGAGGAAAAAGAACAAAAATAAATTTAAATTCTAATCTTGATATATGAACAACTGCCAACCTGAAGCTTTTTAGCGAAACCAAAACTAAAAAGTGTAAAACCACATTTCCCCTTTAATTGCGAAACAATTTAGTGTTGCAATTTTGTCTTTACTTAACTATTGTAAGAATATTGCAATAGCTTACAAACACCATTATAATTAAAAAGGCGATGCAAAAATGGTCCGCAATATTGTGCGATAATTCTGGTAAAACAGAAATTTGAAATGTATACCCTATTTACTTCAAATATTTTCTTATTCATATTTGTTCGAATGACACAAGATGAATAACCATGATATACATATTTTAATACAATATTAACTAAATTTGATAACAGTCCATCCTAGCTCTTAACATAAATTAAGTTTGTAGTGAAACTTTAGTTTTACTTTACCTTTTTAATTACTGCTGAAGATTTAATACTGGGTGATGCGTAAGCAATGTAAGGAACTTCAAAGCTTTGATGATCTACTGACGCTAGATCCAAATTCTTAACATACTTTGTTTTTCTTTAATATTTAAGTGATTATCTTGACAATTACAATACAATCTTTGGAATTACTTTTCTTTACAATTTCTTTAATCAATTGTTTTGCGCTAGATTTGTTTGTAACCTTCTTATTTAAACATTTGACTGTTCAATAAATTTATTTGTTACTGATATATCCGAGTTTGCGTTTGTTTGCCTTAATACCCTAACGAGCAAAGTGTTTGAGTTGTTACTTGGAAGTCGAACACCCCTTTAAGTGTTCTTAAGCCCTTAAGGCCGAGGGTGTTCTACGTTTGCCTAGATACTTGCCAGACCAAACGTAGTGGTGCCCAATTAAGATCTTGCGTTGTGTTGGCCCACGACGCTCCCGCTTTATATTTTTTAACTGAGCTGGCCGGCAAGTTATTCGAAGGGCCTTTGAGACCAGGGGCGGAATTAGGACACGTCCTAATTCCAACTGGGGTTTTGCTGCCTACACGTTTTTAGGGGTAGCAAACTGTACACATGGACAATACACCTCGTATTTTCCACATTTACTTCTGCTTAAGACACTTGTTTCTGCCATCTACTATTAGGCGTCATCAGTTAAGCTAGTAAGTAAAGCTTAAATCGCCTCATAAGGTATAGCAAATTTCGTCCTATCATGTGGCACCATATAATCTAGTGACATCTGACGGACGAAAGAGACTATGCCGAAAGTGGCAACCCTTCCCCTTATGAGGCGATTTAAGCTCTACTTACTTCACTAGCTTAACTGATGACGCCTAATAGTAGATGGCAGGCAGAAACACGTATCTTAAGCAGAAGTAAATGTTGGAAATTACGAGGTGTATTGTCCATGTGTACAGTTACAGACGTGTATATTACATGTCTGTTTCATTTGTAACAAATGCGTAATACGTGCTTAACGTATTGATATACTTAAACCTTTTTTTTTGTATAGAGGTTAATAGTGCAAAAGTACAAAAATCAACAAACTCCTCTTCTTATCGCAACTATTTTTTTAAAATATTTATTTTTTTGTCATATTCATTGTATTGTGTTATACTTTATTAAAATTAATGTCTAATTCAGAACTTTTTTTAACCTGTGAAGCTTCGTTTTATTCAAAGCCCTTCTTAATTAAGATATACTAAAAATAATATTCCAAAACTTCTACCGGTAATAGAGTACACCTCTATCTTAATGTTCTATGTCTAAATTATTAGATTATCACGTACTTCAAGTTAATAAAAATGCAGTTATTAATAATACCTCCGATAAGAAAAAAGTACAAATCAATATACTTATTTCTCTATATAAGGATCATAATTATATACCGTACCTTCCCGAAAGAAAAAACAATGCAACGCATACAGTCGCTTATAGTTCAGTTATATCATCAAGTAGGCGTATTCAATTAATGTACTGTGTTCGATTTAATTAACGATCAAGTGAGTTAGCTGCATTTCTACGGGAATAAGCGAGCCGCCCTCTATGAATAGCTTCGATAATTGATGATATAAAAGGAAGACTGCCAACCGTACGTGACTATCAATCCATATCAATCGAATTTATGAATAGTTTATTGCTTTTGTTGTTTAGTTCGAAGGCCAAGGAACAGAACAAAAGGAATTCATAATTTATGAAGTGATAAATTCATTTGCTTAATAAGATGCATTATGTTATAGGTTAGTGATCGTATAAGCACCAGCAATTAGAGATCATTTATTGTGCATTTGTGAGATCTACAATTATATATTTCCCAAGATCCTTTAAAGCGTTCCAAATTATTTTTGTAATGGCCAAAGCAACACTTACATAACATTCAAAGGCACGTGAATGATTCTTTTCTTCTCAGTTAATCATTCTTTTTTTATTCTTTGGTCTCTATTCTGGATGTATTTTCAGAAAAATAGTTTGGATTAACGTGTTCTACTTGAATAGTAAACCAGATTGTTAAAGAACTGTCAAGATATCATGAACCATCGTAAAATTCATGTTTACAATTTAGAAAGCTTCATAAATTAACCATTATGTATGAAGCCTAATTAACGCTTAATATTAAACACTACTCATATCTAGAGGTTGATTATATGCAGTTTGCATAAATTTCCATATTTGCATAATATATGCATTTTTTATATTATTTGCATATTTTGTAGTAATTCAGCATTTTTACATATTTTAAGTATCCGTGTTCTATTTATTTACTAAATCAAATTTATTATAGGCATTGCTAAAAATATGTCGTGGATGTAACAAACAAACAAAAATTAAACAGCTTTCTTTAAATTGAAAATAGCATTTTATTAAGCCTCTTCCCGTTACTTTTCCGAGAAGCGTGTCCAAGAATTTATTAATGCTCTTCCCATACATCCAGGCCGAGACAAAATACCAGGAAAAGCTAATACCTTAAAACTTCTATATAAATACAAAAATACATTTTACCAGAAAATTAGGAGTATATGTGTTTCTTTGCTATTCGGAGAAATTTATTCCCATATTCGATAGTAATTTTATTTTAAACGTAATTTTACGTTGGCTTTTCGAAGTGTAAATTTGTGAGTTCTGATATATAATAGCAAAAATGCCGAAAATAGCGACTGTGCCTGGATGGATTGCACCTTATTCAGAATTGCGTATGGATGGAGAAAAGTTAACATTAAGAAAAAATTATTATCTTTATATATGCCTAGATGAAACTACTGATAGTGTGGGCCAATACATAGTTCATTTAATGATTGGTATCCTTAACGTATCGGTTCCAGCAAAATCTTGTTTAATTTGATCCAAACAGTTGGAAAAGGCAAATAATTTGACAATCACAAGGTTTATACAGGAAGAACTGGCAACTTTCTTCTTACTGGAATCGATTCCAAAAGAGAAAATTCTATTGTTTTTGACGGATGCTGCATCATACATGGTGAAGACAGCCTTCAACTTGAAAATCTTTTACCCAAATTTAATTCACACAACTTGCTTGACGCACGGACTAAATCTTGTTGCAGAAGAAGTCAGAAACCATTTTTCCTTAGAAAATACTTTAATTTGTAGTGTTAAGAAAGTATTTTTAAAGGCCTCATTACGAGTTCAGTTTTACAAACATCTACCCAGTGTTCCGCTTCCTCCTCCACCAGTAATCACACGATGGGGAACGTGGATGGAGGCTGCTATTTTTCATGCAAATTATTCTGAAGGAATAAAGACAATTATTATGGATCTTGATAGGAATGCACAATCTGTGATAGACGCCCAAAAGATGTATTCGAGTAAAGAAATACCTCAACAGTTGGCGTTTATTAAAGCCAATTATAGCTTTATTTCCACTTTTATATTGCAGCCGGAAAAAAAAATTATGTCGCTAATCGAAACCGTTGAAATAATAAACAAATTTGAAAAGTCTTGTTTTGATGTTAAAAGAGGAGTGGGACAGTCCGTGTATCAAGAATATTTAAGTGTAATAGGTAAAAATAAGGGTTTTAAAAAGCTAAAGGACATTACTAAAATGTTGTGTGGTGATTCAGTAGAAAATATTGAGTTAACAATAGATGATATTTCTAATTTGAAATATGCTCCTATAACAAGCATACACGTAGAACGAACCTTTTCAATATATAAATACATGTTTTCAGACAAGCGTCGCAATTTTTCTGTTGAAAACTTTGAGAAATATGTTATTGTAAATTGTTTTCATAGTTAATTATGTTGTAAAATGTTCTAAATAAACTTATAGTAAACATAATAGAATATTTTTTTCTACTGTATTCCATTTTCTAACATTCCTCGTATTTTTTTACCTGCATATTTTTCATAAGGAAATGCATATTTAGGCTAAAGCATCTGCATATTTATGCGCATATTTTCAGTTTTTTTTCTTGCCTATAATCCGGCCTTTACTTATTTCTTACCGTAAAGTTTCTGTTAAGTATTTAATATATTGATAATTATACTCCTTTTTTAGAACTTCTTCCACATTTTTCCAACCAGCATTATCTACAATACCTCTCCCCAGTTTTTTCCTCATTTTATATATTTTTTTTTCTCGGCACCTTCTGCCAAATTCTTCTCGATCTATCTCTCTATTTTTTTTCCGCAGTCTTACCTCATAAATTCTTCTTATCACCCTTTCCTCCTACATTCTTCCTATATCGATTTTCTTCTATCATTTCCCCCAGCGTTTTCACATTTAGTTCCTCTCTAAAATTTAAATTTAAATTGTTTCTGTAACCCGTTATGCAAATTAATAAATAAATATATTATTACTACGTTAAACATTTTTATATTTTCAGTAATTTATTTTTTTTTCTTTCACAGGTCGCCTTTGCTGCTAGCTTTAGTTTATTTCACATATGTCGCTTACGCCAAAAGTCATGTAAGTATTATATTCACATACTTTAAATAATAATCATAATTTTAAAGAACCTTAGAAGGAAGTTCAGAGATTACGAAAAAATCGTCCTCTGTTACCATATTTATGTTAACCCTTTCGCTCACGAATTTTTATCTGTTGTTCTAAAAATTTTAAACTTGGAGCATGAGGAGGTACATTTTTTTTAAAGATTTTTCATGCCTATTTGGAAGTTATTAGCTCAGTCACATTGAAGAAAAAAGATGTCCTCATATGTGGACATTCTGGACATCGTGAGAAAACGGTAAATAAATTACAATAGAATAATAAAATTAAAAAACCCTTACCACAATAGAATTTAATGATTCTAAATACGTATTTCTACAACCACGTTGTCATCTTCAGTAGAAAAAAACAGTGTAACACTTGAACGCACAAAAACACTCACAGAAGGATTGTTCTGAACGTCTTCTAGTTTAACACTAAAATCTTCAATCTTAAATGCTACAAAAATTACCTACATTTTGGTAAACCCCACCTATCCATGCAAGAGCATTAACCCATTATTTGTAAATTCTATAGAAAAACCGTTTACAAATATTAAAAAAGCCGTAATTTAACATACATTAAGAATCCAATTATGAAACTAATCCTTAAATTATGTTGAAATATAAATTTGGAAATTAATGTTGAGTCAGAATATTTTAATGGCAAATATTGTAATGAAACGAATTTAAAAATAAATTCCATGAATTCGAATATTTTTTAATGGTTTTCCTATTTTTCTTGCTTTAATAACATCTAACTGTCAATTAACTCAAATAAAGAAGAACCTGGTATAGGACCCAAATCTGCGTTAATTACGTTATTCCTATTTTTAAAGATAAAAATGCTCTCAAAACTATCTAATTCGCGGGGGCGTGACGTTTTTTATTAATCTCAGACAGTCAGATGTTACGTTGTGATCTGATTCAAGAATATGTCGGGCAACACTTGATTTTTCCGGTCTATTGAATCTAATATGCGAAACATGTTTTTTATAACGAGTTAGAATCGAACGTTTTGTTTGGCCGACATATTTTTTATCACAATCCTTACAATTTATTTCATAGATTCCAGATTTGTTGTTTACCTCAACTTTGTCTTTCGCGTTGCCTAAGAGAGATTTTAGGGAGTTATTCGACCGAAATGCTACTTGAACATTATACTGTTTAAAGGTTTTACTTAAATTTTTCGTAGTTTCGTGAAACGGTAAACTAATAAATTTTTTGCTCGAATCAATTTAAGGTAGCAAACATGTGGAATCCTGATTTGTTTTTCTTACTTTATGTTTTCTAACTAGCTTGTTTATTATTTCTGAATCGAAACCGTTGTAACTCGCTATTTTCTTAATTAAAGAGGCACTCTTGTGCTGAAAAGTATGGTTTGAATCTGCGGTTATAAATCTGTTGACGTTGGTTTCTTTTCGGTAAATATCAAACTCTAAGTTTTTGTCATACCTAATTACTAAGGTATCTAAAAATGGCAAACCTCCGTTGTTTTCCTTTTCAACCGTGAATTTAATACTAGGAAATTTTGAATTTAATCTGTTACAAAATAATCTAAGTCGCACTTATTGGTATCAAAAATTGCAAACACATCGTCTACATACCTGACCCATATGTTTGGAAAATATTTGGCTGGCTTTCTAAACTCAATCTCAAAGTGACTCATAAATAAATTCGCGATAAATGGAGATAAGCAATTACCCATAGCTGTACCCTGTTGCTGTTCAAAGAACTTGCCTTCGAATTGGAAGCAATTTTGGACCATACAAAGGCTTGTTAACTGCAAATATTCATTTATTTTTTCCTTTTCAACGTGATTGCTCTGAAGTAATTCAGACAAATATTTTAACGTTTCTGGGATAGGTACTGAAGGAAACAAGGACGTTACATCGAATGAAACCAAAATGTCACCATCTTCCAGTCGACAATCTTTAACTTTCTGAATAAATTCTAAAGAATTATTGACCGATAAACTAACTTGTTTTTCTGGTAATTTTCTGAATTCATTCACTAACCATTCTGAAATCAAATAAGTCGGTGAGTCAATACCAGCAACAATAGGTCTCATCGACTTACCTGGTTTGTGGATTTTAGGTAAGCAATATAACCTAGGCACTAACGAATTTGCACATTGTAATTTATAAATGTTGGAATTAGTTATTAAGTTTGGACAATTTTTTTGACGCGGCTTTAGTTTTACTTATCATTTTGGGTAATGGGTTCTTATTATTATGGGTTATTATTACAATACCTATAAAAGCTTTGTCTTTTTTATTTATAAAGATGAATTATGGTAGTTATAAAAACAGTTTTTGTCTTTGGTTAAACACAAATGTTTCCCTTTCCCTTGCAATTAGGGTATTTACAACGCATGGCAAATTGCTTTTCTGTATATTTTGGTAAGTGACCAATATTGTCAAGCCGAATATCTTTTTGTGGTCTGATTTCAGCGCCTACTTTTGTTCGTCGCACTGCGACTTCTTTATCATCCTCTTGGGTGACGAAGATGGTCTGCCTCTCTTTTTACATATTGTCTTATTAGCGTTTATGAGTGAATCGGCGATTGACCTAATACTTTCTTTTTTGGTATCCCCAAATGCCTTGCTTGCTGTGTATATTCAGTCCACGAATTTACACACGAAATATCAATGGCATGTGTGAACATACGTAGTGTCCATTTTCAAGATCGTATAAACATACGATATGCTGTAATTAAAAAATCCATTTTATCTACTCCTCCAATATGCTGATTGTAGGATCTAATAACTTCGCGGCGTTGAACTTCTAAATATATTTTCTCCTTCTTATCCCATCTTTTGCAGAAGTCTTGATTTCCAACCCTTATATAATTGGAAGCCATAATAACCGCCTTGTTGTCGAACCATTTGGTCAAAATTATTTCGCCGTCATCACTCACAACTTCTTCAAAAGATCCGCGTCCTAATTTTTTTATATCTTTGTCAGATGGAAATGGCGGATTTGCGAATCTATTCAGTCGTGCAGTACAAGTTGCGTATATTTGTTTTCGACGAAAAAACTGTAGTAAGTTGTAATGTGAAAAGTAATTATCAAAGAAGAGATTTACATTTGATTCCGAAATTCTCTCCAGCAGTTTTAGGGACTGCTGCAACCTTGGTAAATAACAAAGTCAAACATTTGATCACTGGAGCCACACAGCTCAAATATTTTTATTCCCCAAGACTTCGGCTTGTTCTTTACGTATTGCTTGATATTAAGTGAGCCCTTAAAAGGAACAATTTGCTCATCTACGGATAAATGTGTCTCCAGCTTCAAAGATAACATTCGAGCACGAATTGCCTCATATAAAGGCCGATCTTTCCAAAAACGGTCTTTCTCATTCTGATCTTATTGTACATTTACAAAATGTATATTTTGTCGAAGCTTGTAAAAGCGATTAATTGACATATTATCTTTTATTTGTGAGACACATAGTTTTGGGCCAAAATAAAACTTTACTCTGGGGTAATGTAAGTTACCCATTACTATATGGAACCAACAAATGTACGTACGTAACTCCTCAGCACTTGTAGGTTTAAATTTTACGTTATCTTGAACAGCGAAAAGATTTGTGCAGTATGCTATTTTTTCAAATAGATCGTCCTTAAAGTACGAGTATTTCGAAAAAATATATACAGGACTTTGCAATTCTACGGGATTTGAAGAATTTTCAGGAGTATACCAATTTATGTTCGGAGTTATATATGTAATATCTTTGCGCCACTTTATATTTTTCTTGGCGGTAAGGTCATTGTTTTTCAAATACCCAGACACTTCAATTATTTTTGAAGAAGATACTGATTCCGAAAAAATATAACCTTTCACACGCTGGTTCCGGGAATCGAACAGTTGCCCAATATCTGGAAGCTTGTCAAGAGCCTCGAAGTACTTAGAGCATATATGGGGTCTATGACTTTGTTACTACACCTCCTCGCCATAATAGGGTAGAAATGTTAATTTGACTTTTACTTCCTCAACTTTTAAGGATAACTAAAGAGGATACCAATCCCGAAAAAATATAACCTTTCACATGCTGAGAATCGAATCGTTGACTAACGATGCTCCCACTCCCATTGTCAGATGTTCTTACTTCTTACACCGTTCAGCTGTTAAAATTTATCTGATATAATTCTTTTTGATGGTGTATATATAGTGACCAATATCTAGAAGCTTGTCAAGGCCTCAGAATAAGTTACGCCAGGCAGTGTAATGCCACATAGCAGTTTAAACTGACTGCTCCCTACATCACTGAAGCCGGGTATGGATGAAAGCCTCGAGATCCATAATGGGCGGTGTAATGTCGCATATCGATGGCCCTTATATCATTTAAATTAGATTAGCACCAAAAATTATTTATAAAATTTTGTTGCTTTGCCATTTTAGTAATTTTATAATTTATAAAAAAATTAATACGATTATGTAGATAATCAATCGCTACTTCAATTGTTTTGGGTCTTTCTAACAAACGCAAATTTTTAACCAATCACGTATTTGGAAACTGCTTGAAATTACCAATCAAAATAGAATAAAATGACTATTGACCACCGTGGTAAATAGTTTATTATTTAGCACAGTAGTCAATATTCACTTTGACTGTCGCATAGATGTAAAATTAAATGTAATATATTTTTAACTATACATATCGTAAACTCGAGAAATAATCTTATTGAACATAACACAACCTTGATAAACCTTTTTTTTATTGCTACTAACTCTCGTGTGTTTCACAATTTGTTTCGACGTCATTTTGACATTAATAATCAAAGATTAAAGTCCTCCAGCTAAAGCTCTCGGGCTTTAGTCAGTCAAAATGACATCTCGACAAATTGACACTAAAACATACTCGAAGACAATAAAAATAGTCGACTAATTATCAAGGTCTTATTACCTTTGATTATTAGAAATGCTTAAAACCATAATTGATTAATAAATTCAATATCAATACATTTCCGTAAAAGAAATTATGATTCCTACTTTCAACATTTACATGTATGTACTTTCTAGTACGAAGAACATAGAAATTTGCAAGTCATTTAGATAACTGGCCGTGCATTATTGCTAGAGTATAAGACACGTAACTACAACGTGTGAACATCCTGTCTTTAATAATTAGGTTTATTCATAATATTGTTTGTAAAATAATTTACATATTACTGTTGCACAATGTAGTGAAATACATGTAAGCTTAACAAAGTGCATCTTCGTATCCCGAGGTTTATAGCACAGTGTTGAATACATCAATCATGTCGCAATTTAGAAAACTTTTGATCTTCTTTACAACGTTTACGAGTAGCGATACTAATGCTTTTAATGAGTCCGTTGACACTTAAAAATTTTGCAAAACAGCTAGAGGTAAACTTTCATAATCTAGTATACTCGTACTTAAATATAAATAGGATACTGTTTGTTTGCACAAGATGGAAATTATAGGGATAATTTATCAAAGCCGATAACGAAAATTTCTCTTTGAATTAAAAAAAAATGTAACAATCTCATTGTGAAATATAGGTTTAAAAATTTGACTGCATTACAATATTCTACCTTCCCTATGTGGTAGATTTGATATACCTATATTTGATATTTATTACTTGAAAATTGCAAATTTTATGGTCTAATACTAGTTATAGTCAAAGAATCAATATAAGTGCGAGTAAATTACTATAGATCGTTTCACGTTCATGGCGAAATGTATATTCTTATGAGAATATATACATCTCTTACTCTCTATAAACAATTGCAATAACGCTTACTTTTTATATCTCTCTAACCGTTGCCAAATGTATTCATATTTTATTAGTGATTTTTCATTTCCTTCATTATAATTACGTGTTTAATTCTTGTAGGTTATGTGCTATGACAACACCGCCGATAGAGGTTAAGAGAAGATCAAACTTTAAAAATAATTTAATGGCAGATTATATTGAACAATTTGACAACTATATAAGCTTTCTCCATAGAGCCCATACTGCACCCTGAATGTGAAAAGCTCTATAGTTTTTAGGACACTAAATATATATATATATATATATATATATATATATATATACATATATATATATATATATATATATATATATATATATATATATATTTAGTGTTTATAAGAATTTAATTTTCTTATTTATTTATTCTATTTTATTTAATGACTTTTAATGTTTTCTTCTACGACGTTTCGACTCTTATTATTATTGAGTCTTTTTCAAGTAACTAGAAACAAAAATGAATACAATGAAAAGTAAGAAAATATGTTTGAATTTGTGTGAGTGCATTAACAATTAAAATTAAAATTAAATTAATAATAAAGTAAGGAAAAGTTAAAATGATTACATTTGTATGATTGATTTAAAAAAATTTTTAAATTAAACTAATAATAAAGTAATAATAAAGTACGGAAAAGTATACAAAAAATTATAAAACAGAGACTTAATAAAATATATAACAAAACAAACTGCCAAAATAAAAATAATAAAAAAACCAATGAATTAACATATATCCCCACACCCTATATAACTGGATAATCCGAAAAACTAGACAATATATTTAAACCATTTAATTTTAAAATAGCACATCAAAGTGAAAAAAACCTAAAATTCCTACACACCAAACTAAAAGACTCAACACCTACACTAAAACAATCACATACAATATATAACATACCCTGCAAAGACTGTGACAAAGTATACATAGGCCAAACAAAAAAGTTACTACAGGAAATATTGATAGGTCACAAATACGCAAAAAATCAAACTGCTTTAAAAAAACACCAAATGACACTTAAACATAATTTTGATTTTGAAAATACCGAAATAATAACAAAGCAAAAAAATACAAAAGCTAGGGAGGTCTTAGAAATGATCCATATTTTCAAAAATAGCAGAACAATCAACTACAGAAACGAAATTGATGGACTTTTTTAAACTCTATTACCCACTCATTAAACTATAAAAGACAACCAACCCGGCCCCCAGACACACCAACACAAACAAACATTTGTTTTTATTGTTTCCCACTCTTTAAAAATACAAATTTTCAACGGCCTCTCGTGTCTGGTCCCGAATTATTATAAATCTCACCAGGTGACAAGAAAGAAAGAAGATGGTCTATAAAGAAGCTACCAAATGTATTTGAGGTGACTTTTATGCACAAAACAATTAAATAAACAATTATTCATCTAGGTTAAATCAAGTACTTATTTAAATATGAACCAAACAAAAAAAAAAGCGAAGAACAAAAACGCATGAATCAATTCGACATTGAAAATTACAAATTAAAGCAAACATAGATTTGCATATTAATCCAAAAAATTAAAAAATAAAAGAAAGGAAAAGTTGATATATTTGATATGATAACTGCATACACTTTATATCAATAATATAAAAAATAAGTCAGTGGAGATCCCCCTTTAAATTTCTTCTCCCTTCAGGCGATATATACACCCCCGTCCAGAATATTTTAACAAAGTCTTCTTCTGTGAGCTAGCTCATGACGCGTGCAGGTTTTTCTTTCCTTCTTTCTTTCACAGCTTCATCGGTCTGAAATTTTGTTCCTTTTAATGCAGGTGTCTTGGGAAACAGATAGAGGTCACATGATGCCGGGTCAGGCGAACAAGGCGGATGGTCTGAAACCAGGATGTCACACTTGACTACAACTGTCTCGACAGACAATGCAGTGCGCGCCGATGTGTTGTGCTAATGAAGAACCCATGACTTTTTTCTACAATTCGTGTGTACAGTCTGTCTACTTTATTTCATAATGATCCACTCGGGATTTGGTTATTATAATCGACTGTAACCAATCGAACACACACGAAATTTGCATTCCATGAGTAAAATTAAAAGGCGGGGGTGTTTCCACTTGTTTTGAACGAAAACAACAAAAATTAGTGGGTCAACATTTGTGCCTCTTTATTAACTCGTCAAAAATCCGTGATCGTTTTTATCCCGCATTGTTACTGGTGTCGAAAAACGTTAACTTCGAAAACAGAAAAAAGTGGCTAACAAGTAGGCAACCCCCGAGCAAAAGTTGATACTCATCCGAGTAAGCATCTACAGGTGTCGTCTGCTATGAATTACTTCCGAGGAGCGTAACTATCTGTTCGGGCAAAATAGATTTAATTTTGTATTTTTAGTTTTATTTAGATGTAGGTGTATTTCTGTCTAATCCTAGTTTTAAATTGTAAATACGAGTATTATATATTGTATATAGAAAAGGTCTTGGAGTTCAGATATATTTAATGTTGTTAATTACTTTAGGCCTGGTCAGGTATTACATTTTTTCATTGTCTTATTTTCTACAGTCATAAAAACTATTTATTTTATTACAGGCACAACCCTCTGGTTAATCCATCCATTATGTAAATGTATTTGAATAAGCATAAGTATAATAGAATAAGTTTTATTGTACATATTTCCTGTTATATATTATTATAATAGGTTAAATGGGTTCGGTTCGATGCGATTCTGCGAACTATTAGGTTATCTCTGTGCATTGTATATTTATTACTTTAAGAGGTATTTTATTTTCTATAATTAAGGGTTTCCGGCGTATATTGTTTATTTTAATACATTTATGACGTTGGAAACTACAACATATACTTTTCTTGGAAAGGTAAAAATGGTTATATGGAAATTTCCGTATACTCAATTTCTTTGTTTTCTCCCTCTCTTGTGACTGGCGGGGACAAAACTTTCTTGCCGAAAAATAAATGAATGAAGAAATAGTTCCAAACAAGATCTCTTAGAGCTCACTACAGTTCCAAGTACGAAATACAACAAAATACAAAAACTATTGTATTATTTCAACACATACTTCGGTCGATACATACCGAACTTCCTTCAAACCAGGAGGAAGAAACACTATCACTGTAGAAATTTATTGATAAAAACGCCGTCGGCGTCGGCAGCTGCTCAAGCAAAAAGATCGCAAAGACATCAACAAGTCATTTGGTAGCACGATAACGCTCACTCTCATACAGATAACATTTCAAAAGCGGCTATTCAAGAACTCAGTTAGGAGGTCATTCCACATCCCCCTAATTCTCCTGATCTCGCTCCTTTAGATTTCCATTTCTATCGCTCTCTATCAAACAATCTTCAAGGAATCTTCTTTAATAACAATGCTACTCTTCATAATTGGCTTGACGACTTCTTCACTTCCTAATCACAGGATTTCTTTAGGCATGCAGTTAGAAAACTGCCAGATCGTTGGGAGGCAATCGCAAATAATAAACAATAATACATATTCTTGATTAGTTCATGTATTTTATTTGTTACAAAATTCATATATTCTAAGTTCAATAAAACGCCACGAACGTATGCACCAACACAATGTAGCATAATCTAAATTCCATTCGCTAAACGGAATAAAGTTAGAAACAGGGTAAGTGTGTCAGTGTCCTGCGAAAATTGTATCAAAATATAAACACAGTAAACAGTTCAGAACAACTAAACAAGAAGTTTAAATTTAAACGTGATATAAGGAAAATAAACTGGACCAACTACAGGATGAATAATAGTGAACATCGGAGAGAAACCTCTAAAATATCTAAGACTTGTATAATCATCTTTAATTTACGATCATTGTAAATTCGGTGCAGGCGAATTGCTATGGTATCAATTTTTTTGCTAATAACCTCAATAGGAACATAAAAGTTAGTTTGCTTAACACACAAAAGTAACATAAATATACATACCTACAATTTATCTGTACAATAAAGTACGAGTGTATACAGGATATACGTCAAACATATTTTAAAATATATGAAAACTTGTTTTGTCAGTAGTATGCATAAGTCAATAATAAAATATCCCCATTTCCATTTTGTTTTGTTAAGCTATAATGAACAGATCAATAATAGAAATATTAACGTGACCGTCGCTAAAAAAATATGCAGACATGCTTTTCTGTTTTCTTTCTCTTTTACGATGAATAAACATATTTAGTTGAAATCGAATAATTTTATTAAAATTAACCTCAGCCTTGAACAATTAAATAAAAATACTAAAACCCAATTGCTTTAATTAGAGGATTATTATTAAGGTGCGAAATATAATCGGCGCATTAGAGGCGTGTGCTTGATACGAGGGTTGTCTTTTATATTTTGCATATAGAGCTGGAATAAAAAAGTAAATAGCTTTTAATGATTTTATTGTTTTTCGAAGGATTCTACACGAAGATTAATCCACTTTTTCATGCGCTCGAACCAACTTTGGAAGCAATTACTCCACTCGTTTGTTAGTACAGACAAAATTAGGGTTTTTAAGGCAACAATTGCTCCTTCTGACAACTGGAACCTTTAACCACGCAGTCCAACCTTGATTTTAGAAAGGTAAAGAAATCATTTGGTCGGGACCAGTGGCGGTTTCTGCTATGGTTTGCAAGTTTGCGCAACCACCAAAACTAATAGATTTAATTTAATGAAAAAAAGCGTAATTCTACATTTTTTAAATTAAAAATTTTGTACTACCTCACAGAATAAATGAACTATTATAAATTACTTATAATAGGTATATCTAATTGGATATGAATACGTTAAATAAATGAGAGAATAACACACTTGGTTTGCAGACTCATTGCAATCCACGAACGTATATATCCCTATACGGCTGACGAACTTTGTCGAACGTCTTTCGGGTATATCTCCATAAACGACAATAGTGTTGCAGCAGCAGTGCAACCAAAACATTAGACATATTTCTTGCTTACGGTGCAACGGTATAAAAGCGAATAAAAAAGTTGTATTTGTGTGTTTAAAAGTGTTTATGCTCTTTATTTTTAAATAATAATGAATTCAGTGCAGAGTTTAATAGTGGATCCGTTCTATAAAAGAACGTACGCCGAAAAAATTGAAATAAAGCGGTTGGGCAGACCTGTTCCGAATTTAAATCTGAAACAAACGATTTCCAGTAAGACGCGAACTTTTAATAGACTATTTAATAAGGATATTTATAATAAACATTTGTGGATTTGCGGTTGTAGTATAAAAAATGCATTATTCTGCTTTCCTTGCTTACTATTTGAAGGTGAAGAATTATGGACGAAAATGGGTTTAACTGATTTAAATCATTCAAGCGATCGAATTAAAAAACACAGTATATCACAAAGGCATATGAAAAATGTAGTCCAATTATCGCTTTTTGGGAATGTGGATATTGCTGCTCAGATGGATAGTGCATATCGAAGAAATATAGCATTGCACAACGAGAAAGTTAAGTACAATCGATATGTACTGAACATTATAATTAATTGTGTACGTTTTTGTGGAGCTTTTGAACTTGCTTTCTCAAGAAAGATAAATTTGCGACTGCGAAAGACCGTCGCATGGATTTTTTGCTTCAATAAAATCAGGATCAGAATCAGTTAGTTTTAAAAGCCTTTTTTCTTCTTTATATGTACCTTAGCAAAATTACTTTTAATAAAACATACTTAGTGACCTACCTTGTTTACCTACTGTAAAAAGTATTAGTATTCACTAAATTTGCAACCCCCACATTTTTGATGCACGAGCCGCCGCTGGTCGGGACTGTACGGAGGATGGTCTGATAATTCAACGTTTTGTTGCGTTAAAAGTGCAATTGTCTTGCGAGCTGTGCGTGAATTTGCATTGTCTTGGTAGAGGATGATTCGTCGTTGTGAGGTGGTTTCTCGGAGCTGAGCGATGACTTGCGGCAAACAAACGGTTGTATACCAGGCGGTAGTAACAGTTCTTTGATCTTGTAGTGATATTGCTGCCACACGACCTACTTTCGAAACAAATATCGCGACCATTTTTTTAGAGACACTTCGAGCTTTTCTTCACCTTGGGACAACCAAACAGACGACTGGCGTTCATTTTCTGGCTTGTACGATAAATCCAAGATTTATCACCACTCACGATGTTGTACACATTTCTAGAGTTTCCTGGACACTTTTTGGTTGACCTTTACGTGAATGCACTCACTGAGGCACGACCATGATAAAATTCTGCAAACCAATTGTAAAATGTCGTCTCTGAGGGTGCTTCATTACCAAAAGTTGACCTAAGCGATATAATGTATTCTTGTGGAGTTAGGCCTTTTTTATAATCGTAAAAAATCATCCAACGGAAACTTTCACGAGTAATCTCCATTATTTTACAAACTCACTGTCTTAAAACTGTCACTGTCAACAAACTACTGACTCAGTTCCTAAGCTATCGCGGATTTCTCATTGACGAATGTCAAACTTTAAGAATATAGTGATTACATATTGCAATGAATTTTTTCCCGAAGAAAAATCGAAGAAACATTAAAAGACAATTTATAAGTATGTACGATTTATTTCAGAAAATAATTAGAAAGATTTTATATTTTATTTAAAAATTTATTATAATGTGTATTTTGATCCACGATTGTAGAAGGTTCGAGTGTGCCGCCGATGTTTGCAGTGCCCGTTACGCTGGAAGTTATAGTTGTAGTTGCTCTTTTGATTTTATGTTAGGCATGCTGATATTTTTCATTTCCGTAGGGAAGAAGGGCAGAGATTCTCCAACAGTGAAGCAGATAGGTCTTAGTTCTTTTTGCTGAATAAAACTTATTTTTTATTCAGAAATATTTAGTTAAATTCGGTTTGCGTTTTAGTTGTGTTTTTATTGATGTGTTAAAATTAATTTGCGATAATTACGAGTCTATAAATTTGTAATTTTGATTTATGTGACCTATCTAAAATCTCTCATTTTTTTGTGAAGTGTGACGAATACATTAATTAATGTACGTATATTTCTGCAATTATAATTATGTATTTAGAAATAATTTAATTATGTTATTTATAAGATATACGAGCTCATAAATTCATTAAAATTTTAGTTTATAAAATATTTTGTAGTCAGATGAATATTAAGGAAAATTTTCAGATTTCTTTTGAAGTTTTTTTTTTACGAGAAAAATATTTTTATAAAGCAGAATTGGTGGGAAAATTTTATTTGTATGATGTTGAATGTGCGCATGATTTAAATCTTGGTTGCGTGCGCTTACAGATATTTGTGCTGTTTGACGTTTGAAGTTGGGATAACGTAATTGATAAAGTCTGATAGTTTTTCTGAATATTTAATTAGTAATTTGTTCGGGATTCAAAGTGAGGTTTTTCTTTTAATAACTGTCAAATTTCATTCAAGTTTTCCTCACGTTGTGACACAGTAGGTGTCTCAACACTACTTTATACTTGATAAAGTAGAATTTTCTTCTTTTTTTTTTAAATTATATGTCTGTGGTGTTAATGCTAGTTTTATTTCTTTGCTGATACCTTTTGTTTTATTATTGTGCTACGTACACTGTGAGGGTAACTCTGTAGATACAAGAGCTCCTGGAAGGCGTATCCGACTAGAGTAAAGCTGGGCAAGCTGTTGTGTATTGTGGGCCAATTTAAATAAGCTAATCAACACCACAATTCACTGCAATATGTCGAAAGCACCATCTAGTGGTCGATTGTAAAAATATAAAAGGTGTCCCCCGTACAAGGGTACGCTTGACTCTTATAATACCAGATTGTTTGCCATAACTAATACCAATGGGAACTCTACTGACCCGAAATATATTTATTCTATTTAGTCAAAATTGTAGTTAAGTAAACGGATAGTTTATTAGCAAACTAATACAAACATTGTTTTATTTATGTTTAGGTTTGTTATTTACGTGACTAAACATTTTTTGTTTTACATTCCGAGGAAATAATAATTTAATGGTTATTTAACTGTGGCATTTACTTGATAAAAATCCATTGCAAAATTAAATAAGAAACACAATTGTGTGATTTTCACAAATATTTATTATACTCGTAGTAACAATTATTTCAACAGTTCTTTAATCTTGTAGAGATATTGTTGCTAAACGACCTGCATTCGAGACAAATATCGTGATCATCTTTTTAGAGGCACTTCGAGCTTTTCTTCACCTTGGAACACCCAAACAGACAACTGGCGTTCATTTTCTGGCTTGTGTGAGTAAATCCAAGATTGATCACCACTCACGATGTTGTACACGTTTCTAGAGTTTCCTGCGTTGAAGGGATATAGAGTTTTTTGACACGAATTCAGCTAGCTGTTCTGTGATCAACAGATGCGGTATCCAAAGAGAAACTATTTTTTTTACACACTTTTTTTCACAAAATTTTTATAATTGAGGTCTTTGAAATCCCCAATGATGCCTCAATTTCGCGATACATCACATGTCGATCTTCGCTGACAATTTTGTGTTTGGGTTTATGTTAAATTGTTCGGAATCCAACGACTGTAAAACTTGCTGGCTTTCATATCATTGCTCAAGAATACTTCAATCTCACGGTATGCGGCATGTTGGTATCGTTCAACCATTTCACGCACAGCATCAACATTAGTGGCAACAATAGACGTCGATGCATTAACTTCAAGAAATATACACGCCACTCTTAGATGGTCACTTTTTATGAAAATTTTTACGCAAGAGTTCAATTTTTACACAAAACTACTTTCTATTACATGTTTTAGTTCACTTAAGGGTTACTGTTAACTGGATTCTTGATTATAAACGCCACATTTTACGAATATGAAAAACGTCGACCCCACTTAAACTATTAAATTTCAGAAATTTTTCCAGCTAAGGAATGTATTCGCGAATAAATATATTTTGTATAGCATGTTGTTATGAAATGTAAAATCAAACTGAACGTCTAGAACCAAACGAATTAATAATAATAATATTGAATTGAATAATACGAAGTAAGCATACGACGTAGACCATAATTTTGAGCGCGTAAGTAACAAAATGTAAATACCTAAAATTGACATCCAAAAAAATAAACATCTATTTACTTAATTATATCTATTTACATGATTATATCTATTAATCGTAGAGATTATTCGAAAATATGCTAGAAGATATGGATTGGAAAAGCTCCTACAGACAAACCTTTTTATATGATTGAATTATAAGTAGTTTTAGCATATTAAACTAGATTTAAATTAATTAACATGCGAATAATCACATTCTCTTGCATATACAATTTCCATGTAACAAAGTATTTCCTATGGAATGAATGAACTCGCACTTGACTTTATTTAAAAACTATGTAAATAATAAACAGAATGCTACTTACTTATATATTCGCTTCTTTCTAAATAAATCAGTTCTCAGGGCTCTTCATACTCTTAAAGGTGCAATTGATATCAAAACACCCAGTTTCTAATACGACAATACAAACACCGTTCAAATGGAATCTGTAACACTCTGTTTAATAATATGTACGAGGTGCATTCAATTTCTAAGGCCTCCGATTTTTTTTCTCCAGACTGGAAAGAGATAGAAGCATGTGCATTGTTTTAAAAAGAGCGTGCGTTCATTGTCAATACGTCACAGAGATGGCAGCACTGTACGGCAGATGGAATTGTAGCGGCAGCGTCGAGAATGAGAACTGTTTTAGATACTTAAAATGGCTACGTTTTCTTTACTTGAACAGCGTGCAATCATTCGTTTTCTGAATTTGCTTGGTGTGGCACCAATTGAAATTCATCGACAGTTGAAGGAGACATGTGGTGATGGAGTTATGGATGTGTCGAAAGTGCGTTCGTGGGTGCGACAGTTTAATGAAGGCAGAACATCGTGTGACAACAAACCGAAACAACCTCGAGCTCGCACAAGCCGGTCTGACGACATGATCGAGAAAGTGGAGAGACTTGTTTTGGGGGATCGCCGAATGACAGTTGAACAGATCGCCTCCAGTGTTAGCATTTCCGTGGGTTCTGTGCACACAATCCTGCATGACGACCTGAAAAAGTGTCCTCCAGGTGGGTGCCACGAATACTGACGGACGACCACAAGGCTGCTCGTGTGGCATGTTGCCAAGCAATGTTGACGCGCAACCAAGGCATGAATGGGACTTTCTTTTCGTCGATTGTGACAATGGATGAGACGTGGATGCCATTTTTCCATCCAGAAACAAAGCGCCAGTCAGCTTAATGGAAGCACACAGATTCACCGCCACTAAAAAAAATTCGGGTAACCGCCAGTGCTGAAAAAATTATGGTGTCCATGTTCTGGGACAGTGAGGGCGTAATCCTTACCCATTGTATTCCAAGGGGCACTACGGTGACAGGTGTTTTGAAGAACAAGTTCCTTCCTGCACTGCAACAAAAAAGTCCGGGAAAGGCTGCGCGTGTGCTGTTTCACCAAGACAACGCACCCGCACATCGGGCTAACGTTACGCAACAGTTTCTTCGTGAAAACAACTTTGAAGTGATTTCTCATGCTCCCTACTCACCTGACCTTGCTCCTAGTGACTTTTGGCTGTTTCCAACAATGAAAGACACTGTCCGTGGCCGCATATTCACCAGCCGTGCTGCTATTGCTTCAGCGATTTTCCAGTGGTCGAAACAGACTCCTAAAGAGAAGCCTTCGCCGCGGCCATGGAATCATGGCGTCGACGTTGTGAAAAATGTGTACGTTTGCAGGGAGATTACGTCGAGAAGTAACACCAGTTTCATAGTTTTCGGGTGAGTAGTTAGTTAGAAAAAAATCGGAGGCCTTAGAACTTGAATGCACCTCGTATGACGGTAAATATAATAAATCAAACAAACTGGTAAGATTAACATAAACGAAATTTAATATAATTAACAACGAAATAAAATTACAACTTAATACATTCGATTTTCTAGTTTTACCTAAATGAAGATTTTGAACACCCCTCGTATAACGTAACTATTAACGTAATTCTTCCAGATACTATAAACATAAGTATTTTAGCGCAGTCAATCAACCCATGAATTTATTATTCCGCCTTACCAATCGGGTATTTTTACATTCGCTGAGCTCGCTTCATTGATATATGTATATATGTATCTTTACCCAGATATATAAATCGAAAACGCGAAAATGCAATATCTAAAGAAGGAAGACGCACATATTTTACCACATAATACAAACCAGATACGAATCTCGACCGAGAGTGTTTATATGAAATCGTATTCGTCGAAAAGCTGAAGATGTAAGTCATCTTGTGTAAGAATATTTACATGCGAAATAAATGTCTTATTTTACCTGTTCTCTTTCCAGTATTTATGTAATGTATTCCCGGTATAGGTAATTTTTATACGGCGATTAAAAGATTTGAAATACAGTGAACATTATAAACTGTTCTAAATAGATTTCTGCGTCAAAGAATCATCTTAGAAATTCGAAACTTTAAGCGTCTAAATTTACAAATTAAATTTTAAATTACATTTTAGAATTTAAAAAAGTAAGCTAATGTAAGAATAAAACTAATCTTTCTCTTGGTCTAGCGAACAAATTTAGGAAATCGATGTAATTGTTTAACGTACCAGATCTACATTTAGAAACAGACGTTTCTTACGTAACTTTGAATATAAACTTTTTCGTCTAGTGAAATATATTGATTTGGTTATCTTTAGATTTATTTTTAGATACATAAAAAATAATTCTAAATTCATTTCTAATTCCACAAAATAGTAAACGGTTTCTTAAATCTTTGCACATATAAATTCAATATTTGTAACTTTTCAAATATGAGCAGTTATATCAGCTACCTAAAGAACCTTTCGTAATCACAAGAATAATAAATGAAAATATCTTAATAGGTTTCAATTTTATATCGCTTTTCACCAACACATCAGAAAAATATAAGTTGAAGATACTGACAACTACTATTTGTGTTGTACGTAAATGATTACCATCTGTACTTATGCAGATGATTTAAAAATTTACTCTAAATATAAGATGGTGAACAGCTTCAGAATAATTTATGTTCTAAGTAACTGGTGTGAAAGAATGTCGTGGAATTAAATAAGTATTGACAAATGCAGGAATATGCCTTTCTCTAGAAAATAAATGATTATTCATTAAATCTACTGATCCACTAAAACTGTTCTATCACAGTTACTTTTGGAGCGCCTTAGAGTATGGTCACCGTATTACAACTACTGGCAACTGTATTATGTAATTATGTAATTAAAAGGGTTAAGCACAAGTTTTTAAAAATTATGTATTTTCCTGAATTCTGACAATGGTTAATTGTATCCACTACAACTTCAAGAATGTATTAATTAATATAGTATGCTTACAAGATAGTCACACTATTTGAGAACTATTATTTGCGTTTTAAGTTTTGTTACATTTATTTTTCACGCTAAGTTTCACCGCACAGTAGATAAAGATATATATCAAATTTAGTTCATTATATTTGTTATTTGTGATCCCGGCTGCGCCATCTAGAATGGATTGTGTGCACTGAATTTGACCCCACTTCTGGCGGTGCGATTTTACGGCATTATCCTGGTAGACGTGTGAGAATGTTGAATTGTTTCTTGGTGCGCTCCATAAAGCGAGATAAAATGCCACGCTATACCTTAATGATTCCTTTTAGAGACCTTCTATGATAATTTTCGCTGTCAAGAAGTTTCAAAAGGATGTGTGTGGTAGCTACTGAAAGCCTCCTGCCGCTAGTAAATTTAGGCGTCTTACTGCGAAGCAATTAGACGTAATTTGGCTTAGACTTTCTTTGTCCGACAAACGGGATATACATATATTTCGCAACGAGGAAAACAGTCAACCAAACAACCGACAGAAACAGAAAATCAAATCAACTTCGTCTTGACCGAGCATCTGGTAACAAGAAACGTACCAGCTGTGGGTCCATCCATCTCCGTCACATATATCGAATGTTTCTCTTCCTTTTTTTGTATTTGCTTTTATAACGAATTTCATTATTAATGCCAATTAAAACGGCATATAGTCTTAGTTATATTCGTATATATGTATATTTGGATCTTTCGTAAATTATCACGTAATTCAGGTATTTATTAAAAGAATTTATTTGATTATTATACAATTTTAAAATTAATTATCGTACATATATGGTTATAAAATTAATTTTAAAAATAATTTTTTATTTAAATAAATGGTGAATTGAGTTGATTTCACACAATTAAGCAATTTTAACGACAACTTTGTATAACATTCTCTAAATATATTGCATTGTATCATCACCACGCAAACCATAGGCGCGCTAGAAGATTTAAATAAATTGCTTAGGTAACATACTGTGTGTGTGTAATTACATTGTAAGGTTCCGCTTCAGATCTGAGGTAGAATTAGATTTTTGATCCTAGATATAAGTTACAATTTGAAATCGCTAGAATAACAAAATTGTCACTTTTTGGTGCATTTTGTAGTTTAACTCATTTTATTATATTTATGGAGCATTTTGCTGACACGATACAAATTTAATGTAATATTTTTGTTTTATGTTCGATATACACATATTAGAGTCATAATATACCAAGTATTCATTTTCAATTGTTATTTCATTACAACGTAAATTCGTTTGCGTCTTGGAAGCAGCTTTGTTAATCTTGTCTTTTTATTGTTTGTCAATATACGAATTAACTGTAAACTGTAAATAAGTAACATACTTTCTACATCTTACGACGCTAATTGTTCGATTTTTTTAATAGAAAAAGTTCGCCCTAGGGCAGGTTTCGAATCCACGTCCATGGTTTGCCGGACCATTGCTTTAGCCACTAAGTTATTAAGAACTGTGATTTCCAATCATTGTGGGAAGGCCTTTTTTTCTATTGGAAAAAAAAATCGAATAATTAGCGTCGTAAAAGATAGAAAGCATATTTAGATTCACATTTCTTCCCGAAAATGCTATAAATTTACATACGATTAACTATTTTCGATTCCTTATTTTGAATTTAGACACCCCTCCATTAGTTTAGTCGGACGTTTTGTTTTAATTTAGCAATCTGTAAGCGCATGCGCCTATGAACGCGCGACACTTTTCTTAGTTTTCAATCCCGAGCCACCGTACCTAAAACTAAATAGTGCTACCTACCATCAGTTTAGTCAATCCACGACCGTCTCCACTGACTAAGGGCATACACAATAAATAGCGTCCCCCCCCCCTCACGCTGGCAGTTTTATCAATAACATGGTTCAGAGTTGGTAATTCCTTTCTTTGCTAAGTTTCTCAGTTCCTCGATTTTATCCTAAACATCACAATATAATAATTCTGATATTTAGCAATACAATTAAACGCCTAGATATTGATGTATTTAATTTAAGTTACGATCACATTTAACAAATAATTTATGAGATTTTTAAGCCGTTATAACTAATAACGGTTGATTATAAATGATTGAAATTTTTTTTCGTAAGCTGGCAATAGTTTTGCAACTATAGGTTGACTGATTCTTAAATTTAAATTCGTCAAAAATTTGAGAAAGTAATAGTCAAACCAGTAATTCTAACCATATGCCATCAATATTTATACAAAATATTGTATCCAAAAACGATAAACCTAAAGCGAATGATCAGGCAAACCAATTTCTCAGAGTGCTAAATTAAATTATTTACGTCAATCATTTATAGCTACTCCGTACATATGTTTTTTTTTTGCTTCTGAATGATCGATTTATTGATGTTATATTCCCAATAAAAGTGTTCAATCACTGTAGATTAATAAATATTGTATAAATCTATAAATATACAAGTGTCCCGTACCGTTATGTTCAAATTTTAGGAGTGTAAAGAAGACTTAATTTCAAGTAACAAAAACGCAAAACTTGTATATCCATTTTTATTTGTTTCAAAGTTACAGATCTGTGAATGTGATTGTCAGATCATGAAAAAAAATGTAATCCTAAAGTCAATACAAACTGATTTTATTTAAAAAAGTTATACGATTCAATAACAGGCCTATGATTGTTACCGTCGCATAATATAATGTTATCCTAAAATAAATAAACACGTGACATAGTGCATACAGTAATTTCTTGGAGATTGTCAAAAAAAGAGTACTGGAAATTGATTTATGATAAAGAAAGTTCTTACTTATTTCGTAAGTGCTGAACCATGAATATCGTACAATAAACAAATGTTCACATGACTGTTAACGTTACATTTTTTAGTAAAGGATTACATTACGTTTGAGTTCATACAACAGCTTATTAGTGAGTGGACACGTTTTCTTTATTCAAAATGCCTTACCGATTTTCTTCTCAAGAGTATGCGGACATGCATTTTGTGTATGGCTACTGTAACGGCAGTGCACGTCAAGCTGTAATATAGTACCGACATCGGTTTCCCGATAAGCGCATTCCTCATTACAGAACGTTTCTGGAACTACACAGACAATTTCGGGAATGCGGACTGCGTGATTATCTTTTCGACCGAGTAAATTTGCCAGCAGACTTAGAGGAAGAAGCAGTAGCTATTGTTACAAGGGATACAACTCTCAGTGTACGTCGAATCGCTAGACAACTAGGAGGGCCACGAACGACAGTTTGGCAAATTTTAAATCGTGAGGGCTTATATCCATATCACTATCGCAGGGGATACGATTTGCTTGAGGCAGACCACTATGCTCGTCTAGTTTATTCTACCTGGATATTAAGACAGTCACGGTTTCATTTTAATTTCTGCAGAACAGGAGGTCATCAGAAAATCCCAAAGCTATACGCCCATCTAAATTTCAACATGAATTTTCTATTAACGTTTGGGCGGTCCTAATCGATGACTTGTTGATTGGTCCTGTCGTTCTTCCTGGGAGGTTAAATGCGGACAATTACCTTCAATTTCTTATTGACGAACTGCCAGGTATTTTAGAGGATGTCCCATTGAATGTTTGACGAGACATGTTGTTTCACATGGATGGGGCATCACCACATTTCGGAATTGCTGTCCGAAATTAATCAAGATGGATTAGTCGAGGTGGTCCTGTTGCATGGCCACCCAGATTGATGGTAGACAATACAAGAACGTCAGTTGAAGAAGAACGACACTTACTTTAATTCCTCAAATATGCAAAACTGAAGTAATCTAAACTAATCAGGTCACGTAATTCTATTTTAAACAAGCTATTTTCTCAATTTTAAAAGTTACTATACTAATAATACGCAGAACAAACTTTGTTGCCTTTCCAATGATACAAAAAGAGATACTAGATGATACACTTATAAAAATGTACGCTGCTGAAAAAAGAAAAATGTCGCGTGCCTTAATTGAACTGCGAAGCAGATGGACAAGAAATCAGTGCTGATTGATGACATTCTGGATTAAGAAAAAAACTGACAACACACATGTCGGTAATAGCTAATGAAGGTGCCCCAAGGCCGTCAGGGCAGTACAACATACAAGTATGTTTTTATCTCGTTATCGTTAATGTTCGAATGTTTGTTATCGCCGAGCTGTAATTTGTAGTTTAAATAAATATCATTGAATGAATCTCCTTTAAGTAACAAAAAAAACGAGTGCTGAAAGCAAAAGATTATATTTACAGTGGTCACTTTTTTGTTGGGCTTTACAAGTTAATTCGGATTGATTGAGATGATTTATTGTACTCTCCAGTTAAGTTTAAAAAATTGGGTTGATCGATTTGATTTAATTGAGTGACTAAGTAAATGAAATAACTTGTGCTTAGGAATATTTTTATTTGAATAGAAATCAAATATGATTTGTCACAACTACAAAGCAAACTCACTTGTTTCTACCATTTTTTATTTAGAATAACAAATACTTTTTAAACATAAAAGATATTTACTAAATAATATTAAAGTTGAATTAAAAAGGAAATTTAAATAGAAAAGATCTTTAAACGTCTTCAATTGGTGACTGCTAAGTAAAACATCCTTACCACATTTAATATTCGAATATTAATTGTGATTTCTTTAAACTTTTGTTCACTAACGAAACGATTAGTAGTAGCCCCTAAGCATGTAGATCTCGGTTTCCGGGTTGGAACCGCGTCGAGTTAGGCGTAATTGCCAACGTTTCGTCCACTGTTTCAAGGGACATCTTCAGGGCTGTACGTAGATGTTCATCGTTTCGCAGTAGCTTGAAGAATGCTATGACAGAGACCGGTACAACTTATATAGGGGGGACCGGGTCAGATGGTGGCCTGCTATTGGCTGGGGACAATGAGCCAATGGCATGCGTCGTATGGGCGTGGTGATTCTTAGTTGAGTGCAGTAGAGTTTGCCACGTCGGATGTAACGTCGTCTCTATCGTCTCTATTGAGATTGCGGGGATGTTTGTAAATTTCAATAGATTCACGGATTTTCCTAGGGAAATAATGCGATTCACGGGACAGAAGCTTGACATCTTTGAATAGAATTTGATGACCGGAGTTTAGTTTGTGTTCTGCCAGCGCTGAATCGGCTATATGTAACAGTCTAGTACAACGTTCATGTTCGGACACACGCACGCTGACTGGCCGCTTAGTTTCGCCAATGTACACACTGCCACACGAACACGGAATGCGATACACTCCTTGTGCTTGGAGTGGAGATATTTTGTCTTTGACCGAGGGTAAGAGGTCCGAAACTTTAGAATGGGGTCTGAAAACAGTTTTGATTTTATTTCTATGTAGAACCTTTCATATATGATCGGTGATACCTTGAATATACGGTAAGAAGGCGGTGCTGATGTTAGGATCGCGTTCACTCCGAGGTTTGGGGTTACGATGTCTCACTATAGTAAAACTCACTATAGTAAAAGTAGTGTAAAAATGGGAGACTTCCGTCTGATTCCACCTCCATGGTAAAGCGAATGTCACGGTGCTGGGAGTTTAGAAAAAGTAAAAATTCATCTAAAGACTGCCGCCCATGCGGCCAGATGACGAACGTGTCGTCTACATATCTAAACCAACATTTAGGTTTTAAATGAAAGGAGCTTAAGACCTGTTGTTCGAACGCTTCCATAAAAATGTTAGCGACAACCGGGGATAAGGGGGAACCCATAGCGGCTCCCGACACTTGTTCATAGAACTTGTTTCGAAATTGGAAGTACGTGGAAGTGAGGCACACATTTACGAGTTCGGATATATCATTCGGTTTGCCGTGGGCGGCTATAATGTCGGAGATGATAGACACTGTGTTCGGGATCGGGACTCGGTCATCAAATTCTATTCAAAGATGTCAAGCTTCTGCCCCGTGAATCGCATTATTTCCCTAGGAAAATCCGTGAATCTATTGAAATTTACAAACATCCCCGCAATCTCAATAGAGACGATGGCTATACGTTACATCCGACGTGGCAAACTCTACTGCACTCAACTAAGAATCACCACGCCCATACGACGCATGCCATTGGCTCATTGTCTCCAGCCAATAGCAGGCCACCATCTGACCCGGTCCCCCCTATATAAGTTGTACCGGTCTCTGTCATAGCATTCTTCAAGCTACTGCGAAACGACGAACATCTACGTACAGCCCTGAAGATGTCCCTTGAAACAGTGGACGAAACGTTGGCAATTACGACTAACTCGACGCGGTTCCAACCCGGAAACCGAGATCTACATCTAGTGAACGACCGCGGAAACCTACACCTACATTTAGCCCCTAAGCAGTTTGCTGGATTCTTTACCTTCCTAGCGTTTTTAAATAGCAGATATATTTTGATGATGGAAGATATTTGATTGAAAATAAAAATTAAAAAATAAATATATAAATTCATATAACGTAATTTTTCAATAGTTTTTGTTAATGAGTTCGATGTAATATGCGCACTACCCTCACTTTAAATATCTGGGTGTTACGCCATTCAAGCAGCACCTCTATAAAAAGAGTTAAAAGATGAAGAACCGAAATAATTTACCACATAAACTTGCCAGCAATTCATGGGGAGCGAATGGATGGATCTTGCGAACGGCAGACATTGCACTGGCTTATTCTCCTGCTGAATACTGTGCTTGCTGTCTGGCATAGAAGTTCTCACACCGCGCTAGTAGATATTCAACTTAACGATACAATGTGGATTGTCACCAACACCGTTCCATGTCATTGGTTATCGATTCTTTCTAACATTGCCTCGTCGGATATCAGGCGTACCACTTCAGCATAGAATGGATCGGTCAAGATTTCCAACAATATTGATTTGCCCATACACAATGATAGCGTCCCCAGGACCCTACTGAAATATAGGAGACCGATTTGGCTGGATATGGACGTTAAGCATTCCATCAATGTGGATGATCGATGGATAGCCCTCCTCGAACAACATCCTGAATTGAGGAATGGAGATTTAATTTCTAATCCTTCAGAACCTCTGCCGGGCGTAACCCTCCTACGTAGGTAATGATCTCAATTAAATAGGTTCCACATAGGCCCCAGAAGGTGCAATTCAATGCTGTGTAAATGCAAACAACCAGATAATAGCCTCCTTTTTTGTGGGAATTTAGAAAACAACCATCTTTTTTGGATTTTGTTAAAAATATTTAAAATTGTTTGAAATTATCTATTTTTCTTGAACAAAAGAAAGCTGAGCAATTAAATAAATTTGACCAACTTTTCATTAATTTCAAAAAACCTTAAATATTACAAAAGAAATATCCCTAGAATACTCAATGCTGTCAGCAAGTTATTTCCAAAAATCGCATTTTTACGACATCCGAACACGTTCCGATATGTTGGCAAGGTACCAAATGCCGCGTTTCCATGGCCATGGAATCGCAAACCGCTTCAGGATGTTTCGTATCGTTGTCCTCTTACAATTTCCATATGATTTGCCGTCTCCAAGCCATTGTTTCATGGACAGTAATGGACATTTTATACAAATTTCAACCACCCACTAAATGTTTAATTAGCTGTGAAGATACTTTCCAAAGCCAAATGTACTGAAGCAATCCTACACGTGCATCTTGTTAGGATAATGGTGTACTTGGTAGGAATAACACACTAGGCTATATTTCATAATACTATATTAGAGAACTAGTGTCATAAGACGATGTTTTGTTGTACGAGGCCAAGTTTGGAAAACGAGCCGAAGGCGAGTTTTCCAGAGGACGAGGACAACAAAACGTCTTATGAAACGAGTTTTCTATACTATTTCTTCTATTTCGCATTTCCATAACTTTTAAAATTTGTATTTTTCATAGTATGCAATTTGTATAAAATAAGTGACATTTACTTTTTTGAAATGTAAACGTTGGTCAAACTGACATTCCCTATTTTTAAATAGCGAATGTCATTTAAAATTTATTATTATTCTAATTCAAACAGAAACTATAAAGAAATGATCGATAATTCTAATTACCTAAGCGGGACACCACCGAATCTCTGTGAAATAGCAGAAAATACATCTGGAAATTTATTGCCAGAAAAATCTCGTGTAGTATATGAAAAAAATTATCAGCAATTTGAATCTTGGTGTATTGAAAATGAAGTTCACATACTATCAGAAAATGTTTTATTGGCATATTTTAAGCTACAAAGTGAAATAAAAAAGCCCTCGACACTATGGGCATTATATTCTATGTTGCGTTCTTGTTTAAATATCTATAAGAACTTAGATATATCCAAATATTCTAAACTACAAGCATTCTTAAAACGTTGTGGACAAGGATATCAGCCAAAGAAATCTAAAATATTAGATATGGAACAAATTGATCATTTTATAGAAAATGCTGATGATAAATTGTACCTTGCAATAAAGGTATTTCTGTTTCTCTATTAAAACACAATTTGTATAGCATTTTCATTTTAGGTTGCATTATTAAAAGGTTATGCTGGAGCTTGTAGACGAGATGAATTAGTAAATATGTCAATCAATGATATTGAATATAAGGATGATTTCATTGTTTTTTCGATACCTAAAACAAAAAAATTATTTACCTAGAAGTTTTGCAATCACAACCCCTAAATGGATTGATTTAATAAAAAAATATATAAGTTTAAGACCAAAAAACACAACCATTGAACGTTTCTTTCTTACCTATCGCAATGGATATTGTATATCATGTCCAATTGGAATTCATACTTACTTACTTTCATTACTAAACTTATTGCGGCCTTTCTTAAATTACCAAAGCCTGAATTATTTAGTGGACACTGTTTTAGACGTTCCAGTGCGTCTCATATAGCAAATAAGGGTGGTGATTTGATTACAATTAAGCAACATGGAGGATGGAAATCGTCAGCTGTAGCTGAGGGTTATATTGATACAACCATGAAAAGAAAAATTGAGGTTGCTCAAATGTTCTCGTCTGAACAAAAGTGGGTGTTCAAGCGTTTCACAGCCACAATCTTCAAATAAAAAATCTAAAGTTATTGTTGAAACTAATACTACAAGGAAAACGTTAGTTTCCAATCAAAACCTACCTTGCATTAGTATAAATGCTTATGATTCATCGCAAGTTAATGTACATGTTTATACTAACTACAATAACTAAAATAAAATACATTAACATAATTATATTTTTATATTGAGTTTTGTGCTTCATTATTACCTTGTTTAAGTACTAAAATATAATAATAAATAGTCGTTATTCTACATTCATGTATTATCTTTTGTATTCTGGTAGGTACATAAACTATATTAAGCAGCGTGTCAAATATTATTCCAAATTGAACAGGAAACCAACACTGAATAATGAAAGGTTGCGTCTCGAAATAAGGTTCATTTCGAGCCGCGAATGCGTATCAAAATGAGATCATTGTGTGTGCGAAATAGAAAAATTATTGTATTTCTCTAACATATACGTTTCGGCTGCTATGCCATTCTCAAAGAGTTTATTACAACTAACTTAATTTATTATTTATTAGAAGTCAAATTTTGAGGAAAATATACAGAGTGCTATTTAAAATAAAAAAGTTAGGGTCGTTTCCGGTTAAACTGGAAGCGACAGAATATTAATATTAAGATCAATTTAAAGAACATTAGGTGTATATCAGATGCTCCAAATTTCAAATTTTTATTTTACTAGATAACGGAAGTACGCCATTGAAACAACTTAACTGAGACACCCGGTATATCGGTAGTCTCAAGTGTGAGTAAACTAAAAATTAAATTTGCTCTGCATGACTGGATTCTCCTATTCCCTCACTATTTTCCTCCAGCTAATAAAGTCGACCCTCGTAATAATTTTCTCTTCCCATTTAATAGTAAATAATCGTAATTTTTGATTATTTTGTAGATTTCTAATGGTTTGGGTAAACCAATTTAAGGTCTTGTCGCCAATATACAATATACAAACTTTAATATGTTTATCTATGAAAGTGTATTTCTGAGAATTAAGACAATTACCGATAACAGTTTATTTAAACTAAATTATGTAAAATAAAGTGACAAACCGGAGCAATTTGGTTTCATTTCATTTAATTATGAATGAGTTAACATACAGTAAAAGCTAAAAGTGTGAACTATTTCAAACCTGTAAAATCTATTATTTTAGCATCAATGAACTGTATGAACTATTAGAACAGCATCTAGTCGAGCGGTATTTCGAATTCACATGCACGCAGCACTCTCTAAAGTGCAGTAGTGGTCGGACGAAAAAGATACGATCTTAAAGTAAAAGAGAGACGGAGTCATTAATATTAATGAGATTCGCTAACAACATGTGTCCTTATACTGCTCGCCGTTCTGTCTGCTGTTCGTCTACTTGCGTTTTCAACGGATTAGTCAACGGTTTAATCGATGTATACACACGCTGTTACAGTTTATCTTACAAGTAGACACATGTGTATATAAGGATATATGGCTGAATCTACACATTCATACATATACAGGGTGTTATTGAATAACTTTTAGAAATCATGTAATACTGTCGAAAATAAGGTTTAAAGTCTTAATACACACTGATCCGCAAATCAACTGTTTTTAATCGAGATAATATCGATTTTATTAGAAATGCAGAATAAAATTTCTTTCGTCTTTATAAGATGTTTCTATATTCTACAATAAAAATAATTCATCTAAAGTCAAACCAAGTGAAAAGTCTTTCTTTGGAGACTGTGGTTAAGTAAAAACTTAAAAAAGGTATATATCGTATCCTAAATACATATTTCGACAACTAAGTTGTCATCATCGGTAGGTAAAAACCACTAAACAAAGTGTCGCACATGGGGCACAGTAAATCTAGCACATCTGATCACGCAACAACTTTACACGGCGCCCACGTATACACTAACTTAAAATTAAAAATATATCGACTAAAAATTACGACAAAGTTACATCTCTTAAGGAAATGACAACCACATATGTTTATTCTCTCTCTCTATCTCTGCGCGTCTGCAACTTTTCTACCTCTTTTCTAAGAATCAAAAGAGACAACTATATGGGATCGGACCCTTATCTAAATTAATGGTGTTTATTTTTAACGATATGAATGCTTTCATATGCGTGAAGATTTCGAGGATTATTAATGGCTTTGACAAGTTTTAACGCTTAATCGACATATTGTGTTGTGTATTTAAAGAATGATTGGCAACGTTAGATTTTCTGGTCTATTGAATTTAATATGTTTAAACCTTGCTATTATTGATCGTTTCGTTTGGCCTATATATTTCAAATTACAATAATCGCAATTAATTTCGTATATACCTGATTTCAAATTCAAATTAACTTTATCTTTGGTATTCCCTAGGAGACTTTTGATGGTATTTTCGGACGGCAAGGCAACTTGGAGACCTCGTTCTTTAATAACTCTATTAATGTTTTTCGTAATTTGATGGTATGGTAAATACATGCACCTTTTCTCACGATTTTGTTGAGGTAACAAACATGTGGTATCGTGGATTGTCTTTTTAATTTCGTTTTTCTAATTAATTTATTGATTATTTCTACAAATGAAACAGACATGCAATATACATATCTGTAACTGTACACATGGACAATACACCTCGTATTTTCAGCATTTACTTCTGCTGCAAGACACGTGTTTCTGCCATCTATAGGCATCGTCAGTCAAGCTAGTGAAGCAATGTAATACAAATGATACAAATCTTTTTAAGAACAGATTTGTATCTGTATATACATTTACGCTGAAATCGCCTACAAGATATAGCAAATTTCGTCCTATAAGGTGGCACTATTTAATAAGTGACATCTGACGGACGAAAGAGACTATGCCGAAAAAGGCGACCTTTCGACTAGCTATCCTAGTACATAAGCGAAAAAATGCGTATAGGTGTAGTCCATTAACACGAGCCAGATGGCGGTAAATATACAAAAAGGTTTAAGTATATCAATACGTTATTGCACGTATTACGCATTTGTTACAAATGAAACAGACATGCAATATACATATCTGTAACTGTATACATGGACAATAAATACACCTCGTATTTTCAGCATTTACTTCTGCTTAAGACACGTGTTTCTGCCATCTAGGCAGATTTAGGCGATTTCAGCGTAAATGTATATACAGATACAAATTTGTTCTTAAAAAGATTTGTATCATTTGTATTACATTGCTTCACTAGCTTGACTGACGACGCCTATAGATGGCAGAAACACGTGTCTTAAGCAGAAGTAAATGCTGAAAATACGAGGTGTATTGTCAATGTGTACAGTTACAGATATGTATATTGCATGTCTGTTTCATTTGTAACAAATGCGTAATACGTGCAATAACGTATTGATATACTTAAACCTTTTTGTAGATTATTTCTATATCAAAGCCATTATACTTCACGATGTTTTTAATGAAATCTAGTTCTATTTCATATCTCTCTTTTGTCAATAGAAAATTTAGTAACCGATTTACTAAGAAATTAAAGGAAGCTGTCTTATGTTGAAAACTATGATTTGAATCCGCGATGATTAATCTATTAACATATCGATTTCTACTTTATGTTTATTTCTAATAACTAATGTATCTAAAAATGGTATCCTATCATTGTTTTGCTTTTCCACCGTGAATTTAATAGTCGAAAATTTCATGAGATTGACATGTGACTCTGTGCATGACGCAAAATTGTTTCCAAGAAGGAGAAAAATTTTATATTGGAAAGGCAACCAAAATAATTAATAAGAGAAATTAAAAGAAAATGTGAATAATAAACAGTATCAAAGAGCCTCTTGCCACATTTCTTTGCATTATTGCATTCCTGAGGGCAAGATAGTCTATCAACAATATTCCTTTTGCATCCCAAAATACCGATGTCATCAATTTTCCCGTGGATATAATTGTCTTGGCTTTCTTTGGAGTTGGTTCTCCACGTTTGGTCCACATCTTCGTCAATATTTCTCATATCAAGTTCTTCGTGCAAAATATAAAGCACCCGTCGCTTTGAAATGCCCACTCCCTCTGCTACCTCTAACGCTTTCAGTCGTCGGTCGAGCAACAAATCATGGACTCTATTCATCATTTCTGAACTTGTAGCCGTGTTCGGCTACTGCGTGGATAATCTTCTAAGCTGCTCCTACCATGCTTAAATTCATTTTCCTATTTTCTGACGGTTGAATACGGACCATCCTTGTCCAGTGTATCTCGCATATCATCATGAATTTCGGCGAAGGACATACCTTTCCTTACAAGATACTTAATCACTTCACGATGTTCAAAATTATTCATTTACCTACACTTAAATAGTAGCAGGGGAAAATTTTAAAAAATGCCTATGAAAAACGCTTTGTCATAAATTTATCAAACGCTAACAGTAAACTGTCAAAGCATTGGTTGTCACGGCCAATTTCTAGGTGATCGCGCGAATAAGTTAACTCTTAATCTAAATAACGACAAACTTCTTTTCGAGGAAAGCAAAACTTATTTACTACATAACCTAACTATTATTTAAAAATTACTACAAACTTCCTCAAATTAATTTCCCAATCCCGAGCGAACCCAAGAATGCTAATTCTAAGAATTCACATTTCGAATAAAATACACGCTACAATTAATTATCAAAATCAAATAAATAACAGGATGAAGAACAAAATTACCTATTAAGAACCAATTAGACGATTAAACAAGATCATCTATTAATTCTACTTCGATAAATATTTATTCTTTATGTTCAGACATGTTTTAATTTCGGTGACGCACTGACAATAAGTTTCATCAACTATTAAATCAAACGGGTGAATCATACTTATTCCTCGGATCAGACCGATCAACAATCCAGCTCGCGACGTGTGGATGTTTATGTGTACATATATATGTATACCAAACGAGACAACGGACCCTGTTGATAGTTCCCATAATGTCCGTGTCAAATGTTATGTCACAAACGAGAGCGCATTCTTGTTAATATGAAATGAGTTAATCTTAATAACATGAGAGTGCGGGGCACATATTCTTAAATATATTCGCGTACGACAGTTAACGATTTATTCTACCGCTGAGAACTTAAAAGGGATTGACTCAGTTTCTTGGTAACAATTCAGTCTGATTAGAGAATGCATTAATGCATTTGTGCTACTTACAATTAATAAATTATGTAAGTATTTTTTTACCGATTTAGGATAATTAAAACATTAGTTATTCGACAAATCTATTACAAAAAGATATCGCATCATAGTGAGCGATTTGATGGACGAATGAGAGAGAGAGAGAGAGAGAGTAAAAATATATTTTATTTTTCAACATACTTCGCAAAATTTTCGAAAGCTCGCCAAAATAAGCATTCGTTGCAGCTTTCTTCGTTATTTGTTCCGAATATCTTTCCATTTTTTAAATTTTAGGGGACAAGAAGAAATCACTCGGAGCCAGATCTGGTGAATATGATGTACGAGACAGCAACTCGTATCTTAATTCGACAAATTTTAGGGTGCAATAGCGAATGAATTTGACAGCGTGTTATCGTGATGGTACAAAACTTTTCCTCTGAATAAATTCAATCGTTTTTTTTCAGTTCGCTATCAATAAAGATAAGGCTTTTGGAATTCTAAAAATTCGTAGCCATAATCTTATTGACCGGGAAAACAGTTTTGCCTTCTTCATGGCAGATTCATAAGAAGACATTCATTGTTTTGACAGCATTTTTGTCGATGGTGTATAGTAATGCGTTTAGGTTTCATTTACGGTTGCCCATCTGCAAAAATTGTCTTGGATTTAATTTGACCTTAGCTATGCAGTCATTTGAAACTGTATCACAAGTTCGCATTTGCTGAACAATAACCAAACGTGGCATCTATCTTTCGGTTCGCATTTTTATATTTCAATACGAGGGTCGCCTTTAAATTTTTAAAAATCTGGGAAGAAACCAAAATTTTTGGGAACAAACTAGTTTATTGTTTTTCAAAATATTCGCTTTTAAGGTATATACACTATTGCATGCGTACGAACCAGTTCTCAAAACATTTTTTCCACTCTGAAGGTTGTATCTCAAAAACATGGTTTTCGACTGCTTTTTGAGGTGTCGAAAATCGCTGTCCAAGCATTTTTTGTTTCACAATTGGGAACACAACATTATTTCAACACTTTTCTCCTTCAAATAGTCAACTGTTAGACGTGCTGTATGGGAACTCCCATTGTCGTGATAAAAATAATGCGACGTTTTCGGTTGTTCTTCCTGATTTCGTCTATTACTTTTGGCAAACAAATTACTATATACCATTCAGCGTTAACAGTTTTCGATCCTCTAAAGGAATTGTTGCGATGTGTCCTGTACAGCCGAAGAAACAAGCAATCATTTTCTTGGAAGTGCTCCTTGCACGAACAACTTTTATGGGGTTCGGTTCGTCTTGGAACATCCATACAGTAGATTGTTGCTTGGTTTTCGGCTCATATGGATATATCCATATTGCGTCACCTGTGACGATGTATACGGATTTTGCGGTTCCTACGTAGAATTTTTTGCGCATCTCTTTACACCAATTGACACGAGCTGCTTTCTGTGCTTCGGTCAAGTTATGTGGAATCCATCTGGAACATATTTTTTTTACAAATAAATGTTCATGTAAAATCGAATTGCAGTCGCGATATGCCAGGAGATGCCTCTTTCTTACTGTAAGTCACATGTCGATCGTGTTTTATTATCTTTCGCACAGCATTGATGTTTTTTGGAATTACAACAGTTTTTAGTCGACCTTTACGTGATTCATCACTCACTGAGGCACGACCATGACGAAATTCTGCAAACCATTGTTATAAATTATAAACTGTCTTCTCTGATGGTGCTTCATACCAAAAGTTGACAAAGCGATATAATGCATTCCTGTGGATTAGGCATTTTTATAATCGTAAAAAATCATCCAACGAAAACCTTCACGAGAAATCTCCATTATTTTACAAACTCACTCTCATAAAACTTTCACTGTCAACAAACTACTGACTCAATTTCCAAGCTATTACGGATTTTTCATTGAAAAATGTCAAACTTTAAGAATATAGTGAGTACATATGTCGAAAGCACCATATAGTGGTCGATTGTAGAAATATAAAAGGTGTCCCTCGTATTAATGCAAAATATTGTGTACCCGGTTGAGATATTTACGACATTAGCTATCTCGCACACTCTTATTAGACGGTCGCTCTTCACAATGTATTGGCAATTGTTAATCATTGCTGGAGAAGTTACTGTAAATGAAGAAGAAGAAGTTGTACCATCTGATGGTAAAATATTATTTTATGAAGTGCCAGTCTTTCTAAATCATTTATAAAAACTTCACTTCATTCACTAAAAGCCTAGATATAACGGATTTAGGACAGTAATTTGTCACTAAATCTGTAGGAAAATGATTAAAGAACAAAGAATCACCAGTAAGTGTTCAAAATGGTAAAAATGCTACAAAAACTGCCCAAATACTTAAAACGCTTTTGGGGATAATTTTGTATAACAAACGCAATTTTTTTAGTGACATCGACTATCCAGAGAAGACAGAGAAGATGTAAATGATGCTGATCATTTGAAACGATGACCAATAAAAATGCCGAAAAAGTGCGTACATAATTTCGTTAAAAAGTTTAACTTCAAATACCTAAGACAATAATTCATTATATTTTAACTAAAAAAGTTGGATTTATCAAGACGAATTCAAAGATTGTTCTACAAAAATTGACGAATGACCAAAAATGATACCAAATCATTAAAGTAGCTAGTGTAACTAGTGATTAGATGTGGTGTTTTCAATACGATTGGAAAATCAAGTTCTGTGTGGCAGTCACCAGATGAAGGAAATCTGAAAAGCTCTTGTTCGAAAAAGCCAAAAATCAAAACAATGTTTATTATGTGATTTCAAGGGGATCATCGACGAAGAAGCTGTTACAACAGTTAATGCCGAGTAATATTTTGAATTTTTTATTTTCTTAAGCCACTCCGATTCCTCTTCTTTTTCTTCTTCTGTTTTGGGTTGGACGCCAGCACGTCCAGGCACTTGAGCACACTGCTCTTTGTACTATCCCCAATAGATCTCTCAGTTCCACTCTGTTAGTCTTGTGTCCTCGATAAAAGCCACTATCCTCCTCAGGGGAAGTTCGAATATACTCGAAGGATCCAATAGATCTCTCCCGAAATATTTCTGTCTGAGTTTCTTCAGTTCCTCACACGTGCATATTACATGAAGGCTAGTTTCCTCCTGCTTTTCACATCTCCTACACCAGGGCTCGCTAACCAAGCCCATGCTGTACAAATGCTTCCTTAAAGGACAATGTCCGGTTATTAACCCGGTAATTATTTTAATTTCTTTTTTGTTACTACGAATTAGGTTGACTGAAAACTTTCCGTCCAGCTCCCTTAGTAGTGTTTTGGTATGGAGTTGACCTTCCGTGAACCTCCATTTATTTTTATGTTCTTTTTCTAGCCATAACCAGATCTCCCTTTTAGCGGAATCCTTAATGATTCCACATACAGGTTCTGGTCCTATGAAGATCTTATTAGTACCTCCTTTGGCTAGTTTGTCAAGCCACTCCGATTATCTTTGGGGAAAGTTATGCGATACTGTTTAATGAAAATTTACTTGTTTTCATATTTTCTGAAATTAATCTATAATTCTTAAAATGCTAGTATTCAATCATCACCCTTACTATGAAGTATAAAAGGATTGCAAAACAAAAAATACACATAAAACTTACAAATTCAAACTTCATCATTTTCATATTCAAGGTACGAGCAACAGTCGAGACATTTCGGGAATCTGGCTACGCTGTTCAGTGTGATAAAAAATTATGTATGTATACTGGTAATAGTGCGCAAATAATATATATATAACATTTGATAAATTATTGGAGTTTTTCGGCTTTTTTATATGAAATATTTACGAAATTTTTTTATTTGAAAAATATGGTCTACGTTGGAACTCGAATCTAAGTCTACAGCTATCCGGGCTGTCGCCTTTACCACTAGGCCACAATAGACCCAGGTTCAAGCCATATAGAAATGCATTATAAAGTAACAGTGTTAATGAATCAGATATTAGTTATTGAATGTAGATATCAAGCTGAAAGCAGAAGTCAATTACTCTGCAATTACATACATTCTAATTTAATATTTGTAAATATTTCATATAAAAAAGCCGAAAAACTCCAATAATTTATCAAATGTTATATTTAATGAACGGCTAAGAAATTATCTAGACTATTATATATATATATTATATATATTATATATATATTATATATATTATATATATATATATATATATATATATATATATATATATATATATATAGTAAATTCAAATTGTAGGCGATTTAAGGTCTGGTTTTACTTCAAAAACTATATATTTAAAACAATCCTACATGTACATGTTTCGACTAATGATGCCTTTCTCAAGGAATACAGATTTTGTATTCCTTGAGAAATGCATCATTAGCCGAAACATGTACATGTTGGATTGTTTTAAATATATAGTTTTTGAAGTTAAACCAGACCTTAAATCGCCTACAATTTGAATTTACCATAACATACTAAGGTCACGAATTAATTATCTATATATAAATATAGATGTGTAGCTTGATAGGCTATCCGTGTATAATTTTGCGGAGTAAGACATCTAAACAAAGCGAGGGGATGGAAATTAGTTATGCAACTTAAACATCACAAGGGTGTTGCATTTAGAAGTTGTTCTGGGGTAGGAATTTCATATATTAACCAAAAATTTAATGTTGGCTATCTTGGTCGATTAGTATTCGCCAAATTTAAATTTTGTAACCTCGTGCTTGTGTTATATGTTATAAACTTTCGTTGGATTTATTGTTTGTTTGTGTAAGTATCATTTAGGACTATGGATAATAGTGTATAGTTTTACCATTTTCTTAATATTATTAGTTGTAAATTTTTTAGATTAATATTAACTGGATAGTGTCATATTCTGAAACATCAAACTAGACACTTTTTGAAAATACTATTATATTTCTTTAAATTCATCTAGCAGAAGAGTTGGTATAGATTCTAAATATATTTTTATGCGAATTACGTTTGTTTGTAATTTTCATTTGAATTTACATTTTATAATATATTTTGAAGATATTCAAGAAGGTTCTAAATTAGATATATTGATTTCAATATAGAAGTTAATCGAATGAAATATTATTTTTCCTTCATACATAAAATTTGAATATCCCAAATAGTAATTTACCCAGAGCTATGTTGGTTGCATACACAATTATCCCCTTTCCCCGCATGGATCCCAGTCCACAAGCTATACATAGGGATCTATTTTACTATTAAGTTGCACGTCAATATTATTACTGATCTGTGGGTATACTGCAATGTGTCAAAAATATGACGTGCTAATCGTATTGAAAATGGAACTAACTCGTGAAAATGTTCACGCTATAATTTAATTTGATACCAGTACATAGAACGTTTAATTTCAAAGACAATGGTATATCGCTGGTGGAGATGCAAACATCCTTGCATAATTCTAGGACCTCAATAATTCAATTTTGCATACATGTTTAGCCGTGGGGAAACTTTGTTCTCATAGGATATCGCATAATTCTTCCACGATTCAAAAAGACGATCGCGTAAAATGGCGCAAAGCAATGTTAAAAGAATTCAATCACGGATCTTCTAACCAAGTCTATGACATCATTACAAGTAATAAATCGTGAATATATTCTTATGAACCGGAAACAAAACAATAATTGGGTTTGTTATTCCAAAATGAACATCTATCAACAAAAGTTATTCGCACGCGAAGCACTTCTGGTAAATCTGGTCATGTTGCTACAATTATTTTGGAGAATCGTCGAACTGTAAATGTGGAAATACAAAATTTGTTACCCGAGTTATTGATGAATAGCGTAAAAGTAACCCTAAACGTGTGATCATTAATGCTGTTCCCCATGCCACTAGCGCAACCGTCGTTTATTTGCGAAGTAAAGGCATCAAATTAATGACTCATCCAGCCAATGGTCCTGACTTGGCCCCGAGTGATGTTTTACTTATCTGATAATCAAAAAGAAATGCGGAGTCACCGTTTTTCCTATCCAAGAGAGGCCATCATTACATTCAAGTCACATATTTTGAATATGTATGCCGATTTCAGAATGGCGTAAATGTTTCAAGGATTGGTTTTGAACGAATAAAAAAGTGCATAGAATTGAATGATGAATATTTCAAAAAACAGTAAAGCCGTTCATTTGCGTATTAAATGTTTTCTTCATAGCTTTGCCCGAAATTATCCGACTGTCCCTCGTAGAATGCAATTTAAATTATAATTAAAAAAATTATTAAATTTATAAATTATTGCAAAAATATTTCAGTTCGAAAATTATATGGTGCCCTGTACAGTTCAGGTTTGTAAAAAAGCATAAAAATAGCTTATTCTAAACTTTAAGATGTCACTGTATAATTACGAAAATACTACACTTTGTATATTCGCTACGCCGAATTGTCTACGCTCGCGAAAGTGCATTGGCATCTCATGCGATTAAAGCCTGCGGCAGTTGCAGTGTCGGAATCCTTTACCAAATAAACCATGAGTTAAAATATATACGAGAGTATTATTGCGACCGGGCGTATCCCATTAAGCCATGTGCATATCATCTGGATGAGTTGCACATATAAATTTATACAAATTATAGGACAGCGCAAACAGAAAAAGAAAAGAAAATACCAGTCTGAAGAAGAGTCGACACACAAAAAAAGAAGCTGTAATAATAGAAAGGCTAATTATATCTCCTCTATCATTGTGATATGTGCAAGTCTTTAATTTAATTACAAAAAGATAAGTTTCAAAACGTTATTATGTCTGTATCATATACAGATTAAATCTATAAAGCATGAAATTTTAATACGATATAACATATAACTCAGAATCTGCAATTGTGTTTCTCTTAACAAACTCAATACAATAAATAATACATGGGTTATTTGCTATTTTATTTTCTTACAATTATAAACCAATTGCAATATAGTTATATGCCAATGGAGACGTTAGCTTAAATTTAACTACGCACTTACACTAGTAAAATAGACATATTGTAATTACTGACTGAATATTTTAAACAAATTTAAACTTATAATTGCTTCGTTCTTTGGCATCTGCAAAATGATTTATTTCACACTCGTTAAAGTTAATATTTTATTTAAAAACAACTGTTCTATACTTCTGGAATAATGGCATTTCCTAAAAATGTTTTTCTATTTTGCGTTCGAAATGAACTCATTATGAAACCCAAAACAGTATCGAAATTAGCTTCATTTCGATACGCTTTTTTTCATTTTTCAATGTTGGCGTTGTTCGAATACAGAAATAAATATCATTGCTGTCATTTGATTTTAAGAATTTATGTACATTTGACAGATATGATATATATCCGTATTTTATACAAACAACGTATATTGTATACAATTGTCAACAACATATATATGTTTCTATGTCACTCATGTTTATATTTTTAAATGAAATATCAAGTAATGTTAACGAAAATTAATAAATAATATGTAATATAATATACTTCGCGGATAGCAAGATTTAAATTTGAAAATGTCAAGTATCAATGTGACCAACTGCATGCTTTATATAAAAATTAAACTCTGAACTTTCAAATTAAATAATACCAATTTAAGCAATTTATGAATGTAAAAAACGCAAAATAGAAAAAATAGTATAAAAAACTCGTTTCATAAGGCCTTTTGCCGCACTCGCTCTTTAGAAAACTCGCCGCAAGCGGCTCGTTTTCTAAACTGATCTCGTGCGGCAAAATGGTGCCTTATGAAACTCGTTTTTTAATATACTATTTTCTATTTTGCGTTCGTAATGAACGCATTATGAAACCCAAAACAGGATCGAAATGAGCTTCATTTCGATACGCTCATTTTTTAATGTTGGCGTTGTTCGAACACAGAAATAAATATATTATTGCTGTCATTTGATTTTAAGAATTTAAATATATTTGACAGAAATGATACACGTAGAAAAAAAAAATGCTACACAAACAACGTATGTTGGGATATGTATGGGGGGAGTACAAGATATATTAGTTTCTATGTCGCTGATGTTTAATATTTTTAAATAAAATATCGAGTAATGTTATAAATTAATAAATAATAGTTCACGGATAGCAACATTTAAATTTGAAAACGTCAAGTATCAATGTGACCAACTGCATACTTTATATAAAAACACAATTCTGAACTTTCAAATTAAATAATTTCAATTTATTAACGTAAAAAATGCAAAATAGAAAAAATAGTTTAAAAAAATCGCTTTATAAGGCCTTTTGTTGTACTCGTTCTTTAGAAAACTCGCCGCTGTCATGACTCGTTTTCTAAACTGAATTCATGTGACAAAATGATGCATTTATTAGCTATAGTAGTAGTAGGAGTAATAATTAGCAATTTCAAACCTTCAAAACTGACATCTGCTTTCAAAAACTGACATCTGTTTTCAAATACAGTCATCTGCTTCCAATAACTGGCATCTGCTTTCAAAACTGACATCTGCTTTCAAAACTGACATCTGCTTTCAAAACTGACATCTGTTTTCAAAACTACCATCTGCTTTCAAGAACAGGCATTTGCTTTCAATAACTGATATCTGCTTCCAAAACTTACATCTGCTTTCAAAACTGCTTTAAATAACTGACATTTGCTTTCAATAACTGACATTTGTTTCAAAACTGACATCTGCTTTCACAAACTAACTTCCGCTTTCAAAACTGACATCTACTTTCAATAACTGACATCTGAACCGTTAACACTGTTACTTTATAATGCATTTCTAATTAGCTTAAACCAAGGTCTATCGTGGCTTAATTGGTAAAGCAACGGTCCCGCAAACCGTACACTTGGGTTTAAGCCCAACGTAGACAAAATTTTTCAATTAAAAATTTCGTATGACTTGCGTTGTAATTTGTAGACAGCAATGTTTACATTCACATTTACTTCGCAATTACATACTAATTTGATATTTGTAAATATTTCATATATGTAAAAGCCGAAAAACTCCAAGAATTTACCTCTTACATTTTCGTAAAGCTTTCTTGCGATCTTTCCTAATTTTTTGATATTATTCTCTATCTTCATTTCTTCCTGATCAATATTACTTATCAAAGTTGAATTTTTGCCGTGGACCTGGCATATAAGTGTTTGATCTTGCGTTAGTTATAGGCTACTGGCCTTGTATATGGATATCTAGAGTTGATAGATTTAGAAACACCTTCAGCGCAACTGTAAAAGTTGTTCTCATAGCACCTGTGACACTTAGACATGCCAGTCTTTGTAAGAGACTTAGCCGTCTACTAACCCCATAGCGATTTCAAACACGACGTTATGTTACGTGATATAAATTTAGCATTAGTTGTTTCGATTCTCTTAATCGCAAATAGATATAGAGACATTGCCATGTCGTTGTCCGTCATATATTTACGCAATCGAACTGAAGTAACTAATAAAACTAAACAATAGATCGGCCCGTTACAAATTCATTAAGTCCCGTCTTGTAATGTACCCCTTACTGCTGAACCCTAGTCATCATAAACTTTTATATAAATGGAAGCTATTGATATAAGTACAACAAGAAAAATATGCATCAATTTCCATGATTTTTTAATTTAATGGAATCATTAAAACGACGGTACTAATTTAAAAAACAATGTTACAGAAATCGTAAAAGTGAATACAAAATAATTTACTCTCCAATTTCTAGAAAAGATCATAATAAAATTAACAGCTGTGAAGCTGGAAAATATTCTTAAGCGCATAAAAGTAATTGTTGCCAAAAAACACTTTTTACGACATTTTTTCTCATACGCAAAATATAAGGGTATACATTCTGTGTGTATTCTTTATGGGTTTCGTGGACAAAAACAATTAATTTCTCATGTGAACTCGTGAAATGAGAAGGGACCGGCTCTTCTAATTATCGTGAGTGAAGTTCTCCTTCGCCAACTATTAAAATAACTTGACCTGGGCGTCGTTGAACTTAAACAGCATAAATTCGTTTGGACACACCAAATAAAATAAGAGATATTCTTTCCAATTAAAAAAATAGGTTAATGAATGAGTTCAGAGCGAGTGTACAAGAAATTAATTCGTTAACATGATTCTAGAATTTATATCTGTCAGATCTGAGATCAGATACCAGAAGACTGTACTTGTTCATGTTGTATACAACGAAAAAAATGTAAAGCTACGTGAAATTAATCACTCCTTGGTGTCCGAATAGGAGTTATTTAAATAACACTAAAACGAATCGTTTATAAAGAAATGTACTTATTCTTTATTATCAACAAGAGAAAGTTACGATCCAAACGTCCAGTTGTGTATTAAAAGCTTCTTCAAGGAATCATTCTCAAGTCGATAGTTTTTTTTCATTTTTTTATACAAAATAATAAGTAACTTAACAAAGGTTTATTATTATATTTATTATGCACGAGGATTGTTCGAAAACTACGTAGCCTAACACAGAGATGGCGCAAATTCGCAGAAATCTTCTTTACTATTCTGCGGGGTCATCCTTTAATACGTTACATATGACAGTACAGAGTGATCTGTTAATTAGTCTGTTTTTAGTAGTACGCCAATGTGAACGACTCGTGTGATTTTGTAATAATGGAAAAACTGAGTTGGGAGCAGTGATAAAATACTTTCATTTGAAAGGTTTAACAACAACCGAAATCTAGGCAAAGCTGGATTCAATACTATTAGAATCCACTCCTTCGTTCCCAATGGTTTAAAACTATGTTGCCGAATTTAAACGTGGTCGTATGAACACAAATGATGAACCCCGTAGTTGACGTTTAAAAACTGTTACTGTACCGGATATGATTGAAAAAGTTCACTTGGATGACAGTCGAGTAAAAGTGCGCGGAATGGCAGACATTGTAGGTATCTCAAATGACTGTGCACAGAATTTTAACTGAAGAATTAGATATGAAAAAATATTGTGCGCGTTGGGTGCCTCGATTACTCACACCGGAGTAAAACTGAATCGTTTAAGTGTTTCTCGCGATCTTTTGGCACGTTTTTGTCGCAATCAGAAGGATTTTGTACGTCATTTCATTACCGTCGTTGAAACCTGGGTCCACCATTATACTCCGGAAACCAAGGAACAATCCAAACAATTGATAAAAAAGGTTCTTCGCCACCAAAAGAAGGCAAAAACGGTTTTGTCAGCAGGTAAGGTTATGGCAACTGTTTTTTTCGGAATTCTCATGGAATTATCTTGGTCGACTACTAATAAAAGGAGAAAACAATACATGAGGAGTATTATACCAATTTGTTACAACAATTAAGCGACAAAATCAAAGAGAAACGGCCTCATTTGGCAAAGAAGAAAGTGCTTTTCCATCAGGATAACGCACCTGCCCACAAGTCTGCGATTGCATTGGCAAAAATTCACGAATTTGGATTTCAATTAGTGCCTCATTCGCCTTATTCCAAAAATTTGGCTCCCAGTGATTATCGTCCCTTTCCAAACCAGAAAAAATGGCTCGGCGGTAAGATATTTTCGTCTAATTCCGAGGTAATCGATGCCGTAAATAGCTATTTCGAGGACTTGGATTCATCGGCCTTCAATGAAGGCATTACTAATTTAGAATATCATTGGAACAAATGTGTTGAGCGAGCAGGTTACTATATTGAAAAATGTCGTGAAAATAGTTGTCCGTATGTAATTGATTTTTTAACACGACTTTTTAGAAAATCAAAAGAATAGAGTATAAATAGGTTATGAAGATAAATACTAATTGGTGAATCCAAATAAAGACAAAGCAAATATATGATTGTAGGAATTTCAAGACCGACAGTATATCAGGTTATCAACGAATACAAGAAAACAGGGAAAACTTCAGAGCCAAAAAATATAACTAGTAGACATTCTGTACTGGAATATTTTGATGAGGCTGTCAAAACTGCTGTTCGTCGAATTATTCACAACATGTTTCGACAAAATGAACTGCCCACACTAGATAAAATGCTGGCTCAAATAAATAATAGCAGCGAACTGCCAAATATGAGTCGCTCAACATTGTACCGCTTAATGAAGCAACGAAATTTTAAGTAAGAATATTTATAGTAGGTATATTTACATATCTAAATATAACTGTGCTAAATATTACAGATACCTTAAACGTGACATAAAAATTTTCGTTCACGTTGGGACTTGAACCCAAGTCTACGGTTTGCCGGACCGTCGCTCTAACCAACTGAGCCACAATAAAACTTGGCGTCAAGACTTGACACCAAGCTTTTAAGGAGAACCAAGAAGAATAGCGTTTCTTCCACTTCCAAAGAGATAGTCTCTCAAATATTGGACTAAGGTGTGATACTGTTCCTTGCTGAAAATGCTTTTTGGACTGATTGATTCCCTGTTTGCGGTTAAAATTTCGTTCATTATCCTACTTTTTGTTTACACTTAATTTAGCACTTAGATTTGTTTGTGTGCATTACTTAACCATTTTCTAATTTTGTTATAATTCTAAATTTAGCAATCTGAGTAAGTTTTCTTACTATTTTAGGAATTTTAAATAATTAAGACTCAATACTCTGATATGAGCATGAAATCAACTATAATAATAAAATTGTCAATACGTGGTGAAGTCATACATGTCTAATAATAATATTAATGTCAGTTTAACATAATAATTTCCATATTACAAGCTGACATGATACTTATATCGTGTATGATAGCTTCGTTGACTAATTTATAGCAATAAATAACCTTACATCACCATGTTTAAATAATCTTTACAAAAAACGACTTACACAAGTAGTAGATATTATAATAATGAATTAAGAAAAAAAAGAGCGATCCTATTTAGTAGTTTATTTAGTAACATTTAATTTGGCACGGATGCATATAAAAACATGTACTGCTGAATAAATTTCATGCAATCTGGTTCATGAATATTTAAAAATCGAACGCGATATAACGTAAACAGATTCTTCATTCTGGTTACGCTCAAGGCCTTTTCATTAATGAATTATGTTCTATAAATATTTATATATGTAACTCTCGGACAAGATCTCACACACTTACTATGTTTAATACTAATATAATCGATAACTACTCATAAATTCATATCGTTTGCTATTATATATAATAAGGTGTATGTGATAGAATAAATATACACATGTATTCTTTTTATTATATTTAAAGCAAGACTTAAACAAACAATATTTAACGAAAGATTGATCTGAATGCCTCCATTTAAAATATACTTACAACTACAAACATACCGCATGTGTCAAATGTCATTGTAAAGACGGCAGACTATGTGCCCCACACTGTTAAATTTAATAATACACATAAGGTGTATTAGATAAAAATGTAGATTTTACAGAAAAGGGTATGATTCATACCCTTTTACAACCTTTTCGTATGTTTTTAAAACACATTTCAAATACTTAAAATCATAAAATTTTGTAAAATCTACATTTTTATCTAATACACCTTATGTGTATTATTAAATTTAACAGTGTGGGGCACATAGTCTGTCGTCTTACTCATTAGGCATAGGGAATACGTATGAGTACATACGATGTATATGTATATGGAAAAGCCGATTCAATGCCGGCGAAGACCGCGACGGCCGACAACGATTGTCTCCGATTGTTTCGCAAATACAAGTTAGCAGTAATCATTTGACCATCGACATAGGTACTTGTAATGCGTTGTAAAATAACATTTACGAATTGCAAGGGATTTGCTTTTCTTATTTCTTTCAGTAGATGTAGAAAATTTTTAAGCTGCGGTGCGTCGCATAAACAAAAGCGTAATTCTAATAAAATTAAAGAATAATCCTAATAAAATAAGTAAAAAAGGATTCTAAAAATTATAATAAATTATACAAGAGATTCAAAAATTCCTCCTTGCACAGCAAGACATTGTCCTAGGCGGTCGTAGAAATTAGCTCTTACATTTGCTAACATGTCGGCAGTTAGTGAATTCGCAGCCTCAGTTATTTTTTCTCTCAAAGAAACTAGATTTTCTGCTCTACCAGCTTCATGTGTACAAACAATATTTTTTAGATATCCCCACAAAAAGAAATCATTTGGAGATAGATCAGGAGATCGCGGGGGCCAGTTAATGTTTCCTGTTCCAGTAATAAGACGGTCAGGAAAAGTATTTCCTAGAAATCCCTTTACCCTCACTGCATTATGTGCTGGACAGCCATCATGTTGAAACCAAACGATTTCCTAATTTATTCCAATGTTTTGAATGGCGGGAAGTATTTGATTTTTCAGTAATTCGAGATACTAGTCGGCATTTAATATACCATCAATAAAATAGGGGCCTATAGAATGGTCACCTAAAATACCTTGCTACGACCCGCACGTCGAGCTTAAATATAAAAGGAAAAGAAAGAGGTAAGGAAGTAAATCCCTGGAGCAGACCCGGTCTCGGGCGACTGAAACCGCCCACCTGCCCGTTCTTGCCAACGTCCAACGGCCCACCCTGCTCCTAAGACTGCCTCAGCCCAGGGGTGGGGAGAGCCAGAGGTACTAGCGAGAAAAAAAAACTAAATAGGTGGTCAAGGGCGCCACCGAATTTATGCCGCTGGACGTTGCAAATTCGGAAAATGGTAACCGCAAAAAGCCAGTCGCGCGGGGCAGGGGCCAGTCCCACCGACCGAAACTCACTCCACTCCTGAGGATCAAGAAGAGAAACAAAAACTTCGTGGCTACCAAAAAAAGAAACCTTATTTATTGATAGGCTCGATATAATGATTCACTATGAATATGGCGTATGATTTTAACTAAATTAATTTTACAAGTGGTAGTAGGCCTTAACAATATCAATTCAGAAACAGAAAAAAAACTCGAAGACAGTGAGCTTAAAATGATTATTTAAAATTTAACTGAAAACAATAGTGTATAATTTGAAATATTATAATTTCATAAAGTGGTAACACAGTAACAATTCAGAAGCTCTAAGAGTGGCAGATGGCCTTATTTCGCCCTAAAAAAACAAACAAATACGTATTCTTTCCTTTTTGTCGGTTCACATGGTATACGGATTTCAAAATTCCGTCGTACTAAACCTACCTTAAGTTACAAAATTAGGTTTAATGAGTAATAATAAATATATATGTGTAAAATTAATAATAAAGTTTGAAAGATATGCGACGTTTAAAACTAAAATTGTCACATAAAATACACAAAATAAACGTATGTTGACATTAAAATTTTACCTTGGTTCGTGAAGCGCTTAGAAAAAGAAACATTGAGAAAATCTGAAGAAAGAAAAAAAAAACAATAAAAAAAAATGGCCACGCGACACAGGATATTTCGTAGGGAAACACCTAGGCGTTTCTTTAAACTGATTAAAAGTTAATTTAAAAAAAAAAGGGTAAAGGCAATGAAACAGATCATTAATTGAAAGGAATGTTGACGATTAGATAAATAAAAGATATAGTAGTTTATCTGCGGCGTTATCGAAGACGTCGGCTCCGTTTTCCTGGATAAAGCGTCTCTAACGGTGCAGAGAATAAGAGGGGTGTTTATTCGCCTGACGATGGGACCATCTAAATAAAGAAATAAACAACGAAATAAGCAAAAGAACAAAAGATAAACACAAATACGTACCAAGTGGAACGTTCGATGGCTTGCAAGTTAATTAAGAGGCAATGGTTAACGTTAGCTTTTCCCTATTCTAACACTAAATTCCTCCTAGGGAGATATCGCCTAAGCGATTAATTTCGGTAACATAAATCAATTATATCCCATATGTGGCCAATAATTCAAACAAATTTCGCTAAGGCCGCATTGATTAATACCAGTGAAATCAAAGGGAAGCGTGACCTCTATTAAGATCGGCACTTAACTTACGTCTGCCGCAAAGAGAGAGTTTCGTACTTTAGAAAAAGCAAGTACTGGAGTACGAGAAAAAAAGAAAAAAACTTAAAAGAAATCAAACATATTAATAAATAAACGAATAACGATACCTATACAGATAGGTTCGTTCGAAACAGAACATTAATTTATTACAAAACTAATCGTTACGATGCGTGGAGCGTTACGGACACGTAACAACCTGCCCAAACGTTTAGTTTTTGAGGATACTGAGTGCGATTTGCAAAATGCCGGTGTTGATTTTCCGAAGCCCAATATCGAAGAACAGAGGGATTGTGCTTTCCGTGTAATGGAAAAGTTGATTCATCGGTGAAGAGAATATTTTTAACGAAATTTTCATCTCGATGTATCTTTTCCATAACGTCTTGACATAACTTCATTCTCCGGAAATTGTCCTCGGGAAATATTTCTTGAGTTTTCGAATATTTGAAACATTTTAAACCATGACGTTTCCAAATACGTGAAATAGTTGTGTTACTTGTAACCAATTCCTCGGCAGCACTTCTAGTAGATCTCGTGTTATCAATTTCCACAATACTAAAAATTAATACATCCCGCCGTTCTCTTTCCTCAATTTTTTATGGTGATACCTCTCTTGGTTTGCATTTCGTACAGTTATTGAGACAGAAACAAGTTTCAAATTTATTTATAATATTGTAAATTGTTTGTCTGCAAGGTACAGCACGGTCTGCAAAAGTCAGCGCAAACAAATTCATGCACTCCATTGCAGACTTGCCAGCATAAAACCATTTTACTAACTGAAGCTTTTCAGTGGGTGTATAAAGAGCCATTATACATTAATTTTATTGTACGCTTTCAAACTGTAACGGCCGCAGCTAGACTGAATGCAAAATTTCCAGTCAATCGGTATCGGAGACAATCGTCAGTCGTCGCGGTCTTCGCTGGCATTGGACTGGCTTTCTCATGTACGTATACATTGTATGTACTCATTCGTAGATTCTCTATGCCTAATGATATTTAACACATACGGTATAATTAACTCACCCACCCATCTATATAATCGAAAATCACTTGCATTTTACTTATAACTCATTCAAAAATTTCACAATATGGATTAGAAATGTATTGGCAGCTTATCCTTTACAACTATAAATGTTGAAAGATTTAAATTTGGGTTTTTTAATTTTTGTTAACTAAAAATCAAGAAGCTGAAATTTAAATCTTTCAGCATTTATAGTCCTGCATATCTTCTTGGCATCGACTCCACTATTGTATGATAGGTCTTCGCTGGTATATTCTTCTTTTTCGACTTTTAGTTGATTAAAACATTTGTATTTTTATATTGACTTTTGCTATTTAAAATTGCCATATGAGGCAAATACTTTTTGCCTAACGGAAGCATTAAAAGAATGTCTATACGACATGCGGTCCAGATGTTAACGGACTGACACTGTAATACCAGAACTCAAAATAATACCGACGCCTGCCGATAAATGGTGGAATGTATATTCTACGAAGCGTGTGTGACAGGTTTCAAAGTGATCCGCACAGTTTTCACTACGCTACGTGCGATTGCGTAAAGTGGTAATTATGCCCTGCCGCGATCATTATAGTGGATGAAAAGCATGAACAACCTGCGTGCATTAGATTTTGCTTTAAGCTCGGTAAAACGGCTACTGAAATATATGGAATGATTCAGCAAGCATTTGGTGAACAATAAATGAGCCGAACACAAATTTTTGAATGGCTTGCGTGTTTTAAAACCGTTCTACCGGTTTTTAAATCATTAATGACGACGAACGAACAGGGAGACCTTTGACGTCTACTGCGCCCGAAAACATCGCTACAGTTCAACGGCTCATTCATGAAGACCATCGTCGGACTATTCTTGACATCTGCGATAAAGTTGGAATGTCAACGATCAGAAAATTCTTTTTGACGGAAACATCTTCCTACAATATTTTCCAGCGCGGTACACGAGGTTGTAGTCTTTTATATTTTGAAAGCTTCTAAAGTCAATTGTTTTCGAAGTATTCTCCGCGATGATTAATGCACTTTTGCATGCGTTCGAACCAACTCTGGAAGCAGTTATTCCATTCGTTTGTTGGTATAGTCTAAATTGCATGCAAATTGCATTTTTGAAGGCATCGACTGCTCCTTCTGACGACTGAAATCTTTGACTACGCAATCCATCCTTGATTTTCGGAAAGGTAAACAATCGTTGGGGTCGGGACTGTACGGAGGATGGTCTAACAATTCGACGTTTTGTTGCGTTCAAACTTCACAAATGTCGCGACCATCTTTTTGGAGACACAACAATTTTCTGACTCCTATGACTAAATCCAAGATTCATCACCGCTCACGATGTTGTGCACGTTTTTAAAGTTTCCTGCGTTAAAACGGTATAGAGTTTTTTGACACCAATTCACCACCCTAGCTGTTTTCTGTTCTTCGGTCAACAGATGCGGTATTCAATCGGAAACTATTTTTTTACACACAATTCTTCATTCAAAATTCTTTGAATCGAGATCTTTGAAATCTCCAATGATGCCTCAATTTCGCCATATGTCACATATCGATCTGCGTTGATGAGCTTGTGCAAAGCATCGATGTTTTCCTGATTGACTGCCATTTTTTATGCACCTGCTCTTGGATCGTCGCTAAGACACGTTTGAATTCTCCATACCAACAAGAAATTGTTGACTGATGTGGTGCTTCATTTATCGAACAGAACCCACTCAGCGAAGTGTTCTTGTTGAAATAATTGTTTGACACTTTGACAGTTCATTGTAGTTACAATACTGCACGTATCGCACTGAAACGTTGGATTTAGGCTAACTAAATATTGATGTTAATTTTTAGTTTACCGAGCAGAAACCAACTCAGCGAAGTATTCTTGTTGAAATAATTGTTTGACACTTTGACAGTTCATTGTAAGAGGGAAAGTCGGTAATTAGGTCACAAAAAGGTATAAAAATAATTAGAGAAATAGTTAGCCAAAAACAAGTTTTATTTTTCAACAAAGTCACCATCTACATTAATACACTTATCCCATCGCTTTATCAATGCCCCAATGCCTGCTGCATAAAAGTGTTTGGGCTGGCGTCTGAACCACGTGCGTACCTCTTGTTGAACAACGTTGTCACCCTCGAAATGTTTGCCGCCAAGATGCTTTTTGAGTGGACCGAACAGATGATAGTCGCTTGGGGCCAGGTCGGGACTGTAGGCCGGATGTTCAAGAAGTTCCCACCCTAATTGCGCAATTCTCGCCTGGGTCAAGTGGGCCGACTGGGGCCTGGCATTATCGTGATGCAGCAATATTCCTCTCGTCAGTAGGCCTGGACGTTTTCGTCGATTTGCATCCCGAAGCAACAACAAAACTCTACAGTATGATTCAGCAGTCACGTTCTCTTTTTTGTTCTGGAAATGGGCTAGGAGCACTCCCTGAGAATCCCAGAACACGGTAAGCATAACCTTACCAGCTGAGGGCACAACCTTAAATTTCTTTGTTGACGGCGAAGAAGGATGTTTCCATTGCATTGAAGCACGCTTTGTTTGGGGTTGGTAGTGGTGCACTCATGACTCATCACCAGTAACAATCCTGTTAAGCATGTTCTCCCCTTCCACTGCGTATCGAGAGAGGTGTTGCAAGGACAAGCCCATTCGAATTCTTCTGTGTTCCTCGGTCAGTTGTCTAGGTACCCACACTGCGCAAACTTTTCGGAAATTCAAACGATCGTGCATCAGTTCGTAGGCTAAACCATGAGAACACCCTATTGAAGTTGCTATACTGTCAATTGTTACCCGCCTGTCAGTTCGAATCATCTCTTCCACCCGTCGAAGTGTTGCATATGTCGAAATCTAAACGGGGCGGCCACTTCGCTGATCGTCAACAACTTTTGAGCGTCCTTGAGAGAATTTCTCGACCCAGTTATATACGGCTTTACGCGACAAACACTTTTCACCGTAAACAGGAGACATTTCCTTATGAATATCTTTTGCAGAAAGTCCTTTTGCCCAGAAAAAACGCACAATAGCATGTTGCTCTTCCACAGTACAATCTTCGAGCACGGTCGCCATTTTAACACTGCCTGTGTTCGCGCACACCAACTGTCACTTGAGAATTATAAAGCTGGATTGTGGTGACACCTATTGAGAAATAGGGAGACAACTCACTCCTATTTTCAGCTTTCCTACAGCAGTTTGTGACTTATTTAATGACTTTCCCTCGTAGCTACAATACTACACGTATCGCACTGAAACTTTGGATTTAGGTTAACTAAAGATGGAAGTGAATTTTTAGTAGTAACATTTGATTAGTGGCGCCCTCTATGGCCCAGTATGCAAAACATAAAAGACATCCCTCATATCTGAACCACTTCGCTCGCCTTGCTTGCTACACAAGTGAACAACACAGTCAACAATAAGAACATCACTCAGCAAGCTAGACGAGTGAACTGATTCAGATATGTAACACCACCAGTCAAACTTTTATCAGGCGCGCTATTGTCCGCCGGCAAAATGAATAATTTCTAAATAATATATACTATTCTAGGTACGTTTACAATGTAAAATGTGCAGTAACTTTTTACGTTTTTTTACGCAGACGTGTTCTTCTTCTAATGGAATATTTTTGGCTATTCTGTCTCTCTTGGTGTTGTTGATACCGGTCTTCGGCTAACACTGCCTCTAATCATTGGTGGCCAAACGCCTTTGATCTCGAGGCTTAATGTACTTATATCATTCGATGTTTTTTGATGTGATGATTTTCTTTTGCAAATATGGACGTTGAGCCCCATACAATTTTACGATTTTCCTCGTAGGCACGTTGGACAAATCGTGATTTATCTATTTCTCCCAGTCAATCAAATTTTTTGTGTTTTTATTCGATTAAGGAAAACAGATAAATCGTAACTTGCCTAACATGTCTAGGGCAAAAGCAAATCACCACATGAAAAAGAGCTTTCATTAAGAACTTTGGAATATGTACGTGTAAATAATTAGCAAAACATGTAAAAAAATAATTTATAACTTTTTGTATCTAGCTCTTAGTTTAGTTTTAAATAAAGCCTTTAACGCGTCTCCTGTTTGTTTTAAAGAAACGTCGAGTGACCATCGAGTTAATTGTATGGCTATAACACAAAATGATATGAAGTAGACCAAGCCTGGTGACGACTGGAAGATGACCATGACCCAAGACATGATTTAAATTCTTGTATTCCACTGATTCTTAACATTGTTTTTCTCTCTTGCTTTTTTATTAGATTTTTTATAGTTATAAGACACTTTGATTACAATTAGATACTTTCTTTATATTGTTTGCACCTAATTCGTACATTATCCTGTAATTAAGCGTTATTTACTATGTAATATAGGGCTGGGCGATACCGACGTTTTCTGTATCGGATATCGATACCAATCGAGGTATACTTAGCGATGTATTGGGTCTGTGCACGGTATCGATTCTGAGTACTGGAATCGGTAAAAGTATCGATAGGTATCGATGCTTTTGAATCGATACTTTGGAATCGATACCTTGAATCGATACCTTGAAATCGATACCTTGAAATCGATACCTTGAAATCGATACCTTGATTCGGTACCTAGGAACAATATTCATAACCCATTTTCTAGATATCGATTGTTTGATATCGGTTTCAAGAGATATGAAATTATTTACCGATTCTACCATTTCTACGGTATGAAATTTACAATATTGTAATATTTTTTGTTTTTTTTGTAATAATTATAATTATTATATCATAATATGGATATTTGCTACGCATATTGTGAAACTCAACAATATTCTTTTAAATATATATTTCATAATATATATATATATATATATATATATATGTATATAATATACCGTCTGTAAAGGTGGTAAGTTAACGGCGGAGACTTGAACGATACCCCACCAGTACACTTGGTAAGAGAGAAGGGAGGTACCATACCAGGCGCCGAGCGTATCTGTGCCCAGTCTGATCAGATACTTCGACGATGGATATGATAGAAATACGTGTACATACGCAATACGTATACCATGTATGTGTATACCACACCTACTTCTGACCTATCCTTATTGCTTATGCAATCAAATGCTACACAAAACATTGAATAATTATATCGAGGAAGAAAAGTTGTCGGGACGCGTCTTGCGCAGCAGTGTCGTTAACTTACCACGTATCCAGACGGTATATAATGCATATATACTTAAAAATTCTTTACTTACAAAGTTATTGCATCCTTTATATACACTTAAAAAATGCACAAAGGTAAGATAATATATGCAGATATACGTGCTATTGCCAAATTATACAAAAAGCCTAAAATATTCTATTTCAAAATGGAAACAAACCAAGCACGTTTTATACTTACAATATCTTTATGAAAATTCTCGACGTCACTTTCTTTGTACCTTATTAATCTCCATTTGTATGAATCAAATACCATATATAGGTAAGAGGCTTGTAGAAGTTTAACCGATTCCAAAATAAAGCGACACCGACATACTATCTTAGTAGCGATGCTTTGGACTACTTGCTTGGAACCGATGCCTTGGAATGAATACTTCGGTATACATTGAGATCGATTTCAGCCATTTCAATACCAATTCCTTTCTATATCGATACCTTAGTATCAGTTCGTTGGTATCGATACTCTGGTATTTATTTCTTGGTGTCGATACCCAGGTATTGATTTCTAGGTATGGATATCTTAGAATCGATACCTTCGTTTTTTTATGTATCGGGGAATCGATACCAGTTATCCGGTATTGGACGATGTATCGATACTAGCCCAGCCCTACTATGTAATGAAGATCATTATTATTACTGTTATTATAATTATTATTAGGAAAAGGCACTAACAGCAATAGTTCTAAAAATTTAAGAGTATGCATAAACCTGTAATATACGAGTACATAAATGTTAAACATGAAGAACAGTTAGATTCAATTTCACTTATGATACGAGTATATTATTATTTTCCATGTTAACTTCCGTATATCTATGAACATAGATATCTAAATACATAGAAAGAGAGATAGACAAAGATTCTAACAACACGATCATCGTAAAACCATGACCGATAAACTCATAAATATTCCTAAACGGTAGGAAAATAAATGCATATAGGATGTAAAAAATGAATTACGACCTCCGTTATTATTCTTCTCGTGAAGAGAAACGATTTGAATATGAAAATCGCATTAATGCGACATTACTGGGAACCGCGAGTGCATGCTAATTTACACTATATTGCTTGCATTGTTAGTTTGTCACGGTTTCTATTAATAGAAGAGTTAGAATACGATGAAGTCATTAAACATTTTCGATGATATTTGGCCAAGACTCTATTCGCAAATATATGCTGATAAGTATATTTGTACACTTCAAGACGATTGATGCAAATCAAAGATAAATAATGCAGTGATCGACATCTATAGGAAGCCTTATTGCGTGCTTTTATATTACATTACTGACGCCTTTAGATGAATATCAATTTTTAGTTTGCAATATCTAAAAATATATAAAATTGAAATCTCTACAAAAGTTTAATAATAAACATTATTGTAAGTCAGGGGTGGCCAATCCAAATGATCTTGCGGGCCACTTTGGAAATAAATCATAACTCCGCGGGCCGCATATAAAATTATACATCCGCATATTAGATTTAGACCCACTGTAGATATTTTTTTGGAGTGAAAAATTGAAATTGTTGTGTTTACTATTATTCTTACATGTAAACATAGATAATATAATAATAATGATACTAAACACACATTGTACAGAAATATATGACACTTAAAATGAAATATAAAATATATATAAAAATAAATACAATTAAAAAAAATTAAATCATTAAAAAATATTTATTTTACTAGTGCGATATTTATTTCTCCACTCTTTCACTTAGCTTTTGCAAATCGATCTCAATTTGGGTATTTGCACATCGTAATTGGTGTTGCAGGTTAGCGTCCCTTATGTTTGAGCGTGTTTCGTGTTTGGTCAATTTCATTTTCCAAAAAAATGATTCGCAGGTGTGTAAGTTGAACCAAAAGCGCTAACAACTTTTTGTGCCAAATTTCTGAAATTGGAAAATTTCTCTTTTGCGACGTAAGTGTTATAAAAATCTAGATTCTGATGTTTCAAAAATGTGTTTTAATTCAACATTGCACTGTAAGTCAACCAGTTCCATTTGGAGATATTTTGGGGTCGACTCGATTTCAACATGAAACGGAGATGAATATATTTCAGCAATTTTGTTGTATTTGTCTAACTCTAAATTACTAAATCGCCTTTCAAAAGCAAGCTGTAAGTTTTCTTATTTCTTTTGCATATTTGATGTAATTGTTACATTTTGATTTCTTAAATTCTTTTAACAACGGAACAAAAATTTCTTCTGAAATGTAATGATATATTTAATTGATTGAGTTTTTCAACAATATCCACTAAAAAGCATAAATCATCATTCCTTATTCTGGTACAGGTCTTTGCTTGTCATTCATAAACAAGTCAATTTCTTCTCGTAACTCATAAAACCGCTGTAAATATCTTTTACGACTTAACCATCTGACGGGACTGAAGTATACAACGTCATCATATTCAGAATCTAATTCTTTCAGGAACTCTTTAAATTGTCCATGCGGAAGTGAATGTAATCGAATGTAATTCACTGTTTTTATAACTACTTGCATAACATGATTCATGGGCACATAAATTTTGTTGATGAATCAAACAGTATATAAAATGAATATATAAATATTAAAAAATAAATATATCTTATAAAACTATGATGAATCTCACGGGTCGGAAAAATTCAAGGTGGGCCGCGGGTTGGCCACTCCTTTTGTAAATAATACTGTTGGAGACTCTCTCCATGTAGAAAGCAATGTTTAGAAATTTCGCTTCCAATTTCCGCTACCAATTTCCAAAAAAATTCGAAAACAATGATTTTGTTTAAAATACTCACTTAGTAATTCATTTAAATCTCGTTCGTAAGTAGTAATACTAGCGGGGTCCTGTGACAATTTGGCCTTGAAAGTTTAACAGCCCGGTGCCTCTTTTGGGTGAAGTTAGCGGTCAAAGATCATTGACGTAAACAAGATCAAATGTTATCGCTGGCGCGGTAATCTCCACGTGTCGATTTTTATGCATGCCATTGACGCCATTGCGGTCTTGACGTAGGCAAGGGGAAATCACAGGCATACCTTAGCAGGTGAAACCATTCAGAAGCCTTGCCCTGGCCCAGTCGAAACACACCTGAACAAAATATGGCAAACGGTTCACAAGCCGTGCCCACCGCTAGGCTAGTCGAAAGATACACTTGCCGATTGCGCAATACGGCAATGCCACAAAAACCGGCACGTGGCTGGCCAGTGATTTCCCCTTGCCTACGTCAAGGCCGCAATGGCAGGCATAAAAATCGACACGTGGAGATTACCGCGGGCCAGCGATAACATTTGATCTTGTTTACGTCAATGACCTTTGACCGCGAACTTCACCCAAAAGAGGCACCGGGCTGTTAAAGTTTCAAGGCCAAATTGTCACAGGACCCCGCTAGTATTACTACTTTCGTAGTCTGTTAACAAAAATGAACCGACTACCACTAATATTCGCATTGAATTTATCTGCCCTTCGACAACATCTAATCCATTCTTCCTTTATAGTCATCGAAGCCGTATCCTGGCTTAAAGAACGCGATGAAATACGATGTTATTTAATTTAGTTAGGATCAAGTCGTTTTTACATGTTGCAACTACACTGCCCGTTCGTTATTTATTGCTCATTTTTAACTTTTATTTATAACTAGGCTTAGGATAATTATGCACTAAATATGCACCAAAAACATTCAGAATATGCACTTAAATATCCACTAAAAATCAACTTTTAAAAAATAAATACTCATTTTTTTAAATTAAGACATTTTTATTTTTCCATTAAAACACACAAACATTTTTTTTTACATTCAAAATTATTTAAATTATAGAAAAAAATTATAATTACATTTAACTACAACGTAATGTAACAAATTTTCAAAAATAAATTTCGCTGGAATATTTTTGTATTGTCAGAAAACTTGCGACATTATTGGTACAAATTCATACTTTGCAATGTCACTGGCATTTAAATGGTAATTTTTTTTTATTAAGGGTTGTTTTATTTCGCTACACCTCACCGTTATTCTTCAGTTGTTGATAGCCCGTATTTTCTGACAGCACTGCGTTTAATTTGTTGATGAAACAACTTTTCTGGAATTTTGCTGAACGTTCAACTACTATATCTTCTACTGTTTCAATGCTGTCTTGCAAAGATAATCCTTTAGTTTCTAGCGTAGATATTGCAGTCGAAATATACGCCAGATTAGCTAAAATAAAAATGAAAACTTCTCGAAAATTTGTTTTTCTCAGAACACTATGTGCTTCTCCAATACACTGCGCTTCTTCAGAGTCGAATTCGTCAACAATTTTCTTCAGAATTTCAAAATGTTCAGCGTAATATACAGCAGCGTCGATCCCTATCTTGTAATGATTGGCGCGCGTGGAAGTGAATCGTCCCCTGCAATTTCCCGAAACCTCTGGACATGAGTTAGTGCTTTAAGAAAATCTTTTTCACAAACGATATCAGCATATTAACGTCTGGATAAAGAGTGCGAACTACATCAGCTACTCGGTGTAAAGCATGCGCTACACAGGAATCTGTAATCCCCGCATTACTTTGCATATATATGGTACAGCATCGCTACATACTGGTAACACTTTTTCGTATAAAATCCCAGTCGGCCATTGAGAATAAGAAGAGTAATCGTTGAAAAAAGCATCGACTGTTGAATGATTCACTTTGTCCAGCACTATTAGAGTCAGCAGAGATGATTCATCTTTTTCTTCATTTACTTCTAATATACCAAATACAAAATTTGCTATGCATCTTTGTTCTACATTGGTTGTTTCATCCAACGACACCTAAATAGAATGATCCTTTACTTTTTCTCTTAATTTGTTCAGTATTGTTCTATATAACTCAGAATCGAATGTCAAATATAATATCCTGCGTTTAAATTTATGACGGAGAAAATTAGAAATTAACACTTGTCCTTCGTTAGTTCCCCTTTTGTGATTTTTATTGTTTGCATGATTTCCGGTTTGAAGATATTGAGTGGCTTAAAACTTTTTTATCGCCGTAACATGAACTTCGCAGTATTTACAAAATAACAGATGCCCATCTGTAAAATCATTATAATCCATCCCACCTACACACTTTTTTTTTCTTTTGGCATCTTGATGGATGTTAATACTATTGTACCTAGTACACAACTAATACATATTGTTGGAATGTAAAGGGACCTGATAATATTAAGGAAATCCCCGCTATATTTATTTCTCGTTGTTCGATTACCCAGGTAATCCCCGGTAATCCTCTTAATATTTCCGAGTATTGTTCACCTATCTATTTAATAGTTTAGAAGTTCGTTTAATTGTCTGCTATAAACTGTCTGTTTGAATTTGATATTCAGTTAACGGCTATTATTTACAAGTATGCGAAATGTCTTAGTGCTAAAAAGTTTTAAGAAATACTAACCGGTAGCTATACAATCAACAGAAATCGTAAAAGTGTAATTATACTAACAAGAATATTAAATATTTATGTGAAGTTATAGACTGTTTTAAAATAATACTTTGCTGAAGGAATTCAAATATGCATTTATAATGAAAAAGGTTCGAAATATACACTTATACAAAATAATGACTAAAATATGCATTTGCATAACAAGTGTTCATTTGAAAAGTCAATCTAGTAGCATGTGATTTACTGAGAACATTTTGAAGTATGTCGTAAATTAAAATTTACTACTTAACCTACGAAGTCGTATATTTTGACAATTTCATACATACAAATAAATAACAAATAATAGTATTTATTGAAAACTATAACAAATGTTGAAAATGTTGTCAATGCACTTTAAATCCTCCGTTCAAAATTTCTGATTTCCATGCATTTCTGTTCGATTCTCTGTAGCATATCATTCAAATTCAATATAGGTGTTCGAAATATGTTATTTTTTAGATAAGGCCACAAAAAGAAGTCGCATGGTGTTAAATCGCATGAACGTGTAGGCCAGGCAATTTCAGTATTTCGACTAATTATACGCTCATCAAAAAATTCTCTTAAATAATCCAAAGATTCTGCAGTACAGTGACAAGGTGCTCCGTCATGTTGGAAATATGTATTTTGAAGTTCATCATCATGCAACTGATTGACAAATGGTTGTAAAATTTCCGAACGGTACCTTTGAGCAGTTAACGTTTCCTGAAAAATATCGCTTATCGCTGCCCAAACACCAATTTTCTCTGGATGCAGCGATTCTGCAATAATTACATGTGGATATTTACTATTCCAAATTCTTGTATTTTGTGAATTTAGATATTCCGTTTTATAAAACCATGCTTCATCAGTAAAGATGACTCTTTGCGAAAGTTCTCCATTATTGTTCATATTTACAAACCAATTACAAAACTGTAGTCTACGTGGGTAATCAATTTCTAACAATTCTTGTACTGCTGTGGCACGGTATGGATAAAGTTGCATATCTTTTTTTAATAACTTGTGAGTTGTACCAATAGAAAGGTTTATTTGTTGACTCAAATGTCGAACATATGTTTGTGGTTCATTTTCCATTATTTCTTCAACACGATTGACAACTTGAGGTGTACGTTTCTTAACTGCTCCGCTGCCTTATTTTCTTAAGAGACTACCAGTTACAGAAAAAAGTTTTAAAGTTCTATCCAAAGTATTCTTAAATAGTATATAATCTATTACAAAATGTGGAAACTCAACTTGAAATTCTACCATGCAATCTCGAACTGAATGAACCCATAAACCATCAATTTTATTACTAGTTCGAAAATAAGCCTGGACTAAAAAAATTTTATGTTCTAAAGTGAAAGCCATTTTAAAACTGAGAAGCAATTTATTTAAACCAGAATCGACGCACGATTATTTTATGCACTAACTGATATTTGTGATTGACATTATCAAATGTCATTTGGATTTACGTTTACTGAACAACAAACACATATTAATATATTTGCGTCTTCTTCTATCAAAATTTCAAAGTAACCTAGATTGACTTTTCAAATGAACACACGTTATGCATTTATGCAAAAGCATAATTATCCGAAGCTTACTTATAATTTTTTTAACTAATTCTCTAACCATTTGGAAAATTTTATTAAACACATCGCGAGGTATAATGGCCTTGTCATAGAAATAATTAACAAATTAATTAGAAAGGCTAATTTAAAAAAGACAATCCGTCAGTCCACATGTTTGGTACCTCAACATAATCATACGAAGAAGTACACATCTTTACCATACCATCCAATTACTAAAAACATAAATAGAGTTGTTAAAGAACGAGGTCTCCAAGTTGCTTTTCGATTCGAAAACACAATCAAAAGTCTTCTATGCAATACCAAAGATAAACTAAATTTGCATTTGAAATCTGATTTATACGAAATTAATTGCGGCAACTGTAATTTGAAATATGTAGATTAAACGAAACGCTTAATAATAGCCAGTTTTAAAGAAAATAAATCGCATATTAAATTTAATAGACCAGAAAAATCTAGCGTCTGAAGCCATGTATTAAATATGGATCATAACATCACGGTAGAAGGATTAAATTTATTAAAAATATAAACCACCCGAGAGAACTCGATAAAGTTTTAAAGTTGTAACTTAACCAGAGTCTCCAAAGAAACATTTCATAGGGATACTTACTAGAAAAGCAGATAAACATAATAATACAAACAATATTGATGATTGAGGCCAAAATTATAGTTAGTATTTATTAATATTGATTCGTCAGAAATGTAGCTCAGGATCAAACGAGAATTTCTATTTCAATATGTTTTCCCCATTATAAACAATTGGTTCAGTTCACATACTTAAATGACATAGTAATAGGTAATTACTCATTGTTCTCTATTCTTTTACAGCATATACGACACCATCGTGACCGATTTAAAAGACAACAGGGGGCACACCTTTATCTACCGGGTAGTTACGTGACAGACGGTGACGACGAGCCAGACGCCGGTCCATGGCTGGAATGGTCGTCGCCAAGTCAGTGCAGTAGAACATGCGGGGGTGGTGTATCCACCCAATACAGGCAATGTATGCCAGGCCACCGTTGCAGCGGACCTACGAGAAGGCATTTTTCGTGTAACACTCAGGTGAACAATCATTAACGTGGGCAGATGCTAGGTAGTTGTTTAAATAGTTATAAAAGATGCCTACGTGTTATCTATTTTGTGAGATGTATTTCGATCTTTGAATTTTAAATTAAGCATCGTTCTTCTGAATATAAGTGAAAATGGGTTCGAAATAATTCTGGTAAATAGAATGATACATGAAAACTTGCACTTTAAAGTAATAATGCTTAGATAAAGAACAGTCACAGTAAATATAAAGACGTTTATTTGATATTTTTATGGTTCTCGGAAGTATCATACTGCAATTGAGTTTTATAAATTAATGAAAACAAAGAGTATAATCATAGATGAAAGTTAAATGACGAATAATTATTTTTTTGGCAATTAGTACTAAATTTTAGTAAAACATCAAATTTTGAAAAGGCTAAGGCTAGTCAAAAAACTTTTAACAGTAGTAATAACTTATTAGTTGTTACTGTAATTTTTTCAATTCCCTGCGCTAGTCTATAGTAGTTCTTGCGAATCACTTTTTATCTGACTATCTTGAAACATTTTCTGGCTTTTCTTGATAGCTTCAAGGTCTCTCGGACCGAATTGTAAAACTACCTTCTATACATCATCAAAATGTTCGCAGTAGTAAAACGCAGCCTCTAACCATGTTCCCCAACGCGTAGTAATCGGCTGTGGTGATTCAGGCACTTTAGAACACAGTTCGTGAAATTTTTTTGTACGTTTTGGGGACTTTAGAAACACTGCCTTCGTATGAGCTTTTAAAGCATTTACTCGTGGATAACATTTAGGTATCAATTGCGCCACAAGGTTTAAACCATGGATTTTACATGTTACATGTAACAGATTGCCACTCTCTTCTTTAATAGATTACAAACATTAAACGTAATTTATTAACGGTTTATTGAAATTTGAAATTTGTGCAATGCGCTCAACTTTTACTCGCTAGTACATTTTGCAATTCTTTTGGAAGCAAGTAAAATAGAGGATTGAACGGTTGAAATTCTTCCATTGTACGTACCATGACATTCACCACAGATTTTTTTTGCCAATCGGTTGTTTCGTCCACACATAACCACAATTTTTTATATTTCAATTCTGCTTCAATTCTTCTTTCAACATAGTCACGAGCAGATGACATAATGTTTCTTATCAATTTCCGACTTGGTATAATCCGAATACTTGCTCCAGAAGGAGACAAATTCTTTTTAGTCTAGCAAATCGAACGGTAGACTACACATAATAAAACTAACATCTATATCAATTGTTAATTGTTCGCTATATCGTTTGCCACGGATTGCAGAACAATGTTTTATACTTTTTAGGTGGCGTTCACACTTCCACCTGCTGGTACACGCCAAATTGTCGTCGCCCCTTACATATTTAATTCAATCGCCTTCGTATTCTAAATCCGGCATATTCGCTATTGCGTTTTCTAGTTTCTTCGAAATACGCTGTTTCTGAAACGTACCTAAATGCGACATTTTCTAAGTATGTGTGTACTGACATGCACTCACAACGACCTGTGGAATAATATTGAACAAGTGTGCTTTGATACGGACGCTTGAGTTTCCGTGCCGCGCGCTTCTCCCCTCTACGTTACTCTCGGCACTGCACTGGAAATTACCCCTCTTTGCCGAGTCTAGTAATAAGCTTGGAGATATACGTTCTGACGTGCGTATAGATATTATTTCTTCGTCCTTATAATAATAATAATAATGCCTATTCACGCGAATACAGACAATATAAACAAATAATAAATATAATACATTTGTGAAAAAAAAATTATCAGCAAAGTATAATTCAATAAAATATTCAAAATACCGAAATACAAAAGAATAGGGAAAAAAAGGAAAAAACATTAAACGAAGAAACAAATTAACGAAAAATTTCTGCAGAAAAATTATTTAAACTATTAAAATTTTTGGCAGAATGCACCATGGGAGCCCTCAGAAAAATATTTGTTCCGGCCGCTGGAAGTAGAAGCGCTTCATTGACTCTTGAGTTTGGAGGTACTCGAAAATTCGCTTCTGCAAGTAAATCAGCTGAGTCGATCTTATAAAGAATTACATTTTTGATGAAATTTGAACTAATTAGGTGTCGTCTTGCTTCCAGCGAATCAACTCCATGACAATCCAAGAGCAACTTGTAGTCCAAACCACGAGGAGGTTACGCTCCATCAACTTTATACCTTAAATACTTTAGAAACTTGCGCTGTATGAAATCAATTACATTAATATAGCAATCACATATTGGGTACCACACGACAACGGCATATTCTAACATGCTAACAACTAGCGCATAAAAAAGTAACTTGAGTGAAGCTATGTTGTCGAAGTCCTAACACGTACGTATAATGAAACACAATTATCGATATGCTGACGTAGTGACTTGGGAAACATGATCAGCGAAGGTCAGCTTTTCGTCAAAAGTAACTCCAAGATCATTGACATGCATTTTTCGGTTGATTGCGATGTTGTCAACAGAGATACCTATTGGGTTTTCTCGTGAAAGATACGAAACAGCATTTGTCGATGTTTAAATTTAATTTGGTTGAAGAGCACCAATTTGGGACACGATCCAGGTTCTCTTGAAGAAAGGTAACATCTTGAGTACCACAACTTCTAAGAAAATTTTTTAAATCGCATAAGCCAAAACATGACTATTAATAGACCTTATTAAATCATTAATAAAGATGTTAAATAATAAGGGTGAAACCCTGGGGCACTCCGGAAGTAGAAAGTTAGTCCTAGATGTGTGGTAATTATAGTACACAAAATTCCTTCTATCAGTAAGGTAAGAAGTAAGGAGCATTATTAATGAGTTGCTGAAACCAAATAAACTCATTTTACCCAGGAGTGCAGCATGCTCAATGGTATCGAAGGCACGAGAAAAGTCGGTCTAAATACCAGCCATCTGCTCTCCCTGGTCAAGTGTTTCACATACAGCCTGAGATAAAATAGCGAAGCTTGAAGTGGTAGACCGTTTAGACATAAAACCATGTTGATTTTGGCGACAGGAATGATCTCCTTTTTTTGTGTACCTACAGGATATATACTGGCGACCTTCCAGGTAACAGGAAAAACAGGTGTTTGCAGCGATAAATTAAATATCTTACAAAGAGCCCCAGCAAATATTGATGCACAATCACGAAGAAGGAAGCTGGGAATGCTATCATGCCCGGAGGTAAAAGTTTTCTTTGATTTTTTTAGTTGTTTCAGTACATCATCACATACAACTCTCCAAATATTATGATTGCAATCATATGAAAATGTAGGCCCTGTAACCCTTCTATAATTAATATTTTAAACTTCAGATCACAAAAAGTTTCTTATAAATTTATAAACAAGAATTACCAATGCTATTATAATTAAATTGATGTGTTAGGTTGCACCCACTTATAAAAAGGAAGCGATTAATTTTATACATTTGTGGTATTATCCGGTAGAAATGTGTGTACTTCTCCATAGAATCTTACTAGTGTTTGTTGAAAAGTTTTTCTACCATTCTGTATCAGTAACGCGTTGTGTTTTTACGCCGCGGACAAAAAGTATGGATCGTTGACCTTTGAGAAACTGGACTCTCATTACACACAATGTAACAAATTAGTTGTCACAACACCACAGTCGCGAGTGTATGGGGATAATGGGTTCGAGAAAGATGTAATGGAAAACTAGGATCTGGAACATCTTGAACAACAACAAATCGAGAGAATCGTTATTTATAATGGTTAGCACTAGCCGATCATACAACTTCTAAAGTGTTAATACAGTAGTGATAAATGATGTAACGATAAACGCCAATAAAGTTCGGTTTTGCTTATAACCCCCCAATGACAACCGAATTTTTCGTACTTCGACGAAAAAGAGAATCAGATAAATGTGTTTGTCGAAAGTATACGACACCGACTATAACAATCACTGAATACAAGACCAACAGCTACAACTGTAGTGCCCATTACATGCAGTATTATTACTCACACTACGTAAATTTAGTGTTATTACCAGCACTCCTATACTCCTTCGACAATGACTGGAGGCTGTTCTTCAATAGGAATGTTAGACCACGTGTGGCACAAGCCACGATGGCTTTTCGTGAAAGAAAGGAAGTTACCCTCTTGGAATTACTCGTGCAATCTTCGATGCCGATTAAAAATGTGTGGAATATCATTGGGGATAAGGTGCTCTGTTCCGAGTTTGTTAACAAAGAAGGACATACGGTGTTGTACACAACATTTAGAGAAAATAAATCAAATATAGCTTTATATATAAATAAAATAAAATGATAAATATTAACTTTCGTAATTTTCAACTCTGTATATACATAGATTATACAGGGTTAGACAAATGTATGGATCCATTCAAATATCTTTGATACAAAGACCTTTGCTAAAGCCTCCTCACGAATTAATTGCACTTCTTCAATTATTCTCTGCCGTAACTCGTCCAGATTATGCGGTCGTGTAGTATAAATTACAGATTTTAAGTGACACTAAAGGAAAAAATCCAGGGAATTTAAATCTAGAGACCGTATTCAATGAATCCTCTACGACTAATCCACCGATTTGGGCATGATTTGTTTAGAAAACTTCTAACATTAAGGGCATAGTGAGGAGGTGCTCCATCTTGTTGGACCAGTGTTAGTCGCAAAACCCTCAGACGATAGGAGTGGGGTTACGCAAGGCAAAAACAGTCACAACGAGACCACCGTGGATGAAGGGTGAAGTGACTCGGGATGTGCAACGATTCACTAACGAACTGTGTTTATATCATTCTTAAGGTTTTATTTCATTTTGTGTATTACAACTGTTATATCTGTACTTTTTTAATGTTTAAATAAACGGCCAGGCTATCACAAGTAATTTCCCATCTTCCTCAATAATAGGAACGACTTGATCACGTAAAAGATCTAAATATCTCAGTCCAGTTCATGTACCATGAATGAAGAAAAGACCAATAATACGGTTTCTGAAAATACCAGCCCAAACGTTTAATTTCTGCGGATGTTGCGTATGCGTTTCTAGCATCCAATAAGGGTTATCTATTGATCAATATCAACAATTATGTCGATTAACGGTACCATTCAAACAAAACTTGTGGCAACTACCTCAACAAACGCTTAAGCACTCTCCTAGCCAAGTACCACAATATATGCTAGTGTGGATGAACATTACAACATAAAAAACAAAGAAAATAATATGCAAATGGTAGATTGAAAAGATTATAAGATGCATAATAAATGATTCAAGGTCGGGTAGGAAACTCTACTAAACCCCAGCGCATACTACCGTACCACCACATTACAATTCTTGAATAAAAATGGGGAAATGCGATATATATATATATATATATATATATATATATGTATATATATATATGAGGTGTTACCCAGAAATTCCCGGTATTTGAATCTGGCGCGCGAAGGAAACAGTTTTTGTGTTTATATTTGTTAAGTTGTATGTGAGTTGTTCTGTGACACTACAATCTCTGTTGTGAAAGAGCAAAGAACGTGCACCAAATTCTTCTTCAAACTTGGTAAAACGGCAGCGGAAACCCTGAAAATGCTTAAACAAGCGTTTGGTGAGGATGCTTTAGACCAGACACAAATTTATGAGTTGTCCAACCGTTTTAATAATGGACGTGTGTCGGTTGATTATGAGCGTTCCGGGCGCCCAACGAAAAATATGCTACAAAATGTAGTAAACTGCGTGATGCTATGCAAGACCGAAGAGGAACAATCCATGACATTTGTAACATTGTCGGCGCTTGCCAAGTGGTGCAACTATTCATGGATCATGCACCACGACAATGCACCAATCCACACGTGCCCTGTTGTGCGTCAGTTTCTAGCTTCAACGAAGACGACAGTACTACCCCACCCTCCCTACTCCCCAGATCTTGCCCCTCTTGACTTCTTCCTGTTCTGAAGTTCAAATTGAAGTTCAAGGAGCGCCGTTTTGAGACGATTAAGGAGATCTAGACCGAATCGCAGGTAGTGTTGAACACGTTAACACGCAATAACCAGTATTGCTTCAATTCACGGACAACTAGCTGAGATCGGTTGTATTCATGCTGAAGTGGAGTACTTTTTTTCACATTCACCTCGTATATCACTAACCCCCCCCCCCTCTATTATATCCAATACCATCTGCCATAAATAAGGTTGATGCGTCTTTGATCAAGGGTGACAGTAACGCACAAGTGTAACTAGAAACGTAATCAAATAATGTTTCCACATGATTCCCGATTCAATCTGATGACCAACAATAAACATGCGTTTATTTGACGCAGAACTTAACAAAAAAAATTACGTTATCATCCTTCACATGGCGCCACAACATGGCGTAAAGGTGTAGATTACAATAATTAAAAAACAGCACCAGCACCTAGAACGCAATCGTGTAATGTCCCCATATGATCCCTCGTTCATTGAGGAATGAAAGTTAAGTGTCGTGCATTAGAAGCATGCTTATGGCACAAGAATTGCCTTACCACAAAAATCGTACCTATCCAGCCCATGTCAATTTATTAATTAATTAATATTACAGATTTAAAATTTACGAGATATCTTCGATGGGCGAGCTATAATCTTCGGAAGCATACATACTGAAAAAAATATATAGTAGAGGTTGCTACAATTCCAATATCCTATACTACAAACGATAGTTAGTGAGAGCTATCGTGTAGTAAAAGATACACTATTGAAGTTTCTTTAAAGTGGTTGCACTTGTGATAAAATAGTATAATAAGTTGTGGTAAGAAAGACAGCGTAGGAATTCTTTGAGTTAATGTAAAGATATAGTACTCTCTGTAATCTCTTTCTTTCTTTATTCTATTATCCCTCTTTTATCTTTTGGTGTCGATGAGCTGAACGAACCGAGTTGTTTTTTTTAATTTTTTTTTTAACAGGTCACCCATCCAGCAACTGACTACCTTGGAAACACAGCCGTATTGTCTTCTCTCAACTTATAACTGCTTAGACTCTTGTATAATATTATTACACATATATCGCCCTCGATTTACCAATCGCAGTAGAAATCGTAAGAGTACAAAATAGTACTATGTATAACAATCAAAAATGAATAATTTTATTATTACAGTTTCGTATTAGGCACTTATAACGAACAATATTAATTGGTTCAATTTTAATTTTCTTTGACAAGGATCGAATGCACATTGTTCTTCATACAACAAATAATGTTATTTTTAGGATAGTCAAATTTTATATTCACACATTTCTCTATTTAACTACTAATTGTGTTGTGTATTACTACCACAACATGCAAACTTAAAAAGTATCGTTTTATTTACATATCAAACGTTTATCAAATTTACCACAATGTCACACTACAAAAAAATAGTTTCTAGTACTCTTACTCTAGCTGGATTTAATACTCGTTTTTATTTACTGAACTAGGTACCTTTTCTCAGTGCAGAAACTATATAGATCATATTCCCTAAGCTATCATCCAACAGCTGATACAATCAATGAAAAGCCTAATGGAAGCTGTTCTCTAATACTATATGTATATATTTTGGATATAATTATTCAGATCAAAACCAAACGGTAATCAAATCATTTAGTAATGGTATTGTGTACAATTTATAGAATAAATAAACATGCATACTCTTCACTATCGGAGTTCTTGGTGTTGCAATTCATCTACACTAAAATTAACTTCTTAAAATTAACTGTTAAATAAAAATACTTCACATTTAAGAATTCCATCTCCTCCTGTCAGAAGCAGTCACAAGCTCGCTTAATGAATTAGATAGGGTTAATGCATAGTTTGCAATATAAGTTAGTTTTTAAAACAAACTAAAATCATTTTATAATTACTAAGTAAATATAATTTATATATTCCAATACTCTTAATGGAAACTTTTTTTTTTACTTCCAAATAAAATCCTAAGTAGATAACAGCCAGTAAATGAAAATTCGCATAAAAATGCATTACCCTCAACTACATAACCTCAGAATTATATTTTTATAATATGAAACCTTCAACAATCAATCCCAAACTTAACAAGAAAATTTCTTTATCTTGACAGGCAGACAGTCGCATCATATCTTAATACAAAACATTATGAACAATATCTGTAATGATGCAACAAAGATATAGGATGATAAAGACAATTTACGCACCTCTACAATATTGTTCCCTTCATTTTTGTTTAACGTGCTTTATACACAGATACACGAATAGTTGTGTATATTGTTATCTTTGTAACGTATCAGCCACTTGCATTCTAGCTTAATCATCCCTCGAGCTAATCATTATAAAATTTACCCGCTGTGATTCCTTGTTCCCAATGAGTTCCCACAATAAAAGCATGCATGTTGTTGCCTATCGGACGAACGGGTGTCGTGTAATTTTGATTTGTATTGACGTGTTTCGTCGTCAAAATCAAAAATAAAATAACAATCTAACGTCATTATTAAATGAATGGTCTTCCTCTCTCTACGACAGGCTCGTCCGCTGTAACCGCTTAGAATAATAAACTTATACATTCAAGAGGTTAAAAATAACAATTCTCTCGTCTTAGATAAAAAAGAAACGTGGAAATTACAGAATAAATTTCTAAAGATAGAACACGTAGGTTAAATAAGTCTAAATTTATGCATGCACTTATATGAATAGAAAAATGTATTAGGTTAGTTTTACTTATAACCTAAATTTAAAAAAATATTTTTTCAAAATTTAATATAAGATTTTACTTACTTTCACGTTATTAATCTAGTTATTTTTATCTAACTCTTTAAGTTCAGTATTTATTAGTTTGCACATGTCAATTTTTTGCACCAAATCTAAGGTCTTAAAGTGCGTCCCGAAAAGTTTACTTCTAGTTAATAATTTCTAATTAATTGCGATTTTAGAATGTTTATAACGATGCTGATCGGATATTTCCTTTATTTTACAGATTTAAATATGACATTTAACCTGAAATTTAATTTCAAATATGAACACAAATGTTTTTAACCGCAGAGTGGGGGAGATAAAACTATCACCAACAATCGTTTCCTAAGTTTGATTAATTAGAGCCCGTAAATATAAACTTTTTGAGTAGGTATTTCATATTTTTGGGGCGTAAAACTGTCAATTTATTAGTTACAACTTGGTATTTTCACTAAGCACCTAAATATATTGCACTTTTTATTGATAATTTAATGAATTCTATTTTTTTAGAAGACCAAATTTAGAGAAACCCTTGAAAAATATGTTTAATGAATTTAGAGTAACCAAGCAATTATTTGCTAAAATTATTAAATAACATTTGTAAACTACGACATTCACAGTTCAAAATCACGTGATTGATTTATTTGACATTCAGAGATTTAAGTAGAGAAGTTTCCGAAGTTTTCAATACTGAACCATACTCTCATATCTTTAGCATATTAATTGAACTATTTTTAATTGATATAAAGTTAGTACCACCGCTTACTAAACTATTATAGGTATCACCATTTAATATATTTAAACAACCGTTAATAGTGAATAACTACTTCCAAAACAACTAACGTTCACTTGATAATCATTTATTAAATGTTTGTTACAGGATTGCCCGGATCTAGCTGATTTTAGGGCAATACAGTGTTCAGAATTTAATAATGTTCCATTTGAAGGTGCATTATATGAGTAAGTACTTTGTTTTATTATACAAACTTTGTATTATAAAGGGGAAACAAAATCTCGTAATAGTAATTCGCGGAATTACTGTTGTTATTACTATTAATTAATATAAAGGAGAATAAAAATTCGGTATTATAAAACATCTAATTAGAGAGTATTTTAGTACCTATATTTTGCACGTTAGAGCTTAAAGTTTCTGTCAAATAATACAATACCTTTGAACCAAATTTTTTAAATTACATATTTATAGTTTTTGTGAATAATATTATCAGTAAGTACGTTTATTGCAAAAATAAATGAAACTTTACCAAAATTAAATTAAAATACTGTTGAATAAAACAACACATTTTAAAGGTTTTGTTTTTGTAACTTGTTTTCTAGGGTTATGTTTAACCTACAGATACGTTTATATTTATTTAATGAAAGAATGGCCCTCCGGAAACTAAAAGACCTCCTTCGTCGGGCTTTAAACATTCTCTCGTGCCATAATCTCTCAATTATGCCCTTAATATACAAATTAAATTAGTCACTTCCAAATAGTAAAGAAAATTTAAAAATTTTGTTTATAATACCGACGTCTGGTCGACTAAGAATTAGAGTTATATTTACCATTTCTATTTAATTTGGTACATATAGTGCCATCTATGTTTTATTGCTACTAATACTAGTATTTCATTAACAGAAATCTATAAAATAAATTTTTCAACGGATTGAAATTACCACTTCATAGAGGACAGTATATTATTATATTTGTAATTAATTGTGGTAAAAATTAACTAAAACGAAATTTAACTTAGAAAGTATTTTTAACCAATAAAACAAATTTCATATAGAATCTAAACTTAAAATAATAAACTTATGGATTTCATGCGAAAATATATTTTGAAATAATGAGGATTATTTCCTCTTATCTAACTGTAATTGCCTATTTCTTTTTTCAAAAGTAGATCTATAAAATCAATTTAAAAAGTATAAATAGCATCCTAGAACGTCTGTTTAAATTATTTTCATAATGAGCATTGTAGCATTTTAAATTAAATTTGTGTCAGGCTAAACTAATATTAAAAGCATCGTTTACACTAAAGCATTTGACAATGTTGCCATTTTTGCATCCAGATTAATTCTTTGTATAATATTTTAAAATTCAACTTTATTTTATATTCATATACAAGGATGATTTGGCGGAAAGTGAAACTCAGTTATTAATACCATCTTTCGGATAAACGTAGCATTATGTATTTTCCTATACTAACATCTTAAATTTGATTAATTTAGAACGGCCAAACACATTTGAAATTTTGGCGGATATGCAACAAATTTTGGATGATGATTGACGATAGTCCTTCATAACTACAATTTGTCGCAATGCAAACATTATTTACTATTATTGATATGAGCTCTGAATTTTACATGTAGAATTCGAAATGGCCAAACTGTCTGCAAAATAGCACGAATCTCAAATTGTGGTCAAAGATGAGAAATAATGTGAAAAAAAGTCGAGTAATGTACTATGTAATGTACTATGATAAGTACTATGATACTATGATACGTACTATGATACGTACTATGATAAGTACTATGATTCATGAGTATTCATGACACCTAGTTTTGCCACAATGGTCCTGAATCCAACAATTTTAACGGTGCGGGATTTTGTGGTTCATTTTTGAACTAGCAATTATTACGCCGTTCATAGCTCAATTGTCATCTGTCAAGTGACAGAAATTCAGTTCTATATCGGGTGTCCGTTTAATACTGAATAGCTGATAGTTCGCGTCAAATTTTGGTTAAGTTACCATTATTGTACTTGAGTTCGACCGCAACAATTAACATTAGCGTCCTATGCGTTTATCACGTTTGACGCAAATATAAAAATTAATACAATCAAACACAATAACCTTACTTCTCGAAATGTTTATTGCCAATATTTGCTAATTACAATTATTTAAGAAAATGGGATAGATTGGCGCGCGTTTGAAACAAGAAATGTGAATAATAAAAGTTAACGAGCATGTACGACTATAGCAAAAAATGTCAAACACCAATTGACAATTACTATAACTCTCAGTGTGGCAAATACAAAACAAAGAAATTTCCAAAATTTGACAGACGTCAGCTTCAGTATTAAACGGACACCAGATATTCCCAGTGAACGAAATGAGTCGATATACGCTTGATCAACGTTGGAAAGCATTGAAAACTTATTTTCTAAGTAGTGAGTCAGTTGCCGAAAATTTCGTACACAATTTGATAGAAATGAAGCACCAACTGCAAACGGTGTGAAGAAAGTTCATTGGCATGTTAATAGACAATACACATGTTCCGCATCGCCGTCCAATTCGTTCGATGGAAAATATTGCTGCTGTAGCTGAAAGTGTACGTCAAAATCCGAGTACCTCCACCCGTCATCGTCCACAAGAATTAAACATCAGCGATAGGACTGTGCGAAAAATTTTGCAAAAGAGACCTCGGTATGAAGGCCTTCAAAGTCCAGTTGGTTTAAGAAGTGAAGACGGTGGACCATCAACAGGGCGCTAACGGTTGGAAAAACATAAGCATTTTTACCTAAAAATCGTCTTTTCCGACGAAGCTCATTTTCACCTCGGAGGTTATATGTGAATAAGCTAAATTGCCGTAATTGGAGCGTAGAAAAGGCACACGTGCCAAGTGAAACGCTAATGCACCCAAAACGACTGACTGTATGGTGTGGAATATGGTCAAAAGGCATCATGGGCAATTTTTTTTTTAATGAGCAAGAATCCGCACTAACAGTCAATGACGACCGTTATTGTGGCATGTTACTTGACTTTTTATTTCTTATGATTGAAGAGGAAGACTTGGCCAATATTTGGTTTCAACAGGATGGCGCCACTGCAAACGCTACTATCGACGTTTTGCGCCCTATCTTTTAAAATCGCATTATCAGCCGAATTGACGATGTCGGCCAGTTGACATCGTCATTTCGGCTGATAATGCGATGCCTAGGAACTGCGATTTGACTCCCTTGGATTGTTATTTGTAGGAAGCCGCCAAGGACAGGTATCACGCCGATCATCTAGACGATTTAGGATTTGAAAGTCGTAATTAAATTGACTCTTCGTGAAATAAACGCTCAAACGATTGAAAATGTACTGAAAAATTTGGTCGACAGAATGGACTACTAAAAAGCTAGCCGAGGCAGTCATTTAAATTAATTAATATTCCATTATTAATCGAAAGGTGTACTCTCGAAAATAAAGCGAAAATATGTGCTGCATTTGTATTTAATATGCATTTTTAAGACGAACTAACAGTTGCCGCACACTTTATTTCCACAAGGGTCTGGCAATGGGTACGTTCTTTTGGAATTTGAGTAGGATCATTTTCATAGACTAATCTTCCGAAGAACCAAACCATAAAGGAATTTCCTGGAATGGCTCATAAAAAGCTCTCTCACAATAACGCGCTTTTTACATCAGTCAAGTTGTTGCAGAAAATTGGATCAATTGACATTTCAGGTTGCATTTCTTTCGCCCTATTCGCCAGATCTAGCTTCAAGTGACTTCCACTTATTCCTCGAATTCAAACTTTTTCTTGCTGGAAAGAAATTTCGGTTGGATGAAGAACATATCGCAGTCATGGAACAGAATTTTGAGGATCTTGAGATAGATGATTACATTCAGTATTGTTGGTGAAGTTAAATATTTTGTAAATAATAAAAAAAAACTTGATACCGTAACTCGTTTGCTTGATCTCTTTTCTAAGTTTCCGTCAAATTATCCTCGTATATTGCAAATAAAAGATTATAACGTTAGTAACATATGTTTATTTCTTCAGATGGGTGCCATATACAAAATCACCTCAGGCATGCGAACTGAATTGTATGCCAAAAGGTGAAAGATTTTATTATAGACACAAATTACAAGTGACTGATGGTACCAAATGTAACGACGAAACGTTAGATGTTTGCGTAGAAGGCAAATGTCAGGTAAGAGATAGCTAATATTTTGTTAATCTAGAATTATTTTAAGAAAAATTTAATATTACATTTACTCTACTATAGCCTGTGGGTTGCGATATGATGTTGGGTTCCGACGCAAGAGAAGATCAGTGTAGGGTTTGTGAAGGAGATGGAAGCACGTGTAATACCATGAGCGGATTGCTGGATATGCAAGATTTACAAGTCGGTAAGCTGAAAAAATTTAAAAAAAATTAATTGATTCTGTGGAGATTTGCGCTGGAGTTTTCATTTCTTTTGTGATGGATAATATAAATGCACTTTTAAGTATAATAATTCTTTATTGAATCCAACTTTTTATTAACTTGATTTTGATTTTGTATTAATGCTTGAACTCTTGCTCGTTACTGATGTCTTGTGGTTCGAATGAACTTGTTGTTAGGATGAAACTCTGGTTCTTACTCTTTTTGAAAATGAGAAGCAGGTAAACTTTGCCATTACCCTCAAACTATTATGTAACTAATAATGCGAACCGTGTCGATTGTAAGGCCAGATGATGAGTTAATTTGAAGGAATTTTGAAGATCTCGATAGATGGTACCTGCTAGCAATAATATCCGGAAATATACTTCCTAACCTTAAACCTAAGTACAAAGTTTAAATTAAATTATATTCTTCTTAATAAAATTTATTGATGTTCATTTAAGAAGCGTGAAATTGTGAATAGCTAGGGAGATTAAAAACTGGGTATTGAATACCTGCAATAATTAAATAATAAATCAAAATAGAAATAGTCTAATAAAAAGGGTAATAAACTTTTAAATATAAAGGATGTCGCTTCTTAGCATAGAGAGAAATGTTTACAATTTAAATAAGATACTTAAAATTTCAGTATACAGTGTATCAATTTGAAGCGAATATTATTATTTCTAAATAACTAAACTATACATGTATTTAAGAAAAATAAACAAAAACGAACAAAAATTATTGTTCTCGCGCTTAACAGATTCAACCTTTACTTCATTTAGATTATGTACGTGGGATTTTAATTCAAAAGTTCACCTACGGATTGATGTTCATCTATGTTTGTTTGACCCAAACTTCGATTCATCCATTTTTTATGTTCCGCTGTTTTGTATTAATACGAGGTGCAGCTATAAAATAATGAGACTCGTACTGTAAAACTTTTTATTTTAATTTATGCATATTTAATTACATTCTCCTTCACTATACATCCTTCCTATATCCCTACTTCGCTCCATTCGAATTTTCGTGTGATAAAAGTCACATGGTGCCAGATCAGGCGAATGGTCTAATACTGGGATGCTATACTTGGCTAGAAACGTCTTGACAAATAATGCAGCATGCATAATTTTCAGCAAAATTTGCTTTACCCATTCTTTGTAAATTTTTACAGTTTCAGCGATCGCACGAATAGTTAACCAACGATCAGATAGGATCAGACTACCGACTCTTCAACATTTTCATCCGTTTGTGGCGTGGAAGAACGTCCCGGGCTTGCGTCTTCTTCAACGTCTTCTCAGCCAAACGCTTAAACCACCCAAATACCCGACACGTGATAAACATTCATTGCCATATACTTCTTTTAGTAAAAAAATAGTCTCAGTAGCGGTTTTTCCAAGTTTAATAAAATTTCACAATTCGTTGCTCTAGTAAAACACATCATTTTTCAAAACAAAAAAAAATGGATCTTGTGTCTTTCATTATATCTTTGGCGTATGCGTAATTCGTCTGTAGTAGCATCTGTTTCGTTATTTTATAGCCACACCTCGTATTGTCCCTAATCCTTGGTAAACAGGCATTTTCGATTTTCAGATTTGGTCTAAATACGGCATTTAATGCAAGGATCTTTAACGTAAGAGTTGTTTATTGATTCAATACAGTCCTGTGATCTTCTCAAACATGTGGAGCAAATCTTAATTCTAACGTTTTTTCCAATTCAGTTAATTTTTTATATTCCTTGATTTTAACTCTGCATATACGAGGGACACCTTTTATATTTTTACAATCGACCACTAGATGGTGCTTTTGACATATGTAATAACTATATTCTTAAAGTTTGACATTTGTTAATGAGAAATCCGCGATAGCTTGGAAATTGAGTCAGTAATTTGTTGTGACAGTGACAGTTTTAAGACAGTGAGTTAGTAAAATAATGGAGATTACTTGTGAAGGTTTCCGTTGGATGATTTTTTACGATTATAAAAAAGGCCTAACTCCACAAGAATGCATTATATCGCTTCGGTCAACTTTTGGTAATAAAGCACCATCAGAAAAGACAGTTTATAATTGGTTTGAAGAATTTCGTCATGGTCGTGCTTCGGTGAGTGATGAATCACGTGAAGGTCGACCAAAAACTGTTGTTATTCAAAAAACCTCGATTCTGTTCGGAAAATGATAAAACACGATCGACATGTGACTTACAGTGAGGTAGAGGCATCTCTTGGCATATTGCAGACTGCAATTCATTCGATTTTACATGAACATTTATTTAAAAAAAAATATGTTCCAGATGGATTCCACATAACTTGACCGAAGTACAGAAGCAGCTCGTGTCAATTGGTGTAAAGAGATGCGCAAAAAATTCGACGTAGGAACCGCAAAATCCGTATACAACATCGTTACAGGTGACGAAACATGGATATATGCGTATGAGCCGAAAACCAAGCAACAATCTACTGTACGGATGTTCCAGGACGAACCAAACCCCACAAAAGTTGTTCATGCAAGGAGCACTTCCAAGAAAATGATCGCTTGTTTCTTCGGCTGTACAGACACATTGCAACAATTCCTTTAGAGGATCGAAAAACTGTTAACGCTGAATGGTTTACAGTAATTTGTTTGCCAAAAGTTATAGACGAAATCAGGAAGAATAACCGAAAACGTCGCATTATTCTTCATCACGACAATGCGAGTTCCCCTACAGCACGTCTAACAATTGACTATTTGAAGGAGAAAAGTGTTGAAATAATGTCTCATTATCCATATTCACCTGACTTGTCGCCGAATGATTTCATTTTGTTCCCAAAATGCGTGAGCAGCGATTTTCAACACTTGAAGGAGCAGTAGAAGCCTTTGAAAACCATGTTTCTGACAGAGTGGAAAAAATGTTTGAGAACTGTTTCGCACGCATGCAAAAGTGTATAGACCATAAAGGCGAATATTTTGAAAAACAATAAAATAGTTTGCTCCCAAAAATTTTGTTTTCTTCCCGCATTTTGTAAAAATATAAAAGGTGACCCTCGTATATCGTTCTTAAATATGCTGTCACTGCTATTGTGCACTGGCTATCAAAGAAAGGAATTTTCTTATCTTTGTCCAATTCCATGGTGAAGTTAATTAATTCCTCGCTGTTATTGATATGTTCATGTAACAAACTATTCAGTATGCTCTGGCACTTTCATATTTAGAAGTTCATTTGTCATATTCAAGCTGTAAGAATAGTTGATAAAACTACTATGATGTAAACAGTTTGTTCAAAAAAATAAAAATCAAGTGATTACTGTGATTAGTTTAATATTCACTTAATAATGCTATTGTAATTTAATTGAAATTAATAAGTAATTAACACAGGATAAAGTCTAAACATTACACAATTGACTCAATATTGATGAAATCTTAATTTATTATAAATTCTTTTGATTTCAGGGTATAATGATGTACTTCTGATACCCTCCGGAGCTGTAAATATTAATGTTAGAGAAGTAGATCGATCAAATAATTATTTAGGTAAGTTTTCTATTTGACAATATCCACTTTCAACGTACCGCTATGTAAACAAGTGCATCGACATTTTCTTTTCAGCTATTAGAAATGCAAGCGGTCATTATTATTTGAATGGTAATTGGAGAATAGACTTCCCAAGAACATTAGACTTCGCCGGTTCTAAATTCCATTACGAACGATCTCCACAGGGTTTCTCAGCACCAGACACCATAACTTCTTTAGGCCCGATAGAAGAATCGATTTTCGTAGTGGTGAGTCGTATGCAACTGTAAATGATTGATGGTCCTCATAAAATTTAAATTATTTTATTGAGACGCAAGTGGTTTTATTATTGTGATTTTTAAATAAAGTATACAGATTGCTGACGCCTACTAAAGTCATACTCATTCTTCGTTCTCGGAAGCCGCTTATACGATCAGTGGCGTAGCTATAAACTATTTTTAAACTAAGAGGAGTAAATGGAAAAGCCACATTTACACTGTAAAAGTTACCAAATCAATATATAAAATTGTTTGAAGGTTTAGTTAATATTACCAGTAGAAATAAAATTAATTGGCAACGGCCATAGCACGCTGAAAAGACCGGTTCTCGTCCGCTCACCGAAGTCAAACAGCATCGGCCGGGGTCGGTACGTGGATGGGTGACCGCAATTTTTACATAACGTAATCCTACCTCTGAAGCAACCAATCACGCATAGTAATTTTGGCGCGATTAATTTAAAACGCTCCTCTTAGTTTAAAAATAGACTATAGCATGGCTGGCACCTGGTGTGGATATTGAGGTGTCACCTCAAGAATGAAAACTTAAAATTATTAAAAATCCGATAAACGTAAAGTATGATTTTTAATGAATACAAATGAGAGTTATTAATAATTAAGTTACAATATTATACTGTTTTATTATACATTTTTTGACATTCATCTATAAAATTAAAAATCAGGTATAACAAAAAAATAATAAGTGTAGAATTAACATACATACTCTCATATACATGTTTTGTACAAACACTTCAAATCTCTTGTTTCTAGCTTTAACAGCCCCAAGCTCGGAAATCGCATCTACAAAATTTATATCTTGTGTTGTCTAGTGTTCTATCGTTAATATGCCATGATTGAAGTCTCATTTCGTTCATTACACCCTCGCAAGTAGGTAATTTTTAATTACCTTTAATTTAAGATTCTGTAAAATTCCATTCCACGATGAATTTCAAAAAATCTAGAGGCGCCCAATTAGAAACTGGAACATTGGCCGCTTTTAAATGTCTTCTCAATCTTGGTATCTCCAAGAGAAATTCTGTTTTTGATACCTCATCATAAAAACAAGTAAATTTTGATAGAGCTAATTTCAACTCTTCATTGTTTGTCAAAAGCAAAGTATTTGTCTGCACAACCTCAAACAATGAAGCCACATCTTGAACGAACTTTGATCTAGTCCGGAATTCAATACTGAATCGATCAAGACATTCCAACATATCCTTTTGAAGTTCAGCTCTCAGTGTCTTTCTCGAATTCGTCTTTCCATTGGAATGTCGTAGTTCTTCAATTTTTTGAATGCCTCTTCTACAATGTGACTCCGTTTTTCCTCAATATTAAGACGAAGTGCCTCTATTTTGATAGCTTATTGATCAATACTCAAGCTTTTACTTTGCAGTGCAATCTGGGCACAATTTATTTCCCTTAGTACATCATTCCAAAAAGAAAAAAATGTTAAATTACACACAGCAGGCATGTGCAGCACCTCTGGTGTCTAAATTTCTTGTTGATCATATAATTCCTCAATTGCAACCACAATTCCATCGAAATTTTCAACCAACACTTTTACTCCAACGTGTTGTTGAGAGTCTTTTAATTAATGCTTTGCTGTGTTTAAGTAGCATTTGCCAGCAGGTAGTGAAAGCAGAAAAAAATGCATAACGTGTTAATGCTCCAACGTGTTGTTGAGAGTATTTTAACTGATGCTTTGCTGTGTTTATGAAACATTTGCCAGTGGTTAGTGAAAGCAGAAAAAAAAGGAAAAATTGTGACTACTGTTCCGAAAAATGTTGCACATGATACATTTTGTTCAAATGAGTGTTGGTCACATAAACTAATTGAGTAATAATACATTTAACAAAAATTGCTTTGTTATTTTTTTCTTTAATAATAGCTTGCACCTCTCCATGTATGCTGCTCGTAACAGCTACATTATCATAATAAAATCATAATAAAGACCGGATTATATGCACAAAAAAAAACTGAAAATATGCGCATAAATATGCAGATGTTTTAGCCTAAATATCCACTTCCTTATGAAAAATATATTTAGCTTTTTAAAACCCTCATTTTTTCCTATTACACTTAAAAATTTTTCATACACGGACTGTCCTACCTTTAACATCAAAACATGACTTTTCAAATTTGTTTATAATTTCAACGCTCTCGATTAGCGACATAAATTATTTTTCCAACTGCAATATAGAAGTGGAAATAAAACTGTAATTGGCATTTGATAAACGACAACTCTTAAGGTATTTCTTTACTCGAATACACCTTTTGGGCGTCTTTCACAGATTGTGCATCCCTATCAAGATATATAATAATTGTTTTTATTCCTTCATAATGATTTGCATGAAAAATAGCATCCTACAACCACGTTCCCCATCGTGTGATTACTGGTTGAGGAGGTAGCGGAACAGCGGTTAGATTTTGTTTATAAAACTGAACTCGTAATGGGGCCTTTAAAAATACTTTCTTAACACTACTAATTAAAGTATTTACTAACGGAAAATGGTTTCTGACTTCTTCTGCAACACGATTTAGTCCGTGCGCCAAGCAAGTTGTGTGAATTAAGTTTGGGTAACAGATTTTCAAGTTGAAAGCTGCCTTCACCATGTATGATGCAGCATCCGTCAATAACAATAGAATTTTCTCTGTTGGAATCGATTCCGGTAAGCAGAAAGTTGCCAGTTCTTCCTGTATAAATCTTGTTATTGTCAAATTATTTGCCTTTTCCAACTGTTTGGATGAAATTCAATTAGATTTTGCTGGAACCGATACGTTAAGGATACCAATCATTAAATGAACTATGTATCGGCCCACACTATCAGTAGGTTCATCTACGCATATATAAAGATAATTGTTTTCAACAACCTTCTTAATGCTAATCAATGTTTCTGCATAGATACAGCGAATATATTTTTTTCTTAACGTGCTCTCGTCGGGAATGTTATATTTGCTGATGTACTTTTGCAAAAGTAACTTTACATTTAAATTGTTTAATTTATGTAGTGGAATATCTGCCGAGAAAAAACATTTGACACAAATCTTCATTAAATTGTTCTTGTTCCGATTTTCTGGGAGTTGATGACAAACATTGCGGTAATGTTTGCTGACTCTTCTTCGCCAATTTCATCTTTGTTAGTTTTGCAGCATGAGATGGAGTTTTGATATGTTGGTCGACTTGGAACTTTCTCTCAGTTGTAATCTGCAAAAAAATAATATCACATCATCGGTTGTTTTCTTATAAAATAAATGTTAGTAAAAGATAAAGGAATAATTAAAAACTTAATTAATTAATTAATAAGAGGAAATAAACTTAAAATTTTACTCACAATCTTGCAGCATGCTACGCAAAACACTTTTTCGCCATCCATACGCAATTCTGAATAAGGTGCAATCCATCCAGGCACAGGCTATTTTCGGCATTTTTGCTATTATATATCACAACTCACAGGTTTACATTTCGAAAAGCCAACGTAAATGTCGTTTAAAATAAAATTACTTTCGAATATGGGAATACATTTCTCCGAATAGCAAAGAAACACATATACGCCTAATTTTCTGGTAAAATGTATTTTTGTATTTATTTAGAAGTTTTAAGGTATTAGCTTTTCCTGGAATTTTGTCTCGACCTGGATGTATGGGAAGAGCATTAATAAATTCTTGGAGACGTATATCGGATAAGTAACGGGAAGAGGCTTAATAAAATGCTATTTTTAATTTAAAAAGGACTGTTTAATTTTTGTTTGTTTGTTACTTACATCCACGATATATTTTTAGTAATGCCTATAATAAATTTGATTTAGTAAAATATGCAAAAATGCTGAATTACTACAAAATATGCAAATAATATACAAAATGCATATATCATGCAAATATGCAAATTTATGCAAACTGCATATAATCCGGCCTCTAATCATAACCCTGGGAAACACACAGCATAATATCTAAACAGTCATTTTCGAGCTTCTCGAAAATTTCATCACATAAATCAGGGGCTTTTTTTCTGAATAAAAGAAAAAATCCAAGGAATATTTCTTTTACTTCCACTTTTTCATTATCAATTTTCACATAACGAATCACTTTCGACATTTAATCAATATGTCAACTGTCACGTGTGCTATCAAACCATTATTCCAAAATATTTAACAGTTTTAATTTCATTAACAAGCTTAAATTTTACGTGGTTCGCTAAAACATTTAAGAATTCATTTTGTATATCTGGCGACAAATATGACACTGATTCGTTACTAATATATGACATGGAAGTGAGAACTAGATGATAGAAATCATAAGAAACTGAAGAAAATTCAATAAGGCCAACGATCTAGTTACTGTTACCTGAATATAAATTAAAATAATTTTACCTTAAAGGAGTGTAAGAAAGTTCATACAAATTCAAATGTTATTAAATTTGAGAAGATTTGAAATTATTAAATGAAATTAAATAAATAAAAATAAATGGAATTAAATGAAATAATTATTTACTTTCTAAATATTCCACCAGTATATATTTGAATTTGCTTATAACTGTACTTCTATTTAGCTTCTCTACCAAGATAGAAATGTCGGCGTACATTACGAATACAGCCTTCCGAAGACCATCCAACGCCCGACCGACACGGAAACTTACGCATGGACCTTTGATCAATTTACACCGTGCACAGCATCTTGCGGTGGAGGTAATATATTTTCTAAATGTAATATATTTCTTAATACCAACGAAATTTCAATTGACTAGGTTACCAATCCAGAAATGTGTCCTGCGCCGGTAGAAAATCCCTAGATCCCGTCGATTCGAATCTGTGCGACGCTAACAACAAACCGGCAGAGACCCAGAGATGTGGCGAAATACCTTGCGAACCGAAGTGGGTAGCCAAAGAATGGGGAAAATGTTCCGCCACCTGCGGCATGGGTGGAACTCAGGATAGGAAAATTTATTGTGAACAAGTTATTTCTAGCGGTGTACCTAGTATTGTGGATGATGGGCAGTGTAGTGATATGCAGAAACCACTGTCGCAACAGTCGTGTAATGAAGGAGTAGTGTGTGGAGAATGGCACATTGGACCGTGGAAACCGGTAAGGTGAAAGGCGTAATATATTTTCCTTTGCTGATTAATAATAATTCTCACCACGCTTGCAATGAAGTTACTGAAAATATTGTTATAATTCCAGTATTACATACATTATTTGCTTATTCAATGCTAACCATAATACTTTTTTTTCATAAAATAGTCGAAAGAATATTTCGTTTTACTAAAAAGTAGTAATTTTAATTACTACTCTTTTTACTAATTAAAATTTAAGATCGCTACAAGTTCTTATCTTTAACTGCTTGTTATATTTTTTGTTCAACTTTACATAGTCGATTAATCTGGTTTGTTAACTTCCACGTTCGTTCTTCATAATTTCTTCTCGGATTCCAAACTAGTAACGTGTCTTTTGTTCTGCTTCTTCCTTGGCCGACGTTTCATTCCCTGCAAAAGTTCACAAAGCTGCTTTAGTTTGAATACAACAACATCAACAATAGCAGTCCTAAGGATGTCTCTTGCTAGAGTGAACGAAGCGTTGGTCAAAAAAGGAATGGTACTAAGGATACAGTACATAGTTGTCATGTCTTCTTCAACCAACACAATAAAGCTTGTCAACCAGTTCTAAATTGATAGTTAAGAAAGGCTCGAGTATTTGACAGCTTTAATTGCATTTAAAAGTCAAAGAGCATTAGTAGATGGGTAGTCAGTTCCTTTTTCTATTCCATAAGGTTGGCATGAATGCGTGTCATTTTTCTCTGTTTGGTATTGACTTATGGAAATATCTTTTGAAGCGCAAATGTAAAACTAAAGCCTCTGGCTGTGACTATGAATGGCATGCATCCCAGTGGAGCGAGGTAACCATTTCAGTTCCTTCCTTATCAGGTTCACCTTTTTATTGTGCTCAAAACTAGTTGGACGATCTATCTCTACTTCTATCCATTTTTTCATTGCGATTTATAGTTCTTCTTTGCAGGTACCAATTTTTTCAGAAAACTTGTTCTTGATTGTAACTTTGATGGAGTTTACCATCACCAAGGTTGAGTTTAACATGTGGCTGTCCAAGAAAACATTATCTACCATCAAAGCTACTTATAAATTAGTTTTCGATACAATTTTTCTAAAATTTTGTTCTACTATTGTATTACGTTTGATTTAATTTTTAATTATACTATTTTAATTACATCAAAAGCATACCCGTTAAATGTAACGAGTGATCAGAAAAATCCGACGTCAAGTGGGTTTAGGGCATAAAATTGGATGTGCTAACTTAAGTTTATTGATTTATATTAAATTTTAAATTTCAAATGTTGTCTGGTGATTGACAATTTCAACATATTCTATAATTTATTTTGCTTAATTTTAATTTTTAAATGAATTATTCTTTCAATCTAATTATTAATTGACTAATTTCTATTACATGGCATTTTAATGAAATTTCAAGCGATGTTACAATTATTTGCAAAGGGTGATATCTTTTGGCATAAACTGACATTTGCGTATACGATAACCTACAAAATTGTGTTACGTAAATGTATCGTTCTATCGCACTCCATATCAGACATGACTTCAAATTTCCGATTAATTTGACCACAGATCAGTAATAATATAGATGTGTAATTTAATAATAAAATAGATCCCTATGTATAGCTTGTGGACTGGGATCCATGCGGGGAAAGGGGATAATTGTGTATCCAACCAACATAGCTGTGGTTATATTACTATTGGGGTTATTCAAATTTTATGTATGAAGGAAAAATTGTATTTCATTCGATTAACTTCTGTATTGCAATCAATATATGTAATTTAGAATCCATTACATAGACGCCTTAGACATATTCAATGCAGAATTTAATCGAACGAAACATTCTTTTTCTCGATATTCTATTTAATTCTCTTCCACCTTCTTGAGTATCTTCAAAATATATCATAAAATGTAAATTCAAATGAAAATTACAAACAAACGTAATTCGTATAAAAATATATTTAGAATCTATACCAACTCTTACGCTAGATCACGTCTAGTTTGACGTTTCAGGATATGATACTATCCAGTTAATATTAAACTAAAAAATTTACAACTAATAATATAAAAAAAATGGCAAAACTATACACTATTATCCATAGTCCTAAATGCAAACAATACAATAAATCCAACGAAAGTTTATAACATATAACACGGGCACGAGATCACAAAATTTAAATACGGCGAATACTAATCGACCAAGATAGCCAACATTAAATTTTTCGTTAACATATGAAATTTCTACCCCAGAACAACTTCTAAATGCAACACCCTTGTGATGTTTAAGTTGCATAACTAATTTCCTTCCCCTCACCTTGTTTGGATGCTATACCCCGCAAAATTATACACGAATAGCCTATCAAGCTTCACATCTATATACAGTGGAACTTCTCTAACTCGAACTTCTAAAACTCGACTTATTCCGTAAGTCGAGTATTTTTGGCGAACAATGAAGTTTGAATATTATTATATAGTATTTTTGTCTCCCTAACTCGACTTTCTATTTCTCGACTTTTTCTATTACTCGACATAATATGCGAACACGTAGGTACACCTAACTCGACATTTTCGGGGAATTACGGAATTATCTCTTGGGATCAGCAATATGAACAGGCAGAAACGTGTGCTGGCTGCTTTCGGAAGTGCAGTTGTGTAGTACGCGTGACAAAGTGTACGGTAAATATGTCGAAGCGAAATTTAAAATGTTTAACATTGAATGAAAAAATAAAATTAATAGCAGAGGTGGAAAAAGGGGAAAAGAAGAAGAAAGACATTGCGGAACAATTTGGGATCCCTCATAATACGCTATCGACAATTTTAAAAAATAAGGACAAACTTTTGGAAAGAAAAAATGATACGTTTAACAATAAACGAAAAAGGCTTAAAGCTTGTGTTAACGATGGTTTTGACGAAGCAATGTTTAAGTGGGTTACTACCGCACGTGCTAAAAATATTCCTCTTTCGGGGAGTTTAATTAGAGAAAAAGCGAAAGAATTTGCCGCTGCCTTGGGACGGGAGGAATTTTCAGCTAGTATAGGCTGGTTGGAAGTTCAAGAGTCGACATAATATCGTCCAAATGTCACTGTGCGGTGAAAGTGGTTCTGCAGATTTTAAATGTGGTGAAGAATGGCAGAAAAATGTTTTACCGACTTTAATCAGCCAGTATGACAAAAATAATATTTTCAATGCTGATGAGACGGGGCTTTTCTTCAAATGCTTGCCCAACAAAACCCTTGCATTTAAAGGACAAAAATGCTTTGGTGGTAAAAACAGCAAGGAAAGAGTAACGGTTATGGTTGGGAGTAACATGAGTGGTTCTGAAAAGCTAAAATTGCTTGTTATTGGCAAAACAGAACATCCACGTTGTTTTAAGGGTAAAAAGTCACTGGAAGTGGATTACGAATATAACAGAAAAGCGTGGATGACAAGTGAGATTTATGAAAAGTGGTTATTAAAGCTTGATAAGCAGTTTGCAGTCCAGAAGAGAAAAGTTTTGCTGTTCGTTGACAACTGTCCGGCGCACCCCAAAACCGTAGCAGGAAAGCTGAAGAATATTAAATTGGAGTATTTTCCTCCTAATCTAACCTCAATCTTACAACCGATGGACCAGGGAATTATAAAAAATCTAAAGCAACATTACAGAAAACGGATTATTATGAAAATTTTGGCTCATTTGGAACAGCCAACATTTACTTCAAATGTTTCTTTACTTGATGCAATTAAAGATCTAAACAAAGCATGGAATAACGACGTAAAGACGCAAACAACTGCAAATTGCTTCAGAAAGGCGGGCTTTGGTAAAGATGATTTAGTGCAGGATGCTAACCACTGGGATGAAGATGATATCCTTCCACTGTCTGAATTAAAAAATTGGTAGGTCTTACACAGAACTGCAATAAACACAAATGATGTTGAATTTGAGGAGTATGTTGATGTTGATCATGATGTGTCAACAATGGATTTCCCAAGTGATGAAGACATTTTAGAAAGTGTAATACAACACCTTGCTCCTAATGAAATAGGTAAGTTTACCCATCCATGTTTTCTATGTTCCAAGATGCCAAATTTTATTATTGTCTTAGATACAGATGAAGACGAAGATACTAATGAAAGCCAGACTGATACAACTGGCATACCTACACTCAACGAAGCGTTTTCTGCCATCGAAAACTTAAGAAGATTTGTTTCATCTAGGGAGAATGTGCCATACGCCAAATTTACTAGAAGATTTTATAGCGAATGAAAAATGGACCAGTGTAACTCAAAGAAAAATTACTGATTTTTTCAATAAAAATTTGATGCAGCTTTTTTGACGTTTTAACGAATTTTCTAAGTTACTAATATGTAGTATTAAATGTATAATACATATATGTAAATAAACTTTAAGATTCAAATTTTACGTAATTTTCCGTAACTCGACATTTCCCTAACTCGACTTTTATTCCCTGTCTCTTGGAGGTTCGAGTTAGAGAAGTTCCACTGTATATGTGATTTGTGACTTTGACGCCGAATCTTTCTGAACACCCGATATATCTACTGACAGGAATCCACCTTGTATGCCTCACCTGTCAATTATAACATTTACATAAAGCAAGCCGTATAACAAATATGTAATTTCAAAACACTTTTGATAACTAATCTTTTAGTAATGTTTCCAATGTTGTCACGATCCTACGGCTTTAATTATTTATTAATTTTGACGTGCCTTTTGTTTAGCGTTTCCATGAATTATGTTCATAATACAGGACAGACCATATACACATACTGTAATCGACAAATTTTAGTTTCTGGTACGAAAGTAGAAGAGGAAAAGAGCGCGACATAAAAGTAAAGAAAGACATATAGCGAGATTGCCAATGAATGCATGCAAGTAGATGAAATAGGATACGATAAGGTTCAATCAGATTATAGCTAGTCAGTAAGCCTATTGCTTCAGAGGATGTAGAACGCATCTTAGAAATACGTATAAAATTCGCCACGAATATTTACAGGAAAATATTTATTTTGTGGTATATTACTTTTATGAGGATGTCAACAAAGCTTATATTTTCCGCGTATAAATAAAATGAAATATTAATTCTAAATTATGTAAAAAAAAATAAATGTAACTCTTATGAAGAGAAAATAAATCAACTCTTCTCCGATAATAATATCATAAGCATATCAGATGTTAATGTTAAGAATGCTGTCAATATTTTTTCTCGCATTTCATTTATATTATGCATTCTTTCGTGGGGATTACTGTAAACTTTTTGTTTCATATGTCCCTATAAAAAGAAAGGTCCATTAAATTATTTAAAATACCAGCCCACACATTTAATTTTTGTGGATATCGGGTCTCGCGAATTGAAACATAAAACTTTCGAAAATTTTGTAGAAATGTATGAAGAACATACTCCGTTTTTCGCTTGTACGTCACAATTCATAACGGATTATTATTACTCCAAACAAGAGTCTTTGGAACGGATTCAATTTATACTAACTTTTCAAATACCGGATATAGATTTGAGGATTCAATTTTTACAAAATTTATATTTAACTATTTGTAAACAAAACGGGGAAAAAAATACGTTTCTTATTGTAGGTCCCGCCAGTAGTTGTAAAACTTATTTCATAAGATTTGTTTCAAATTTTTTCATATCTGTTGGACAAATTCGGAATTTTAATCGCAATGATAACTTTCCTTTAAACGATTGCACAGACAAAAGGATTTTATTATGGGATGAACCCAATTTTACTCGTGAAAACTTGGATACTATCAAAATGCTTTTGATCTGCAACATAATTATTTATGCGTATAACATCTGCAAATGCCTCTTGAAAATCGGGATTCATATCGGGGTCACTCATGGCGCACTCTTCACAAGATTGAGACAGAATAACTTTTCTGACATCTTTCCAACAAACAGGACAAGGATATTCTTCCCGTTCTCTGTCAATGTTCGACATATGTGATTCCATTGGGGCGTTTACAAATGTTAATGCGGATAAACGATATTCTTTATTGTTATAATTATACTTGAAAGGGACATCTTTCAAACATTTCGGGTGGAAATATATAAAATTTTCACAGTCAGTGTTCGAAACGTCTTCGTGACAACAATAACCCCATATGTCGTTATGATTTAACCAACAGAATTCAGTTAACGTATCTTCCGTTATATCATCGACACCTAACATTTTTTCCAAATCTTTCAATAATTCAACAGCTTCCGATACTTCTTTATCCCATACAGGACTATAAAATAAATATCCATGTTAATGCCCCTCTATTATTATATATAGATCTTAATATACTTACATAATACAATAATACTTATAGTAACTTACCTTGTATGCACTGCACAATTACTTAACTTGAATACTTCTCTCGGAAAAACACACACCTTATATACCAATCGATCCGGGGAAAAAATTGTGTTAAATTATACGTGTGACCTATAGATCGGTGGGAAAAGCCTCGCATCAACAACGATTCGCGACTACTAATATTATTTAATATCCCGGCGACGACTCCGACCTCCTTTCACTTCAACGCGCGCTTGCCCGCATCCTGGTGACCGGCAGCGGCCATGGTGACCGGATGAACATTGAGGTGTCTACCGGCGTAATACCATTTTATGATTTGTGTCTTTTCTTGAGTTGTGAAAACATGCATGTTGAAATCGACTTTATATTAATATACGCAAGTAGAGAAGTATTATGTATATGTGTACACCCGGAAAGTGTTTGTTAGGGAATAGGGCATGTTAAAAGTGTATGTGTGTCCATCACTCTGTTTCTCCCTCCACTGTTTGAAAGCAGGCATCGTTGGATATAACATGCATACGCTATATACACAAACAGAAATTAAAATTTGTCGACTACGGTATATACCCAAAATGTGTATATCTATACACAATGTATCGTTCGATATTTATATTTTCAGTCATTCTTATTCAACGTGAGATTTTTACTAACATCATATATACCGCAACATCCATCATTAAACCTCTTATTTTCCACACCCAGTAATTTTATTAATTTTTAACTGCCTGAATCTCTTAATTTTTCCAGTGCAATCGTTTATGTGGCAAAGGCAAAGAAATTAGAAAAGTCACTTGCTATCGAAAAGTTGATGGAAAAATAAGTATTTTGCATGAAAGGGAATGTTCTCATGCAGAGAAACCCGAATCGTCCAAGAGTTGTTTACTGAGGCCTTGCGAAGGCGTTGATTGGGTAGCTTCGGAATGGTCTGGAGTAAGTATTTAACCATGTTTTGAATTCTAATAATTGCTAGATCGTCTTCTTTTATGTCTTTGATTATTTTACCTTGCTCTAAGGCTTATTTAATTGAATTTCTAATTTATTTTTATTCTTGTAATACATATGTTAAACGCGTTTTCTCCTTAATTAGTTTTTAACTAATTCTTCATTGTAGTGTGAAAATAAATGCGGTCTTAGTGAAGAGACGCGAATCGTCCAATGTATGACAGCAGCTGGACAAGTATTTCCCGAGAATTTGTGTGCACAAGACGAAGAAAGGCCGGAAACGAAGCGCAAATGTGAAACGAAAGCCTCTGGCTGCGACTACGAATGGCATGCATCCCAGTGGAGCGAGGTAACCATTTCAGTTCCTTCTTCTCCTTATCAGGTTCACCTTCTTATTTTAATGGAACAAGTGTTTGTTTAGTGTTCCGCTAAGTGCGGCACCGGTGTCCAAACGAGAATAGTATTATGCACTCGAATAGCTGACGATTGCTTTAAGAAAGTCGAAGATTCCAACTGCGATCCGTCCAAAAAATACGATTCCGTTCGAAATTGCACTGCCAAAGAAACTGAATGTCCTGGGGAATGGTTCACTGGGCCTTGGACTAAGGTAGAATCTATTCCGTTTCATATTTCATCCATAACGTTATAATATTGCAGTGCTCGAAGAATTGCGGTGGAGGAGTTAAATCAAGGAAAGTATTATGTGTTAGAGGCAATGCCACAGTACGTATAACGGAATGTGATGAAGATCTGATACCGTCCAGTTCCGAAGAATGCAACAAACAAGCTTGCGATAAAGGTAATGTTTTTAGCATTAAATGTACTTTATTAAAACAAATACATTTTTCAGATGAAGTAATGCCAGTTGTTACTGGCGAAACGATAGAAGTTACTGAGCCGACTATAGAAATTGATGAAGATTATGAAATAGTAGAGGATGACAAATGTGAAGGTGGTGAATGGGTAGACGCAGCCAGCATTCCTCAGCGAAAACTAGGTCCTAGAGAAAAATTACTCTCAGTGGTAGATAGCGATTAATATATTGTTTATTGACACATTCTATAGCAAATAATATGCAACCACGTAGAGTTATTTTATTGAAATTCTCGTTAAATACTGTATATTCAATCATAATTTGCTCTTATGGTCTCAGTTTAGTTATTTTTTTTCAGTTTCTCAATTTATTACAATCTGCCATAATGTAGACATTCAGTAATTAGTAGAGCAGGGAAATTGCGCCAACCGCCAGAGGCGGATCCTTAAAAATTGACGCAAAATAAATAGTAAGAAATAAATTGTAAAATGTGCTCCAACACTTGCCGTTTTAAGAGTCTTCCGTGAAGTCACAAACGGGATAACATCTTAAATATTTCAATCATTATACAGGGTTATTCACGCTATATAGCACAAAATACTTGACTTTCAAAAAGTTTCACTTTTGGGATATACAGGCTGATTCATTTTCGGCCCTCACCATGGGGATCTCGCTTATTATTGGAGATAGAGTATAGGTTTAAATTTGGCAAAGTTGTTAAATTTTGTGTTTGTTATAAATCCGTAAAGAAAATAGACCTGTGACAAATGACTTTCGTTATTAAAAAAAAAAACGCGAAAACCCCATTTTCTTCTTTTACCTGTAGCACCGACATTTGGCCTTGTAGGTGGCCATTTCTAAACCTCTATCCAGTGGTGTACTCTAAATTTTTATACGACGTTTCGTTTCTTTCTGGCCATCATCAACTATCTAATTTCTTATAGGCGCCATATTGGATTTAGACATCTTCAGAAAGAGTTTTTTTTTTCTGATTTCAGCCATGTACCACATGCTGATTAAAGTTTTTGACATTAGGTTTTATTTGAAAGAATAAATTATAAGATTAAATAAGGTAGCCATAGAATTTCAATCTGTCAAACATTTCGTTTATTGTTCATTAATAATACAAAAATGTCATACACTAACGGAGAGAAACGAGATATGATAAGTATTTTTTATTCTTCGAACCGAAATTCAACAGTAGCGAGTACAAGATATCTACAATTATATCAAGAACGACAACAGCCTCATCGTACCATTTTTCTAGATCTCGACAGAAATTTGGTCGAGAATGGATCGTTTACTAAGCCGCGTAATGGTCAAGACAACAGGAATTTAAATGAAAATCGACAAGATATTTTACAAATGGTAAATTAAAAGCGTGTTTTCAAATTTCATGTTAATCTTGTATTTTTATAGATAAATAATAATCCATCAATTTCTACACGCGAAATAGCGTCAGAATTAAATTTGTGCCAGTCCAGAGTTTGGAGAACTTTACATAAAAGTAGGTTTAAACCATACAGGATCCATGTTAGTCACTGTTTACTGCCTGGAGATAATTTGAGAAGGCTAGAATATTGTAATTGGTTAATGGGAAGGATAGAAAATTACGAAAATTTTTTAAGCAAAATCATCTGGTCAGATGAAACAAAATTTACAAATTCTGGAATGTTCAACAGAAATACGGAGCACTATTGGGCAGTACAAAATCCCCGACAAAACAGGGCTAGAAGACCACAACATCGTTTTGGATGGGTATTTTGGCAAATCGTCTCTTAGGACCAGTTATGTATGAAGAACATTTAAATGGAGAGAGATATTTAAATATTTTACGTACATACGTATCTGACTATCTTGACGACAATATCCCATTAAATCAATTACAATATTTATGGTGGCAACAAGATGGCGCACCAGCACACAATGCAGCTGTTGTTAGAAATTTCTTAAATCAAGAGTTTGCAAACCGTTGGATTGGAAATAGGGGAGTTGTTGAATGGCCTGCGAGATCACCTGATTTAAGTCCGCTAGATTTTTTTTTGAGGGGATATGTTAAAAATAATATTTATAAAGTAGATGCGCCACAAAACATTGAAGAATTACGAGACAGACTCAGAATGCCTTCGATGCAGTTCCTAGAAGAACTATACAAAGGGCAGTACAAAATGCCAGAAGGCGTGCCCAATTGTGCATTACCGAAGATGGCCAGATAATTGAACATTTACTGTAATTGTTTATTGTTTACTTTTCTATGTATTTTTATTAATGTTTTTGTTATCTTGTACTCGCTACTGTTGAATTTCGTTTCGAAGAATAAAATATAGGTACTTATCATATCTCGTTTCTCTTCGTTAGTGTATGACATTTTTGTATTATTAATGAACAATAAATGAAATGTTTGACAGATTGAAATTCCAAAGGCTACCTTATTTAATCTTATAATTTATTCTTTCAAATAAAACCTAATGTCAAAAACTTTAGTCAGCATGTGGTACATGGTTGAAATCAGAAAAAAACTCTTTCTGAAGATGTCTACATCCAATATGGCGCCTATAAGAAATTAGATAGTTGATGATGGCCAGAAAGAAACGAAACGTCGTATAAAAATTTAGAGTACACCACTGGATAGAGGTTTAGAAATGGCCACAAGGATGTGTTTTTATTTTTTCTCTACAAGGCCAAATGTCGGTGCTACAGGTAAAAGAAGAAAATGGGGTTTTCGCGTTTTTTTTTTAAATAACGAAGGTCATTTGTCACAGGTATATTTTCACAAAATTTAACAACTTTGCCAAATTTAAACCTATACTCTATCTCCAATAATAAGAGAGATCCCCATGGTGAGGGCCGAAAATGAATCAGCCTGTATAGTGTATTATGGTTACTTTTTAAAATTATTTTCATATTATACAGGCTGTTCCAAAAGCCTTAAAAGTATCAAAGTTGTGTTTTTTCAAATGGTAAATGTATATTATTGCATTTTTGGAGTCTACGATCAAAATAAGTGTCTGTTTTAATTAGGTTTATAATACCTACACCTTAAAGTTTTTTAAATAATGTATCAGAATAATTGAAACATACATGAGTGGGTAAAACCCCACCAGTTTTGTATAATACAAAGGTATTTTTAATAATATAAAATATTATTTTGTCAAAATCTAACCTAATTTTCATGTTTCAAATAATTAAGAAGTATTTAAGTTATGTAAACGAAATTTACAGTGAAGTGTAACAATAGATCATATTTTATATCCAAATTATAATAAACTTCCCATCTTATACAGGGTGTACAAAAATTAAAACTAATCAAACAGGAACTTTAAGTGGCTATAACTTGATTAATTTAAATAGAACGCAATCATTTTTAATTTACCAGCAAATGCACTTTTTAATTACCGATCGAAGGTCAAGCTTTAAGTCTAATAATCGCTTTTCACACCATTTGGTGTTTTTTAAATAAAAATTCTAATGTATTTAGCTGCCTATTGTATTAAGTAATGTCAGATAATTTACAGTTATTATTATTAACATAAAACAGAAGCAAGATATTTAGAACAAATGTTCGAAATGTTGACCGTTCATTTCCAGACACTTACATATTCTTTTTTGAAAACCACTGCTAACTCTTAACAACATTTGCGGGGGGTTACAGTTTCAAAAGCGTGTTTTGTATGTATTTTCATATCATGTGGTGTTGTCGGAGATGTGTTGAAGACAATTTCTTTTATGTATCCCCATAAAAATGTATCACCATAATCTGGTGGAGTTAAATCTGGGGATCTGGGGGGCCAATTTTGAAAACCATTTCTTCCAATCCACCTGTTTTAAAAGTTGGCATTTAAAAATTGCTGTACCTCGCGATGATAATAATGAGACGGAGCTTCTTCCAATTGAAGCCATATGTTTGTTCTGATATTCAAAGGGGCTTTTTCGTATAATACTGGAAGCTGGTGTAAAAGAAATTCGAGAAACATCATACTATTCAAAGGTCCTTAAAAAAAAATAGGGTCCAATTAAACATGGGCCCAGTATTCCACCACACACATTAATGGACCACCTATTCTGATTGCTTATGACTAGAGCAGACCAATTTCCGTGCGCGCCATGAGCGCCGGCATGGGAGTGTAATTCGTAATATATTCGAATATGCCATAGAATAGGGACGCAACATGAGCTTGTTACCGATATAAGTATAGAAGTAGAGACATTTATTCTATCAGAAATAATTAAATATACATTTGGTTTTCTGCTATTAAAGTAATATGCATAAACACACGAAAAATAAGAATAGTACATATTATAGCAGCGTTGTATGTACCTATAAATAAAATGGAAAATGTATGAAATCAGTAATCGTGTGCACGACAGAGGATTTAAAAAAACACTTACCGTTTTAAGCATCTTCCAAGGATTGACAAACTGGAGAAACTCGATTGTATATTTTCAACATCAGATGCGTTTCTAAGGTTATTTCTGAAAAACATGTCTGCCGGGAGGAAAAAATATGTTTATATTCGGAAAACGAGCGTTCTACATCTAGTGATGTGTGATAACCCAATTAAGCAATGCAGTGTACCGTTTATCTAAGTCAAGGCGCGGCTCGTGTTTAATGCATGTTATATCCAAACATGACCTCGCCCGACATAACTTACATACACAAGCATTCGCAAGGTACGTTACACACTTTCAACACTCTTGTTTATTTAGAGTAAGGACATATAGTCGAAAAGGAGATCACTCTAACGACATATAAGACATCCCATCCGGAGTCTTATCAGAGTCAGTAGAGACACAGTAGAGAGTCGACACAGACACAGTCGAGACACAGTTAGAGTCTCTTTTCGACTATCGTCTACATTGTTAATTATGTAATTACCATCTTGTTAAATAGTTGTAAGTGTTGGTTTATTAAACTATGTTAAACCTATTATTTAACGCTACGACGATATCTGCGTGAAGACTCACCGATGTGGCCCCCAGGGCAAGGGCCCACATCACATGGCGGTCCTTGCCAGCCCCTAAAGGCATAGGACATCACGTGGCGATCCTCCAGCCACATAGGACCTTTTACATGGCGATCCTGCCAGGACGCTAGGGACGCAACATGAGCTTGTTACCGATATAAGTATAGAAGTAGAGGCATTTATTCTATCAGAAATAATTAAATATACATTTGGTTTTCTGCTATTAAAGTAATATGCATAAACTCACGAAAAATAAGAATAGTACATATTATAGCAGCGTTGTATGTACCTATAAATAAAATGGAAAATGTATGAAATCAGTAATCGTGTGCACGACAGAGGATTTAAAAAAACACTTACCGTTTTAAGCATCTTCCAAGGATTGACAAACTGGAGAAACTCGATTATATATTTTCAACATCAGATGCGTTTCTAAGGTTATTTCTGAAAAACATGTCTGCCGTGAGGAAAAATATGTTTATATTCGGAAAACGAGCGTTCTACATCTAGTGATGTTATATTCCCATAATCAAAATAATTTTTTAAGCAACAAATACGCGTTAAGGTGTCGAAATCTGCATTTCTGTCTAAAACACTTTCAAATTTAATTAGAACACTCACTTTTTGCGTCTTCTACAGCGCACAGTTGTGTGTGAACATCTTTAACGATTTGCAGTGATTCCTCTAACGACAGCGAAGCATTTTCTAATTTTGTTATTGCTTCTTCTAGTCCCAAGTAATTCTCACGAATACTTTGTAAATCCATTTTAATCTGGGCATCTTGAAATTTTTTCTGGCTTGTATTGATAGCTGCACTTTCTTTCGGATCGAATGATAAAACCACGTCCTTAATTTTTTCAAAATGTTCATGATAGTAAAGCCCCGCCTGTAACCATGTACCCCAACGTGTCAGAATCGGCTGTGGTGGCTCAGTGGTATGGGGACACAATTCGTGAAATTTCCGAATATGTTTTGGAGATTTCAGGAATACTGCCTTTGTACTCGATATTAAAGCATCTACCTCTGGATAACATCTACGAACCTGTTCTGCTACAAGGTGTAGAGCATGGAGTTTACAAGTAATATGTAACAAGTTAGGACAATATTTTCTAAGAGACTGGCCTACAGAACACATGGTTGCGGCACCATCGGTCATAAACATTAATACTTGGTCTTTCGAAAGTTTAAATTTTTCCAAAGTATCTAATAGCACCTCTGAAATTTTTTCGGCATTACATTGTTCTAGTCGTCTGGATGCTAATAAAATTGAAGACGTTGGTTGATGTGGTTCCATATTACGCGCCATCAGATTAACTACAGATTGTTTTTTTCTGTCAGTTGTTTCGTCCACACATAACCACAGTTTTTTATTTTTCAGTTCGGCTTTGATTTTATTTTCAACCTGTTTACGCACCGATGGTAAATTCCTTCGTAACGTTGTCGTGCTCGGTAATGTTTGATTCGCGTATTTATTTCAAAATGAAATAAATGAATCATTACTTAACAAGGTAAACGGCAGTGTACACACGATCATAGTTACACATAGTTCATGTATAAACTGTGTCGATTAATTTTGTTATTATTGTGCTTCGAACTGCTTACGTGTTCTTTACAATGTGCTTTTCACCAACACGTTAGATATGTATTGCATACTAAATATTTAATTTTTGAGCCATCGTATATTAAGTCCGGGAAATCCATAATAAACCTATTCACTTCGTCTGACAACGGTCATTTTCTCGATTTATGTGTCGACGACATTTTATTACGTATGCTTACAATTACATGCAGTCTAAGCAAGTACTAAACACATACTGAATTTTTTTTATTAGTTCTGATGCAATACAATCATCTACACATCGGCGCACATGGCGCGCACGGAAATTGGTCTGCTCTACTTATGACTCTGTATTCATGCCGATTCGAATCAGAATAATAATGGAAGCTGTGCCTATTCAGGATACCAGTGTTATGAAAATTACATTCATCACTAAATACCACATTTTAAAAAAAGTTTTCATTTTCTGCCTCTTTATGTAACACTCACATACAAAATTGAATTCGATTGTCAAAATCATTTCCATAAAGTTCTTGACAAAGCTGGATTTTATAAGGATGAGTACATTCCGAAGTATTTGGTTTCTGATTAGTCAGTTTGATGTCTTCGTTAAGTGTAAATGTCACATGCACTGACTTGTTTTCATTAGGTTTTATTAGCCTTTTAAACCACTTTTGAGTTTTATCTAGGTGGTCTTGCAACATATTTGATGCCATACGCAGTGACTCGTATACTAGTATTACAGTGTCATCTGCGAATGTCGTTGTAGTGGTATAGTTGGAAGATCAGTTGCATAAATCAAGAATAATACAGGTCCAAGTACAATTTCTTGGGGGACATCAGGTTTCATTGGAAGGAGTATTTGTTCTTCTTGCATTAAATCTATGAGAGATAGGCATAGGGAAACCTATACCTGTACGATGCAAAATGTTTATCTTCCTACTATGGTGTGGTCGTTTACAGGCTGTTCCATTAAAAAAAACGATTTTTCTTTAATTAAAGATTATTTAAATAATCAATAAATTTCGAAAACCCTGTAAAACATTTGTTAAATATTTAGACATTACTTATAATCTTATACATTTCGCTGTCTCCAGTAGACGTAGTTCCGTTCAAATACGCCATAGATATGTGGTTATAAAAAGTGCATTAAAAAACAAAAAATTTCACAAAAATCAAAATAATTCAAAAAATGTTTTTTTTACAAAAGAAACCTTAACTTGAAGTGTTATAGCACTTTACAAGGAATCTAAAAAAGCAATAAAAAATATAATATCCTATTTAAAATATCAAAGTTGGCTATGACTTCCAGTATAACCGAAAGTGGCTTATGAGTGTAACTATTTTATTTAAACACACCAAGTATCAAGAAATTTTCAAAAGTGTACTATAGAACACAGAATACTTCTAACGAACGGGTTACGTGAAAACCCTGTATATATAACATTTTCATACAGGTTTTAGAACGTCCTGTTATAATAACACAAGTCTACAAAATTAAACTTTTTGACAGATGTTTTTATTTTGAAAACTGATTTTATATAATTTTGGTAGGCTGATTTCAAAAATTCTATACATTTATTTGTATCACGTAAGGTTTTTTGCAAATATTAAATGAAAAAAAACGATACTTCTAAAAAAATTTATTTGTTTATTGAGTAAAAAGGTGGAATACAAGTTAAAAAAGTGGAAAAAAATACTTTACTCAGTCTTTTTTAAGTGAAATCTTTGTCTTTTTGCCAGAAAGCTGCGTTGTCCGGCCATTTGGTTGTATGTTTTTAAGGGCATATCCCGTTTTAACATCCAGCAGTAGTCCGCCATCATCGTTATGCTCCATCTGCCTTGGTATCGCCGTTCCATTTCCTTAATGTCTTGGTGAAACCTCTCTCCCTGTTCTTCGCTAACTGCTCCAAGATTTTCAGGAAAATAGTTCAAGTGTGAAAACAGGAAATGCACTTTCAAACTCATATTACAACCTAGACGATGAAAGTGTTGTAACATATTTTGAACAATATTTTCGTAGTTTTCGTCCTTAGAGTTCCCAAGAAACTTATCAATTACTTCTTTAAATGAAACCCAGGCGTTTTTCTCGACATTGGTCATTGTGTTTTGAAAATCCTTGTCTTTGCATAATGTTCTTATCTGCGGCCCAACAAAAATACCTTCTTTTAACTTGGCATCGGATAAGGCTGGAAATGTCTCGCACAAATATTTAAAACACTGTCCATTTTTGTCTAGGGCTTTAACAAACTGCTTCATCAAGCCAAGTTTGATATGGAGAGGAGGTAGTAAAACTTTTTTGGGGTCAACCAAGCTATCTCTTAATACATTTTTGCTACCAGGTGTAAGGCTTGTTCTAGAGGGCCATTCTATTTGAGTTCAATGTCTATCCCTTGCTCGACTATCCCACTCACAAATAAAGCATGGAAATTTTGTATAACCTCCTTGTTGTCCTAGTAGCATGCACAGCACTTTAAGGTCACCACAAAACATCCACTGATGTTCTTGGTAGTTTATTTTCTTTAAAAGAAGTTCAAAATTTTCATACGTTTCCATTAAATGTACCAAATGGGCAACGGGAACCGAGGCCAGCTCGTTACCATTGTGCAATAAAACGCCTTTTAAACTACGCTTACTTGAGTCAATAAACAGGCGCCATTCTTCTTTTACATACGGCACATTTCCTAATTTTGAAATTAAGTCAGGAATATTGTTGCAATACACTAGCGGTCCGTCTTGAGTAAAATATTGACATAACTCTTTCGCGATCCCGGTAAAAGCTTGATGTCACGCCAGGTGCCAGTAAATGTTTCTCACGAAGTCAGGAGGCTAACAATTCGGATGCATCCTTTGGAAGGTGCAAGTCTCTAATCATTTAGTTCGCTCTGGTTAAACACTTCGGGCTCTCTGGAATCTGGTGTGAAATCTGAGTCATCTGGGTCGCAATTAGATTCCTCTGATTCTGACGATATGACGTTTTCTAGTGCTTTTGGGGCGGTAGGTATCGGTACATCTTGTCCATGAGGAACTGGTCGAATAGCAGAGTCAAGATTGGGATACACAATTTGTTTCTTATTTTTTCTGTTGAATCCTTGAACATTACACGAAATAAAATAACAATCATCACTGTGATTTCTAGGCTCTCGCCATACCATAGGAACACCAAAGCTTAAACATTTCTTCCTACCTTTTTGCCAGTTTCTTAATGCTTCAACGCAAACGGAACAAACAGTATGAGGAGCCCAGGACTTGTCTTGGTCGCCAATTTTTACACCAAAATAAGCGTGGTATACATTTTTCACAAACGAAGTTATAGTTTACCTTTGCTTTACTACGACATAACTACCACAGATATAACAAAAGTTATTCGGATTGTTCACACAATGTCTTCTTTCCATATTTATACGTTCTAGAACACTTAAAATACGGAACAACGAAGACAACAAGCGCGTGGACACAGTAGCACGACGACTAACACAACCAAACTGCACATAAGTAGGTTTCAACGTTGTATTGACGCTTCTGCGCCGACTCTGTTGCTTTGCTGAGAAATCTAATATTAACCAGTGTTGCCAAATCACATTTAATTTCATAAACATCAATTAATTTAAAAATCATGCCTAACATGGAACAAACATATTCTTGTCATAGGTATGTATATTAATAAATTAACATTTTTAAGATATAGAGCGCTATAAAAAAAATTTACGTGATAGAGCAAAAATATGGCGTTTTTTGGAATAAGGGCCCCCAAACATATACAAATTAGCAAACAGCTTTCAAACATCAAAATCACAGTGGACCTGTGTAATTAATAACTCAAGAACGAATTTCAATAAAACGAACTCGCCGTATTTTAAATTTTCTTTCTGCGTTTTATGAAATTAGTACATTTTGAATTGTACTTCCTTTCAGGTTTCAAACACTTTAGGAGACAGTACTGATATCGATTCCAAGCCTCTAGGAGACAGTCCCTTTATACAGGATGAATTGATGCAAAGCGATCCTACGTATATAGGTGACGATGATTCTGGCAAAGCTATTCCCGAAGAACCTGGATCTGGAGATGATGATATTGGATTTGGAACCGGATCGCCTGATTGGATGTCTTCATTTGGAAGTACTGTCGAAGGTTCCGGTGGCTTCTTCTCGACCCCGGAAGGAAGTGGCGAAGATACAGAACCCACTGGTTTCACTGAAATCACCGAAACTCCATTTATAAAAAGCACAGCATATATACTTGGCAGTTCTGTTAGTACAGATTCTAGTTCAACTGAGACATCAGAATCTATCGAAGAAATAGATATTAGTTCAGAAGCTGTAAGCGAAGAAACGGATACAACTCCAACAGAATCAGATGAATCTCTCCCCACTGAATTAACGACCGAAGAAACAATATATACAGAAACGGATGAAGATGTTTCGAAAATGGATGTCACAGGAACAACAGAAGAGGTATTAACGAAAGAAACAGATGAAGTTGTATCAGAGTTAGATATCTCCGAAGGAACGACAGAAGAACCATTATCTAAACAAACTGATGAAGAAATTACCGAGAAGTTTTCAGAATCACCAGTAACTGCAGTCACAGAACCTACATCAGAATCTATTTCTGCAGCTTCTAGTGAATCAGTGACAGAGGCCGCGACAGAAGCTATTACAGAAGAATCTAACACAGTAATCACTGAGGAACCAGAAAAGGAAATATCTACGGATACCAGTAAGGAATCCATTACGGGCACATCTCAAGAACCAAGTGAAGAACCTTTAACACAGGTAACTCAGCTTGTCACAGAAATTTCGGAAATAGCTACTAAAGAGCCGGCTACCGATGTAACAGATGAAATATTTGAAACTACAACGCCTGAAGAAAAAGTGACCGTAACAGATGCAAGTGTTGAGATAAGTTCACAATCGCCGAAAGAAATAATAACAGAAGAAGAAATAGACGTATCCACTGAACAAATTTCAACAGAAAGCGAAAAACTAATTACCGAAACAGAACTTCCTGAAGTATTAATACCTTTAGCAAGCACCACAGTAGCACCAGAAGTTACAACCGAAGAAGAAAAAATTGATGTAACTAGTGAGAAGGAGACCCTGGTAACATCTACAGTAGGTATAGAAGCTAGAATAGGTGTAAAACTAAAAGAAACTACAACAGAAGAAGTCGAAACTACAACCGAAACTATTACAAGAGAAGCTGAAGGTAAAGAAGCAACTACAGAGAAAATCGAAGGCACAACTGAAATTACTTCAAAGGTTAAAGAAACCACAAAGGAATTTGAAAGAGTAACTGAAGATGAAGTTACTGAACCTACTACTGTCGAAATAGATATCATTAGTAGTGTAACAGAAGAGTCTACAAAAGAAGTAAGTTTACCATCTACTTCTAAGGTATCAGTTAGCGAATTTCCGATAAAAACAACAGAAACAGTGATAGGAACAGAAAAAGTAACAGGCCCAGAACTGACGACTGTGGAACCCACTACAACGAAAGCAATTAAAGTATCTGACCTTGTTACAGAAAAAGTTACAATTTCAGAAGCAAGTCCTGAACCAGCAACCGAAACAACTACTGCTATAACCACAACTGCAAAACCAACAACAATAATATCACTTGAAACGACTACTGAACCATTAATATCCATAAAACCTGAAGAAATAATAACTAGTACGGAAGAGTACGAAATAAGTACGAAACCAGCATTTATAAAACCTGCTGTTTTCACCGCCAAGGATGTTACAACGCATGTGGAAGAATTAATAACCGTCAGTTCCATACCAGAAGTTACAACTATAGAAGGTTCCACTGAAGAAGTTGAACAAGTAACTCAAACAACAGAAGAACCTAAAGAAATTTCTACTATAATACCAGAGACTGTTACACAAACAACTACAGAGTACGATATTTGGTCGTCTACTGAAAAAGTCCCTCCTTCCACGGAAACAAGTTCCATCATTGAAATATTTACTACGGCCAAAACGAAATGGTGTAAAAAACCAAGAAAACCTAGCTGCAGGAGGAGTGAATTTGGCTGCTGTCCGGATAAAATTACACCAGCAAAGGGACCATTCGACAAAGGTAATATACCGAAAACCAGGTGGAAACTAACAATTATTGTTTGGTTTTCTTAGGCTGTCCAATACCTGAAACTTGTGAGGAAACCAAGTATGGTTGTTGTGAAGATAACGTGTCACCAGCAGCCGGTGAAAACTACGAAGGCTGCCCAGAATCCCAATGTGACCAAACATTATTCGGATGTTGTCCAGATAACAAAACACCTTCCCAAGGAAATAACAATGAGGGATGTCCTCCTCCACCACCGGAATGTTTGAAATCCGAGTAAGAATAACTTATTCCTCCCACTTTATTTGAGTTTAAATTAATGCTTGATTTGAGTGTAGGTTTGGCTGTTGTGATGATAATTCCACAGAGGCCGAAGGACCGAATGGAGAAGGTTGTGAAGAAGAGAAGGCTGAATATACTACAGATACCGAAGAAGAAATTTCTTCCACAACAGTTATCTACACAACCACCACAGAAGGTATAGACTGTCGTGAGACACCATATGGTTGCTGTCCTGACGGTGTTTCTGTTGCTCTGGGTGAATTCTTCAAAGGTTGTGACATAATAGATGAGCAAGACTGTAATAAATCGTTCTATAAATGTTGTCCCGATGGCGCAACATCAGGTATTAATATATAGTTATTTATTTAAATTCAGTACAATTTTATTCACACTTCTTCTTCTTCTTCTTCTTCTCTGTTTTGGGGTGGACGCCACCACGTCCTGGCACTTGAGCACACTGCTCTTTGTACTATCCCCAATAGATCTCTCAATTCCACTCTGTTAGTCTTGTGTCCTCGATAAAAGCCACTATCCTCCTCAGGGGAAGTTTGAGTACACTCGAAGGATCCAATAGATCTCTCCCGAAATATTTCTGTTTATTCACACTTCTTTCTTGATGATATAATTTATATACATTTTCTATTCTTCGGTTTATTTTATTTATTATCCTGCATTCCTCTGTTATTTAAGTAAACTCTTAAGTATTTGAGCCTTCTACTTGCTTGATGTTTGTTTTTTCTCCGTCATTAATATTTTGATTTTTGGTTGTCAGCTTTACTTTCCACATTTTCAAGTTGTCTAAACTGTTAAATATGCTACTTTTAGCTATCTATGTTTTAGGTTTAGGTGGTATGTACGAGGGTGGTTTGAAAACTACGAGGCCTAACAAAGAAAACGTAACAAAGAAAAAGTTTTTTCGCAAAAAACATTTTATTTTTCAATATAGTCTCCTGCTCGTTCAACACACTTATTCCAGTTATAATCCAAATTAGTATGTCGATGTATGTATGTAGTATGTCATTGTATGTCAATGAATCCAAGTCCTCGAAATAGTTATTTACAACAACGATTACCTTGGAATTAGACGAAACACTCTTACCGCCGAGCCATTTTTTCAGGTTTAGGAAGAGATGATAATCGCTGAGTGTCAAATCTGGGGAATAATGCAAATGAGGCACCAATTCAAACCCCAATTCATGAATTTTTAACATTGTAATCGTAGACTTGTGGGGAGGTCCTGATGGAAAAGCCCTTTCTTCTTTGCCAAATGAGGCCGTTTGTATTTGATTTTGTCGCTTAATTATTGCAACAAATTGGCATAATACTCTCCATTTATTGTTTTCTATGTAGTCGACCAAAATAATTCCATGAGAATCCCAAGAAACATCACCTTTCCTGTTGACAAAACCAATTTTAGTTTCTTTGGTGGCGGAGAACCTTTTGTGTCCATTGTTTGGATTCATCATTTGTGCTCATACGACCACGCTTAAATTCGACAACCCAGTTTTTAAACATTGAAAACGAAGGGCGGGTTTCTGATAGTGTTGAATTCAGCTCTGCTTTGATTTCAGTTGGTATTAAGCCTTTCATATGAAAGTACTTTATCACTACTCTTAACTCAGTTTTTTCCATTATTACAAAATCACACGAGACGTTCACTTTGGTGTACCGTCAGGCGTCTTCGGCCTGGTAAATAACGTCCACCCAAACATAAAATTGTGATACAAGAAACTCTGTCTGTCGCCAAATAAGCCACCTATTTCAGTGTAAATGTTCTCGATACAAAATCACACAGCGGCAATAGTCGATAATATATCAAGACTCGCCGAGATTTATAACGGAAGTGCCCACTCTATGCCGATGAATATCGTAACAACTTAAAAGTTTCATAAAATCCCGTTCAGATCTAGTTACTATTGCTACATCGTCCGCCTGCGCCGATATTATCTATTCTTTTGTTTTTAAATTACAAGATCGGCGTAAAGAAACGCGAAGGAAGAAAATATAAACTATGAAGAAGAGGATGTTAAAGAGCGAGAGAAAGCAAGATTAGATAGAACAAGAAATACTACGAGGGCGGATTTATATATAAGGTCTCCAACTCTATAAAATAAGAATAATAAGAGACAAAATAATAAAACCAGTCTCAAAATACAGTGAATTTATTGTACTACCAATGTACAAAATAGTTTTTCCAGATAATTACTATGTATTTAGTGCAACACATTTCCATGAGAAAACATTCACTTCGCACTTCGCGTCAATACAGGTTAAGAAGTTTTTTATATATGTTTTCTCTTTATTCTTTCACGACTTTCATTAATCATCGTGGGACTCATCTGGCGTAATTTTTTCTATAATTCCACGTCTGAACAATGTGCTAGACTCTTTATTGGCTAATGCCTAATTACCGAGCAATTTGTTTTTGCATAAATCGGCGACTTCAATTGAATCAGCGCATTTACTTGTCTTTGATTCTTCTCATGCGTCATTGATACTGTTCGATTTGATTGCTTTTCGTCAGACTAATTGACAGATCGCTCTATACTATTTACATATTTAACCTATTAAAGAATGATTCTACAGAACGATAAGGAAGATTCCTCCTAAAATCAGTTAGTATTGACTTTAGGATTACATTTTTTTTCATGATCTGACAATCACATAACTTTGAAACAAATAACAATGGATATACAAATTTCGCATTTTTGTTACTTGAAATGAAGTCTACTTTACACTCCTAAAATTTGAACATAACGATACGGGACACCTTGTATAATAAACATTTTTGTCCTCGAGTAAAAATGTTTATGATTTGTCTATTTGTTTTTTCTGATCACTTCTACTAAAAAACTAATTTTCAAATCTAGACGCAGCCATATTTTTTATGATCGTTGTAGTCTGTCAAGCATATGTCTGTGTCACATAAAATTCAAAGTTTATCAATGCTTACTAACAGCTATAATTACAACACAACAACTTCAGTGTCCTGATTTCTAGAGCGGCGACTGTACCTTCACAAAAAATTTTTTGACAGAAGATTTATCTGCATTCGGGTAGCATTTTATGACTTCCTCCGACACTCGCGAGCATGTGCAAAACATGTGATATGCGTCATACTATTCTATGTTTGTTGTAAGAGCCTACTACGCACAATACGTGCAATAATATTACGAAAACTGGTCTTACTAAAATTTTACCAAATCCAATATCTCTCCTCAGACTTACATTTCGTGGGCTGGTACCTGTCCACGGTTAGTAGTTCTTTAGATTTTTTCTGGCATATACTACCTAATTTTATCGTACTTTGTACTTTGTGCTTCAAAATATTTCGAATTTTAAATCAAACTAAATGACTTCTGGCATTTATTATTTTCATATTTAAACAGCGATAGGACCTAACTATCAAGGATGCATAACGGAATGCTCAAAAAGTACATTCGGCTGTTGCGAGGATGGCATTACTCCCGCCCATGGTTATAGTAAAGAAGGGTGCTGTTCGTCATCGAGATATGGTTGTTGTCCAGATAACATCAAGCCGGCCGAAGGACCTAATCAACAAGGATGTGGATGTATTCATTCCGCTTTCGGATGCTGTCCCGATAACGTTACATTTGCTCAAGGCTCTAATAAAGAAGGATGCGGCTGCCAGTACACGGAACATGGTTGCTGTCCCGATAACCATGCTGCAGCTGGCGGATCTGATTTCGCCAATTGCTCATGCCATACATTCCAATTCGGTTGCTGCCCTGATGGTGTAACTGTTGCTAAAGGATCAAGAAATCAGGGTAAGTCCGATTAAATTATATTATAATGTCATTAGTCAATTTCGAAAAATTCTGTCTGATTCTTTCTTGAATGGGAATTTTTAATTGTTTCTTTGATACTAAAGGTTGTGGTTGCCAATATACTGAATTCGGTTGCTGTACTGATCAAAGCACTCCTGCTAGTGGACCAAATTATTCTGGATGTGATTGTGCCTCATCTAAGTATGGCTGTTGTCCAGATGGAGAAAACGAAGCACAAGGTGAAGATTTCGATGGATGCCAAGACATTCCAGAGAACTTACAAGGTATAAATTATTGTTCGAGATCACTCTTATACAAAATAAATAGCATTTATACAGCACAGCAGTGCGCGAGAAATTGTTCGATGAAAATATCCTTGTATATTTGATTATCATTATTGTTATTATAATTACTATTATTATTCCAGCGAACTGTCAATTAACTAAAGATAGAGGCGCGTGCAGAAACTATACCGTCAAATGGTTCTATGACATGGAATACGGTGGATGCTCCAGATTTTGGTATGGAGGTTGTGACGGAAATGGAAACAGATTCAAAACGAAAGAAGAATGTAACAATATTTGCGTTGAACCTACGGGTCCAGGTACTAATAGCAAGTTTTACAATTTTCATTTGCAATCAATGCGTTCAGGCTCTGTATGAAGTAAATTTTACATTTAGAATAGAATAACACATTAAATAACTTATTTTATTAGACAATGACCTTGACCTAGTAATAACTTATTGAAATTAATTACTAATTTTGTAAATATATTAAGGTGCTCCGAGATAACTGAATCATGATTTTGCAATATGACCTTGAATTACCTACGTAAAACTTACTTAAGACAAGTAAATTAATCAATATATGACTGAAACAATATTGTATAATTATTAAGCAATAAACATGCTACAGTTCATAAAGTATAAGTTTTCAGTTTGTACTGCCCAAGTGGGAACCGCAAATTGTACTTTATCTCTTTCTAACACACATGAATACGCGCTGTAATACTACACACGTTTGTCATTTTAAGTTGAGACGTACGTCTTTGAAATATTATATTAAATAAAAAGGATAAGTTGTCCAGGAGATAGTCTTATGATATTCGACTTGCTGTAAAATTATTTGAATACTGTTGTTTATTGACTTTGTTTCCGGTATTCTGACTTCTAGGTTAAACATATTTCAAATTTGAATATTTAGTGTGTCATAAAAAATTAAAAAATCCGTTCTTTTCAGAACAATACTGATAATAAATAGTAATATCAATTAGTGACAATAAGTACGAAATTGTTTGATTATCACTTTGACATTTCTAACCTACCTATTTATTTTAAAGAATATTTCTTAGATGCCTGGTAATTTGTTCGAATATTAAAGTAATAATTTGCGCATAGTTTTCTTGGATAGAATGAATATATTTATACTAGAAAAGAAACAATACTTTTGAACTATTCATGTTCCTACTTTACTCATTATTATTATTTTGACATGTAGGTTATGTATATGCTTTCGTTGGTTATATTGCAAGTGACATACTAAAATTTTGACAATATTGCAAAACATGACGTTTATATTTTATAATGACAAATGGTTATTTCCGCGATTGAATATTGACTTTATTTGACTCTGCAGTACTGATTTGAATCATATGCTTTGAATTTGGCCTTGAACTGAAAACTTATACTTTATGAACTATAATATATTATATCCTATTTAGGGCAAGTTTTTAACCGTATATATTTGTAATAAATACAGAATTTTTATTGTCCTACTTGCCCAGTTGTCCCGTGACTTGAGGGTAACTGGACCACCCCCAGTAGTCCATAAGTACACTGCAGCAAAAGTATGAGGTATCTGAACCTATTGTTATACATTATTATTAATTATTATACATAATTGATTTAAAAAAAAATTTGGACTCAATTAAATATAATATAAATACACAATACGGCCGTTGTATCAGGATCCTAGCAAGGACTTATGAACAAAAAGGGCAAAGAAAAATGTGCGAATACGAAGGAAAAGTAATATATTCAACATATTTCTAACATACAAAGTATAACAAGTAAGTCCATCAAGGCAAACTTAGTAGAGGTTTGTGAGATCACTGAGTTCTGCTGCAAAACCAATCATATTATTAAAACGAACAGAATTACGAGTTACTGATTTTGGAAGTGTTCGTACAATATCAGATTTTCTAATAGAGGTTTCTTCGTCAGTTTCTTTAAATTTCATTGTTTGACAATTCCTTTTGTAAAAAAGAACCGTGTAACCTTCATTCTCTACTTCTAATTCAAGTTTAAGTTTATCCTAGTCCTCATATTCTGATAAGCTTTCATGCCAGTCTTCTTCACTTTCTTCCAAAGGAAAAGCATCAGAATCTATTTGATTGCTAGAACAGTCGTAATTATCTGCTTGCGATTTTGATTTTCCTTTTACTTTCTTAACTTCTGTTTCGTTTTTTTTCTTTTTAAATCAAAGCTTTTTCTTTCTCTTCCTCATCTTTTTCTTTCATTTAAATGTATTTTGCGGTAGTTATTATTTTGCAATTGTTAACAATCTTTTACCTTTTCTTTGGTTTTTCCGGTTTTATGTCATTTCTTACAAGGTCCAGTAGAAGTTCTTCAAAAGCCTTTCTTTTTAATGTTAATGCTTACTCGAGTAGATATGTTTATGGCTGCTCATATTCTACTGTCTGAGGCTGATTGGATTCTACCGTCATTGACCCAACGTGATTAGATATCGAAGGCTGCTCAAGATCGACGCTCATGAGTAGCTGAAGCGCCACTGATGGTAGCTGCATACATTCATTTAGCAGAGGCTGCTCCGACTCCACTGTTATGGTATCCTCAGGCTCGGCATCTTGACCCAGTTTCCCCGATGGTATGGCCCAATTACCTTATTTATGAAAAATTTGCGGGGTAACTTGACCACCCCTACCAGGCAAAAAACTTTAACCCTAACATTAAAACATTAAAGATAAAACTATTCATTATATCTATGCCTAAGTAGTAAACAAGTAACAGATACTTATTAAGTAATGCTAGAACACTAAACATCATACGAAAATAGGGCGTTGTATGTGAAATTTTTTTCTTAAAAATTGTAAACAATCTCAAGTGAACAAAATGGCTGAAAATGAGGATATGCCTATTGTTCAAGAGAGAAGACAAGTAGAAGCAGGTGTGCCAATGAAATTAAAGTCATATTCTCACTAATATAGAAATAAAATACCCATGGCCCAGTTGCCTCCTGGGCCCAAAAACCTCGGAGCACCTTACTGCTTACTCAGCTGAGAATTTTTTTGAAATAATTGTAGTTTACAATTCTGTATAGTACTCTCTAAGAAATTTGAAAGAAAACATACTTTGGACAAAGGTCAATGTCACTGAATTGCGCCAATAAATCTGCATTACAAGTGAAGCCGCACAATTCAACAAAGAAATAATGAAACTGAGTGCATATACAACATGGGAATCAGGCAATAGTATATGTAGTTTAGGCAAAGTACGAGAGCTGTTTCCAAAGTTCTAAGGAATTTAGCTATATTTTTTTTATTTTATCAATTTTCATCAATATTCCAATGTTGTTTTTCAACATAATCGCCATTTAACTGAATACATTTATCCCAATGATAAATTAAGCCGTCCTCAAAGATTTTTTTCGGTGTCTGCTCAATCCACCTATTTATGGCACGGTTTGCGTCAATTAAATTCTCATCAAGTAAAAGTTTTTCAAATCTGGGAACATACGAAAATCACTCGGTGCGATATCTGGCGAATAAGGTGTGTGAGGTCACAAATCGTTCAAAACATCCTTTGGTTTTCTTGCGGTATGCGGTCTTGCGTTATCCTGTTGTAATATCTGACGCTTATGCAACTTCCCAGGCCGTTTTCTGATAAGTGCCTTTTTTTTATTCTCGATAAATTCAGCTTATCCCTCGTATGCCGTTGGTGTGGTATCCAATATATAATTGCTATATTAATCCAATTGAATCCATACAACCCAAGTGTCTAAAGTATTTGAGTTTTAAAGTTGATGGAACGTACCCTCCTCTTGGTTTGGACTATGAGTTGCTCTTGGGTCGTCATTGAGTTGATTCGCTAGAAGCAAGACGACATCTAATTAGTTCAAACTTAATAAAAAATGTCATTCTCTATAAGGCTGATTTACTCGGTTGATTTACTGGCAGAAGTGAATTTTCCAGTACCTCGTCCAAGCTCAAGAGTGAATGAAGCGGTTCTACTTCCAACGGCTAGAACGAATGTATTGCTGAGGGCTCTCATGGTGCATTTTGCCAAGAATTTTAATACTTTCAATAATTATTCTACAGACATTTTTCCCAAGTTTGTTTTTTTTTTAGTGTTTTTTTTCGTATCCTTTTGTATTACGGTAGTTTGTTCGTTCTTCTAAATTATACTTTGTTATTAATTTTTTCACATATCTACTATATTTATGTTTTGTTTATATTGTAACGTTTGTCTTTTCGGGTACTTAAATAAAACTAACGGTAACTTTAGACACACACTATATTAATAATAAAAACGAATAACAATATAAAAACTAATTAGTAACAATATGCACATTTATATATTTTTTATTATTATTATTATATATTATTATTATATTATTTATATAAGTTCACAATATGAAACAAACATGTAAATAATTTACATATCTGTAACTATGCACATGGACAATACACCTCGTATTTTCAGCATTTACTTCTGCTTAATACATATGTTGAAGTAAATGCTGAAAATACGAGGTGTATTGTCCATGTGCATAGTTACAGATATGTAAATTATTTACATGTTTGTTTCATATTGTACAAACGCTTTATACGTGCTTAACGTATTGTCATACTTAAACAAACCCTTTTTGTATATTTACCGCCATCTGGCTGGTTGTTAATGGACTACATCTACATACGTATTTTATCGTTTCCCGTAGCAGCTTAGCTGTTCGAACGATAGGTAGCCCTCCGGACAAAGTTTTTCGCCCGTAAGATGTCAATTATTAAATAGTTGTCTTCTTATAGGACGGAACTTGCTTGATCTATGCGGGCTATTTCAGTAAATTTAAATACAGATAGAAACCAGTTGTTTATAACAGGTTTGTATTAATTTGTATACATTGCTTCACTAGCTTAACTGAGGACGCCTAGATGGCAGAAACATATGTATTAAGCAGAAGTAAATGCTGAAAATACGAGGTGTATTGTCCATGTGCATAGTTACAGATATGTAAATTATTTACATGTTTGTTTCATATTGTACAAACGCTTTATACGTGCTTAACGTATTGTCATACTTAAACAAAACCTTTTTGTATATATAAGTTCACTCGGCGATCATTCGATACCAACAGGTTCAACAGCCGGCAGCACCGGCTGTTGAACCTCTTCTCGAGCGTTCTACGAGGTGCATTCAAGTTCTAAGGCCTCCGATTTTTTTCTAACTACTCACCCGAAAACTATGAAACTGGTGTTACTTCTCGACGTAATCTCCCTGCAGACGTGCACATTTTTCACCGCGCCGCGGCGAAGGCTTCTTTAGGAGTCTGTTTCGGCCACTGGAAAATCGCTGAAGCAATAGCAGCACGGCTGGTGAATGTGCGGCCACGTACAGTGTCTTTCATTCTTGGAAACAGCCAAAAGTCACTAGGAGCCAGGTCAGGTGAGTAGGGAGCATGAGACAGAATAATTGAAACATACATAAGTAGGTAAACCCCACCAGTTTTGTATAATACAAAGGTATTTTTAATAATATAAAATATTATTAAAAATCTGGTGTGAGAAATCACTTCAAAGTTGTTTTCACGAAGAAACTGTTGCGTAACGTTAGCCCGATGTGCGGGTGCGTTGTCTTGGTGAAACAGCACACGCGCAGCCTTTCCCGGACGTTTTTGTTGCAGTGCAGGAAGGAACTTGTTCTTCAAAACATTTTCGTAGGATGCACCTGTCACCGTAGTGCCCTTTGGAACACAATGGGTAAGGATTACGCCCTCACTGTCCCAGAACATGGACATATTTTTTTCAGCACTGGCGGTTACCCGAAATTTTTTTGGTGGCGGTGAATCTGTGTGCTTCCATTGAGCTGACTGGCGCTTTGTTTCTGGATTGAAAAATGGCACTCTCCACTTTCTCGATCATGTCGTCAGACCGGCTTGTGCGAGCCCGAGGTTGTTTCGGTTTGTTGTCAAACGATGTTCTGCCTTCATTAAACTGTCGCACCCACGAACGCACTTTCGACACATCCATAACTCCATCACCACATGTCTCCTTCAACTGTCGATGAATTTCAATTGGTGTCACACCATGCAAATTCAGAAAACGAATGATTGCACGCTGTTCAAGTAAAGAAAATCTAGCCATTTTAAGTATCTAAAACAGTTCTCATTCTCGACGCTGCCGCTACAATTCCATCTGCCGTACAGTGCTGCCATCTCTGTGACGTATTGACAACGAACGCACGCTCATTTTAAAACAGTGCACATGCTTCTATCTCTTTCCAGTCTGGAGAAAAAAAAACCGGAGGCCTTAGAACTTGAATGCACCTCGTATATCCATCGGGAAAGCGTCTTGAGGTATGATACGTGACATACCGTTGGGTGAGTCATCACAATATTGTCTGTTGGGGTGACCTGTTGGGCAATTTAATAAATATTATTATTATTATAAGTTTATGTTTAGATACAATTGACTTTCGTTTTTATAATAGTAAATTTAATCTTTTACAGATTCTTTAACGTCTACAAAGATATACATGAAAATATGAATTCATTTAATAATCCATACATTTTGCTCGATATTTTTCACATTTAATAAAATCAACAAATTACATTTACAGATAGATGTAACCTACCCAAAGTTATCGGACCGTGCGAAGGATATTATCCTCAATGGTATTACGACAAAACAAACAATCACTGTACTCAATTCATTTATGGTGGATGTTTGGGCAATAACAACAGATTTGAAACAAGAGATGAATGCAACGAACTCTGCGTCAGCGATAGAATAAGTGGTAAGTGAAATTTACAAAATTAAAAAGTACCTCGTCTATTTTAAAACGTACACAGATGCTTGCGAACAACCGAAACAAGAAGGACCATGCCATGGTAACTATGTCAATTGGTTCTACAACAAAGAAAGTGGATATTGCGAACAATTCGTTTACGGTGGTTGCAGAGGGAACAATAACAATTTCCCGACAGAAGCGTCATGCAAGCAGAAATGCGCTCGCGTTGGTCAAAAGAAGCGTAAGTCAACGAAATTTTTGTTGTGTTTCCAATTAGTTAGTTTCGATGTTGTGCTGTCTTAATTTTTGATTTAAAATCGTAATATAACGGATGAAAAAACAAAAATTAATGTTTGCCAAAAAATATAGTAGCAGTAGTAGATGCAGTAGTAGTAATCTGTTTTGTGTTACTCAAAACTGTAGTGCTAATATTTATTATAGTTAGTTATCTCATTACTAATAGCATGATAAATGTATATAAACTCTTTATTGAAATTGCTAGCGAGCTGTTCCCTGCCACAAGCGCAGGGTAACTGTACAGAACGCCTCGCCCGTTGGTACTATGACTCCACGGAGAAGCGATGCATGCCATTCTATTATACCGGTTGTGGCGATAACAAAAACAACTTTATCAGTCAATATCATTGCGAGATTGATTGTCCGAAAGAAATAGGTAAGTCTGATACTAACTGGCAAAGTTAAAGTTTCTATTTATTATTGCAAGATGAAGCGATCTACTCGTAACAAAAATAAAAATGAAGAACATTGCATCGTCTAATTTGATAAAATAATTTGTGATAATTTCTTCTGATTCAAAACAAAAATCGTTTTAGAAATTAGTTATCCGAGATGAGTAAATCGTTTCCTACTAAAGATAAAAATAGGAAAGTGACATTTTAAAGTTTCCGCAAGATGGCACTGGATGTCAGAATATAATTCTCAAAGTATACAAAGTATAATATCTCAAAAGTAATAGAAATGACTTTAGAACAAGAAAAATCTTATCTAAAATTGTTTTATTTATTCGAAATATTCCCCTTCATCAGAAATATAACAGTTTGCACGTTTAAGAAGTGCACCGTCTTTTATAATGGTGTTAATAGACTGAAATAGTCGGCATCACTTTTCTAGTGTGTTTTTCATTTTAAGATTTAATTCAGATTAGAATGACAAGCAGCTAACATTGACTTGACGGTTAATTATTGACAAGTTGTCAGAGGCGTTCCATTAATTTTCTGTTTTCGGTATTACTTTAGGGTTTTTCAATTTTGTCAATTTTGAATTATCGTTCCCGCTCTGTTCGTTTTCGTTGTGTTTGTTTTCGTGTCATTGTTTCGTTTTTGTTTCAGATTTAGTTTTACATATTTGACGTTTGAAACATTGTATTTAATGTGAACGCCAATGCGCATTGTTTATAAAAGTCACGAATGTCACGGTATATATATATATATATATATATATATATATATATATATATATATATATAACAATTGATAAATTATTGGAGTTTTTCGGCTTTTTTATATGAAATATTTACAAATACCAAATTAGAATGTATGTAATTGCAGAGTAAGTGAGGATGTAAACATTGCTATCTACAAATTACAAAGCAAATCATACGAAATTTTTAATTGAAAAATATAGTTATGTTGGGACTCGAACCCATGTCTACAGCTTGCCGGGCTGTCGCTTTTACCACTTAGCCACAATAGACCTAGGTTCAAGCTATTTAGAAATGCATTATAAAGTAACAGTGTTAATGAATCAGATGTCAGTTATTGAATGTAGATGTCAAGTTGAAAGCAGAAGTCAGTTTTGAAAGCTGATGTCAGTTTTGATAGCAGATGTCAGTTAGTGAAAGCAAATATCAGTTATTGAAAGCAGATGTCTGTTTTGAAAGCAGGTATCAGTTATGAAAGCAAACGTCAGATTAGAAAACAGATGCCTATTTTGAAAGTAGATGTGAGATATTGAAAGCAGATTTCAGTATTTTGAGAGCAGATGTCAGATTTGAATGTTTGAAAATGCTATTTATTACTCCATAGCTATATGAGTGTTTAGATAATTTCTTAGCCGTTTATTAAATATAACAATTGATAAATTATTGGAGTTTTTCAGCATTTTTATATGAAATATTTACAAATACCAAATTAGAATGTATGTAATTGCAGAGTAAGTGGGGATGTAAACATTGCTGTCTACAAATTACAAAGCAAATCATACGAAATTTTTAATTGAAAAATATGGTCTACGTTGGGACTCGAACCCAAGTCTACAGCTTGCCGGGCTGTCGCTTTTACCACTTGAACCTAGGTCTATTGTAGCTAAGTGGTAAAAGCGACAGCCCGGCAAGCTGTAGACTTGGGTTCGAGTCCCAACGTAGACCATATTTTTCAATTAAAAATTTCGTATGATTTGCTTTGTAATTTGTAGACAGCAATGTGTACATCCCCACTTACTCTGCAATTACATACATTCTAATTTGGTATTTGTAAATATTTCATATAAAAAAGCCAAAAAACTCCAATAATTTATCAATCGTTATATTTAATAAACGGCTAAGAAATTATGTAAACACTTATATATATATATATATATATATATATATATATATATATATATATATATATTTAGATAATTATTTCGTGACCTTTGTATGTTATGGTAAATTCAATTTGTTCGCGATTTAAGGTCTGGTTTTATTTCAAAATGTATATATTTAATTGTTAATTTATTAATTTTAATTTAATTGTTATCCTACATGTTTCGGCAAATGATGCCTTTTTTAAGGAATATAAAATATAAATGACACTAAATTAATGTTATACTTATACATTTGTAGTTGCTATGGATAAAATTATTCAAAGATACATTCCAATATAATAATAATAAATCATGCCTTAGTATTCTAAAATAGATAGACAACAAAAACAGGGAAACACAAGACATGAGTTATTATTACGTATGCGCCCGTGGAGCGACTTAAGATGTTAAGCTGTTGGTATTCGCCTTAAACATCTTAAGTCGCTCCACGGGCGCATACGTAATAATAACTCATGTCTTGTGTTTCCCTATTTTTGTTGTCTATCTATTTTAGAATACTAAGGCATGATTTATTATTATTATATTGGAATGTATCTTTGAATAATTTTATCCATAGCAACTACAAATGTATAAGTATGACATTAATATACTGTCATTTATATTTTATATTCCTTGAAAAAGGTATCATTTGCCGAAACATGTAGGATTGTTTAAAATATATACATTTTGAAATAAAACCAGACCTTAAATCGCCAATAAATTGAATTTACCGTATATATATATATATATATATATATATATATATATATATATATATGTATATATATATATATATAATAGTAGTTGTCAGATCACCACCAACTTTAACACTAAAATCAATGCTACCAACTATTTCAGTCTTCTTGGCTCATATAGTACTAATAATAACACAAGTTTACAAATTTAAATTTACTTTTAGTGCAAGATGTAAAATCAACTGTATTTAATGATGCTTATGATGCTTAATTCAAATCTGTCTCTAGAAAAATTCCAGCACGTCTAGTCTTATAGTTATAGCAAGGTCGTGCCATTGAGGTTTAGTTATCATCGAGGAGCATGATATAATTCCATGTTAAAAATCAGACCCTTACGCTAGCGCCTCTGATGTTCATATGGTGATACTAAATTTCTAAACAACCGCATTTTTAAATTACTATAATGTTTTTTTGTTCTAAATATGCTCTTAATACATGTTTCGATCTTTTTTGATCTCATCAGTGCGATATATCTATAAATATAGAAATCACAGACACGTATTTACATGCATATAAATAAAAATTAATTCTGTTAAAAAATAAATTTAAACTCTATGTGTTAGAAAAATAAATATTTAAAATTCAACAAATATATAAAAAAATGCAGATTCTAGCAATAAAACAAAATAAACTATATACTCATAACAATAAATAAACAGAAATTGTTATAAACAGCAATATAAAATAAAGACAATTTTTCATATTCACAAAAGATTAAAAAACCCTAAACTTGCCAACGTACCAAAAACCTAATTTATCTTCTGCAAATGCATCAGCTGACTAATTTTTCTCAAGTTTCGATTCAGATTATTAGAAGACCGATAAATGTCATGAAATTTCCTAATATTTAAACACATAGATATATTTAACAACTGCTCTTGAACTAAAGTTTGATGATCGGAGTTAGGGATGCGCCGATTCAATTAAAAAGATCGATATTTGAATCGATTCAAGATCGAACTGAAAAATATCGATGCTAAAAAAATTGATTCTTAGAAAATCGAAGATCGATTCAGTTCAGAACAATAAAGTGTTTAAAAATCGAGCTCTTTGATGCATAAGTTGTAATAAAAAATTGCATGCCAAGTATGTTAGCAATCAAATCGTAAGATTTTGTTATTAAACATTTCACTTGATATGACATCTTTTATATTCTAACAGAAACAAAACTTATACTTTTTAACTTAAAAGAGATACTTTTATTAGCAAAAACGAAAAAGTTATATACAGAGCAATCCAAATTAAGTGTTCACCATTGGTAACTTTGTTATTATTAAAGATATAAGATTGTTTAAATTAGCAAACTAGTAGTACTTTTAACGCTCTTTAAGATGGAAGAATTAAAAAAAAAAGAGCAGCGCGTTTTCGAGTTTTCCCGAAAAATATGTTTTTTTCAAATGGAAACCCCTGTATATTATATCATTTTCTGTTAGAAATTCTATTTTTAAACAAAAAATCTTATAAGAAATTTTTTACTGGGATTAAAAATACTTGAGTTATAGTGAATACAATATGAAACAAACATGTAAATAATTTACATATCTGTAACTATGCACATGGACAATACACCTCGTATTTTCAGCATTTACTTCTGCTTAATACATATGTTTCTGCCAATATAGGCGTCCTCAGTTAAGCTAGTGAAGCAATTTATACAAATTAATACAAACCTGTTATAAACAACTGGTTTGTATCTGTATTTAAATTTACTGAAATAGCCCGCAAAGATCAAGCAAGTTCCGTCCTATAAGAAGACAACTATTTAATAATTGACATCTTACGGGCGAAAGATACATTGTCCGGAGGAACGTAAATTATTTACATGTTTGTTTCATATTGTACAAACGCTTTATACGTGCTTAACGTATTGTCATACTTAAACAAAACCTTTTCGTATAGTGAATAAACAAAAACAGCTAAGTCAAGTGCATTTCTATGTTTCTATGATAACGACGTTAATTCTTTCTAGTAAACGTCAAATATTAGTACAGTTTTATTAGTCTTTCACTCATAAATTTCATTTTGCTAGTTATTAATTTGACAAACAAATTATTTTTACCCATGCAGAAAAGTGTGATATGTTAGAATCTTATTTAGTGTTCAGAAAATCCTCTAGGAGGGCAAAAGAACACTACGCTGAATTATATCCACTCCGAACACAACCAAATGAGCAATTTTTTCTGAGACTGTACCGAAAATTTAGAGGCAATGAGAGTGTTTTTGCCAAAACAAGAACAAGAAGGACTTTTATAATAAGCGAGGCCACGGAAATTCTAGTTCTTGCATATTTTGAGGCCAACCGTGAGAATTCCATACTAGATATTATCAAGGAATCTGATTTGAGTCACGGTACTGTGCATAGGATTCTGAAGAAACACAAATTCATTCCTTATAAGTACAAACCAGTTCAAGTTTTCTTGCCAGGGGATCCAGAGAGAAGAATGTTTTTTTGCCACTGGTATCTTAACTTTTGTCGCCAAAATGTAAACAACTTTCGTTATATTTTATGGACCGATGAATCAAATTTCTCAAATTCTGGAATGTACAATACAAAAAATCATCATTACTGGTCAAAGGAAAATCTTCTTTTAGTACATCCAAGACGCCCGCAAGTCCGTTACAGTTTTAATGTTTGGTGCGGTTTAATTGGTTCAAGGATTGTTGGTCCTTTCTTTTATGAGGGCCCTCTAACTGGTGAAAGGTACATAGAATTTTTGACTGAAATTTTGAATAATTTCTTAGACGATATTGATCTCATAAGTAGACAGAATCTGCATTTTCAGCAGGATGTCGCATCTGCGCACAACTACAGAGGTACTCATCAAATTTTAAATACTATTTTTAACAATTAATGGATAGGAACAAATGGTCCTATTCAGTTGCCTCCCCGATCGCCAGATTTAACACCGCTTGATTTTTTTATGGGGTTTTTTAAAGACAGAGATTTATAAGCAAAGGTACGAAAACGTAAACGCCGTAAATTGCAGTTAGTGAAAAGATAAACCAAATAGATGGTAGGACCATACTAAAAGCAGTTCGACAAGTTCAGAAACGTGTTAAAAAATGTATTGAACAACAAGGTGGTATTTTTGAACATCTTCTATGAAAAAATCAGTGATTTTTATTTTCTTTTAATGATATGTTTATGTATAAAATAAAGTTTATAAATATTATTTAGCTGTTTTTGTTTATACATTATAACTCAAGTGTTTTTAATCCCAGTAAAAAATTTCTTATAAGATATTTTGTTTAAAAATTGAATTTCTAACAGAAAATGATATAATATACAGGGGTTTCCATTTGAAAAAAACATATTTTTCGGGAAAACTCGAAAACGCGCTGCTCATTTGTTTTTTTTAATTCTTCCATCTTAAAGAGCGTTAAAAGTACTACTAGTTTGCTAATTTAAACAATCTTGTATCTTTAATAATAACAAAGTTACCAATGGTGAACACTTAATTTGGATTGCCCTGTATAGTGTATTATTTAAACATGAAACAAAATTTTGCCAGGGCATTTTTTAGATATTGTAATAAATCGAATGCGATGTTATCGAAAACGTCAATGAAAATGTCGATGCTCATTTCATGAAACGATTCATGCGCATCTCTACGCAAAGATAGCAAAGCTGTTTTCATTTCGATCTTCTAGTCAAAAGAATTAAATCGAAAAAAATTGGCAACAAAAAAATCGATTAAAAATCGGAGGTCGCGTTACGAAAGAAGCGATTTCGGGAAGATCGATTCAGATCTCGCATCGGATTTAACACAAGCCGACCTACCAAGAACCTAATTTACACAAGTATACCATGAAAAACTAACCTTCTGCAAAGTTACCACGATTTTCTCGTGAATAGAATTTACATGGTCAAAAGATTTTAACGACACAACCATCTTATCGTAAATGGTATTAACATATAATACCAAACTAAGAGTAGGATAAAGATTATTTTATTCACTAAATTCCTTTAACATTGTAAATATGTGACGACGTGATGAGGTTCTACGTTAACAGAAAATAAAGAAGATTTACAAACCTCACAACCGGGTAAACTAAGCTTTTTTAGGAAGAATCCACATACATAGGTGACAGCTTGATAATTAAAATCATTTTCATCATTAATTAGAATATTTAAAGAAGAATCTTTTATTCATTCATATCCAGTGTACTAATCTTAGCACTTTTAGGCTTAAGAGAAGACATAAATGATTGCAGATTAGTTAAGATATGCCCATTATCCTTCTCACAATTGAACCCGATGGAATGAGAAGACACTAAATTATTTGATGTTCATGTTTCAAAATGATCCTCGCAAACATATATTTGTTTTGAATTTGTGAAACATCAATACCTAAAATATTTTTAATAAAATTCAACCATACCTGTTTTCTAAAATTGTCAGAAGGGAGATTGAAGAAATGTTTATTTTGATAAGTCGAATCAGGAAAAATATTGGAATAATATCGATTTTCGCAACCTGGAATTTTACTATTATATTTGTGCATACTTGGAAAAGTAAACTTTTATGAAAAATATTAAAATTAATTGTTACTACAACAATTAATAATAACAAAACAATAATTAATGACAATAAAACTTACCCAAAAACATTTGCCTCTTAAAAAATAATTTGTTAACACTATGTTATTATGACTTGCATTTTTATTATATCCTGGGTACCGTGCACTGTTGTCATTTCGCATACTCTTATAGTTAACCATATTTATTCATAGCTTTTTAATATGAGCAGTTTCAGTAGATAAGCAGTGGGGTTTCTGAAACAAAATCCCATGTATTTTCTTATAGAGGTTCATGTTGTATTTTTGGGGGTGAATTTTGGTGGGGGAACGTAAGTTTAAGTTGGGGTGAGTTTGTAATTTCATGTGGTCTGTCTCTGAAACAGACAGACCAGGTAAAATTACAAACTCATGTGGCCTGTCTCTGAAATAGACAGGTCTGTCGCTACCTATATCGCGCGCAGGCGCAGCGATGGCGTTATGAAGATTGTCGAAAGCAGATCGAAACCGATAGTCGTATCGCACAAATTTTATGGAAGCTTCTATTTATTGTATATGCCCCTAGCCAGTGGAGACGACGTGGGTGACTAAATAAAAGATGGTAGGTAGCGCCACTCAGTTTTATTTACGGATGCTCAAATCTGAAAATGGAGAAAAGGGATCACGCGATCGTAGGCGCCTGCGCATGCAGACTACTAAATACAAAAGCGAAATCCAAAACAGCAAAATGCTCCACAAGATACCTTCAATCTGAAAAGAAAAGTGAATGACCACGTTCAGGGCAGCCAAACTTGCTAAAGAAAACAAAAGGTAAAGAAAAGGCTAGAAACCAGTTAACTCGTATATTATCAAATTTTAAAAATATGAGCACCCTGTATATAAAGTTCACACTGTATATTAAAATTTGTAATTTAAACATTACCCAAAAAAAGAGTGATTTTGTAAAAAAAAAGTATAAAATTAAATAAAAGCACATTAAGTAAATATCAAGGGAAATAGAAAACAATATAATATTAAATTATTACGCAAAAATAAAATTCCGAAAATAGTCTAGATTACAAGTTTAAATAAATAAGCCTTTTCTACGGATCCGTAGAAATAACCGTACAAAGTAATACGAGGTGCATTCGAGTTCTAAGGCCTCCGATTTTTTTTCTAACTAACTACTCACCCGAAAACTATGAAACTGGTGTTACTTCTCGACGTAATCGCCCTGCAGACGTACACATTTATCACAACGTCGACGCCATGATTCCATGGCCGCGGCGAAGGCTATAGGAGCCTGTTTCGACCACTGGAAAATCGCTGAAGCAATAGCAGCACGGCTGGTGAATGTGCGGCCACGGACAGTGTCTTTCATTGTTGGAAACAGCCAAAAGTCACTAGGAGCCAGGTCAGGTGAGTAGGGAGCATGAGAAATCACTTCAAAGTTGTTTTCACGAAGAAACTGTTGCGTAACGTTAGCCCGATGTGCGTGTGCGTTGTCTTGGTGAAACAGCACACGCGCAGCCTTTCCCGGACGTTTTTGTTGCAGTGCAGGAAGGAATTTGTTCTTCAAAACATTTTCGTAGGATGCACCTGTCACCGTAGTGCCCTTTGGAACAATGGGTAAGGATTACGCCCTCACTGTCCCGTCAGCATTCGTGGCACCCACCTAGAGGACACTTTTCGCATTTTCAGGTCGTCATGCAGGATTGTGTGCACGGAAATGCTAACACTGGAGGCGATCTGTTCAACTGTCATTCGGCGTTCCCCAAAACAAGTCTCTCCACTTTCTCGATCATGTCGTCAGACCGGCTTGTGCGAGCCCGAGGTTGTTTCGGTTTGTTGTCACACGATGTTCTGCCTTCATTAAACTGTCGCACCCACGAACGCACTTTCGACACATCCATAACTCCATCACCACATGTCTCCTTCAACTGTCGATGAATTTCAATTGGTGTCACACCACGCAAATTCAGAAAACGAATGATTGCACGCTGTTCAAGTAAGGAAAACGTAGCCATTTTAAGTATCTAAAACAGTTCTCATTCTCGACGCTGCCGCTACAATTCCATCTGCCGTACAGTGCTGCCATCTCTGTGACGTATTGACAACGAACGCACGCTCATTTTAAAACAATGCACATGCTTCTATCTCTTTCCAGTCTGGAGAAAAAAAATCGGAGGCCTTAGAACTTGAATGCACCTCGTATAATCAGTTATACTTATAATAATTTTCTTATGTGTAATTCAAAATTTTAAATCAAATATATTTCTGGAACTTTATCGACTATGTCGTAAGTGCATCTGCATCAGAACGTACATACAAGTCTCGCAAAGTCGAGACGAACAGACGCAGATGTGCGTACAAAAGAAAGAAGTTACAATTAGAAACTTTACTTTAAAATAATATGTACCAAAAAGATTGGAAATTTAGAATAAATTCAAATACAGTTAAAATAATAAGATTACGTTAAAATTAAAATCATTAACCACCAAAGCTAATTATTTCATTATGAAACAGACATGTAAATAATTTACATATCTGTAACTGTATACTTGGACAATACCTCGTATTTTCAACATTTACTTCTGCTTAAGACATATGTTTCTGCCATTTATAGGCGTCGTCAGTTAAGCTAATGAAGCAATGTATACAAATGATACAAATCTTTATAAATAGATCTGTATCTGTATATGACATTAAGCCGAACCGCCTATCAGATATAGCAAGTTTCATCCTATAAGGTGGCACTTATTTATAAGTGACATCTTACGGACGAAAGAGACTTTACCAAAGAAAGCGATCTTTCGATTGACCAGCTATGCAAGTACGAACCGAAAGCAATATGGGTAGTCCTTCAAAAACGAGCCAGGTGGTGGTAAATACACAAAAAGGTTTTAAATATGTCTATACGTTAAATGCACGTATAAGGCTTTTGTTTCATTATGAAACAGACATGTAAATAATTTACATATCTGTAACTGTATACTTGGACAATACATCGTATTTTCAGCATTTACTTCTGCTTAAGACATATGTTTCTGCCATTTATAGGCGTCGTCAGTTAAGCTAATGAAGCAATGTATACAAATGATACAAATCTTTATAAATAGATCTGTATCTGTATATGACATTAAGCCGAACCGCCTATCAGATATAGCAAGTTTCATCCTATAAGGTGACACTTATTTATAAGTGACATCTTATGGACGAAAGAGACTTTACCAAAGAAAGCGATCTTTCGATTGACCAGCTATGCAAGTACGAACCGAAAGCAATACGGGTAGTCCTTCAAAAACGAGCCAGGTGGCGGTAAATACACAAAAAGGTTTTAAATATGTCTATACGTTAAATGCACGTATAAGGCTTTTGTTTCATTATGAAACAGACATGTAAATAATTTACATATCTGTAACTGTATACTTGGACAATACCTCGTATTTTCAGCATTTACTTATGCTTAAGACATATGTTTCTGCCATTTATAGGCGTCGTCAGTTAAGCTAATGAAGCAATGTATACAAATGACACAAATTTTTATAAATAGATCTGTATCTGTATATGACATTAATGCTAATATAATAATAAAGCTAATTATAATTAGAATTATAAATCGTAATTAGATTTCAAATATCTTACAAAAAATATATTACGTTACACAATTCCTCCAAAGATGAATGAATTTAAAATACGAAACTTTAATTAAATCTTAGATCAAATAGGAAATTTGTGATTAAAACAAAAGATAGGCAATTAAGAGTAATTAAACTTCAAAATGTTAAAGTAGTTTTAGAGATATCAAATACTGTAGCATCAAAGAAAGTTCATACGAGTTACACGTCCACAGTTAATTGTCCACAGGTCAGTATCCACAGCCATTCAAATGCAAATTGAACCTCCTTAAGAAAATATATGGGATTTTGTTTCAGAAACCCCATACTATCGTTTTTCTTTTTTGTGCTGTCCACTATCCACGTGTTTTTTGCAGTCATCGTACATTAAATACGGAAATTCACAAATGAAGTTCTTTACTGTATTAGATAGATCTTTTTTAATTTAACTTGGTTCCACACATTTGCCCATCACTGTATACATTGACAGCGAATAAAAGAAAGCCAAAAATTAAAAAAATCGTATTTTATTATTGTCTTTGCGAAAGCTTTTGTGTCACCTTAATAATTCGTATGTGAAGAATGCATATTGTGTACTAGAACTATAAATATATTCCTTTTTTTTTTAATTAAAAAAGAAACTCACAAATTTTTTTCATATAGTACTGGAAGCATGTCAATTACCGGCCGATTCTGGAGAATGCAGTAATTATGTTAGCAGATACTACTACGACACAAGAGATAGAGCTTGTAAACACTTCTATTATGGAGGTTGCGGTGGTAACAAGAACAATTTCGTAACAGAAGACACTTGCCAAACGTATTGCGTGCAAGGAATTGTCGAAGCAGGAGGGCGTTTAACATCAACACTTCCGACTAGTACATTTGCACCAGAACCATTCCCAACAGGTATGTAAAATTGGAATCGAATGATGAAAATGATATTGATTAGTTCTTTTACCGATTGCAAGCTGATGAAATGGTAAGTAGGTACTCCGTATGTGCTATAAATCCGTAAATTAACTTTCTAAACTAATTTTCGAGAAATTTATTTGTTTAATATATTCTCAACTTTTCCACGCTTAATTATATTGATTATATAGATTATTATGGAATAACTGAGTGTGCAACAAGAAATTTCTTGCTATATGCAAGTACGTATGTGATGTATTATTTGTGTATTCATAATAGCAAACACGTTAATTGCTCTCAATAGTGATTTGCTTTGTCAAAATGTGGATCGACTAAATTTAAACGAGTATCAATATTTAGCATGTTCTTCAATATGCTTTTCACAATTTATGTTCTGAACTTAGAATTTACACAATCCTACCAATAACGTTCGCTAGTTGTAAGCTAAATTTAAGTAAACTTGACTTAATTAAGCCAAATTAGCTAACACAGTTTCATATCTTTTTTTATACTGCGCTCATTTCTCTATTATGTTCTCACTCTCACAAATTGACACAATTTTATTCTGGGCAAAAGAAAAAGGGCTCAAGTAGAGGAATTACCCCCAACCCACCCATACACAACTGTTAACGACTAGGAGGGTACACGCTCCTGTGGAAATGACTGTATATAAAAAAATTAAGTTTTCTTTACAGTATGTAGGTTTCCGCGGTCGTTCTCTAGATGTAGATCTCGGTTTCCGGGTTGGAACCGCGTCGAGTTAGGCGTAATTGCCAACGTTTCGTCCACTGTTTCAAGGGACATCTTCAGGGCTGTACGTAGATGTTCGTCGTTTCGCAGTAGCTTGAAGAATGCTATGACAGAGACCGGTACAACTTATATAGGGGGGACCGGGTCAGATGGTGGCCTGCTATTGGCTGGGGACAATGAGCCAATGGCATGCGTCGTATGGGCGTGGTGATTCTTAGTTGAGTGCAGTAGAGTTTGCCACGTCGGATGTAACGTCGTCTCTATCGTCTCTATTGAGATTGCGGGGATGTTTGTAAATTTCAATAGATTCACGGATTTTGCTAGGGAAATAATGCGATTCACGGGACAGAAGCTTGACATCTTTGAATAGAATTTGATGACGGGAGTTTAGTTTGTGTTCTGCCAGCGCTGAACCGGCTATATGTAACAGTCTAGTACAACGTTCATGTTCGGACACACGTACGCTGACTGGCCGCTTAGTTTCGCCAATGTACACACTGCCACACGAACACGGAATGCGATACACTCCTTGGAGTGGAGATATTTTGTCTTTGACCGAGGGTAAGAGGTCCGAAACTTTAGAATGGGGTCTGAAGACAGTTTTGATTTTATTTCTATGTAGAACCTTTCCTATATGAACGGTGATACCTTGAATATACGGTAAGAAGGCGGTGCTGATGTTAGGATCGGGTTCAGTTCGAGGTTTGGGGTTACGATGTCTCACTATAGTACAGTGTATGTCGTGGGCGTTATAATTATTCTGGAGTAGGGTGTTAGAAACATGCTTAAGTCCGGAGGGTAGTGCCCTAGGTTCTGAGATAGAAAACGCGCCATGTACAAGAGTATTGATGACCGCTTGTTTGTGTGCCGGGTGATGATGGGAAAACCCGTTCAGATATCGGTCCGTATGAGTCGGTTTCCTGTAAACCATGTGGCCCAGTTTGCCATTGATATTGCGGGTCACTAAGACGTCTAAAAACGGGAGACTTCCGTCTGATTCCACCTCCATGGTAAAGCGAATGTCACGGTGCTGGGAGTTTAGAAAAAGTAAGAATTCATCTAAAGACTGCCGCCCATGCGGCCAGATGACGAACGTATCGTCTACATATCTAAACCAACATTTAGGTTTTAAATGAAAGGAGCTTAAGACCTGTTGTTCGAACGCTTCCATAAAAATGTTAGCGACAACCGGGGATAAGGGGGAACCCATAGCGGCTCCCGACACTTGTTCATAGAACTTGTTTCGAAATTGGAAATACGTGGAACTGAGGCACACATTTACGAGTTCGGATATATCATTCGGTTGTCGTGGGCGGCTATAATGTCGGAGATGATAGACACTGTGTCCGGGATCGGGACTTTCGTGAAGAGATTCAACGTCAAAACTAACTAGTAAATCACTAGTGTCTAAGGAAAAATCCTGTAAACGAGTTACAAAATGTTGAGAATTTTTAATCGCAGAGTTACTGTCACCTGTGTATTGTTTGAGCTTGTTAGATAAATATTTGGCTAATTTGTAGGTAGGGCTGTCGATAGCGCGGACAATGGGGCGAAGAGACACGTTGAGTTTGTGAATTTTAGGTAATCCATATAATCTCGGCGGCTTGGAGTGTCTTGGGATAAGAGATTTTTGTATGTCTCCGGGGATAGATGATCGTTTGATGAGATCTGTTACAGAACGTTCTATCCGGGCCGTAGGATCCCGCTTCAAGAGGCGATAAGAATCGTCTTGGAGTAGGGTTTCTATTTTCTCCTGATAGACCTTGTTGTCGAGTAAAACTGTTGCGTTCCCTTTGTCCGCATTTAATATTACAATGTTGGGGTTCGTTCTGAGAGTTTTTAGGGCAGATATTTCAGATTTTTGTAGGTTCGGTCTAGGAGGTTTGGCACGTCGAAGAATAGCTGAAGTTTGGGGTCTGCAATGATATCTCGGAGTTTCTTTACAGAATTTCTTTATGTATTTAGTAGGATATCTGATTATGTCGAAGACTGGGTTTATTCTGTAAAAGTTAATATTATAAACCCTTACCACAATATAATTTTAAAGCCTGAATACGTATTTTGGCCAAGTTGTCATCATCAAAAGTAGAAAAAGTATTAGACTCGGAGCCTATCCAGGATTTAGAGCTATATTGTGGTAGGAGTTTCTTTAAATAACCTTTAAGTAGGACATCTTAATATATATTTTATATTCAAATAGAGGTTTCGGCTTTTAATATTATTACAAACACAAAATAACCAAATAAGTTCTGTGAAAATGTTTCGATTTCGATGGGGTTTATTTCAAAGTTTTTATTTTTCATTAAAGTGCAATTCTAAACTTCTTCTGGAATACTATTCAATATAATAAAAAAGAAAAAGTCCATATTAGTCCTGATTAACTAAATAATATTAAATCGATTCACGAAAATAAATAATAATCAACAGAAAAAGACGTCAGAGAAGTCTAAGTTCAGTCAACCAAGGTTTGACCATCTTATATGCTACGGTTTATGACACATTAGCAATAAATTCGCTTTGCAAAACGTAGCTGTAACAACTATATAACTCCAGAAATTGCCATTACCATTATAAGCGGTATTATGTTTGGAAAATTATTGTATTTAACTTTAAACACAATTTCGATTTTCTATCGGTTAACTGGTTCTGCCTAAGACGAAATATGCACTTAAAGAAAAAGAAAAGTTTTATTCCTCGTGTTATCTCGAACATTTAGTTATTTACCTATCCTGATGACTAGTTGAAGGTTTAAAATTTCCTTAGAAAACAGCAGAAATCATTGGTATGGTACCATAAACAGAGTTCCAATAATATTTTTTAACTGAATACGGCTTCTCCTTTTGCAATAATATTGACAATTTGATGGAGGTGGGATATGAACATAATACAAGAGAAGCAATTCTTTTGACTGGAGGAGAGCGTTTGAATTATTTTAGTGTTTGATCTTATCCAAGATACATAAAATTTTAGGGCTCTTTATAAGAGTATTTAAATTTTGGCATTTCATTTTGACACACATTTTCCTAGTTCGCTTCTGATCCAAATATAAACCTATTAATATACTTTACACCGATATCAATTGGAATTCGAGTGTTGTTAATAGAAACTAACGGACATATTATGCGTTTTGTTATGAAGGTCAATCGTATGGGTTAATTTGAATTTTCTATTCACTGGGACTTGAATAATGTTTAAATGAAGTTAGAATTAATGTGATGCTAATGCCATTATTAATCGTCAGCTACTGCATATGGTAATATTGGTTGCTGGCAAGAAGCCCAAAGTATATATTTCACTCATAAATCCCTTGTTTCAAAAATTAATTTAATTTCGATAATGAACACGTTCGATTTGACCAAAGCGCTTTCATGGTTTATGTTTGATAATACAAGCCACTAAGCTACATAATTCCACAAGTCTACCAGATCTATCATTAATTTTGACATATGCTTTTACCAGTGGTCGACTGGTCTGTCCGCTGCTAATATTCGCTTGACAACTCTGTTCATCACCGTCATGTTTATATTTTCACCTGTTAGTATAAAGACGACATTTTTCCCAAGGATTAGTTCATTTGTCCGGATCAAATTCTATTAAGCGGACTATTGCTTGTGCTATTATCTTCTTTTACGTTGATCATCTTATCAACTAAATCCTTGGAAGCTTCCACGGAATTTAATCCAATCATCTGAAGTGCTAAACTGTCAGCCATGGTAGCCTTTGTTTCTGTGAACACACTCTTTCACACTTTAAGAGCTTTAGTTCATATAGTAATGAGCCCAGAACTATCCATTGTGGTACATCAAATTTTGCTTTAGTAATTTGAATAAACAGAGTTGTATCTTATGTAAAAGTGCGTTTCTGTATGTATAATCATAAATAAAAGGTACTATTTTATTCTAAATTAGATTGATAGAAACATATCATTATAGACAAGGAGATAATAGAAAGTTAAAATTTGCTGCACAATCCGTGAAAAAAGTTGTGAATGAAGATATACCAAAATATAAAGTTACTTGTGTACATAAAAATGAGAATTTTTCTCGTGCTTCATATATTTTTACCATATTTTTTGTAGAATCTTGTAATTTACCGCCGGAGGTAGGACCTTGTCGGGGCAAAATCCCACGCTGGTATTACAACAACGATGGTACATGCCACCAATTCAGTTATGGTGGTTGCGGAGGTAACAAGAATAACTTTGGATCATCAGATGAATGTTACCAAATGTGTGGAAACGTTGAAGGTTATCTAAAACATTCAGACTAACTTACGAATAGTTTTAAAACTTTACCTCTTTTGCTTTCGTATTACAGATGTCTGTACTTTACCAATGGTCGTCGGTTCTTGTAATGCCGAGTATGTTTCATGGTTTTATAACCAGACTACAGATACCTGCGAAATGTTTAAATATGGTGGTTGCATGGGTAACGGAAATAAGTTTGACGATTTGGAATCTTGCGAAAAGCGTTGCAAAAAAGCTCCTGTTACTCCAACAGCACCCACGGAAGGTAAGTAGCAAAACATGTATAAACATCCACTTTATAATGCAAATAGTTGTAACGAAAGGTAATCTATAGTGATTGGCAGTCAGGGGTATATGACGTCAGTACCAAGGATGGAGAGAGCACATCATGAATCCCGGTTTAACATTTTTCGCATGCGACTCAAAATACGAATAGAGAAACAAGTATTTACCAAGCAAAAGTAAATACATCTTCTAAAAAGGAATATTGCGAGGTTAATAAAACATATCACATATCCTGACTGTTTACTGTTTGTATTCAGAGTTCAGATACTAGTAAATCACCAATAATTGTTCTATGCTCATGTGTCACCGTAAATCCATTTATACATTGAAAACGACCGTTCAACATCTACCGATGAAATAGGGACATATTTAAAGTACCTACCTAAAGTTTTTTAGTGACATCACATTTATCCCCGATTCGGCAAACTCTACTTCTTTATCATCAAACAAGTCAACAATTCGACGTATAGTACGAAATCCTCGATTGTTATTTAGAACTATTTAAAATTTTCTATACTTTCATTTGTCTATGTTTAGTCCTAGAATATTGCCGGTTGATCGGAGTAACCTGTAGATGGCGCATGGTTACAGGTATTCTGGAATAATGTCCATGAATATTGGTTTAGTCTACCTAAATACCATATGAGCAAAAACTGTTTAGATAAGGGATGGCATGATTGGGAGAATCACTGTCTTTTATAGGTTCAGTCTGTTGTTGGTTGGATGTCAGTTTCGATTTTAATTTTTATTTTACATAAATTAAATGTCAGTTTCGATTCGAAGTTTTATTCGACGTGATTTAAATGTCAGTTTATTTGACAAGCTGATTAGCTAACATAACCAATATAATTACAACTACTTCAAATCAAAACTGACATTTAATTGGCAACAAAAAGCTGAACCTATCAGAGTTCCTCCCAACCACAGCCATCCCTTATCTTAATAGTTTTTGCTCATATGGTAGTTGGCCAGAAATACTCGTTAAGCGTGTAAAATAGAAACATAATTCGAATCCAGTATCTGTATTATACTTTTAACGTCGTCAAAATTCATGTAATAATAGGACGCTGCTTTTATCCATGTGCCCCAGCGTGTTATAACAAGTTCTACATGTGGCGATTCTTTACGAAATAAATTCTTGCCAGCAAGTACCTTCACAAAACTTTCTTAACAGAAGATATCAATTTATTTGTATTCGAAATAAATTCTTGCGTGCAAGTGCCTTCATAAAAACTTTCTTGACAAGAAGAAGTCAATTTATCTGAATTCGGGTAGTACTTTCTGACTTCCTCAGATACTCGATGAAGAGCATATGCGAAACATATAATATACATCATACTACTGTGTTTGTTGAGTCGACCTTCATATATTCAGCTCTATCTGTTACAAATAATATCACTTTTTCTTTATTTATATCGCTTTTCATTCCATAGTGATTTCAAGCACGAAGTTACGTTAAGTAATATAAATTCTGCATTAGTTGCTTCGATTCTCTTAGATGCAAGTCGATGTGTAGACATTACCGTGTCGCTGTCCATTACATATTTACGTAATAGAACTAAACAATAAATCGGCCGCTACAAATTTATTTAAGACCTCTCCTAGAATGTACCCCTGACTGCCGATCCATAGATCTACGTATCTTGTACATTTATTTTACTACTGATATAATAGTGCCATTCTTGATGGTGATATTATATCTGACATATCATTAGAAATTAAATGCTATTTCGAAACTGTAACGCAAGCAGTATGCGTAACAAATTATCGATAATAATAATGGTATTAATAGTACGGATACAACTCAGAAGTAAATTAATGATAAGCATTTACTTATTGTTTATTAACTGGACGGAAGTTATTTAAATATTTTTTGCTTCTAAATAATTATGTTCCTGAACTAATTAATGTAATATTTCAGAAATTTGTCACTTACCTTCTGAAAGTGGACCTTGTCGTGCTCATATGCCCCGTTGGTATTACAACAAACACGGCAAATGTGAAGAGTTTATTTATGGCGGCTGTGGTGCTAACAAAAATAATTTCATGTCTGAAGAAAGTTGTTATCGAGTCTGTGGATACGTTAAAGGTAACTAAAAGTATTCTTACAAATTTGTAAATGTTCATTAAATCCCACTTTACACGCAAATGTCGCCTAATGTGCTACGTTAATTAGTTCTCATTTACAGTAACTTCATTATACTAACTATACCGTGAGGTTTTTATAACACCGTACATAGCCCCTATGTTCGATTTTATTTGTCCCATGTCAACGCATGGGCAGTTATGCAACTAACATTACTCCTATTGCAAACATGCGGCGTATACATACTATACTAATCTCGATGATACTACTATAAGCATTATATTGCGTATGTGTTAAATTTTGACGATGACCATTAGTTCGTGACCAATACCTAAAAGTGCAATAGAAACGAATTAATTAGATTTTATTGAAAAAAATACTTTTTATACATACCGAAAATTTTGAGAGTTTACTGAACCATTTAAAGAAAAAGACGCCTCGTCGGTAAACAATATTTTTGTTAAAATGTTGTCATTTTCATTAATTATATTAACTAAGGTTTCACAAAAATCTATGCGTTTGATTTTATCTTCAGGGAAGAGTTCTTGGTGATTACTAAATTTTTTAAGCTTTTTATTTATACATTTTAAAAATTCTACGTACAGACGTTTTTGAAATGTTAAAGTGCTGTGCAATCTTATTTGTTGCGGTTATTGGGCTTTCTTCGATGAAACATAAAACATTTATTTTTAGTTTTTCGATAAGTACATGGGAAGGTTTATTTTTCTTTTTGTGTGTGCTTCTTATACAACCATCCCTATTAAATGTTTTAATAATTGTGTGGATGGTTGATAGAGCCGGTATTGGTCTGTCGGGATACTTTGCAGCAAACAGATCTCGTATACTTCTAATACTGTTTCCAGCTTGATACAAATTTATAAATTCAATTTTTTCGTCTATAGAATACCTACATTGTATGAATTATTCTATCTTGTCACGACTTTGACAGTTATCGATAAAATTGTTTATGTAGAAATCTAATAGGAGTAATGTTAGTTGCATAACTGCCCATGCGTTGACTTTGGACAAATAAAATCGAACATAGGGGCTATGTACGGTGTTACAAAAACCTCACGGTATATACGCGAAGTCTGGAAGTGAAAAGTCATAGTCTTTCTTTGGAGACTGTGATTAAACTTAAAAAAGGTATATAACCTCTTACCACAATTACTAATCGTATCCTAAATACGTATTTCGACATCTAAGTTGTCATTATCAGTAGGTAAAAACCACTAATCAAAGTGTCGCACATGGGGCACAGTAAAGCTAGCAAATCTGATCATACAACAACTTTACCCGGCGTCCACGTACTCACAGTGTATACGAGTATACGAGTATTTAAATATTAAAGAAATTTTGAAAAATATCGAAATTCTCCATAAAAACTTGTAGCTTCCAGCCATGTTCCCCATCTAGTTATTTACTGGAGAGGGAAGCAAAGATGGAAGTTTTTCCCTGTAAAGAGCTACTCTCAATGGTGTTTTTTGAAAACTTTTTAAAAAGCGGATACTAGTCTATCAACTTCCGAAATGGTCTCTCCGATATATTCACAGATTCTGTGGAGCCCATGTGCTACACAAGTAATATGCAGCATATTAGGATAGTTTTCGATAGTCTGCCTGTTTTTAACATATATACAGCACTGTCACTGGCAAATAAAAGTATTTTTTCTTTGTACCTGTCGCCCTTTGGTGCATATTCTCGTTAATGGTTTTAGCTACTGTTTCCGCATCGACTGTATTTATGACTTTTGTTGCTATTACATATGCGTTAAATGGAATAGGTAGATGTAGTACACCAGTTACAGCATTTACAACACAGCGTCCTAATATATCGACAGTTTCGTCAGCCCTTATCCATAGCTACTGATTTGAAAGATGGGTTCTAATGCGTTCTAATGCTTTCGTGTAGCACTTAGAAACATATTTAGTATATTTTTGGAGAAATATTTTGAAGATGGGATTGTTAAATTTATTTAATGGAATATTCACCGCTATTAAAGTTTCAGAGTTTTTCGTTAAAATTGTCAGATTCCAATGGGTCTAATTTCTGTGTATGTGTTTGCGATGCTAAGTGATGTTTTATGTGCGATTCCTTGGACTTTTTGAACGATATTTTACAGTTTACAATATCACTAGCAATAGACATACGATCAGGATGACACTTAATCCAACTCGCCATTGTTTCACGATGCCATTCTTGACATTGTTCCATATCATATCTGAAAAAGTAACTTAAACAATGTTCTAGATCTAAATAAATGAAAATTAAAAATGTATGCGTAAGTTATTGAAACTTAACCAAATTCACTGGACACTTAAAGTTAAAACAATGAATAAAAGAAACTAACTCACCGTACTTTATTTATCGTACGAAATATGAACTAATAAATAAAATAAATTATAAAAACTCCTCATGATTCTATCAACGCTCATTAAGATATGAATTTTACTCTGATATTGAAGTGATTGCGTCACAATTCAACGACAAAAAACAGATGTGCTGTTAACCGAATGAATAGTGTTATTCAATAACTGCGTGTTGTACTTAGCGATGTTATAGGCTATTTATGTAGTCCATCGTAATTTCGGCCTATGCGTCCGATCTCTACTTATGATATGTGAAACTGAACACCGTTCAATATTTTGTTGCTATGAGTAGGTATATATTTTATTTATTATTAGAGAACGGACGCAATTTCCATAAAACGCAATCGGCAATTGGAATTGTGTATAACGTCGCTCAGTACATCCCGGCGTAATTCAATGAAGTATTTGTTTGACTTACTCGGACACTTGGTCTCGCCGCGATAACAATGGACAAGCCAGCTATTGTATTCCGAGAATATAGTGCTTTTTAAAGTGTTTTCATGAGCGTAGATAGAAGCGGGGTTTTTATAATGTATTTTATTTATTAGTTTATATTTCGTAAGATAAATGAAGTGCTGTGAGTAAGTTTCTTGTTTTCATAGTTTTAACTGTTAATTACATCGTAATTTTTGTGATAGATCCTGTTTAATATCGTTTGATTGAATCTATTTCTATCAATTATTTCGACGTAAGAGTGTGCATTGAATTTCGTTCAGTTTCAATAACTTACGCACACATTTTTAGTTTTCATTTATTTAGATCTAGAGCATTGTTACTTTTTCAGACATGATATAGAAGAATGTTGAGAACGGCATTGTAAAATAATGGCGAGTTGGATTGACGGTCATACTGATTGTATGTCCATTGTCAGTGATTCCGAAATTTATTACAAAATCCGTAAAATATCGTCAAAAATTCGTCACTTAGGATCGCAAACACATCTGAACTCTGTAAAACTTTTATGACGGCTAATATTCCATTAAATAAACTTAGCAATCCCACTTTAAAAATATTTCTGAAAACATATACTGGTCGAAATGTTCCTGATGAATCAACTTAACGCAAATATTATGTTTCTAGGTGCTATACGAGAACAGTAGAACGCATTAGAAGCCATCTTTTAAATCAATATATATGGATAAGCGCCGACGAAACGGTGGATATGTTAGGACGCTGTGTGGTAAATGTCGTAGCTGGTGTACTACTGTTATAAATAGAGTTGATGCGGAAACAGTTGCTGAAACCATTAAGGAGAATATGCAAAAAATGCTTCATTCGGACGCCACGTACAAAGAAAAAATACTTTTATTTGTCAGTGATAGTGCTGCGTATATGTTAAAAACAGGCAGACTATTGAAGGAAACATATCCTAATATGCTGCATATTACTTGTGTAGCACATGCTCTCCACAGAATCTGTGAATATATCAGAGACACTTTTCCGGAAGTTGATAGACTTGTATCAGCTTTTAAAAAAGTTTTCAGAAAAGCACCATTGAGAGTAGCTCTTTTCAGGGAAAAATTTCCATCTCTGTCACTGCCTCCCACTCCAGTAATAACTAGATGGGGAACATGGCTGGAAGCTACTAGTTATTATGCTGAGAATTTCGATAGTCTAAAACATTTCGTAACACTGCTAAAGGAGGATGCTAGAAGTATTGGTGAGTGCAAGGAGCTCACACAAATCCCAAATTTAAGAAATCAGTTGTACTTTCTTCACGAACACTTTGGAAAATTGCCAAAACTAATCACTTATTTTGAAAATCGAAATCTCAAATTAAATGACGGATTAACCACATTAGATGTGGCTGTTAATAATTTGAAAAGTATTCCAAGTGACTTCGGATGTGGTCTTCGGCAAAAGTTTGAAGCAATTCTTAAAAGAAATCCAGATTTAATTACATTGCAGCAATTATGTATGGAGACAATTCCACAAAATCTAACGGCTAAATATGAAGAAATAAAAGAATATTTCCAGTATGCACCTATAACCAGTTGCGATGTAGAAAGGACGTTTTCTATTTATAAGGTTGTACTTAATTCAAAGAGAACAAAATTGACAGAAGAAAACCTTGAGAAACTATTGCTAGTCAATATTAATACTCCTTTACTCAACTTGAACGACAAAATGAACAAATAAAAATGTTCCAATTATAGAAATAAAATTAAATATTTTAGAAATACAGCCTTTCGCCAGTACTGCACTGGGTGGTAAGCGTGTCCGTTTTCTATTTATTATAAATATCTTTTAGTTCTCCCTTGGTTGCCAATTTTCAATAAATGCAATAGATTTATCTTCCGCTTTTATTACTTTACAACTAATGAACCTTATTTTCTGCTTCAAACTTTATTCGCAAATATTTTCAAAAGGAATATAGGGACATTAAAGCAGTATATATAATATTTCGGGTGATATATCAACGAATTTGGCGAAGATTATATTGTCTTTCAAATTTTGAAAAATGTTGGCTAACAGAAAATTACTTTCATCGTTACAAAAGTGATGTTTTCATTTTACCAATAGGATATCAAACTGACTCTTACCTACTAAGAAAACGGTAGACTAAAAAGTTAACTTTCATGCTACATACTTGTTAACAGTTGGATAATTTTGTTTTTCACAGGAGTTACTTTGATTTATACGGTACTTCAAGACATATTGTTTTCACTTTTCAGGATTTTGCCACATGCCTCCAGAAACTGGACCTTGTCGTGCCAGACTTCAACGTTGGTATCATACCAAGAACGGAGTATGTGAAGAATTTATTTACGGAGGTTGTGGAGGCAATAAGAACAATTTTGCTTCTTCAGAGGAATGTTACCAAGCATGCGAAGAAACTAAAAGTAAATATTCTATTAAATTTATAACTGATCTTAAAAATTGTTCTATACGAAAGTGGTATTTTCATTGTTAATAATAATGATTCTGACAAATCATTTATAAATTCCAAGCTGGCATCTAGGGAATATTAAATTCTTCGCCAAACTCATCATGTTTGGGCAAATATGGACAAAAATCGTATTTAAAAGTGTCGAAAGCCTGTTAGCAATTGTAAAAAATAACAATTAATAAACTAATTGACAAATAATTCGCAAAAATAAAAAAAGGCAGTAATTTATTCTTTAATTTATTTTAGCACCAACTACTTCTAGTCCAGATGAACTCAATAGAATCTGTTATCAGCCACTAGAGCCAGGAAACTGTAATGAAACCATCTTCTCATTCTTTTTCAATCCGTCTAAACACAAATGTACTTCATTTACATACAGTGGTTGTGGTGGCAATGACAACCGATTTGCCAGTGAAGAAACATGCGAGAGAACTTGTGGGATTTACAGAAACCAAGGTAAATATATAGAAATAGAAAAATTGGAAGGAATTTGGGTTCGTTCTCATGTTTTTAAAATGAAGTGTAATGACAATTCCTTAAGACGTGTTTTTCTTTATCTTTTCATTATAATTTTTGACATTATGATCGTTTCAGAATATTTTATAAATCCATTTTCTTATATTTTCGCAATTTTAAGGGCATTAATTATATCAATTTTATAATTCATGGGGGTAGATTTTTCACAAATTATTTTAGTAAATATGTAGAATCTGATATTTATTGATTTACCAGTTGCTGCTGGCTTAGACATTGCACAAAAGAAAATACAAATAGCGAATGAATTTCATTCGCTATTTGAATCGCTTCATTCAATGAAGCGATTCATGGACTGAAAAAAAAATAAAATGCAGGTTAAATTTGAATCACCCTGGTAATTCGAAAGCAATTAACATAAAATTTTTATCAATTGTGTTAGGTTACGACAATGCATCTTTTTGTATGCATAGAGTTTTTATTAAATAAGAATCTAGTCAGATATTATTAAAATAAAAAGTAGCGTTTCGAGTAAAGACAGAACAAAAGAGGATTAAGAATAATTGTTACAAATTACTCAAGACCCCTAAGTATCAAATTTTGATGAAACAATTTTCATTTTCAATTTTTTTAATATTTTTGTGCCGTTAGTAGAAAATAATTGATTATTTCAATGCTACGAATACCATAACATAAGACGTGAAAACAATTCGCAATTTTGCGATTCAGTACAAATTTCTCGATAGGTTTGTCGTATTCTATGACACAGTTCCTGTATATTTTGGGCTAGATGCATACACAAGATTTTTAATAGTTCCACAAAGAAAAACTCGACTGTTGCAAGATCTGGCGATCTCGAGTCCACTCTATTAAAGGGCCACTACGACCTTGTAACGAACCTCACCCTCAAGCTTAAGAATATTTGAAATGTTTGCGCATCCTTAATTCTAAATATGAATTAAGAGCACAAAATATTCATAAGTTTTGAGGAGTGGTGTATATTTTTATAAAGATATAGCACCCATCTCCTATCCAAGGTTTAAGGTTCACATTTTCGTTTTTTTTATTGTGCACGAGAATGCATGTGTTGCCTACATTCCTCTTTTTAATGAAAACACTTGATTTGATATTTTAAGATTTTAATTGCGTGTATAGTATGCGAATCACTTTTACTATTTCATTATGTAATTATGTCATAACTTGTCATAAGTAAAGGCCAGATTATATGCAACAAAAAAATTGAAAATATGGCATAAATATGCAGATGTTTTAGAGTAAATATGCATTTAGAATATTTTACAACATAATTCACTATGAAAACAATTATAACATATTTCTCAAAGTTTTCAACAGAAAAATTGTGACGCTTGTCTGAAAACATGTATTTATACAGGCTGTCCAGAAACTGTCCTGACAAACGAAGACCGGAGTTTCCTCAGATAATTTTAAGACAATTAAACCCAAATTCACCTAGTCCGAAAATGCTTCCTAAGGGAGCTAGAGTTCTTTGAAGATGGCGCCTTGTATTTATTTTTTTTTTAATTCCTCCAGAACGCTTCTATTTAAAAAAACAAAAACTGGTATGCTTATTTATCCTCCAGAGATGAATCGATTCCATCAATTGCGAATTTCTAGTACCGGTCATAGGCGTCCGTTTTGGGTAGGTCAACGGTTATTTTAAGGCATAACTTTTTTGTCTTTAACTTTTAAGCATTTGCGACACTAGATTATTAAATTTTCAGGTATTCCAGTACTAAAAGGTACTCTTACTTTAAGTCGGTAGGATACACCGTTTTCTAGAAAAATCGATTTGTAAATTTTTCGTTTTTTCTTCATTGAAGTTCAATTTTTTATTTTTTGCAATAGTTAGCTCTGAACTGCCAACAGAAGTAAAACCTACGTTTTTCATTGTCAAATTGTTGTCAGTTCGCGAAGTTTATCTTTTCATTTTTTACTTTGTGTTATTCAAACACAACGATTTCAATTTAAAAAAAAATGGTTTTTACTAACGAGGAATACGCCGATATGCATTTAGTTTATGGCGAAATGAGGTGTAACGCTCGAGCGGCGCAACGTAGATACGCTGCAAAATTTCATTTTACAAAGGTGCAAGCACTGCTAGAAGGAGATTTTCCTGCTCGCGTAGAATTCGCTAGATGGTTACAAAATCAGAAAAATCAAGATGAAGATTTCTTCAGGAACATTTTGTTTGGTGACGAAGCTACATTCTCAAAAAATGGAATTTTTAATGTACATAATGCACATTATTATTCGTACGTTGGTGACAATCCCCACGTTGTTCAAGAATTTAAGCATCAGCATAGGTTTAGCATAAACGTCTGGATAGGAGTAGTTGACGATTATCTACTTGGACCTGTGGAATTACCTGCTCGTTTAAATGGTGCTGATTACTTTCATTTCCTGCAAAATATTTTACCTGATTTGTTAGATGAGGTGCGTTTAAATATTCGGCAAAACTTATGGTTTCTACAGGACGGCTGTCCGGCCCACTTTAGCAGGAATGTACGAGACTTTCTAGATAATAACTACGAAGACCATTGGATTGGAAGAGGCGGTCCAGTTGCTTGGCCAGCAAGGTCGCCGGATTTGAATCTTTGCGATTATTGTGTTTGGGGATACATAAAAGCATTTGTTTATTCCGTTCCGATACAAAATCGCGCACAACTCTGGCTAAGGATACAAGATGCTTGCAACGAATTTAGAAATAACTTTGGAATTTTTGCAAGAATTCGGCGTTCTTTAAGCAAAAGGGTAAACTTATGCATAGAGACTAATGGTCATCACATCGAGCAACTTTTGTAACAATCTACCTTTGATACTTGTTCTTTTTTTGTTAGTTTCGTTCCATTGTAATAAATAATTTATTAAATTAATTTTCATCCATGCCTTGATAGTCCAAGCCAACTTCGTCGCTAAAAATAAGTAGGTACATAATAAATTGAAGTTTAATGAAGAAAAAACGAAAAATTTACAAATCGATTTTTCTAGAAAACGGTGTATCCTACCGACTTAAAGTAAGAGTACATTTTAGTACTGGAATACCTGAAAATTTAATAATCTAGTGTCACAAATGCTTAAAAGTTAAAGACAAAAAAGTTATGCCTTAAAATAACCGTTGACCTACCCAAAACGGACGCCTATGACCGGTACTAGAAATTCGCAATTGATGGAATCGATTCATCTTTGGAGGATAAATAAGCATACCAGTTTTTGTTTTTATAAATAGAAGCGTTCTGGAGGAATTAAAAAAAAATAAATACAAGGCGCTATCTTCAAAGAACTCTAGCTCCCTTAGGAAGCAATGATTTGCATGAAAAATAACAGCCTCCAACCATGTTCCCCATCGTGTGATTACTGGTTGAGGAGGAAGCGGAACACCGGGTGGATGTTGTTTGTAAAACTGAACTCGTAATGGGGCCTTTAAAAATACTTTCTTAACACTACTAATTAAAGTATTTACTAAGGGAAAATGGTTTCTGACTTTTTCTGTAACACGATTTAGTCCCTGTGCCAAGCAAGTTGTGTGAATTAAATTTGGGTAAAAGATTTTCAAATTGAAAGCTGCCTTCACCATGTATGGTGCAGCATCCATCAAAAACAAAATTTTTCTCAGTTGAAATCGATTCCGGTATAAACCTTGTTATTGTCAAATTATTCAATATTTCTGCATAGATACAGCGAATATATTTTTTTCTTAACGTGCTCTCGTCGGGAATGTTATATTTGCTGATGTACTTTTGCAAAAATAACTTGACATTTAAATTGTTTAATTTATGTAGTGGAATATCTGCCGACACAAACATTTAACACAAATCTTCATTAAATTGTTCTTGTTCCGATTTTTTGCAAGTTGATGGCAAACATTGCGGTAATGTTTGCTGACTCTTCTTCGCCAATTTCATCTTTGTTAGTTTTGCAGCATGAGATGGAGTTTTAATATGTTGGTCGACATAGACCTTTCTCTCACTTGTAATCTGCAAAAAAAATATCGTATCATCGGTTGTTTTATTATAAAATAAATGTTAGTAAAAGATAAAGGAATAATTAAAAACTTAATTAATTAATGAATAAGAGGAAATAAACTTAAAATTTTACTCACAATCTTGCAGCATGCTACGCAAAACACTTTTTCTCCATCCATACGCCATTCTGAATAAGGTGCAATCCATCCAGGCACAGTCGCTATTTTCGGCCTTTTTGCTATTACTCACAACTCACAGGTTTACATTTCGAAAAGCCAACGTAAATGTCGTTTAAAATAAAATTACTTTCGAATATGGGAATAAATTTCTCCGAATAGCAAAGAAACACATATACTCCTAATTTTCTGGTAAAATGTATTTTTGTATTTATTTAGAAGTTTTAAGGTATTAGCTTTTCCTGGAATTTTGTCTCGGCCTGGATGTATGGGAACAGCATTAATAAATTTTTGGAGACCCTTATCGGAAAAGTAACGGGAAGAGACTTAAATAAAATGCTATTTTTAATTTAAAGAGGGCTGTTTAATTTTTGTTAGTTTGTTACATCCACGACATATTTTTAGTAATGCCTATAATAAATTTGATTTAGTAAATAAATAAAACTCGGATACTTAAAATATGCAAAAATGCTGAATTACTACAAAATATGCAAATAAATGCTGAATTACTACACAATATGCAAATAATATACAAAATGCATCTATTATGCAAATATGCAAATTTATGCAAACTGCATATAATCCGGCCGTTATATATAAGTATAAAATGTGTTATGTAATTGTAGGTAGTTCGTTCACTCGTTTCGTGCGTTGCCACGACAATCCACGATCCCCCTCTTACTTTTCACTCCGGCGTAGACTTATTCCACTCAAGACTTTGAGAAGTGATGCCCCATTCAAAAGAACCGCTTTTTATCCGTTTCTTCGTATATTTAAACCCCGGATTTTGGTATTAAATTTTAAGTATTCGGCTAGTTTCGAAAGAGACTTTCTGACTAATGTTAGAAATTTGCCTCCGACCTTTCCGCCCCCTTACTGCTAGACGATAGCATTTATTGATCAGATATGGTTTTTCTTACACCTCCTGCAGTACTACGATAACATTTGAAGTACTTGTAAGGGTTATTTCCATTTGTCACACCCAGTTAACTCACCCCCTAGCTGTATTACGATAGCATTTGAAATTCAGCTAACCGCCTTCCTTTTCCTTAGAGTTCTTCTAACCTTTTATGTCCCGCTTGTGCACCTTGGGGTACCGTTTATTTCCGGCACTGCGTGATATCCATTCCGGTTAGAAGTACCCCGAACCTGAGGGATCTTGTGAGCCGTAATACGACATATGTATTGTAGGAAACACGTAAACATTTAAAAAAGTCAGTATTAATTCATCAAATCCGAATTGCTAATAAAAGTATTGTCCGAAATATTCATTTATTTAATTTCTGAATTGCTAGCAATTAACGTATTTTAAATTTAATTGAATCGGCCGATACTTGCTGGAAATCCATTATATGTAAATGGGATAATAGGGATCCATAAAAATCTCTGATAATAACGGACTCAATGGGTTGCCCATTATTAGGCCATCATTACACGAATATATCTTATTGTCAAATTCAAAATAGTTTTGATCTAAACAGATAGTTTTAAGAGAACTTATGATATCTAATTTTTTAACTATATTAACATTTTGAATTGTTAACAAATTCTCCACCAAATTAATGGTGTCTTTTATCGGGATACTGGGGAATAAATTAGTAATGTCGAATGATATTAGCTTGGCATTATCTGTAAGTTTAGTATCTTTTATTTTGTTAACTAGCTCTAATGAATTTTTAATTGTAAATTTCGCTGAAAATTTAGAATTTTCTCTACTATGTTCTAAGATTCTCAGAGAATTTTATGGATAATTTAGAAAGTCAAATTAAAGAACATCCCAATTTTAAATATATTATATACTGGCACAGATATGTAGATGACGTATTAGCTTGTTTCAGAGGCACAGATAGACAATTAAACCAATTTTTTGAACACATAAATAATCTACAGCAAAACATTAAGTTCACCATAGAAAAAGAATCAGATCAAAGTATAAACTTCTTGGACCTTACAATTTCTAGACAAAATAATAAACATGTCTTTTCAGTATATCACAAACCCTCACACACAGATGTTATCATTCACAATAGTTCCTGTCACCCGGTTAGTCATAAACTAGCATCATTCCATTGTATGATACACAGGTTAATATCAGTACCTTTAAATAGGGAAAACTTCTTTAAAGAATTAAATATCATTAAACAAATAGCGCAAAATAATGGATATAACCCAAATATAGTAGATACAATTTTAAGAAAAAAGAAATATAGGAAAGCAATAGAAAATGTGTACCCAATAATAAAAGATAAACCAAGCAATTATAAATTATTAACATACATAGGACCGATAAGTGAAAAAATAGGAAAAATTTTACGAAAAACAGATATAAATGTAGCTTATAAAACTAATAATTATTTAGGGAAATTCATAAAAAATAATAAATCCAAGACAAGCAAAAGTAATAAATCCGTAGTTTACAGACTAACATGTAAAGAGTGCCCTAAAACATACATAGGCGAAACGGGTAGGAGCTTTGAGAAAAGAATACAGGAACATTTTAAAAGTTTTATTAACAAAAAGACAGATTCCAATTATGCACTACATTTGTTGGAAAATAATCATAGTTTCAATAAAGATTTCGAAATTTTACAGTCACAACAAAAAGGATTAAAGTTAAATTTACTGGAATCCTTAGAAATAAATAAACTTAAATATGCAAATATATTGTTAAATGACCAATTAGACCTTAATAATTCCGCACTTTTAAACTGGTTTCATTAAATATTAAGATAACAATAACTTTAGACGATATATCGGTAAGAGACGATTCTAATGTAGACAAGTGCAACCCATTGAAATAGTTTAGAAAAAAGCCATACATTTGTGAAGAGCGTGTTCAGTAGTAATATAAGATCTGAATAAGCTACATCGTAGCGAAACATGTCTTTATTAATATATATAATAAAGTGTAATATATATTGAAAATTAGTATAAGTATTTTACTTAAATCCCATTTACATATTTTAAATTTATTATAACCGTCAACTTTAAAATACTAGCCACCATTAAATCTTAAAATTTGATAAAGAGAACCCGATTTTTCTTTGTAAAATTTTCGTTTGACACGTCGAGTCGTTCGGCATTTATTTTTCTCAACGATTGAATCTCCAGAAAAAGTTCAATTTACCAGTAAACGAACGAATCATAAGTTCGTACCTTTTTTCTTTCAGGGATTATAAAAAGGGCGATAACTGCCGTCTAATACGTAATACGAATCTAGCTTTGCCGTTAAAAGTTTATTATGTAATTAAAAATAATAACATATAAAATACACTAAAAAGAAATTTAAATTAAGGCCTAAATTAAATTTGAATTAAATAAACTTCTATATAGAACTATACATTGTTTACCTGTGAAGAGTGTGTCACGATCGGACGACACGTGGTACTCTAGCAAGTACGTGGAATTTGTTTACGAAGAAATGATGTTTAAACCATAGCAACGATAACAAAACAGGATGTGTTTGTGTCGAACAAAACACCCGTGGTCGGAAAGGGTAGGTTCGTTTACGATCCAGTTCTTGAGAGAGGGTAAGGAAGTTGCTATGTCTTAGAATAAGGAACTAATCAAAGACGCGAGCTAAAAAGTTGTGATATCGATGAAATAAATATCATTAAAATATCATATGGATATAATTATGAAGAAGCGTTGGACGTAATTAAATTAAATTAAATTAAATAAGTTTAAAAACGAAATGTAAAATATATAAATTCGGAACGAACGTTAGATATGAGTTGAACGTTCAATCAGGTAAATTTTTTGGAAGGGTCAACTGACCAGTATGATAACAAACGAAAGACTTTCTCTTGCCAAACGAATATATATATAGAAAATATCTAAGATTGAATTAATATTTTAAATTCGGGTTATCTTTGTGAAGAATTATAATATAAAATTAAATTAAAACATTTTTAATATACGAAGTGTAACATTAGGCTACCTAATTATCATCCCGCCCTCGTGAATTGCCACCACAAGTCGAATAGTATCTACTTTTTCAACAATACTCTATCGGACATTACTTGGTAAAGTTCAATAGTTAAAACTGCTTAGTGAACTGACGTTTCTGCGCTTCAAATAATTGTTTTTTTTTTGTCTTATGGCACTCTTAGTATTGCAAATAATCAATTATCTACTGCCAGGAAATGGTAAAAAATTTAAAAATGCAAAATTTTCAGTTAAATTTCGTATGGGGTTTGAGTGATTTGTAACAACTTTTCTTAATACTTATTCATTACTATGACTTTACTTGAAACGCTACTTTTTATTTCAATTATAGTTGGTTAGATTTCGGCTTACTAAAAACTTATATTCATACAAAAAGGTGCACTGTCGTTGCTTACATAACTGGAAAAAATTTTATATTGATTGCTTTCAAAACAAAAAAGGTATTTAGGTGCCCTCATGAAAAGTGAAACACAATGTATATGCTTCATCTAATTTTTAAGTTTTTGCAAAACTTTGCTTCTTTTGTTATTTGCTTTAATATTGAAATCCATACATTTGTAAAGTTGACATATCTTATATCTCATATAGACTTGTATATTTTAAAAAACCTTTAGTACCTTAGTATGTTGAAACTATGTACTCCTCAGCATTTACTTCTTGGACATTAACCAGCACTGTAACAAAAAACTATTTATTTCTCATTTGCAGATATATGTAGCTTATCTTATGATAGTGGATTGTGCAGGGCGCATTTCAACAAATTCTATTATGACAAGAATAGCAAGACATGTAAAGAATTCGTGTACGGAGGTTGTGATGGCAATGGAAATAGATTCGAATCAATTGATGAATGCAAACATTACTGTAAAGCAGAAGAACCTACTATACTGACCACTGCAGGACCACTAGTATCAGGTAAATAATGACAAATGTTTGAAGATATTTGCGGTTAATTTGTTTAACGCTTTTTTTTGTCAAAAAACATTTGATTTTTCAATATAGTCCCCTGCTCGCTCAAGACACTTACTCCAAAGACATTCCAAATTAGAAATGCCTTCATTGTAGGTCGATCAATTCATGTCCTCGAAATAGCTATTTACAGCAGTGATTACCTCGGAATTAGACGAAAATCTCTGACCGCCGAGACATTTTTTCAGGTTTAGAAAGGGTTGGGAGCCACATCTAGGGAATAGGGTGAATGAGGCACTAATTCAAATCCCAGTTCATAAATTTTTGCCATTGCAATCGCAGACTTGTGGACAGGTGCGTTATCCTGACGGAAAAGCACTTTCTTCTTTGCCAAATGAAGCCATTTCTATTTGATTTTGTCGTTTAATTGTTTTTAGTAGTGGACCAAGATAATTCCATGAGAATCCGAAAAAACAGTTGCCATAACCTTTCCTGCTAACAAAACCGTTTTTGCCTTCTTTGGTGGCGGAGAACCTTTTTTTGTCGATTGTTTGGATTGTTCTTTGGTTTCGGGAGTGTAATTGTGGACCTATGTTTCATCGACAGTAAGTCCTTCTGATTGTGCCAAAAGGTCGCCAGAAACACTCAAACGATTCAGTTTTTGCTCCGGTATGTGTAACCGCGACACCCAACCTACCAAATATTTTTTTTCACTGTCATTTGAAATACCTACAACGTCTACAATCACGCGCATTTTTACTCGACGATCATTCAAGACGATACGGTGGACTTTTTCAATCATATCCGGAACAGTAACAGTTTTTGGACGTCCACTACGGGATTCTTCATTTGTGTTCATACGACCTCGCTTAAATTCGGCAACCCAGTTTTTAACCACTGAAAACGAAGGAGCGGATTCTAATAGTGTTGAATCCAACTCTGCTTTGATTTCGGTTGGTGTTAAGCCTTTCAAATGAAAGTACTTTATCACTGCTCTCAACTCAGTTTCTTCCACTATTACCACTTTGTTCACTGGCGTACTGTCAAAAACTAATTGACAGAGGCTCTGTACTGTCACATTTAACGATGAATCTACAGAATGGTAAAGAAGATTCTTGCGAATTCGCGCCGTCTCTGTGTTAGACCACGAAGTTTCCGAATAATCCTCTATTAAAAGCAAATGTAGATTTACTATATTAGGGATACAAGATAGAAGATCAAAAAGGGGACGACGGAAACGATAGGAGGACAGAGTTACAAAGAACACGTAAAGACCGACTGACGTTAAAGCTTGAAAAAGATCAGCTCTTGACCGACAGTGTTCAAGGCGGAAGATAAAGGAGGCCAAGGCTCAATTTGGGCTGTAGCTGTAGAGATTTTATAGAAAGTCTTCAAATATGCAAATATGGATGCTTCACATTATTACTAACAAGCTGTACGTCTTGGGCGACATTTATTACTAACACGCGCTTCTGGTTCGGCTGTGGTTGCTAATAATAACATGAATTATTTAAAATAAAATAATTGTGGTGCTGGTGAAGTTTCATCAAAGGTCCAGGACGTGTGTGATAATACTTAAATTAAATAAATATATTACAGCTTACTAATTGAATAAAAGACAGGAGCGTTGTTCTTCAAGTTTGTATTTATTATTTACATAAGAAACTGAGCTCGATGTATTTAAAGGTAATTAAATAAAAGTAATATACACAAGGAACATTGAATAAGCAATTAAAAAATTAAGACACAAAAATATACCGAAAAGTATGTTAAATTAAGCAGCGAATTAAACATGAATTAATTTTGAGTAATATAAAATAACCTCTGTGTTGAACAATACAGAATTACCTTTGAGTTGCGAAGATGGTCGGCCACGAGGTGTGTCTCATATACTTGGACAAGTATCGAGAGCGATGCTTGGCAGACGGGGGAAGAAATTAATTAATTAAATCAATTAAATTAATGTGGATTAGATTAAAAGAATAATATATATAGAACAATACAGATTACCTTTTACTTGCGGAGATGCAGATGCACATGCATCATGGCCGGTACTTGAACAGTACGGAGAGTAAGATGCTTAACTTACGAAGGTTAAAAGCAGAAGACTGATTTATGTCGCAGTAACACTGGTCTAGAAAAAAGGTTTTGTTTTATTACCTTTAAATTGAGAAAGGGATCGGTGTTGTCGATGTCTTGACTAATGAATGAATCAAAAGCGCTAGCTGAAAGGATGTAATATCATTATAATATCCCTTGTGAGTCAATCTTTCAAATGATATGAGACCCATATATAAAAGAAGACGTACGTAATTAAATTGAAACTACTTAATTTAAAATGAATGTATAAAGACTTTTCAAAGCGGCCGTTAAAGATTTGACGGTTCAAAGCAGGTAGAAGGCCAAGGGTCCATCATAGCACGATATCAAAAGAAAGGCTTTCTCTTTGCAAAAGAATATATACACAGAAAAATGGCTAAGAATTTATATTTTAAAATGCGAGATATATTTAAACAAATAAATATAATTTAAAAATAGAATTAAACATTCTTATATATGCGGAGCGTAACAACATTTTCCAAGCTCTAATTATTATTATCATTATTAATGGGATAAATAAACATCACATGTATTTTTATATAACAATTAGTAATATAAAACGTTACGCCATTTTACAGATATATGCAGCTTGCCTAGTGACATGGGACCGTGCGGTGCCGACATGATTAGATACCATTACGACAAAGATACCAAGACGTGCAAGGAATTCGTGTACGGAGGTTGTCAAGGCAATGAAAACAGATTCTATAGCATTGAAGAATGTGAAAATTCATGTAAAGTAGAAGAAGAGAAAGAACATAAAGTAACGACTAGTGGACCACCATCACCGACAGGTAAAGTCACGGAAAAATTAAAAATACTTGTGAGCAATGAAATCTAATTATAAGTTATTATTTTGCTTACGGCCACCGCACATTCCACGTTTCAGAACACAGTAGATTTTGGTAGATGTCTTCCATTCGCATTTGTTACACTTCTCTGTTGATCGTACGTTTCTTTCATATTGTATGAAAGTGTTGATTGAGCTGGTGCATCAAAATAAAGTTTTTTGCGATATAAGTATACATTGGATATATTTTTTTGTTTTTTAAACGAAAATAATTTGAGCGTCAAACTCTACTAGGGTGGTCTGAAAACTAAGGTAACTAGTACAAAAGAAGATACTTTATTCCAGTTTTTTACATTTATTTTTCGATATAGTCCGTTTCTAATTCGATGTACTTGTTCCAACGATGTTAAAGTCGTTTAAGACCTTCACCAGGCGCGGCTCGTGACGACGTATTTGGGGGTGCAAGTACAATGATGCGAGTGCTTCGTGTATTCTCGTGTACTAACTGTAACGTTTTCTTAGTAAACACCGAAAACACACGAGGCACTCGTATCATTGTACTTGCACTCCCAAATACGTCATCACGAGCCGCGCCTGATCTTCACTATAATAGGTCGAACCAAATGCCGTAAAATAATCATTTATTTTTGAAATCACCTGCTCATTAGATGAACATCGCTTTCCACCCACCCATTTTCAAGTTGAGAAACAAGAAAAAGTCAGATGGAGCTAAATCTGGACTGTGAGGTGCATAACGAAGTATTTCGAATCGCAATTCAAATAATTTTCTTGCGACAATGTTGGATGCTTGAGCCGGTGCGTTTCCATGATGAAACATAACTTTCTTTCGTGCCAAATGCGCTCGTTTTTACTCTAATTTTTCACTCAGCTGGTCCAATAACGACGTGTAGTACTTGACTGTAATTGTTTGCCCTTTTTCAGATAATCTATAAAGACAACACCACGGGCATCCGAAAATACGGTAGCCATAACCTTGTTAGTTGATGGAACCACTTTTGCTTTCTTCGGTGCACTGCAACCGACTTCTACCCATTGTTTGGATTGAACTTTTGTTTCGGGGATATAGTGGTCTATCCACGTTTGGTCAGCGGTAATATATCGTCGCAAAGATTCGGAGTGATTGTGCTTAAAAACGGTCAAACAGTACGCAGAACTACTCGCATTCGTTTCTGGTCCACACTTAGCACACGCGACACCCACCTTAGTTTAGTGAATAACGCTAGTGCAAAAGCTAGGTGCATATGTGCTGAAGGGTCATACACAGTCGGTAACTAAAAGAACACTAATGGGTAGGGACCGGACACGATAGGCCAATGACTCATCCTCCACGGGCCTACTATTGAATTTTCTATTTTTAAAGAGATTTTAATTTTATTTATATAATTGGAAAACAAGCGGGTGGTGATATATAAAATATGAAATACATTTTTATTTGTTCATTTTGTAGTTCAAGTTGAGTAAAGGAGTATTAATATTAACTAGCAATACTTTCTCAAGATTCTCTTCTGTAAAATTTGTTCTCTTTGAAGGAAATACATCCTTATAGAGAGAAAACGTCCTTTCTGCATCGCAACTGGTTATAGGTGCATACTGGAAATATTCCTTTATTTTAGCGTATGTAGCAGTTAGATTTTGATGCATTGTCCCATTACACAATTGCCCCAATCTTATTTAATTTGGATTTCTATTAAAAACTGCGTCTAACTGTTGCCGAAGGCCACATCCGAAGTCACTAGGAATATTTTTTAACTTATTAATAGCCACATCTAATCTGGTTAGTCCATCATTTAATGTGAGATTTTGATTTTCAAAATAAGTGATTAGTTTTGGCAAATTTCCAAAGTGTTCCTGAAGAAAGTACAACGGATTTTTTAAATTTGGAATTTGTATTAGTTCCTTGCACTCAGAAATACTTCGAGCATCGTCATTTAAACATGTAACAGTGAAACTGAAAGACTTGAAATCTTAATGATGGTTGGTTATGGAGAACGACAACGTTCACACCAAGAATAACGTTCATCCTGAAAGAAATCGTATTGTACAATCCACAGTGTCTAAATTGGTTAGAAAATTTAGAGAAACTGGAAATGTAAAAGATATGCCAAGGTCTCGACGTCCAAAATCAGCCACAAACCAAGATCAAGCTCTAGATGTATTACTTAATGTTACGGATAATCCAATTACGTCAACCACGCAACTTGCTTTGGATAATGATATTAGTCAATCGTCGGTTGTTCGAATAACGAACAAATACAAGAATTACAAGATACATCTTCTCCATGAGCTAAACGAAGATGACCCTGACAGAAGAATGCAATAATGGAAATGATCAATAATAATCGAAATTTTCTAAACCACATTTTATTTTCGGATGAAGCCACTTTTTGTTTAAACAACAGTGTTGAAGGCGAAAGACCAAGACACAATCTGGGCTGCAGCTGTAGAGATTTTATAAAAAATCTTCAAGTATGGAAATATGCATGCTGCACATTTTCCAAGCTCTAATTATTATTTTCATTATTAATAAGATTAATAAACAGCAAATGTATAGCAAGCGCCAATTAAGTTGGCGCGAAGAGAGGGTGCGCAGAAGCCGTTTTTGAAAACGTCCACCCCCCACTACTCAAGTAATTGTCAAAATACATTTGTCATTGACGTTTGACGGCACATAATGTCTTTGCTAGGGGATCATAAAGTGATACACGCTCAGAGGTTAGAATTATCTGACATTTGATGTAAAACCAAATACAAATCTCCCCACTACTTTTAATCCTGCGCGAACTTACCCCTCCTCGCGCCAACTTAATTGGCGTTTGCTATACTTTTTTTAAACAATCTTATAAAATATAAAACGTTGTCATTTTACAGATATATGCAGCTTGCCTAGTGACAAGGGACCATGCGGTGCCGACATGCTTAGATTCCATTACGACAAAGATACCAACACGTGCAAGGAATTTGTGTACGGAGGATGTCAAGGCAATGAAAACAGATTCTATACCATTGAGGAATGTGAAAAATCATGTAAAGTAGAAGAAGAGAAAGAACATAAAGTCACAGCGACTACTGAACCACTATCACCGACAGGTAAGTCACGAAAAAATTTTAAATATTTGTGAGTAATGAAATCTAATTATAAGATGTCTTCCACTCCCGTGTGTTACATTCCTCTGTTTGTAGTTTAGATTCAGAATTTAAGTGATGAATCGATCAAAAAAAATTTTTTGTTTCTTTGAAATACTGTCAAAATACATTCACGAACAAAAATTAGATTACTTGTACTTTTTTATGTTATATGCTGCTCAATATATAGGAGTAATAATTTGTTACGTATTCGATGAACATGAATAAAAAATTCGACACTTACCAGTATACATCGCCAGTAATATAGTGCCGTACTCTAATAAAGCCAAGTATTTTGGCACGATACTAGATGCAAAAATGAAATGAAAAGTTCACATCAAAACAAAACAGGAGACACTCGGGAGACACGCGAGAATAACAAAAATGTATTGGCTGCTCGGGGGAAAATCCGGGTTGTCTTTACATGATAAACTTATGTTATACAAGTAAGTCCTTTAACCTATCTCTGGACTTAAGACGGAGCTGCACTAAACATTCTGGTATGGAAATCATTCAAAGGTGTGTAAATAAAGTATTAAAGATTGCCGTAAATACACTCTAGTAGGTACAACAGAAACGAAGATCACCATAAGAACCTCAGAATAAACTGTAGTTAGTGAGATTGGAAGAGAAGGCACCTGAACGTTGAGATATTTCATCTCCTAGACAACACGAATGTAAAGCATCGACTCAAATGAACGAAGCTATTTGAGTTAGTTTAGTGAATAATGTTAGTGCAAAAGCAGTGTAGGTGCATACGTGCAGAAGGGTAGTACACAGCCGGTAACTAAAAGAAGACTAACTTCAAAAATGAGTGAAAGCGGTGAATATTTTAATGTATATTAGATACTTAAAAAAGGTCTATAACCCCTTACCACAATTATTAATCGTATCCTAAATACGTATTTCGACAACTAAGTTGCCATCATCAGTAGGTAAAACCACTAATTAAAAGTGGCACAAGGGGCACAGTAAAGCTAGAAAACCGCTTACGCAACAACTACTTTACACCGCGTCCACGTATAGACTAATTTTAACATGCGAATATAACCTACGAAAAGATCGAAAAGCACTTACCTCTTAGGGAAAGGGCATTCACAATGTTTATTCTCTAAGTTTAAATATATCAAACGAAAGAACGACAAACATTCCTTTCTTAAGGGAACGGCACTCAACATGTCCTAATAACTTCAATTTTAAAACGACGATGACACAATTATGGTAATAAAAATGGAAAGAGACAACTGAAAGGAATCGGTGATCTATCGCCATTCATGGAATATTGTTTATTTTTCGCGATATGTATACTTTCATAAGCATCAAGTTCGCGAGGTTTATTAATTCCTTTTACCAGCTTCAACCCTGTAATCGACACATTGTGTAGTGTGCTTAAAGCGTGGTTGGCAACGTTAGATTTATCCGGTATTGTATTTAATATGTGATATGTGTTCTTTAAAACGGGTTATTATTGGTGGTTTTGTTTGGCCTATATACATATTTCAAATTACAATCCTCGCAACTAATTTCGTATATACCTGATTTCGAATTAAAATTAACTCTATCTTTAGTATTCCTAGGAGACTTTTGATAGTATTTTCGGATCGAAAGGCAACCTGGAGACCTCTTTCTTTCACAACTTTATTAATGTTTTTCGTGACGGGGTGGTATGGTAAACACATGTACTTTTTCTCCTGGTTACTTTGAGATATCAAACTTGTGGATTCGCGGATTGTATTTTTTATTTTTGTTTTTCTAATTAATTTATTGATTATTTCTGTGTCAAAGCCATTGTATGTCGCGATATTTTTAATGAAATCCAGTTCTATTTCATATCTCTCTTTTGTTAACGGAAAATTTAGTAACCGATTGACTAAGATTGACTGTCTTATGTTGATAACTATGATTTAAATCCGCGGTGATGAATCTATTAACATTGGTTTCTTTCCGGAAAATATCGATTACTATTTTATGTTTATTCCTAATCAGTAAAGTATCTAAAAATGGTATCCTGCCATTGTGTTCCTTTTCCACCGTAAATTTAATCGTCGGAAATTTCAAATTTAATTGATTAACGAACATGTCTAATTCGCATTTCCGTGTATCAAAAATCGCGAGAATTTCATCTACATACCTAATCCAGACTCTCGGTAAATATTTAGCGTTATTTTTAAATTCTACTTCAAATTGACTCATGAATAAATTGGCTATGAAAGGAGATAGGCAGTTACCCATTGTTGTGCCTTGTTTCTGTTCATAAAATTTTTCTCCTACTTGGAAACAATTTTGCGTCATGCACTTTTATTTTTAAAGGTTCAATGTTCCATGAATAGCGATAGATCACCGATTCCTTTCAGTTGTCTCTTTTCATTTTTATTACCATAATTGTGTCATCGTCGTTTTAAAATTGAAGTTATTAGGACATGTTGAGTGCCGTTCCCTTAAGAAAGGAATGTTTGTCGTTCTTTCGTTCGATATATTTCAACTTGGAGAATAAACATTGTGAATGCCTTTTCCCTAAGAGGTAAGTGCTTTTCGATCTTTTCGTAGGTTATATTCGCATGTTAAAATTAGTCTATACGTGGACGCGGTGTAAAGTAGTTGTTGCGTAAGCGATTTTCTAGCTTTACTGTGCCCCATGTGCGACTTTTAATTAGTGGTTTTACCTACTGATGATGACAACTTAGTTGTCGAAATACGTATTTAGGATACGATTAATAATTGTGGTAAGGGGTTATATACCTTTTTTAAGTTTTTACTTAACCACAGTCTCCAAAGAAAGAATTTTCAGTATATTAGATAGCTTAATTTAAATTAAAATTGTACATTAGTTCAAATAGAGACTAGTTTTAATAGTCTAAGCGAGCGCAAGGGCATTTATTAAAAGAAAAAGAAATTACAACGGCAAATATGAGGGTGGTATGATGGTTACCCGTGTTTAACGGTAATTGAAAATGAACATTTTATTGAAACTATAGAAATAAATCAATATTGGTGAGTGAATCGATTCTTTATATGGACGGAAAAACGAACAACGAAATCAAACAAATTATCGACTTTGCTGGGACTAGGCGCATTAAGTTCTTTGATATGCGTCCCCCTGGTGTTGAGTATTATTGCCTGTTAGTTTTTTTTTTATAAATGATAGCAACAATTCTTCAGTGGCGGCATAATCGTTAAATGTCAATGATTTGGATGACGGCAAATTCGTGAAATGTCAATGACAGATTCTTTTCCACTTTCGCGTTGCAAAGATCATAATGTGTACAACACGTTATGAATGTTCAATTTTTTCACCCATTTGCTCGATTAAATCAGGCTTCGCCCGCGTTAATCAATTTGCAAATTCATGAAAAAAGTATGACTTTGAAAACTACTTGTACCGTTGGTTGCAAAGAAACGGAAAATTATTTTTTTCTAGAGTGCCCTTGTCAAGTGTTTATTAATTTGTCATTTGTGTCACTCACATTCAAATAATTTTTGCTGCAATGCCGCATTTGAATGCCGTGGATAAGGCTAGAATAGTCGAGTACCTTGAAGGTGACAGGATAATGACTGATTTAGCAGCAGAATTTGGGGTAGGAGTGAGTACGATATGGTGAATAAAAAATAAATGGTTGCCTGACGGTCCGTAAAACGAAGAGGTGGATCAGGTCGACTGGAAGCATGAAACTTAAATGAAGATAATAAATTAATTGAATATTTACGACAAATCCCGATGAGTACTACTGAAAAAGCTATAGGAGAGACTCGCTTCCCAGCGTCGCGATCAATAACGTCTCGCCGGATTGTGAGATCAGAGCTGGGCAATTATTATGCTGCAAAAAAACCTTTTTTCACTAATGCTCATAAAGAGCAATGAGTTGGTTTTGCGCTTCAGTTTCTCCAAGAACAATATCTGGAATAATATGGTTGTTTTTTCCTCCTGGTTTGAAGGATGTTCGGTATGTATTGACCGAAGTATGAGTTTAAATAATGCAATAGTTTTTGAATAACACTAATATATTTACAAATTTAGTCTTGGAGTTCCGTTAACTTAATCCAAATGCAGTATCTGGTCTTAATACTAAAGACCGAGAAAATTGGCTAATAAATAATATTTGCTCCTATTTAGATCACTAAGATCTTAGTAGGAACTGTTAGTTAGATCACTGAGACCTAAGATAGAACTGTAGTTAACTCCAAGAGATCGTACTTGGAACTGTAGTGAGCTCTGTGAGAACTGTTATTTCATTTACTTATTTTTCGGCAAGAAAGTTTTGTCCCCGCCAGTTACGAGAGGGAGAAAACAACGAAATTGATTATAGGGAAATTTCCATACCTTTCTTCCACGAAAGTATATGCTGTAGTTTCCAACGTCATAAATGTATTAAAATATAAACAATATACGCCGGAAACCCTTAATTATAGACCATAAAATAACTCTTAAAATAATAAATATACAATACACAAGAAGTGCGCTAGAGATAACATAATATTTCGCAGAATCGCATCTAAACGAACTATTTAACCTATTATAATAATATAACACTTTATCTATAACAGGAAATATGTCAATAAAACTTATTCTATTATATATTACATTTACAACTACTAAATGGATGGGTTAACCAGAAGGTTGTGCCTGTAATAAAATAAATAGTTTTTATAACCGTAGAAAACAAGACAATGAATAAATAAATGTAATACCTGGCCAGGCCTTAGGCAATTGACAACATTAAATATATCCGAACTCCAAGAACCTTTTTTATACCTATACACTTTACAATATTTACAATTTAAAACTAGGATTGAATACGTTAACATAAATATACCTACATCTGTTTGCTTATATTTAAATGAAACTAAAAATACAAAATTAAATCTATTTTTCCCGAACAATGGTGTTTTCAGACAAGAAAACATTTAAATCAAATTATGATGGTAGTGATGGTAGGGTGAAGGTGTATAGAAAGGTACACGCAACAAACTAATTCACATGACCTTTTCTGTTAATGTCTGGGCATGGGCCAGTGTGAGAGGACCGGGAGCGTTATATATTGTGGAGGACAGACTCAACGCTAATACTTACACCAGAATTCTTAAAGAAGTTATGCATCCATAGGTCGGTGAAGCCTTTCCTCTCAATAACTTTGTTTTCCAGCAAGATAACTGCTCGATCCACACATCAACTCTTACACAAAACTGATTCAGGGCCAACAATATTATAGTATTGCCGTGGCCATCCAAAAGCCTTGACGTTAACGCCATTGAAAATGTATGGGGCTTGATAGTGAAAAAATGCTTCGAGAAATTTTTTTCCCTCAAAACCGTCAAGATCTGATAAATGCAATAATAGATGAATGGCATAATTTAACATTGATATTGTCAAAGCCTAATTAATTCAATGCCTAGATTTCTACATTTTGTTATTGAAAAAAACGACCAAATATTGATAATCGTTAATTTGTTGTTGTTTTTAAATAATTGACCTTAGTGAATATACGTTAGCAGATACTCTTGGAGAGTTTGCTCTTGATTTTATGCAACGCGACGAGGATTAACATTATATTTACCATTTGATTTCAAAAACTACAGGCTCACATAATTACATGCCTGCATCAAAGTTGTCAAGTTCATTTTATTGTCAGTTCTAACATAACCTTTTAGAAATACGCTATTTTCAAACTGTGGAAAAATATAAGAATCTGACATTTTTATTCCATTACATATTCTGTTTTTTTTTTGCACTGTACAAACAACTATTTTTGGATAACCTAATAATTGATTCTTAATTACAAGAAGTTTCCAAAATATTTAAATTCCTACTATAAACTTCGAGAAAAAAATTATACATATTAACCATATATTTTTCAATTTAGAAATATGCTTGTTAAGTGCGGATTCGGGTACAAACCATGAAGGCAATCAGAAGCGCTGGTATTACGATAATTCAAAAGGAGAGTGCATTGCTTTCATATATAGCGGTAGTGGCGGCAATGCGAATAACTTCGTTTCGCACCATGACTGTTTGCAGACTTGCAAAGATTTGATAGATCGAACATACGAGCGTAAGTTCCGTCAAATATCCACTCCAGCTTCGTCTTATCTGGTAGACATTCAAGCTTCGATGTGTTTGTTGTACGTCTTTGCAATTACAAAAAAAAGCTTTCGACGTAATTTGCTTGCTTGGTTGTTTCGCTTTTAGGGCTTATTTCATTGAACTCATGATGGAACTTAAGTAGAAATATAGAAAATTATGATTGGGTATTAGCCGTAAAATGAAATTTTGTAACTGAAGAGGGAAATTTTAATATTATTGTTCAAGTTATTTGCAATAGCTTCGATCGCCAAAATCTGAAATAAGTAACGATTTCTGTAATTTTCCGTGGCCATTAATTTTTAAAATTTAATGGCCACGATGTTTAAACAAAAAATAATTAGGAAATAATTTCATTCGCGTGACTATGGGGACCTCGCTTGTAACTGATTTGTTTCTCTTGATGAAGAATATAAAAAAAATACTCTAATCTCACGAAAAAATATTCTGAAGATGGCCTTGTTAACAAAACGTTGACGTTCCTAATTGCGGAATCAGATTTAATATTTAATTGTTTTACAATACAATTATAGAGGTCGTTATTTTGCGATTAAATGTCATATGTATGTGTATATGTTGCGTATTAAAATGCTTCAAGGCTGCCAACTTTATCATCGAATTATTTTTTTAATTCATTTTTAATTCGCAGCTGTAGCACCGCTTGAGCCTCACGTACAAACCCCGGAACCAGAGCCTGAGCAACCAGAAATATGCGCACAATACAAAGAGGAATGCAGGAGTCTTCGATGTCAGTACGGAATGAAAGGTTACGTAGAAAATTTGTGCAACAGATGCGAGTGCGTTGATCCGTGTGAAGATGTTGCTTGTCCCGATGAGACAAGATGCGAAGTCGAATTAAATCGTAATAATGGCGGTTCCTCTGAAGTAGCTAATTTCATTGGAGTCTGTAGACAAAGTAAGTCTCAATTGTAAGCATTTACAAGTATTACGAGGGTCACCTTTTATATTTTTACAAAATCTGGGAAGAAAACAAAATTTTTAAGAACAAACTATTTTATTGTTTTTCAAAATATTCGCCTTTATGGTCTATACATTTTTGCATGAAGGCTTTTGCATTCTGAAAGTTGTATCTCAGAAACATGGTTTTCAAAGGCTTCGACTGCTTCTTGAGGTGTTGAAATTCGCTGTCCACGCATTTTTTGTTTCACAGTTGGGAACAAAAAGAAATCATTCGGCGACAAGTCAGGCGAATATGGACAATGAGACATTATTTCAACACTTTTCGCCTTCAAATAGTCAACTCTTAGACGTGCTACATGGGAACTCGTATTGTCGTAATGAAGAATAATGCGACGTTCTCGGTGGTTCTTCCTGATTTCGTCTATAACTTTTCAAACAAATTACTGTATACCATTCAGCGGTAACAGTTTTTCGATATTCTAAAGGAATTGTTGCGATGTGTCCTGTACAGCCGAAGAAACAAGCGATCATTTTCTTGGAAGTGCTCCTTGCACGAACAACTTTTATGGGGTTCGGTTCGTCTTGGAACACCCATACAGCAGATTGTTGCTTGGTTTCCGGCTCATACGCATATATTCAAGTTTCGTCACCCGTGACGATGTTGTGTACGGATTGTGCGGTTCCTACGTCGAATTTTTAAACTCTTTACACCAATTGACACGAGCTGCTTTCTGTACTTCGATCAAGTTATGTGGAATTCATGTGGAACATATTTATTTTACAAATAAATGTTCATGTAAAATCGAATGAATTGCAGTCTACAATATGCCAAGAAATGCCTCTACCTCACTGTAAGTCACATGTCGATCGTGTTCTATCATTTTCCTCACAGCATCGATGTTTTTTGGAATCACAACAGTTTTTGGTCGACCTTTACGTGATTCATCACTCACTGAGGCACGACCATGACGAAATTCTGCAAACCAATTGTAAACTGTCTTCTCTGATGGTGCTTCATTATCAAAAGTTGACCGAAGCGATATAATGCATTCTTGTGGAATTAGGCCTTTTTTATAATCGTAAAAAATCATCTAACGAAAAGCTTCACGAGTAATCTCTTAAACTAGTTTACGAGTAACCAGAAGCAGACAGTTATCGCAGACCTGAAGATGGCAAATGTGATTTTGCCGAAACGTCGTCCAGAAATCAGCACCGGTCTTTACGAAGACCAAACAGTGGAAACGCGGAAGAAAAACCCGGAATCCAGTTACAACATATATATATATATATATATATATATATATATATATATATATATACAAGGTGGCGCAAAACAAACTCCATTATTTCAGCGTGTGACTGGCAGGACTGATAGTATGATTGGAATTTAATATACCTGTCAGTGTAAACGTCATATCGTGCCGTTTAATTGGGCTAATAGCAATGGAACGGTGGTCAAGTGAACAACGTGCTACAACAGTGAAACTATATTACGAAACACAATCTATCATACAAACACAACGACACTTTCGAATAGGTTTCAAGTTCCAAGACATGGACGGATTCCCACTAGTAAAACAATATTGAGTTGGATTCATAAATTTGCCAGAACCGGCAGCGTTTTAGACGAAAAACATGGTAGACCAAGGAGTGTACGCACCCAACAAAATGTAGAGAGAGTTAGAGAAGCAGTCCGAGCAGCTCCACGTTTATCGGTACGAAGACAGGCGCTAGAGTTAGGACTTTCACGAAGAAGTACCCAAAGAATTATGCGCGAGTTAAAATTGCATCCTTATAAACTACAAATAGTGCAAAAATTACATCCTCAGGACAGACAAAATAGAGTACTTTTTTGCAATACTATGCTGCACATGTTAAACGAAACACCCGATATTATTAATTTGCTAATGATCTCCGACGAAGCACATTTTCATTTGTCCGGGTATGTAAACAAACAGAACATGCGCTTTTGGTCAACAGATAATCCACGGAATTTACACGAGCAACCACTGCATTCTCCAAAAGTAACTGTTTGGTGTGGAGTAACAAGGTCTAGAATAATTGGACCATACTTTTTCGAAGAAGGAAATCGTACCGTTACAGTTACTTCTGAACGATACGTTAACATGCTTCAGCATTTTGTGATTCCTGAGCTACATAGGATTGGTGTTGACTCACGAAATGTTTATCTTCAACAGGATGGGGCGACGGCGCATACAGCGCGAATAAGTATGGCTGTAGTGAGGGAAACATTTGGCCATGTTATTTCACGTTTTGGTCAAACTCCGTGGCCGGCACGTTCGCCGGATTTAACAGTGCCAGATTTTTTTTGTGGGGGTATTTGAAGCAGCAGGTATTTCGCCATCGCTACGATACCCTTCAAGAATTAAAAGAAAGCATTCGGAACGAAATACGCTTAATAAATCAAGAGCTTCTTAATAGAGTGTTCGAAAACTTTATAAATCGTTTAAGGCAATGTGCTGCCAACAACGGAAGCCATCTTACAGATGTAATATTCAGAACTTAAAACTGCATTACCAGGGCTTGAGAAATGTTTAGTTATTTCCTTTCTAACTTGTTCATAAATATAAAATATATTTGTGTAAAATAGTGGAGTTTGTTTTGCGCCACCTTGTATATAACTTATATATATATAGATATAAAGATAATTATTTTGTGACCTTTGTATGTTATGGTAAATTCAATTTGTTGGCGGTTTAAGGTCTGGTTTTACTTCAAAATGTATATATTTAAAACAATCCTACATGTTTCGGCAAATGATGCCTTTTTCAAGGAATATAAAATATAATTTTAATATTTTATATTCCTTGAAAAAGGCATTATTTGCCGAAACATGTAGGAATGTTTTAAATATATACATTTTGAAGCAAACCCAGACCTTAAATCGCCAACAAATTGAATTTACTATATATATATATATATACATATATATATAAATAATATGTGTATATATATATATATATATATATATATATATATATCTACTAAATGCATTCACTTTATACAGTGAAAAAATTCAAAATATTGAAAAAGTATAAACTTGAAATTAATTGTATCACCTTTAATTAAAGTGAGTGCTTAGTCACACCACAGTAAGGATTTTTTATTCACATTAATTATTAGTTACAATATATTCTAAACTTTGTTCTGTAATGTGCGTTCTTTTATTAGACAGTATGTCTTTAAATATTGAAAAACTTCGCTTAACATCAGAGCTAATGAGTGACGCATAGAAATAATCTTCAAATTTAATATATCTACCGATTTCCGTATTTTGAACATTACTACAAAAACCTATCAGGACATTAAAATCAGGGCTACGAGCGAATATTGCATCAATCGTATTATTTAAGCGAAACCGACTCTGTCTCTGCGCCAGCATGACTCATTAGAGGATAGCGTCTGTTCCGCAGTCTACTAATATGTAAGCAATCAACAGAAACAGCTGAATTTCGTTTTCCAAGCGATGAAGTCGCGGCTGCCCAGTCTAAACGTGTTTCTATTGAATAATCCTAACATTTTACCTTATGTTTTAATCAATTCAATTTTTAGTTAATAAACCTGGCGATTGTCCATACGTACACGATAGTGGGGATGACTGTCGCGAAGATTGCCGAGATGATGCAGATTGCGTTATAGATCTAAAATGCTGTTCTACTAGTTGCGGACGTGTATGCTCGATGCCTACTACATCAACTCTAGCTCCACCTAGTGAACTAAGAACGACGGAAGGCTATGTTACTCAAAGACCTCCAGCAAGAGGCAGTAAGATATATAAATCTATCGTGCGTTCAAAAAAAAACTGCCTCTAGTGAGGCATGATTTCTCAGTAACATCAGAAAGCTTGTAGCAACTTTACTAATATGAATTTATTAAATGACAGTTTCATCTAATTGACAGACCGCTTTAGAAATTTGCAAGGTTAGAAAATTGTAAGGTTAATTGCTAGGTTATAATCTTCCTGTCATGAATAAATAAAATTCCGTGTTATCGATGACACTAATGACATTAACATTTGACAATTCAAAACAGTGCGGTTAAGTTACGACATACCTAAAAATTTTATGGCCAACTCTAAGGCTGTTTTTTTGAACGCACGATATTGCTACCCAGTCAATTTTAGTGCATTCACATATGCAAGTTTAAAAAAAAAATTGTCTACTTCATTTTAAAAAGTTCTAGGTCATATTGCCATATCATAACTTTTCTTTTGAGTTCCTCACACCGAAATATTATTCAGTTTCATAATTTTACTTTCATTTTAATACCAATATCTGAGTAGTATTCAACTACAACTAATTCAACTTTTAAATAATAATTGTTTAGTAGAAAATTAACATATTGAGAGCGACAATTGATATTCATTATCATGATGAAACATCAATGGTTTATCCCCAACCCAACAACTTTCCTGATAATTTGTCAAAAACATTGCATTTCAACTTGCTACCGTTGTCTTTCATAAATATTTTGTTAATAACAACTCGAACTTTCGTATCTCAATACTTTGGTAGATTTTAACTTTAATTAAATTTATGGTTATTTATGAAAATGTTTTTATTAGCATACGCACCTGAAGTAATTGAAGAAGAATTTAATCCAGTGGTGACTGCTGGTGAAGGTGATTATGCAACTCTAAGATGTGCTGTTCGTGGTAATCCTAGGCCCGTGTTCAGTTGGAGAAAGGGCAACACTTTGGTAAGAAAGTCTATCTAAATTTTATATTAACATAAATTTTATGAACGAATTCATAGATTGATGGTAAAGAACCAAGGTACAGAATATTACTCGAAGGAGCAGCATTGCAAATTATTTCCTTGTACAAGACAGACGCCGGTATTTACTTGTGTTCAGCCGATAATAACATTGGAAAGGCTTTGCACAAAGAAATCAGATTAGATGTCATAGGTATTTTTTATATTTATATATTGTGTGATTTTAATAGGGCATATGTAGTTCTAATTCTTTCTATTTCTTTAATAACATTAATATTTTACTGAATGTTGTAACTGATATTTTTGAAATATATTTACTAACACAGTGATATACAGAAAAAAAATTAAAGGGATTTTGCGAGTTGACCATTGCTACCGTGCGCGCGCAGGCGCAGTGTTGGCGTAATGTAGATGCTCGGAAAAATGTCGAAATCAGTAGTCGTAACGCACAATTTGAAAGGGAGCCTCTATTTATTGTGTATACTCTTTGTCAGTAGAGACGGTCGTGGGTTGACTAAACAGATGGTAGGTAGCGCCACTTAGTTTTACGTACGGAGGCTTGAGACTGAAAACTAAGAAAGGGGTTACGCGTTCGTAGGCGCATGCGCTTACAGACAAGTAAAAATTAAACTAAACAACGAGCTAAACTAAAGAAGGGGTACCTAAATTCAAAATAAAGAATCGAAAATAGTTAATTCGTATTAATTGCATTTTTCGCGAAATAATGTGAATGAATTAAATATTATCTTCTACATTTTACGACGTTAATTATTCGAATTTTTGCATTGAAAAAATTCATAAGGGCGAATTTTTTCAATAGAAAAATTAGAATAATTAGCGTCGTAAAATGTAGAATGTAATATTTAATTCATTCCCAATACTTCGCTAAAAATGCTATTAATTTGCAACTATTGCCGGCTACAAGCAAAAATATTAACATCTGTTTCCTTAATGTAACTTAAGGCTTCCCGATGTTTCGGAACCCCACTCCTTAATAGCTTAGTGGCAGAGCAATGATCCGGCAATGGACGTGGGTTCGAATCCTGCTTAAGGGCTAATTTTTTCAATAGAAAAATTCGAATAATTAGCGTAGTAAAATGTAGAAAGTAATATTTAAGTTAATTCGTATATTGACAAACAAAAAAAGACTTAATATTAACAAAGTGGCTTTCAAGGCGCAAACGAATTCACGTAGTAATGCTATGAGAAATAAAAAATAAACACTCATATATTATGACATTAAAATGACAATATAATTCAAAAATTTTACATAAAATTGTATTGTATCGATAAAATGCTCCAAAAATATAATCATACTGAATCAAACTGCAAAATGCACTAAAAATATGACAATTAAAAATTCAAGCGATATCAAATCAACTTATACCTAGGATCAAAAATCTAGTTCTACTTCAGATCTGTAGGGGAACCTTACATTGGAGTTACACACAGTATATTACCTAAGCATTAGTAAAATGGTATAATCAAATAAATACTCTTATTGAATACGTGATTTGCGTAATAATTTAGCAAAGTTCCAAAAATACATATATATATATATATATATATATATATATATATATATATATATATATATATATATATATATATATATATATATATATATATATATATACCATATGATCATATATTTCTACCCTCTAGAAGGCAATGACATTTTTCTTTTTTAAACTTAAGTTGGTACCATAATTTAAGTTAACTTATTTTGCAGCGTGTGTGTGATATAGGTTATTTTATTCTGATGGCAGATTAGGTTTTTTCATTTTGACAAATAATTACATACAAACGTTTCAGTTGAAAAAATAAAAAGTTTAATAATATAAACAGCTACAATAAATGTTCAAAGTGAGCTCCTTCATTTTCTATGCATAGCGCAACTCTTCGTCTCATATTATTGAAGGCATTCCTTAAATTATGTGGTGTAATTTCCTCACAGACATTTCGGATAGCATTAGTAAGTTCTTCAATTGTATGTGGACGATTCGTAAATACTCTATTTTTTAGATGTGGATAAATGAAATAGTCCATAATTGTTAAATCCGGAGATCGTGGTGGAAAGTCTACTATTCGATTATCAAAGAATTCATGCAATAATTCCATCGTTTCTCTTGTCTTATAGGCTGTTGCATTATCTTGCTGGAAATATCCCTCGCGGAGCTCATCATCATGTAATTGATTTACAAATGGTAGCAATAAATTATTATGATATCGTTCTGCATTTATCGTATTATTAAAGAATATTGGACCAATAATCCGTCTACGAGAAACAGCAAGCCAAACGCCTATTTTTTGTGAATGCAAGGGTGTTTCAAGAATTTCATGTGGATTTTCACTAGACCAGATGCGCATTGTTTGTTTATTTATATGTCCTGATAAATGAAACCATGCTTCATCGGACCAGAAAGATTTGTCAAGAACGTCATCGTTATTAATCGTACCTAAGAACCACTGACAGTAATTAACTCTGGTTACATGATCGATTGGTAAAAGCTCTTGCACGCAATGAAATTTGTATGGAAATTTTTGTAAGTCTTTTTTAAGGATTCTCTGGCAGGTCCCATATGACAGTTGTGTTTGTTGTGAAAGCTTTCGAATCGATTTCTTAGGTGATTGATTTATTCGTCCCTCAACATCTGCTATATTTTCAACGGTCCGCTTTAGTGGTCTACCAGCACCTGGTTTTCGAGACACAGACCCTGTTTCACGGAATTTAACCACTGACTTTTGAATTAATTGCCGCAAACTGTCATATGTTGTTGGAAAATTTGGAAATTCTGCCCGAAATTCTTCTATACAAGGCTGCAAGGAGTACGACCATTCTCCATTTTCTAATTTTACACCATTCCTAAAGTATGATTCGATCAGAAAAACTTTATGATTTATTGTAAACATTTTTAAGTGTCAATTAATAAATACATTAATGACAGATGAGTTTTATTTATCAGAACATACACATAATGACAGATGTATTTTATTTGTCACTACCAACACGATATTTTCAAGAAATAATTTCATGGCTTGCTAGAGGGTAAATATAAATGATCATATTGTATATATATATATATATATATATATATATATATATATACGAAATTAACTAAGACTTTATGCCATTTTAATTGCCATCAAGAAGTGAAAATCGTTATACAAAGCAAATATAAAAAAAAATACATACGAAGAAGATATTCAATTTCACTAAAAGTTGAGTTTTTGCAAGAGTACTTCTATTCGGCTAGATACGAGCGCGACGTAAATGGATGAACAGCTGCTATGCTCTTGAGTCCAGACGTTCAAGGCGATGTTGCTTGATTCTCTGTCTCTGTTGGTTGCTCGGTCGTCGTCTTCCTCGTTGCCTCGCTGCGAGATATATGCGTATCCCGTATGTCTGAGAAAGAAAGCCTATGCCTATGTCTAGTTGCTTCGCAATAAGACGCCCAAAATTCACTAACGATAGTAAGCTTTCTAGTAATTTTTGACACATACACTTTGTGAATCCGCTAACTGCGATTATTACCACAAAAATAATGATATGGCGTGATTTTTTATTTCGTTTACGGAGCGCAACAAGAAAATAACTAACTCACTCGTACGTCTACTAGAAGACCCTTTAAAATTATACACCGCCCGAAGCAGGACCAAATACAATGAACACAATCTCACTGGCGCAAACGGGACTACATAGAACGAAATAATGAATTAAAAAGAACTAAATTTGGATATAAATATTTATCTACAGGGCGGTAAAACTTGGCGTGAAAAATAATGTAATACCATTGCATGTTATTTATTTAATATTCAAATACGTGTAATAGTTTTTTCTTAATCTACCAATTAAATATAATTTCACGAACTAACACTCAACTAGGAAAAATCAATTTCCATTTTTCAAAACGGTCAGAATACATATTTTAATTCTCGCTTTGTAGTAGTGTTCAAACTCGTAAATTTCTTTTTATCAAAATTTAGTCATTATTTATACTGATTCACAGGCTTTCAAATTTTATTACTCAAAAAGAGTTGTTAGGTACAGAAGAAAACAAATTGAATATCATTTACAACATTTTTGCATGCCATATTTTGTACATTAATTTATGTTTGTCTTTTCTTATAAAGTATTTTTTAACATCTTCTAACCACTATTAGATTCCGAAAATCATCCAACTAAAGTCATAGACGACCCAGAACTTTCGAACGTAGTAGTTTCCTTAGGGTCACCGGCCATGTTAAATTGTTACGCCTACGGTTATCCAGCGCCTGCTGTAATGTGGTGGAAAGAAAATGAATTTATACCGTTCAAGTCACAAGAATATAGCATCGCTAAAGACCATACATTGCAAATTCAGGCTGTTAAGCTTCATAACCTAGGCGTGTACACGTGTCAAGCTTATAATGGTATTGGGAAACCTACTAGCTGGTCGGTTACTGTACAAGCCTTAGGTCCAGTATATAGCACAAACGTTGAAGATAAAAAATATATGAAGTACATCATTGACAGGCCAACGGAATTACCGTCAAGTACCTCACGTCCTCGATATCCTTACAGACCTATTAGAACAACTATCCGATCTATCCAGACACCCATTCCATTTGATATAACTACACCTACTACTATTACTACTACACCCGTACCAACTACTACAGTAATACCAACTGCACCTAGGATCTTCACTGGTAATTGTTGCTAATTCTTTAACGCTCATTTCAAGCTGTTTTACATTAGATTATTTTTAATATATTTTATAGTGTTATAAAGATAATAGCCACCTTTTTCGAGTTGGATTAAAAAGCGGAAGTCAAAAAAATATATAACCAACTAATATAAAAATAACAACCACAAACCCAAACTGCATTAACAGGCATTTACAGAGAAATATCGATTACGGTGGTTGACAATCATAATGGCTATTTAAAATTTTTGATGTTGCTGCTCTGAATTAATGAATGACTTAACCTGTAGGTAAACATACCATTAACTAAACCTTAACGGGTATGTTCTTTCGACACTTCTTTTAGTCTAAATTATCCTTTGTATTATGAGTTATAGTATATTTTGCGCCGAGCATTGTATGTTTAAATATTGTGTAAATATTAAAGCTTCTTCTCTTTGACATTATTTATTGCCTTTTCTTCTTAGAACTTCGGATTTAGTGTCTCTGTTCTCCCACACTTTAAGATCCTCAGCTAGCCGATTGAATACAAAGCTTGCTGTTCGCGAATGTTTTTGTGATTTTCTATGTCATTTAAGGTGAATGCCGACAGTCAAATATCTCAAGTCGCTCTACAGGTTAGATACTACGGGGGCAGTAATTATTATTATTATAACAGATTTTTCTCGCTCTTCTTTCTTCTGTCTATTGTCGGGGAACATTTCTCTCAACCCACATATCTGTGAGCAAAGTCTTTTAACGCAGCTTTTTGCGGTATTAATATACATCACAACGCAATATCTAGTACCAATTCTATGATTTGGTTGACCATATTTTTATAGTTGTTCAAGGATTTTTAAGTACTTTTCTTATTATGCAGCAGGTTTCTCTGCATTTCGATATAAGTCCTTTTGGAAGTTCCAAATTTGGGGGAGATTTAATGGAACTTCTCCTGTTGCTCCTATTATTAGAAGAACCATATTTATTTTTTTCGGTTTGATTTATTAACGTTAGGTGAAGTAGTGTAGTCCCTTTATATAATTTTTTACTGTAATGAATTAAAATTATATAGATCAATGTTCGTTTGTTGAATCCATTTGACACGTTATCTATTTGTCTGATTTCCGTTTCCCATCTCGAAATGTTGGTCCGCTTATCGCGTCAACATCTTTGGTACTAGACTACAAACTTTAGCCTGACGTCCAATAACTATTACCATTATTCGTGTTTAATAAATATTGGAACCAAAAATTTAATATATTTAGACTGATTGAATCTTTTGATGGGTCAAGTATCGTGATCGCTAGATTTTTCTTTGACTTCACCGATCCAAGCAAATTGTGCCTTCATTTACTAGACCTATTCTTCTTCATTATTTAGTCTGCAGATACTTATTTTCTTAGGATACAAAACGCAATTAAAGCTTTGATTTCCATTTTGTTTAGTGTCTAGTTCCAATACTAGTTTTTTATAATCTCAAAAGTTGTTTGGGTCCAATTAGTGTATCAATTAAACCTTTATTCAGATAGAAAATCTGATTTTTCGCGACTTTGTCTAGATTCTGTTTGTGGTTTTTGATGCTTTACAAATTTCATTGACGTTTACAGACCAATTAAGATTCGATTTTATGTTTCGATAAAAAATCAGATAGCATCAGAATACCTATGCCTCTTCGAATGTCTCCGCTTAATATTTTCCTTTCCCTCAAGAAGTAGTTTAAAAAATTTTTCAAAAGTTGTTTGATGTATCAGTATGTGTACTGTATTGAAGACTTTTCTCATGGATTCTTACTTATGTTCTGTTATTTGTTACTCAATGATCTGTGTACCACACAGACTTCAATCTACTATGAATTGGTAGGCCTTATTAAAAAGTGCTTTTATATGTACATTGTTATATTTCATTGCACTTAGTGCAGTTGGAATAATTCTTACCATTTTATCGTGCTCGTCACTTGTCAGAGGCATCCAGTATCTATTATTTACTGTAGGAGTTTTATGATAAGAATGCGTTCACGTCATTAATAAAAACTTCGGTCCAACAAATATAACAGTCTAACAAATATACAATTATCAAAATACCCACTTGATATAAAAATACTAATCGGGTTATTCGAGGATTATACGGCTTTGGTGTTGTCTGCCTGCGAACAATTCCCACGCTGTTGATAGATTGCGAAATTTACAAAAATTATTTTGACATTTAAGTTAAGATCGTTTTGTTTACATTTGATTAGGGTCGAGCCAAACAGCGATATTTGCATAACGCCGTTATCGGCGATCGCGATTTTTAAATAACGGCGATTTAAAAGCGTTATCGCGATCGCGACTTTTCGCACTAGGCCAATACGTTTTCATTATTTCGCGGCTATGCTCTCGCGTGATTCATTTTGCTGCTGCATATTAATTTCACTACATTTCACTACTTGCCTGCCTCCTATTGTACATCATAAACTGTAAAACTGGAGCTGCTGACTAGGAAACTTGATATTATTTTGAAAAAATAAAGTAAAACACTTACTTCTTTAAATACACCTTCTCTTTGTTAACTATATGGATTGGAGTCTATTTTTTGGCACGAAGAAATAATAACATGTATTTCAATTATCAATCAATTAATGTTTTATTTTAACAAAATATAAAATGAAATAAAAACAAAATAAAATACATATTAATAATACATTTTATAAAAACAAAAAAATTAAATATAATATATTAAAGAAACAAAGAAATTTTTGGCATTTAAAAAATAGTTGCCACCTATAAAAGACATTTATTTGCTATATTTGTAATTAGCATGTAAAAATAATAACATTTGAGTTTTCCTGTCACTTAATCGTGTTCTACGTTCATTCAGGACCTGACCAGCTTTAGAAAACAACCTTTCACAAGGAACTGAAGAAGCTAGAGCACATAGTTTTTCTTGTGCAATTGTAGATAGATTAGAAAAATGAAATTTATGTTCCTGCCACCACTTTAGAGGATCAGAACTTCGTGGAATAATATCTTCCTCCATGTATCTTTGAATTTCAATAATTGCGCGGCTTGTGACGGTTCCACGAGGTCGAGCAACTGCAACACTTCGATCAAAGGAACCCCATATTGAACATTCATCATCCTTAGCATTATCATCTGCTCTATCAACATTAACCTTATGTAACTGTGGCGAAAGTTTTTGTCCAAGTGCTTCTTGGACATTTTTTCTCGCATTGTCGGCAAAAGAGGGATTAGAAAACGCTAAATTTTTAAATCTTGGATCTAAAAATGTCGATACGCTTAACGTATTACTTCTTTCTACATTTCCCAAGCGCTCATTTATACCGTTGCGACAAGCTGCAATAATTTCTTTTATAAGCGGTAGGAAATCTTTTTGCAGTAAATTAGTGTAAACATCAACTAGACCATTAGTAATTGGAATAACTAAAGATGCTGTGCAATAGAATTCACCGCTGATGGGTTTGTAGCGTTTTCAAACGGTTTTAATATACTACATAAGTCTTTAGCTAATTGCCATTCGGATGAACTTAAAATAGGGAGATCCTTATCAATTAAAGCAATTGAACTCTTAAACGCAGTTTCTAATTTTGTAAATCTCTGCAGCATATAGTAAGTTGAGTTCCAACGAGTTGGGACATCGTTAATTAATTTTAAAGGTGTTCCATTTAAATTGTTTTGACGTTGAAATGTTATCAATTTTTCATTAGCAGTATAACTTCTGCGAAAATGGGTGACAATAACTTTGATTTTACCGATTAACTCCTGCACATTATTATTTTTTAAACTGTTTTTAACAATTAAATTTATGGTATGAGCAAAACAGCCGAAATGTTTCCAATTTAATTGTGTGGAGATGGCATTTTGAATGTTATATGCATTATCAGATACAGCGAGCAAGATCTTTTTTTCTATTCCCCAATCCTCTGCAATTCTGCGCAGTTCTTTCGTTAAATTTTCTGAGGTATGGGAGACATTTATTGCAGAACACTCTAATAAAATAGAATATAACTCAAAGTTATTATTTAAAAAATGTGCCGTAACACCAATATAACTAATCGTGTTGACCGATGTCCAACAGTCTGTCGTAATACAAAACTTTCTACCTGTTTCAACAATTTCTTTCATTTTATTAAGACATTCTTCATACATCGCGAGAATAGCAGTTTTAGACACAGTGTGCCTACTGGGTAACTCGTATGAAGGATTTAAGCAGAAACAAACTGTTTAAAGCCGGTATCTTCTACTATTCGAAAGGGTTGAAAATCCAAAATAAACAGTAAATTTAATTTATTAACAATACCCTGCTTTGCTTTTTGCGTAATTTTTTTTGGGAGAAAACCTGTAATTTTTTGTTGATGACTTTCACCAACCCTTCGAGATGTGGATGGCTGCTGGGACATCTGAGGACTTTGGGAAGTACCCGGAATAGCATCGTCTTGTTGATTAGCATCTTCGTGCGCTTGCGAACTCTCTCCGACTTCAATTTCTGTTGAAATTTTTCGTTCGCTTGCAGGCTGTAAATGACAAAAATAAAAATTAAATATATGCAAATAGTGCAAATACACACTTTGCTGACAAAGCAAATAGGCACAATAAAAAAAAACTTTAAACTTATTGGAAATTATTTATTTCATAAAACTTACCAGTTTTGTTGCACTTATTGGAAGAGATACGGTTGAATGTTTATTTCGCATATGCGACTTTAAATTTGGAATTGACGTTCTGTATGAAATTTTTGCTTTACAAATATTGCACTTTGCATAAATTTCATCAATAGGCTCGAAAAACTGCCACATTTCACTTGTTTTCCGCTTTTTTAATTGCGACATTTTTTTAAAATTGGCACCGAAACTATCACTTGAATCACGATTGAAAATAACAAAAATATTGCCTGCAGCGCTTTTATATATGGGTATAATAAGTGAAACCCAGGCGCGGCTCGTGATGACGTATTTTGGTTTGCAGTACAATGCTCCGAGTGCTTCGTGTATTCTCGTGTACTAACTGTAACGTTTGCTTAGTAAACACCGAAAACACACGAGGCACTCGTATCATTGTACTGCAAACCAAAATACGTCATCACGAGCCGCGCCTGGTGAAACCCCTAGTTGGGCAAAAGTACTTTTTAAAATTGCACCAAATTCCACAATGCAAAAAATGATTTCTACTATACCTTTTTTGCATTGGAAGTATTGGAACCTGTAAAATATTATGGAAAACTGTAATTCTGCTTCATTGGGTGAGGGGCGTGCAAATAGCGTCGAGAACGCTTGAAATAAAATACGTTGCATTTCGCTCTATTTTACTGAACGCGATGGAAAGCGAGTAGCTGTGTTGCATGTTAGTTGACGCCATTTCGCATATTCTAAAAAATCGCTGTTTCTGTCAATCGCCGTTATTTGCGATTTTAGTCAACTGTTGCATCAGCGATTTTTCAATAACGGCGATTAAATCACCGGTAGCGAAATATCGCTCATCCCTACATTTGATTGAATAAATAACATTTGTTTAACATAACCTGTAACTGACAAATACAATTAACATCAATTAACAGCATAGACAACATCAATGACATGAACGTACTTTTATCGTGAAAATCCTATAATGTTCAAACTTCCTTTCTGGTCTTGGTAGGCAAAATGTTGAGTGGTGTATCTATACAGAAACATGCAAAGCCAAACTAGAAATTCGGAAACTAACATATCTAGCAGACGCGTGGTTTAAGTCTATATGTCTTATTATACTGCTTTTAATTAGATATTACTTTCAATATGTCAATATGCAATGACAGATATGTTCGAAAGTACACAGTGTAATAAGTTGAGACCGGACACATCGGGCTGAAATGGACATCATTACGACGGACGATATAAATAGTCTACAACATCCGTAAGTACATCACGCAGTTGTTGAATAGCATTATTCATTCGGTTAACTGCACATCTATTTTTTGTATGCGATTATTTATATCGTCCGTCGTAATGACGTCATTTCAGCCCGACGTGTCCGGTCTTAATAATAAGCTAGAAATCTGCTTCAAAATGGCCAATATCATAATCGAATGTAATACAGCTTGAGGTAACTGCTTTTTTTATATCTACATTAATTTAATGTTATACTTGTAGGTTTTGTGTTGCATGATTCTTTAGGTAACTTCAAAGCATGTTCTTTATAAATATTCTAGTTTATATGTTTTAATATTCTTTTCTATTCATTCGACTTTAGAAACATTACAGAGCGTCCCTGTCCAATATTTTAACAAGGTAAAATGCGCAGAGTGTAGAATCAATTTTTATTAATTCAGTTAACATAAAGGAAACATGTGTCTATTGATAAATTAAAATATATACAAGGTGTTCCGTATCGTTATGTTTTTACTAAAATAAATTAACACGTGTCATAGTGCATACAGTAATATCTTGGAGACCTACAATTGATTTATGATAAAGAAGATTCTTGCTTACTTCGTAAGTGCTGAACCATGAATATCATACAATAAACAAATGTTCAGATGACTGTTAACGTTGCATTTTTTAATAAAGGATTACATTACGTTTCAGTTCATACAACAGCTTATTAGTGAGTGGACACGTTTTTTTATTCAAAATGCCTTACCGATTTTCTTCTCAAGAGTATGCGGACATGCATTTTGTGTATGGCTACTGTAACGGCAGTGCACGTCAAGCAGTTATTGACATATACCGACATCGGTTTCCCTATAGGCGTCTTCCTCATTACAGAACGTTTCTGGAAGTACACAGACAATTTCGGGAATGCGGACTGCGTGAATTTCGAGCGAGGAGTAAATTTGCCAGCAGACTTAGAGGAAGAAGCAGTAGCTATTGTTACAAGGAATCCAACTCTCAGTGTACGTCGAATCGCCAAACAACTAGCGAGTGCCACGAACAACAGTTTGGCGAATTTTAAAACGTGAGGGCTTATATCCATATCACTATCGCAGGGGACATGGTTTGCTTGAGGCAGACCACTATGCTCGTCTAGTTTATTCTACCTGGATATTAAGACAGTTACGGCTTAATTTTAATTTCTGCAGAACAGTTCTCTGGACAGATGAATCTACGTTCACGAGAAGTGGTGTTACAAATCTGAGAAACCTGCACGGGTGGTCATCAGAAAATCCCAAAGCTATACGCCCATCTAAATTTCAACATGAATTTTCTATTTACATTTGGGCGGCCCTAATCGATGACTTGTTGATTGGTCCTGTCGTTCTTTCTGGGAGATTAAATGCGGACAATTACCTTCAATTTCTTAGTGAGGAACTGCCAGGTCTTTTAGAGGATGTCCCACTGAATGTTCGACGAGACATGTGGTTTCACATGGATGGAGCACCACCACATTTCGGAATTGCTTTCCGAAATTGGGTTGATGTCAATTATCCAGGACGGATTGATCGAGGTGGTCCTGTTGCATGGCCACCCAGATCACCCAATCTTAATCCTTTTATTTATGGGGGTAGATGAAAAATTTAGTCTACGCGCAAGTTTCGAACACAAGAGAAGAGTTGTTGGATAGTATTCACCTGGCTGCTGAGCAAATCCGACAAAACAAGTATGAAATTCGGATAAGTACTTCTTCTGTTGGCTTACGGGCACAAGCCTGGTGGACATTTTGAAAATATTATTAATTGAACTTTTTGAAATAAAATCAGTTTTTATTGACTTTAGGATTACATTTTTTTCATGATCTGACTATCACATTCATAGATCTATAACTTTGAAACAAATAAAAATGGATTTTTATTTGTTTATTTTATTCCATTTCAGTTTTGCGTTTTTGTTACTTGAAATGAAGTCTACTTTACTCCTAAAATTTCAACATAACGATACGGGACACTTGTATATGATACGTTTGAGCAGAATGTTACTCTATTGGTCTAAAACTGAATTTTTTACGAAATATAAAATTTTAAAAATATGTGTAACTTCATTAATTACTTTATGATAGAAGAGCGATTAGAAATCCTTACAGCGTGAGAAACAAAATTTTCAAAATAATTTATTATATCTCACTGCTTTGGTATCAATGATGTTTTTAGATATATTTTCGCAACTGCAGGAATGTAATTAATCGGAATCGGCAGTCAGGGACATAACGTATGTGCGCGGAACGGAGCGGGACATTATGAATCCCGTTTTAACATTTTTCATACGCGAATCAAAATACGTATAGAGAAACAAGTATTTACCAAGTAAGAGTAAATAAATACATCTTCTCCAGAAGGAATATTGTACGGTTTATAAAACATATCACACATCCTGATTGTTTTCACCGTTTATATCCAGATTATCTGTCACCGTAAATCCATTTATATATAATTTAAGGTATATAAAGTATTTTAGTGACGGCACATTAATCCCATGTTTGGAAAAATCTACTTCTTTACCATCAAACAATTCAACAGTTCAGCGTACAGTACGAAATCCTGGATTGTTATTTAGGACTGCTTCAAATTTTACTTTTACATTATCAGCAGCAGTTTCAGGTAATTGGGAAAGGAATTGCCGAAGATTATATACAATATTCAAGGCGTTACTTATAGAATAGTGTGGGTTGGTCGGTGTAACCTCTAAATGGCAGATGGTTAGAGGTATTCTGGAATAATATCCATGAATATTGGTTAAATCTACCTGAATACTTGGGTCATAAATACTTGTTGGTGTAGAATAGGAACAGCATAATTCGGATCCAGTAGTTGTATTATACTTTTAACGTTGTCAAAATACATGTGATAATAGTATGTTGCTTCTAGCCACGTGCCCTAGCGCGTTATAACAAGTTCTGGTGGTAGGAACACATGTGGCAGTTCTTCACGAAATAAATTCTTAGATGCAGGTACCTTCACAAAAACTAACTTGTAATCCCCAGCAGTAGAAAATTTATTACATATGGAGTACAAGCTAGTGCTCATTTTCCCACCATCGTTTTAATATTTATTTCTAAAAATTAAATCTAACTACTCACCTAACTATATTGACGTGAGAGTCAAAATTTTTACAGAATTAACCACAATTTTATAAAATTTTCCAATTTAATTAATCTAATTAGATTTTATTCCATTTCAGTAATAAAAGATTTCAGGGATTTTATAATGTCATTTAATTCTATTTCGGATGTCGGTTATTGCCTTTTAAGTTACCCTATCTCTTTCCTTCCATTGCCAAACTGAGTCCAAAGAACAGAAAGTAAATATATACCATTATTAAAGGAGGGATATTGTTAAACACTCCAAGAATCGATAACAAGAAAGAAGCGATGAGTAAAGACTACAAACTTACCATTTTTATATGATCTAGTTCCAGTATAACGTATACATGAAACCAAAAGTTTTATAGGAAAAGTATTTACTGGTAACTGTTGAGCCTCTTGGAACAAATTATTTCGGAATAACTCCTTTTTAATCGTAAGAAAAACAGCATTGTCTCCACTCTTAACTTCTCGAAATGATTTTTTCTCTCAGATTTTCTTGTTCCAGTCAACAACATTCGATATTTTATCTAGATTCAGTCGAAGGTACCACAATTTCGATAGTTTCTTACGTATCTAATAACTCTTTTGCAGGACTCAATTTAGAACAATCTTTGCATTCACCTTTTCACTTCAATTTTTTATTAAAATGCGATTAATTATGTTCTTTGGTATTTCTAACTCCACTTTTATAATTCTCATTGAAGATTCCGATTCATCTTTTTGACTGGATTATGCTGAAAGCCCAGATCGTTTGTTTACAGTGACTAACAAGGATATGATTAACATGTGATATGACATTGAAAGATCACCGAAGGTGTGTGAAATAAAACTCAAATTAAAGTTTTATTGCAGTTACAAATTTTACATTTATTTCGGAGCAAATAACGTTTAGAGCCGGTTGTACAATTCAAGTTTAGGAATGGCTTAACCTCTGGCGGCCCTTAGCGTCAGTTTAGTGACAGTTGCGCGTTGTATGTACATACAAGATTTGGAGTTTTAGCCCGAATATTTCTGTGGTTTACGTAACTCGATGTTCCGGGTTTAACGAAAGCTTAAGAAAGTATAGCAAGCGCCAATTAAGTTGGCGCGAGGAGGTGGTGCGCAGAAGCCGTTTTTAAAAACGTCCACCTCCACTACTCAAGTAATTGTCAGAATACATTTGTCATTGACGTTTGACGGAACATAATGTCTTTGCTAGGGGATCATAAAGTGATACAGGCTCAGAGGTTAGAATTATCTGACATTTGATGTAAAACCAAATACAAATTTCCACACTACTAATCCTGCGCGAACTTACCCCTCCTCGCGCCAACTTAATTGGCGTTTGCTATACATGAGCTACAAAACCTATTATTTTAGTATTGAGAAAAATTCGATTGACATATATTATTCAAAATTGATTATTTGTCGGATGATGAAGATTTTTTTGTAATTGTTAGAAATTCTTGAACACCCTAGAAGACCTCAGCTATATAGAGAACGACTAAACCACTTTAAAAAATGGAAAAAGAGCGAATTTATCCAACGATTTAAAATTTGCAATTTTGTTGCGGTCCTCATTGAATAGTCCCTCAATTTTTTTAGTTTCTCCTGCTGTATTTCCTCTATCTGGTTTATTCGCAGTCTGTTTTTCTATAAAACATTCTTTCTTGACTTCTTCAAAATCTTGCTTTGCAGCCGCCCATGCTGTTAATTTGCTATTTAAAGATTTTGAAGTGCTGGGATTTCTATCAGTATCTCAAGTGTTAGGTATTAACAATTACGACTTCGGCTTCCTCAACATCGTAGGTGTATATTTGCACCAATGTTTCATTATCCTGACTCACAACATTACTTGACTGACAATTTTTTAAAATAAAACTGGGACGCTCTTGTAATTTATATTTTCTTAATTATATTATATAATTTCACATATATTTCAAAATTTTAGTCACTGTACGCGCCAACATCACTTTAGCGACCACTAACTTCCCTATTGGTAGTGATATTAGTATACCTTGTGACGTCGAAGGCTATCCAATACCGACAGTACAATGGTACAAAGACGGCAAACCTCTACAAACATCACATGCTATTCAAGTTACGGGTAAGTCAACTTTAAAATACAGTGTTTAATAAGATGTTTATTAATTTGAAATATTTTCTGTTCTAGAGAGTCATAGGCTTAATATCAAAAATGCAACTGAATGGGACTCAGGCGAATATCGCTGCGCTGCTTGGAATGAATACACAAATGCAACGAGTACTGTTCCTTTATTGATTCAAGGTAATTTTTCTCTCCCAAATATTTCTTCTTGTTAGTATTTAGTTGTACGAACAATTCGATATGTTTCAAAATTTTTTAATGAAAATCAGATTAACACATTTATTTAATTTTTTTATTTAAATATGTATCAAAACTAAACTTAATAATAACTAGGGACCGGACACAAGAGGCCCATGACTTATCACCCACGGGCGTAGTATTGAAAATTTGTATTTTTAAAGAGTTCTTAATTTTATTTATAAAATTGGAAAACAAACGAAATACATTTTTATTTGTTCATTTTGGGGTTCAAGTTGAGTAAAGGAGTATTAATATTTACTAGCAATACTTTTCCAAGGTTCTCTTCTATAAAATTTGTTCTCTTTGAATGAAATACAACCCCGTAGATATAAAACGTCCTTTCTACATCGCAACTGGTTATAGATGCATGCTGGTAATATTCTTTTATTTCAGGGTATTTAGCAGTTAGATTTTGAGACATTGTCCCCATATACAATTGCCGCAGTGTTATTAAATCTGGATTTCTATTAAAAACTGCGTCTAATTCTTGCCGTAGGCCACATCCAAAGTCACTTGGAATATTCTTCAAATTATTAATAACCACATCTAATGTGGTTAATCCATCATTTAATTTGAGATTTTTATTTTCAAAATAAGTGATTAGTTTTGGCAAATTTCCAAAGTGTTCCTGAAAAAAGTACAACTGATTTTTTAAATGTGGAATTTGTGTTAGTTCCTTGCACTCAGAAATACTCCGAGCATCGTCATTTAAACATGCAACGAAATTTTGTAAACTATCGAAATTCTCTGCATAAAAACTAGTAGTTTCCAACCATGTCCCCCATCTAGTTATTACTGGAGAGGGAGCCAGTGACAGAGATGACAGTTTTTCCCTGTAAAGAGCTACTCTCAATGGCGCTTTTCTGAAAACTTTTTTAAAAGCTGATACAAATCTATCAACTTCTGGAAAGGTGTCTCATATATTCACAGATTCTGTGGAGAGCATGTGCTACACAAGTAATATGCACCATATTAGGATATGTTTCCTTTAATAATCTGCCTATTTTTAATATATATGCAGCACTGTCACTTACAAATAAAAGTATTTTTTCTTTGTACCTGTCGTCCGAATGAAGTATTTTTTTAATATTCTCGTTAATGGTTTTAGCTACTATTTCTTCATTAACTGTATTTACAACTTTGGTTGCTATTACATATGCGTTATATGAAATAGTTGGATGTAGTACACCAGCTAGAACATTTACCACACAGCGTCCTAATATATCGACGGTTTCGTCGACACGTATCCATAGGTACTCATTTGAAAGATGGCTTCTAATGCGTTCTACTGCTTTAGTAGCACTTAGAAACATAATATTTACGTAGGTGCATTCATCAGGAACATTTCGATTAAAGTTTCACAGTCCGTTGTCAGATTCCAACGTGTCTAATTTCTGTGTTTGCGATGCCAAGTGACGTTTTACGTGCTATTTCTTGGAATTTTTTAACGATATTTTACAAACTTTGTAATAAATTTCGGAATCGCTGGCAATGGATCCTTTTGACCCTTAATCCAACTCGCCATTGTTTCACGTAACTTAAACAATGTTCTAGATCTACATAAATGAAAATTAAAAATGTATTCGTAAGTTATTGAAACAATGAAATTAAACACTTACGTCAAAATAATTGGGAGAAGTAGATTCGATGAAACGATATTAAACAGGGTCTATTACAAAAATTGCAAAATATGTAATTAACAGTTAAAACAATGAAAAAAAAAACTTAAGTCACCGTACTTTATTTATCTTACGAAATATAAACTAATAAATAAAATAAATTATCAGAATAATTGAAACATACATGAGTAGGTAAACCCCACCAGTTTTATATAATACAAAGGTATTTTTAATAATATTTTATATTATATGTATACAGGTGTCCAGAAACTCTCCTGACAAACGAAGACCGGAGTTTCCTCAGATAATTGTAAGACAATTAAACCCCAATTCACCTAGTCCGAAAATGCTTCCTAAGGGAGCTAGAGTTCTTTGAAGATGGCGCCTTGTATTAATTTTTTTTAAATTCCTCCAGAACGCTTCTATTTAGAAAAACAAAAACTGGTATGCTTATTTATCCTCCAGAGATGAATCGATTCCATCAATTGCGAATTTCTAGTACCGGTCATAGGCGTCCGTTTTGGGTAGGTCAACGGTTATTTTAAGGCATAACTTTTTTGTCTTTAACTTTTAAGCATTTATGACACTAGATTATTAAATTTTCAGGTATTCCAGTACTAAAATGTACTCTTACTTTAAGTCGGTAGGATAACCGTTTTCTAGAAAAATCGATTTGTAAATTTTTCGTTTTTTCTACATTAAAGTTCAATTTTTTATTTTTTGCAATAGTTAGCTCTGAACTGCCAACAGAAGTAAAACCTACGTTTTTCATTGTCAAATTGTTGTCAGTTCGCGAAGTTTATCTTTTCATTTTTTACTTTGTGTTATTCAAACACGATTTCAATTTAAAAAAAATGGTTTTTATTAATGAGGAATACGCCGATATGCATTTAGTTTATGGCGAAATGAGGTGTAACGCTCGAGCGGCGCAACGTAGATACGCTGAAAAATTTCCCAATCGTCAGCATCCCACTCACTTAACATTTACAGCTCTTCATCAACGATTAAGAGAAACAGGTTCAGTGGTCCCAAAAAATAATGAAACAGGGAGACATAATGATGTAACAGCAGAACATGAAGATGTTATTTTAATGGAAGTTGAGGAAAATCCAGAAATTAGCGTTCGAAGACTATCTGCCATGTACCCCACAATTTCAAAATCTTCCGTAGGAAATATCTTACACAAAGAAAATTTATATCCTTTTCATTTTACAAAGGTGCAAGCACTGCTAGAAGGAGATTTTCCTGCTCGCGTAGAATTCGCTAGATGGTTACAAAATCAGAAAAATCAAGATGAAGATTTCTTCAGGAACATTTTGTTTGGTGACGAAGCTACATTCTTAAAAAATGGAATTTTTAATGTATATAATGCACATTATTATTCGTACGTTGGTGACAATCCCCACGTTGTTCAAGAATTTAAGCATCAGCATAGATTTTGCATAAACGTCTGGATAGGAGTAGTTGACGATTATCTACTTGGACCGGTGGAATTACCTGCTCGTTTAAATGGTGCTGATTACTTACATTTCCTACAAAATATTTTACCTGATTTGTTAGATGAGGTGCGTTTAAATATTCGGCAAAACTTATGGTTTCTACAGGACGGCTGTCCGGCCCACTTTAGTAGGAATGTACGAGACTTTCTAGATAATAACTACGAAGACCATTGGATTGGAAGAGGCGGTCCAGTTGCTTGGCCAGCAAGGTCGCCGGATTTGATCCTTGCGATTATTGTGTTTGGGGATACATAAAAGCATTTGTTTATTCCGTTCCGATACAAAATCGCGCACAACTCTGGCTAAGGATACAAGATGCTTGCAACGAATTTAGAAATAACTTTGGAATTTTTACAAGAATTCGGCGTTCTCTAAGCAAAAGGGTAAACTTATGTATAGAGACTAATGATCATCACATCGAGCAACTTTTGTAACAATCTACCTTTGATACTTGTTCTTTTTTTGTTAGTTTCGTTCCATTGTAATAAATAATTTGTTTTTAATTTATTAAATTAATTTTCATCCATGCCTTGATAGTCCAAGCCAACTTCGTCGCTAAAAATAAGTAGGTACATAATAAATTTAACTTTAATGAAGAAAAATCGAAAAATTTACAAATCGATTTTTATAGAAAACGGTGTATCCTACCGACTTAAAGTAAGAGTACATTTTAGTACTGGAATACCTGGAAATTTAATAATCTAGTGTCACAAATGCTTAAAAGTTAAAGACAAAAAAGTTATGCCTTAAAATAACCGTTGACCTACCCAAAACGGACGCCTATGACCGGTACTAGAAATTCGCAATTGATGGAATCGATTCATCTCTGGAGGATAAATAAGCATACCAGTTTTTGTTTTTCTAAATAGAAGCGTTCTGGAGGAATTTAAAAAAAATAAATACAAGGCGCTATCTTCAAAGATCTCGAGCTCCCTTAGGAAGCATTTTCGGACTAGGTGAATTTGGGTTTAATTGTCTTAAAATTATCAGAGGAATCTCCGGTCTTCGTTTGTCAGGAGGGTTTCTGGACACCCTGTATAATATACTGGTGGGGTTTACCTACTCATGTATGTTTCAATTATTCTGATACATTACACATGCGGTTAGTCCGTAGTATGAGTGAAGACACAAACTAAATACAGTTTCTAGAGAGATGGCTGTGCTACATTTGGAAGGGCGTCGTTGGTTCGCATTGGTTATGTGGACAGGGCGAGGAACTTCGGCTGTCTGACAACAGGCAGCGCTTAATTTACTTCTACGCTCGGTCTGGATAATTTCTGTGATATAGCGATGTGGTTCCTTTTTGTGAATGTGTTTGAAGGTATTCTTTCTCCAGCAGGGGCGTACCGATGAGCCTGTAGAAAGGCGAAATACGTATCTACGTCTCTGGGGAGGGATATGTTCGGACACGTCCACAAAAAATATTAATAGTGAACCTGTATTTGTGTTCTTCACACTAGATTTTTAATAATATTTTATATTATTAAAAATACCTTTGTATTAAATAAAATAAATATTAAAAACTCCTCCCGCTTCTATCTACAGCCATGAAGAAAGGAATTTATCTGTAATATTGAAGTAATTGCGTCACAATTCAACGACAGAAAACAGATACAAAAACATAACCGAATGAATAGGGCTATTCAATAACAGCGTGTTGTAGACTATTTATATGGTTCATCGTAATTTCGGCCTCTCGTGTCCGGTCTCTAGTTCTTTCTTAATTCTTAGTCTAGTTATAATTTCGCCGTCATTCGTTAATGCGCAGGGGCATGCACGAGTTACCATTTTATTTCAATAATTTCCCTTAGTGAAACCACAGTAAAAACTTATAGCAGCAAGAACGGTAACCCAAATTATTGCAATAAAATATCCCCGGCGCATCATTCTTTCTTTTATTAAATGCAGGTTGCAAGTGAGATAGATAGTAATCAACTGAACGGCTTATTCAAAAGTCAAAGAGTCTGATATCCCTGGCGCTTACTGTAGCACATGTTTAAGAGAGAAAGATAACATGCGAAAATACTTTTTTCTATTTTGCGTTCGAAATGAACTCATTATGAAACCCAAAACAGTATCGAAATGAGCTTCATTTCGATACACTTTTTTTCATTTTTCAATGTTGGCGTTGTTCGAATACAGAAATAAATATCATTGCTGTCATTTGATTTTAAGAATTTATGTACATTTGACAGATATGATATATGTCCGTATTTTACACAAACAACGTATGTTGTATACAATTGACAACAACATATATATGTTTCTATGTCACTCATATTTATATTTTTAAATGAAATATCAAGTAATGTTAACGAAAATTAATAAATAATATGTAATATAATATACTTCGCGGATAGCAAGATTTAAATTTGAAAATGTCAAGTATCAATGTGACCAACTGCATGCTTTATATAAAAATTAAACTCTGAACTTTCAAATTAAATAATTCCAATTTAAGCAATTTATTAATGTAAAAAACGCAAAATAGAAAAAATAGTATAAAAAACTCGTTTCATAAGGCCTTTTGCCGCACTCGCTCTGTAGAAAACTCGCCGCTATCGCGGCTCGTTTTCTAAACTGATCTCGTGCGGCAAAATGGTGCCTTATGAAACTTGTTTTTTAATATACTATTACGCATTATCATTTCATTTGAAAAGATCAAAAGTGCCGACAAGAAGTGATCTTACTGCTTAAAGTTTATACTGGGATGCAACTACTTCCCAACATATTTAATATTTACTATGAAGTAAAATTTAATAGTTTATAAGTTTGAGAATTATTCATGGTTACGCCATGCCATCAAGATAAAAAGTAGAATAATAAATCGACTATTACAATTGAAAGGTCGATTTATTTTTTAATACCTATCTCTTTCCATAAGTTTTTATCTTAAACATCAAAGTTGAATTTAAAGAAGACTTTATCTATTTAATAATAATTTTATTTCCAGGACGTTTCATTCATCCAAGTTGCAAGGACAATCCGTTCTTTGCGAACTGCCAGTTGATCATCAAAGCGAATTTTTGTTCACACAAATACTACGCCAGGTTCTGTTGTCGATCATGTACGGAAGCTGGTATGCTGCCCTCTGTTGGACCTCATCTGAGATCCGACACTGTACAAAACGATATAGCGTGAAATATATAAATTCATTTACCTAGTCCCAATACTCAAAAAAGAATCGTGTTTCTTTTAATCTTAATATTATTATTATTTTGTACAAGCGAGAATAGTTTTATTATATTTTGTTTTACGGCAATATCCTTTTCCCGCGCAGTGATTGTTACCTAATTTTTTATTTTGTCTTTTTATTTTTGTATAATTATTAATCCTATTGACTATAACTAAAAGTGCGACTAAAAGTTCTTTTCTGTCAATATAATTGTTGTCGATGTGAAGTATTGAAAATTTATATAAATATGAAATAAAATTTATAGATATTATATATATATAGATATACTTAATTAAAATTAATTATTATAAAACTTAAATGTAGATATTGTGTTATTTCCCTTTTTTATTTCCAAAAAGAATGTAGCTATCGTGCCTGTGCAATTTCTTCAATTGTATGTATATATATTATATACTAAAGTATAATTTAGAAACATTAATATATAAAATTGTGTTCATATACATTTTTGTTAAAATGTAAACTATACAATAAAAGAAGCTATATTTTACAATATTTTGATTTATTTTCCTTTTCTTTACATATTAATTCGAAATAAATTAGAAAAAGTATTAAACGTGAAATAAATATTTCACTGCATATTGTAAATAAAGAGCATCTAAATCTTGTTAGACTTTTCAAACACTAATAAATTTTAGCTGTCGTGACATTTATTTTTACGACAATAGCAACTACATCTAAAAAATTCATACTATGTTAAATAGGTAACAAACAGTTTACACTCAAAAAGAACTTATATGCTCATAAAGTAGAATTCACCAATGTTTACCGATGTGTCATTTCCCAATACCCAATTCTGATACTAGCTCCATCGCTAATGGTTTTGCAAATTACTTTTCGTCAGTTTTCACATGTGGAACGCCTTCGGGACTCAATACAAAGAATATATATCCCCACAGAACTGAACTTTGGAATGAAACTCATTTCTTAAATGCTTTCAAAAAGCTTAAGAAAGATTATGCGACTGGAGTTGATGGAATATCAGCATCTCTACTGAAGGATTGCAGAACGGCTTTGAGTGTAGCACTGTTGCACATATACAATGTGTCCGGGAAAATGTGGGAAATCTCTCGGATTCAGATAGAACATTAAAAAATAAGATGACAAGTTCCCATAATTTTTTTCCTAGCGGCCCTCCCTGCGGAGATACGGCCTCCTAAAGGACGCCACTGGAAATCAATTTTTCTTGAATAACTTTTAAACTACTTATTATAATTTAATGAACATTTAATATGATAAACAGTAGTAAGGACCTCTTAAAATACTGCCCTTAAATTTAAATTAGCTTGTTTAGTTTACCAGGGGCGGACTAGGTTGTACATTTTAATGCTTACATTTTTAACACCCTGTATGATAAGGAGTTAAAGGAAACAAATTTGGATACCTTGAACATTAAGCTAAAGAAAAGGTACTCTTGTTCATTGTCGATAAAATGAACCGTTTTCGAGGAAAAAAAAATAAAAGAATTAATGATTTATTTCTATTAAAAAGAACCATGTTTCTTATTTTTTTTGTCTGCAACAAAGTGTGATACAAAAGTCTGAAATAAAACTGTTTTCAGTACTAAAAAACGCATTGTTTTTACAAACGTTACTATGGACCCACGAATTAATAAATATCTTGCATTGACATGTAAATTTTAAATCTTGTAATCTTTCATATTGTTAACACGTTGATCCTTTACTTCGATATTAATTTATTGAATTTTGAATATCTTGGTAAATTTAATTTGATAATGGGATACACATTTAGTGAGTATGCAGATATGCATCTTATGTACGGTCTTGCATCTTGCAATGCTTTGGAAGCAAGAAGGTTGTATGAAGAAAGATATCCTAATCGCAATATTCCAAATCAGAAAACATTTCAGCGACTTGACCAACGTCTAAGAGAGACTGGTGGGCGATTCCAGTTAATAAGGTAACATTATTGACTTTCTTTAATGTTTTAAGAAGTTTTGCGAAAAAAAGTACTGATGCTGGTGTGAGAAGAACAGCACGTACGGTGCAATTGGAGGAAAATATTTTGGATACTGTAGGTGATACTCCTTCAATAAGCACTCGAAGATTAGCCGCGCAGCTTAATACGTCAAAAACGACAATTCATGAAGTACTAAAAGAACAGTTGTTTTACCCTTATCATCTGCAAAAAGTGCATCTACTACTTCTTGAAGATTTTCCTCGTAGAATCCAGTTCGCAAACTGGCTGTTAGATCAGCAACGAACAAACCCAAACTTCATTAGCACTATTCTTTTTACCGATGAAGCAGGGTTTGCCAAATATTGTAAATTTACATAACTCGCATGTATGGGCTGATGAAAACCCTCATGCCACTGTCGTTCATCATTATCAACATCAGTTCCAATCAATTAATGTTTGGGCAGGAATAATTGGCTATTTTTTGATTGGACCATGCGTATTGCCGCCACGATTGAATGGTGAACTTTATTTACAGTTCCTTCAGAACGCTTTTCTGGATTCAATAGAGCATTTGCCACTTGCAACCCGCCAAAGCATGTATTTTATGCATGATGGGGCCCCACCTCATTTTAGCGTTGCTGTACACGACCACCTGAATAACGTCTATCCAAACCGTTGGATAGGCAGAGGAGGTCCCATTGCCTGGCCTCCACGGTCTCCCGACCTAACGCCAATGGATTTTCACCTGTGGGATCATCTCAAAACCTAGGTGTATTCCTCTCCGGTTGATACTAGGGAGGAACTTTTACAGAGAATCACATTTCATTGTGATGTGATAAGAAACAATGCTGGGTTGTTGTGGCGAGTACAGCAGTCCTCTATTCGTCGTGCCCGCGAGTGTATCACAGTTCACGGAGCCCATGTTGAACCCACTTATGAAGTTTTTAATTGATTATTTCTAATTAGCGTATTTAGGTTCAATCGTTGCAAGCTTTAGTGAGTACATTTCTAAACATAATTTTTGTTAAGGTGCCTTTCTGGGACAAAACTGCATTTCTAAAAATCTTTGTAATTTTGTCGTATTAAATAACCTAAACTAAAACTTTTTTGTTCCTGGAATCACTTTTGTATCACACTTTGTTGCAGACAAAAAAAAATAAAAAACATGGTTCTTTTTAATAGAAATAAAACATTAATTCTTATTTTTTTTTTCCTCGAAAACGGTTCATTTTATCGACAATGAACAAGAGTACCTTTTCTTTAGCTTAATGTTCAAGGTATCCAAATTTGTTTTTTTTTAACTCCTTATCATACAGGGTGTTAAAAATGTAAGCATTAAAATGTACAACCTAGTCCGCCCCTGGTAAACTAAACAAGCTAATTTAAATTTAAGGGCAGTATTTTAAGAGGTCCTTACTACTGTTTATCATATTAAATTTTCATTAAATTATAATAAGTAGTTTAAAAGTTATTCAAGAAAAATTGATTTCCAGTGGCGTCCTTTAGGAGGCCGTATTTCCGTAGGGAGGGCCGCTAGGAAAAAAATTATGGGTACTTGTCATCTTATTTTTTAATGTTCTATCTGAATCCGAGAGATTTCCCACATTTTCCCGGACACATTGTATAATCTATTATTGTCAACTGGATGTTTCCCCGATTAGTGGAAGCTGAGTAAAATAACGCCCGTCTTTAAAAGTGGGAATAAAAATGGCATAAAGTCTTACCAACCGATTTCTTTAATTAATAATTTTTAGAAGGTCTTGCTGGTTTTGTCTACAGTAAAATAGTGACACAATTATTGGATTCGCAACACGGATTTGTAAGACGATTTGTACAACAAAACTATCGCTTGGGTCGCCACGAAACAATAGTTAAGAGGTGTGCGGAGGTACATTGGGGTAAGACACGCTGAAGCATATAGCGTTGCGCATCTTTATATATTCTTTCAATCAACGCTTAATTTCCACTTCATTAATTAACAATTTCCATCAGGTAAACGCTACTTCGTTTCAAAATATGAATAGTAACAATCAATAACTGATTGAAAGAATTAACAGATCAAAAGTGACGATTTCATAGCAAAGTTTGAAATTTGTTTCAATAGATAAATCAGGAGCGATGGAAAAGCATTTTCAAGACTGATTTGAAAATAAATTTCTGAATAGATTTAAAATAAATAAAAGTGTTACAAAATTGTTTATAATAAAAATTCTTGATACAATTTTCCTAAGTAACAAAAGGTATAGTAATTTTAAGAAATTCAACATTCCCACACGCAAATTGAGTGCGGGAAATTACCAATTCCCGCGCTAGTGCGGGAATGTTATAAAATCAAAAATACAGATTGAACCTACTCACATTTGAGATTTATTATTATATATGTTGATACAAGAGTTACTTAAATTATTAAATTACACACCAATTAAACCTTCGGGTGAAGAAATAGAAGAGGAAGAAAAAGTAATCTTCAACGCAGAGGATTAATTCGCTTTCATCGTGGAAAATGTATCGTCATTAACCGTAGAAGATGATGATTCTGTACAAAAAAATCTGCTTATCCAATTTCTTCTAATTTTGGATCGATAATTCTATGTATCCTTTTGCGACATTTGTGGATCTCCATCCTTCGTGACGTTTCACGTTCGTGATATCTGGCCCGCCATCCGCTTAGAGGCATTAACTTGATTCTCGCGTTGAAAAAAGCAAATTAAAATATTGATAAACCTTAGCAAAAAATTCAACTACTATGTGATTGTAGAAAAAACGTTGTTCATAACATTTGCCGGAAAGTAATTTCGAAACTCATGCAGGTTCGTTTTGGAATCGCTATGTTTCCGCACTCGTTATGAAAAATATATTTTAGAAAGTATATACGAGGCGTGTTTTTTAATTAAGGTCCGTTTTGTTGTAGACACTAGTAGTTCGCGCGCATATCGCAACGAGCGCATGCGTCGTGTACCGGCATGCGTCGAGAACAACTGTGCTCAGTTTCAGCCTGTAGCTAACCTGTACGGTTCTGTTCTATGCTTTCAAAATGTTTACGACTATCAACTCGCCCGCCGCGTGTGAGGTTCGGTCAGTGATACGGTTTTTGTCAGCAAGGAACCTGTCTGCTGCAGAAATTCATCGACAGATTTGCGAAGTGTACGGTGAAACTGTTATGAGTGAAAGCAAAGTGCGTCAGTTGGTACGACAATTCAAAGATGGTCGTGACAACGTTCATGATGAGTACCGCTCCGGTCGCCCTTCTTTGATTAGAGACGATTTGGTGGCTTCAGTTGAAGCGAAGATTCGTGAGAACAGGCGCTTCACAATAACAGGTTTCTCAAACGAATTTCCTGACGTGTCGAGATCAGTGCTTTACAACATTGTTTCTTAACACATACAGTTTAGGAAACTGTGCTCCCGTTGGGTCCCGAAACTCCTAACAGAGGACCACAAAAACCATTTGAGTGTGCGACGAAGTTCTTGACTCGTTATAACGAAGAAGGTGACGGCTTCTTGAGGCAATCATAACTGGAGACGAAAACATGGGTTTCGCATATCACGCCCGAATCGAAGCAACAGAGCATGGAATGGAGACACACACAATCGCCTGTAAGGGTGAAGGCCAAACAGACTCTGTCCAAGCGCAAAATCATGGCGTCGGTGTTTTGGGATAGGCATGGTGTTTTGTTGGTCGACTTCATGCAACGGGGAACCACTATCAATGCAGAAGCATACTGCCAAACCCTGAGAAAGCTACGAGAGCGATTCAAAACAAAAGACGCGGCATGCTGACAAAGGGAATTGTCCTTCTCCATGACAATGCAAGACCTCACACTGCAGGTCAGACCCGCGATTTATTGGACAGTTTTGGCTGGGAAGTTTTAGACCACCCACCCTACAGTCCTGATCTTGCGCCGAGCGATTACCATCTGTTCCTCCACCTCAAACGTCACCTCAGTGGCAACCATTACAATAATGATGACGACGACGTGAAAACGGCAGTGAACTCTTGGTTATCGGAGCAGGCGGCAAGTTTTTATGAAGAGGGTATTTTAAAATTGGTTAATAGGTATGATAAGTGGTTGAACAAACTTGGCAACTATGTCGAAAAATAGAGTGAAGTATGTACTTTCTGAAAATAAATTTACTTTTTTGAAATAACCTTTTGTTGTATACTTATGTTCAAACGGACCTTACTTAAAAAAACACGCCTCGTATTATATTGTTTTCAGTAAGTGCTATGCAAAATCTATAACAGAAACATAAGCTTAGTTCCAAACGAAATGATTACATATTCTGTTATTCTTTGTAACTGAATGTTTCATGACAATGCGAGGATAACAGAAATGACTAGAATGAAGTACAAATTTGAAATATAACGGATGTTCAGGAAAATTCGAAGTCGAGTAAGTTTTGAACAAAAAATCTTAACAAAGAAATTTGAGTAGATCAATACGTTAAGCACGTATTATGCATTTGTTACAAATGAAACAGACATACATCACACACATCTGTATCTGTACACATGGACATACGCCTCGTATTTTCCAACGTTTACTTGAGCCAAAGACATGTCTTTTGACACAGAAACACGTATCTTTGGCTCAATAGACTTCCTCAGTTTGGCTTGTGAAGTAAAGTTTGATGGATCGCCTCACAGATATAACTAATTTCGTCCTATCAGGTAGCACCAGATAATCTAGTGACATCTGACGGACAAAAGAGACTACGCCGAAAATAGCACTTCAAAAACTACTGGAAACATCACCTACCTCGAAGATGCTAAGTAATAACAAACAGTAAGGGACTCAATCAAGTATTAGGTAAACCTATCTTAGTTTTAATAGTTAAAATATATAGATGGCATTATTTCTTTTTTGTTTTCTTAAAAAAAGGAAATCGGCGATACTTTCTCTCGTGGAACTAAAATACAATATATCTGCAATCTTAAATAGATTAATAGATTGAACCATAAACATCAAGGTAGACAGAAGCAAACCATCTACATAATTACATATAATTATGAATTTAACCGCATGGTCATATTGTATTATATAATTGAATGAAGTCGTAAACTTAATACAATTGAAGCAATAACTTATAATTGTAAGGAATTATCTTTTTTATTAGGTACATGTTATTAATTAGTATTAAATTGGTGAAAGTTTCGTTTCGACCATTGATGAGACTAAGAATTATGGAGAACAAGAAATTACATATGATTATATTCATTTTTAGTTTACTTTTTAGATCGGCGTTACTAGAAGAAGGGAATCTGGATAGTAAGATTAATAAAGGTAAATACACAACATAATTTTTTGTGAATATAATGTTCGTTCAAATAAATTTTACCTCTAGTAGTCCATGACAATAAAAATGTTTGTCGTAACTTGTACTATTTAGATTTGCATCAGTTGTCAATTTGACAGACTATTCTGATGTATACTTAATTGGAACTTTTTTTAAATTGCTTTGTAACTTAAAATTGATTTAAAACTATTCAACACAAATCATTCATGGTTGAATCTTATTTTCGAAACGGACGTAAGATTGACGGACAATGGCACTATTTTATTGAAGAATGCTTAGACGAATTTAGAAATGTTTCCAAACTTCGCCTTTGATATTGATAGTTTTCGGTACACAGTTGCACTAAGGTTTTCAGAGAAACAGGGAGTGTTATACGGAAAGAAGGCAGTGGCCGGCCGAAAAAACGTACGGAAGAGCTAGTTGACGATGTAACGCAAATTATGAATGATGCACCACGAACTTCCATACGAGTATTATCTCAACGAGTGTGTGAATCAATTGGCACCTGTCATACAATTTTGAAAAAAGATTTAAATTTATTTCCATATCGCATGACCTGTTATCAAGAAATAAAAGAAATTGACTATCCTAGAAGAACAACATTTTGTCAGTGGTTCTTAAATAATTTAGATAATGACTTTCTTGATAAAACTTATTTTTCTGATGAATCATGGTTTTATCTGAATGGATATGTTAACTCACAAAATATAAGGATGTGGAATACTGAGAAACCACATGAGTTTTATGCTGAAACCTCACTTCATCCACAGAAAATTGGTGTATGGTGTGCGCCTAGTCGAAGGAAAATCATTGACCCTATTTTCTTTAACGGTACCTTAACAGGAGAAAGGTATCGACAAGAAATTATTATGCCATTTATTGAACAGCTTAATGAAGAAGAAATAAATTAGGGTTACTTTCAACAAGACGGAGCCAGAGCGCACACAGCTGGTAAAACAATTAATATGATACGGCAAATTTATCAAAATTGGTTGATAAGTTTAAACACCGAACATGAATTTCCACCAAGATCTTTTTTCTGTTTCTTTTTTCTGTGGCCTTTTTTAAAGAACTCAATTTTTCGGGTACAGATGCCTGATCTTGCAGACCTTCAAATCAGAATTGCTGAAAGAATTAACGAAATCGATGACAGAAGAAGAGAAGTGAGAAATGTCTCGAACAAGGTGGTGGCCACCTTCAACAATTTTTATAAAATGTTACTTGTTTGTTGCAAATAAACGTATCTCATTTAGTTAAATATTTTGATTTTATTATTTTGACATTTATCACGTCATTCAAATAGTTCATAACCAACAAAATTCATATTAAGAACTTAGTAAAAAGCTAAGATATACGTATAATTTCCATGGGCAACTTCGAGGTAAAATTTAGTTGAACGCTCGTTAGAAACATAATATACCATAATTAAATAGATATAATAATGATTATATTATTTAAACTTTTTAATAATATCACAAATATTATTAAAAATTGGATGTGAGATAATACAGAGTGTGTAAAAATTTGAGTTAACGCTTTACGTAGTAGCGTAGTTCTTGTGTGGCAACATTGTCAAAGTTTATTGAATGATATAATGCTACCATCTTTTCGTCGGTAAGTTTACATTTTTTTTTTAATAATTTATCGTATGTGTATTAAATGTAATGGATTCTTTAACAAAATTAGAACAATAATTTTTATTTAGTTTAGGAAATTAACACAAACTAACATAAAATAACATACAAAATAAAATCTAACGGAAGTGTTGAAATTAAAAGCCATCTTTGTTTAAACGAATTTCCAAACGATTTGGAATAGAATTTATTACTCTCTCTAATTGTTCCGGCGTGCTGCATAGCGGCTTCAATTCTTTCCCTCAAGTCTTCCTCGTTTTGTGGAGGCGTGGGGTATACCGTATGAACGCCGGGGAGTGATTGATCTACCACAATGTAGTAAGACGAAGACGAATAGCGAGTTTATATGGTTAGGGTTGAGAGAGTATATTCAATCTGTTCTACTGTCTAACTGTACGGGCGTTCCATACGCGACATTTCTTTATCCAACACATTCTACATACGATCTATGTACGAATCAAATAATCTCTCTCTAACCCATTGAATATTCCTATCAGTCGCTCATAGTGTTCAAGCAAGGCGAATATTTGAATCGGAAAACAAGCTTGCGCACTAAGTAGGTTATTTTGTATAATCATCGAACGCTATACGACTGGTGATTCAGTTGCTCCTTGTCATCCGTAGGTAGAGTACATATAGTTGCTGTAGGTATAATAATAATCGTCGGGAATTCCCGCATTTTTTAAAATTAAAAATGGATACTATTCGCCGGAAGAGAAATTGTTCATGGTCAAGCAGTTTTACGGTGGCAATTCTGCAGATATGACGAGAGATTTATTTGCCGTACAGTATCCTGAAAGACCGATACCCGGTGCTAGTACAATTCGTAATACTGTCAGGCGGTTTGAAACAACGTTTACTTTAAATAATAGTAAGAATAAAAATGTTCACGAGCCAAATGTCAGCGACTTAGAAATGCAAATTTGTGCTTTAGTAGAATTACATCCTATTATGTCCTCTCGACAAATAGCTCGCGAATTTGATATCGGTGTAACAGTTCAAAAAATTTTGAGAAAAAATAGATACCGGGCTTACAAAATAACAACAGCACAAGAACTTTTTCCCGACGATTATTACCGGCGCATGGAATTTTGCGAAGTAATGATGAATAAATGTCATAATGATGAATAATTTTTTAATAATGTTTTATTTACAGACGAAAAATCGTTTTACGTGCATGGGCATCATAATCGCGCAATTTGTCGGTATTGGTCGCGTACAAACCTTCATTTAAATATCCCAACACGGACACAATATCCACGAAAGGTTAACGTGTGGGCCGGTATTGTTCGAAACGAAGTAATTGGGCCATTCTTTATTAATGGGAATTTAAATGGAAATAGCTATCTAGATTTATTACAAAATAGTGTTATCCCTGCTGTGCGAGAACAATTTAATATAAACGACATTTGGATCCAGCAAGATGGCTGCCCTGCACATAATACGCGTCTTGTTAGTAATTTGTTAAATACCGTTTTCGAAGATAGATGGATAGGAAATTCAGGTCCTATTAAGTGGCCAGCGCGATCTCCTGATTTAGCACCAAATGATTTCTTTCTCTGGCCCTTTTTAAATAACACCATATACGGTTACGGGGATCAACGTCCATCAGATGTAGAGCAGTTACGAGCGCAAATCATTGAAGTTAGTAGTAGAGTCTCTCCGGAAATGCTAACAAATGTCCGTCGTAATTTTTATAACCGATTGGGTTACTGCTCGGCTCAAGAGGGTGGTTTATTTGAGCATTTACTAAATAATTAGTTTTTCTTTTTGGAATGTTCTTTAATAATTAATATTAATTACCAATAAAGGTATTTTAGTTAAATTTAATATTTTATAGGTAGTTTATTTAAGGAAACCATTTATTTATACTGGTAAACACTTTATTTATATTCTTGCAAGAATCGTTATTGTTTTCAAATTTTATGCTATTACAGAATACTTTTTATTTTAATTTTTTTCAATAAGAGTTACGGTTTTGTTTCATAATTTTATATTATTTATGTGTTTTCATTTGAATAAGAATTTTTTAAGTTCAAGCCACGAAGCTATGATGAAACTTATCATTGAATATTTAGCGATGAAAATATCTGATGCTTCGCCGGTAAGAATTATGATTATGCAGTAAACAAAAACTCTGCACTTTACGGCGGATTGTATTTTATGATACTTTCAACTATATTATATCATTTTATTTAAATTTAAATGTTAAATTTAAAGTATTATGGCCGAAGAGACATAAACAAAAGTATCCGTTATTGTAGGGACGTTGACAGCCGGCATATGACTAATAGTGCGAAAAGCAACGGTGTAGTCGGATAAAATATCCAAATTCGTACATTAACCATAAATAATATACTACAAATAATTTTGTAGTTTGTTAAACAATTAGTTATTAATTTGGAATATTTATTTTGATACATCATTTATTAATAAACAACCATAACGCTTTCTTAGTTCACCACAATTAAATACGCCCTGTAGGAGTTTAACGTATGTAGCCCCTTCCACTTGCAGTTGGCCAGTCATTACTTATATATCCATCGATCGCTCGACGTTGTGCATACGGTATACTTTCTTTTAAATAACCCCAAAACAAAAAAATTAAAGGGATTAAAATTAGGCGATCTGCTGGCCATGCTATTGGACTGTTACGCCCAATCCAGTTGTTACCCAGATGATGACTTAGCCATTATCTTATCGCCAGAGCATTGTTAGTAGGAGCACCATCGTTAACAAATAATAAACATCCAAACACTCTGCCGCATTTAATTTATTAGGTAGAAATATTGTCCCGACAACAGTGTTATTAATAATACCCAACCTCACATTAACTGAAAATTTTTGTTGATGCACAAATGCGTGAATTCGTTTTGGATTCTCATCCGCCCAATAATGCATATTGTGACTATTAAAGATACCATCTCTGCTAAACATGCTTTCATTACTCCATAAAATCGCATGAGAAATGAAGAAGTTTTTGCGATTAATTATTTCATTACAAAATTCAATTCTATTGTTATTATCATCACCTTCTAAAGGAGTTTTACCTTTGTAAAATGGAAAGATCGCATACCTTAATCTTTCAGAACTGAATGTATAGTTTTAGTTGGGAATATTCTGCCTTCTAGCAATATCACGAGTTCTTCGCATGGGATGTTCATGAATAGCTGCAAGAATTCGTTGTTCAGTTTGTATTCTTCGTTGTTGCCTTCGTCTTCCAACATTATGGTGTTCTGGTCAATGATTCAGCCTCCGAAAAGTCATATGAAATTGATATCTTTGGTTTCTCTCCTTTGTTGTTGAATCTCATTTCTTCTTACTTAGCTTCTCGCTCATGTTATGTCTGCTTCAATGGTTTCCATTCTCGACGTTTCCATCCAACATCCGGTGTACCACAAGGCTCTAATTTGGGGAGTTTATTTTTTAATATATTTCTTAATGATTTACTTTGCTTACTGAATTGTGGAGTTTTGGCTTACACGGATGACTTAAAGCTCTATATGAAAATTACGAACATTGAAGATTGTTACGAGCTTGTTAAGCTTGATAACAACTTGAAATTGGTACACAATTGGTGTAATGAAAACAACATCTCTTTAAATATTGACAAATGTGCCATTGTGGCATAATCAAGAATTGCGAATCTATATCATAATTCCATACAGTGTAGACCAAATGGTGACACCTCGTAGGTCTGAAGTTAAGGTCTTAGGGATTTTGTTTGATGTATCGCTTCAATTTACCACCCATATCTTCCCTGTGTGTAACGCGGCTTCAAAGTCTTTGAGCTTCATGATACGAACTTGTCGTGACTTTAGTAATCCGTCGACTTTAAAGTGTCTCTTCTATGCTTATGTGCGGAGTGTGCTCGAGTATGGTGCAATTGTGTGGTGTTCATACTACGTCTACCAACAAATCGCTTTGGAGAGAATTCAGAGACGTTTCCTTAAATACCTCACCTTCAGATGCGATGGAATTTATCCAATGCATGGGAAGGGTTATAGCGCTTTGCTCAATAGCTGATAGAAGGGAAGAAGCAAGTGCCACTTTTCTTTTGAAACTGGCCAACAACCCTGGATGCATCTGGTCTTCTGTTTCAGGTTGATTTTCTTGTACAGGCTTACCGTACCGCTCGTGTGTCACGCTTCTATTGCCAACGGCCAGATCTAATGTTTCAAAGAAGGCACCTCTGGTACACATGATCCGGAATTGCAACACCTTGGGTCTTGACCCATTCTGCAGTTAGCATTTTCTCTTTTAAACTTTTCTATGTTAAGGATGATTTCATAACCTAAATATTAATTTTTATATAAGCATATTTTGTATTAATTTAGAATTTTCGTTAATTCTTCGTTTTTTTATTTCTTTAAATTTTTTATTTATGTATATACCGCCTGATTCTGAGCAAACGCAACGATCCGAACGTATGAATATTTCTCCCGCTTTGAATACAATTCCCCTGAACGCGTTTAGCCAATCACAAAGCAGTCTGTCGCGCAACCATTTAACAACTAATGTCACAAATTAGTGTCACCACTGTTACCCTATACGGAGTCTCTTAAGCGTTTGAATAGTGAAAATAAGAAAAGAAAATAGACATTACTGGTTCTGTACAAAATTTAAAACCATTATTCCCAAATCGCAGAGTTCCTAATGATACGTTCATTTTAGTATGCGCTGCAATAGAACTAAATTCAAATTTGACAGTTAGCGATATTTCCAACGATTTAGGCATATGCTGCTCTTCCGTTAACCGCATACTAAAATTAAATGGTTTTCGTAATTATAAATATTCCAAACATCATCAATTATTTTACGGTGATGAGTTTAAACGGATGAATTTCCGTTATTATATAATTAATTTCTCATTATGAACAATTTATTTTATTATCTGTAAGAGTAAATTTTTCTTTACATTATTAGAATTTAATTTAGTTTTTATTTATTTCTGAAGTTTATTTAGTTTACTATGAACAGTTTTTGTGACCTTTATTATTAAAATTTAATTTATTAAATCTCTTGATGCCTTATTTGCAATTTTCTTAACCGCTTATTAATAATTTCATTACGCTTTGTAGAATAACGTATTGCAATTTACTTATTACAATAACACAGGACTAAACAATTTATAATCCTTTAATAGTAATTTGGTAATCAGATAATTTTTCTTACGCGGCTCCATAATATGTAAGTATGTATGATATATGACATTGATGTTGACACGCCTACAGCATTCAGGGGAATTGTATTCGAAGCGGGAGAAATATTCATTCATTCGGATCGTTGCGTTTGCTCAGAATTAGGCGGTATACTATTGTCATTTATAATTATCTTAATTATTATCCTATAAATGGCCTGCTATTGGATAATAAAGGTTATTATTATTATTATTATTATTATTATTATTATTATTATTATTATTATTATTATTATTATTATTATTATTATTATAACACTACACATGCTCCGGTGCTTCAAAATTACAAGAATTCAAAGTTTACAAATTAATGATAAAAATGAGTAACATAATATCTACTTCAACTAATGGATAATTTCGTGTTGGTTTTACATTTTACAAATGTTAACTTTTCTATTTTAATGTTGCAGATCCGTGTGCATTACCCATGTTTAGCACTTTTTGTTCTAACGAGTTTGATACGTGGTACTATAACCAGAGCAGAGACACATGTGAATTGTTTCAATATGGTATTTGTGGAGGAAATGCAAATAACTTTAAGGATCTATACGAATGCGAACATCTATGCAAACAGGGTCCTGTTCTAGACACATCATCAGCAGGTTGGTAGAAATACGCCAGCAGTTAAGTCGAGAAACTGATGTCGAAAGAAATGATCTCTTTTCACTAGTAGTCTAGAAACAGAATCAATATAATTTCAAAAATTGCATTATAAAGTTATGTGCGAAGAAGAGTGCCTTTTCAAAGGTTGGCAACACTTTTGCTACGGTGATTATGTTGCTGACTTCCGCCATGTTTCTGATGTCTACTGTAAAAATATTCAAACAAATCTGACAGATAGCTTGTGTTTTATACTCATTTAAAGAAAACTGTTTTCGTTGTTGTGTAAATATGGAGAAAAAAGATTGATTAAAAAAGTGTTAATCAAACGTTATTTTTAACGTGGAAAAAGGATGTAGGTATGTATAATTGTTCAAATTTTTCAGGAGGCAATAAAACTGAATAACTTTGTACAGCATTACGGTATAATCACAGAATAATAGATAAATGTGTTAGGTATTTTGAGCATTTCAGAAGAGATTTAGGAATAATACCGCTGATACTTATTGCAAAAAAAAATCTAATTGTTTGCAGATACATCCTTTTTGCCCCAACAATGAAAAAAACTATGATATGATTTAATAAACATAACGAAGTATAGCTAGCGCCAAATAAGATGGCGGAAGGGGTGCACAGTAGTCGCTTTTAAAAACGTACACGCCCACTTACTCAAGTAATTGTCAGAATATATTTGTCAGTGGCGGAACATAATGTCTTTGCTAGGTGATCATAAAGTGATACACGCTCAAACACGAGAAGTAGTTTTTAATGTTTACAATTATTTTTATAAACATAAAAGTACATCATTGCTATTAAGGGAAATAAATATTTAGAATCAGAAATATTAATATATACAGTGTGTATAAGCCAAATGGAATAAATTCATTATTTCGGTTACTGTACATATTTATAAAAAATCCCGAAACATGTCATATTTAATTTATAAATTAACATTCTTCAACGTGAAAATGCGATCCCTACCTTCAACCCCCTTCGAATGACAGGTGCAACCCCCATTTTCTTAAATGGGAAGTATAGGCTTGTGATATATCGTTGTAAAGGTCTCTTTATTCTCTATTCAAAAATGTTATAATTTTCATGTTTGTTGCAACAATTAAGATAGAATAAAATAAAATCATGTTGTTATCGAAATTCGCTACAATATACTCAAAAAATAAAATTTAATGCAAAATGTAAAGAAAAATTTAAAACGCCAAAAAGAAATATGAATGTCAATGAAGTAGATGTTCAAAATGTTCACCATGAACGTCTTGGCAACATCCTAATCTTAAATAAAACTGTCTTCTAACATTATTTAACATATCAGGCGTGATCGACCTAATCGCAAGCGTTATTCGTTCTCTTAAGTCATTTAAATCCAAAGGTTTAGTTTTGTACACAATGCTCTTCAAATATCCCCATAAAAAAAAATCAAGTAAGGTCAGATCAGGTGATCGCGCTGGCCATTCTATCGATCCTCGCCTTCCTATCCACCGATTGGGAAATATTGCATCGAGGTACTGCCGGACATTGCGTTGGTAATGTGGTGGTGCTCCATCCTGCTGAAACCATATCGTATTCATTGGAACTTGAGGGTTTCCTGGATCAGGATATAAATTTGTTGGAAGTTGGAATGACATCATTTTGAAGTAGTGCCAAATAACGATCGCCATTCAAATTGCCCTCAATGAAAAAGGGACCAATGATATGGTTTCCAACAATACCTGCCCAAACATTAACTTTTACTGGGTATTGTGTGTGTTCTTCCCTCATCCAGTGAGGATTTTCCGTAGACCAGTAGCGGCAATTTTGCCGATTAGCATGACCGCTAAGAGAAAAAGTGCACTCATCAGAAAACATAACGTCTTCTAAATTGATAATATTGTTATCCAGCATGTCCATCATTCGCGCACAAAAATAAGTTCTTCTATCAAAATCGTCTTCCATAAGCTCCTGAGTAGATATCATTTTATAGGGATGCATTTTATTTTCTTTTAATATGTTTACTATCGATGTATGGCTAACATTTAATGTAGTGGATGCATGTCTACTCGATATATGTGGGTTTTCCATAAACTCAAGCATCACATCTACTTTGATTTCATCACTCAGTGCATTGGCAGCTGGTTTTTTTATCTGCCTTACATGACCAAACTTTCGAAACTGCTTTTCTATCTTACTTATTGTTCCTTGAGCTATAGGCGGTAAATCAGGAAATTTCTCATGAAAATAGGCGGGTTACTTCTTGTTGTGTTCGGGTTCTATCTCCGTAACCAATCATTTGTATGACTGTTATTTTATGCATTTCCGTTAATCTAATCATTTCCCAGAATTGTATTTTACGAAATTCAAACTAAAATTATCAAACTGTCAATTTAAATGACAACTTTTAAATACAAAACAATTTACTAAGGCGTTTTAAACAAACTAATGTTGCCACGGAAACTTTTTAAAGTATTTTTAATGGATACCATCTAAAAAGCACATTGGTATGGTTTTTACTCACTTTCATATTATGAAGACCTAAACGGGAAGCAAGTAATGCAATGATGCCTTTGATGTATGTATTAAATCTTTATAAACGCAAATGAGCATCTACTTCATTTTGCATTAAATTTTATTTTTTGAGTATATTGTAGCGAATTTCGATATCAACATGATTTTATTTTATTCTATCTTAATTGTTGCAACAAACATGGAAATTATAACATTTTTGAATAGAGAATAAAGAGACCTTTACAACGATATATCACAAGCCTATACTTCCCATTTAAAAAAATGGGGGTTGTACCTGTCATTCGAAGGGGGTTGAAGGTAGGGATCGCATTTTCAAGTTGAAGAATGTTAATTTATAAATTAAATATAACATGTTTCGGGATTTTTTATAAATATGCACAGTAACCGAAATAATGAATTTATTCCATTTGGCTTATACACACTGTATAATGAGAGTGACAGTGATGACAACTTAAGTTCCGAAGAAGATTAATTTGTTTAATCTATTGTACTGTTAATAATAAAGGAATAAACCATTTATAAATTAAATATTCTTTATACGTATGCAACCAAATGGACTTGTGTTTTGCTATATTCTTAACTATCTGTTTGTACATTTAAATCTCATTTTATATGTAAATTGTTTAATTAATTATAACATCAAATTGCTTCCTCTGTAAATTTATATAGTTTTAAAAATTTTCTTAAAAACCTGTATATACATTACAATCTCATTATTACTGTCCACACCAAATCTAAAATTTGATGGCGTGCTATTAATTGTTAGCGTATGTCAGTTTTATTCGTGTCAAACGGTTGTCAAACGTTACTATTGGTTTTAGTTTTAAGTATGCCAAAAGCCAGAATCTTAATCCAATTGAAAATATGTGAGGCACATGATGCGTCGTAATAATTTTAGACAGACAGAAATTAATTAATGGCATAAACGAGTGTTGGCAAAATTTAACTGCACAATATTGTGAAACTCTAATTAAATCTATGCCTAGAAGGATTAATTTGGTGACAAAAGTAATGGCAATGCAACAAAATTCTAAAGTATTATATTTCTGTTAACAACTACCTAATAAAAAATATGATCTTTTTTTTCTTGCCGCATATTATTTTACGTGTAATTAAATTATTTTGACTAATCATTCGGATGGCAATCTCAGATAATTCTAATCTCTTTGAAAAAAGACATAATTAAACAGATTAAAAATAAAAAACACAAATTTCTGTGTACGTCAATTTCTCATTTTTTTTTTTTGTGGGAAACGTAATATCATTTGGTTTGGTAATGAACGTATATGCATATATGTTTAATTGTTTCTATAACGTCTAATTGATTTCACAATAAATATATACTGTTAAAAAAATAAGTTTGTATATATTTTACTCTAATAAACTATTAATTTAATAGGTGATAGATGTGTAGTTTTCGCCGTCTATGGTATCTTGTAATTTTATGTAAAACCAAACACAAATCTTCCCACTACTTCTAATACTGCGCGAACTTACTCCCACCGCTCGCCATCTTATTTGGTGCTTGCTATACATTATAAAAGGAAGACATATTATTATTATTCTGAAAGTAACATATATTATTTTGAAATATCTTCCGCATTATCGGTGACATTCGTTTCTTCGACGTTTGGCTGTTGATCTGATGCCAGTTGACGGTAATCCGCAACATCAGCTAAAGGAATATATTGATTTGCCAGAATCATTACAATATCATATTTTTCCTTTCATATTGTACGGTAGTATATTAGTATATTAGTTAGTGCTTTAAGATTTCTTTGGACGACAAACGAATCATTTTACAACATCTGATTTCATCCACATGTTCCTTGGAGTATTCAATTATTTTGTACTTGGATATTGTAAAGTTCTGTTTCTCCTAATTTTTTTATTGTTTTTTTTAATAACTATGTACTCAAAGAATCGTTGTTGAAGTTGAAAATCATCCCCTGAGTAACAAGAGCAACCTGAAAGTGTTTAGTGCTGCTCTCATGTATTTGACTGGTAAATAGACGCGTTCAATTTTTCTAATAGACCTCTTCACAAATCCTAAACATCGGTCGCGTGACAGAAAACTGTGACCAGGTTCGAGATATCTATGCATGATTTTCTCATATTGACCAGTTTTTACAGGTTTTACAAACGTATATATCGTAAATAGTATAATCAAAGTCAAAGTATTATTTTTATTTTGCGCTCCATAATGATCGGAAAATATGTATAAAATCTTTGTTAAAACCCTTGTTAATTAATAATTAATTTTATCGAAATTATGGTTCAAAAAGCTAATCATTTCGTTAGAAGTTTTCCGTGCAGTAATTTCATCATATTCATAAAAGTGGGTCATTCCAGTTTTTGATGAATATATGCAAAAGTTATACACCCAAAGTCGATTGGCGCAGTGGTCTGGAACATAAAGGAACTATTGTAAAAAGTGCAAAATATTTTACAAGAATTAAAAATAATTCAAATGTGGCCACATCTGTTTTTTGTATCTCTTATCGCTTCACAAGTCTTTCTTCGGAGGTATCTTACTAGCAATCTTATGTTTCGACAAATGGCGTCTTTTTCAAAAAAATAAAAATATAGGACATTGATATACTGTCATATATATTTTTAATTTGTTTGAAAAAGACACTATGTGTCGAAATATGTAAGATTGCTTACATAAATAAATTATTTTACACCTTACGTAAAACATGTAAAAAACAACTTAGCGAAGTTCCCAAATGCATATACGAATTAAACTAAGATTAACTAAGACTGTTTTGATTAGAACTAAAAATTCGAAATCATAATTATAACAAATAAAATATCGGCGATAATTTTCAAGTTCATTGCATTAAAGAAACTTGTACGAAATATCTAGATATCTGCTGACGACACAGATGGCTTGGTCCCCAAAAAAGAACGAACGATGTGCGTTCTAGAGACATATGGTCGGGAAGAACGAGCTGGACTTCTCTCTCTAGCACATTGTAATACTTGGTTAATTAGTTTATTTTTCTTCCTGACGAAAGCAAAATATATTTAAAGTTCCCAATTAATGGCTATACCAGAGGCTATTTTGCCTCTAAACCAAATAAAACGTCCAATTAGTCAATACAGCAATGTGCTTCCTTTTAAAACTTTTTTTCGCTACGCCCTAGCTTGAATCCGCTAATTGCGATAATTTACCCAAAAAACTTAGGGCAGACGTGAATTATATTTCGATTAACGGAGTACACCAAGATATATACCAGTTTACTGACTCGTTCAATGAGAAGTGGCTGGAGACTCTCTCGAGATTGCACTCCCGAAGCGGGGGGGATCAAATGCAACGCATATAATCCCACACTAAAGGACGCGGCCGATATCAAAGAATATACATAGTAATATAATGTAAAATTTCAAAAACGTCTTTCTTTGGAAGATACTTAATCATTGCATGATGTTCAAAATTATCCATTTACACTTAATTAGTGGCAGGGTAAAATTAAAAAAATTGCCTACGAAACACGATTTGTCCAAAATTTATCAAACACTAACAGTGACAAGGCATCGGTTGACAGAATGGGATGTGTATTTTTTTAAATTTCACGGTCTACTCTAGCCGATCGCGCGAATAAGTCAACCCGACCTCGTGTAAGACAGTTCTAACATATTATTTACTTTACTAATTGCTTCAAAACAGACTCATGCGAGTTGCCTCCAAAACATGGAAAATGTCGTGCACGGTTTCCAAGATGGTACTATAGCAAGGACGGCACATGCAGACGATTCATATATGGTGGATGTGGTGGTAACAGAAATAAATTCAAAACTTCTGAGAAATGCTACGAAGCGTGCGGACGTCCTGAAGGTGCTTAATAAACTCAAAATAATGAGTATTTTAAATTTACTTCTTTTACTACGGTGTTACAGATGTTTGCAAATTACCAATGGTCGGGCATTCCTGTGATAGCGAACAGAGGCGCTGGTATTATAATAACACTATAGATCAGTGTAAAAAATACGAAAAAGGTTACTGTGGGATTAATGGAAACAACTTCGCCAATTTGGAATCTTGCGAGCAACGTTGTAGAATTAAGTCCCGGATAGCGATAGCACAAGGTTAGTGGTAATTAGAGAATACAATCTCGGGATCCCGAATGCCGGGGTCTCGGCCGTGTTTTGATCCCGTAAATCCTGGAACTGTACTTGGCTAATCTCGGGATTTTCGGGATTGCCAGTTTGTATTCCGTAATTCGTTGCGCCTTGACAATGACCTTACCTAGATTATATTAAGGGCACTTATTATTACATAAAGACAAAAAATCAACCTTAGGTACGCTATACGATAAAAGAACTACACAGGTACAGCCCAAATAATATGTAACTTAGAAGGGACTTCCCCGCCCGGCTTACTTCAATACAATACTGTTAAAGTAATTAGTAATTACTGTTAAAGTAATAGGTAATTACTAATTACTCAACGGGCCAACAGGAGAATCACCCGATCACCTCATATGATATATCATAATATTGTTGCGAGGGATTTCCCGTCATGGATTCCCTGTAGAAAAGTATAAATACGCTTATTAGGATTTACTTTTTTCATTTATTATTGTACCAGCGACAAGGTTACGCAGGTTACGTCATTTAAATTTAAAAGTCAATTATCTGAAAATGTTATTTTAAATGGCGGGAGACTTCGTTCAACATAAAAAAACGTATCAATATCATAAAAAAACCAGTGATACGTCGTCAGCGTGGAGTTATTTTTTAAGACAACGTCATCTCTTTCAATATCCCCGAACGATGGCAAAACAAAATTTTGTAACATATCCAAATAATTGTGTTGGTTTAAATTGTTTTCGAAAAAAACAGGCTAAAAATTTTATTGAAAAAAATTCCACATCACACATTTACTTGCTTATAACGCTGATTTTACCAATTCATACCAAAATTTGGATTCTCTTCTGGCCAATATTTGCAATTTTAAGATGACCCATAACCATTAGTGGTAAAAGTAGCTTCATCCGAAAACAAAATTTTATGATGGAAAAATCATCCACATTTTCTCCAACCAAAGTACAAAATTCTAATCTAAACGCCTCGTCCTCGGGGTCCAGAGTAAAAATTTTATAAATTTGGTTTATATGGATGAATCTTGCTTTCCTTAAACACTTTTTGCATTAAGCACTTGCTTACACCCAACTCCGCCGCTCTCTTACGTACCTACTGATATTTTTGGATTTTCTAGTAGAGATCCCGTAGCTAGAATAGTTAATGTATTCATTGTATTGTTTTCTTTTGCTTTGTTCTTTCTAGCTACAGAGACAGTTTTGTCAAATTTCTTAACAAATTTTTTCAAAGAATTAATAACGATATTAATGCCGGGTAATTCAACATTAAATTTGTTGATCGCTGATGATATGAAATATCAATGAAGGATATTACGAGCAGCAAAAACATAAATACTAGAAAAAATATCATGACGGAGATTAGTAGATATAAATATTAAAGAATTAACAAAGGTTTTACAGAAGTACAGTTAACCAATGAAAGGAAAATTCTCGGAAGTGCTACGAAAGCTCTGAGTTAGAAGAAATGAGTTAATCAAAAAACTCACAATAGGGTTCGCATTAAGAAGATTAAATTAGAAAAATTTACAAGCTGCGAAATACACTTTTTTGGCATCATTTATAAGATTTTTGGGACATTCTTTTGAGGTCTGGAATCCACAATTTTTATCAGCTTGTCACCTTCTCGCTTATTTTCTTTAAAACTCAAATGCATCCAGTATATTTATCCTTTTTCTATCTCATCGGAGCATTTTGCAATAAACTAGTAATAAATATATTTGTTTTTCACTTAAGTATTATTAGTTCATTTCACCTTGGATACGGTTACCATAAACACGGTCGTAACGCCTGTGGGCGTAAATAACCGGCCTATTATGGCCTATAACGCCCGGTAATTTATTTACAGTTTTTAATGTTGTGTGAGTATAAATAATGCCCGAGAAGAAAGGATATACATTTTACAGAACTAATAATTTTAGTTAAAGAAAGAAGCAAAACTTTAGCATTCTCTAATAAAATTAAGAGTATCTAAACATTGACAACTTGAAAACATCAAAGTGTCAACAATTGTCGTTTAAAATACGTAAAACCAAATAGTTGTTTATGTTTATTTTCAACAATTTCTAAAGAAAGAATCAAATTTTTAATTTTATTTATCAAAACTAAAAATTCAATTTTTGAAATATCCTGAAAAATTATGTGATCCGAAGCTTTCCAAGTTTGTTATAGTTCTTGGAGGGAAAATATCTCCACTAGTACTTTGACAAGCCAACGAGGATTTATCTGATGCTGTAACAGAATTTAATATCATGCTGGATACTCTATTCTTAGAAGAAATGCTTTCCTCTGTCGTTGATTCAAGGGGTCATATTAGATGTGTAATGACTGTCAATGACATGACAGTTGACATAAATCTTGGAACTTTTCCTATGTAATTTGAATTTTCCGCTTAAGAAATTTATTTTTCGTGAAAAATTAAATCTTGTATAAACCACTGACGTTATGGCAATTATATTGCCCTCGGTCGAAATTCATCACTCGGGGTGAATTAGCATCGGCCTCAGAGCAATATAATACCCATAACGCCCTTGGTGCATAAATAAGTATTATGATGTTCACTTAATTTTGTTGTACGCTGTGTAGTTTGTATTCTATTCAGTTTTTTTTTTCTATTTCAACAGGATCTTGCCATTTAGAGTCAAATCACGGACCTTGCCATTCAGAATTCGAACGTTGGTATTACAGCAGCAATGGTACTTGCAAGCGATTCATTTATGGCGGTTGTAAGGGCAATAGGAATAATTTTGAATCATTAGGAAAATGCTACAACACGTGCAAAAAGGCTACAGGTGCTCGAAAAAATACACAATCTTAGAGATAGTTTTAATATCTTGTGGTGCCACTTTATTATTGCAGATGTGTGTACTTTGCCAATGATTGTGGGCCCTTGCAATAAAGGAGAGGATGCTTGGTATTACAATCTGACTACAAATACATGCGAAAAGTTTAAATATGGTGGATGTAAGGGCAATGAAAACAGATTTCGCAGTTTCCGAGCTTGTAAACAACGTTGTAAGATGCATGGACCTATGCAATTACCTGCAGAAAGTTAGTAATATTTTGTATTAGCATTTTACAAGAAGGAAATTTATCTTAATGAATCGGAGACCGTGCCTACCCTGTACAAGTTAATTAAAAAAGAACTTTTACCACAACAGGGCTTTAAATCCCGGATACATATTTCGACAACAAAGTTGTTATCATCAGCAGTAGAAAAAGTGTTATACTCGGAGAGTTTTCACAAAAGCGAAATACATCACTGTCACCGAAATAATAATGTACGGAACTATAGAGAATTGTATAGTTATGAAAGCACTTTTAGTTATAAAGATAATTATTTGAATTCGGCAACGGACCTGTCGTCACAGTCGTGTCTGTACGATATGATGGGTTACGGTTGGGCAATCTTTTAAGTGTAGGTAGCGTTACGTGGAATTAAGGTTGATCTATCAATTTGAAGATAAATATTGTATATGCTAGGGCAAAACCAGTAGCTTTGAGTTGGACGCCAGTAAGTGCAAGACTTGACCATAGTGATCTTTACATCACTCCCAATAGATCTCTCAGTTCCACTGTGTTAATCTTGTGTCTTCGATAAAAGCCACTTCTTCAGCGGAAACTTGAGTACCCTCGTAGGATCCAATAGATCTCTTACGAAATGTCTCTGTCTGAATCTCTTCGGTTCCTCATACGTGTACACCACATGAAGACTAGTTTTTCACATCTCCTACACAAAGCCTAGCGTTCAGCTACCCTAGTAGTGTCTTAGTATGGAGTTGACCTGCCGTTAAGTTCCATTTCTTTTTATGTTCTCTTTCTAGTCACGACCAGGTCTCCCTTCTAGCGAGATCCTTGGCAATTCCACATACAGGTTCTGGTCCCATGAAGTTCCCGGGATTTATAATATCGTCTCTCCCAGTATAGTTCCTGTGGTGTCTGTATGACCTCCTTCAACCTTATTAGGATGTCATAAGTCATTTGCCTTCAGCCTCAAGATTGCCGCCATGGCCTCACAATTAGTTCCAGCGGAGGACCTACGATAGCCTCCATGGAAGCGGTTCACATGTTGTTCATAGCTCCCGTGATTCCCAACAAAGCCTGTCGTTGGAGAGTCGTGAGGAGCCCTACCGCCGATGTCTGCTCCGTCTTCCTTCATCAGACAACTGCCCCAGAGATAATCGTTGGTCTTACTACTACTGTGTACCACCAGTGTACTGCTTTTGATTTTAGTCCTCAGGTCATACCAACAACTCTTCTGTCACTTTGACAAGGCGTCTGCTCCACTTTCGCACTTCATTGGTTACTTCTAACTCTTGTTCGAACAGTTATTATGGCGGAGTTAATAGATTACAGATAGGATTATAAGTAGATAAATAGAGTTAGTTTACATTTAGAAATTATTGTTAATATGCCGATAATATAGTGATGTACCTTGCTTGTGTAAAGTGTGTGCTAGGGCCCAGATACTTTTCTAGTGCTGATGATGACGACCTAGTTGTCGAAACCGTAACCCATGCTTTAAAACTCATGGCAGTTAGGTTTTTTAAATTAAATTTTAAAACAATTCATAATTAGAGCAAAATAAAATTATAATTTAAATTAGACTTAAATATATTATTATGTGACAATTACAACCGTACAAATGAAAACGAACGGGCTGGAGCAATTGCAAAGGCACTGTTTGATATATTGTAGAATTCCATCTCAGATAAAAGTATCGACTCTGAACACTCGATCCATGGAAAAATGTTATAATGTTAACTAACATATTTAGTAAGATGAGGATAAATGCGGGACATGTCAGCGAGCATGAAATGGAAGAACATGATTATTATACAAAAATTGCAAAAACCTAATTTGATAAATCCTTTACGCCTTATGCTCTCCGACTCAGAAGTCTAAATTCATGATCTTCTATCGATACTTAACTTAAGTAGAATATCATTAACTAACACCTGTTACATAAGTTTTGGGCGGTACTAACTTCGATTTTAAAAACTACGATGACCCACTATTAAACTTAAATAAAACACCTTATATTTTCACAAAACAATAGTATATCTAACTATATGTATATTTCATGTGCACTGCACACATCAGTAGTTATTATTTAAACGTATTATTTCGAGTACATGTATAGTAAAAATATCTATTTTGGGTAGGGGTGTAAAAATTTCCAATTACAAATGGTTAAAAAGTATGGTCGTATATTGTAGCAACTGAACTGTATTGAAATACTAAGAAGGACAAAATTGGGAAAGACCGTTACATATGAAAAAACAAGACATCTGACTGTGTTGAGTTATATTAAATAACAATCAAGTAACGTGGAAAGGTTCTATGAATTATTAGATATTGTTGGTATATAATTTAAAAGTTAATTATAAATAGGTGACATGTCATTGTTAAGGAGGTAATTTTTGTATTTTTCATGTGTATGGCTTCCCACATGTCTAAATTTTTGCTGTTACCCCTCCACCCACTTATGGTAATAAAAATGTGAATAGGCAGCTGAACGGTATTGGAGATTTATCGCTATTCAAGGAGGTATGTTTATTTTTCGCGATAAATATACTTTCATAAGCATCAAGTTCGTGGGGTTTATTAATTCCTTTGATCAACTTCAAACCTGTAATCGATACATTGTGCAGTGTGCTCAAAGCGTGGTTTGCGACATTTGATTTATCCGGTCTATTGTATTTGATATGTGTTCTTTAAAACGGGTTATTATAGGTCGTTTAGTTTGGCCTATATATTTCAAATTACAATCCGCGCAACTAATTTCATATATCCCTGACTTCGAATTGGAATTAATTCTATCTTTAGTATTCCCTAGCAGACTGTTGATGGTGTTTTCGGACCGAAAGGCTACCTGGAGACCTCTTTGTTTCACAACTTTATTAATGTTTTTCGTGACGGGGTGGTATGGTAGACATATGTACCTTTTCCCTTGGTTACTTTGGGATATCAAACTCGTGGATTCGCGGATTGTATTTTTTATTTTTGTTTTTCTAATTAATTTATTGATTATTTCTATGTCAAAGCCATTGTATGTCGCAATATTTTTAATGAAATCTAGTTCTGTTTCATATCTCTCTTTTGTTAACGGAAAATTTAGTAACCGATTGACTAAGAAGTTAAAGGAAGCTGTCTTATGTTGATAACTAGGATTTGAATTCGCGGTGATGAATCTATTAACATTGGTTTCTTTCCGGAAAATATCGATTTCTATTTTATGTTTATTTCTAATCAGTAAAGTATCTAAAAATGGTATCTTGCCATATTGTTCCTTTTCCACTGTAAATTTCATAGTCGGAAATTTCAAATTTAATTGATTAACAAACATGTCTAATTCGCATTTCCGTGTGTCAAAAATCGCGAGAATGTCATCTACATACCTAATCCAGACTCTAGGGAAATATTTAGCGTTGTTTTTGAAATCTACTTCAAATTGACTCATGAATAAATTGGCTATGAAAGGAGATAGGCAGTTACCCATTGTTGTGCCTTGTTTCTGTTCATAAAATTTTTCTCCTACTTGGAAACAATTTTGCGCCATGCACAAAGTTGTCAATCTCATGTATTCTTTTATTTTTGAAGGTTCAATGTTATTCTTGTGGAGCAAGCTTTCTAAATATTTCATAGTCTCTGGAATAGGTACCGAGGGGAATAACGATGTCACGTCGAATGAAACTAAAATTTCCCCGGTTTCCAGTTCACAATCTTTAATTAATTTAACAAATTCTAAAGAATTACTGACTGACAAATTTTCTGGTTTAACGGGTAGATTTTTAAATTCATTCACTAACCATTTGGAAATCAAATAAGTCGGTGAGTTAATACCTGAAACTATAGGTCTCATCGAGTTACCTGGTTTATGTATCTTCGGTAAACAATACATTCTTGGTACTACAGGATTACTAACATTCAATTTATACTTTTAGGTATGTAGATGACATTCTCGCGATTTTTGACACACGGAAATGCGAATTAGACATGTTTGTTAATCAATTAAATTAGATATACTATTGTTTTGTGAAAATATAAGGTGTTTTATTTAAGTTTAATAGTGGGTCATCGTAGTTTTTAAAATCGAAGTTAGTACCGCCCCCCTTAGAGATGAATGTCTGCCGTTCCTTTGTTCGACAATTTAACACATGTTTTAGACCTTTTCCTCAAGTAGGTAGGTGTTTGTCTCGTAGTTTAGATTGTGCATGTTAAATTTAGTCTATACGGGGATGCAGTGTATAGTGGTTGTGCGGAAGCGTTTCTCTTGCTTTACTGTGTCCCATGTGCGACTTTTAATTAGTAGTTTTTACCTACTGATGATGACAACTTAGTTGTCGAAATACGTATTTAGGATACGACTAATAATTGTGGTAAGGGGTTATATACCTTTTTTAAATTTTTATTTAACCACAGTCTCCATTGAAAGAATTTTTGAAGTCCTATATTTGTACTAAACCATAATTTTTTTTAATTTGTAGGTTTTAGTCCATATTTTTGCTTATGTAGTTTAGATATTTCTACATTCAACATGATTGCATTATAATTGAGATTTTATTATTTATGATAAATGTTTTCTCTCTCTTTTAGACATTGTGGTTATACATACTTTTCAATGTGCGTAAAGAAATATCGAAAAGGATGCAATAAAGTTTATTTAAAGCATACAGAATTTGAAAAGGTTTTTCTTAAAATTACATTTTAAGTTAATGTTTGCTAAAGAAACTAATAACAAAAGCACTCATGTAAACTCATCATCGCTGCCTGAATAATCCAGTGTTATTATTATAGTTTCTAAATCACGTCGGGGAGCTGATCTTATGTATATTTTTTAAATATTTTTAATATGAGCACATTCTGTATTCCATAACTCTAGTGTTATTTCATTTACTGGTTCTCTAATCAAATTTTCTTTATTGACCTGCCCTAAATTGTGCGAAGCAATTTTTCTCTTCAACACACTCCTTACCAAATCAATGGGATTTAAATCATAATGATATGATGAACGTCTTAGCACTGTATGGCCTTTGGTTTTTGCATATTCATTAATGGCATTTTACGGCAGAGGCTTATGTGTTTTTACTATTTGTAGTAAGTCACACTAACATCCCAGGATGATATATGTTCATGGATTGAAGCCAGCAGGTTATGTCATGCTTTTTTGATACAATATTAGGTGCTTTGTTAATTTGAACTTAATGGTATTGTGCATTATCCATAACGATTATTGAATTATTTAGTAAATTCGGTAATACCTGTGTTTAAAACCACTTTAAAAAATTATGATAATTCATCTCGTCATAATAGTCTCCATTTTTGGTTTTTGATTTAAACAACAAAAGGCCATTTTCGATCCCGTCGAACCTCCACAATGAGCTGTTACCCATGTTTATGCAGCACACAACTCATCCTGTCTTTAAAACTCCTTGCTCCTCAGAGCTATGCTAACAATTTGTAACTGTACAATTCTTATGGACATAACTCTCGTCAAAATGTACGACAGGTCTGTTATTTTCTCGAAGGTCATCATTATTCTTAAGAAAACGTAGATAACGAGATCTCCGTGCTACAATATCAAAACGTAGCGTTAATAATTTTCTGTTTGATTTAGTATCCATATATTTAAAACTCATATCATCCATCAGAAGCTTTCGTAATGTTTCTTTGCAGCCATTAAACTATTTTTTGTACCATAAATCCATGCAAAATTTCTAGTGTGGGTACAGTTTTATCGACTGTATACAGAGAATGAAGTTTTAGACAATTGTTATACATCAAATTTTTAAACTTTACTTATTCATGTCATCTACAGTAATACCAGAAGAATGTTTTTGAGGTGCACAAATATTTGTCAAACATTGAAGTTCTAGCTGTGGCAATTGTTGTGATTCATCAACTAACTCTGGGTATCTTTAGTTTGATTCGTCGAATTGTTTTCCCAGATTTTGTTGTCACAGCAGCTACACGCTGTATAGTCTTATCAACATTAAAAGAATATGCGAGTGGGTCTTTTTCCTCGTCGCAGAATTTAATAATATTATGTAATAAAGTGAGGAAGGACTTCACTTTTCTCTGATTTCCTTTTAGCCATATTAACTGTGTTATATTAAAACAATATTATTTATTTATTAATGTTGTGAATGTTAAAAGTATATTATATTACTCACCTAAAAGAAAGACAGATGATGTAGCTCATATAATAACCGTTGTTAGTGGGTGTAGTATTAAATAAAGTGATAACGTAAAATAAGAAACGAAAAGTAATAAGAATATTAACCTCAACCAACGATAATAAGAAATGATAGCTATTGGCATATAGAACTTGTTGACAAAAGTGTGGGTGTTTGGTGATATAGTTCGCATATTTTCCGGCGGTCAATCTTAATTGGTTTTATACTATAATTAGCTGACTAACATATTAACTAGTAATTTCTAGTATATTTACTCCACTTGGATTTAATACTCGTTTTTATTTACATTTACTGCAGTGAATATTTCTGTAATATATTCACTACAAATATTTTGTTCTCTGTATAAATACATTTTTCTCATTGTAGATGTTAACTATGATAAAGCTATTTAAGAGTTTGTAACCATAAGTATTTATTTAATTAATTCAAACACTGTATTCAATCTCCAGCACTTTGCCGCTTGCCCAAAGAAATGGGACCTTGTCGAGCGGGCATCAGGCGTTGGTATTACAATAATGATAGCATGTGTACAGAATTTATATATGGTGGATGCCTAGGCAATGACAACAACTTCGAAAATAAGGAAAAGTGCCACAAAACTTGCAAAAATGTGAACGGTATTTCGTCATTAAGTCGCTAATTGTAGGTATTTTTTAACGTTTTTTCGTTTCTTGGTGCTACAGATATTTGTCGTTTGCCTGTAACTATGGGCGCTTGCCAAGCTTCTAATATTTACTGGTATTATAATCACACTACAAACACGTGCGAAAAGTCTGAATATGGCGGCTGTACGGCCAAGGGTAATAGATTCGATGATTTGAAATCCTGCGAAGAACGCTGTAAAGAAGTCCCTGAAGGTTAGTAATAATAATAAAAAAATACAGTGAAAGTTTAAAGAATTATTTCATTTAAACATTTACGTTGGCATCTTGGCCAATATTTTTCGTTATCTATAGGACAGAACATCTTAGCTAATAACACAGGTCTACAAAATTAAACTTTTTGACAGATGTTTTTATTTTGAAAACTGATTTTATATAATTTTGGTAGGCTGATTTCAAAAATTCTATGCATTTATTTGTATCACGTAAGGTTTTTTTGCAAATATTAAATGAAAAAAAAACATATTTCTAAAAAAATTTATTTGTTTATTGAGTAAAAAGGTGGAATACAAGTTAAAAAAGTGGAAAAAAATACTTTTCTCAGTCTTTTTTAAGTGAAATCTTTGTCTTTTTGCCACAAAGCTGCGTTGTCCGGACATTCGGTTGTATGTTTTTAAGGGCATATCCCGTTTTAACATCCAGCAGTAGTCCGCCATCATCGTTATGCTCCATCTGCCTTGGTATCGCGTTCCATTTCCTTAATGTCTTGGTGAAACCTCTCTCCCTGTTCTTCGCTAACTGCTCCAAGATTTTCAGGAAAATAGTTCAAGTGTGAAAACAGGAAATGCACTTTTAAACTCATATTACAACCTATACGATGAAAGTGTTGTAACATATTTTGAACAATATTTTCGTAGTTTTCGTCCTTAGACCTCCCAAGAAACTTATCAATTACTTCTTTAAATAAAACCCAGGCGTCTTTCTCGACATTGGTCATTGTGTTTTGAAAATCCTTGTCTTTGCATAATGTTCTTATCTGCGGCCCAACAAAAATACCTCCTTTTAACTTGGCATCGGATAAGGCTGGAAATGTCTCGCACAAATATTTAAAACACTGTCCATTTTTGTTTAGGGCTTTAACAAACTGCTTCATCAAGCCAAGTTTGATATGGAGAGGAGGCAGTAAAACTTTTTTGGGGTCAACCAAGCTATCTTGTAATACATTTTTGCTACCAGGTGTAAGGCTTGTTCTAGAGGGCCATTCTATTTGAGTCTAATGTCTCTCCATTGCTCGACTATCCCACTCACAAATAAAGCATGGAAATTTTGTATAACCTCCTTGTTGTCCTAGTAGCATGCACAGCACTTTAAGGTCACCACAAAGCATCCACTGATGTTCTTGGTAGTTTATTTTCTTTAAAAGAAGTTCCAAATTTTCATACGTTTCCATTAAATGTACCGAATGGGCAACGGGAACCGAGGCCAGCTCGTTACCATTGTGCAATAAAACGCCTTTTAAACTACGCTTACTTGAGTACGCTGTCTTGAGTAAAATATTGACATAACTCTTTTTCGCGATCCCGGTAAAAGCTTGATGTGACGCCAGGTGCCAGTAAATGTTTCTCACGAAGTCGGGAGGCTAACAATTCGGATGCATCCTTTGGAAGGTGCAAATCTCTAATTAAATCATTTAGTTCGCTCTGGTTAAACACTTCGGGCTCTCTGAAATCTGGTGTGAAATCTGAGTCATCTGGGTCGCAATTAGATTCCTCTGATTCTGACGATATGACGTTTTCTAGTGCTTTTGGGGCGGTAGGTATCGGCACATCTGGTCCATGAGGAACTGGTCAAATAGCAGAGTCAAGATTGGGACACAATTTGTTTCTTATATTTTCTGTTGAATCCTTGAACATTAGACGAACAAAAATAACAATCATCACTGTGATTTCTAGGCTCTCGCCATACCATAGGAACACCAAAGCTTAAACATTTCTTCCTACCTTTTTGCCAGTTTCTTAATGCTTCAACGCAAACGGAACAAACAGTATGAGGAGCCCAGGACTTGTCTTGGTCGCCAATTTTTACACCAAAATAAGCGTGGTATACATTTTTCACAAACGAAGTTATAGTTTGCCTCTGCTTTACTACGACATAACTACCACAGATATAACAAAAGTTATTCGGATTGTTCACACAATGTCTTCTTTCCATATTTATACGTTCTAGCCTTTACTTAAAATACGCAACAACGAAGACAACAAGCGCGCGGACACAGTAGCACGACGACTAACACAACCAAACTGCACATAAGCAGGTTTCAACGTTGTATTGACGCTTCTGCGCCGACTCTGTTGCTTTGCTGAGAAATCTAATATTAACCAGTGTTGCCAAATCACATTTAATTTCATAAAAATCAATTCATTTAAGAATCATGCCTAACATGGAACAAACATATTCTTGTCATAGGTATGTATATTAATAAATTAACATTTTTAAGATATAGAGCGCCATAAAAAAAATTTACGTGATAGAGCAAAAATATGGCGTTTTTTGGAATAAGGGCCCCCAAACATATACAAATTAGCAAACAGCTTTCAAACATCAAAATCAATGTAGACCTGTGTAATTATACACAAAGTAATTTTAATAATATTTTTTTTATAAGTGATCTCCCTATACCCTTATAAAACTAAATATTGGCGGGAGTAGAAAATTGTTAAAATATTAAACATATGAACCAACCTACTATTATTCTTTAGAACCAAAATCATTTTAACTATATTGTAATAAAATCAGAAATTTATGAATATACTTGAGAGATTGATTATTCATTACACAACACTGGTTCTTTCTTAAATGAAGCAAAATAAATTAAATACAAAATTTATGTTTGAAACTATTTATTCGCACGAGTTTGCGCTCGATTATAGTTCTATCACTTCTAACACAATAGTCTTTTCTTAAATCTCTAAGAAGTACCTGTATTTTTTCCAGAAGTTGAAGGAAAGGTTTCGGAGCTGACATGTGAGCAACTTAGACCTGCTCTTGGTTGAGACTGAATTCTTTCTGTACTTATACCGAGAGGGCCTTACTCATCCTGCGTTTCACGTTGTTTGTAACGTCTGCATCGTTGCCCTTTATGATGACCTATTCTTTCGTCCGGTAGATCCATGTTGTTCAATTTTTCAGCTTACCATGCGTTCGAGGCTCGTTCCGGATTCCACTTACTGCAGTTGGACTGTCAGAAATGGCTGGCAGGATCACCATGTGATGTAGATCCAGCTAGCTAATCCTGACAGGGTCGCCATATGATATCAGAAGTGACTGACAGGATCGCCATGTGATGTTCCCTGGTCCTCGTTATGCCTTCATCTCTGACGCGGACTCATTGGAGGCCGGTTTTATTAATGTAATAGGTAATACATTCGGGAACAATATAAAATAATGTTTAATAAATACATAACAACATTAAATGTTACGGTGTCCACATATCCAATATCGATTAGATCAAATTTACAAGTCTGACTCGTTCTCCTCTGTCTTCCGTATATATATAATTAGACCAGGAGTTTTGCCGTTAGAACATGTATGGTAAGGATAATTGTTAGCTGCTCGAATAGCCAGAAAATAAATCTCATCTTAGGCATGAAACATAAGGTTTCTAGGATAAGCCACCCTTCCTTCAAACAACGAAATCTCAACATATTAGGTAGGATTTTCTCAAATAATGGTTATCCACACAGTTTGATTAATAAACTATTTTTCACCACACCTTCTTCCTACAATCCAATTCCGAAAATACCATTGCTGAACAACCCAAAACATTCAAGTATTACAGACTTCCCTACATTGTTGGTGTATCAGAACGACTCTCTCGTGTGCTCTCCACGGAGGAAATTAGATTAGGTTTTTACAATTACAACCCAGTACGAAACTTTTTTAGTAAAACTAAAGATTTGACGCCTTTGCCCTTCCGATCCAATCCGATCCGAGACATTGCCGGATACAGGTCACCTTTTTCCCGCCAAACCGCAAACGGCCCAATTTACTGACTAGGATGAATCTCTTTGAAAGAATTTATCTTCGGAATGATATTTGGTTTGCTATCTCGGCACCTTTTTCTTCTAAGTCGCAGATTTTATGCACTATTATATTTGTTCGCCGAAATACTCCAATAATTTATCATCACATTATAATATATATATATATATATATATATATATATATATATATATATATATATATATATATGTGTATGTTTAGATAATTTCTTAGCCGTTTACTAAATATAACAATTGATAAATTATTGGAGTTTTTCGGCTTTTAGGTATATGAAATATTTACAAATATCAAATTATAATGTATGTAATTGCAGAGTAAGTGGGGATGTAAACATTGCCGTCTACAAATTACAAAGCAAATCATACGAAATTTTTAATTAAAAAATATTGTCTATGTTGGGACTCGATCCCAAGTCTACAGTTTGCCGGACTGTCGCTTTTACCACTTAGCCACAATAGACCTAAGTTCAAGCTATTTAGAAATGCATTATAAAGTAACAGTGTTAATGAATCAGATGTCAGTTATTGAATGCAGATGTTAAGTTGAAAGCAGAAGTCAGTTTTGAAAGCTGATGTCATTTTTGATAGCAGATGTCAGTTAGTGAAAGCAAATGTCAGTTATTGAAAGCAGATGTCTATTTTGAAAGCAGGTGTCAGTTATGAAAGCAAACGTCAGATTTTAAAGCAGATGCCTATTTTGAAAGCAGATGTTAGCTACGTAGACAAATGGTTTCTCAGATGTTTAGACAAGTGGCCAAAACGATTGGACAGAGAATGAAGAGTACTTCGAAGGATAGTTTTTGAAGTTTTCTAATACAGAACCGGTCTCGTTATTTTCTGATATTTTTTCGTACAAATACACCTTCATGCATTCAGCGACACAAGAAATATTAGTGTTATTACTAAAGTAAATAGAGGGTTAACGAAAAATTCAGATTTTACCAGATTAAAACAATTTTTTTACGATAGTGGGTCTAGGGCTCCTTTAGTACTTACAATGATTATTTTAATTATGACAGAACTACACCATTGGATGTAGAACAGTCGTTCTCTGCATATAAGAACATTTGTTCCTCACGGCAAACACGGTTACATGAAGAAACTATTGAAGAAAATATACCTGATAATGCAAACATTTAAGCGATCTTATTCACTTTATACATCTGCATACTGAAAATTCTGTATATTGCTACTTAAAAGGGCAAGTGCCTATTTATATTAATTGCCTGCTGAACTCCTTGTCCGCTACTGACCGAACGTTCGCAGTGCCAACTCTAGTTATTAAGTGATACAAATCTCTTCCGAAAAATGTGGTCAAGTTTGTCCATATTAATTTAATTTTTAGTTAAATTTGTATCTATTCTTGTATTTAGTGTTTAGTTTTTCTAAATATAACATTCTTTAATATTTATTTGAAAATCGTGAATATGTACTTAGCTTTTACATATTATTTGATTTTTTCATTGAATCCTTACAGATTTTTGCCGTTTACCACCAAAACCTGGAACTTGTCGTTCACGCATTATGCGATGGTATCATGCCCATGATGGTACCTGCAAACCGTTCATTTATAGCGGATGTGAAGGCAATAAGAATAATTTCGAGTCGGTGGATGAATGCTACAAAACTTGCAAAAATGCTATAGGTGCCTATAAAAACATATAGTCTCAAAAGATTACCTCTTTACAACGATTTTACAGATGTGTGTACTTTACCAATGGTTTATGGTTCTTGTAATGAAGAATACATTTCTTGGTATTATAAACAATCTACAAGTTCCTGTGAAAAGTTCGAATACAGTGGTTGTATGGGTAATGGAAACAGATTTGAAGATCCGACTGATTGCGAAAAACGCTGTCTAGAGAAACCGGAAAAGAAAACACGTCCAGAAGGTTTGTAAAAAATATCTAATTGACATTACAAGTATTGAGAAGACAAATTTTTATTTTCAAATGTAATTAGCTTAACAATTGATAATAACTGAATTGATTTGGCTTATATATACAGCGTTAGTAAAAAGTCTCGGAACGGTAGAATAACTTTGTTATTTGAAATTTATGATTTCTGAAATTTGGTATGGGGGTATAGTTAATATAAATGCATTTTATGCAATACACTTAATATTTTTTTCACTTCCGGTTTAATCGGCAATACGTCCAATTTTTTTTTTTTAATTGAACGGCCAGTTTTTTTTAACACTATTGAATGCAAAATAAAAAACAACGTTCAGGAAGTTTTAAAATGTTTATTTTTATTCACAAGAAAACAGTTAAAAAATTAAAAAAGTGTCCTAATACAGAAAAATCAAGGTACCTGTCTATTCAGGTTGCGATTACAATAATTGTTCAAAATGCTCTCCATTTACAATTTGACAAAAATGTAAACGGTCAGTAAAATTTCTTATTGAATTTTGTATTTGTTCTGGAGTGATGCGATTGGCTTCTTGAACTATTCTCTCTTCCAATTGTTCAAGATTATGGGGACGATTTTTGTACACTTGACATTTCAAGTGACCCCAAAAGAAAAAATCTAATGGCGGGAGATCTGGCGAACGTGCTGGCCATTCGAATGCTCCTCTACGTCCGATCCAACGTCCCGGAAAAATGTCATTCAAATAATCGCGGACATGGGCAAAATGGGGGGGAGCTCCATCTAGTTGAAACCAAAAATGTGCATTAGGGTGATCAGCTATGTTTGCATTTGGGAAGAGGGCCGCAAGTGCTGGAACAATCTCATTTCGCATTAAATTTAAGTAGACGTTGCCAGTTAAATTTCCTCTTATAAAAAATGGTCCTATGATGTTGTTTCCAACAAGACCAGCCCAGACATTCACCTTTTGAGGACGCTGTGTATGGACTTCTTCAATCCAATGCGGATTTTCAATTGACCAGTAGCGACAATTATGTCTGTTCACAGTGCCGTAGAGACAAAACGTTGCCTCATCTGAAAAAATGATGTGATCTAAAACATTAGCCTGCTGCTCGATCAATTCCGTCATTGTTTCGCAAAATTGTAGTCTACGATCTGGATCATCTTCAGTTAACTCATGGACAGGATACATTTTATAGGCTTTCATTTTTGCTGATTTAAGAATTTTATGAGCAGATTTTTGAGAGATCTCATGAATTTGACCTAATTCTGTTGTGGACACGTGATGATTTTCTTCCACTGTAAGTAACACATTCAAACTAGTTTCTTCATCTGTTGCTGTTAATGGACGTCCCCTTCTAGGTAAATCCTTCACCTGACGAAATACTTCAAACTTTTGAATTGTTCGGCATACCGTACTTTTACTAATGTGACGATCCGGATAAACAGTATTAAACAAAATACGAACCTCTTCAAAAGAACGTTGACGATCACCGTACCCACGCATCATTAATATCTCAATTCGATTCAGTAAGTTTTCCTGCCATTTTCAAATGTGTTAATGTCTAAAATAAGTAAATTTATAGCGATGCAAAAGTTAAAACGCTTTTAAAATTGTCAAATGTGACAGCAAAAAGAATGAAAACACTAAACAACAACTATTTTCAAAGGTACCTTGATTTTTCTGTATTAGGACACTTTTTTAATTTTTTAACTGTTTTCTTGTGAATAAAAATAAACATCTTAATACTTCCTGAACGTAGTTTTTTATTTTGCATTCAAAAGTGTTAAACAAATCTGGCCGTTCCATTTAAAAAAAAAAAAGTTGGACGTATTGCCGATTAAACCGGAAGTGAAAAAAATATTAAGTGTATTGCATAAAATGCATTTATATTAACTATACCCCCATACCAAATTTCAGAAATCATAAATTTCAAATAACAAAGTTATTCGACCGTTCCGGGACTTTTTACTAACGCTGTATATATATATATATATATATATATATATATATATATATATTAAATTCATTTTCTGCTTTAAAGTTTAATATTTTGTCTTTAAAAACATTTTTTGATAAACGTTTGACTTAAAGATTATTACAATATATATATATATATATATATATATATATATATATATATATATATATATATATTGTAAATATAAAAGCTGTCCCTTGTACAATCCATTTATTTTGCGATTTGTTTACATCTTTAAATTTATTGGACCAGTTGTCGCAAGGCGGCTTGAAATATACAGGAATGTTACGTGAAAACAAAATTTCTAGCTGCTCACTAAAGCACGCTAAAGTTCTCAAAAAGGAAACAAGATGCACTTTTGTGTATTCCCTCATTCAAAACGAAAACATTTTAGTTTGTTACTGGAACGATAACAATCTTGTCACAATTGCTTCCAATGTGATTTCGGTATCTTACTCAGCAAGTAAAAAGATTTTCTCAAAAGGAGAAGAAACAGAAGCAAATATCACAATATGGAATCGAAGTTCGACAGACTTGACCATCTAGTGGCCTATTAAGACAAGCAAACAAGATGTGCTTTTTGTCACAAACAGGCAGTATTCAGATGTCAAAAATGTGATGTTGCATCCCAAGTTTCATTAATCACATTTAAGAATGAAAATTTGTTTGTAATTTTTTAATAATCTAATAAATGGTTAGTTTTCTTCTCATCATAGAACATAGTTGTTTGAATTGCTACCGTATTTAAACATACGCCTCTTATCTCGGAAACCATTGCTCAAAAATAAAAGAAATTATATTACAAAAAAGTGTGTATAATCAACTCATAAACATATACTCAAAATTTGGTGAAAAACCAATTTAAAAAAAAGATATCTGGGTCCAGTATCTGAGTTAATAAACTAATTATTAACGAACTGTTGACTAATTTTATCTTTAATTAAATTTTCAGAATATTGCCACTTGCCCCCGGAGACAGGACCATGTCGTGCTCACTTCCCACGTTGGTATTATAGCAGTGACGGTACATGCAGAAAATTCGTTTATGGCGGTTGTAAAGGAAACGAGAACAATTTCGAATTTAGTGACGATTGTTACGAAGCTTGCGGAAGTGTTGACAGTAAATTAATACTACTATGTTGCGGAAGTTTTGTAAATCCCATCCTTGTTTTAATGTTACAGATCTTTGTAGTTTACCTATGGTAAACGGTTCTTGTCAAACTACAACAGATTTTTGGTATTACAATAAGACTATGGATAAGTGCGATATAGTCAAAAATGGTTGCCCGGATAACGCAAATAATTTCCAGGATATAGGATCTTGCGAATGGTTTTGTCGAAAAATCCCACCATCTCCAGCAGGTAGGTAGAAATACGTTCATCCTTAAAGTTACCGTTTTTAAATGGTAACGAAATACGTTGCTATCGCCAAAGCAATATCAACTTGCTTATCTTTCTAATCATTTTACAGTCATAAAAATATGAGCTGAAAATTGATCTATGGAAAAGTTGATTTTGCGAGAACAGACTGAAAATATCGACCCGAATATATTAAGAAACTGTGGTGAAATCTCTGCTAGTTAGTAGGTAAGGGAAAAACTGAATATATCAACAGTTTCGCACACACTAACAAAGCGAAAACGACGCAAACACACATTCCTAATTAAGGCTTTCAGATAATCTGAAAACCCTCTCGACTATTATGATGTTCTCGAAGGTATGGCTTGTAAAAAACGCCATCCAAATTTAGAGTGTCTGAAACTAATCTTGAAGGAGACACCATGAGCTTAGGGCGCTATTTACACAAATGACACAGCAATGTTTGCCAATTCCCTGAGTGAGGAACTAGTCTAGAGACGACTACAGACTCCAAGTGATGCCTTCTACGACTGAGCAAAGCGATACGGTTTCAAAATAAATAAATATACGTGCCAAACCTTCAAAATTTCCAGGAGGCATTCCCCTTCCTACAACAACAATCACTGTGAGAGATACGCGGATCTATTGGGGGCCCGCAGTTAAATATCTTGGAATAGTTTTTGACACAAGACTGACTTCTAAAAAGCACATTGATGATTGAAAGAGCAAATTACCAGCATTTCTATTATGCCCTTGCTTTATTGCAATAGTCAGCTTAATCTAAGAAACAAGTTACTGGTATATAAATCATTTCTGCGACCGGTACTGGTACGAAGCACTTGTTAGGTACACCGCGGCGAAAACCATAGAGGTTCTTTAGCACAAATTGCTCATAATTGTCATCAACGCTTCATGGTTCGTAAGAAATGACCAAATCACCGAGACTTGGATATTTCGCCTTTACAGGAATACATGATGCTAGCCGTGAGTAGATGGACTAGGGCAGAGAAATATCCAAAGTGGAACAGCTGTTCGAACTGCCGCAAGATAGACCAACACCTAAAGGGGTCTCTCTCCCAGATCTATCAATTTATTGAAATACTACGACTAAATCTTCTGGTGATAATTTAGAGAAACTCAAAAATGGAATAAATACTTTTTGTCTCTAAACGTTATGCCATGCTGTGAATTAAATTTTCTAACAAGCGATCAAGATAATTTGTAATCGAGTCATTCATGAATCCGAAATTGTATGTCGTTACTTGAACTGCACTCACATTACAAACGTCAAGTAAAATGTCACTCGAATATATAACTGTGCAACGGTTACAATCGAAAAAGACATACGCAGTCAAGTTCATGAACGACTTGATTACAAATTATCTGGATCGCTCGTTAATTGCAAAATAAAACATAATATTACAGACAATAAATAAAATTCTGGGATACATTACCTAAAAATTGTTTCAACACTGACCCAGATAGAAAAAATTTGAAGTAAATATGCAAACTTATACACAAATAGTCTTTTAGTTAAACCATATAACCATAACCATAAATTACTTACTATCTTAGTAAGGAGTGAGATTGTCTGTTATCCAAAAAAATGAACATAAGTAATGGATTGTGTAAAAACAACAGTAGAGTTGAGAGATGTTTCTGTTATTTATTATTACTAAGAAAGATCGATTTAATAAATGGGGAATACTTTTAATAATATGACTTTTCATGCTGTATCTGTATCTATTGTAATCCAGTCTCAATCCTAATATTTAATCAACGTAATTATTGACTTTAACTTTCTATCAAACTTTCTCACTACTCTTGTAGAATTCTGTCGTTTACCGCCAGTACATGGACCATGCCGTGGACGCTTTCCACATTGGTACTACAGCAGTGATGGTACATGTAAACTGTTCATTTATGGAGGCTGCAGAGGCAATGGAAACAATTTTAAAACTGCAGACGCATGTACAGCAACGTGTGATAATGTTACAGGTACTTAAAAAGTCGTATAAACTTACAGGTAGTTTTTAAGATTCATCTCCCTTTCTTCTTATTTTGCAGATGTTTGCAATTTGCCAATGGTACAAGGTCCGTGTAGGGCCTATTTTCCCTCTTGGTTTTTCAACCAGACTACAAGTACGTGTGAGAAGTTCATATATGGCGGTTGTGAAGGCAATGGAAATCGATTCGAAGATGTGGAATCTTGTCAAAAGCGCTGTAAGAAGGCTTAGAAGACTTGTTCACTAAGACTTGTGAAAAGTGTTAAAAACTTATACTTCAGAGTGTCAATTTTATTTTATTTTCAATTCTAACGAATGCTGATATTCTTTTATATTTTATTAACTTGTCAATAGAAGAGAATAAATATTAATGGTGTGAAAGTAGTTTGGTCCTACTAAATATCTCATTTAAATAACCTTTACCACAATGTAACACAATTAATCCTGGATACGTCTTTTAACTACTAAAATTAATAAAACGGCACAGGCCCACATATATTTCTGAACTACTAGTGCCACCTCTTTGTGAGGAATTGCATTAAAATTGCACTACCCAAAGTTAGGAGCGATAAGATGCCGGTAATGTAGATTATGACTAAAAATCTATTTTAGCGCTTGTCTAAATTTTTACAATGGTGTGAACTTCAAGTATGATATTTTGTATTTTCATAATATTTGCCATAGGCGTATTTACTGTCTTTTGAAGATTATTATTCCTAATTTTGATTTTATCGTTTTTTACGTATTTTTGTAATTTTCATTTAAATAGCAAATAGGTTAAGTTTAGGATAAAATGACATACATTGCGCTCGGGTAAAATAGCACTATGCAATTTTACCATAGTACAATGATAACGAGCCATCGAAAAAATTCATAATTGGAGTAGACTGTGAAATTGGGTTGGTACTTTAGCCACTTCCACATAATGACACATTATTTGATGCTTCTGTTTCATTGGGTTTCATTGTAAAAAAAGGTTATGGCATTGAAATTATACTACAACAAAAAAGGAAACAAATAATTTATTTAATATCGAAATCATAATCAAAATTTACATATAGCTACAGAAGTTGTTGAAAATGTTGTCCATTTACATCTAAACACAAACCAACTCTAACTTTTGAACTTTGAAAAATTTGACACAAACTTATAGTTTCAATGTCAAATAATAAATGTCATTATGCGGAAGTGGCTAAAGTACCAACCCAATTTCACAGTCTACTCCAATTATGAATTTTTTCGATGGCTCGTTAGTAAAATGTTTACTAACACAGTTCGTTCATTTAGAATGTGTCCCAAGTATGAAAGAAAAACAAACCGTCAGTTGTGGCCAGAGAAAAGTATGAAGCTTGCGATAAAGGCTGTCCAGACTAAACAAATGGGCTGGTGTCGCGCTTCGCAACAATTTGGAGTTCCTCAAACAACCCTGAGGAGATATGTTGCAAGTAAAAACAAGAAGATAGATAAGGGAGCCTAAGTTGTTACTCAAAAACGTTTACAGAAGAAGCAGAAAAGGAAATAGTGGCTCAGATCCAAGAACAGGTTACTTCCTGTTCTTAGATTTTACGCACTTAACGAACTAAGGCTATTGGCTTACGACTATGCAGAAGCAAATAAGATCAGCCACAGATTTTCTTATAGCGAAAAAAGGGCAGGATGTGAATGAGTGAGAGGATTTCGTCAACACAATTCAGAAATCAGGTTACGCTTTCCAAAGCCAACGATTTTAGCAAGGGCTGCAGGATTTAACAGACACCAAGTTGGATGGTTTTTTGATCAATTGCAAGAACTTATGGCAATACATAAGTTCGAACCTACAAAAATGTATAATATGAACGAGTCAAGGTTATCTACGATTCAGAAACCAAAGGAAATATTGGCAATCAAGGGCCGCAAGCAAGTTGGAGCCATCGCCAGCGCTGAACGAGGAATTGACAGTGCTATCAGTGCCGCCCGCAGGTGGTAATATCCCACCAGCTCTAATTTTCTCTAGAAGAAAGTGGAAAGCGGAATTAATTGATGACACACCACCAGAAACGTTAAGGCTATGTAGTAATTCAGGATTTATGGTAGGACCGATAAAATGGTTAAAACAATTTTCAATATAAGCTATTGCTTCTATTGAAAATAAAGTTCGCTTAATTGTGAATGATCAAGGAAGTCAAAAATACGTAGAAGCATTACATTTCGCAAAGCAGAACTGAATAATTTTACGTTGCCTACCTCACCATTGCACCCATAAGATGCAGCCTTTAGATGTTGTCCTTTTTGGTCCGTTGACGACATATTTTAATGAAGAGATAACCAAATTGCTTCACAATAATCGTGGTCGCGTTGTAACGCAATTTAAAGTAGCTCAACTTTTTGGTTTAGCCTATGGAAGTGCAGCAACAATAGGAAATTCGACTAAAGGGTTCCAAACCACTGGAATTTATTCAGTAAATCCAGATGTATTCTCAAATGTCTTGTCCCTGCCATTGTATTTCTCAAAGAATCAAATGAAAACTCAACTAATATTTGAAGTTCATCAAGTACTGATACTCGTGCAGATGTTGAAACAACTAGTTCTGAACCTAATACATCTAATACATGTTTACATGTTTAAAAGACATACTGCCTCTTCCGAAGAAAACAACGGACAACTGCAAAAGAAGAAATAAGACGCAAAAATCTGAAATTCTAACAGCATCCCCATGCATTGCAGAATTACAGAAGAAAGAGAACGATAAACTTGACTTAGAGAGAAAAAGGCAACAGCGAGCTGCTGAAAAAGTGTTAAAAGAAAAGTATTGCAGGACAGAGACACGGATGAAGACGAAACAATTAAAGACCAATATAAAGAAGTGGAAGACAATAATGATGAAGCATGCATTTAGTGCAACAAACTTTATTCTTTTTCAAAAGTTGGTGAACAGTGGATTCGTTGCCAGTGCTGCAAAGATGGTGTCACACCTTATACGCTGATGTATTTGCAAAATGTAAGCGTTTCGGGTGTGAGTTATGTATTTAAATTAAAGTGTGACGATATTATGTATTATTCTCTTTTGCAATGATGCCATTTTATCCAAGCATGTATGGATAAAATGGTACATTGCAACATATTTTTGATTTATGCCACCATACATTTATTCCTACGTGTAAAGCTAAAAGAAGAAACATCAGTACCTATGTGTAATGATAAAAGAAAAACCCAGTGTATTATTAATTTGTAATTTGTATCGACTAGAAAAAAATAAAATGCCAAAATAATAAGTCAAATTTGAATCACCTTCGTATTTATGTAGATGTAATAGTTATTTATGCACCAAGGACGTTATGGGTATTATATTGCTCTGAGGTCGACGTTAATTCAGCCCGAGGGCCTCTGGCCCGAAGGATGAATGTCGACCGAAGACAATATAATTGGCTATAACGCCAGTGGTTAATACGAGATTTTACTTTTCACGAAAAATAAATTTCTTAAGCGGAAAATTCAAATTACATTGGAAAAGTTGCGAGATTTCTGTCAACTGTCGACATGTTGTTGACAGTCGTTACGCATCTAATATGACTCCTTGAATCAACGATTTAACCTACTAGTACGTATAAATATATTTCTTCTTGAAGTATGCCATGGATAAATGAAAGTTATATCATTTTAAATTACAATTGTTGACACTTTGATGTTTTTAAGCTGTCAATGTTTAGATACTTTTAATTTTATTAAATAATGCTGAAGTTTTACTTCTTTGTTAAAAACTAATATTATTAGTTCTGTAAAATGTATATCCTTTCTTCTTGGGCCTTATTTATACTCACACAATATTAAAAACTGTTAATCAATTACCGGACGTTATGGGCCATAATTCCCGGTTATTATGCCCACGGGCGTTATGACCGTGTTTATGGTAACCGTATCCAAGGTGAAATGAAGAAATAATACTTAAGCGAAAAATAAATGTTTTTGTTTACAATATTTATCTCAATAAAATATATATATATTTTTTTAATTTCTATTATACTCGTATGTTTTTTTAGAATGATTACCCATTCATAGTATACACATTCTGCGTCAATAATTAAGAACAATAATATCTGAAACAGCCACGCGTCTATAATGCACCATAAAATTGAATGGAGTCATAATTTTATTATTACTGGCTATTGCACCGAAACAATAACTGATAATAAATACACGAATTTATATTTCTTGCCACTATCATTTCAAGACTAAATTTTATTTTTGGAAGGAAGACAAAATTGTCGTCCCGGTCACTGACTAAACTATACATTTCGAAGAACATGAGACTGTGTTTCATTGTGATAGTTTGTTGTGTGGCTTTTTGTATTATCGCAAGTAGAAGAGCTCTTCCGCGTTAGTACTCAATATATTTTCTTATACAAGTAGAAGTGCTTGGTAAGTTAGTAAAAAAAACAACGTCTTTAGTTCATAATCCCACCATTCGCGTGTAATTTATTTATTGGCATATAAGAAAAAATATTCTAAATATAACCAATTGATTCCCAAAAAATCTTATAATGATGCCAAAAAAGGACAAAATATACTTTTTTTTCAAGCGTATAATAATTTCAATATTATACTATTCACAACCTTATGTTGAAAGAGTTTATTTTTGTCCGGCGCAGATGAAAAACAGTATATTACAGACCAGGCAGAGAATGTGTGCGAGGCAGTTAATATGCTTTCACTGCCCTGTTTTAGATACTATTTTTTTGTTCAAGCGATTAATTAGAATATTTCATTGAGATTTTGTAAATGATTTTAAGTTAGGCTCAAATGATAAATTACACATTTAATTCTCATTATTGATGATAATGTTGGCGTTTGACGTTTTAGGTTAGTTGTCAGAATGAATTTACGATACATACCAGGGAGAATACATAGATGGAGACACTGTTCGAATGTATTTTTTCAGCTCCGCCTCGTACATATTCAACTGCCTCAGCAGTGAACTGTATGCTCGGCTATAATAAGAGCTTTCTCTGCCTTGTCTATAATATACGATAGGTACTATTTTGGCATCATTTATAAGATTTTTTGTGCCTTTCTTTTGGTGTCTGAAATCCACAACTTTTATCAGCTAGATACATTCTTATTCACCACTCTTATTTGCTTAAAGACTGAAACACATGAAGTATATTTACCTTTTCTCCCTTCTATCCGGGCATTTTGCAATAAATTAGTCCACTTTTGACAAAGAAATGTTATTAGTTTCAAAGTTAACTTAAAAATTATGCGGATACATGGTTGGAGAAGGGTAAACTCAAAAGCTATTCTCGGGATTAATTTATGGGTTTTGCAGTTTTCAAATAAATTCATCATTACAACTGATTAATCAATTTTTATCTAACAAAAACTTAGTTGGAGAGAAAACAGTTAAAATTCGAAATCTCTGACTCACCTTATACCTATAATAAAACATGAAAACGAAAAATAAAAAAGATTTTGCGACTCAATGGGCTTGAACTGGTATCATGCAGTCCACAACCAAACGTGAACCAAATCGGTACTCTTGATTGAAAATAAGTATTATATAAACAAATTAATAAAATATAAGAAACTGTTTTAAAAAAAGGAGAAATATGGATAATATTTTTCTAATTAAATATTTTTTTACCACATATTTTATTGTCTTCTAATTACGAGAAATATTTTTCGACAACTCGGCAAATCAAATACAGAATACGGTTATGTACGAGGGTGGATCAATAAATACCCGTGTTAGGAAAGAAGACGCAAGTTTTTCACAAATTTTTTATTTATTTTGCAACGTAATCACCTTTTAGTACAATACACTTTTCCCAACGTTTCTGCCATTTCTTTAACCCCTCCAAAAAATACGATTTGTCATACTCTGCAAAATACGCTTCTGTCTCGACGATAACCTCCTCGTTTGAGCTGAATCTTTTTCCCCCGAGACACGTTTTCATGTTGGGGAACAGAAAGAAGTCGCAGGGAGCCATGTCAGGCGAGTACGGTGGGTGCGGCAGCAATTCGTCAACGGTGACGACTCGACGCAAAAACTCCTGCGAATTTCTCTTAAAGAGGTTCAAACACTGCTTCGACATTGACAACCGTATCCGCTTGTTGTCCACCGTAAGCAATCGCGGCACCCATCGGGCCGACACCTTTCGCACCGATAACTTATCATGTAAAATATTAATTGCCGTTCCGTACGACACGCCTACGGCCTCTGCTACTTCGCGCACTTTCGTTCGGCGATCAGCGAGAATCATGTCGTGGACCTTTTCAACGATTTCCTCGGTAACCACGTCTGCCGGCCTGGGCGCTCCTCATCAAAAACAGATGTACGACCACGTTTAAATTCGTTAAACCAATATCTTACGGTTGTCATAGATGGTGAAGGGTCCCCATAGACAGCCTCTTACTTCGCTTTTATTTCTTCGCATGTTTTTCCGATCGATATTGCTCTTTTTCCATTTTATCGAGAAACACGAAACACGTGTGATACAACTGGCTGCCAAATAAAAACTAACCTAGGAATCAGTCTGAAATTTATTATGGTGTTGTCTGACAGATGATAGTACACGACGGTAATGCCAACTTCCCTCAGCAGCGCCACCTGTCTTCAAACACGGGTACTTACTAATCTTCCCTCGTATATCAATAAGTACGTAACGGGTGTTCATTTGAAAAGTCAATCTAGTAGCATGTGATTTACTGAGAACATTTTGAAGTATGTCGTAAATTAAAATTTACTACTTAACCTACGAAGTCGTATATTTTGCTGTTTCATACATACAAATAAATAACAAATGTGATTGACATTATCAAATGTCATTTGGATTTACGTTTACGGAACAACAAACACATACTAATATATATGCGTCTTATTCTATCAAAATTTCAAAGTAACCTAGATTGACTTTTCAAATGAAGACACGTTATATCTCTTTACGCACATGCTTAATCAATACGAAAAAAATATGTCCAACGCTATCAACTATGGAGATTCTGAAAATCATACCGCCGTCGAGCAATATCCATTTTCTTGAAAAACTGTCGGGGGGGGGGGGCATTTCTGCACTTTTTTTGAAACGTGAGTTTGTAATTTGTAAGTGTACCTCGCCGAAAGGAATCGATTGGTATCACCTGGGACACTCTAATCAATCGCTTCAAAATTTACTGGTTCAGAAGGTTCCAAAGCTTAGGCTCTCATACCACGTATACCATAGGTGCATAGTGCCAAATGCATTTTCATGAAAAATGCTGACAGACGCCAGTTATAATGTACATATGAGGACTATTTTAAAAAACGCCCGCATCAAAAAAGATTTATTGGTTGCGGATATCCGGGATGAAACAAGCTTTTCGTAATGCCATGTAATGGGTGTCCCAACAATAGCGCCGGATTTAATTTTAAAGAAAAACACATTTATTTTTTGAATTAAGCGAACATTTTTATTTCAACATAAAGAAAAATAGTTCCGATTAAACGTGAAATATAACAACAGGCAAATGGCCACCACGAAACCTCTGGCACAGGGTTATTCTTTTGTTGAAATTTTGAATAACGTTTTCGCATAAATGTGACTGTATTTCACCAATAACGCGCCGTATTTCGTCTTTAAAATATTCAACTGTTTCAGGCTTATTCGCATACACCTTTTCCTTCACATGGCCCCAAAGAAAAAAGTCCATCGGTGTTAGATCGCACGATCTTGGTGGCCAATGTTGATCGCCAAATCGAGAAATGACACGGCTTGGAAACTTGGGCTGCAGTAACACCATTGTTTCACGTGCTGTGTTGCAGGTGGCACCGTCTTGTTGGAAAAACATATCCTCCACATCAATTACATCCAATTCGGGCCACAAAAACTCCGTTAACATTTCGCGATACCGCACACCATTAACAGTTAGCGAATTTCCAGCCGCATTTTCAAATAAATACGGCCCAATCACTCCGCCAGCCCAAAATTCACACCAAACAGTTACTCGCGGTGGATGTATTAGTTGTTTGAGTATCACACGAGGATTTTCAGCACCCCAAATCCGACAGTTTTGCTTATTTACGCATCCGTCGAGTTGAAAATGTGCCTCATCTTAAAAAATTATTTTATTCGAAAATCCGCATTAGTTTGAAGATGTTCCAACACCCAATCAGCAAATCCACGGCGCTGCGCATGGTCCCTTGGCCTGATTTCTTGCACCAATTGAACCTTGTACGTGTGCAAATGCAGATCTTTTACCAAAATTCGTTGCATAGTGCTTCTGGAAATGTTTAATTCTTGACCACGATGCCGAATGGAAGTTCCTGGATTCTCGGCCACATATTCCCTTACTGTGGCTATATTTTCGAGGGACCGACAAGGATGACGATGAACAATGATCTGATCCATCAGCGTAAATTTGGTCTCAAATTTTGTAATTGAACACCTCACTGTCGATTCATTTTGCGCATTATTGCGACCGAAACCTTGACGTAATTGGCGAACTGTTTTCACAAAACTTGCACCATTTTTGTAATGTGTTTTTACAATAATTAAACGTTGTTCGTTTGAATACTTCTCCATATTCTTAAATCGCGTGGTCTGTATGTGACAACTGTCAAATAAAAATCACCGTACAACTCGTATTAACAAAATGGCGGCAAATTTAAATCCGGCGATCTTGTTGGGACACCCATTATATTAGAGTACGCACTAACGTGCTCCCCTGATATAATATAATTCTATCAGGCGCGGCTCGTGATGACGCATTTGGGAGTGCAAGTACAATGATGCGAGTACCTCGTGTGTTTTCGGTGTTTACTAAGAAAACGTTACAGTTAGTACACGAGAATACACGAAGCACTCGCATCATTGTACTTGCACTCCCAAATACGTCATCACGAGCCGCGCCTGAATTCTATAATTGCAAGAGTGAAAATGAAAATAAAATATTAAAGAAAATACTTAAAAGGTTTTTTTATTAGGGACAACACATTTATAAATAGATTTACCACTCACTCCTTCAGATACTTTTTCGCTAAAGATTAATAAATGACGAATACCCTTATGTGCTTGAACTGGTCGATTCATCTGGAGCTTGCTTCAAAATCGTGCCTTCAAGTTATTTGAAACATTGAAATTTGAACATAACGATACGGGACACTATGTATAAGTTTATGCATGTATTATATTTTCAAATTATATTAGCTTGTTGTAGAAGCATTTTTTTTTTAAATTCAGAACCACAATTTAAAGGTTAAAAAAAATACATTATTTTCTGTAGATAAGCTTATTTGAATTAAGAATGTATACATTTTATATTAATCACTTATGAACGTACCCAAGACCGATATTTTTTGCACTGTCTATGACGTTAATATGTTCGCACAGCTTGGTACTATCAGAAAACAAACTGCGTTACGAAAATATCATTAGTAACCAAAACTTATTTAACAACAATTCTTCTAAATGAATATTAAATGAACACACTATCAACATACGACCTTATGTAGCTATATTACCTTCATATTGGTATGATTTAAATATCTCTACTAATTATCGAAGAACGACAATAGTATATTAAAAAACAAGTTTCATAAGGCACAATTTTGCCGCACGAGATCAGTTTAGAAAACAAGCCGCGATAGCGGCGAGTTTTCTAAAGAGCGAATGCGGCAACAGGCCTTATGAAACGAGTTTTTTTTACTATTTTTTCTATTTTGCGTTTTTTACATTAATAAGTTGCTTAAATTGGAATTATTTAATTTGAAAGTTCAGAGTTTAATTATTATATAAAGCATGCAGTTGGTCACATTGATACTTGACATTTTCAAATTTAAATCTTGCTATCCGCGAAGTATATTATATTATATATTATTTATTAATTATCGTTAACATTACTTGATATTTCATTTCAAAATATAAACATGAGTGACATAGAAACATATATATGTTGTTGTCAATTGTATACAACATACGTTGTTTGTGTAAAATACGGACATATATCATATCTGTCAAATGTACATAAATTCTTAAAATCAAATGACAGCAATGATATTTATTTCTGTATTCGAACAACGCCAACATTGAAAAATGAAAAAAAGTATATCGAAATGAAGCTCATTTCGATACTGTTTTGGGTTTCATAATGAGTTCATTTCGAACGCAAAATAGAAAAAATTATTTTTTCTATTTTGCGCACTCGCTCTTTAGAAAACTCGCCGCTATCGCGGCTCGTTTTCTAAACTGATCTCGTGCGGCAAAATGGTGCCTTATGAAACTTGTTTTTTAATATACTATTTTGTTAATTGTTTTTCCATATTTTAGGACTATGTCTTTTACCTCGAGAATCTGGACCATGTATCGCTCTCCTTCGTCGTTGGTATTTCAACTACGACGGCAGGTGTAGGAAATTTATGTACGGTGGATGTCAAGGCAACGAAAACAATTTCAGAACTGCAAGAGACTGCATTGCAACTTGTATAAATTATGTTAATTACAAATCTGTTAATACATAAATATGTCAAAAATTTTAAGTTTTTGTTTTATAAAATGAGACGACCGTATAGTAGAAATTTCTAGAAGTACTATTTTTTGAATTTATAATTAATTTCTGAAACTATCAAACTATCCTGTATGTTATATATGTATAGTATGATTTAATTGCTTTTTAAAAGTACAGTCATGGCCAGATAAATGTAGTACAACCTTAAATTTCATATATGTCATAAATTTTTGATATATTATTATTGTAAGACGAGCTTCAGCTTAAGCTACTTGTCATAATAAAATCAAATGTCAGATCATACTGGAATATATTTACTTTATTATTGTTTGAGTTAAGAAATATAAGTTAAAAGTATAATAATAAGTTAAATTTAAATTTAAAATTAATTTAATATACGAACTTTATCAGTTGCGGTTAGCTTTCGTGCCATCGTAAAAATATGTTTGACGTTTAATAAAATTTAAAATGATTTGACATATAATTGTCAAAATACTAACTTACACCATAAAAATTTATTAAGAAAAGCTTGTACTACTTTTATCTGGCCACGACTGTACATCGTTAGCTGTATATAATGTATACAAAATTCAGAAAGTTCTACAACTCTCGAATGAAATATCGCCCGATAGCATAAAGCCGCGTATATACCTATAACGGGTTGGCCATTTAATGTTGCGGTTTTAAAAATCGCGCTATTCCCTTGTATATACAATGTGTCCGGGAAAATGTGGGAAATCTCTCGGATTCAGATAGAACATTAAAAAATAAGATGACAAGTTCCCATATTTTTTTTCCTAGCGGCCCTCCCTACGGAAATACGGCCTCCTAAAGGACGCCACTGGAAATCAATTTTTCTTGAATAACTTTTAAACTACTTATTATAATTTAATGAAAATTTAATATGATAAACAGTGGTAAGTACCTCTTAAAATACTGCCCTTAAATTTAAATCAGCTTGTTTAGTTTACCAGGGGCGGCCTAGGTTGTACATTCTAAAGCTTACATTTTTAACACCCTGTATGATAAGGAGTTAAGAAAAACAAATTTGGATACCTTGAACATTAAGCTAAAGAAAAGGTACTCTTGTTCATTGTCGATATAATGAACCGTTTTCGAGGAAAAAAAAATAAAAAATTAATGTTTTATTTCTATTAAAAAGAACCATGTTTTTTTATTTTTTTTGGTCTGCAACAAAGTGTGATACATAAGTCATTCCAGGAACAAAAAAGTTTTAGTTTAGGTTATTTAATACGACAAAATCACAAAGATTCTTAGAAATGCAGTTTTGTCCCAGAAAGGCACCTTAACAAAAATTATGTTTAGAAATGTACTCACTAAAGCTTGCAACGATTGAACCTAAATACGCTAATTAGAAATAATCAATTAAAAACTTCATAAGTGGGTTCAACATGGGCTCCGTGAACTCTGATACACTCGCGGGCACGACGAATAGAGGACTGCTGTACTCGCCACAACAACCCAGCATTGTTTCTTATCACATCACAATGAAATGTGATTCTCTGTAAAAGTTTCTCCCTAGTATCAACCGGAGAGGAATACACCAAGGTTTTGAGATGACCCCACAGGTGAAAATCCATTGGCGTTAGGTCCGTGGAGACCGTAGGAGACCGTGGAGGCCAGGCAATGGGACCTCCTCTGCCTATCCAACGGTTTGGATAGACGTTATTCAGGTGGTCGCGTACAGCAACGCTAAAATGAGGTGGGGCCCCATCATGCATAAAATACATGCTTTGGCGGGTTGCAAGCGGCAAATGCTCCATTGAATCCAGAAAAGCGTTCTGAAGGAACTGTAAATAAAGTTCCCCATTCAATCGTGGCGGCAATACGCATGGTCCAATCAAAAAATTGCCAATTATTCCTGCCCAAACATTAATTGGAACTGATGTTGATAATGATGAACGACAGTGGCATGAGGGTTTTCATCAGCCCATACATGCGAGTTATGTAAATTTACAATATTTGGCAAACCCTGCTTCATCGGTAGAAAGAATAGTGCTAATGAAGTTTGGGTTTGTTCGTTGCTGATCTAACAACCAGTTTGCGAACTGGATTCTACGAGGAAAATCTTCAGGAAGTAGTACATGCACTTTTTGCAGTTGATAAGGGTAAAACGACTGTTCTTTAAGTACTTCATGAATTGTCGTTTTTGACGTATTAAGCTGCGCGGCTAATCTTCGAGTGCTTATTGAAGGAGTATCACCTACAGTATCCAAAATATTTTCCTCCAATTGCACCGTACGTACTGTTCTTCTCACACCAGCATCAGTACTTTTTTTTCGCAAAACTTCTTAAAACATTAAAGAAAGTCAATAATGTTACCTTATTAACTGGAATCGCCCACCAGTCTCTCTTAGACGTTGGTCAAGTCGCTGAAATGTTTTCTGATTTGGAATATTGCGATTAGGATATCTTTCTTCATACAACCTTCTTGCTTCCAAAGCATTGCAAGATGCAAGACCGTACATAAGATGCATATCTGCATACTCACTAAATGTGTATCCCATTATCAAATTAAATTTACCAAGATATTCAAAATTCAATAAATTAATATCGAAGTAAAGGATCAACGTGTTAACAATATGAAAGATTGCAAGATTTAAAATTTACACGTCAATGCAAGATATTTATTAATTCGTGTGTACCATAGTAACGTTTGTAAAAACAATGCGTTTTTTAGTACTGAAAACAGTTTTATTTCAGACTTTGTATCACACTTTGTTGCAGACAAAAAAAAATAAAAAACATGGTTCTTTTTAATAGAAATAAAACATTAATTCTTTTATTTTTTTTCCTCGAAAACGGTTCATTTTATCGACAATGAACAAGAGTACCTTTTCTTTAGCTTAATGTTCAAGGTATCCAAATTTGTTTTCTTTAACTCCTTATCATACAGGGTGTTAAAAATGTAAGCTTTAAAATGTACAACCTAGTCCGCCCCTGGTAAACTAAACAAGCTAATTTAAATTTAAGGACAGTATTTTAAGAGGTCCTTACTACTGTTTATCATATTAAATTTTCATTAAATTATAATAAGTAGTTTAAAAGTTATTCAAGAAAAATTGATTTCCAGTGGCGTCCTTTAGGAGTCCGTATCTCCGTAGGGAGGGCCGCTAGGAAAAAAATTATGGGAACTTGTCATCTTATTTTTTAATGTTTCTATTTGAATCCGAGAGATTTCCCACATTTTCCCGGACACATTGTATAGAAATTAATATAATATATATTTTTTACACTAGAGGGCCAAGCGCGGTTTACAATAAATATATGAAAAATTTGCCTTGTCAGTTTTCAAGATGGCGTCGTATCCAAGGGAAGTGCATGTGGAATTAATAAAATATTATTATAGAAATGGAGAATCTTGTGCAGCTACGGCAAGACACTTGCGTACTCTATTCGGGAGAAATAACGGGATCATTAAAAGATACGGTATATCGCAATGGTATAGACACCTGGATGATCTTGAAATGGCAATACGGCAGGGAATAGAAGCGATACCGTACGCCACACTTCAGGCAGTTTCTGGAGAATTTGAGAAGAGGCTGCGAAATGTTATCGTTGCTCGAGGCTCTTGTATATAGTAGATTCAATTAGTCGGCGATTTAAGGTCTATGTTACTTTAATATGTATATATGTATTTAAAATAATCTTACATGTTTCGACAAATAATGTCTTTTTCAAAGAATTTTAAAATATAAGTGACGGTATATTAATATCAATTTATATATAAATTTACATTAATATTCATTAATTTTTTTTCCCCTAAGGAAATATATTAAAAACAAGACGCAAGAATCAGTTCACATTTATATTTATATATTTCTAGTAAGGGATATTGAGTGTTTATATTTAAACATACAAATGTTTACTAAACAAACGCCTGAACTGTTAACTTTATCAATGAACAAAGCCTGTGCGTGAAAGTGAAAGACCGTCCCAAATAAGATCAGATCTTGTAGAATGTCAACCTTTATGTTAATATAACTGTACGTGTTTGAGCACGTTTTACAATTTAGTTCTTACTATTTATTTTATGCAATTTTCTAGCTCTACTTAATACATACCGTATGAACGCCCGGGAGTGATTGATCTACCACAATGTAGTAAGACGAAGACGAATAGCGAGTTTATGTGGTTAGGGTTGAGAGAGTATATTCAGTCTGTTCTACTGTGTAACTGTACGGGCGTTCCCTTTCTTTATCCAACACATTCTACATACGATCTAAGTACGAATCAAATAATCTCTCTCTAACACATTGAATATTCCTATCAGTCGCTCGAAGTGTTCAAGCAAGCTTGCGACTGGTCATTCAGTTGCTCCTTGTCATCCGTAGGGAGAATACGTATAGAAATGCTAACAAATGTCCGTCGTAATTTTTATAACCGATTGGGTTACTGCTAGGCTCAAGAGGGTGGTTTATTTGAGCATTTACTAAATAATTAGTTTTTCTTTTTAGAATGTTCTTTTATTTAATAATTAATATTTATTACCAATAAAGGTATTTTAGTTAAATTTAATATTTTATAGGTAGTTTATTTAAGGAAACAATTTATTTATACTGGTAAACACTTTATTTATATTCTTGCAAGAATCGTTATTGTTTTGAAATTTTATGCTATTACAGAATACTTTTTATTTTATTTTTTTTCAATAAGAGTTACGGTTTTGTTTCATAATTTTATATTATTTATGTGTTTTCATTTGAATAAGAATTTTTTAAGTTCAAGCCACAAAGCTATGATGAAAATTATCATTGAATATTTAGCGATGAAAATAGAATTAGAATTATTATTATGCAGTATACAAAAACTCTGCACTTTACGGCGAATTGTATTTTATGATACTTTAAACTATATTATATCATTTTATTTAAATTTAAATGTTAAATTTAAAGTTTATGGCCGAAGAGACATAAACAAAAGTATCCGTTATTGTAGGGACGTTGACAGCCGGCATATGACTAATAGTGCGAAAAGCAACGGTGTAGTCGGATAAAATATCCAAATTCGTACATTAACCATAAATAATATACTACAAATAATTTTGTAGTTTGTTAAACAATTAGTTATTAATTTGGAATATTTATTTTGATACATCATTTATTAATAAACAACCATAACGCTTTCTTGGTTCACCACAATTAAATACGCCCTGTAGGAGTTTAACGTATGTAGCCCCTCCCACTTGCAGTTGGCCAGTCATTACTTATATATCCATCGATCGCTCGACGTTGTGCACACGGTATAACTAAAAATCCCAACAAAATCTCAAGTTTGTAAGTTCGTGCATTATTCAGTAACAATGAATCATTCCTTGAAATTTTTCGCACGAAACAGTGTTTGTATGCGTGATATACAGTCTGTCCACGGATTTGGTGCACAAGCGAACAAACTTTTTATTCTTCATTTTATGAAAAAAATTTATTCTGTATGAAAGTTTCTGTTTGCATACAAATGTTGAAAACGTGTTTTCTTAATTTCATAAATTTAACTAAGTTCAAATTATTGTTGGTAATCGCATTGCCTTGAAATGCTGTTGACATTTAATTATTTTTCAGTTTCAGATTTAAGCGACATGATATTTGCAATCACGAACGGTCACAAATATGCTTACATTGCAACAACCAATTTATTTCATTAATTGTTATGGATCGACAAATTTAATTTTAAATAAATAAAGTCCGCTATGAACAAATGAAAGGACAGTCAATGTCAGTTTAGTTAGTTACAAGCATTCGTTGCAGTTTTCCGACATTAGTAATAAAAAAAATATGGTTTACAATAAAATCAGTAACGTATCAGAAGCGTATGACAGAGGTGAAACTATGAAAAACTTAAGCACAACGTATCATGTAAAATACGATACGGTTCGAAAAATTGTGAAAGTATACCAAAATGAATATAGAATTAACAAAAACCACAAATCATATATGTAGTTCTAAAGAATTAACGATTATAGAAAAAGAACAAATATGTTACTGGGTGAATGAAAACTGCACCGTATTAACAAAATTTTTGCACACCAGATGTTTAGAGGTATTTTGAAAAATGTTAGCTGTTCGACCATAGACAGGCAAGTATTCCAGTATACATAATTGAAACATTCCAGAATTTCAAATACTTTCAGATGCTTTCGCGAATTTTACTATACCGTTAAAAATACTCATGTAGTTCCAGAAAAACGAAATTGCGAAAATACGATATAAAGGAGATATACTGTTATGCTTTAAGATTTACAGAGATGATGGATCATTCTGAAAAAAATGTTTCTTCTGGATGAATATGGAATGTAAATATCTTCAAGAGTGACTAGGGGAAGAGATGTTATTGGCATAAATGCGCGTAAACAAATGAGGTAAATCTTAGCAAAAATATATCAATCTGTGCAGCAATTCGTAACACCGAGGTATACAAATTTGATAAAAGGGACTTAAGACAAATTTTGCGCATCTTGAAAAAATGTTCTTCAAAGGCTTTTGGACGATAATAACGAACATGCCTTTATAATCATGGACAATGTTCCATTTCATCTTAATGAACATGCAGGAAATCTAATAATTGCTTTGGGACACGTAGCAATATATCTACCACCGCATTCTCCATTTTTTGAATCTGATTGAAAATTTATTTCATCAGTGGAAAACTTTAATAAAATGACCCAACAACTTAGAAGAACTTTACACAGCTATTGAAAATGCTGTTGAAAACATAAACCACGAAAACTGTTTAAATTACTTTAATCATATACAAACCTACATCCATAGGGCGCGAAATAATCTAAGATTAAGCTTGTGTAAGTCTGTTAAGTAGAACATTTGTATTCTGGCACTTAAACAAATGTAAAAAATATTTAATTACAGTACTCTCGCCTAATTGTGACACGATTTCTACATGTTGAACAAAATATTCAAAATCTTATTCGTTATAGTTTCTATAAGAACTTTACCGTGTCATCCTTACCGAGTAAGCATACCTGCATTCATCTGGACATTTAAAATGATCTCATTGTATTCGAAATGCCGAATTATATATTTTTTGAAATTGTTGTAGGTGTCACATTTATCCGACAAAATTACAAATGTGACACTTCTTAATTATAAATGTGACACACGGGTAAAGTCTCATTGTTTCGCTATATATTCGCCAGTTTTAATAGTGACACACCTAAGGGGTCTAAATGTGACTTTGGGAAATAAAAAAATTGGTTTATTAGAACATTAAACAAACAACATAACATAAACGAAAACTAATCTGCTTCATAAAAAACATGAATAAAAAAACATCAACTCTCTTAACTATAAACAAAAACAATAAATTATTATCATAAGGAAATCTTGAAGATTACAAAACACATTTGTCAATTTTTTCGACGAAAGAAAATCTATCGCGTCTGTCTTTTCGAGGCGATGTTAAAATTGTGATTACCCGATCTGCAGATATTGTACCGATGTCTTCTATGTCTGGCCACACAAAATATTCCTTCTTCTTAAAAATTTTATTTCGAGTGCATTATCAGTCTTGTTTAGGACTGTTCCTATATAGTAAACTTTTGATTTCTTTGTTGAATAGTCGACCACGACCCATGAACCAGATTGCAAGACATCTTGAGGAAAAGGCGATTGAACCAAATTTCGTTCATCTATATCTCTCATCGAATAGGTTGAAACATCAGAAGAAACAAGTGACTGTTCCATGTCTGGATCATCAACATCTGATTCTACTTCAACTAATGGACCCGTTGAAGAATTTGAATCATGGACTGAATAGTTGTCATCTGAACTATCTGTTTCTGCCACCTGCTTTCGCACTCTTTTTGTCTTTTGCACATTCAAAGCAGAGGACTTCAGCGATTCGAGATATTCTTCTCTCGTTAAAACCTCTGCTAGTTTAGTCGTCGCTTTAGACTTCTTCTGATTGGTTTGACCTTTTTTTGCAATCTTTTGTAAAATCAACGACTCCAGGCTTACTGAACTTGAGGATGGACTTGGAAGTTGCGAAGCGGTAGCTATTGGACGAGCATCGCTCCTGTTCACTATAGACTGTTCCAAAACGGTATCATTGACATTATGTTCAATGTTGGATTTTTTTTCATTGAATTCCTGCAGTTCTGCCGGCTTGAAGATCTCCGTCTTGATTTTCTGACGATTGAGGGTAAAAATACCAGTGTTCTCAAACCCTTTCTTTAAGGTAGAAAGGCTCACTTCAGTCCAAGCTTTTCCCAGCAAAATTGCAAAATCGCTTTTTCCGAGCGTTTGGCTGTAATGTTCTCTTTGCCAAGAAACCAGCATTTCGTCCTATTTTTTCTTGAAAACGTTAAATGGTGTGTTATCAAAGGGTTGTAGAATATGAGTAGTATGCGGTGGCAGTTTCAACAGTGTAATGTCTTCGTCGCGAGCCAATTTATAAAGTTCGATGGTCAGGTGTGATTTGTGACCATCAAATAGAACCAGAAGTGGTCGTTCTTTGGGGCAGTGTTTCAGAAATCTAGTTTTGAACCAAATATAGAAGGTTTCTGATGTCATCCATCCGCTTGGTGTAGCGATATATCCTGTGTCGGGATATGCATCTGCTGGCATCCACGAATCCCATAGGTATTTTGCTTTATATAGGATAAAAGGTGGTAATTTATCGCCATTGGCAGAAATACAAAAAAGGACGCATGTATTTGTTCTGCCTGTCCCCTGTGTTGTCCGGAAAACAGCTTTGTTTTTTGTCGCTACAACCTTAGTATTTTGCGGATCATGACATATCGAAGTCTCGTCTAAATTGAATATGCAAGAGGGTTTGTCGTTCAAGCCCAATTCTGCAATTGTTTCTTCCAACAGATCGAAAAAACCATAAATAATTTCCGGTGTGGTTTGTTCGGTACGAACAGTTTGCCGTTTTATAGGTTTCTTGCAGGAAAGGTTCCATCGTTTGCAGAAAGAAATAAACCAGTCCTTGCCTGGCCGATTGTTCTTAAGCATTTTTTTCAATCTTATTCTCCCTGAGATAGGCTTCGACCAAATCGATAACTTCTTTCCTGGTAAGTCCACATCCCCATTTGTTTAGGACTTGCAAATTTTCCGCTATGCAGCTTTTAATCTCCTCTGCCATTTCCACAGCCTTCCCACCTTACTGTTGGTGACTTTTCTACGATTTTTCCACCCTTTTAAATGTAATATCAGAGTGGACCAAGGAATATTGAATGCATCAGCTGCTCTTTTCACAGTCCATCCATTTTCGGTTAGGTCCTTGGCACGCTCCATGGCTTCTTTTGTATATAGCTATCTTCGCGGTTTGCGAATTTTCTTTGTTTCTGACATTTTTCTTGTCTGTGCAGATAAGTATCTCAAATTAAAAGTACTGTCACATTTTAAACAGAAATTTGTCACATTTAGCCACGACAATAATTTTGGGTGGCTAAATGTGACACTACCTCCAATGGAAAGAAACAATGATTTGAGGTTAGGTAACACATGGCATTTGAAAGAGCGTACTTTTAGCTATAAGTGTTGAAAATTGAACATTGAAGTATTTGAGAACTGGAGGAGGCATTGAATTTCGTGGACTACTGTCTCAAACTTAAGAAAATCACCGTATAAAAATGAAATCAAGAACTTACCATGCAGCAATTTTTCCCGCACTTTGACTGTTGCCGGTGAGTATTGCGCATGCCAACGGTCAGATAGCGTGGAATTCATTATAATGGCGCGGGTTTTTCAAATAATTATTAACAAGTGTCACATTTACCTGCCTGTCACAATTAAGCGAGTGCACTGTACAATAGCGTTACTCAGCAAATCGATTTTTCTTATGTATGTAAACCAGATTTCTTTTGATGATAACGGGCTTTGTTTTGAATAATCGGATTTTATTTTGGAGATTAAAAATGTCATACTGTCTGTTAATTGAACTTTGTTTTGACGAACTCGGACTTACTTTTGAATACAGCATAAAATCAATTCAATTGGACTGTAAGTTCAAATAATAGATTTAGAAATACGATAATTGTAATGGGTATTACATAAACAAACAATCTAAGAAATAATAATCACAATAATTAACATACGTGCGCTATCACTATTCGAGAAACATTATTGTGCTAAATTTAGAAGTTTGGCGTTCTTAAGTTGTACATACCGTGCCTTCATAATAGGTTGTAACTCACGTGACGTGTTGCAATATTGGTTGCATACATTAGGATTGGCAATCCTGCATAATAAGTTCCTAACTCAAATGTTTTGTTATGACAGTTTTGTACGTTTTGTGTATTGTGTCAATTAGATTTTCTTTGCATTAATTTTATATTTATTTCGCGTTAAAAAAGTCAGTTCTTTGAAGAGCTATTGAAGATATTCTAACTTTTGTGAAGGTTAGTAATCTATTAATAACATTGAATGTATGTATAAATAAAATAATTTCATTTTAGGTTATAACCTCCAAAATGGCATTTACCGTCGAACAAGATGCATTCATTTTAGTGGCCCATTATAGAAGTGCTACACAAGATGCCGAAGGCAATTGGAGTTATTCACTTCCAAGTTGTATAGATCAATTTATGCAACGCTTCCCAGATTTTGACTTTGATTATGATTCATTTCGACATCGTAGACATATTATAACACATCATTTTGAGGATAAACATTGTATTTGTAAAAGGAAATCGACTGGGAGGCCCACCAAATTAACTGAAGCTGTTGTAGATGATATTCGGCAGCGAGTAGAACATAGCCCTCATAAATCAGTTAAAAAACTATCTCAGCAAACAGGTATTTCATATTTATTTTTAATTGTACAAAGTTAACATTCAAAAAAATGTTCTTGTAGGTCTCTCAGTTGGAACATGTCACAAAGCATTAACAAAAAAGATAAATATGCATCCTTATAAAGTTACTGTTGTTCATCAGTTACATCCAGCCGATTACGATAGGCGAATTAGATTTTGTGAATGGTTTAATAATCGAATGAACGATGATCTCCTAGATTTAACTTTTTTTAGTGATGAAGCATGGGTACATCTTACAGGATACGTAAATTCACAAAATTATAGATCTTGGGCTACATAAAATCCACACCAACTAGTAGAAACATCATTACATCCTTTAAAAGTAGGAATATGGGTGGGAATGTCGAGAAGAAGAATTATTGGGCCAATTTTCTTTTACGATACCATTACTGCAGCAAGATATCGAGGAATATTAAATGAATTTATTAATCGGCTGCATGATGATGAATTAGAAAATGGCTGGTTTCAACAAGATAATGCACCTGCTCACACGGCCAGAGACACACACCACTATTTGACAGAATTTTACGACGATAGACTGTTTAATTTATGGCCACCCCGTTCTCCCGATCTTACTCCGCTTGATTTTTACTTATTTGGACATTTGAAAAATAGGATATATAGAAATAGACTACATAATTTACAAGAACTAGAAGCAGCAATTGTGGATGAAATAAATAACATTACGCAGAATGATTTACATAATGTTTTTGAAAATTTAAAACGTAGGGTGAATATTTGTTTGCAACAAAATGGTCATCATTTCCAACATTTATTATAAATATGTTATTGTGAAAAAGCTTTCAGTACGTTAGCTCCTCATAAAATGTGTTTGTACAGAGGCAAAATTGACAATTTTTTCATTATTAACTGTAAATAAAATTTATGCTATTAAAATGATAATAAACACTAGTGTTTTAATTGAATAAACATACAACTAAAATTTATTTTTATTATTCCAAAAAATTACTTACGTTTCAATTAAAATAAAATTAAAAAACATCTGTCAAACTACAGTCAAAGCTCGATAACTCGTACTAAATTGGGCGAAGATCTGTCCGAGTTACGAAATGTCCGACTTATCGAAAGGAAATAAAGTTGTAGGTACGTTAGGAATTAAAACTAACACCAAATTTTATCTATACAGTAGCAATATTATACTGAACTTTAATACAACAAGGTTATCAATACATATCAGGTAAAACTGAAACAGGTACTATAACTATAAAACTGATAGAAACTGCACAAAGTATACATTAATCAGAGTCTAATTCGGTTGGTGCATTATAGGAGCATGATGGCAATGGTGATTGGTCTGCCACTGTGTTGCTTTCCCCAGCAGATACACGTTTGAAAAAGTGCTCAATCTTCTTTTGTGAAAACTTTTGATGTTGCTTGCGAATAATTATTTCACGTGCAGTCCTAAAGTGTCTAAAAGAATGGCTGCAGTTCAGGATCTGAAGTAGAGTCTATAATTCCAATGAGTACGTCCAGAGCTTCACGAGCATTTGACAGCTTCGATTTAAACAAGGGTTGTTCTTCCTCCTCCTCGTCCGTACTATTCTCGCCCGTGGTGATTGAAGCCAAAACATCGCAAGCGATATCTTCATCAGTCTGGATCTGATAGCCTGGGTCTCCATCTTCTCTATCTAACCACTCATTAATGTCCTCTACAGTGGGTTCTGTTTCACCGGCCGATAAAAGTATCTGATGATAATCATTGGTCTCACAACCCTCGAAATTATACTCTACAACTTTGTCAAAAAAAAGTTTGTTCCAGCAGTTGACAAGCGTAGAAGTTTTTACTTCATTCCAAGCAGAAGCCCAGTTCTTTGCCCTCAGGTTCCTCTAGTACCACCATTACTTCATCTAGAAACTTCCTCTTACATGTCAAAATAGTACCCTGATCCATTGGTTGGATAAGCGAGGTGGTATTGGGAGGCAATGCCAGGCACTTTATTTTCCCATCACTGCTACACATCTTCACAGTTGGATGTGAAGGGGCGTTGTCTACAAGCAAAACAGCCTTGATATCATTAGGGGCAATTTTTAGAACTTGGATTTGGAATCGTCGCACTTCAGGAACAAATTGTTTCTGAAACCAGTCTATTGTGATTTCTTGGGTGAACCAAGCATTTTTCGAATTTGTATAGTGCTCACGTAGGGTATCCATTATGTGCTTTAGCACGCGAGGCTGGCGTGATTTGCCGACCACCACTGATTTAAGGCGGTGGCTTCCATTTGCATTCGCACACAATAAGGCCGAAAGTCTCTCTTTGCAAAGCTTTCGACCAGGCACAGTGCCCTCATGCTTAGAAGCTTGCGTATTTTCAGGTAGCGAACGCCAAAACAGACCGATCTCGTCAGCATTATATAATTGAGCGCGTGTTAAACCTTCTTCCTTAATTAGAGTGTTAAGTCGTGTTCTAAATGGTTCAACACTATCTTGAACGGCACTTAGAGCTTCACCAAACAGTCTATTGTTTACAATACCGTGCCGGTTTCGAAATCGATAGAGCCAACCATCGCTAGCACAAAATTCAATGTTCATATGCTTAGCAAGTCTTTTAGCTGCCGCCTGAAGCTCTATACCACGAACTGCAACACCGCTAGACCGTTGCTGTATATACCATTTATGTACAGCATCTTCCAGGTTCGTGCTACTAGCCAATTTCAGTCGTTTTCTACTGGAAACTGTTGTTTCAACATCATATTGCAGAGCAAACGTCTTCAGCTTGTCTTTGTTCTTTCTTATTCTCGACACTGTTTGTTTGGCGATGCCGTATTCTCTACACACATTTGCCACAGAAGTACCTGATTCTAGTTTTTCAATAAGTTTTAATTTCTCTGCAACACTTAAAGAAACACACTTTCTCTTGTTCGACGCCATTGTTACACACGGACTCGTCTCAACTGACTGGCTACTCGTATGTGTGGATGCTGTGTTTAGCTCGGCGGTGGGTTGAAAGAGGTACACACTAGCGCTGTGTTGCGATAACTCCGCCACCTGTTTGCGGCACCTGTAACATTTTAACCTACCAGAATGTGGAATGTGACACGTTTATAATTTGGTCCGAGTTATCCGAAGTCCGAGATGTCGGGGTCCGAGTTATCGAGCTTTGACTGTATTTTGAACTAGGAATATTTGTATTGGAGTAGTACCAATCTGTAATGTTGGTTGCATATGTATCATGTTAAAACAAATAATGAAGGCTCTGTACATACCTTTATCTAATAATCTAAATTTCATGTTTCATTATCTGTGTTCGCTTAAATGCAAAAAATGATAATAATTTGCACTATACCAATATATAAAATAATTGTTAGGAATATACCATATATAATAATCAAAATTATTTATAATTTTTTTATTATCTGCAGCGCCCCCTTTTCAATAATTGCTAAAATTTAGACATCTGTGATTTAAGAGGGGGACTACGAAAGAAATCAAAAAGTAGATGGCGACACCATAGATAAAAGTGTTTTTTTCAAGAAATAAAACAATAAAATGCACTAAGAATTCTTTCAAATAAAATTTATATTGAAACACATTATATTAACGAAAGGTATCAAATTAATTCGTATATGTACTGTAAAATATTACAGATTTGTAACATTTATTGCAGTACTAAGAGCTACTTTTATGTTAATCTCTAGAAGAAGTTGCATTGAACAAAATGTGAAAATAATAACTTTCAAAACGGTTTGTATTTTTTTCTTAATAAAATCACAACACATACATGATTGATTTATACCCTATTTTAAAAGCTGTTAATAGTGTGACAATTGCCCATAAGATGGCGCTGCTTAATAAAAGAGAAAATTAAATAATTGAATGCCTTTAAGTGTGAATCTTAAATGGTATAAGCCATCATCAATAGATAGATGATAGCTTATACATCTATTTTCGTTTATCTTGATTTTCATAACAATAAAGCAAAATTTTTTTCCTGTCGCCCCAAATTATTACGGTATGAATGTTACGCATAGCTTCTAGACTACTTCATTTTCTATGCCCATATCCTACCTTATATTGGGTATTTTTTTAGAAAAAATATATTTTTGTAATATACAAATACAGTGTAATTTGCATGTATTGCTTTCTCATGAACATAAATTTTAGTTTCAAAGGCTGTTTTGAATTCATGACAATCATGAGAGACTGAAGTCTTTGGCGAATGTTAATTGATAACAGGAGTTAACAATTAAGATTAGCTAGCTTAAATACAAAGTTTGTAAAAGAAGAAAGATAAGAATTTCTATATATTTGTTGTCTATTCCTGTAACAATTAAATCATAGTCAGAATGATTCAATTTCTATAGTATAGATGGCGCCAGCTCACAAATCGCTAAATATTAAACTAAAATATTAAAATATGATAATCATAGAAACAAAGTGTTACTTACATTCGATAAAGTGTAAGATTTAAATTTGAAAATAAAGTGATTGTAGGAAATTGATTTATTAACAAATTTTTCAAACAAATTTCCAAATATAATGTCTAACGGCCAAAAGTGATTATTTCCGTGAATTCCAAAGTTTTCATTATTTAAAAACAAAACTATTAAAAATGCTGTATGCTTAAATACGACTATATCCAAAATCCAATTGTTTCTTGAGCACAGAAATTCAAAAATTTAGTTATAGGATGTGTCCGAGATAAAGAGGGCCACTGTGGGGATCTCGGAAACCTTAAAAGATACAGATTTGGTTAAATGGCAGAAAAGTTGCGTAATCAAAGGTCTAAGAAATTGGCGTGTAGATTTTCCTGAAAATTTTTTTAGTTTTTGAGAAATTTTGAAAAAATAGAATTTTTCGATTTTACAAACTATTTTTTCCTGGCGTTAATATTTGACCTAGAGCAAAACCAATGACACTTCTCCACAGCAACTTTTAATGCTGTTTAAGGTGGCGTTGTTAGTTTTTTAATCCAATGTTTCGTCTTTGCGGAACTATCATAAACTCAATTTTTCTAAATACAGCCCTAATGTTAGGATAATTAAAAATTAGTGAAAAGCTATTTCCATCAACGAGAACATACAGACGCGTTTCGCTTTAATTAAAAGTTTATCAATGTACGGTATCTCAAAGACAGTCACAGCTTTTCACTTCTCTACTTCGTGTATATATAGTTAACATTCTGAACTTACTGCAAATGGGAATTAATGAATATTAAATCTCATTTTTACATGCCAATGTCGCCTTATGTGATGCATTAATAACTACAATCCGACAAACCAAGTTTGTACTAGCATGTATAACACACCTCGTCGCGACTACGATCTTACAGGTTGTTAGGATAATTAAAAATTTGTGAAAAGCTATTTCCATCAACGAGAACATACAGACGCGTTTCGCTTTAATTGAAGCTTATCAATGTACGGTATCTCAAAGACAGTCACAGCTTTTCACTTCTCAACTTCGTGTATATATAGTTAACATTCTGAACTTACTGCAAATGGGAATTAATGAATATTAAATCTCATTTTTACATGTCAATGTCGCCTTATGTGATGCATTAATAACTACAATCCGACAAACCAAGTTTGTACTAGCATGTATAACACACCTCGTCGCGACTACGATCTTACAGGTTGTTAGGATAATTAAAAATTTGTGAAAAGCTATTTCCATCAACGAGAACATACAGACGCGTTTCGCTTTAATTGAAGCTTATCAATGTACGGTATCTCAAAGACAGTCACAGCTTTTCACTTCTCTACTTCGTGTATATATAGTGAACATTCTGAACTTACTGCAAATGAGAATTAATGAATATATGAATATATACACGAAGTAGAGAAGTGAAAAGCTGTGACTGTCTTTGAGATACCGTACATTGATAAGCTTCAATTAAAGCGAAACGTGTCTGTATGTTCTCGTTGATGGAAATAGCTTTTCACTAATTTTTAATTATCCTAACAACCTGTAAGATCGTAGTCGCGACGAGGTGTGTTATACATGCTAGTACAAACTTGGTTTGTCGGATTGGAGTTATTAATGCATCACATAAGGCGACATTGACATGTAAAAATTAGATTTAATATTCATTAATTCTCATTTGCAGTAAGTTCAAAATGTTAACAGCCCTGATGTGTTTATATTAGATTCTGAAAACCCTTTTTATTACGAATTCAACGACTAATCATACATTATCATTTAATAGCGGTTTCGTCATTTTTTCGACCTTAATCAAGAAAATTCCTAGTACGGACCTGTACCAATTTTTTTAATTTTTTTAAGAATAAATGATTTGTTATGTTCATTAACAGTTTATTTCATTCACATATTTAAGGCTAGATTTAAAAAAAAAACAAAGAACAAATCAAATTAAATTAACAGAAGGCATAAAAAGTAAAACACAACAACAAACGAATATGAACAAAACAACTAAGTTTAGAGCATATGTTCGAAAAGATTTTCATTATTTTCTAGGCACAGATAGCACCTTCTCACTGTCGATTCTAACACCCTAACAAGCATTTGTGGAGTAATATTGGCAAATGCTTCCAGAAATAACCCCCTCTTCATCTGTAGCTAAATTTAGCTGATAAACATGATTCTTAACGAATCCCCATACGAAGAAATCAAGCGGAGTTATATCGGGTGAACGCGCTGGCCAGGGTGTTTCCGAATGCGTGCTAGAAATCTCATTGAAAGATATTGCCGAACGACTCTAGAATTATGTGCAGGTGCCCTTTCTTGCTGTATCTAAGAGTTATGAATAATTGCTAGGGGCATGCTATCGAGAGCATCCTCTAAATCGTTTTGCAGCAAATGTAGGTAACGCTCTGATGTTAAGGTATGGTGGTAAATAAACGGTCCTACAATCGTTGTACCGAAAATACCAGCCCACATATTAAAACCAAAACGGTGTTGATGCCTTGACGTTTTGCTTAAACGTAGATTGGTTCCAGACCAATAATGGACATTTCGTCTATTGAAAATGCCATTATTCGTAATCATACTCTCATCAGACCATATTATTTGACAAGGAAAATGCATATGTACCATTCACAGAATGAGCGACGTCGTTCTAAATCACCTTGTCCTTGCTCTTGACAAATTCTGTACTTGTACGGATGTAATTTTTGTTTTTTCAAAATACAATATGTCGTTGATTTTGGTATACCAATGTTTTGTTCAATCCGCCGGACTGATGTACCGGGATCCTCAGTGACGGCCAACAGAATATTTTGTACGGTTTCTTCATTGCCTGTTTTTCGTCGGGAAACTACAGGTTTTCTAAAAGAGCCATATACTTTCGGGTTTGCTACTAATTTTCTAAAACTCCTTTTATTTGGCTGCCTCCTTTCAGGATACTTCTGCAAATACATACGCTCTGTAACAGAACAATTTTGGTTGGATGAAATGAAACATGCCACCATGTCAAACATAATTAATAGAAAAAAATTTAAATTATTGCACAAAAAATTAAACACCAAACTAATGTGTCAAAAAAACAACGCTACTGTCAATCCAAATACAACAGTATCACATTTGCTTTCCAAAGCTTGCTTTCGTCTTGGTGATAATGGCATATCAAACATTTGGAAAACGCAAAAAAATCGAAAATATGACGAAACCGCAATTAAATGATAAAAGTATGATAGGTCGTTGAATTTTCAATAAAAAGGGTTTTCAGAATCTAATATAAACACATCAGAACCGTATTTAAAAAAAATAAGTTTATGATGATTCCACAAAGACGAAACGTTGGATTAAAAACTAACAACGCCACCTTAAACAGCATTAAAAGCTTCTGCGGAGAAGTGTCATTGGTTTTGCCCTAGGTCAAATATTTACGCCAGGAAAAAATAGTCTATTTTTTCAAACATTCTCAAAAACTAAAAAATTTTTCAGGAAAACCTAAACGCCAATTTCTTAGACCTTTGATTACGCAACTTTTCTCCCATTTAACCAAATCTGTATCTCTTAAGGTTTCCGAGATCACCATAGTGGCCCTCGTTATCTCGGACACATCGTATAAAGAAATTTTAGTTTGGTAGGAAGCAAAAAAACTTATTATTTGTTGCACAAAAATAATAAAAAAAATATTTTCTACTGGACTGTGAATATAAAACTCATTAAAAACTTCATAAAAATTAATTCTTTATTGGCTTTTCCACATAATTTCTTGTCGAAAAAATACTTGTCATATGACCTTGTTTAAATTCAAACTATTATTATTGCGTGTTGGGAAAAGCTTTGCGGTTTTCTTGATTTCAAATGAGAAAAAACTCACTGATCCAGTAATTTATTTAACTAAATATATATTGTCTATTTCCCTTAATTATTTTGTGGAAACGTTCGGATAAGGTTGGAGAAGTAAACAAGGAAACACAACTTTGTTTTTTATTACTGTTTATAAATCTTGCAATTATAATCCCTACAGCAAATGTGACCTTTTTCACATTTCTCAAAATATAGAAAATAAAGTCTTTATATTATGCTTGCGGTAGCTTTACTATTTGCGTTAGATGACTAAGCAGTTCTTAATCCTGTCCACTGAAGCAAATATTTAGCTGTGCAGATGATTTTAAAATGATCAGAACACGTAACAGTTTGCCAGCACCAACGGTTTCAATCACATATTAATTTCGTCGTGTAGATGTCAAAACGTTGCAAAATCTCTAAAAAAATAATCAATAGTAATATCACAAGAGAGTGAGAATATATTGAAAATAATTCCACAGATTTTCGAAAACTTGTTGCTAGGGAATAGACACGAGAGCCCGTAGGGCTCGAGTGGCTATTCCTGAATGGCAACAAGTTTGAGAAAGACTGGAGAATTATTTTCTAATTATTTCTCACTCTCGAGTGGTATTCGAAAGATTATTTTTTAATGTTTAAATAAAAAATACAGCATAAAAATACAACTTTTTAATATTATTTCTGTACATTTACAAAATTAATTAGTGTTAAAAGTTTGTATGTGAAATACACAATTATTGTAAATGTTTTGTCCGTGAGTGGTGGATTTTGCAACATTCTTCTGTTCTGTTGTGTAAAAGTTATAACTTCTCCCTTGTCTCTTAGGTTATTAATCAAACTTGAATGATGTTCATTATTCAACTGCAGGTACAGTTTCAATGAACTAGATGAGCTGTGGCCCGTAATTTTTATTATTTCCTGCTCGTTAACACCTGCTTTCGCTAGATGAGACACTGCACTTGACCTTGAAGAATGGTTCGTAATTTTTATTTCTTTAGTGTCCAGCCCAATCATGTCCGCCGATTCTTTCATCCACTTCGACATTATGTTCACCCCCAACGGCATATTTTTGTACCATCCTGAAGAAGACGGTTTATCCCAAGCAATGTTTACTGTTAAAAAAAGTCTGTTAGTTTTTATATGTTCGTTCCTCTTGCTTAGCAATTTCTTGCGCAATCGGACAGGACACGCATCAGGCTTTTCAGTATTTGGTATTAACCATTTACTATCAGTCAACTTTTGTGCCCCACCTTGCGCTGTTTTAGAGAAAACCGGATTATATTCTACTCTTCCAGTGGCCAAACCAGCATTGTCTGTTTCTTCTTGAAAATAATGCACTAAACATTGACAACCTTCTCCCCCACGCCATGCTAGCTCATATGAAGCAATGTGATAAAAGCATTTTTGCAAACCGAAGGGTGTCTCCTCGTCGTAGCGTTTTATTATTTCCATGATTTGTCCATTAGTTAGAATTGCAGAACTTTGCTTCCTTTTTTCTGGCACCTGTTGTAATATCTTACGTTTTGTATTTCTGGCTTCTCTCGCAGATTTAAATTCGATATCTTTAAAGGAGTCTAATTTTCTACTAAATTCGTTGTAGTACAACTCTTGCATTAATTTGGCGGTTTTATTCCACATTGTTTTAATAACGGCTTCTTTGTAATCTTCTCCATTGCACCTTTTCATATTAAATCCTCAGTCTTTCAAAATGTTTGCAAGTTTTGTGATTGGTGTATTTCCTTCCAATTTGTAACCCCGTTCGTCGCAAAATGATTGGAATTGTTTCCACATTGAATTATTACTAACCATAGTATTTTTGAACGAATTTTCTTTAATCTGTGCGTTTATATCTTCCACTGATGATGAACTAAATCGCTTATGGTTCATTGCTTCCAATTTGCAATAATACTGGTGACAGGTGTCAAAACTAGAAAATACGTTGTCAATAAACAGAAACAAAATACTAGAAAATATTCTCGGGAGAATAATGTACTAAGAGTATTCTCACTATAATAATATTGTGATTGCACAGAATTAAACACGTGTCCGCAAATACTGCTAAACGATTGGTTAATAAAATTATTAAAAAATAATCAAATAAAAAATATTAAGCGTTTTTCTTCTTGAATTTAAAATTGAATCACATCAAATCACAATTATTACAATATAGTAGATGCCTTTGGGTAAGTTTTTCTCAAATGTTTTTCGTTCTATTCCTCATTTCGCGAATACCACATCCATTCATAACCACTCAATATGCGTATCAATTCAACCTTTTTCTTCAGGGGAAACATTCAAGTGCATGAAGAATATGAAATCGAGGTATACTTCAGGACAGGATGGTGTACCCAGTTTTTTCTTAGTGAAAGATTCTGCGAGAGTGCTATGTGAGATCTTAATAGTTATTTTTAATTTAATAATTCAGTCATTCTCGTTTCCTGATGTGTGGAAGATTAGCAAAGTCATTGCCGTTTTCAAGAAAGCTATCAGATCTAACCTTTTTAAATATCGGGCTGTTAAAATTATTAGAAATTTTGCGAGAATTTTTGAAAATTTGTTGAATCAACATATCAAGTTTAAATCTTGTGTTTGCTTTTCACCAACACGGTTTCATTGCAGGTAGATCTAATATGATAAATTTTCTAGAGTTTCGTCGTTGAACGATTGCAAGTATAACTGTTACTTAATCTTCATGTCGTTGATCAGTGGTGTAGACATAATGGAATCGCCTTTGTCTCGTATGTTCGCGTTGCGAGTCCAGTTCGATTCCCATATGCTCTGGACCATATTCCATTTCCCAGAATGGACAAAGTTAGGGATCTAGGTGTTTTATTTGATTCAGAATTACGATGTAATAATCATATTCACGATATATGTACTACAGCTATTAAATTTTGATTCATTATAAGATCTTTTAGGTAAAATATTCTGTATTATGCTTACAGGGTTTTTCGGTTGCCTTTCACGATTTGTCATTTGTGATTCATTATTTATCAAATGACATTCACTCTTTTATTTGTCTTTCACCATTTGTCATTTGTATTTCACCATTATTCAAATGATATTCACTTTGTCAAATGAATTTCATCGTTTGTCAAAATAATTTCATGAACTGTCATTACTGTAACATGGAGCGTGTGAGAAGGCGAAATGCGAAAATTAGTAACGAAGTGCGTGCATTAATTATTAACTCCATGAATCAGGGAAAATCTTCTATTGATGTGGGAATACAGCTTAATGTAAAACCGAATACAGTGCGTAAAATTTATGCAAAACATGTGCAAACGGGATAGATACATAAACAACCTCCGGGTCACAGAAAGCAAAAGCTTAATGAAGCTCAAAAGGAACGAATATGTGATTGGATTGACGAGGATTGTACTCTTACACTTCGTGATTTACAAGCAAAGAGTCTTTGCCAATGGCCCGACATGCAAATATCTACATCAACAATTAATAGGGCTTTAAAACAATTCCATTATTCTATGAAACGAGTGACGTGCATACCAGAAAGAAGAAATACACCAGCTATAATACAAAATCGTTTTGATTATGCAATTGAATACAACAGAATTATGCATGAGAGAGACAAAAATTTGTTCATTGATGAATTTGGTATAAATGTTTACTCAAGAGTGTCCTCTGGTAGATCTGCCAAAAATACTTCAGCATGTTTACGTAAAGCCCAAGTTAAAGGAAGAAATTATTCAATTGTAGCTGGAATGAATTTTAATTCGTTATATTTATTTCAAATACAGGATAGACCATACAACGTGGAACATTTTTCAGAGTATCTGTTAAATTTGCTTAATCATTTTCGTGTTGATAATATCGTAGGAGCTTATCTTATAATGGACAATGTTCGCTTTCACAAAAATGCTGAAGTACTAAATCTTATTCAAGCTCATGGCCACCATGCTGTATTTATTCCGGCGTATAGCCCATTCTTGAATCCAATTGAGGAATTGTTTAGTCAATGGAAAAATTATATCAAGAGATTACAACCAAGAAATGCGGATGAGCTATATCAATCCATCCACAGAGTATCAGAAAATATCACTCACGAACACTGCCTTCACTACATACAACATATGGAGTCCTACTTAGGCGATTGTTTACGAAGAATCGAAATTCTTTCGTAAATTGTACTTGAATGTTTAAGAATTTCATTACTTATTGTCTATTTTACATAATAAGTTTCGTTGGTTCCTAATAAATATACATGAGTTCGATTGCTTTCTATTATTTTATTTGCATAAAAATAGAGAAAATCATTTGGCAAATAGTGAAACAGTTTTGATAAAAGGGAATTACAATTGACACAAATTTGACAGTTGGTAAAGTCATTTGAGAATTAGTGAATTACAAATGACAAATCGTGAAAGGCAATCGAAAAACCCTGTATGTAAGAAGTAGATTGGAATACATCTCTCTTATACGGTATCTTGATTATTAGCATTTTCGACTGGCTGTGGGGAGCGTACAAAGATAATTTTCGAATCCGGCATTGAATATACACGTTTCTTCTGGAAAGCCATTCTTTGAATTCTCTTGGTGATAGATGAAAACATCTTAGTGCCAAATTTCACCTTAATTTATTAAAAGGCAGTACGGATTGTCCGTCTCTTCTGCCACAGTTGAATTTTTTGGTTCCAGAAAAAAGTGTTCGAAGGGCGAGTTAAATCGCTTGTCGAACACTTTTACCAGTTCCATCGTCGGCCTCCATCGCATATGGCACACAACTTGCACAAATATCATCCTGATCCTTTCTCTTTGAATTTAGTTTGACTACTCTGTATATGTTTATGAATTATTATTTGTTAGATATTTACATTGTAAGGGACGTGCCATCTGCTGGTTTCATTTTAAATAACATGTTATTTTAACACTGACAGCTATTTTGCACTTAAAAGAGTGACAGAAACTCAGTATCATATCTCCTCGGTACGAAAGAGATCGCTTTACACTTGAACAACGTTTGGATATATTAAAATCTTACTTCCAAAGTGGATGCTGTGTAGTCGAAACAGTGTGAATTTTAAAAAGAAATTTCGGTCGAGATATTGCACCAACCGCCCCTTGTATACGTAAATTTGTAAAGAAAGTTCGAGAAATTAGCATGTTAATTGACAACATAAACTATCTTCGTGTTCGTCCGATCCGCTCAACCGAAAATATTGTTGTTGTTGCCGACAGTGTGCACATGAACCCGAGAACATGAACTCGCCGCAGATCTCAGCAAGCCACTAGTCTGAGGAGAATTCTTCATAAAGACCTCGGCTTATTCTCTTATAAGGTTCAATTAACTCAGAAATTGAAGGCAAATGACCATTCGTTTCGATATCGCTTCTCTGTATGGACTTTGGAGCAGCTGAAAAATTACGGCGATTTTGCTAAAAATTCATTTTTTCGGATGAGGCGCATTTTCATCTCGGCGGGTGCGTTAACAAGCAAAATTGCCGTATTTGAGGCTCGGAAAATCCACGCGTAGTCGTAGAGAAGTCAATGCACCCTGAGCGTTGTCTGTTTGATGTTGTTTTTGGAGCGGCGCATTATTAGCTCATATTTCTTCGAAAATGAAGACGGCAACAACATTACGGTTAACGGAGAGCGCTACAAGAGACATGCTGACCAATTCTCTTTGGCAGCACATTGCAGAATTGGATATGGGCTCGTTTCAGCAAGCGTTACGTGCCACACAGATCGTCCAACAACCTATCTTTTGCTAACGTGCCAGCACTGTGGCTTCATCAGGTACTTACAGCTAAAGAGCACGTTACTAACTTTAGTTTGTACATGTTAGGTACTGCCTAAATAGAAATACGAGAATCAGAAAGAAAGAAGATTTCCGGGAAAGAGCTATCTATCATCCACTGCTACCTACTCGGGAAGTTGGCGCAGTGAAGGCGTCTGAAGATGGTCGAGATAAAAAAAAAGCTGTAGTTGTATCGCACAAAGTATGGGAGCTTCTATTTATTACATATGCCCTTAGTCAGTGGAAACGGGTGTGGATGACTAAAATAAAAGTTAGAAGGTAGCGCCACTCAGTTTTGCGCTATCTTCGGCGCATGCACATACAAACTACTCAAACTCACGCTATATATCTAGACTTACTAAGTACCTACGTACTAACTCCAAAATTGCTGCCCAGTATACCTGAAAAGGAAATTGTTACGGGGAGTTCCAAGGCAAAGAAAAAACCTTGTGAACAAATAATTCGTATATTCATGATTAGAGCAGACCAATTTCCGTGCGCGCCATGTGCGCCGTTGTGAGGATGATTGTATTGCATCAGAACTAATAAAAAGCATTCAGTATGTGTTTGGTACTTGCCTAGACTGCATGTAAGTGTAAGCATACGTAATAAAATGTCGTCGACACATAAATCGAGAAAACGACCGTTGTCAGACGAAGTGAATAAGTTTATTATGGATTTACCAGACTTAATATACGATGGCTCAAAAATTAAATGTTTAGTGTGCAATACATATCTAATGTGTTGGCCAAAAACACATTGTAAAGAACACGTAAGCAGTTCGAAGCATAATAATAACAAAATTAATCGACAACAGTTTATACATGAACTATGTGTAACTATGATTGTGTGTACACTGCCGTTTACCTTGTTAAGTAATGATTCATTTATTTCATTTTGGAATAAATACGCGAATCAAACATTACCGAGCACCACAACGTTACGAAGGAATTTACCATCGATCGGTGCGTAAACAGGTAAATCAAAGCCTAACTGAAAAATAAAAAAACTGTGGTTATGTGTGGACGAAACAACTGACAGAAAAAAACAATCTGTAGTTAATGTGATGGCGCGTAATATAGAACCACATCAACCAACGTCCTCAATTTTATTAGCATCCAGACGACTAGAACAATGTAATGCCGAAAAAATTTCAGAGGCGTTATTAGTAGGGCTGGGCGAAGTATCGATACATCGTCCAATACCCGATATCATAACTGGTATCGGGTACCCGATACCTCATATAACGAAGGTATCGATTCTAAGGTATCGATTCCAAAGCATCGATACCTATCGATACTTTACCGATTCCAGTACTCGCTAAGTATCGATGTATCGGGTAGCCATGTATTGGGTAGCCATGTATCGGGTAGTTTACCTTTATGCATTTTTTTAAATGTACATAAAAGATGCAATAACTAAGTAAAGAATTTTTAGGTATATATAGCATTATACACTATGTCTCATTAAGTTGGAACCATATGGAAACCTTTTTTATTATTAATTTTAGGAAAAAGAAGTTATTCTTCATAAAAGGTTCTGCATGTTCTAAAATCTAAAATGCAATCATCAGATATTAAATTTTTTCAGTCGTATACGCTGTTTGTCAAAAAATATGAATTTTGCTCAAGAGTAAAGTACCTTTATATTTGACAATATTGAAAATTGTTATAAATAAAAGATGATTAGAACTAAAAACTATGTTCAAATACGCAATTACATCCATTTACATTGAAAAAATTATTTTTTCTTTTTTGTCTACAATATCAATTTTAACTGTTGCAAATTTAACTGTTGTTACATGTAATCTAGGATGCATTGACATACAAATGATTTGTTGATAGCAATAAATGTTTGACAGTGAGTTTCAAAACGCGTTAACATTTATGACACATAAAAATGGTAGCGTTAACTTGTGAAGAGAAAATAGAAATTTTTTTGATTGTGGGAGAAAATTATAAAACAGATAGAGAAGCAGCTATTATTTTTAATAGTAGACATCCCAATAAAAATATTAATAATTCAACTGTTACGAAAATAGTAAATAAATTTAAGAGTACTGGAAGTATTAAAAATAATTTTAATGGAAAACGCCAAAAGCTGGTTGCCGATGAGAATACGCAGTTTGACGTCATGCTGTCTGTGGTAGAAAATCCAAAACTGTCATTGCGCAAAAGGAAATCGTTGATGCAACAAAATGTAAGTAAAGATACAGTGGCAAGAATTTTAAAATTAAGTAAATACAAACCATTCAAACCAAAAATCATTCACTCATTGAAAGAAAGGGATTATGATAGGCGCTTTGATTTTTGCTGTCTCATCCAAGGAGAGTTAGAAGAGGACCCTTTTTCTACGAGACATATATCTTTTCCGATGAAGCAACGTTTTCCTCAAATGGAAGTATCTCGTCACAACATTGTCGCTGGTGGTCTGACAATAATCCAAATTTTACAATAAAGGCTCATGACCAATATTCATTTAAGACGAACGTGTGGTGTGGCATTTATAAGAACAGAGTAATAGGACCTTTTTTTCGACAATCTATGAATGCCAAACGTTATTTACAGTTTTTACAAACTCACATCAATGACTACATAGACGAACTACACATACAAGAACGTCAACGTACATATTTGGTTTCAACAAGACGATGCCACATGCCATAGTACCATAGTGTCATACATTGAATGTTAGGAAATATCTTGAACATATGTTCCATGGAAAAGTTATTCACAGATATTCTGATCTTTTTTGGCCTGCTAGGTCCCCTGACTTAACCCCCTTGATTACTTCTTATGGGGTTACTTGAAGCAAAAAGTTTACCAGAAAGGGCCGTTACAAGATGTTACCCATTTGGAGAAGATAATTTTAGAAACATGCGAGGAAATTTCTCCACAAATGATAAGGAATGTATTACGTGAATTTACTAATAGAATGATTAAATGTATTGAACGAGAGGGTGGATATGTCGAGGCATTAGTGGAATGAGCGAAAAGTCAATTTCTATTTATTTCTAGTATTAAACACAACTTAGTATTTGTATGTATTTTCTTATTTGCAAAATAACTGCACATGCATTAATTACGTGTTTAAATTGCAAAATTGTTAGAAAACATTTAGAAACGAAAAAGTTATCATGTGTTTCATAATCACAAGAGATAAATGTTCGTTGAAAATGAAAAGATTGGTAAAAAAATAACAAAACCAAATTTTTCAATGTTAATAGATGTAATTGCATATTTAAACATAGATTTTACTTCTGATTAACTTTTCTTTATAACAATTTTCGATATTGTCAAACATAAAGGTACTTTACTCTTGAGTAAAATTCATATTTTTTGACAAACCGTGTATACGACTGAAAAAATTTAATATCTGATGATTGCATTTTAGATTTTAGAACATGCAGAACTTTTTATGAAGAATAACTTTTTTTCCTAAAATTAATAATAAAAAAGTTTTCCATATGGTTTCAACTTAGTGAGACATAGTGTACCTATATATTATATAGTATATATTTCAAAGGATGTTGTTGAATTTTATATTATGCGTAGCAAATATCCATATTATAACATAAACATAATAACTATAATTATTACAAAAAAAATATCACAATATTGCAAATTTCATACCGTAGATATGGTAGAATCGATAAATTAATTTTATATCTCTTGAAACAGATATCAAACAAACGATACCTAGAAAACGGGTTATGAATACTGATTCCTAGGTATCGAATTAAGGTATCGATTCCAAAGTATCGATTCCAAGGTATCGATTCAAGGTATCGATTCCAAAGCATCGATACCTATCGATACCTTACCGATTCCAGTACTCGCTAAGTATCGATGTATCGAGTTAGCGATGTATCGTGTAGCGATGTATGGGGTAGCCATGTATAGGATAGCTTACCTTCGTGCATTTTTTTAAATGTACATAAAGGATGCAATAACTTTTTAAGTAAAGAATTTTTAAGTATACATGCATTATATATATTATATAATATATATTTAAAAGGATGTTATTATTGTGTGTAGCGAATATCCTTATTATGACATAACTATAATTATTACAAAAAAAAATCTCACAATATTGCAAATTTCATACCGTAGTTATGGTAGAATCGGTAAATTAATTTTACGAGTATATCTCTTGAAACCGATATCAAACAATCAACATCTAGAAAACGGGTTATGAATATTGATTTCTAGGTATCCAATTAAGGTATCGATTCCAAAGTATCGATTCCAAGGTATCGATTCCAAGGTATCGATTCCAAGGTATCGATTCCAAGGTATCGATTCCTAGGTATCGATTCCAAAACATCGATACCTATTGATACTTTACCGATTCCGGTACTCAGAATCGATACCGTGCACAGACCCGATACATCGGTAAGTATTGATAGCTCGATTGGTATCGGTACCCGATATCGAAAACGTCGGTATCGCCCAGCCCTAGCTATTAGATACTTTGGAAAAATTTAAACTTTCGAAAGACCAAGTATTAATGTTTATGACCGATGGTGCCGCAACCATGTGTTCTGTAGGCCGGTCTCTTAGAAAATATTGTCCTAACTTGTTACATATTACTTGTAAACTCCATGCTCTACACCTTGTGGCAGAACAGGTTCGTAGATGTTATCCAGAGGTAGATGATTTAATATCGAGTACAAAGGCAGTATTCCTGAAATCTCTAAAACGTATTCGGAAATTTCACGAATTGTGTCCCCATACCCCTGAGCCACCACAGCCGATTCTGACACGATGGAGTACATGGTTACGGGCGGGGTTTTACTATCATGATCATTTTGAAAAAAATTAAGGACGTGGTTTTATCATTCGATCCGAAAAAAAGTGCAGCTATCAATACAAGTCAGAAAAAATTTCAAGATGCCTAGATTAAAATGGATTTACAAAGGATTTTGACACCTTAACACGTATTTGTGAGGGCACGTCTACAGATGCGTTAAGTTGCTTAAAAAAGTATTTTGATTATGCGAATATAACATCACTAGATGTAGAACGCTCGTTTTCCGAATATAAACATATTTTTTCCTAACGGCGGACATGTTTTTCAGAAATAACCTTAGAAACGCACCTGATGTTGAAAATATACAATCGAGTTTCTCCAGTTTGTCAATCCTTGGAAGACGCTTAAAACGGTAAGTGTTTTTTTAAATCCTCTATCGTGCACACAATCACTCATTTCATACATTTTCCATTTTATTTATAGGTACATACAACGCTGCTATAATATGTACTATTCTTATTTTTCGTGTGAATAAATGTCTCTACTTCTATACTTATATCGGTAACAAGCTCATGTTGCGTCCCTATTCTATCGCATATTCTAATATATTACGAATCTGCTCTAATAATGAGTTCATTTCGAATGTAAAATAGAAAAATAAGTTTGTTATTGTACAAAACACATAGACATAGCAAATAATAGTAGAATAATACCTTCATAATAATGTATTTTGTTTTATGACTATGCTCTTTTGTATCTAAATGCGAATAATAAATGTATTTGCAGCCGTAAGGTTTTGAATACAATTCAAGTAAACTGAAAATAGATAAACTTATAGATAAACATCAGTTCTTAACAGTAATAATTTATTACTCTAAATGAGCGAAGTACGCTCAGCGTTGTCCAAAATATAGGGTAATCGAAAAAGGTGTCCGGGATGTTAAAGTGAAATAAAAATCTTAATATAAATTGTAGAATATTTATTTGTACATCAAAAGCCGCAGCAAATCTAAATTTTTTTTATCCCATCAATGTGAGTTCCCCCGTCGCACGGCAGACATCTAGCTGATAGTCTACCTCCCGCCAGGTCTTCTGAAGCATTTCAGAAGTCACAGTTAAAATTACTACGTTGATTCTTTCTCTTAGATGCTGTAGGTGACGAATATTTTCAGAATAAACAAGATTCTTAACGTAGCCCCAAAAGAAAAATCTAATGTCTTTGGATTGGGAGGAATAGTCCTGTTTTGTGACCACCTAGAAGTCGTGATTTGATACTATTAGATTTTTTCTTTTGGGGCTACATTAAGAACCTTGTTTATTTTGAAAAAATTAGTGACCTACAGCATCTAAGAGAACGAATCAACGTAGAAATTTCAACTGCGAGTCCTAAAATGCTAAAGAACAACTGGCGGGAGGTAGACTATCGGCTAGATGTCTGCCGTGCGACGGGGGAAGCTCACATTGAAACTTTTTAGATGGGATAAAAAAATTAATATTTGCTGCGTTTTTTCAAGTAAAAATAAATATTTTACCATTTATAACGAGCGATCATTAAAATTTTCACTCGTAGCTGACCGTGTATATAAAAATTGTGTCGTAGCTTTAGTCATTAAGATGTTATTTCAAACATCTGTCAGTGTCAAATATATATTTTATAGTTTCATCAAAAGAAAAAGTAATGGCCTTTAATGATATGCATAAAGCGTTTATGGTAGAATGTTACTTCCTGACATCTCAAAAAATTGATGGTATTTGGCAGCATTCAATAGAAAATTGCCTTGCGGAGTTTGAAGAGGGATATCCAAATACTGTTCCTAGCTATAAAACTTTCCGTGATACGCTAATGCATTGTGTAAATATTTTTCTTCAAACAGGCAGTATTTTAAGGAAAAAAGGAAGCGGTCCTCCTCTCAAGAGAAGTCGCGGCGTAATTGAAAAAGTCAGACAAATTATTAACGAATCTCCTCAAACATCTATTCGCAGAGTTTCGCAACAAGTAGGGCTTTCGTATGGAACATGTCAAAAAATTTTAAAAAAGGACTTGCGCATGTATCCATATAAATTAACTTCTGTACAAAATCTATTACCTACGGATTATGGAAAAAGAACACAATTTTGCCAATGGTTTATTCAAACAATGACAGACAATATTTTAAATAATACTTTTTTCACCGATGAAGCTTGGTTTTATTATGATTTATTATTATTATTATGAAAGGTTATGTTAATTCGCAAAATATGCGTATGTGGTCCAGTGAAAATCCTCATTTCTACAGGAAAGTTCCTTTACATCCAGAAAAAATAGGCGTATGGGTAGGTATGAGTCGTCACCGATTAATAGGACCAATATTCTTTGAGGGCACGATAACATCGGAGAAATACCGTAACGAAATTCTCAGTGTTTTTACTAATCAATTGACTAATGATGAACTCCAGGTCGGATATTTTCAACAGGATGGATACATCTCATGTTACACTTGAAAATATTCAGTTTTTGCAACAATTTTATGGCGATAGGATAATAAGTAGAAATACAGCGATTCCATATCCACCACGATCGTGTGATTTAACAGTCATGGATTTTTTTATGTGACCATATATAAAGAATATTATTTATGAAACACCAATTAGAAATCTACAAGAGTTAAGACATAAAATCATTGAAAATGTGAACACATCAATAACTCACCGCAAATACTGATCAATGTTTTCAATGCTCTACGAAATAGAGTGCGATTATGCTTGGTGGAGAATGGTCATCATTTTACACATTTTTTATAATATTCTATTACTTTGTATAAAAATTATAAATATATTTAATATAAAAGTCAGCATTTCAAATTATTTTTTAACAAGCATGACGTTTGAAATTATAATGACAGATCTCCTCTAATAACTTAGGTTAGGACATACTTTTTGTGTACATGGCTTACTTGAGCGAAAATTTTAATGATCACTCGTTATATTTGCGTCTTATTCTATCAAAATTTCAAAGTAACCTAGATTGACTTTTCAAATGAACACTTGTTATGTCAAAAACAAGCAGACTATTAAAGGAAAAATAACCTAATATGCTGCATATTACTTGTGTAGCACATGCTCTCCGCAGAATCTGTGAATATATTAGAGACACCTTTCCGGAAGTTGATAGACTTGTATCCGCTTTTAAAAATGTTTTCAGAAAAGCACCATTGAGAGTAGCTCTTTACAGGGAAAACTTCCACCTTTATCACTGCCTCCCTCTCCAGTAATAACTAGATGAGGAACATGGTTGGAAGCTACTAGTTTTTATGCAGAGAATTTCGATACTTTACACAATTTCGTTACATGTTTAAATGACGGTGCTCGAAGCATTTCTGAGTGCAAGGATCTAATACAATTTAAAGTTTAAAAAACTAATCACTTATTTTGAAAATTAAAATCTCAAATTAAATGATAGATTAACCACATTAGATGTGGCTATTAATAATTTGAAAAATATTCCAAGTGACTTCGGATGTGGCCTTCGGCAAAAGTTAGACGCAGTTTTTAATAGAAATCCAGCAATTGTGTATGGGGATAATGCCTCATAACTGCTAAATACGCTGAAATAAAAGAATATTTCAAGTATGCACCCATAACCAGTTGCGATGTAGAAAGAACGTTTTCTATCTACAACGATGTATTTCATTCAAAGAGAACAAATGTTACAGAAGAGAACCTTGAAAAAGTATTACTAGTTAATATTAATACTCTTTTACTTAACTTGAACTACAAAATGAACAAATAAAAATGTATTTCGTATTTTATAGATTACACACGTTTGTTTTCAAATTATATAAATACAATTAAAAACTCTTTAAAAATACAAATTTTCAATAGTACGTCCGTGAGCGATGAGTCATGGGCCTCTCGTGTCCGGTCCCTAGTCATGAGTAAGTACACAAATATGTTTCAAATTATTTTGTTATCCAAAATTTGATTTAAGGTTGTAATGCATGAATACGTTAAATATAATCTTTGCATGTTTAGGTTTTTGTATGACGACCACCAATAAGAAATTCTTTATTCTGAAGCATTTTATTGGAAGTCAGCGAAGAAGGACATCTTTATCGAGGGAAAACTGTCTCCTGAAAGTGCTTATAACTATTTCTTGTACGGAGTAGTCACGTTTTACCGAATTAGTGGGTAAATTGGTTACATTACATGATTACACTCATTTTTATGTAACAATGCTTGACAATAATGTATTATCAAGAAAGAACATACTAACAAGAAAACCTAATAAAACAATGATACAAAACACAAAAATACTATTCCATATCCATTTTCCATTTCCTTTCTTACCTCAACGTGTTATTCATTTCTACGACACTTAGGTATAATTCTTTCGTGATTTTTTTGTAACGCATTATTAATATTTATAGTCTTTCCTGTCTGTATCTAAGCGTACTCGATATCAATTAAAATTGTCTATACAATTAAAAGTAAATAATTACATATTGCAATATATCCTCTACATTCCATATGCTATGGATATAAAAAAAAATAATTCTTGAGGAATTAAATCATTAATAAAGGTAAACTTATTTCGTACTTAGTTTCTACATTAATAGTGTAAAATGCAAGCGTGAAACACGTGGTGCGCACGCAAGGCCCTACAAACAACGTGTGCCCTATTCAGAAGAGATTCAGGGAACTGTCAGTCTGCGCGCGGTGGTTGTATAAAGCAAGTTAGAAATGAGTTCGAACATTTTGTGCGTGTAAATCACAAACTTTCAAATTAGATTCGGTAAGTACCATCAATAATGCATTATTAATAATTCATTGTATAGAAAAAGGGGTTAGGACTTATGTTTTTTTTTGTAAAGTTCAAAACTTAGTTTTCTATCAATTTTTTGCGTATAATAATGGTCATTTAAATTAATATAAATTATTGAAATTCATTAGTTTTTATCAGATTTATAATATACATTCATTTTTATATATTAATGTATACATTATACCTAACGCGCACAAAATTAATCGTATTAATAAAACTTCCTTCTGATTACTTAGACAAATAAATATGCGGCAGGTTGAATGTATATATATGCCATATTTATAATGATAATGGCCAAATTGCAGCCAATATACCATGATTTATGTACGGGGTATTAGAGATAAGCTGATTTATACTGCTTATTTAAACAAAACCGGAACATTTGACTGTATGTTTTATTGCTTGTATTATCATAATCATAATGTGTAGTTTAGGTTATGTCCTTTTCTATACAGCTACATTTATCATTATTATATTATTTTACAGGTATGGAAAACTCTGCATACGTACCAAATGCAAGTCACCTAAATTCACCGGCACTCGTTGTATTTTCACAAGCGGGGAGCGGTTTACAAGATGCCCTACGAATACAGAGACCTTTTAATCCACAGGTGATATAACATATTCCTTAATATAATAGATAAAATGTGAACATATTCGATTGAAATATAAATAAAATTAAGGGTATTTTTATCACTACACTGAACCGATACACGTAACACTTGAACTTTTGGTTAATCGCTTTAATTAAATAGTGACAAACAGTGTAACAAACTTAAAATCAGCAATAAATTAAACCTTGACGTTTTATATTTGAAAATAATTTCAGTTAGTATTTAGATATACTTTGAATAGAATCTTTGTTGTTTCATAATTTATTAAAGCAAATTACATAAATCGATAAAAACTGACATTAGAATAAATCTAATATTAAATATTTTAATACGTTTTTCTTTTTCTAAAACAATTTGCAAATATTAACCATTTACCGGACATTGATGCCAACAAATTTAAAAGTGATAAAAACGAGAATAAAAAGTTGATTGAAATATGACGGGATAAATATGTCAATTGTCAAAGTAAAATTAAAATAATTTAATTTTCCCCAGTTTTGTTATTGCGTGAGCAAGGATTTAAGTGGCACATACAACCTATTTCATCGTTCAATATTTACAAGTTACCCGAACGTGCTTTTTCACTTAAATAGACAATAACTACCCTGTTCTTTTTTGTTTAATTTACAAAATAACTTCAACGACCATATTCCACTTTTTCTGTCATTTTGCTTAGATAATCGGATAACAACGTAAGTAAGTAAAAGTTCCGCCGGCTCCGTGCTTTACGTTTAAGTGTAATATGTGGATATTCTGTTTCAAATCATTGCAATCATAACCTCATCTTTATGATATATATTATATTCTAAAGAACAATTCATTTCAGTTTTTTTTATAATATATTTTCTGTTTGAAATAAGAAAAATATATCATTTCAAAATCACTTTCTTGGACGTTTTGGTAAAGGGTTTTGACGAGAGTATATCGTTTGGTTTAGGTATTAAGTGCGACAGACTATTGTGTTTTTTTGTTTATTTTATGTAAAGATCACGTCAATGCGAAATTCTTTACCGTGAGTGTTGACTGTTAGTGACATAAAGCATTTTTTTTTTCATGGAAATGGCCCTCATAATAATTGTTTTTTTAAAGTTTCACATCGAATAATTGTGATTTTAAGTACTTTTGTGTTATACATCGGTCTATACAAACAGCGAAAGTGTTTATGGAAAAATTAAAATCAATTTTTACCAGCATTAATGCAATATAATATATTAGATAATTAAATTTAGTGTGAATTAGTGCAATCAGGTTATATTATAATCTGTAATTTGATTTAAGAGTACAGAGCGTGAACAAGGTTAAATACTGTCCGCGTCCAAAAAAAACGTGTCATGTTTTATAACGATTTTGACATTAATTTAGTTTTGTAAATAAATTTTTTGTCAATATTAGCAGCCATGAATATAAGGTTATGCAGCTGTCATTATTAAGTTAGTATGATGCAACAAAGTAGTGTAACAATAGGTAAAAAAAGTGTCCTGTTTTTTATGTCGCGAACCGTATGTCCGTATCCCTTAAACTCTAATAATGTTTGATTTTTGTATGTCCATGTCAATGTGAAACTCTTTGTCAGCAGTTGGTAAATAATCAGCCACCTTTTGTGATTTCATTTTCATTAAATAGACTGTAATTATGTTTTTTAAGATTGGTCATAAGTTTTTACATATTATTATTTCAAGTATCATCAATGTCATTGTAAAATTTGAGGAAATTGTCACAATGTAGATTTTTGCCCTGATTGATTATTTCCATTGTCAATGAAATGTCAATATAAATTTGCAGTTTGTCAAAGTCTTGTTTTTTGAATCATTTTTATTATGGTCTCAACATCCTATTTTGACAAAGTAAGTTATATTTCCTTAATAGAAACTGAACTTGTTGAAGCTACGGTTCCGTAAATTTTATTGACATGTGACAGATTAAATTACAGGTTATTACCATTACGACCGTTTCACAATAGAGAAACTTACATTTTGTCCAAGAATAAAATTGACGACCAAAATTTATTGCTCGCAGCTGTACGTTTTTTTTTTGATAAATAGGTAATAAATATAATAAATAAAAAGGTTTATACTTTTTGATTACAGAATGCGTGTTTATGAAGATTTGTAATAATGTTTTGTTTGGAGAATCATAATAAATATTGTCAATAGTAACATCTAGAGCTGAGGATGTTTGCGGTATAACCATGGTTATATCACAAGAGAGTGAGAATATATTGAAAATAATTCGACAGATTTTCGAAAACTTGTTGCTAGGGAATAGACATGAGAGCCCGTAGGGCTCGAGTGGCTATTCTCGAATGGCAACAAGTTTGAGAAAGACTGGAGGATTATTTTCTAATTATTTCTCACTCTCGAGTGCTATTCGAAAGATTATTTTTTAATGTTTAAATAAAAAATACAGCATAAAAATACAACTTTTTAATATTTTTTCTGTACATTTACAAAATTAATTAGTGTTAAAAGTTTGTATGTGAAATACACAATTATTGTAAATGTTTTGTCCGTGAGTGGTGGATTTTGCAACATTCTTCTGTTCTGTTGTGTTAAAAGTTATAACTTCTGCCTTGTCTCTTAGGTTATTAATCAAACTTGAATGATGTTCATTATTCAACTGCAGGTACGGTTTCAATGAACTAGATGAGCTGTGGCCCGTAATTTTTATTATTTTCTGCTCGTTAACACCTGCTTTCGCTAGATGAGACACTGCACTTGACCTTGAAGAATGGTTCGTAATTTTTATTTTTTTAGTGTCCAGCCCAATCATGTCCGCCGATTCTTGCATCCACTTCGACATTATGTTCACCCCCAACGACATATTTTTGTACCATCCTGAAGAAGACGATTTATCCCAAGCAATGTTTACTGTTAAAAAAAGTCTGTCAGTTTTTATATGTTCGTTCCTCTTGCTTAGCAATTTCTTGAGCAATCGGACAGGACACGCATCAGACTTTTCAGTATTTGGTATTAACCATTTACTATCAGTCAACTTTTGTGCCCCACCTTGCGCTGTTTTAGAGAAAACCGGATTATACTCTACTCTTCCAGTGGCCAAACCAGCATTGTCTGTTTCTTCTTGAAAATAATGCACTAAACAGTGACAACCTTCTCCCCCACGCCATGCTAGCTCATATGAAGCAATGTGATAAAAGCATTTTTGCAAACCGAAGGGTGTCTCCTCGTCGTAGCTTTTTATTATTTCCATGATTTGTTCATTAGTTAGAATTGCAGAACTTTGCTTCCTTTTTTCTGGCACCTGTTGTAATATCTTACTTATTTTATTTCTGGCTTCTCTCGCAGATTTAAATTCGATATCTTTAAAGGGGTCTAATTTTCTACTAAATTCGTTGTAGTACAACTCTTGCATTAATTTGGCGGTTTTATTCCACATTGTTTTAATAACGGCTTCTTTGTAATATTCACCATTGCACCTTTTCATATTAAATCCCCAGTCTTTCAAAATGTTTGCCAGTTTTGTGACTGGTGTGTTTCCTTCTAATTTGTAACCCCGTTCGTCGCAAAATGATTGGAATTGTTTCCATATTGAATTATTACTAACCATAGTATTTTTGCACGAATTTTCTTTAATCTGTGCGTTTATATCTTCCACTGATGATGAACTAAATCGCTTATGGTTCATTGCTTCCAATTTGCAATAATATTGGTGACAGGTGTCAAAACTAGAAAATACGTTGTCAACAAACAGAAACAAAATACTAGAAAATATTCTCGGGAAAATAATGTACTAAGATTATTCTCACTATAATAATATTGTGATTGCACAGAATTAAACACGTGTCCGCGAATACTGCTAAACGATTGGTTAATAAAATTATTAAAAAATAATCAGTATAATGACATTTTGTTTCTAGCAGGTGTTCATTTAAAAATGTCATCAATTTACCTACGATTTTTCGATAGAATAAGAGAACCAATAAGGGAAGTCGTAATTTTGTCCTTGTAATTGTAAACATGACATTTGCCAAAATAATTTCGTTTTGAGAAGCAAAGTAACCTGCCCTTTAGCGTTTCAAGTGTGTTTATTTCTTTAATTCTTTAATTTTATCGCTTTTTAGTCCATTTCGTACAAATTAGCTGTTTTCACACAAGAAGGGATTATTGTTGGTGTAACTTGAACGTATAATTTGCAATTGTTGAAATTAATGTTAATCCAGCGTAGTTGGACAATGTCGAAAATTTCCATCGCAGAGCGTTGAAATGTTTAGGTGGTGGTCAACATTTTCAGCAATGAATGTAATTTTTAGTTAAATAAACTGGATAATGATATTTACATTGAGTTTTTAATGTTTCTCATTTTGACCGATAAAAGGTACACTGCCCGACATATAAAACTCGTACAACTTTATGAGCACAAATAAGAGTTTTTTAATTACGTAAACGGGACAAATATATTCATATTGTCACTTATAGGCTTCATATGTTATATATACGTTGCTAATGCCATTTAACTTAAGTCAAATACGACATGTCAAATTTGATAAGCTTGGTTTACATGGATATTATGTTATACTCTATTCACCCAACAGAAAACGTGCAAAAAATGCGTTATCAGCTCGTGATCACAAAAGCCAATCAAAGAGCTAATCTTTGATTGGCTGGCTAAAACTAAAGAAAAGTCAGTTATAAACGATTGAAATTTCAGCGATTTAGCGACATAACCTAACTTTGTCCGCTGTCAGCTATGTTGTTTACTTAGAATTTTGCCGTGATTTTGAAACTATTTTCATTTTATTTTTTATCGTCTTGCTGTAGGTAGCACACAGCTGCAATTTCTAATTTCATTAGAAATGGCAGAATCACCACCGAAAAAGCGGAAAAGCATTTTTCTGCAAATGAAAAACCATCCGTATTAAATATGTACAAAAATATGCTAATTACAAGAGATAAATGAATAGAAAACAAGAATTGAATACATAGCAAAAGCAGCCAGCATATGACAATCAAGTGTTTATGGTAGATGTATTTATTTGTTTTTTTTAGATTTATTGTCTATTTCCTTTGAATAACAAACTAATTAGGTAAAAGATTTTATTTTCACAGTGTGCATATAACACATTAAGTTAAATAAATATTCACACATGTAATTATTAGAAAATGCCGAATTAGTTATTTAAGTAATAAGGGAGGTAAGTAACACTTACTAGTCGAGGACTAGTTTGCGTCCGAGGGCTTGCACGAGGACTTGCAATAGAGTTTGAGACTGGTAAATGTTACCTCCCGAATTGCTTATAACATTTTTCCCACTCCCCAGACAATAAAATCCTCAAAAATTAAATGTAATCATGATAAACAGTAACGGTGAACAACTTCGGAATTTAATAAATTAGACATTAAGTGTTGCTGATAAAGTAGGTGATAATAACATTGAATTATCAAGAAATATAAATAAATATCCCAATTTTGTTAATAATGTTACTAATTGTACAAACTGTAATATTACCATTAATATAAATTAATAGAACACGTGTTTTGATGCACTTTTTTCCCCTAAAGGACGTAAGTAAATTACTTACCCCGTTGTCATCAATATTTTTTAAATATCGATACATATGGAGAAAGTGTGGGCTCATATGCCAGTAAAGTATAGCAAGCGCCAATTAAGTTGGCGCGAGGAAGGGGTGCGCAGAAGCCGTTTTTAAAAACTTCCACCCCCACTACCCAAGTAATTGTCAGAATACATTAGCATTAACGTTTGACGGAACATAATGTCTTTGCTAGGGGATCATAAAGTGATACACGCTCAGAGATTAGAATTATCTGACATTTGATGTAAAACCAAATACAAATCTCCTCACTACTTCTAATCCTGCGCGAACTTACCCCTACTCGCGCCAACTTAATTGGCGTTTGCTTACCTATGTATATTTGGGCACTTGATTTTCAACAATTAACACTTATTCAATCTTCATACGTAAATTTGGAGTGCGTCAATTTTCTTTATGTATAAATAACAAACTCTTTCATGTTTTGTATATATGTACAATGTATAGTACCCTATTTATTTATTTTCTGAGGATAAGAATTTATCAATATTTGGAAGCTCCAATATTTTCTCGGTCACTTTATTATTGACTTTTCCTTCCCCCATGATTGATAACAATTGCTGAAAATAATTCTTGCAATTCTTGATCTCTATAAAAAGGTCACGTTATATATATTTACAGAATTTAAAACTGTAACATACCGTTTTTGGTACTACTTGAGCAGAGAAATACAAAAATATCTAGTCAGAAATTTCTTTCAGAAATTTCACCATTTTATAATACTTAAAACAACCAGAAATTGAAAGAAATTTACATTATGCTTGTGAACAATATTTTAATACTTTCTTAACTGTCAAAAATAACACCGGTACAGCGACATCTATCGCCTACGAAATCAGCGAGTATTTTCATTCGCTCGTTTAAAACCGGTGTGACACGTGCTTGTGTCGTGATCACTCTATCTGTTCGGTGAACAGACCAAAGTGTACAGGTTTTACATATATGTCGGGCAGTGTACCATATAAGCAGAAACTGTTTAGATAAGGGATGGCCATTTTATAGATTCAGCTTGTTGTTTGTTCTAGATGTTGGTTGGATGTCGGTTTCGATTTCAATTTTTATTTGACATGAATTAAATGTCAGTTTCGATTTGAAGTTTTATTCGACATGGTATTCTGGCAATTACATAAGCGATTTATCATTGAATCTTATTTTCGTAATAAAAATCTTGAAAACGGGAAATGGTTATACGGCACTCGAGCTTGCCTGGTTGAATTTCGACAACAGTTTCTTGATCTTGTGTTTTTAGAAGCTGAGTTTTTCATTGTAGTCAGGAATTGTGTGCGATTGTTCAGAGAAATAGGAAGTGTGACAGGCCACGGGCCGTATAGCGGAGACTATTGAAATTTGAGATTATTAATGAAGCACCAACAACATCTTTGCGAAGACTCACACAGCAAGTTCCCGTATCCCATGGTTCCTGCAGAACAATTTTGAGGAGGGACATTGGTTTATTTCCTTACAAGATGCAGGCTTTTCACGAATTGTTACCGCCTGATCATAACAGGCGCGTGTTATATTGCTGATGGTTCACCCAACATTTATTGCACAACAATAACATCTTGGATTTGACATTTCTTATAAATGAGGCGTGGTTTCATTTGTCAGCGTACATTAATTCACAAACCATGAGGTTGTGGACTCACATATTTCGCGAGTCTCCGTTGCATTCCCAGAAAGTTAGGGTATGGAGTGGTGTTTCTCGCAGACGATTGATACCCCTATTCTTTGAAAGAAACATCAATGCCCAAAGGTACCGAGACGACATCTTATATCCCTTCACAAACCAACATAAACAGGCCATAGGTACTTAATTTAACATTATTTGAATTTTTAGTTTATTGCAATATATTTATACTTAACTCACTTTCAGATCCAACTTATAGTATGTTTCAAATTAATTTGTCCAACTTATAAATCTTTGAAACTCTTATTTAAAAGAAAAAAGGCATTTCCTCCAGCGTTTATAATCACAATTGGGAAACGGAAACCTCCGTAACCGATCATAGATGGCGGTATCTCACGATAAAAGTTAAAGTCACTAGATAAATAAAGTACCGCAAACCTCCGCCATTTTTGGGCAAAAATTTGGCGTCAAAATTGAATTGCTGTGTTAAATAAAAAATCAATTTAGTACTGTATTCTTAAAAGAACGCAACTGTATGAACATGCGTTAATAATTAAACCGCAGATAGTAAGGCAATTAATTAAAACAAGCAAGCACTGTTTTCATTATTTATTATTGTTGGTTTACTAAAGCACGCATTTTCGCCTTTTGTGGTTGACAATCAGATCAGGGTGTGCATTTGGAGTTAGTTTTTTCATGTCATCTGCTCTTGATTGTTCAAATTGGGAATCAGAAAAATGCACCTTACATAAGTAACTAAGTGTTATAACAAGTGATCTGTTTTTACATATGTACTCACCTCACAAATCTTCGCATTTACCGGCACATTGTCTTGATTAATGTCACATAACCACACTTTTCTTCTGTCTGCATTCCTTTCACCACTGGGAAATGCAAATAAACGGAAACCTTTGGCGACACTGTTTTTGCAATTGATAATACAACAACCAGGCATAATTACACTTTATGTTGCCAACGGTGGGTTTAGATGCAACGATGCAACGACAAGTGATTTGACGTTTGGCGGCCATGTTTGGGCAAAAGTAGCGCTTTCTCTCTCGCACTCTTTGGCCTTATGGATTGCGGTACTTTATATGTATCTAGTGACTTTAATAAAAGTCTGTTGTCACTCACGGCGATGTAATATTTTAATATGTTTATTATTATAAATATTTTCACCTAAATTTAAAATTCTACCTGAAATTATTTTCAAATTTAATAAATGTAAAACAAAATGCAACAAAGACTGCCAGAAAAGGTTTTTCACCATAATCGTTTATAATTGCAACGTTTGTAATAAGTAGAAAAGATTTATTATACAGCTTTCGTGTGCTTAATAGATTTCATTTTCATATATGAAATATCAACAACTTTGATAATTTTGACTAATTTGATGTTTTTTTCGATTTAAATTGTGTGCTCAAATAAATCATTTGTTGTAACTTGCTTCACATGTGACAAATTATTCTAACCTATATTTACGTTTAATATCAGAACAATATAGGTAATCCATCTTTAGGTAAAATATAAATAGATTTAAATATTTTATACTAAATGTATATTTTTGTGGTATTAGGGTATTTAATTAGATAATTAGACCTAGCAGTATTTATTAATTTGTTTTATATTAATAAAGATGCATAATGAGCGCCTTAAAGGTCCAATAAATAGTAGGTATATATATATGTATTCTCAAACATACACATCATAATATAAGAACAGTAAAAAAATACTAGATTACTTGTTCTAACATTTTAGTTCTTTTCAGTTTGGAGGTTAATTGGATCGTTAAAATTATATCCTTTATGCTAATAATAAGTATATAAATATTTAACTTAAATATTTACTAACGGGTGTTCAGAAACATTCGAAGTCAAAGTAGTCCTTGAAAATATGAAGTCATGTCTGATATAGTGATATAGATTGATACATTTACTTAATACAATTTTATAGGTTATCAAGTTATCATACACGCAAATGTCAGTTTATGTCGAAATATATTACTTTAATATGCCATATTAATTAATATAAACTAGTCAAGTAATAATTTTAGAAGGTAACAGTAATTAATTTGCAAATTTCAAATTAAGTATTTTGATATTTTAGAGAATTCTTGCTGAACAATAGCACCTCTTCATGCGATAACTGGAAAAAATTACATAATCCAATTAATATGCTGTTAATTCTTATGTAATAAAGCTCATCTAATCTGTAGTAACATGTAAAAAGACAATGCAGAATTAAAAGGAAATAACTTTACAAGTAAAGGTTTTATTCATCTTATAGTGACAATAGTATCTAGTTATCGTACTAGTTTAATATATTAACATTCAACAAATTATTGTAAGAAATGGTTTAAAATAAATTTGAAACAAATAAATTGTTTGTAGAGTCCTTAGATTACAACCTTATAATAAATATCATAAATTGTAGTTGTATAAATTACCAACAATAATGACCATAACTATAAAAGATGTTGAAAATGTCCACCACCTTCTTCCAAGCATTTTACGCACCTCCTCCGAATGCTACTAAATACATTTTGCAGTATGAGACTATTTCTAATTTCACTAATTTTATTTATAATTCGGTCTTTGAGATCTATATAATCTTGCACTGGTACTTGATAAATTGAATTTTTTAAAAAAGGCCATAAATAGTAATCACACGGTGTTGGAGGAAATTCATGATCGCTGTTCAAACTAATTAAACGATTTCCAAACACTTCTTGTAACATATTCATTGTTTCCCCCGCTGTGTGAGCTCTAGCATCTTGTTGAAAGTATCCCAAAGCTAGTTCATCATCGCGAAGTTGATTAAAGAAAGGCAATAGTATTTCCTGTCGATATCTTTCTGCAGTCAAGGTACCATTAAAAAAAATCGGACCAATAATCCTTCTTCTACTTATAGCGCACCAAACACCAACTTGCTGAGGATGTAAGGGAGCTTCAACATAAAAATTATTGGGCTTTGTATCACTCCACATTCTCATGTTTTGCGAGTTAACATATCCACTAACATGAAACCATGCTTCGTCTGAAAAGAAAGTTTTGTCTAGGACATCATCATTAATATTATTTGTAAACCATTCGCAAAATACTACTCGTCGCGGATAATCAATATCGAGGATTTCTTGCAAACAAGTTATACGATATGGGAATAACTAAATCTTCTTTTAAAACTTTATGGCAAGAACCAACTGACAACCCGGTTTGTTGAGCAAGAGTTCTTACTGAAGTTTTAGGGGCATCAGTCATTATTTCTCTAATATTCCCAATCACTTCTTCTGTCCGGACTTTTGGTCGCCCACCACCCTCTAGGCGTCCCACACTACCAGATTGTCGAAAAACTGGAACAATTCTGATTAGTGTACACTGAAAAGTATTATAATCAAAAGCAAGGTTGGAAATTCATCTCGAAATTCTTCCAAACAAGCTTGAATTAATACTTCCACTGGCCATCGATCTTTTGACCGTTTCGAAACAACCATGAATGCTTTGTGTACGTTAGCAAATACCATTTTAAAAATTAAAAAATATAAATTAGTATCTTCGATATTAGATTCTGACAATTTTTGACAGACAACAGTTGACATTTAATAATTATTACAAATCAGATACTTAAGTGAAGATATACGATTTTTTGTTCAGAGCCCACTTGACTTCGAATGTTTCTGAAAACCCGTTATATTGTTTTGATATTAAACGTAAATATAGGTTAGAATAATTTGTCACTTGAGAATGAAGTTACGACATGTGATAATTAATTAAAATAAACTAGAAAACTATTTCAGGTATACAAATGGCAATTTACCAATTTATGAAATTCAGTTTGCGTACCAACTTTATTTCTATTGCAATTATATGATAACGTATCGATAAATATTGATGTTGATTTGTATTGTATGCCAACAGATATGCTGAATGTATTCTGTATGTACTAAAATTGTTATTATCAATGATAATATACATATTTATAAAATTATCAAATTTACTGATAAATACGGTAAGAGTATATCATATAAAAGGATATTCTCGGCTGTTGTTGCAGATACTTCTTGGTGAAACATTTTAACTTCATACAGTAAATAATAAAAATAAATTAAAACACTTGGCTTGTTTCACTATGAGATTTATTTAAATTCTCTAACATTTGCTTCGGCTGTTATGCCATTCTCAAAGAGATCTATAAATCTAACTTAAAGACTATCGCACTTGTTCTTATATGTTGTCTGTTCTTGTGTGTAGTGGGGGTGGTACTATATTGTGTATTACGGTGTCTATAAAGGGTGTATTGGCATATTCTATCTGTGTGTTGGTGATTAATAGATTTTGTTTTTTCGCTATTTTTATTTCTAATATTTCTAGGAGGTCCAATCTCTTGCTTTTTGTGATATTGTGTATTAAGTCGCAGTTATCTATATCGGGGAAGTGGTTGAGTTCTATACAGTGTTCGGCAAAGCCTATGTTTTTCTCACTATATAAAATTGACTTTTTGTGTTCTTTAACTCTGTTTTTAATGGCTCGTCCACTTTGGGTAAATAAAACAAATTTGGGAACAATGATTAGCAACAACAAAGATAAAAGAGATAAAATGGACCAATCAGGTGTTTATAAATTAAAATGTAAAGACTGTGAAGCTATCTATATCGGCCAAAGTGGACGAGCCATTAAAAACAGAGTTAAAGAACACAAAAAGTCAATTTTATATAGTGAGAAAAACACAGGCTTTGCCGAGCACTGTATAGAACTCAACCACTTCCCCGATATAGATAACTGCGACTTAATACACAATATCACAAAAAGCAAGAGATTGGACCTCCTAGAAATATTAGAAATAAAAATAGCGAAAAAACAAAATCTATTAATCACCAACACACAGATAGAATATGCCAATACACCCTTTATAGACACCGTAATACACAATATAGTACCACCCCCACTACACACAAGAACAGACAACATATAAGAACAAGTGCGATAGTCTTTAAGTTAGATTTATAGATCTCTTTGAGAATGGCATAACAGCCGAAACAAATGTTAGAGAATTTAAATAAATCTCATAGTGAAACAAGCCAAGTGTTTTAATTTATTTTTATTATTTACTGTATGAAAATATAAAAGGATGATTTTAGTACATTAGTAATTGATTTTGTTTAATAATTACACAAATTTATAAAAGTGTCTAGGAAATACTGTACATTTATCCAGTTCAACTACCTTCCATGATATTTACAATAGCTGTTTTGATTTGTAATATGTTAACAATACACATGCTTAGAAACTTAAACTTAAAAAAGACGCTGGCTATTGTGCGAATATTAAATCAGACGTTGTTTTCATTTGAAACAACCTGCTCATGAAAAATTAATTAAATAATCTAATTGTTTCAGTTGGAAGAAATGATAAACATTTTAAGACCACCAGTGGCAATTGCTTACTGGTTGTACAATTTTTCGTATTAAGTTTCAATAACAATGTGGTTGTATTGAAGTGTATTATTGAGAACTTCTAACGGTAAAAATACACATCTCATGCTTCATATTATTTTGTTTTTTTTTAGATAAAATGTCATCAGATTTTTGACTAATTATCTATTTATTGTTTTAACGATATTTATAACTAGAGAAACCCAAATATGCAAGTGGAAAACCCAAAAATATGCGCATAAATATGCAAATGAAATATAGTCAAAATATGCATACAAATGTTGAAAATAAACATAAATTTATTGATTTTTAATTGAATCGGCCGATACTTGCTGGAAATCCATTATATGTAAATGGGATTTAAGTAAAACACTTATTCTAATTTCCAGTATATATACTGGAAATTAGTATAAGTGTTTTACTTAAATCCCATTTACATAAATTTATTGACATTTTAATTTTTCTATATATAAATATGCATTTATTACACAAAGCAGGTTGTCGTTAGTTGTAAAAACAGTAAACCACTAAATGTTTCTCGAAGTTCTCAATTAAAAAATTTTGTCTCCTGTTTGAATATAAAAATTTATAAATGAAAAACTTCGTTCCACATCAACCGATGGAATAGGGACGTTTTTAAAATTGCTTAATATTACAGGATCAAAATCAATGGATTCAGTGAATCCTCCCTTTAAAATATTCTCTAATTGGCTAAGAAACTGAAATCCACAATTTTTTTTCCACCACATTTTTGCATTTTTGGAAAATTTTGTCCCCCATTCTGCCTGCCACATTCTAAATGGCTGCCTTAGATTGTATTATTAGTTCTGTACTTCGGGTTAAAATTAGATTCCTCTATTTATTATTATTATTATTATTATAGAAAATCTTCACTTTTTTAATACTTAATCGTAACCTATTGTTTCGTCAGCACAGTGGCTTCATCAGGTACTTACAGCTGAAGAGCACTTTACAAACTAAATTAGAAATATAAAATCAACAAGGTTAATATTATTTTACAACATTGTTGTTTTATTTCTTTGTTTTCGAATAATTGCATAACATTAGTGATAGATTGGAAAGATTCGTCAGACAATTCTGAAATTAGATCTTTTAGTTGACAGAAATTCTCACAATAAAAAAAGCGGTTTCAACCAAGTGCCTCATCTTGTAATAACAGGTTAAGGTGGAAGAGGAGTGTTTGGTAGTTTTCATTTATAGAACTGAACCTTTATAGGCACTTTAAGGAAGATTTTTTTCATTTGAAATTAAACTATGTATTTACAAGGTAAAAATGTATCCTTATCTCGTCAGCAACCCTATTTAAAGCATGAGCAAGACATGTTACATGTTATAATGTTCGGATAAAAGATTTTCAAATTTTGCACGGCCTTTATCATGTATGGTGCTGCATCTGAAAAAATATCTCCAGGAACAGGCGTAGAAAGAAAAAAATGTTGATAGTTCCTCTTGAACAAGTCTGGCCACTGTGAGTGCATTTGTTTTTTCTAACTCTTTAGAAGCAATGAGGTAAGATTTTGGCATAATCTCGTCGCTAAGAATATTAGTCAATAAATGAGCAACACAACCGTCCTCTTGAATCGGTGGTTTCATCAATACATATTGCTATGAATAGTGATTTGTAGATTTAGTGCGCCACCATCCACAACTAGTTTTCCCAACTAGGTTTCTCAGCCGGAGAATTTTCAAATATGAGACTTCTATCTTCTCGGGTTCCAATTCGGAAAGTCGTGTTATTTCTACAAAGTGAGTTGAGTGCCAGTGAAATGTTCACAATTTATTTACTTATTTTATATAAGTTACTAAATTTTTTAATTAATTAGCAGTAATGGCCAGAACACAAAAATCAAACACATGATAAAATTTAAACTGAATATTTAATACAAAAATAAAAAAGAAAAAAATCTATCTTTACTAAGTATAAAGATACTGTATTACAAAAATACATGAGGTAAAAACATTCACTGTATAATTGACAGCTAAATGAATGGAAAACTTCCTCTTAATAAATCCGAACAAACTTATCTAAAAATAATCAAGTTCACTATTAATTTCTTCCCCAGAGAACCACACTGTATAATCAGATTTTGACACACGTTCAAAATTAACACGTGTTCAATAGACACGCACAAAAAACCCTTTAATCCTCTCGCACAAACTTTTCAATTATAATATTAACAAAGAAATGTTAATAGTAAGATTTAGTATCTATATTTCTAATTATTAAAACTCTCAATTACAAGCTTGGATACAATAGAAATATTCTTATAATTTTAATTTGTGTTTTATGATATCATAAAGAAATATCTACTTACAAAAAATTTTGTGGAGACACTTTTACGCGAAAAAGTTGTTTAATCAAATTCTAAATCAATATTACGAGAAGAACAATCTCAAAGAAATATCGGGAATTAAATATAAAATATCAACAACAAATGAACACTTTCAAAAACAACCCGAACTAAATTAACTATATTATATACTATACTATATACTATTATATATATTTCAAAAAAAAACACAACTTTCGCGTTTTAGATCTAATCTTCGTCTCCCCGAATTTACCTAGGCCTCTACAACACATTGGCCTGGGATAAAACCAGTTTTTATATTCGCACATTTAAATACATTTTGAACATACACTACAATCCAACATAATTGTACATTTATTTTAAATATTTTAAATATTATTTTAGAAAAAAATCCATAGCAATATGTAAAAATGTTTGTTCCGAATTTTAGCTTTAATTTCCTCAATTACTTCTGAATACAAGGAACTTACGTCGTTTCTTCGTAGTGTTATTTCACCTGGGACATTGAATTTGCAATACTTCTGGAGAAAAGAAGTGAAGTTTTGATTACGTAGCTTTTGCAAGGGATTATTTGACGTTATCTCTGCATGACATAGGACTCGGTTAAACATGTCTTGTTCGTTTAGCTTTTTGGACATTGGTCGGAAACATTGCGTTAATGTGTGACACGTCTCAAGATTTAATCTTACCCAATTTAGTAATATGAACGAAAGTTTTCACATCTTGGTCTATTTGATATTTTTTATCGCATGGTATCTACAATGAAAACAAAATAATAAAAATTGAAATATCAAATTGAAAAGCTATAATATCAATACCTAGATCTAAATCCCTATAATCCCAAATAAGTTCAAGGTATTAAACGAAAGCGCCCCGAATGTTGAAATTGTGCGAAATCAGTCGATATACCTAGTGTTCCGTATAAAAAATTAAGTTAATACTGATAGGGCAAAACTGAAACGCCCTCGAAAAGAATGTAACTTGCTTTTAACTTTTTTGTATCTCAAAAAATAACAAATATCGACCGATTTCGCACCATCCTCTATATTGAATATTCAAAAATTATACTTACAATTTTAACGCACGCAGAACAGTAGATTTTTCCCATATCTATACGTAGTTATTTGTATGGCTTAACCCACACTGACGCTCTACTGATTTTGGGCATTTTACTAATAAAAATACATAAAATACCACCACACTACGAAATACAAATCGATGTTATCTCTTTAAAACACAATCAGAAATAAAATTCAGAAATCGATTTATTATTTACCTACTTATGTAAATATAGGTACTAAAACCCCTGTTAACGGTTTAAAACGATCTATTTTAATTCTCAGAATTTAAGACTGGGAATACCCATACTCTTGTACCTCATAATTTTTTTTCTTGAGCTCTGCAAAGATTATAAAATAAATTACTTCATACTTGAAACGCCTGCTAAAGATCTACATTCTTCAAAATTCATTCAATTATTCACAATATGCTATTTATTAAGGATATATGCAAATATTTTAAAAAAATGCATATAATATGTAATATATGCAAAATATGCGCTTTACATATTTGAGTTACATTATTTATAACAGTCTACAATTTTTAAGATTAACCTAAAGTTTTTTGTTTGTAAATGTTTCTCTGAAAAGAATATTTAACTGAATATGACTATGATTTAATTAATGTAGTGAATGATTCAATGAACTTTTTTGGCAAACTGTAATCTGTGTAATAAAACTTTTCTCACTAAAATCGATAAGTACTCTGTATATCCTCAAAAATTATTGGCGAAGGAACAACGCATATGATGATAGAGGCTTTAATTCCTGTATCAGCTAGAACTAATACGGATGTAGACCAAGATATTTATGCAAAATTGTAGTGGACAGAGTCCAAAATCCTGCGATCGACGACGAATGAATTTGAATCATCTTATCGCACCTTCGTTTACAGCGGCGATATTCTCTTCGGTACGCACAGTCGTTCGACGTGTTAGTGCTATAGCATCATTTAACCCTAACCGTACTGACACGGGTCTCCCGGTACCCGAACGAACTTTGAAGTCAAATATCTCGTAAACAATAAAAGATGCAAAGTTGAGATTCCGCAAGTGCCTTCAGCTAATAATTTTCTAAAGATTTTTATAATTTTAAGCTTTCTTGATTTATTTGGGTTGGCTGTGGAGCCACCGAAAGCCAAATAGTCCTTACCCTCCTGATAAGGGTACCTGTGTACCCGTATACAAATTTAAGCATTTTGCAAAGAAAAACTAAAGATAAGAGTAGTTTTTGTATTTTATTTTAATTAAAATTAATAAATTTTTATATCTAACTTTGTACTGGTATTATTGCATAAAATAAAATTTAGGAAATTAACATTTTATGCAGCGTGGAGCAATTATTTTGCTATGCGTGTTGCACATTGGCCGTTTACAGCCATCACATATTTTGCTTGCTTTGCGATCCGATTTCGAGTCAATAGCTACACAAAGGTAGCACCGACCTTTAATTGATAGCCGACCAGTTTTATCCCGCTTTGATGTTTCCGATGGACCTGCAGCATCCTGAGAAACTTCCTTAGGGATGGTTTCATTTAACATTAGTTCGAGAGCTGCTCGGACGTTAGCGTAACGTATTATACGATTGTCATTAGCTCTCTTTTTCATGTTTTCAGTTGCCAATTCCACGCCAAGTGATGTCAAAAAACTACGGCGGGAGCTTCGAGCTTTTTTGGCACTTGGGTTGAGGCTGGAAAATATACAAAATGCACCCAAAGCAGCCACGTCAACCATATGAAAAAAAAGGGTCAAGGGCCACCTATTTGTTTTGCGTTTAGTGCTATATTTCGATACCATTTGGTCCATAACATCTACTCCGCCTTTCGTTTTATTGTAAAAATCATTTATTTCTTCCATTCCCTTAAAAGCTGGCTCCTCTCGAGTATAATGCATTGTCGACAAAAAATAAACACTTTTCTTCTTCTTCGTTACCACAGACAAAAGAGTCCCGCTCTTACTGAAACCATATCGTGACAGTCCCACTTCATTCGTTGGGTTTGGCCGTAGCTCATTCGGAATATATGCTTTGTTTTGACGAAGGGTACCGACAAGACTTATTCCTCTCATTTGAAGGCGATTTGCCAAAGGGAGTGACGTAAAAAAATTATCAGTAGTTATATTAATTCCGGATTCTTTGTAAAAATCTACCAGAGCTAAAACAACATTTTCTCCCACATTCGCTTGCCGCTGACCACCAGGTGGTTTACCAGTATAAATAATTCCATTCAAAGGATAGCTATTGGCTGTGTTACACAACCAAAATATTTTAATTCCGTACTTAGCCGGCTTTAAAGGAATATATTGCGTAAAGCTGGTACGGCCACGAAATGGAAATAATTGTTCGTCAATGGTCACGTTTCCATCTGGATAATAGTTTTATTGAAGGTTTTTAGTAAGCGTATTCCAAATATCAGAAATAGGAGCGGCTTTATCAGTTTGCTTGCGAGCTGATCGTGTGAATGCATTGTCAAAACGTATTACACGTATTATTTGTTGAAATCTGTCACGACTTAATGATGCTTTATATAATGGATGAGCGTAATTTCCCCAAAGAGCTGAAGGGGGATCATTGCTGGCACCATTTAATCCCATGACCAATAAAATTCCTATAAATGTATCCAATTCCTCCATTTAAATCAAACGAAACTTGCGAGGTTTCACTCTTAAAGCTGTTATATCTGCTGCATTTTTCTGGTTGAAATTTAATGCTAGTTCATTTTCTTTTTTGTTACTGTGTCTGAGGATTTCACTTTTTATATTTTCTGTAAAAAACTCGTCAAATATTTCCTTAGTTGTCATCACTTTATTGAATTTGCGATGTGGTCCACCTACATAAGTAATAAAATTACTGCTCATAAAATACGTATGTATGTTTTGGGATTGAGTTTTGGTATCTCTTGGGCATACCATTCAGTTTGGTCATTTGCTATATATTTTCAAGCAATTATTGAAACTTCGTCACGCAATTCCAAATCATCATTGTCTTCTTCCTCGTCAGGCTCAACTACGCCTTCCATTTCTATATCTGAGGCTTCATCTACATCAGGAAGCCATTCCTCATCACTTAAACACTCATGTTCAATGGGATTTGATATGTCATCATCCTCTTCTTCGTTTTCAAATAATATATCAATATCTTCTGCAGTTAATCTAAACAAATTTCGCGAAATAAGCTATTAAAACGAACAAAAAATAGTATGTTCAACAAAGCTTACGCAGAGATGTTAAGATAAACTTTACGCCATGGTAAATGATCTAAAGTCTTCGATGGTGGTATGTCTGCTTTGCTTTTAGTAGCTTGCGTAGGGCCCAATCCTGCATTACTTGTTGCAGCTCCAGATGATAATCCCACACCTTTAGATTACGCTTCGGATTCGTTCAATTCCATAACAAGTGCATTACGTTTGCGCGACATTAAAAAAATTATAAAAGCAAACGAAAGCTATGAAACTCAACCGTATGCATCAACAGCAAACAAGAACTGAGAATGCAAAAACGACGTACACAAACAAAAAATTTGTATTTTACATTAAAATAACAATATTGGGATCCCCCCCCCCCCCATTATTGATATTTAAACAGTAACGGAAAAATAAACGAACGCGGGTACCCGGGTACCCTTATCAGGAGTCTACGTATAAAAATGTTGTCAGTACGGTTAGGGTTAAAGAATGTGTGGTACGAAATCTATCCACAGTTCGACGGATGGCTTGCTTAGATAGACGATTATATCCGCCATAAAAATTCGTCCACAAGTTGTGTGAATCGACGACTGCTTTTCAATGTAAATTTGGTAGCACATTCATGATGATTTGCCAGAATATACTGATCATAAATCTCAAAGTATGAAAGCTCGTTAATCCTTTCGTAAATTCTATCTAATCAAAAAAAAAACACCCATTATGAATCATTTGATGCAAAAACTAAGTTAGGCATTATTGCAAAGCAAATTTTGAAGAACCGATTGTTGAAATTTCCTATCTGTTACAATGAAATTATTTAAATTACATTAATTTTTTTTTTTTAAATAGAAAATACTATTTTGTAAACTTATTTTCTTTATCTCTTCTTAGTTTCAGATGACGGAAGCATCAAAAGACTTCCATAGGCCCTTCACGGCATCGACTTTCGGTCTAAGGCATATGGAAGCATACAGCGGCATACCGGCGCATATTCTCAACCACTTACAACCGCAATTCTTACATCCCGGTTTATCGCTCGGTTCTGGAGCGTTTCGTCCTCTCGGTGATTTAAAATCTTTCCCATCTCCGTCGGCTTTCACGCCCCCGAAGTGTTTAAAAGTTGAAACGGGTAGTGACAATGTGCATCAACACAATCACGGTATCTTCTCGCCATCAGAAGAGCGTTTCCTGGGGCCCAGCCCAAGAACTGATTCGTGTTCGCCCGCAAGCGCGTCCATGTCACCGCAACCGCCGGGTATCATCGGATCGGTCAAAGAAGAAAGCATGGATGCGCAAATGTCCGAAGACGGCGATGCGACGCAAAGTCAATCGTCCGAAAATGAGACCGCAAGTTTGCAGGAAGAGAACAGAGGATTTCGTAGTAAGTCTTCGTGTTTTCTGATCCCATTGTATTAGTTTTAAGCTAAATGCACAATTTAATAATAGAAATGCATATTTGATATAATATTGAATTTATAGATTAGATTTCTTTTTGTACTTACTAACCCCAAAGTCTCATTTTGAACACTAGTGGTGAAAGTAAAAAGATCATATAAGGAATAAATCATTATTATAGTATTAAAGTAGAATTAATTTTAATTGGAAATAAACTTAATTAATAAGTAAATTCCACAAAATGTATTAAAAGCTGTTCAAAAAAGTAATAACTCCATCTGTTATCCACAATGATAACTGTTAATTTAATAATTGGATATAATAGATGTAAGAAAAAACAACCTACAAAATCAATAAAGTACATTCATAAATGTATAATTATTATGAATTTAAGTATTACTATCGCCATTCAAAGTCTATAGCTAGAATACATTATAATATGCTGTCAAGTTAGTATTTGTATCTTGTAATGCTTGTAAAAATACATCGAATTTCGAAATTTAATTGTTTTCATATTATCCTCGATCACTTTAAGCAAAATACTCCGCTAAAAAGTAGTACCTACCGCATAAATTATAATTATATATAATATAAACAATGTGTGTGAAAACTTTTTCCAGCATTCGCAAATAAAACGCTTTTCCGTGCTTTAAGCGAGCGCTCATTCTGGAAAAATTTATCACTATTAACAATCATATGATTGCTTTTGTTACTTTATTTGCGCCTGGATAATGCAAACCACCATTTTGATTTGTCACTGTAGCTGCATAAATATAGTTCATAAATTATGTTTTCAGTTCAAGGCCAAATTCAAAGCATGTGATTCAAATCAGTACTGCAGAGTCAAACGAAGTCAATATTCAATCGCAGAAATAACTGTTTGTCATCATAAAATATAAATATAAATAGTTCTTAGTTTTTGGCTTCTTACAAGACTTTTTTGCGATGAGACGATAATACTGGATTCTGAATGCTACGCAGTGGCGGCTCGTGCTAAAAATTTTAAGGTGTTCTGCAAGTTTTACAAAAAAATTTACCTTGCACGGGCAGTAAGAGGTTGTCTCCCATCGATCTTATCGTGCTTTCTTCACCTTCTGCACTGAAGTAATGTATTTCTGGAACGATTGTCAATTGTCACACAAAAAAATAAGAGTCACTAAGCACTACTTTACTAACAAATTATTTCTTATAAATTAAATCTATTCTACGTTCTTTTCGATTTGCAAATTTTGTTATGACTTTGTCATTAAAATTGTCTATTTCGGAGATAAACTTTTTTTCGATAGATAGCATGGAAAGAGATGTTAAACGATCTTCGGTCATTGAATTTCTGAGAAACGTCTTAATTCGATTTAGTGTTGAAAAGCATCGTTCGGCCTCTGATGTTGTCATGGGAGTTGTTATTACAATTTCTAATAATTTTCTAGTCTCCTTCAACGTATCTCCCAGATTAAAAATTTTAGAAGAGGTAGTGCGCCTTTTAAAGATCAGTTCTTGAGTAAATAACAGACAATCCAGTTCGTAATCTTTCTTTATCAAGGGTGGGATAATAGGAGCATGCGGAAGTGAGTTTGTCCTCAGGAAATTTACTGCAATACTCTCCAAAGCATTCCGAAAAAAAAGTGATGCCACTAGTAGATGCTCTTTAAAATGAAATCGATCTTTTGCACAATTTAGAATAACATCACACACCTCTAAAGCCGAAATTCGATGATTAAAGCTGCTGTTATTTGGACGTTTGCGTTTTTCTGGTGGTGGCTCATCGCTTATTAAATCTGTTTAGTCCATTTACTAATTTAACATAACTTATAAACAATGTAACCCGCTATTTTAATAATGTTCCTGTCACTTGGCTTTTGACACATTGTCGAAATTACTTCAAAAACGTCATCTTTCAAATATCTCAGTGTTATTTAAATTCTTTTAATAAAATTTGTATCGTATATGTTGTCTTTTCTTCGATCCTACCTTGAATAAATACAATAGTGAGTGTATTCTCTTAAATATTTAATCTTCCTTTCTTGTGATCCTTAATTTTTGGATTTTATATCACTTTATGTTTAACTTCTTTCAGTTCTTTCTATAACAGCTTCTCTGTGCCTGTTTCCTATTACTTTTCATTCTCATTGAACTTGTTATTAAATTCCTTCTGCCAATACTATTCTTATTCCAGTTATAATTTTTCGATTGTCAATTTATTACAAACAAAATGAATATGGCCATCGCTATACTACTACATTATATTATAACATTATTTTCTTTAGATTGACATTTTTAAATTCGTTATATCTTTTGAATGGAATGTCCGATTTTAATAATTTAAAAAGTATTTTACTGGTATTGAAATGGTCTTTAATAAAATATCATTTAATAGGATAAGAAATAATACAGAGGTATGGATAATATGGTTTGATTATTGTCGGCACTTTTATTAACTTTTAAAATGTAAAAAAGTAGTTATAGTGGCATAACTACAGTAGTTAAACATATGGTTTCGCGGACTTTTTTGTAGATATTAATACGTTCTATAATATTGTAGAACATTTTTTTGTTCTATCAACAATAGTTTCCGCAGCGTACGCGATGGCAGATTTTTTGCGACTAATTTTTTCACACCTTGGGTTACATTAATGCATTTTTATTGGGGATATCTTTTTTTTTTTTAAATGTAATATAGCCTATGTCACTCAGTGAAAATGCAGCTTTCTAATGGTGAAAGAATTTTTGAAATCGGTCCAGTAGTTTTTGTGTGAAAGCATTACAAACATTCATACAAAAACACAAATGTTTCCTCTTTATAATATTAGTTTAGATACCGAATCATATCGCCCTTCGCGCTGGTTTAAATGTAGCGAAGATGCCTGGTAAAATCACGCATTGGTTTAAGACAGCCACGGGAGAGCGGGGTGCGCGCGGGTGTTTGAAAGAGCTCTGAGCGCAAGTACGTGTGGACCAGATAAGGAACAAGTGAGCGATCGCGCGAATTAAGTTGGTTATTCCACTGGTCGCCTATTGTATATTACATATTTGATAATATACTAAATATAACCGGCGTTAGTGTTGGAATTTCGGAAGCGAATATCTCGGCTTCTACTGATCGGATTTTGATGATTGAGGTGTCAAATTGTAGGGTTTGATGTCCTCTACAGGATGATGTAGAAAAATATGCAAATTTTTTGATATACAGAGGGAGAATTTTCACAACAATATCTTACGCTTTTATAAACATCAGAAATGTCGGAAAAATTATGTAAAAGAAAACTAGTTATATATAACTAATACAGGTTCGCCCGCCCAATTTTTTGGGAGCTCTGCAGCACTGCAGCGCTTATGCGCCAGCCGCCACTGATGCTACGATATTTAATAGTGTAGACCGTTCTACCAGAAATACTTCTGCTACCCTCGAAAATAAAAATTATTTTATAACACTGCCTTATCTAACTGATTAGGTGAATTACCTCATGAACACAATCGCTGGACATAGATGGTCCACCATTCTCTTTTTCCGTTCAAAATACGCTGCAAGATTTAATACAAGCTATTGAGCTTGAGAACCAAGAGGTTTACCAGGCATCTAAGAAATTTTCTGTAAAATAAATAGGTTAGAAATGTGAAAGTGATAATCAAACAATTTCGTACTTATTGCCATTAATTGTTATTACTATTTATTATCAGTATTGTTCTCAAAAGAACAGATTTTGTAACTAAATATTCAAATTAGAAGAATGTTTAACCTAGAAGTCAGAATACCGGAAACAAAGTCAATAAACAACAATATTGAAATAATTTGACAGCAAACCGAATATTATAAGACTATCTCCTGGAGAACATATCCTTTTTATTTAATATAATATTTCAAAGATGCACATCATAACTTAAAATGACAAACGTGTGTAGTATTACAGCGCGTATTCATGTGTGTTAGAAAGAGATAAAGTACAATTTGCGGTTCATACTTGGGCAGTACGATCTGAAAACTTATATTTTATGAACTTACCTTGTGTCTTTTATTCATCGATGACCTAACCTCAACATTCAAAAAAATATTTTAGAGACACCAATTCCATTAGAATAGAATCTTTACTGCAGTAGTTGAAATTCATCGTGATATTTTTGATATCGGAACCTCAAAATAGTATATTAAAAAACAAGTTTCATAAGGCATAATTTTGCCGCACGAGATCAGATTAGAAAACGAGCCGCGATAGCGGCCAGTTTTCTAAAGAACGAGGCAAAAGGCCTTATGAAACGAGTTCTTAAAATATTTAAGAGAATACACTCACTATTGTATTTATTCAAGGTAGGATCGAAGAAAAGACAACATATACGATACAAATTTTATTAAAAGAATTTAAATAACACTGAGATATTTGAAAGATGACGTTTTTGAAGTAATTTCGACAATGTGTCAAAAGCCAAGTGACAGGAACATTATTAAAATAGCGGGTTACATTGTTTATAAGTTATGTTAAATTAGTAAATGGACTAAACAGATTTAATAAGCGATGAGCCACCACCAGAAAAACGCAAACGTCCAAATAACAGCAGCTTTAATCATCGAATTTCGGCTTTAGAGGTGTGTGATGTTATTCTAAATTGTGCAAAAGATCGATTTCATTTTAAAGAGCATCTACTAGTGGCATCACTTTTTTTTCGGAATGCTTTGGAGAGTATTGCAGTAAATTTCCTGAGGACAAACTCACTTCCGCATGCTCCTATTATCCCACCCTTGATAAAGAAAGATTACGAACTGGATTGTCTGTTATTTACTCAAGAACTGATCTTTAAAAGGCGCACTACCTCTTCTAAAATTTTTAATCTGGGAGATACGTTGAAGGAGACTAGAAAATTATTAGAAATTGTAATAACAACTCCCATGACAACATCAGAGGCCGAACGATGCTTTTCAACACTAAATCGAATTAAGACGTTTCTCAGAAATTCAATGACCGAAGATCGTTTAACATCTCTTTCCATGCTATCTATCGAAAAAAAGTTTATCTCCGAAATAGACAATTTTAATGACAAAGTCATAACAAAATTTGCAAATCGAAAAGAACGTAGAATAGATTTAATTTATAAGAAATAATTTGTTAGTAAAGTAGTGCTTAGTGACTCTTATTTTTTTGTGTGACAATTGACAATCGTTCCAGAAATACATTACTTCAGTGCAGAAGGTGAAGAAAGCACGATAAGATCGATGGGAGACAACCTCTTACTGCCCGTGCAAGGTAAATTTTTTTGTAAAACTTGCAGAACACCTTAAAATTTTTAGCACGAGCCGCCACTGCGTAGCATTCAGAATCCAGTATTATCGTCTCATCGCAAAAAAGTCTTGTAAGAAGCCAAAAACTAAGAACTATTTATATTTATATTTTATGATGACAAACAGTTATTTCTGCGATTGAATATTGACTTCGTTTGACTCTGCAGTACTGATTTGAATCACATGCTTTGAATTTGGCCTTGAACTGAAAACATAATTTATGAACTATATTTATGCAGCTACAGTGACAAATCAAAATGGTGGTTTGCATTATCCAGGCGCAAATAAAGTAACAAAAGCAATCATATGATTGTTAATAGTGATAAATTTTTCCAGAATGAGCGCTCGCTTAAAGCACGGAAAAGCGTTTTATTTGCGAATGCTGGAAAAAGTTTTCACACACATTGTTTATATTATATATAATTATAATTTATTTACTATTTTTTCTATTTTGCATTTTTTACATTAATAAATTGGAATTATTTAATTTGAAAGTTCAGAGTTTTATTTTTATATAAAGCATGCATTTAAATCATAGAAACTAATATATCTTGTTGTCATTTGTATACAATATACGTTGTTTGTGTAGAGTACGTACTATCGAATGCAAAAAAAGTGGTACAGTCATATTTTAATCGGTTTAAATTAGTCTGCGTGAATGTAGATATACACTGCTCAACTTTTGAACTGGTACACTTACAAGAACATATATAAATAACAATTTACTACTTTTTCAGCAACACTTTCTTGCTTAATTGATAGTATATGGTTCTGGGAAACACTTTTAAGGCGAAGAATTAATAGAATAAATCTTAAATAACGAATTTCAAATGTTTTAATAGAAAAATAACAAAATCTTCATTTTAGTATTACAGAAAAGTTTGCTTTGGAAAGAAAAGATAAACAAACACTTAAAGATTAATAATGCGTGGGACCTACTCTAGCTCTTATGACCTCCTAGCAGCGTCTTGGCATGCTGGAAATCAAATTGCAAATGTAATGCTGAGAAATATTTTGCCATTCTTCCAAAACGGCAGTTCGGAGCTGATGGTGATTGTTTGGATCCACTCCTCATGATCTTATCAACCTCTTGGTATTACCCCCATACGCTCTCTATGGGATTAAGATCTGGAGAGATCGCTGGCCAATCCATTTGCGTAATATAGTTCTCTTCAAAAAATGCATTGATTTGTCTTGTGCTATGAGGACGCGTGTCATCATCAACAAACACAAAACCATCGCTTATTTCATTAGCAAATGGCAACACTACAGGTCGTAATACCTCATTAAGATACCCGACACTATTAATTGTAGCATTTCCAAGCATAACTAATTCAGTACGACGAGTCGGAGAAATACCTCCCCAAACAGTAATTGAACCACCTCCATAAGCTTGATGGTAAGTCACGTTGTTCTCAATATAGCGTTCTCCTCTGTTTCTCCAAACTCTAACTCTTACATCTGAGCTATGGAGACGCACTCTGGTCTCGTTACTAAATGAACAACGACCCCTATCTTCAACATTCCAATTTACATGTTAATGTGCCCACTCTAGCCTTCTTCTTTTGTAGGCTATGGTCAACAATGGGAATTTTTTAGAAGATCTGGACCTTAAATTCACCCCGTGGAGCCTTCTTCTTACTGTTTGAGTGGATACTTGAGCACCTGTTGCATTCAATAACTGAATTTGGAGTGTTCTTGCAGTAGAAAATCTATTCTTTCGATACTGAATCGTAATTAAACGGTCCTCCCTGTCTGTTGTACTGCGATTTCGCTCTCCGCCGTGTCTATGTTTGACAGATCCAGTATCATTAAAACACATTCGAATTCTTCTGATCACATTGTGGCTCACATTGAAATGGGCAGCAACAGTTCTTAGCGATACACCAGTCATAAGCATTCCCATAGCTTGGCTCATCTCTTTAATACTTAAACGCCTTAATGGCATCTCTAAAATGCAATCAACCACTCTACATTAAAACTTATTAGAGGGATTAGCAAAAATTGTCTTAAAACTTGAGAAAAGTATAAGCGTCCGCGAGCTCAGTAATTGCAGTTATGACAGATAATAGCAACAAACAAGAATGGAGTCGCAAATGTCATTCGATAGGCATTTGTTTGCATTCCGAAGCAGCCCAGATCATATAGGAAGTCATGCCTAACGCCTACGAAGGATTGTTTACTTTTACTTCATGCTATATAAGTGTACCAGTTCAAAAGTTGAGCAGTGTATATTAAATGTAGGCGTCCAATTTAAATATTCAAATAACCTATAAATGTCAAATATCATATACGTTGATATACAGATAGGTGTAAGTGTCAAAAATGATTTTTGCACGTTACTACGATCTTAAGTACCTCACACAATACTATAGTGTTTAAAAATTGACTTTACATAACGTGTGTTCATTTGAAAAGTCAATCTAGGTTACTTTGAAATTTTGATAGAATAAGACGCATATATATTAGTATGTGTTTGTTGTTCCGTAAACGTAAATCCAAATGACATTTGATAATGTCAATCACATTTGTTATTTATTAGTATGTAACGGGTGTTCACTTGAAAAGTCAATCTAGTAGCATGTGATTTACTGAGAAGATTTTGAAGTATGTCGTAAATTAAAATTTACTACTTAACCTACAAAGTCGTATATTTTGACAGTTTCATACATACAAATAAATAACAAATGTGATTGACATTATGAAATGTCATTTCGATTTACGTTTACGGAACAACAAACACATACTAATATATATGCGTCTTATTCTATCAAAATTTCAAAGTAACCTAGATTGACTTTTCAAATGAACACACGTTATGAAACTGTCAAAATATACGACTTCGTAGGTTAAGCATTAAATTTTAATTTACGACATACTTCAAAATGTTCTCAGTAAATCACATGCTACTAGATTGACTTTTCAAATGAACACCCGTTATAACTTCACTACTGTACCACTTTTTTTTTGATTCGATAGTACATATAGCATATCTGTCAAATGTACTTAATTCTTAAAATCAAATGACAGCAATAATATTTATTTCTGTGTTCGAACAACGCCAACATTGAAATATGAAAAAAAGCGTATCGAAATGAAGCTCATTTCGATACTGTTTTTGGTGTCATAATGAGTTCATTTCGAACACAAAATAGAAAAATATCTGTAAGGACAATTAGGAGCCGACAAAACGAAATAGGAGACGTACGACTAGGAAGTTTTTAGCATTGAGAGCAAATTGAATGAATTGGTTGGAGTTTGCAAAGACTTTTGCTGTAGTGAAAAATTTTCTGTTGTTTGATAAAACAAAAATTCATCGGCATTCTTCAGATAAAGAAATATAATATGGCGTCTAGAAGGCCAAGTATTTAATTCAAAATACACCCAAGCGACATTAAAATATGGAAATATTATTTTTAATTTCAGAGGTTTCTTTTAATTTAAATCATCACTGTTTTAAATTGAGCGAATGCCTTAAAAAAAACATGCTTTAATCCGAACCTCCAATAAGTCGAACAACAGATATTTGAAATTATAATCCGAACAACGCCTCTTTAATCCGAACATCGAAGTAATTCCTGTTGCGTAAATAGGGAAATCACCGGTGTTAATGTTTTCTAAGATTTTCTTTGTTTAGGTTTTTTATTCAGTAGACCGTTGACTGTCAGTTACATGTTCAGTTCGCAAAATAACTTTACACGTTACTTTGTCGATAAAAGAAAAAATTGAGCTTATTAACGATTTAAATGCGGGTCATACTGTGACTGCTTTATCATTAAAGTACAAAGTGGGAAAATCAACAATTCGCGACGTCAAAAAGAACAAAGAAAAAATTTTATCATATGGCGCCACATCCAGTTCTTTATCCAATAAGCGGAAGCATCAGCTCCAGGCAGAAAAATGAGTAAGCAACGAGTTACATTTATGCCTTGCTCTAATGTTTCTGGAACGCATAAAATGAGATTGTTAGTTCTGGGCAAATTTTAAAACCCAAGAGCTTTCGGAAATGCATCACTACCAGTAATGTACCAAGGACAGAAAAAGGCCTGTGTTACCAAAGAAATTTTTAAGAATTGGTTTTATGGAGATTCTGTTCCGGCAGTTCGAAAAAGAACAGCTGAACAACTAAACAACAGCTAAATTTAGACGCAAAAGCACTGTTAATTTTAGACAACGCACTAGGACACCCAGAAGATTTATGTTCAGATGATAAAAAAATCGCGTAATGTTTTTACCGCCAAATGTAACACCGCTAGTGCAACCAATGGACCAAAATGTAATTCAAGCAATCAATTGCATTATAGAAAAGAACTTTTAAAACGAATTGTTTCTTCTGAAGAAGTAGATCTTTCTGCAGAACTTAAAAAAGTTATCCTAAACGATGTTGTAATAGGATTATCAAGAGCCTGATAAAATGTAAGACCAGTACTCACTAAAAAAATTTGGAGTAAACTTCTAATGCATGATGATGATGTTGACGATGGTGGTTGGAGCGAAGATGATAATCTTTCACTGCATCAATGGAAGAATAAAATGGAGTTACAGGGTACAGAGAAACAAATAGAGGAAGTTACCGCGCTGATGAACTACATTTCTGGCAATGTAATTAGACAAGAAATTGTTGACTGGGCCGTCGTACAAACAGGATCATCTGGATCCTATGAACGATATGGATATTTTGGAGTATGTTCAAGATAAATCGAGCTCTGATGAAGAAGAAATGATACCAGGATCTGTAAAGCACACAGAAGCCGTCAAAAGTTTCGAAACGTGTGTGAAGTAGGCTCAGGATAATACTGAATCAGAACATCACATTATAATTCTATCTGATCTGAAAAAAAGAGCTCAAAAGGCAGAAGAAGTAAACATTAAACAGAGCAAAATTACTGAATTTTTCTGATTCTCTTAGCATTAGCATTTACTTGTTTAGATTTATGTATATGTCGGCGTCAATTAGCGAAATCCGCCATTCCCTGAAATGACTAGGCATTTCACGTATTGCCGACAAATATTGTAACTAATCGTCATTACGGTGTTTAACTAACGTTTTTAGTCATTCCGGGTATTGCCTGAAAAATTTTAGCGAAATGGCGTAACTGGCCTAACGACTCGTGGTTACACTGTTTGCCTAATTTTCGTCGGTCAGTGAAGTTAATACAATGTTGCATTATTCCATGAACATGGAGGAAAATGAGAAATGAAAACAAAAACATTAAATAAAACAACAAATATCGGTATTATACGCGTATAAAATACGCAACAAACAAAATTCTACGTATTTTAAAAATTCTTAATTCTTATTAAAAAAGAACAGTAATTATCTTTGTTTGCATAATATTACTTAATGGCGCAAGTTCCACTTTTGTGACATCTGGAACTACACAGAACTTTTTTTTAAAGCAAACACATCTATTCGATAGGCACTGTTTTTTTGATGGTTTGCAAGAACGTTTAAAATATCCTTGCCCTTCGCCTAGTGAAAGTGACTGCACACATTCACGTACTGATAAAAACATTTCTGGGACAGCATCTACTTGAAGGAAGTTTTCTTTAGTTTTTATTAAATCAGGTCAGTTGTACCACGATTTAATTCGGCCAGCCATACATACGACTTGATAAACGCTGTTTTTGTATTCCATAGCAAGACATAACAAATTTTGCATGTCAAATTTCTCCACCCTATCAATTTTGTCAACCGGCAAAAGAACACATGAGCTAATGTTTAATGGAGGTAGTTTTTTAACTGTATTTGACAACATTCTTTCTGCTGCCCGTTTTTGACATCGACTTGCATCATGTCTATTTTCTTCAATTAATATTTTATTTCGGCATAATACACATTTACCCCCATGCCTCCCCCATGCTACCTTATATGTTAACACATAAGGTGAGTTCTTTCTGATTAGACAACTTTCCCTTATTGATTTCCTGTAGGTCGGAATTTGAGACTATTTCTTCTTCATCATTTAAAATTTCAACGGCAACTTCACTATCAAACTGTTCTGGCACATGTTCTGTTTCATTGCCCCGCTCTTCTTATATCATCCTCTTTTTCAATCAGATCCAACAAATCTTTAGGAATATTTGTATCAGAAAACCCAACTTTGGGGTTCACTCCGAATAAAGCCTTATTCGGTATACATCCTATGACTTTATGGTAAGAAATATTCTTTTGAAGTTGAACAAGAAAAGAACCCAGTGACTAATTTTTTGATTGATGATCGTACATCCATGCTCTCAGCATATTTTCCACATAATGATTGTTTCTCTCAATGCTTTCCTGTGACTGCGGGTGTCTTGGTCGACCATGAAGTATTTTGAGTGAAGGCCACATTGTAACTAATTCTGAAATCACTAATGCAGTAAATTCACGGCTATTGTCGCTCTCAAGTATGCTAGGTGCCCCAATTTCCAAAAATATTTTAAGGAGTTCCTTTGCAACATCTTTTGCAGTTTTATTTTTAAGAGGACGTAAAAATAAAAATTTTGTCAAGTGATCTTGTTAATTAAGTAGCCAATGATAATCATTGTCTGGACATGATAGCACTGTCCCCTAAAATTAAAATGACTTATTCTTTTTGTTTTGGCAGACCACACATGTTTCAATAAGCTTTTCTATTGCATATATTTCTGTGTTTAACGCGCGTGGATTATTTTATCTTGACCGCCATGGCCAACATTAATAGGAGCTTCATACACAATATTGAACAAGTCTTCGTAAGCAACAACAGAAACGTAAACTTGATTATTTTAATTTTTTTAGTAACGATTTCATCTCCAACTTCCAATTTATTGTATAAAGATAACAGGTGATACTGTCTTCTTGTTTTTTTCTGGAGTTTGTTTTGCCACTGAAATCTCTGTTGCTACCTGTAACAAAAACTATATTTTTTTTAAACAAGCGTTTTCGATTTTATCCCGTCAAATAATGAGCTAAAATCCACCACCCAGACTAACATTAATGTAGAAACACACTTCTGCCACCTCTGTTAGATTCAATGGAATTTAGAAATCATGCTAAACGTGTAAACAGTGTATTTCGTAGGTAGGAAATGCAAGACAATGATTTGAGGTTATGTATAAAAAAGTTTAGACATTTACCTTACCTCTTTTAATTCTGCTCTATTCCAAGGCTTTTTCTTATTTTCATTTGAATAATATTCATCCAGTTTTTTATATAACATATCTGAATGCTGTAACATTTTTATTTTCTTCTAAAAACTGAATAAATGTAAACAACTTTACTCTCCCGACCATCAATTACATCGATTGACTAAATTAGCCAAACAGTGTAACCACAAATTGTTGGGCCAGTTACCATTTCGCTAAAATTTTTCAGTCAGTATAGTCAAACACCGTAACGACGAATAGTTACATTATTTGTCAGCAATACGTGAAATGCCTAGTCATTTCAGGAAATGGCGGATTTCGCTAATTGACGCCGACATATACAGAGCCTTCATTATTTGTTGTAACATGATACATATGCAACCAACATTACAGATTGGTACTACTCCTATACAAATATTCCTAGTTCAAAATAGTTTTACAGATGTTTTTTAATTTTATTTTAATTGAAACGTAAGTAATTTCTTGGAATAATAAAAATAAATTTTAGTTGTATGTTTATTCAATTAAAACACTAGTGTTTATTATCATTTTAATAGCATAAATTTTATTTACAGTTAATAATGAAAAAATTGTCAATTTTGCCTCTGTACAAACACATTTTATGAGGAGCTAACGTACTGAAAGCTTTTTCACAATAACATATTTATAATAAATGTTGGAAATGATGACCATTTTGTTGCAAACAAATATTCACCCTACGTTTTAAATTTTCAAAAACATTATGTAAATCATTCTGCGTAATGTTATTTATTTCATGCACAATTGCTGCTTCTAGTTCTTGTAAATTATGTAGTCTATTTCTATATATCCTATTTTTCAAATGTCCAAATAAGTAAAAATCAAGCGGAGTAATATCGGGAGAACGGGGTGGCCATAAATTAAACAGTCTATCGTCGTAAAATTCTGTCAAATAGTGGTGTGTGTCTCTGGCCGTGTGAGCAGGTGCATTATCTTATTGAAACCAGCCATTTTCTAATTCATCGTCATGCAGCTGATTAATAAATTCATTTAATATTCCTCGATATCTTGCTGCAGTAATGGTATCGTAAAAGAAAATTGGCCCAATAATTCTTCTTCTCGACATTCCCACCCATATTCCTACTTTTAAAGGATGTAATGATGTTTCTACTAGTTGGTGTGGATTTTCTGTAGCCCAAGATCTATAATTTTGTGAATTTACGTATCCTGTAAGATGTACCCATGCTTCGTCACTAAAAAAAGTTAAATCTAGGAGATCATCGTTCATTCGATTATTAAACCATTCACAAAATCTAATTCGCCTATCGTAATCGACTGGATGTAACTGATGAACAACAGTAACTTTATAAGGATGCATATGTATCTTTTTTGTTAATGCTTTGTGACATGTTCCAACTGAGAGACCTACAAGAACATTTTTTTGAATGTTAACTTTGTGCAATTAAAAATAAATATGAAATACCTGTTTGCTGAGATAGCTTTTTAACTGATTTATGAGGGCTATGTTCTACTCGCTGCCGAATATCATCTACAACAGCTTCAGTTAATTTGGTGGGCCTCCTAGTCGATTTCCCTTCCCTTTACAAATACAATGTTTATCCTCAAAACGATGTGTTATAATATGTCTACGATGTCGAAATGAATCATAATCAAAGTCAAAATCTGGGAAGCGTTGTATAAATTGATCTATACAACTTGGAAGTGAATAACTCCAATTGCCTTCGGCATCTTGTGTAGAACTTCTATAATGGGCCACTAAAATGAATGCATCTTGTTCGACGGTAAATGCCATTTTGGAGGTTATAACCTAAAATGAAATTATTTTATGTATACATACATTCAATGTTATTAATAGATAACTAACCTTCACAAAAGTTAGAATATCTTCAATAGCTCTTCAAAGAACTGACTTTTTTAACGCGAAATAAATATAAAATTAATGCAAAGAAAATCTAATTGACACAATACACAAAATGTACAAAACTATCATAACAAAACATTTGAGTTTAGGAACTTATTATGCAAGATTGCCAATCCTAATGTATGCAACCAATATTGCAACACGTCACGTAGGTTACAACCTATTATGAAGGCACGGTATACTATGTATGTTATACATATAAATGTATCTACTTCTGATATCTAAGAAAATACGTGGTAGTGTAATTACTTTTTTATTTGAAAATAAAATGCTTTTCCTCGCAAGAATGATAAAATTCATAGATAATAGTATATATGCGTATTATTGATCAATTTTCGATAATCCGAACATTTCTGAAATCCGGATCAGTCAGTGCAATTATTAGTTGGGTTTAAAGTGGTCATACTGTATATGCATGCTCAAACATGCTCTCACAGCGAGTATTATGGAAGGAGACAAAATTACAAAGAGCGCGTACACATCAAAATTGCTCACGTATGTACACGTCATACATCCATCTTTATACCCATCAAAATAATCGGAATAGTCGTATTACATTTTTGATACTGTCGGGATTTTCTTAATGTATAAAATTAGTGCAATGTGATTACTATAGTAATGATGACAAAATTCAATTAAGTAAATGTAAATAAAATATTTCGTGACCCCCTCCCCCCACTAATTCTAATGAGAAAATAAAGTATGAGTCCGCAACATCCATTAATAAGATAAAATATGTAACGTTTACTTGTTTTTGAAATAAAATTATGTTAATTAAAATAACGAATATATCCCTGCATATATATTAACAAAAATTCAAAGTAACTTTCGTAAATACGAAATAATTCATAGTCAATCCAAACTAAGGAAAGCACTTTGAAATGAATCTACATAATTTCATTTGAATTGAACTGAACACGATGCAAAACACGATTCCAGAAAATTATCGTACAATTTAAGCAAGCCAAGAGCAACAACAGCCGATTTCGAAAGGCCAGTCCTTATTTTTTGTTCAATCTTCACTTATTTCCAATTGTTTTGTTTACATCGAAAATTAAAGTGAATATGTTATGCGAGCACACTTAAACGAAGTACGAAAATTGTTTTTTAAAGTATCATAGACCCGGACGGAATATCTCGATTTATTTATTTTAGACCAACTGGCCTGGTGTTTTGTTAAAACGGCAGAAATGTCCCAACTGGCTGGCCTCGCTTTCGTAATCCAAATAAACAGCTAATACTAACAATTGTTCTTCCGTTTTTGTGAAGATCGCCGAGAGAGGCGGCTTGCGTCCACCTGGATTAACAAATTACTCGTTGATAGAATTCCAAGATGGATATGCGTGTGTGTGTGTATGTACTTGCCTGTATATAAGCGTAAGGAGAAGCATTAACTGACTAATTAAGATTTGATGGTTGCATTCTTCATGGTAAAATTCGTTTATATTACTCGTTAAATGTTTGACTGTTTATTCGAATAAAGGAAAAAGATTCCTACTCACCAAATATTTTTATATTACTAATGAACAGTAATTCTTATATATGGACGAATGTATGTGAGTGCATGTATATTTAGAATACGAAGAAATAACGGAAAATTCGAAAAATACGAGGATGTTTCGGAAATTATGTGGCCTAACAAAGAAAATATTTTTGAGAAAAAAGATTTTATTTTTCAATACGAGGTGCATTCAAGTTCTAAGGCCTCCGATTTTTTTTCTAACTAACTACTCACCCGAAAACTATGAAACTGGTGTTACTTCTCGACGTAATCTCCCTGCAGACGTACACATTTTTCACAACGTCGACGCCAAGATTCCATGGCCGCGGCGAAGGCGTCTTTAGGAGTCTGTTTCGACCACTGGAAAATCGCTGAAGCAATAGCAGCGCGGCTGGTGAATGTGCGGCCACGGACAGTGTCTTTCATTGTTGGAAACAGCCAAAAGTCACTAGGAGCCAGGTCAGGTGAGTAGGGAGCATGAGAAATCACTTCAAAGTTGTTTTCACGAAGAAACTGTTGCGTAACGTTAGCCCGATGTGCGGGTGCGTTGTCTTGGTGAAACAGCACACGCGGGTAAGGATTACGCCCTCACTGTCCCAGAACATGGACACCATCATTTTTTCAGCACTGTCGGTTACCCGAAATTTTTTTGGTGGCGGTGAATCTGTGTGCTTCCATTGAGCTGACTGGCGCTTTGTTTCTGGATTGAAAAATGGCATCCACGTCTCATCCATTCTCACAATCGACGAAAAGAAAGTCCCATTCATGCCTTGGTTGCGCGTCAACATTGCTTGGCAGCATGCCACACGAGCAGCCTTGTGGTCGTCCGTCAGCATTCGTGGCACCCACCTGGAGGACACTCTTCGCATTTTCAGATCGCCGTGCAGGATTGTGTGCACAGAACCCACGGAAATGCTAATACTGGAGGCGATCTGTTCAACTGTCATTCGGCGATCCCCCAAAACAAGTCTCTCCACTTTCTCGATCATGTCGTCAGACCGGCTTGTGCGAGCCCGAGGTTGTTTCGGTTTGTTGTCACACGATGTTCTGCCTTCATTAAACTGTCGCACCCACGAACGCACTTTCGACACATCCATAACTTCATCACCACATGTCTCCTTCAACTGTCGATGAATTTCAATTGGTGTCACACCACGCAAATTCAGAAAACGAATGATTGCACACTGTTCAAGTAAGGAAAACGTAGCCAATTTAGGTATCTAAAACAGTTCGCATTCTCGACGCTGCCGCTACAATTCCATCTGCCGTACAGTGCTGCCATCTTTGTGACGTATTGACAACGAACGCACGCTCATTTTAAAATAATGCACATGCTTCTATCTCTTTCCAGCCTGGAGAAAAAAAAATCGGAGGCCTTAGAATTTGAATTCACCTCGTATAGTCTCCTGCTCGCCCAACACACTTATTCCAACGATATTCTACATTAGTAATAGCTTCATTGTAGGTCGACGAATCAAAGTCCTAGAAGTAACCATTTACAGGAACAATTACTTTCGAATTAGACGAAAATCTCTTACCGCTGAGACACTTTTTCAGGTTTGGAAAGAGATTATAATCGCCGGAGCCAAATCGGGGGAATATGGCGAAGGAGGTACTAATTCAAATCCCAATTCATAAATTTTTGGTAGACTTTTGGTAGACTTGTGGACAGGTGCGTTATCCTGACTGTCAAACGAGGCCGTTTCATTCAACAAATTGGCATATACTCACCAATTATTGCTTTCTCCTTTTCTAAGTATTCGATCAAGATAATTCGTTGAGAATCCTAAAAAAAAAACAGTTGCCATAACCTTTCCTGCTGACCAAGCTGTTTTTGTCTTCTTTGGTGGCGAAGAATCTTTTTATCAATTGTTTGGATTGTTCTTTGGTTTCGGGAGTGTAAAGATGGACTCAAGTGTCGTCGACAGGTTTCACTGCTTTAACGTGTTTTTTTAGTTTTGGTTCACATGCACTCAATTATTGAGCTGTCTCCGGGTCATAAGCATAGTTCCAAGTCTCATCGCCAGTAATTATGCATTTCAGATCATCAGTTATAGAAAGCATCTTTCAACCACTTCAACACGACGTTGTTATTCAAACAAATTCAATGATTTTGGAACAAGACGGAAGACACACGAGACAAGGTCAATACGTCTTTTAAAATTGTTTGTATTGATCCTTTTGATATACCAACAATGCCTACAAAATTTCTTTGAGTCAATCGACAATTGGAAAGTACAAGCTCCTTGATTTTGTTGTTATTTTCTCCAGTAGTTGAGGTTGATGGCCTTCCTGAATGAGGTTCGTCTTCGACTACTTCACGACCCTCACCAAATAATTTGTATCAGTCAAAAACTTGTGATCTTAATAAACACTGATCACATTAACATTTTTAATGTGTTCGTACAAGAAAATTTATTTTTTATACTAAATTTAATGTTAATTCTTAGTTAATAGATTTATCGATATTAAAAATCACCGCAACAAATTTCTCACAATTACAAAAGACGCTGTAATTTCTAAACTAATAAAGCAAATGTCATGATCTCATGACATTTGCTTTCTGTCAGCTGTTCACAACAGTCATGCCAATCCACCAAATAAATAATTCACATCGATATTCATAGCGCGCGTATTTTTAAAAAATACAGTCTCATTATTTTTTGTCCACATACTCCACATACAGAAGGAATATTGCGAGGGTTATACATCTTGACTGTTAAAATGATAGTAAATTACCAATAATTCTTGCATATGCTTGTGTGTTAATAATTGTGTCACTGTAAATCCATTTATACATTCAAAAAACCGTTCAACATCTACCGATGAAATAGGGGCATATTTAAAGTACATAAAGGTTTTTAGTGACGGCACATTTATCCCCGATTCAGATAAGTCTACTTCTTTATCATCAAACAAGTCAACAATTCGACGTACAGTACGAAATCCTGGATTGTTATTTAGAATCGCTGGAAATTTTGTTTTTACATTATCAGCAGCAGCTCCAGGTAATTGGGAAAGGAATTGACGAAGATCATATACAATATTCATGGCGTTAGTTAGAGAATATTGTGGGTTGGTCAGAGTCTAGATGGCGGTGGTTATAAGTATTCTGGAATAACGTCTATGAATATTGGCCAAGTTTACCAGAATAGTTGTTTCCATAAATATTTGTTGAGTGTGTAAAATAGAAACATCATGATTCAGATCCAGTAGCTGTATTATACTTTTAACGTCGTCAAAATGCATGTGATAGAAAGATGTTGTTTCTATCCATATGCCCCAGCGCATTATAATAGGTTCTGGTGGTAGTTGCACACGTGGCAGTTTTTCACAAAATAAACTCTTGCGTGTGCCTTTACAAAAACTTTTTTGACTGCAGATATATTTTTTTTGCATTTTCTGACTTCTTCTTATACTCGATGAAGAACATGTGCGAAAGATGTGTCAAGGATCAAACTACTGTATATTTTGCTATAAGAGCCCACCAACCGTCTTTATATATGTAGCTTCTTCTGTTACAAATAATAACACTTTTTCTTTATTTATATCGTACTTTTCACCCCATAAACTTACGCTACGTGGTATAAATTATACATTCGTTGTTTTGATTCTATTAGATGCAAGTAGATGTATAGACTGCTGTGTCGCTGTCCATCACACGTTTACGCAATGAAACTCAAGTAACTAATAAAACTAAACAATAGATCGGAATGTACCCTTGACTGCCGATCCCTATTAATAATATAAACATATTATTAAAAATAGGGTGTGGAGAACACATACACGTTTATATTTATGTGAAAATATCTTTCCAGGCATGCAGATAACGTGCCATCAAAAACTTTCCTCATTAGAGACGGCCGTGCTTTTTAATAATGGTTGGTGACAGTGCACGTGATCTGGCACAAACGTATAATTTTGAATGAGCATGGCCGTTTCTAATGAGGAAAGTTTTTGAAGGCACGTTACTTGTTTCATCTTACTATAGAATCATCAGTACGTGCTGAAGGAGAGATACTTTCATCATAAATAATATACGTACTACATTACAGAAGTTATTAAGATCCAGCGTAAAAGAACATTTAGTGGCGCTCATTGCCTAATGTCAACATTACGAACGCCAAAACAACTAGTGCTGTCTTCATAACAAGTGGAACTACGTTAATACAGTTTGCGCAGATTGCCGCTGTGACCGCCGGATGGAAACCCCTGACTAACTCTTACGGTGATCTGCTTTGTTTGTATAATGTATGTGCTAGTGCCCTGAGTGTAATACTTGGTTTTTACTACTGCTGATGATGACAACTTTGTTATCGAAATAAGTATCCAGGATTAAATCTATATCGTGGTATTTGCAAATAACTTTTACTGAATCAGCCACAATCTCCAGTTTCGCCAGATATTGAAGAGTAGTTAAAATGTAGTACGAAAAAGAATGTGACTTGATCAAACTTCTTAAAATATGCTAACTGAATTTTTGTTTGATATTTTTAGAAGAAAATAAAATCCGAGATAACCTTATTATATAGAAAATTATTGTTTCAATTTTAATTTCTATCTATTCCAAATAAAATAAACAAAAGGGCAACTATTGGTTTCCCAGTACCTATAAAATACAAAACCCATATTAGAAACTATGGATAATATCGTAGAGAATGATACATCGAAGATTTTAATTCAAAAATTTGATTAGTATTTTTCAATGTCAATAACTGTATGTTTAAATTGCAGGCCATTCCATATTAAAATTTAATTGAGTGTGTAAATATAACAGTCAATACGGCCAACAAAAGTATATATTATTAGCAATTAGGAAAATAGTGCTCAAATGTAAAAAATACGCGGTTACAATAAAGGAAATGCTATTATATCTAAAGAAAATAATACTCATCGTATAATAATATAATATTAGTAAATATATTCAAATAAACATACCTACAATAGTATTAAACAAAAGAACACAATTCATATTTAATATTTTCAATTTGATTACACTTTTGAAATTATTGTAAGATCGTCTATTTTTTAACGTCATAATAACTGCCTACTAATTTTTGAATATGTTTCTTAAATATTTTTGATTTATTTCATACAATTCTTTTAAAATATGGCTGCATTAAACATCCAAAAAATACCTCAGTTGTTAAATCGTGTTATTTCTTTTGCGTAATTACAATGACATAATTTGCTAGATAATAGTTGACTCATTCTGATAACTGTACTGAATCTAATAAGTAATAAGCAATTTTTTCTATGTTGATGAAGCAGATGCCGACATCCTATCCACACATATTCATTTTAATGTATTTTCCGATATTAAATAAAAAAGTAATTGCCTGCATGTTAAGTTGCACATATATTCATTCACAGTTGCCAAATATATATTCTAAGCATTAAAATTTTCATCTGAAATCAATCTAATTGTTCTACAATTAATCAAATTCTTATTCAAAATTAAAAACTTTATTTATTCTAATAGAAAAATAATGAATGTATTTATTATATAGATTTTAACAAGGCAAATTAATTTTATAATCGAGTATTTGATTTGACAACGTCGGTTATTAATAAAAGTGAATACTATTTAACCTTTGATGTTCGCGAATATTTATTTTGAATTAATAATCAGTGTAAACTTACAGTGTTTAATTTTCCGTAAAATATATGTACTTACTACATAAATATGTGTATAAATAACGACGAAAGTAAATGTAATATTAAGTGAAAACTAAGTTAGTGTCAAGATAACCAATGCAGGTATGTAAAATGAAACGAAGCGTTCATATATATTTACAACTCAAATAACTTTATTAAGTTCTCACTTTTCTTAAGAATTAATAAATGTCACTATTCTCGAAGTTTTAAAAATTCATTTCATTTACGAAAATACGTAAACAAGTTTATACAATGTGGTTATGAAAAACAGCAGTATTTCAAATAATGTAAAAAATAACAGACAGACTAAAATGATCCTTTAAAAATTTGATTTATTGTTAATTGGGATCATATTTGGGTCCAACGTTTAAGATTACACAGAATAAGACGCATCTATCTAATCTAAATAAGCATCAAAAGTATTTAAGCAAAATATAACCTACAAACTTAAATCGAGTTTTGAAACGCACGCATTTTGAGGAAAAAATGGGTTCAAACGTATTCTATTCAGTAAGATATTTGAAATAGTAGATACATTTGTTTGTAGAGTTTATATTTAATGCTATAACAACAACATTAAAGGCTATTTTGGTTTGCAACATAAGCCAGGTTTGATTAATAACAAAGTGAATACTATTTTGAATACTAGGTATATATAACAATACTTTAAATTTGTAACTAGAAAGAAATATACTTTTACCCCATTTCAATATTGAAAACCAAAGTTATTTCAATTGCAATTATAATTTGTATTCAACCGAACAATTAATAATGTTAGCAAACAATACTGAAATATACCTTTCACTTAATTTACACCTAATTAATGATGGTAAATCATGCAGTAATTGTTGAAACTGTTAGTTAGCTATAGTCATGTTACGCAATTTAATTTTTCTACAAACACCGTTAAAAGTTGACATTTTGACACGGCTAACTTTAATTAAAAATGCGATATTATAGCGTAGCGAGTTAAAAGTAGTACTTTTAACACTATATAGCATTCCATTTAAGAAAGGACCAGATGGCGCGGCAATCTGAGTATAATTTACACAGGAATTTCAAAAAAATAGATAATTTGTATGTGAGGTTATGTACCTACTAACTTATACAAGAGATAATTTTTGACGTTTGTTTATTAACATATTTATTATTAAGAAAGCTTAGACTTAAAAAGTTTTATTCAAGCAAGAAGCGGCAAATATATACCAGTGCAAGGTATTATATAAAATATTTCAATCAATATCTTCTAATCTGTTATTTATTGTTTGAAGGTGTTGCATCCACAATAAATTTGTGCGTAAATACAGTGAGAATGTGTTAAAATTACGACAGGAGAAATATTTACATCTTTCTTTGATTTTATTAGAGAACAAAACTTTTGTGTAAATGTGAAACAAATAAATTTAAAGGATTGATGGTGATAGTGTACATATTATAATTATCATAATATTTGTGTATCGTTTAGCTTAAAAAATATAGCATTTTACAAAATACAGTTATTTTAATAGTATCTATAATGAGAGAGCAATAAGGAAATTCATTCTCTTGCACATCATTTCACATAATTTGGATAAAAATTTTTATACATCTAAAAAAAGTATTTAAAAATATTTTCATTTTACAAAAGTAAGTACATATTAAAAAGGATAAAACAGCAATTTTGCACCAAAAGATAGGTAAAACGTAAGCATTTTTCCAGTTTCAGTATTTGGTTAAACATGTGTTCGTTCCTTTATTTCAAGTTATGATTAATACTTACTTTTTTGCTTATGTATGGGATAAATTGCTACTATCGTACAATGATTTTTTTTTGCTTTTAGCAGAGATATGGTTTGATTACAGTTCAGATTTTAATTTAATTGAGAAAAAAAAGAATAAATAAAAAGAGAAATTGTTTTCATGGGAACCTCCATGTGTTCAGTAAAAACATTTTTTTTCGTAAATGTCTGAACACAATGAGTGTAAAACCCTCTTTTATTAGCATAATATACATTAAATCTTTTACCTACACTTACATAATTTCATTAAAAAAATTATATAATAATTTCCTACTTAGAAATTTCATTCATATTCCACAATTATCACAATATCTGGTAGTTACTTGAGACCTAGGATGTCGAACAATTTCTGAGGACCTGAAAGAACAATCTCATGAATGTATATTGTAAACATTAATATAAAATTATATTTAGATTATAATTTATTCACTATATTAACCAAACTATACAATTTCTAAGTATAAAAAAATTATATCTAACACACACACGAATCTAAATCAAGAACATCACTCACACATAACTAAATTCAACACCACAGTTCATTATGTTACATATTGTTCACGAATATATATATTGAAAACTACTCATCTTCAAGATCAGAACCTGAATCTAATGAAAATTCTGAGGATGACCCAGTATTTACAGTAAAAGTCAAATTTCTAATACATTTTCAACAATATTATCTAAATCATACATTTTGTTTTCTTCTGTTACAACGTGATGAATGCTATTTTTTCATGCGTCAGCATCAACCATGTCTAATCCTTCTAATTATAAATTTCTTACTTCGTCCAATTTAAAGGTCTTATTATTGGCCGCAACATGATGCTTGACTTGAGCCCATTTAAGTTCAATGGGGTTAAGATTACAGTGATATGGAGGTAAACGTAAAGCTGTACGGCCACTTTCTCTAGCTATTTCATCGACCACGTATGAAACTGGATGACAGGATGTGTAATTTTTTACAAGCTCAAACAATTGAATCTTTAGCATGGAATTATCAGCTAGAATTCCTTTGGTTAAAAGCCATTCAATTAGTGCCTCCTTTTTCCATGATAAAGTAGGTGACTTTTTTGTTTTAGTAGAATGATGAGGCATATTATCCATTACTATAACACTATTGGGCTCAAGAGAAGGTAATATATTTTGCATCCATGTGATGAACACCTCACTATTCACATCTTCATGGTAATCTGCAGTTTTCTTGGATTCAAATAATAACAAACCCCCATTTTTCCCACTTGAATCCTAGTTTCTTTAGGATTCTCCAAAGTGATGTTCATTTTAAAGGAGGTAAACTGGCATCCGCTTTAATAGGTTCACATATTTTTGTGCAAGTTGGCAACTCATTTTTAAAGAAAAATGAATGCAAGTGCCTTCTAATCGTACTTTTTGATACTTCATCTAATTTATTGTAACCATCTCGGCAACTTCGTTTTCTTAATGGAGACTGTGTAACTCCAGACATTTCAATTTCCTTAATAATGTCAAACATAGTATTTCTACCAATTCCTACTTCCCTTGAAGTTTGACGAACAGCAGCTGTTTTGGACATATTAACTTTGTTCTTAAAATACACATTGTAAGCCATCCACTTTTTACATATTTTCCTTTACGATTTTTTGATGGACCTGGTAAAGCGGCGTCATCCATGCTCTAAAACGATTGCGATTAAATAAATGAAATAAATAAATTAATGAGTGATAAAATATTTTTAGAAAATGATGTTTTCACTTTATAGTCTCTATAAAGCACTATCTTTAACAAATATTAATATTAAATAGCACAATAAACAACTAGTAAAACACCCAATTGACTAGCATTGACAGAAATACCGGTCAGTACTGACAGCAAAACGCTAATTTGACAGAACTAAATAAACATAATTTTGCCTGTATAAAGGCGGCCTCTATTTTAGCCAATCACAAGCTCTTATTTTAAGCCCTATCTTTCCCAACGGTTTATTCTTATTTGGAATCGACGATAGTGTTAAAAGTAAATTGACATGACAGTTTGTCAAAAATGACAACATATATTAAAGTGATTTTTATTACTAAATGAAAATTACATATTTCTTGGATAATTAATATTAAATGTACAGTTTGTGTAATTCGAGATATTTATTACCTGTGTTGCAGTACTTTCAGAATTATTATTCTCGCTATTACTTCATTTTCTTTACACGAACTTAAACACGAACTCATCTTTTGTATGAATTGTGACAAATTAATTTGACGTTATTTTTACGGTTGTGTCCAGTTGTGTCAAAATGTATTCATGAGCTGTCAAATTTGGTCAGTGGATTTTCATTATATTTTATAATAAAAATTGTGTTTGTAGAAAAAATATTGTACGATACACATGTTAAAAATTCTATTTTATTTCACTCGTAAATTGCGACACTCGCTAACGCTCGTGTCGCAAACTTTTACTCGTGAAATAAAATCGCACTTTTAACACTTGTATCGTAAATAACTATTTTATATCTAATTTTAGTGAAATATAGTTAGTAATATATCTACATAAGAGAGAGAAATTTTTCGCACTTGTGCTAATGACCGAGGTTATAAAAACTGCACATTGACATTTATACGTATAAGGATAAATACATGGAATCTTTTTTCCTATATGGAAATTAAATGTCTTCGCAGTTTTTAATAGTGTAATTTGAAAGTGATTGGCTGTGCCGTTTATATTAAAATATTGGACTAGAGATATAGTTGGAATTTGCGAATGTGTTTGACTTTAATTAGATATTTATGATGAGACATCTTTAGGAATTTAAGTAAATATTTATTTATTTTTAATGTATCATATTATAATATAAACATAATAATTATAATTATTACAAAAACAAGGAAAACAAAATATCATAATATTGCAAATTCCATAACGTAGATATGGTAGAATCGGTAAATTAATTTGATATCTCTTGAAACCGATATCAAATAATCGATACCTAGAAAACGGGTTATGAATACTGATTCTTAGGTATCGAATCAAGGTATCGATTCCAAGGTATCGATTCAAAGTACCGATTCCAAAGTATCGATTCTAAAGCATCGATACCTATCGACCGATTCCAGTACTCAGAATCGATACCGTGGTCTGACCTGATACATCGCTAAGTATCGATACCTCGATTGGTATCGCTACCCGATACCGAAAACGTCGGTATGACCCAGCCCTAATATACACAATAGCATTAAACAATGGATACTCTATAAATATTATCAATAACGTCCTGAATAGTCAACAAAAATCTAAAACCCTTTCTTTAGTTTACCCAGAATTAAAAAAAGAATATATCTAATTCCTACAATTCAATCACTTATTTAGGAAAAATTTCGGAAAAAATTGGTACGTTCATTAAAAAACTTAATAACCAACATATATCATTTAAAACAGATAGTACTATACAGAACATTATTAAAAACAGCATAGATAAAATAGACAAAGAATCAAACTCAACTTGTATTTTAAATATTGTAATAGATTTACAATAAAAAATTTTTGAAACTAAATGTTTAGTACTTATCTCTTATCGTTAACATGAAGGCTAGTTTCCTCCTGTTTTTCACACCTCCTACACCAGGGCTCCCTAACCAAGCCCATACTGTAAGGATGCTTCCTTAATGGACATTGTCCGCTGATCAAGCTGGTAATAGCTTTCTTTTTTATTACTAGAATTAGGTTGGCTGTCCAGCTCTTCTAATAGTGTCTTAGTATTGAGTTTACCTTCCATTAGCCTCTGTTTATTTTTATGTTCTCTCCTTAGCCATTACCAGATCTCCCTTCTAGTGCAATCCTTGGTGATTCTACATAAAGATTCTAGTCCTATAAAGTTCTTCTTAGAACCTTCCTTTGCCAGTTCATACGCAAAGGATTCTCATTGCCTTTAATCGCCTCATATTCTGGAACCCATTTCACTAACACAGTATTGTCTTGTGCCAGTCTATTAAGGACCTGTTTACAATGTTTCTCCAGCTTAGACCTGGTAGATGGATTCATAATATCTTTAATAGCCATCTGACTATCAGTCATTATGTTTGCGCGGCCGGCTTCCCGAATTTCCTCGGCGCATGCTGTGATGCAAATAATTCAGCCTGGAAAGGCGTCGTATATCTTTTCGTTCCATATATTTCTATAATGATCACATTCCATAGAGCTTCCCTATTATTATTTAAACACAATTTAGTTTAATTAATGCATTTACGTACTAATGAAACATGAGCTCATACATATTAACGAATACATAGTTTGCTATGATAGTTACAACTTTTTCTCAATACAACACAAGCGCATTTACAAATATAAACAAAGCACGGCGATAAATTTTCATATCGGATCGGACGCATAGAAAACTGAAACTATAGCTTAACGTAAAACAAACTGTCATCGACAACAATTGCCATTTTGCGGTGTTGAAAAACCGCAATAACAAATCATACATAATCTTCTGCTAACAGATTTTAACTGTCCGTGTAATGCTAACATAAAGCGCGGTATTATGAGGGAAATTGGGTACATCGTGATTTTAACGGTTGAACAGCGGTTTGCGTGCTCGGTGGTTTTTGCTTTTTATATCTACACTATTACTTGATTTCCTAATTTTATGGAACCTCTGCACGGCGTGTTCGATCCTGTATCGGTATTGAAAAATTAATTACCCTTCCTGTTTTCGTCCCGTTCAATTTTGCATGGAGGTAATTTGAACGCCATAACTTATGAATAACGAACGAATGAATTGCTTTTGGTAATGAGGAATGCAAACACTATTACAAATCGTTTTGCGATTGATTAGCATCGGTCTCTTTTCACATAGTACGTTCTTAAATTGAATAAATATTTGTATTTAAATATTATAGTTTATGATGCCCAAATCTGGTCTGGTTTGTATGTGACTATTACCTTATCCTCAACGTTTGCTTCATTTGTTAATGCTTAGATTTTAGTGGTTAATTTCTAATATTACCTATCAGTGATGCATTTCTATTACATAAATTATCTTTGGAGATACTAAGTCTAACCTTAGCTGCTTTTCTTGCTATTATCAGATTTTGTTTGCTATATATTTTTATAGTATTCTCCTCCTAGTCCTAGGACTTGAAAGATGTTATTCTCAAATCCTCTTTAATCAATGTGTTTGTAAATTATAAAAGGGTATATCAAAATATAACGAGACTGATGCTATAACTTCTCTTACAATTATAATTTGATAACACAAAGAATAGAACATGAAACCCCCATCTCTAATGTATTTATCCTCAAGTAGGCTTTGATTTAACTTTTAACTTCAACTGAAAATTTTGAAATGATTAAAACTACATACCCAGATGATAGTTTATCACGATGTAGAGTGTTTAGGTGGCATAATAAATTCAAAGATGGTTGTGAATCAGTGGAAGATGAACCTCGACGTGGGCGACTACCAACTACATGGATTGATTCAAAAATTGCAGAAATTAACGTCTTGATCCAAAATGATCGTCGGATTGGCATATTTTGAATTTCTGACATTATTAATTTGTCTTATGGTTTCACCCAAAAAAATATGAAGATTTAGGGTACCGAAAGATCGCGGCAAAATGAATTCCAAAAGTGACGATCGATGAACGAAAAGCCAATCGAGTGACACTTTGTCGGCAGTGGAAAAGGCAACTGCAACATGATCCACTCTTTTTAAACAATGTGGTTACATGTGACGAGAGTTGGTTTTAGCATTACGACTTTGAATTAAAGTCTCAAAGTATGCAATGGAAGCACAAAGGCAGTCCAAGACCACAGAAGGCGAAAACCTTGAAAAGCGCCGGTAAAGTGATGCACTAAGGAATTTGGAAATGGAGACTGTTAACCAGGCCATTAACAAATTCGCCCAGCGTTATGAACAGCGACTCCTAAACCACGTAAATATCGAAGCCATCCAGCTCCTCGGTTAGTCAGAAGCCTTAAAAGGACGTAACCTTTTGAGCTAGCTTAATATTTGTGTGCAAGAGCAGAGCATAGTACTAGTGTGTACGTTAATATTAATGTGATTAAGTTACTGAAATCTAAAGGATACTAGTGAGTAAGTCCTTAGATCAAGTGTTATCTAGTAGTAAGTAAGTTTGCACAACATTATTCATTGATCAATTATTGATTAGATTGAAATTTTTGTAAAATACGCTTAGGAGTGTTTTAAATTAAAGTATATATATATATATATATATATATATATATATATATATATATATATATATATATACAGTACACAGTGCTGTATACAAGATGTGGTTATAAAATCACGAGACAGATGCTACTACCGACGAACTACGCATGCGTCTAAGTCGTACGACTGACAGGTCCCATGGCCCTCGTTTGGCCATGGGACAGATCAGTTTTTTTGTTTTACCGGAAAAAGGATAGTATTTTAATAGAGCAACGAATTGTCATGAATGGCAATGAATGTTAATCACGTGCGCGGGTATTTGAGTGGTTTAAGCGTTTCCAAGAGTTCCGAGAAATGAAGTTAAAGATGACGCGCACCCGGGATACCCTTTCATCAAAAACTGATGAAAATATTGAGAAAATCGGTAGTCTGATCTGATCTGACCGTCGGCTAACTATTCGTGCGATGGCTAAAACTGTAGTAATTGACAAATAATGCGTTGTTACATTCGTAATTTCTTATTTCTATCTTATATTCTTAGCGTCGTGCCCTGGTATACTATTTTGATTTGCGAGTTATTTATTTCGTTCAACGCGTACTGTATCGCCCGCTGATTTTAAAATATTGAAGTGGTATCGCCCCCTGCCGTTTCCAATTGTAGTGTGTGAATCTTTGTATAAGAGGAAGTTTTTTCTCGCGAATTCTACGATATTGTGTTTTAGTCGCCTATGCGGATTCAGGCGTAGATTGTGAAATATTTTTAGAATTGCCGAATACCAACTTCGTAGTTTGAGAAGCTTGTAAGGGGAAAACTCCCTTTCTGGCAAGTATTGTACCGTTTTGACGGCATTTCTTATACGAACTCCGGCTTAAGTAAAACTTCTCTTGCGTAGGTAAAATTCTAGACACCCTACACCTTAATCTGCAACTACCGTCGAAATTGATTCTCCAGTGTCAATTAATGGAGTAAAATTTGCAAATTTTTTCAAGGGCTGATTGTCCATGTGGCTTCCGTTTCCGGCTGAATGGATGTAGATACCGACCTGTGAGCAATTTCCTGTGGACGTACCGTATGGAGAGAGTAACTCGTATGACTTTCATTAACGCTATAATTTTTATTACTCCTAAAACTAATTTAACGTTTTGAAATTTAATTACTCACGAATACCTATCTGTTAGTTAAACTATAAGTTATTTATTTCATTTAAATTTAATTAACGCTTCGAATTTAATATTCACTCATATTTTGCTGGTATTGTGTAACATAATATGTTTTCGTAAGATATATGAAATCTAATTACGATTGCATTCAATTCATATTTCAGTTTTGGTGTTTTATAATTTTATCGTAATAATATTCTTGTTACTGCATTTGAATTTATTCTAAATTTCTAGTCATTTTGATATCTAATATTTTAAAGTAACATTTCATATTGCCCCTTGATCTTTGTCATATTAAAAACTTAACTTTTTTTTGTTTGCCAGCTGTGTGAACATTTACTCTCGGCTTTGCGAGACTTGTATAAAAGCTTTAGGTTCTGGTGCGGATGCACTGGCGATAAAGTAAATAAAATTCTAGAAATATATTTGAATTTTTGAATTTCACCTAAAATAATTTATGACGTGGATAATTTGAATGTACTATACTGTACGGTTGTTTCGACGGATCCATAAAAAGGTTTTTATTTATTTAAACCTGTAAATCTAGACTATTTTCGGAAATAATTTTTTTATTGCGTAATTATTTAATTAATGTATATATACCTTAGTTTTCTATTTCCTGAGATATTTATTAATGTGCTTTCAAAACATATTATTCTTAGTTTTTTTGTTTTATATAAAATCATTCTTTTGTAACGTCTAAATTTCAAAATTCGTAATATACCGCGTGATCATATTGTTGAACAAGATATTTTTTGTCTTTATGGTTGTTATTGAATACCATTTTGATTTAACGTTGTTTCTTTATTTTGTTAATATACGTGTTATTTGGTTTCTAGCCCCTTCTTTACCTTTTGTTTTCTTTAACAAGCTTGAACTTCGAACGTAGTCGTTCACTTTCTTTCCATATTGCAGGTATCCTGTGGAACATTTCGCAGTTTTGTATTTCGCTTTTGTATTTAGTAGTCTGTATACGCATGCGCCTACGATCGCGTGATTCCTATTCTCCGTTTTCAGATCTGAGCTTCCGCAAGTAAAACTGAGTGGGGCTACCTATCATCTATTATGTAGTCACCCACGCCGTCTCCGCCAACTAAGGGCATATACAATAAATAGAAGCTCGCATAAAATTTGTGCGATACGACTGTCGGTTGCGATCTATTTTCGGCCATCTTAATAACGCCATCGCTGTGCCTGCGCGCACGTAGGTAGCAGCGCAAGACACATTTTACATTAGAATTTAAACTTGTAAAATGTGTGATAACATGTGATGAATCTTGGTTGTTCACATATGATCCAGAAACTAAGCGTTAATCAATGCTTTGGAAGAGCTTAACTTCACCGAAAACTAAAACAGCACGTATGAGCAAATCAAAATGCAAAGCTTTCATGATTATTTTGCTTCGATGTCCATGGATTGCGTGCCTTAACTGGGTTCCTAAAAGTCAAGCTATTAATTAGAATTAGCATGGGTTCTTCATCAAGACAATGCACCGTCGCGCATTGTCTGTCAAGAAGTTTCTAGCCAAGTATAACATCCCAGTGTTAGACCAACCACCTTATTCGCCTGACCTGGCACCATGTGACATTTATCTGTTCACTAAGGTTCAATCTGCATTTATAAAACGAGAAAATTGGAACCGAGCGGTTTAGGGATAGAGAAGGGGTGTATATTGAGGGAGATAGTAATTAAATATGTATAAATTTAAAATAAAAAGTTTTACAGCAGTAATCTCGTTATTTTATAGCCACACCTCGTATTTTGTCGTGACTAAATGTTACGAGCAAAGCGCTTTCTTTAATGTGTCTGTAGATCAGAGCAATTAAAACCAAAATGAAACACATATTTAAAAAAAAGCACCTTCAATATTAACAAGCCTTGCCTTTCTTCTTTTAATTTTCCTCATTCTCATTTGTACAAGCTTTGCTCATATAATTTTAAGTTAGTTTTAGTGTGAATTCTATAGATGCTCAATTGTTCTACATTAAAAACAACTCCGATTGGGGCTTGAAATTGAGTAAACAGGCAGTGAACACATTCAATCCGAAGCATGCGAGAGCGTAGTTATAACTAGTTGTACCGCAATTTTACAATTATTGTTCTCGAAACTAAACACTAAATTTATCTGATCATTTATTTACGGTAAAACGACGCGAACGATTATAGACGATAAATTACGCGCTTATAAGCGTTCGCGCGAGACCCTCGATCCTCCAACGGGGTAGTCCCCGATTGCGGGGCCGTTCGTGATTTGCGATTCTATCCCTTGTAGGAAATAATTGCGGGTAATAACGCGCTCTAATCTTTCGGTCTTTCGGGCTTTTTAATTTCGATTGTCATTAATCGTTGGTGAGAATGATTTTCTGTGCGGTTCGCGTCCGGCGGTCCTGTCGGGCTGTTGGAACAACAACGTCGTCCTGCCACCTCTCCTTTCCCTCCCAGATGAATTGCAATTGATCCGAAATGAAAGTAATATATCCTTCGAAAGGAAGACAGTTAAACCATAAAAATACTTTTACGTTTACATTCGATACGGCACTCGAGTAATATCGAGCAATTGTATACCTATAATATCGCGAGTGCAAACGATGGTGTACACTTAACACGATATACAGAACCATTTCAAAGCTTATTAACAATCTTAATAAAATATAATAAATTTAGAATTTAATTAAAATAATACTACTAATAATAAATAAATATAATTTAAATATTTCAAGTAAATATATTTGACAGATAAAAAGTTATAGTTCCTTCTCCGGTAGATATCGATTGACTATAAATAAATCAAACAAAAATTTAGTTTGCGAATTTGAGAAATTGGCTTGCCTGATCATTCGCTTTATATTTATCATGAATAACATATGGTTATAGCTCATTCCAAATAAGAAGGAGCAGCTGACACGGCAATCTGAGTGCAATTTACACAGGATAAATATTTTTATTTCGAACAAATAGAATTTATGTTTTCTGTCATATGTTGAGGTTATGTATGGTTAGGGCTCATGGATGTAGTATATATGGATTGCCTATGCGTATTAAGTATTGACTCCAACATTCGAAGGAGAAAACTGCAAGCGAGATATAGCTAGTACTGGCAAACATTCCGAGTTCGTATTCTGATAGTGAATATTGTGTGTGATTTTATATAGATAAATCAGTTTTATTTTAAGCTCGTGGTGAAATTGCATTAAGTAAAGTTACAACTGTTTATCTATCGTGAATATAAACATATACAGTGTGGTCATAAAGTTTGGAACCAAGCTTATAACCGCATTATTTTACATTTTTAGGAAAAACGCTCGGACAGGTAAATTTTCTTTTTTAAAACGCCATCTTTTGACATACAATTTTTTTCTATGACGTCATTGGTTTTCGAGTGATGACGTTATCAACACTTTCTTTAAATGGCACCCATATTATTTTTTTCTAGTTTTTGGTAGATCTTTATATCCACCAAATAGTGATATAAAACAATTGGTATGTTGCATCACAATTTTTTTGAAAAAATTATATACCTAAATTTAGAAAAAAAAACGAAAATTTTATTTTTGTACAAAATTAAAATTAAATTAAAGAAAATACATCTGAGCTTAAATTTATTGTAACAGTTAACGTAAATTTTCAAAATGGACCCCACCAATCAACTGACACTGTCCCAGCCGAGTGTAAATGCTTTGCGATCAATAGTAATCTGCGTTATTCGCTCCAGGTCAAAAGAAATTCGTCTTCCCAATCGGCCAATTACTTATTAGAAAATCTTATTTAACATTAAATAGTTTCACAAAAAAGGGCCAAAGAAGTTTAATTTATTTAAAAAATTGACATAATGTGACAGACCATTTCTTAATTAAAATTATCGCCCAAAAATTGAAGATTTCAAAAACTAATTAAGCTTACAAAATTTACTGAAATATGTAAGTAAGTTTTTTTCACACTTCTGTCTTGTGTGAGGACTTAAATATTCTTCTTGAACAAACCGGACCGTCAAAAGCACATGTACTCATGTTACTATGCAAAAAATTTACAAAAACAAAAACACGCACTTTTTTGCAAGATATTTCTTTATGACATTCTTGCTTCTTTTTATACAATTTATGTACAAAAATTTTAGTTTGAAATTGTTTCTATGGCGACAACATTGTTGAATTATTTACTTCTATTTTTGACGTTAAATTTTTGAGATATTGCGTAAAAATTGTTCATTTTCGCTAATATAAAAAATGGCACATTTATCTGAGCGAGAAAGAATCGAAATTTTAATTATGGTTGGGTATGGGGACAGACAAAGAACGCATGCAGAAGCATGCGAATTGTTTAACCATGAACACCCTGATAGACCTCCAATTACCAGGTCTACGGTGACAAAACTAGTTGGAAAGTTTACCGAAACTGGATCCGCAAAAGATCGACCACGGCAAGGTAGACCTCAAGTAGGAGAAGATGTGAAATTAAATGTGCTTCTAGAAGCAGAAGAAAGCCATCATGTTTCCACCAGATAACTTGCGTTAACCAATCAGGTGGCTCACTCATTTGTCGTCAACTTATTTAAAAAAGAATACTATCTTCCTTACAAAGTTCAACTTGTACAGGAATTACATGAGGATGACGAAGATCGTCGACTGCAGTTCTGTGAAGACGTAATGTTACGTTCTGACCAAAATCCAAATTTCTTGGAAAACATCGTCTTCTCAGATGAAGCTACGTTCTGCCTAAATGGATCTGTTCACCGCCATAATTGCAGATATTAGTCGCAGAATAATCCGCATTGGACTCAAGCGTGTCATACTCAGCGCAGAGGAAAAGTTAACGTATGGGTTGGAATGATTGGACGACGCATTTTAGGACCATATTTTTTGGAAGAAAATTTGACTGCTGTGCAATATTTAGAATTTTTAAGATTTGAACTGGTTCCAGCGCTCGCTGTTATTTTCCCAAATCACGAGGATGGTGATGTACCCCATCCAAATATTTGGTTTCAACAAGATGGGGCACCTCCCCATTATGGTGTAGAGGTTCGCCACTATCTTGACGAAATATTTCCCAATAAATGGATTGGACGGAGAGGCGCCATAGAATGGCCACCTCGTTCTCCTGACCTGACTCCGTTAGACTTTTTTTTGTGGTGTTATATGAAATCGAAAGTGTATTTTAACAAACCGAACAATCTAGAAGATTTAAAAGAACGAATTCGCGTAGAACTTACACAAATATCCCCAGACATAATTGAGGCGAGTATACGAAGTGTTTACACTCGGCTGGGACAGTGTCAGTTGGTTGGTGGGGTCCATTTTGAAAATTTACGTTAACTGTTACAATAAATTTAAGTTCAGATGTATTTTTTTTAATTTAATTTTAATTTTGTACAAAAATAAAATTTTCGTATTTTTTTCTAAATTTATATAATTTTTTCCAAAAAATTGTGATGCAACATACCAATTGCTTTATATCACTATTTGGTGGATATAAAGATCTACCAAAAACGAGAAAAAAATAATATGGTTGCCATTTAAAGAAAGTGTTGATAACGTCATCACTCGAAAACCAATGACGTCATAGAAAAAAATTGTATGTCAAAAGATGGCGTTTTAAAAAAGACAATTTACCTGTCCGAGCGTTTTTCCTAAAAATGTAAAATAATGTGGTTAAAGCTTGGTTCCAAACTTTATGACCACACTGTATATAGACTAGTCATTGTACACACTTCAAATGCAGAAAGTGGAAACGAAATTGAAGAGGTACATAATAGAGAAATTGAAGAAACACAAAATGCAAGACTTCAAGCACCTGTAGAAGAATTGGTTGTTAAGGCTTCAAGCTCCCAATGTATCAAAAAAAAAATGTATCAATTATATAAAATATGAACCTTATATTGTAAGAAAAGAACAAAACCACACTACTTTGGAGATTTTGAGGCGCAACATTTAGAGGATCTCATAAAAAAAAAATATTGGTAAACATCTCAAAAAGTAGTTAAAACACTGAAATACAAAGTTAAATACTTTAAAACTAAAACAAAAAGAATGAAAAAAAATGAAAACGTTAATAAATCTAGTTATGTTACTATCCATATGTTTTCTATTACCATCTACTACTAAGTAACTAGTTGATTAATTTCGCCCTATAAATACATGTGTATTTAACTCCTTCTCATTCGGATTTTTTAAAGCTGTACTCTGTATATTCCATATACCGTATATTTAAATTAAATTAAAATTGTAATTCAGTAATAAAATATTTATTTTATAAAGATACAAACAAATCCGCGAATATTTTTTTAAAGTAACTTGATAAATGTAGTACAGTTAAACAGCCAGGTAAGTATATGCCATAGGCATATTTACCTGTCCGGTCGGACGCACATATATTTTAAAAAGGTAACGCGCCTTTTCCTGCCAGTACTAGCTCTATTTCACTCGGTAGTTTCTCTCTCTAGTGTTGGAATCAATTGAATGCACTGCTTTAGTTAGATGTGCGCTATCCATATATATTACATCTATGTTACGGCCCTTGAAAACTTAGACACTCGATTTTGACGTGAATGTCAAAAATTTAAAATTTTATAAGTGTAATCAATTTTTCATCAGTCATTTTGATGACTGTCACATTTGACAAATCCATAGTTTATTTTTTAAAATGCCGCAATTAACAGAATTACAAAAATCTATTATCAAAACTAGATTGAGAGACGGAGTGAGCATAAGGACCATATCAGTGATTTTACTTATCCAATGTGTAGGAGTAATGTTTTAGTTAAAGGTTCAGTTTTTCAGATGACAAAAAGCGCTAATAAACGCTTTGATGACATTTTCTTTGATTCGAAGATTAAACTATGATTTTTTTATTTTTCATTTTTATTTATTTATTTATATTCATCTTGATTTTCTTTTTTTTATCATTTTTATTGATTTGTTATTCATGCATGATGTAATTTTTTGTGCCTATATTTCGTTGCATTGTTAGGTACTTCATAAATTATCATTATTATTATTATTACATACAATCTGTAGTTTGGACACTACACATTTTAGTACTTGTTTTAAGTTGTACTTTCTTGTTTTTATTATTAATTAATTCATTTAATTCCGCGAGCGTTATATAACGAGAAGTCAATGAAATAAATTAAATAAATAAATATTCAAGAAAGGCGACAGGTCTAGAATTGTAAATTATATTACCTGACTTTGCCAAAGTTCTTGAAGCAAATTTTGGTTTATAAAATTTACAGGCAAATTAAACCATTTTTATTCTGTCACTAACATGGTTTCATATCTGGGCGATCAACTACCATAAATCTTGTAAGCATTACTCAATGTCTTTCGTCAGCCATTGATAACCGGCAGCAAGTTGACGTTATAGACACAGACTTCTCTAAAGCCTTTGATTCAATAGACCACGGTATCCTTCTTAAGAAGTTGGACATCTTTGGTTTTTGCCCTGCGGTGGTTAGATTAATGTCGTCGTACCTCGTGAATTGTGCTGTGTTTTACAATGGATTCTCGTCTAAAATTTTTCCATTAACTTCAGGGGTACCTTAGGGTTCAAATCTAGGGCCCTTACTTTTCAACATCTTCATTAATGATCTCTTAGATAAATTCAATTGTCAATTTCTAGGGTATGCTGATGATCTTAAAATCTACATCATCCGCACACACTCCGATTGCATGAAATTGCAAATTAATCTTACTATAATTGAAGAATGGTGTAAACATAATCGAATTCTATTGAATATATTAAAGTGTTGTGTTATTTCTTATACTCGATGTACTGGCCCTAAAATATTTGATTATTCTGCTGGATCGGAGTTGGTGACTAGAAAGTCGGAGGTTCATGATCTGGGCATACCTTTTGACTCGCAACTCACATTTTCTCAACATGTTTCGGGGATCCGTGCCTCAGTTTCAAAATCTTTGGGATTTCTTATTAGGTCGTGGTACGATGCAAGCTGGAGTATGCCTCTTTAATGTGGTTTCCTTATTACACCTAGCAACAAATTTCCGTTGAGAGAATCCAGAAGAGATTTCTGAAATACCTCTCCTTCAGAATGACTGGCACTAATCCTCAACCAGGAACAGACTACAATAGTGTTTTGGAGTGCCATAGTATACAATCTCTATCTTGCCGTTGGGAGATGTATAGTCCTAAAATCTTACTAAATCTTTTATCAAACGAAATTGATTGTCCAACAATATTAGCCTATATCGACTTCAACAGTGGGTACGTTGAAGTCGATGTAGGCTAACCTCGCAAATGCACTAGTTTTAGGTTATTCTGAGCGAAAACCAATGCACTTTTAAAGTCACCGGTGTACATTATGTGTGAGTCTTTTGAAAAAGTTTATAATGATGTTTAAATTAGTTCTTGCTTCTTTTTATTTTTACATACACATAACTTGGATTATTTTGTCATATTGGTTACATTCTTTTCTTTTTTTTCTATATATGTATACGACTGATCAATATTCATTTAATTTGTTTTGTTTTATTTTTTTTTATATTCTTTTACGTACTATTTAGTACATGTTTTTATGTAATGTTAATCTACACCACAAATTATTTAATCCTATATTGTCCTGTTAGTAGCAACCGCTGTTGGACCAATAAAGGTTATTATTATTAACAAAAGACATCATTTAAATATGTGTTTGTGGTATCAGATACAAAAGTGAACTGTAGCACCTTCTCTTTCTCCTTTATAAACATATATTCTACTATTGCCTGCCTCTAAATCTCACTTCTCGTTATGAATTCAATTAAGACAAACTGACAAGTTTCACATTTCTTCGCACCGACGACCCCTGAACCCCCAAACAGAGTGAAGACGAGAGTGAAATTTCTTACGGTTAAATCCGCGTTTTCGGTCGGAACGTGTTAACATTTTTACATGACAAAAAAGGTTGTAGAATTTAAAAGGGGGGGTTTTGCATGTTATGACCGTGTTAAAGAGGCGACTTATTCATCTGCAGCGATGAGCGAGAGACTTTTCAGCAGCCCGAGCGGCGGCGGATCATCGCCAATCTGAATTGTTAATGGGGGGAAAGAACAGGGGTGGACTTGTTATACCGATAAAACGACAACCTCGTCGACGAAGATGGGATCGAGAGCTCGCCACAAAACACATTGTTATGGTGCTTTTTATCGTCACATTACTGAAAACAGGTTTCTCATTTTATGGTTTTTATTACATATAGATGGTAGATAAAAACGATAATAAAACGCGATTTGATTAATTAGATGACTTTATAAGTATTTAAAAAGTGCTTAACCCTAACTTTTTCTCTGTTTCATGTGTAACTAGAGTTTGAACAAATTTGTGATCGAAGTTACTTATGAAAATATACTGTGTGGAAACTACTAATGGAATAAATTCGGTAATTTCAATGAATAGGTACGAGTCCTACAATACCGATAACTTAAGACTATTTTGCAATTTAACAAAAATGTTAGCGATAATTCTTAAAATAAAATTTCATAGTTATAGAAGAACCTGTTATTTACAAATATTATACATAAAATAACAATCAACTGAGAAAAAAACTTATTTATTAATAAAACATATCAGGCAAAAAAAATAACTATTAAAAAATGTCCTAAAATATCGGCCAACGGGGACACAATTATTTACCGATCCAATAATCGCTATACAGGGTTTTTCGCGTAACCCGTCCGTTAGAAGTTTTCTATGTTAATGCCTTAGGACACTTTTGAAAATTTGTGGCATGTAATCTTAATACTTGGTGTGTTAAAATAAAATATTTACACTTGTGAACCACTTTAGGTTATACCGGAAGTATGCTTGATAGTTGTTATTGAATTGTTCAATAAATCTTTGGCAAAATGCTTGTCTTCGTAGTCTATCTACAGGAAGTATCCTATGTGTTACTTGTATACAGTAAAGAATACGTCGACAGGTACCGTAAGAATAATTTAATTCTTGCTGTAAATGTTGTACAGAAGTTTGTGGACGTTCTTCGACTACTTGCCTTACGGCTTCGACAGTAATCTCATTTTTGTCCATTGGACTACGACTTCTCATTTTACGATTCACACTTCCTGTTTCTATGAATAAATTCACAAAACGACGAACGGAAACACATAAATGGTCATATGAGACAGCGTCATTTACAAATTTGTTTAAAAAATCTTCTCGGCATCTCATCAGAGAAAAAATCCATTCACCTTCGGTTTTTCCTGTCATTTCTTAAATAAATCTCAACCGTATATCTCCTTTGCTGCTCATTAAATACATAAGCCCTTGTTTAATGATAAATTTGTAAGAATAATGGAAGATATTCGCAGTATGTGAATTTAATAAATTAGTGACAGATGACATTTCACAAACTAGGTATGAATTATACTTCAACATGACTGCTTTCTCATTCATAGTCAACTTGACAAAGTTTTTTGGCTCACATATTACAAGGACAAAGCAAGTGAATCGTGGTTTATTTACAATATGCTTGGATGTATATCTCTGCCTTTTTTAAATCAGTTGTTTTTTTTAATTAATTCAATTATTAAATTAATTCAAAGTTATTGTCAATTCACTTAACATAATTACTGGGTTTTTAAAGATTAGTACATACTCGATAATAGCCAAATCTTATTAGTAAACTTCCTCCTAATAAGTGCGCATAACAGGAATGAAAGTATGCCAGTATGTATATGCATCGCTAATTAATATATAGTTATATATATATATATATATATATATAATTAATACATTATGTTGAACTCAAAATTTATTGTTTTTTAACAAGCAAAATATCGTGCGGTCAAAAAAAACTGGCTCCAGTGAGCCATGATTTCTAAGGAACATCAAAAAGCAAATCGCAACTTTACTAATATGAGTTTCTTAAATAACAGTTACATCTAAATGACAGATGGCTTTAAAGAATTGCAAGGTTAGAAGATTATAACGTTCATTGTTTGGTTATAATCTACCTGTCATTAATAAATAAAATTTCGTGTTATCGATGACACTAATGACATTAACATTTGACATTTCAAAACGCTGCGGTTAAGTTACGACATACCTAAAAATTTCATACCAACTCTGACGCTGTTTTTTTTTTGAACATACGATACATGAACTAATTAAGGATGTATTCTTTTTCATCATTTACTATTGCTTTCCAACAACCAGGTAATTTTTCGATTCCTTTATAAGCATCGAAACCCTGTCTTTGCCTTGGAGAAAACAGTGAAATGCGATATTTTCATTATTTAATCTAGTTACGACCAAGTTGTTTACGGACATTTTCGCTATTTATCACTCATTTTTACTTATAACCAGAATACGAAAATTTGGTCGGCGCTTCATAGGGCGTGCAGATGTACAGTTCATAAAGTACAGGGTGGCCCAAAATGACCGAAGGGGTTTGAGTTCATTATAACTTCTTATTTAAGACATAATTATTAAATTTTTTTAATTTTAAATAAGTATATTAATGGAGAATATTTTTAATTTAATTATGAAAAATTATATTTCGCAAGTGGTGGCCATTTTCTGCTTCGCATATTCGTGCTCTTTCCAAAACATTTTCCATAACCTTTCGCAAAACTTCAGGTGTTATGTTGTTGATTTCGTCGCGTATATTATTTTTTAATTACTGTATGGTTCGAGGCTTATTAATATAGACTTTTCCTTTCAAATAACCCCAAAGGAAACAGTCTGAAGCGGTTAAATCCGGTGAACGCGGAGGCCAATTAAAATCGCTTGTACGGGAAATAATTCGTTCACCAAAGATGTCGCTAAAAGAGCCATTGTGTCCCTCGCAGTGTGCGCTGTGGCTCCATCCTATTGGAACCATACTTGCGGATGGTTTTCCACTGCTGGCCTCAAAAAATTTTCCAACTTTGTCCGATATCTAACACCAGTGATGGAAACGGCGACACCGTGTTCATTTTCAAAAAAATATGGGCCAATTATCCTTTCCGACGACGCACCGCACCAAACGGTACGCTTAAGTGGATGTAATTCTCGCTGTTGAACTACTCTTGGATTTTCCGTAGCCCATATTAAATCTTTGACAGAAATAATTCATTTGTGCAATTTGTTGCTGTTAATATTAACAATGGCGAGTTTAAGTGAACATGAACGAATTGAAATACTTATGATGTTGGGTTATGGAGATAGACGCAGAAGTTTACAAGACGTTTGTAATTTATTTAATGATACGCATCCAAATAGAAATCCAATTTCTAAGTCCGTTGTTGGTAAAACTTTAAGACGCTTTGAACAAACGGGTAGCGTTAAAGATTTGCCAAGGAGTGGTGGACCTAGAACAGCAAAAAGCGATGATAACAAACTGGATATTTTATTGGCTGTATCTGAATATCCCCATTTATCAACCAATCAATTAGCGGCCAATTTCAATATTTCATAGTCATCGATCGTGTCGTTTTTAAATAGTGAAAAGTATAAACCTTATAAGGTACACCTTGTACACGAGTTAACGGAAGATGATTTTGATAAGAGATTACAATTTTCTGAAGAAATGTTAAATATTTGAAATAATAATGAAAATTTTGTCAACAATATTATTTTCTCTGACGAAGCTACTTTTTGGCTTACCGGTGAAGTAAACAGACATAACTGCAGATACTGGTAATCGGAAAATCCCTCTTGGTTTTTGGAGCACCATACGCAGTACCCCCAAAAGGTTAATGTTTGGGTTGGCATTCTAGGCGGTCATATTATCGGTCCCTTTTTCATCAATGGCAATTTAACTTCGGCTCTGTATTTGCAGTTATTGCAAAATGAAATAATACCTGCTAGTGCTACGCTCTATCCTCATGAAAACAATGAACACCTGCCCAATGACAGTATCTGGTTCCAGCAAGATGGCGCCCCACCACATTATGTTGTAAATGTTCGTCAATATCTGGACAACGTTTTTCCCCACAGATGGATTGGAAGAGGACGAACCATTGAATGGCCAGCCCGTTCGCCAGATTTAAGTCCTTTAGATTTTTTTCTTTGGGGATACGTAAAAAACAAAGTTTACAAAGATAAGCCCGTTAACGTCGAAGATTTACAAATCCGAATTACCAGAACGATACAAGAAATTTCCCGAGATTTTCTACAGAACTCTGTTCGGGGTTTTGTAAATCGATTGGGTCATTGTCAAATTACTAATGGACGACAATTTGAACACTTACTTTAATTTACTTTGCTATTAATTTGTTTAATTTTTCTTGTAAAAAAGTTATTAAAATGAATTTTAAAAAAAACAAAAATATTATTGTAAAGAGAAAAAAATTCTCTATCGAATAGTAGAGTAAAATTTACTAGTTCCCATTTAAAAAAACTGCGCGGACAGGCGTAACTAAAAAACAATTGAAGAAAAAAAAAATTCAAATATTCTCAAATGTAGATCAAAATATCCTAACAAACTTTTATATTGAACATAATTCCCTAAAATGAATATTAACGACAATAAATCGCCGTCTCCATACTTTTAACTAACCCTGTATAAACATATATATAATTTCTATTAATTTAGATTCAATCTTAATACAGGACCGTATTTGAGAAGTTTATGTTCCTAAATTTCCGTAAAAATGAAAGTTTTGATAGAATAAAGTTTTTTATAGACTTGAATTGCTGTCTATCGTATCTATTATATATTAGCGTACGTCGACATATTTCATTTACACCCTGTATAATAGGATAGGACTCAAAAAAGGCAGGTGGCGTACCACCGTCAGCTTACTCGAAATACAGTACGAGTTAGGGATTGAGCAATCGTATTAGATGTTTACTATCCTTGGCTGAAGTCAATAATATGCTCATCATGACGAAAGTGTTGCCTTGTTTTGAATAGTCACACTCCCGTCAATCATCCTCGTTATTTGGAAACAAATAGAATCCACTGATTACATCAAGCACGTAAAATATAAATTATAAAATTTTGTCTACTAGGCTAACTAGATTCAATTAAAATTGTTCGTTTCGTATATGATTTAATATACATAAATAACTGAATAGAGAACTTCAGAACCTTTTTCAGCAGGGTCCAAAAGACATATGTTAAAACTTTCACGCCAATTCGTGCACAAAATTTTACGCTCAACAGAATACCTAACATACATATATTCCAAAGTTAAAACCAGTCCTGCAAAATTATACAGTTTCATCACGACAGTTAAGTTGACAAAACACCGTCGGTGTATCCATCGCGACTCGTCCAATTCGTCATAAAAATGCACACGGCCTAACAAGGCGACCTACTTGTTTTATTTGAGAGACGCGTGTACGGTTAGTGCAAAAAGTGTGCGCTGACGTTTTTCGACTCTGTACTCAATTCGACTCCGAGCCGCGTTCATTTTTGTGTTTCAATTAAAATGTGCAAACATTAGTCCGTCATTTATGCTCGACGGAATTCCATAATTGATTGTATTATTGCCGCTGAACGTCGGGTTGCCGCCGTATTTTCTCCCTCTTATACGGCTTGCTGATGTTACCGCCACGTCGTGTTGAATGTAGTGCGCCAGCCGAGCACCCTCTCTGCTACCCATCCGAGTTCGGTTTCGTTAATCGTGAAAATGTATAAGGGAGCGTGGGAATAATTTAAAGTTAGATTTATTAATTCTTATTACTATATATTTTACTTGAAATCTATCCATTTTCACGCAAATAGCTTTGGGTTAATGTTCTTATACAGGTACTGTAATGATATGTAAAATTTCATGTAAATTTTAAGATGTTCTGCATTACACGAAAGCAATTTGACTTTTGAAAAGTTGGTAACACCTTCGCCATGATAAGCATTAGATTAGATTACTTGAGATGGCCGCAAAGCTTCTTCCACTGCACCTTCCTCTAGCCCTGCTCTTTTAAGCTTAGCAACTTCGAGAGTGGTTCTTTTGAATATAGTGTGCACTCTGGATGACGCTAAATGAAACAGCACAAAGAAGCAGCCAAATAATCCGGAATTATCTGGATCTTCTAACTATAAGTGCAACAGCAAAATTACTTGTATTGGCTCCAGGGCCGGATTAGTCCTAAGCACTAACAAAATTAGGGGTCCCTATACATCTGTAATTCAAAACATAAACAATAATAAACCATAAAATAAAATTTTATTAATCGAAAATTCGAAGATAAGATCCTCATAATTAATCTTACGTAACACATTTGCCTCTAATACTTAAATAAAGATAAGAAATTCAGCCTGCCTTGTTGCATAGTTGTACTGAGGTTATTTTTAATATATTTCAACAGTGAAGATGAAGTTTAACATTGCTTTGTTGTCGGAGTACATGGCCAAGGGGCTGTTTGTTCCACCCCGTCAATTTCCCCAACGCAATGATGCAATGCCACTTGAAATACCGTAGTACATATCTCTACTTAGGGCTCACTTACGATTATGATTATTGTCCTTTCTTTGAGCCCGTGTATTCTGGTTCCAACACCTTTTCCTGTTTTAGAGCCGTCACTGTACCGTGATGCGTATATTATTGACTTCAATCATATTTTAGAAGCCTATTATGACGAGCTTTTGAAAGATTACTAAGATTGCTAAAATCGTTAGGGAAAGTGTATAGAATTGGATTGAAATTATGTCGAAAAAGAAAACATATTTTTACCCTAAAATAATAGTATTTCATTCACTCTTCGATTAAATCATTCCAGTAGTAGGAAGGCTATATGTAATTATTTAATGTATTGTATTTCAGGAGGCAACAAAAAGGAATACAGAGGAATTAATGTATTTATTACAAAGTTAAAGAAAACGAGCACGCAAAAAATAATATTACAAAAAGATAATGAACGCTTGAGGGGGATACAATGTAGAGTTTTAAACTGATTTTACGAAATAACCATTGCTTGAATACTCATAGAGTATGCATAGAAAAAAAAAGAAAAATTTTACGCTACCTGATGATGTATATTTGATCATGGTAAAACAGAAAAAAACTCACTAAATTCACAATGTACTAGAGAGAAACTAGAAGTGTGTGTTATGATACCGTTGAAGGATACCGTTACGTTAGTACAGCAAATAGGCAAAATTTACCATAACCTCAACAAGCTACTAAATCTATATATATATATATATATATATATATATATATATATATATCTATATATATATATATATATATCTATATATATATATCTATATATATATATATCTATATATATATATATATCTATATATATATATATATATATATATATATATATATATATATATATATATATACAGTGGAAGCTCCACTTGCGGACAGCTCTTATGAGCGGACATCTCTCGTAACCGGACAAATTTTCGGTTTTAGTACAAATTACTATCCGATAAGCGGACTCTCTAACTGACGGACGCTGACACTATATTTCTATACATTTCCTACACAACATCCTTCATAAGCGGACACTTCTAACACTTTCTAAGTATGTAATGCCAAAAAAAGAATCTTAATAAATCCGGTATTCCCCTTTTTACACAGTAGTATGCTCAGTGTGTGTCACGAATCGCAATTAATTCGGCCATTCCTCTTTTTACACACTCTTATGCGTAGTGTATGTCACAAATCGCAGTTAACGGAAAATTCTTCCGTGCTTTACTAATCATACTTTCGCCTTGAAATCTGACAAATGTGTCGGTCGGTGATAAGCTGTCGAAGGGAAGACTCACTATTTTGTTTTTTGTAAACATGGCAGGGGAAAAAGAGATGTTGTTAGTTATTGGTAAAGCGGCTCGGCCTCGGGCATTCAAAAATCTTATAATTAAAGACCTACTAGCAAACTGGAAATCCAACAGAAAGACATGGACGACGCAAGATATCATGTCTGAATGGTTGCAGCAATTTGATAAGAAAATAAGATCACAGAAAAGAAAAGTTCTTTAGTGCTTTGGATAATGCAGCATCTCATCCTGGAGATTTGAAGTTAACGAATGTTAATATATTTCTTTTACCTTCAAACACCACTGCAGTATGTCAACTCTTGGATCAGGGCATAATACAAAATTTCAAAGTTCATTACAGAGGCTTTATTTTGAAGCACATCCTATCAAAAATAGTTGCGGCCAATTCAGCACCACAGCTGCCAAGATGTATTAATGTAATTGACGCTTTATACTTCATTAAAGCTTCGTGGGATAAAGTTGAAGCAGCGACTATTAAAAATTGCTTTCGTAGAGCAGCATTCATGAGAGATAATTCTATTCTTCCAGAGTTTGATAGCGACGATGAACTACCATTTTCAACACTTTTAAATCTACAAAGCAGGTTCGTCGAATTAAGTGATAAAAATTTGGAAGAATTTTTAAATATCGATGAAACAGTCCGCATTGAAGATCACAACCTAGAAATTCAATTAGAAAATGAAAATAACATTATGTAAGTAAAAGATTCAGAGAAAGAAAAGGATGAAGTCGATGACCTGATTTGATAAAAAAAGAAGAATTTAAAAATTTTCAGCGAAATTTGGTGTTAGAGGTTCTTGAGTGATTTGCAAAAACTTTTCTTAATACTTTTTTGCTCTATCTTAATCGCTAGTATGACATTACTTGAAACTATGCTTCTTATTTTAATTATTCTTGGCTAGATATTTATTTTATAAAAACTCTATTCAAACGAAAAGGTGGTTGTGGTCTACATAACTGATAAAAATTTTAAATTGATTGCTTTCAAAATAAAAAAGTTATTTAGATGACCCTATGAAAAGTGAAACACACTGTATATATATATATATATATATATATATAATTATAGAAAATTTCTTGACCGTACTAATATAAATCCATCGGTCATCAGTCTGTTTACATCAAAACTCAAATGTTTTTTCTCAATATTTCGTCGACATATTAATGACTTGATCAGCAGAAACTATAAAAGTGCAATATACACTTTACTCTTATACTAATATATTCAAAAAAGAAAACTTACAGCTAGAGTTAAACGTTGGCAGTCTTATTAATTAATTTACACATAATTATCACTAGCAACTCACAAATAAAACATGAAAATTACATTTTTAAATAACAACTAAAACTATAAAATTTCAACTTGACCTTTTTCACCTGCATGTCTGCACGATACGTATGTGAAAACAAATCTCTCCTAATTTTTACGTTGGGTCCTTATCCGATTGTAAAAAAATGGGGTGGTAAGAAAAAAAAGTCTATATACAAAAATCTATCTATATACATTATGATATTGTAACTAAAATAAATTCCCAGGTTACAGTGTTATACACACTACATTAAAAACGTGTGCATAACACTGATTATATAACTCATTTGAAATTTAGCCAATAGCAATTACAAATTTTACATAGTTACCATGTATTGATAAGTGAATATACTCTTGACGACGTGATATAACCGTTTTGGTGTTTCGCTTCCTCCAACAATATGAATTTTGTCATGGTAACAAGTGTTTTGAAGTTTGTTGATAAACGTTAAAAATATATTCAGCAATTTTCATAAGGTTTTTTTAATTTTTTCGACATGGAACGCTTTGGTATAAGCTCGGGGACCGAAATAGATAAAGAAATTGAACATTTGACACCGCAAAATACAGTTAAAACACATAAATATGTTTGGAAACAGTTCACCGAATTTTGTGAACAGCGAAATTATAAACTTTATGCTCAAACTTCTGACAAACTGTTAGCAAGTATTTTGAAAGATTGGACATTCAACATGAAACGTGCAGACGGCACCGAATACAAAGAAGGTACCGTGAAAACAATTTGGAATATTTCCGCTAAACTTGTCCAGAAAAAGTTTTATGAAGAGTTTAATCGAGAAACAAATCCATTCGGAGGCGTAATTTTTGAAGATGCAAGAAAGGCGCGGGCAGCTAAAAGGAAGAAGTTACAAGCAACTCCTGAAAAAAGAAGAAGTTCTATCGCCCTTAAAGCGGAAGAAATTAGCAAAATTGTGTCATTTTTTGACGAAAATACGCCAGACGGTTTACAAAAAAATTCTATCAAATTTGTTCTGTGGAACCGGCGTGGCGTGGAAATGAAGCAGTCTTTTACTTAATTGACTATTTCAAAGCAGAATGCGACAATTATGGTCAACCCACAGGGCGTATTGAGTACAATACCATATTTTCAAAGACAGCACAAGGTGGCGAAAAACATACAGCTGAATCTAAATGGTTGACACCGAATAAAAATTGTGAAAATCAGTGTCCAGTACGTCTGTTGAAGAGAATGTTAAGCAAAAGAACACCAAACATTAAAACCTATCGTCTATTTTTAACACCTAATCCTGAATGGCAGAAAACTAAAATATGGTATAAAAACTGCCCTGTAGGCCTTAATCAATTAAGTAAATGGACACGTTCAGCGGCAGAAAGTATAGGACTTGATACAAAGAAGCAAAAAATATCTAATCATTCCAATCGCTCTTCCGCTGTTAACATCTTGACACAATCTGGAGCAAACTTACAAGAAATTATTAAGATAACAGGCCACTCATCATCTGAATCTCTGAAGCCGTATCTAAAGCTTACTAATGAACACCATAGCAAGATACTTGAAAAAATTAGAAATAAACCAGATTCTGCCAACTCTACCATCACCAGCACCTCAAATTCAACTTCTAAAGATAATACAACAAATATTTATTATAATAATTGAACTTTTAATTTCAACCAAAAAAAAAATTTCGTTAGTTAATTCTTTATATAATCGTAACGAATACCACTCGAGCAAACGAAAATAATCCATTATATAACCTCTTCACTCGACGTATATCCTGTTTCGCAGAATACGCCTCGTGACTCGGAAATATAATCGATTATTTTCTATGCTCTTGTGATATTATAACTGAGTATATTAGTTATTTATTTCACATTGTATATATTTTGTGTCAACCGCCAACCTTTGTGTCAAGATAAGAAGCTTACATGCTATGTATTTGAACTCATTTACTAATACAAGCAAGGTAGAGATAAAAAGAAAGCATGACGGTCTAATTAATAGAATAATATAGTGTAATAAAATTTATTGTCAAATATCATGGACTTCTATTCTGAAATATGGAATATTTATTGGCGAATTATTTTTGTTTCTCGCAAGTATTACTAAATAATCCGCGAAGTTGGAAATTCCATATCTCTACAACTAACTGGAACTTTAATTACATCAGCCATTACTATTGAAAAACGGATGGGAGACTGAGGAGGCCTCATTGTCTTAATCCCTCATTTGTTGTAAAAATTTCTGACTTTAGCAGCGTATTTATATAAAATCACAAAGCAAAAAAAGTCGACACAACAGTCCTTTTTAAAGTTATTTATGAACATGCACCTATCTCCTCCGAAAATATGTACCAACATTAACGTGGTTGCGAAGCATTGTCTCCACAAAGATTTATAGTACGATCAACAGTTTTTAAGATTTCATAGCAGGCCGTATAATAAAAGCCTGGAAAACAAATTTAAACGAGTTTTATATATTTTTGTCTCAATGAATAATATTACACGAGATACCTATAGAGCGCCTTATAATACAATGAAAATGATATACCTAAGACTGTCGTTAAACAAGAGTATAATAAGGACGTTTGTTGTATGTGGTATTTTTATGAAATGATCAATTTGTAAGGGGACAAGTTTTTATTGTATGTGTGTTGGCCTTTTTTTCCCTTATTTTTTTATGTTTTTATGTGTGTTCTTGTAAATAATAAAACGCTAAGTGCTTTGTAAACGCAATAAAATGCAATCTCGACTGTAACTCGGTGGTGTTTAATCAAAGGAAATCGAGTTATGGAATGAGCAGTCGATAGAATTATAATATGACGTTTATATTGGCTGGTAAATATTAAGATATGTTTTGACACGTCTTTATATCATCTATTGCATACGTATGAATTTATGTGTAAGAAATTTATTATAGGGTATATTATTCTAGGATAGTTACAAATTTCTAATGCGCGATGAAAAATGGAATTCACCTTTCTCATAATTTCAAACATGAACATAAACAGTGAATGATTGTGAACGAATAGATTATGAGATACAAATTATTATGATTGTTTAAGAAAACACATTTAGGCTACGAAACCATCTCTTCATCACTATGACGACGATATTTGATTATTTACTGTTGATTACTTACATACTAATTACAAGTCTATCAAAAGTATTTGCTGTTTTTTCGGCAACTATCTTGGGGCGGATGACAGCGACATCTGAATATATCCTATTTTTTCTGTAGCAATCGACTTACGTCATATAAACAAAAATTGTAACGTAATGTTCTGCAATCCACATAAGCTTCGTACGTACACATTATTATGGTAGTAATTAGGGTTTTTTACTATATTATTATTATTATTATTAAACCCATTATTCCCTTTCGGGACGTAGGGTAATTATACATTACATACTCGTATAGCAAGTATGTGCACTTATAATGTCTCTATGTTTTTTTTTTCCATTTTATTCGGTCCTGGGCAATGCTCCTCAGTTGTGGGATGGACTTGTTAGTCTCTTCCATAACTGTTCTCCTCCAGGTGGTGCGTGGTCTGCCTCTCGCTCTCTTTCCTTGTGGCTTCCAAAGTAGGACTGTGTGAGCTGGTGTATCAACTGGCTTTCTTAATGTATGACCAAGCCATTTATATTTCCTTCTCTTAATGTCTTCATTTATGTCGTTTTGTTCTGTTCTATGCCATAGTTCAGCATTTGATATTCTTTCCGGCCACCATATTCCTAGTATATTTCTAAGGCATCTGTTTATAAAAGACTGGAGTTTTCTCTTGATTGTTGAGGTAACCATCCAGGTCTCTGAGCCATAGAGGCTAAGAGACCTGGATGGTATATTATGGTATATTCCAAAAAGAGAGAGACATATTTCTGAACAGACCCCCAGGCCTTAATTACAATCTATACATTAATTTTGCGCGGTAAATTTAAATTTGAAAATCTGTCTGAAATATGAAATCTGTAGCAAATTAAATTGTATATGGATTGTTCAGAGATAAATCCACAGTTAAGACAGCAGAATGGTAAATGTGGTAATTTCAGCATATGAAAATAAGTAAATTTGTCTAAAAAAACACATGTTATTTCATTTATTTGTTGAAAAAAAAGGTTAGGTAGCACATGTCCTTACTGATAAAACATTGTATGTATTACACAGTAGGAAATAGCTTAAATTCTACGACTGTAACAGTGTATGACAATTAGTTCCAATTAAAACAGATTAACAAGTTAATAACAAAAATATCTTATTTCATAAACTATTTGAAGATTGTTGAATTCAGTCTGACGTTGGTGAAGAAATAGAATCATCACTACCACTGTCGTCTCCAACAGAAATTATGAATGGTTCTATAACTTCATCGATAATTTCGTCAATATCTTTCATCCGCGCTTCTTCTTTAATAACATGATTTATGCATTTTTGCCAAGTTGTTGCAGTTACATTATTGGTAACATTATGTAAAAATTGCTTAACTTCATTTAATTTAAAAGTTCTATTTTTTGCAGCTACCTCATTTTTGATTTGTGCCCAAACAAGTTCAATTGGATTCATCTCGCAGTGGTATGTAGGTAAACGAAGAACAGTCTTGTTTTTTGACTTCGCAATTTCATCGATTACATATAAATTGTATTTACTTTTGAGCATATTTACTGGGTTCAACAATTCTGCTTTAACCATATCCTCCTCATACTCTATCCCCTTTTTTCGTAACCAATTTTGCATGTCTGCTTTTCTCTACAATGTTGCTGGTGTCTTTTCAGCCTTGCGGCTATGATACGATGCATTATCCATCACTACGACAGCATTCTCTGGTAGATAAGGTAATATATTAGAGAACCAATCCTAAAACACCGTGGCATTCATTTCCTCTCGATAATCAGAGATTTTCTTCCCCTCAAAGAGTAACAAACCATTTTCGATGAAATCATCCGAACTGCCAATATATCATATTATCAGGCGACGTCCCTTATCAGACGTATTTTTTAATCCTGTTGTAAATCCTTCCACAAATGCCTGTCTATGGTTTAAAACACTTGTGTCCATCCATATCTTCTGCACTGTTTGGCCCTCATTCAACCAGGTTTCATCTAAATAGAAAATTGGTCTATTCTGGGATCTGTATAATGACATATCTTTCAGATATTGTCGTCTCCATCTTACGATATTATCTCTCTCAGTAAGAACACTGTTTCTGCCACGTTTAAGGTATCTGTAATATTTAGCACAGTTATATTTAGATATATAGGTATACCTACTATAAATATTCTCACTTAAAATTTAGTTGCTTCATTAAGCGGTACAATGTTGAGCGACTCATATTTGACAGTTCGTTGTTTATTCGGCAGTTTATTTGAGCCAGCACTTTATCTAGCGTGGGCAGTTCATTTTGTCGAAACATGTTGTGAACAATTTGACGAACAGCAGTTTTGACAGCCTCATCAAAAAATTCCAGTACAGAATGTCTTCCAGTTATCTTTTTTGGCTCTGAAATTTTCCCTGTTTTCTTGTATTCGTTGATAAACCGATATACTGTCGGTCTTGAAATTCCTACAGTCATATCTTGTAAGACGGGGATATGTTATATATGTAATATATATAAAATGCAACATATAATATGTTGCACTCTATAAAGTTACCTAGCACTTGAGAAATCTGTTTAATCATGTCACCTTTTCTCATGTCGGGTGTATCCGTCACAAGTTTTTTATAAGCATTTATTGCTGTTTGCTTTTCAGCACTACTCAAATGACTTGCTTTCTCTCGTTTTCTTGGAGGAGAACACACGTTTGTGCTTTTAGCAGCACTGGTGCTGGGTTCTGCATCGATATTTAATCAACAGCTACAAAATTATAGTTTTACAAGAACTAAAATTCTCTTATTACTTACATCATATATTAATCTTCAAACCGAAGCTATAAAAAGAACTAATCTGCACCACAAAATAGTTAAAGTAATATAATAATGATATTAATTTAATAATAGGATAACAAAACTCTAGAAATGTAAACATAATATAAAGATGTCAAAATATTTGATAATGTTCTACGGTGTTATTTTGCCTTGCTCTGGACCAATAAGAAACAACTGTCACTTGGGTTTGTTCAGAAATTTGTCTCTCTCTTTTTGGAATATACCATAGGTTATACGAAATCCCAACGTTGTCGCTTTCATATTAGTTTTATTTGTCATTTCGATATTGACGTTAACTGAAGCGTGTTTTCAGATTTGTATTATTTTCTGTTCAGAACAAACATTACTTAGTGGTGTTTATTTGTTTACGAAAAGGAAGATGCCAAAACTGCTTTATCGACAAACGAAAGAATGTAATGTTTTGTAAGAGAGGTAATATAAATACTATGACAACTATATGTTTCTTATATACAGTTGTTAATCGTGACCTCTTGCATAGATCAGGAAAAGTACAAATCAATAAATTGATAATATATGCTGAATGTTTCCCAAAAACGAACCTGGCAGTTATAAATTAATGTAAAATATAGTTCAGTGTAATGCAATTTAATTGAAATATTCCAATTTGAAATAAATTCGTATTTAAATGCTGTTTTTCTAAGAAGTTTTATCCAATTGAAAGTATCAAATATTTCTTAAAATTTTAAGCACATGGAACACAAAACATGTCAGATTTTCACAATACTAAATTTTCGTAAATTAGGAAGTTTTGCAAAAGGGTTACAGATAATTCAAGGAACATTCAAGTAATATGTTACATACAGAGCGATTAGTAAAGTAAGTTCCGTTTCCGCCTAGTGAGCAGAGGAGTGATCGACGCGATCGCAGCGCTGCGGTGTTGTCTGTTTCGGTGTGAGTCTGGTAGTACTAGTGAGCGAATTATTCAGATATTTTTCGTGCTATTTTGGTCGTTTAATCTGCTGAAATTGAAAATCCCGCCGACTGTGAGTTGCGTGCTGTTCAGATTTCTGTGGTTGCATGAGAACATGAACATGAAGGCTGCTGAGATTCATCGTGGACTTTGTTCTATTTATGGTGAAAACGTTATGAGTGACAGTATGGTTAAAAGATGGTGCCGTATCTTTCGAGAAGGACGAACCAATGTCCATGAAGAAAAAAAAAGCAATTGTTGTAGCGAACGTGTGTATAATGTCGAAGAAAATTTCGTGAAAATCGGCAATTCACAATCATAGAACTGAGTGCCTTTTTCCTCAAATTTCACGTACAGTTTTGTCCGAAGTTATTACTGAACATTTAAGTTACCACAAATTTAGTTCACGATGGGTGCCAAAACTTCTTACCGAAGACCATAAAACAAAGAAAATGGGATCGGCACTAACTTTTCTGACACGTTACGATGTTGAAGGTGAAGACTTTCTCAGGAATATCGTAACAAGTGATGAGATTTAGATCGCCAATGTCAACGTTGAGACGAAAAGACGGTCAATGCAGTGGGGTAGCTCTAACTCTCCTACAAGGAAACCTTTAAAGTGCCGTCAAACTTTTTCTGCGAGAAAAGTCATGGTCACTCTCTTCTGGAACAAGAAAGTCGCCCTTCTTGTAGACTTTATGTGGGAAGAGGGGCCTCAATAAATACTGAAGTCTACTGTGAAACTTTAAGAAGCTCAGAAGGGTTATTCAGAAGAAGCAACGTCGATAGGGTTATTCAGAAGAAGCAACGTCGATTATTAAATTCGGGCATCGTTTTTCTGTATGACAATGCCCGCTCGCATACTGCCGCTCACACGGTAGGCCTAATGAATAGTTTTAAGTGGGAAGTGTTCGAGCATCCTCTTTTAAGAGGGATCTGTTTGAGCATCTTCCCTACAGCTCTGATTTGGCTTCAAGCGACTACAATTTCTTCCCTAACATGAAGAAATGGCTTGAGAGCCAATGTACAAGAACAGCGTCCTTCTAGTGTGTGATGAAGAGCTGCAGGACAGTGTTATAGCATAGCCTAATTCACAGGCGACAGAGTTCTATGAAAAGGACATTAAAAAGCTGGTTCGTCGCTATGACAAATGTCCCAATATTAATGGCAACTAAACTACTCAAAAATGAATAGGGAATTAGATATTTTTTTAACAGATCTAATTAATTCGATTAAATTTAACGTATTTTCTCAAACTATAGATAAATTAGAAGGCCCACAGTCGTTTGTGGACATTTTATTTGGTAAATGTCTTTCTGTGTAATAAAATATTGAATCTTGTATTCTAACCTTAAATTAATTTAGAATACAAAATTATAAAAATCGCATTTTTTTGACAAGTATTATTCATTTTAAACATCATTTCACATTTTCACGATGCCAAGACGTCATTTAAATAAAGAAACTTTTGATTTAATTGCGTTATTGCATCAGCGAGGGCAATCTGGAGCAGAAATTGCCGCAATTTTTAATGTGTCTCCAAGTGTTGTTAGTAGGGCTCTAACAAGATTCCAACAGATAAGATCTGCAAGAAGAAGACTCGGTAGTGGATCTGAGAGGAAAACAAATCAGAGACAAGGCCGCTACATACGAATTCAGACAAGGATGAATCCGTTTAGAAGTGCTGTATGGTTGCAAACACAGTTCCGTGCCGCCACTGGAGTTAGAGTTTCGGATCAAACCATCAGAAACCGTCTGAGGGAAATGGATTTTCATAGCTGCAGGCCTGTGAGACGCCCAAAATTAACTAATGCCAATAGAATGGCTAGAAGAACTTAGGTTAACCCACGACTAGCAGAAAATTTTCAATGGGAGCATGGTTTATACACCGATGAATCCAGATTCTGCTTATTTAGTGATAATCGTAGAGTAAGGGTCTGGAGAACTCGAGGAGACCGTTATAGACGCGAGTTTACAAAAGCTGTGGTGCCTTTTGGCGGCGGTGGTATCATGGTGTGGGCGGGCATTAGTTTGAATGTACGTACGCACCTCTCATTGAAAACAATGTCAATGGACACATATACAGAGATGACATTATTCAGCAATATGTGGCCGACTTTCGTGAGGCTGTGGATGAAAACATGGTTTTTATTGATGATAATGCAAGACCACATCGTGCACAAATTGTAATGCAAGCAATAAATGACCTCCATATTAACCATCTACCTTTCCCACCAACGTCTCCCGACTTGAATCCAATTGAGCACATTTGGGACAGACTTCAAGAACAGCTCAACGAACATAATCCACCCTCAGTTAACGTGTAACACTTGCGGGAAATTTTACCGCTGTGTTGGAGAAGAGTGTCACAAGAACACATTAATAATTGCATTATGAGTATGCCCCGAAGATGTACAGCTGTGAGAGATGTCCGTGGCCATTATACACGATTTTAGAATTAATTGTTACAGAAAAATGTTTATTCTAGCTATTGTTAAAACTGTTGCTTATTTCATTTTTGATCATTTCTTAGTAATCTAACGATTTTTCTGAATAAATATACTTGAAATACACTACAAATATTTACCCATACTATCTAAAATATACAAAAAAGTAAAAATTCCTTATTCATTTTTGAGTAGTTTATGTATAAAGTAGCTCAAAATAGTAGTTTCAAGTTGTATGTAATAAAAACCTTACATTACGAATCGCCCTCGTAATTATCGAAATATGCGCACAGAATAGTATTAGAAGTAGTAATATTGAAGCAATTTTTTTTATATTCCACACATCCTAGTCACAGTTTTCAATATGATTCTATTAAACTCTTTTTATAAATGAAATAATTATTGAAAGAATTCGTACAGCAAAGGATCGATAATGTAAACACTCGATATTGGCAACATTGCGCTAATGTGAAGACAAAATTCGTACTATAGGATTATATGGAACGCTCGATAACATAAACATCTTGTAGATTCGATAACGTAAACAGTTCGGCGAAGACGATCATCAATCCCAGAATTACTCAGTTATGTAGGGGAGTCCCCGATTTATGAAGCATACATACATTCATATTTGAACTTAATTGTGTCTGCATGTTACTCCTTGCTAATAGCAAACACAGATGCTAAGTTGCATGTCGGTACATGTGTAGTTTTGAATTAGCTACAAGTTTATTGGGTGAGGTTCTATTCAATATAAACATTGCTCTTTGTTATTTAATACACGATTGTAAACCTTATTTTGATTTATTGCTACCGTTAGTGTTTTTACAAATACTTTAGAATTGCGAGAGTTTATATGCATCGTTAGAACTATGGCATCCACGTCCAGTGAACGGAAGTGCTTAAAATTAAGTGATAAAGTAAAAATCGTAGACGAGGTAGCACTTGGTGCAGGAGTGACACAGTTATCAACAAAATATAGTGTGCCTGTATAAATGGTTTCTAAAACAACGTGAAAACCATGTCCCAATTAGCGGCAAAATAATTAAAGAAAGGGCTCAGCTGTTAAATGAAAAACTGAAGGAGGTTGAACATTTCGTAGCCAGTGATGGTTGGCTACAAAGGTTCAAACGAAGATATGGAATTCGATTGTTGTCTATATCTGGTGAAAAATTATCAGCACAACCACAATTACTACCGTTCAAAGAAAAATTTATGGAAAAAATTAAGGAGCTAAATTTAAATATGGACCAAATTTATAACGCTGATGAAAGCGGCCTTTATTGGAAAATGTTACCTCAGAAAACCTATGCTGCATCCTTTGAAAAATCTGCCCCGGGTAGAAAACCCGAAAAACAACGACTAACATTTCTAGCCTGCACCAATGCTAGGTGGTTGACACAAAATAAAGCCACAGATAATAGGAAAAGCAAAAAATCCACACGCATTTAAAAATTCCAATATCCCTGTTGATTATGATTATTCAAAAATCGCTTGGATGACCAGCAATATATTCCTGGAATGGTTCACAAGCGCTTTGTCCCTCAGGTATGACAATGAATCTGTAATTACAAATGCTCTATACATAGTTTAACGATAATAAATTTGTAGGAAAAATATTTCCTGGAAAAGCAGATGTTACCTATAAAAGGGTTGTTACTATTAGATAATACACCAAGTCATCCTCCAGAGCAATAACTGAGAAGCAATGATGGGTCAATTTTTGTCATGTACATGCCGCACAACGTAACTCCATTAATTCAACCAATGGACCAAAATGTAATAAGACTCACCAAGCTATACTACCGAAAGTTTCTACTTTCGTCTGTTTTATCAAAAAATACTGAAAACATTTTTGAGGCTTGGAAACAAATAACATTACGAGAAGCGGTTTTGAGTTTCCACATGGCATGGAATGCACTTAATCAGCAAACAATTAAAAAATGTTGGAATAATCTCTTTTGCACCAGCCACGAAGATGAAGACCTTTAAGTGTAATTAGGGAACAATTGCGATCAGATGCTGGTGCTCTTGTTAATGCATCATGGGATGTTGTTAATTTGTTGCAAATTGTGAATCTTAACGTCCTTTGTACACCAGGTGATATCAATGTATGGAACGAAGATAAGCAGTTAAATGATGTAAATCAGGAAGAAGATACGGACAGTGATGAGGAGGATCTTTATTCCGTTAAAGTTGCTAGTGTAGTGACTGACGCGCACAAGCGCTATACAAGTTTTTAACCAAGCTTTGGATTGGGCTGAAGGAAAATAAGTATCATACGCGGATATTTTAGTTCTCCGCAAATTACGGGCGCAGGCCAGTGGCGACTCTTTAATGAGAGCAAGTGAGCAATTGCACTCCCTGGAATTATGAAACAAAACAAACCAAGCGGCGACTAACTGTGAAAGTATTTATTTATTATATATATTATGTATTCATAGTTATTGACGAGGAACGTGGCACGCTAACAACGTACATGCACCGATCGTCGTCACAGATATAATGAGCAAAGCTCAACTGTTGCTCCGTTAAGCCATTAACATTGCATTGAAGGTGGGGAGAACTGTATTTTGCCCTACTTCAATGTCGTATAATACGTAGCGCTGAGCAAGTGGTCCAGTCTGCTCACGGCCGTTGTAAAATGAATTCCGTCTCTGCTTTAGAGACCAACGCGTTTTCGCGGTTAACGTATGATGAAAAAATCGCAGTAAAAAAATCTTAAACTGCCGATGCCTCAATTATGTTTATAAAATAAACAATCTGTTAAAGGTAAAGACGTTATAAAAAAATTCAAAATGGATATTTATCAGAAAAATGACTGGATTTGTTGGTGTGGAATTAAAAATACTTTGTTTTGTTTTCCGTGTCTTTTGTTTGGTGGTGAACCGTCTTGGTCAAAGAACGGAATAAGAGACTTAGTTCATCTTAGTGCTAAAATTATTAAACATGAAAATTCCGAAGGGCATTTAAAAAATATATTTAGTCTAAAAATAACATTCAGAATGTTTTAGATTCATCATATAGAAAAGCAATTCAACAACACAATGAAAAGGTAACAAAAAATGGGCATGTGTTAAATTTAATAATAAATTGCATTAGATTTTGTGGCGCGTTTGAACTGGCACTTCGGGGTCATGATGAACAGCAAACGTCGAATAACAAGGGCATTTTTTGGGAATTGATAAATTTTACGGCAGAATTGTATAAATCGCTCAGAGATCACATCGAAGCAGCACCGGTTTTTAAGGGATTATCAAAAACGATACAGAATGAGCTGCTTGATGCAATGTTGAACGTGTATCATGAACAAGTTGTCAGTGAAATTAAAGCAACCGACTTCATATCTGTGATAGCTGATGAAACCACAGATGTGTACAATCAGTTTCAGTTGGTGGTTGTTTTAAGATATATTGTGAACGCGAGACCGGTCGAAAGATTTTGGAAATTTCTTCTGCCCAGTTACAAAATGTCAATATAGATGCATTAAAAATCAAGAATAATTTAGATAATTTTGAACGCGCTATTGGAAAAATTCGAACCGAAATCGCTGACACAGATAATCAGTTGGTTAAACAAAATGACCCAGAACTGACTCTTCGACCATCAAAGCGGTGAAGAGTAACTGATGGTAGCCAAAGAAGGAGGGAAACTATTGAAGTGTGCGATATTATTTTGCTAGAAATAAAAACTAGATTTCGGTATACAGGGCACTTAATATTATCAAACTTAATTTCTTTTAAACAGTTCTCCTCTTTTCAAAAAAAATTTCCGGAAGATTGCCTTAAAGAAGCAGTAAAATTGTATCCATGCCTCAATGAAAGCAGACTACGAACTGAATTAAGCGTTCTATATTCTAGAGAAGAATTTAGGCAAAATATAGAAGTCGGTGCTGTAGGTCTGCTAGGTCTTCTGCTGGATGGATTAAGCGCCACCTTTAATGAAGTTGTTAAGCTTTTAAAAATTGTCATTACAACCCCAATGACAACGTCCGAAGCGGAACGCCAGTTTTCACGGCTGAAGAGAATAAAAACTTTCCTGAGAAATACAATGAAAGAAGAGAGATTAAATGCCCTTACTATGTTATCTTGTGAAAAAGAATGTATAAATGATTTCCCAAACTTTAATGAAAAAGTGATAGAACTGTTCTGCAAGTCAAAGACACGTAAAATGGACTTCGTTTATCGTCAGATGTAATTAAACTGTGTAGTGTAATATTTACTATTCCCTCAAAACAAACTCTACAATGAACAGTACCTGTCTGGAACAGTACGTCGGTGAAATTTATAAGGATTGGGTAAGCGTTTTTGTATTACACTTTTTAATTTTGAAATTATGCACTCCCTATGTGAACCACCCCGAGCCGCCACTGGCGCAGGCATTCGAAGACAATGCTAAGCGCAAACTTACGCAGACTAGGATACCAGATTATTTTTCTTCTAAATAAATAATACTTCAAGTTGTTTGAATATTTTTCTTATTTTTATTTTGGTGTATTAAAGGTTTATTTTAATAATTTGCTTGTTAATGAAATCACGTTCGATAATGTAAACATTTCGATAATAATAATAATAATACTAATAATAACACCCTCGGTCTGAATTATTTCACGTTATCGAGCGTTCGCTGTATTTTCAATTATAGATTGAATTCAAGTAGTTATGTAATCTCTTCCTGTCTTTGTGTATATGCACATATAAAAAATATTTATTTTCTTTTATTAGAATTTTAATGCGTTTTTAATTATGCAATTATTCACCTTAAATGCACTTATCTAATCTAGTTTCAATAGAAATAAACCCTAAAAAATACGTTTATTCAATTTACAATTTAAATTAAATTTAATCTAGGATTACCAAATGTAACATCGTATTGTCATGGAGGGTACATGCTATACTTTGATATTTTAAAATTCTCCTTTACCTGCTAGCTTCCTGAGGTTCGACTTCTCATGTCCCTCGGGAGGGTCAGCACAGCAATTCTTTAATCCGATTAGAACGATGAACCAACATCATGCACCGGTTGACTTTAGCTTTGACTATATTACTTGACACCTTTTTTTTCTATTGCTACTCATTCATTCATCTGTCCGTTTCTTTTCTTGTAGATCCACCTAAAAGGAACGTATTTATAGAGTTAACAAGCGAAATTATGGACTATCCGGCTTCCGGTCACAGCTGCTGCTGTTATAATACGGTTTTCTGAAATTTATTTGGCATAAAAATTGACGAATAATGGTCTAGGATAAAATTACTGCTAAAATTGTGAAACCTTTAAATATCTTTCAGCGGAGCTGCTAATTATATTATTTTTATGTTTGAAGAAATTAAGCTAAACGATTTTTTACCATTATACTATTATACAAGCTGTTTTTTATAAATAATAGTTTTACTGAGAAAGATGTAATGAGGTCTGCGGGAATATTTTACTATATTAGGCTTAACAATAGTAAAACATATATGTAGGTACTCATATAAATACATAAATTTTGTTTAAAATGGAAAAGAACTGGATGTGCGAAGGACTTACATAGATATAGAGAATTAGGCAGTAAAATTAGAATAAACTCAATTATATCAAACTTTTCTACGTCACCACCGCTACTCTAGAGTCTAGTAGTAAATAATCTCATCGGGACATTAAATAACCACAGAATATGGACGCAGGGGTATGCTAATAACATCTTCATTGTGTTCCAGGAGAAATTCCCGGGGCAGTTACGAAATGCTCTGCGAATTGTGTAGAGATGGTGCCTAAATGAAGGACTATCTGTTAATCTACAAAGGACAGAGTTGGTAACTTTTACCAAAGATCAGAAAACTAAATTGTATGGGCAGCATGAAACTGTTTGGACAAGAATTAGAATTAACCAATAAAGTAAAGCATACATAACACTAGACGAAAAAACTGAATTGGTGCAAGCACCACGTTAAAGTGACGTATAGGATGACGTAGCTGCTTTGGCGATGCAGAACAGCTGTTAGCAAGATCAGAGGATTAAAATAATGGTACATTGGCCGTGCACAATGTTAGTAAGACCAATAATTGCTTATGGGGCAGTTGTTTGGTAGAGGAGAATAGAGCTGACCAGGGAACAGGCGATGAGTCGTTCAAGCGATAAGGGCGCTGGTATTTGGTTAATCATCCTAGAAGCAAGAGATCACTGAATCTGGACAAATACCGGAACGCATGTTTTTGACTTGCGTAGTACATGAAGAATATTGAGTGGTGGGAGTCGCGCATAGTGGCACTGCGGAGAGAAAAGTATGCAATTACAGTTGTAGCCGTGATGTTGAACCTTGAACATTGTACGTTTGCCTTGCGACGCTTTTATGCAAACGGTGAATCAGTCACTCAAACCAAACGGGACTTTTGTTTATATTTTAACGTTGCACGGCATGGTGCGATCCCTAATCGCAACACAATATTGTGTTGGATACACAATGTGTACACGACAGCATCATTGTTGAAAAAGAAACCCGCAGGACCGGCAAAGACAGTTACTATCCCGGAGAATGTCGAGTGAGTGTGCAGAGCCCTAGCCATTCGATGAGGAAGCGGGCAGCATCTCTCAGACTTCGCCTATCCACAGTGGGAAAAATTTTGATTACGGATCTTACATTTCATCTATAGAAGCTTGTAGTGTGTCATCAATTGAGTCAAGCAAATAAGAGACAGCGTGTAGACTTTTGTTACAGAATAATAAAATTTTTGATGAAAACGACGAAGCTGTTATCATTATGAGCGATGAGGCTCATTTTCATTTGAGCGGTGTTGTAAACAAATAGAACTTTCGATTTTTATGTCCAACAAATCCACGAATCGCGAGTAAGAGACCTCTACACTCTACACAGCTTACATGTGACTGTGTAGTGTGGGGTTAGTGAATTTGGGATCATTGATCCTTTTTTTTTGAGGACGACGATGGTAATGCAGTTACGGTGAATGCACAACGGTACGTAGAAATGTTGGAAGATTATTTATTGCCTGAACTGCGTCGTCGCCACCTTGTGATATGTAATGTATGGTTTCAGCAAGATGGGACAACAGCCTATACTGTTCGCATTTCTATGGACATTCTTAGACGAACATTTCCTGAAAGAGTAAATCTCTCGATTTGGTGAAGTCACCTGGCCCTCCTGTTTGCCGGACCTTACCATTCCAGTTTTTTATTTATGAGAACATTTAAAATCTCGTGTTTACAATAACAAGTCGCACTATACCGGAACTAATAGAATCTATTCGCCAAGAAATCAACGACATTCCTAGAGAAATGTTGTGTTCAAGCAGAAGGCGGCCGTCTTACACATGTAATTTTCAAACATTAGTTTATTGGGTGTTTAAATTGCATACCTTAGGCAATATATTGCTAATAATAAATAAAAAAATCGTTCATAATTACCTGAGTTATTTAAAAAATATGCATTTTTCAGAATGAACTGTTTGCAGGTTAAAACTGGTTAGACATTGCCAAGAAGTCCTCAACATACTGTCACATTACAATACTGTGTCATTGATATGGATACCAAGACATGAGGAGATTAAAGGAAATAAATGAGCCGATGAGCTGACCAATAAGGCCTAAGAGGAACTTCATAGAATCAGAACCTGTATCTGGAATCGCTAAGGATTCCACAAGAAGGATGATCTGCTCATAGCTATAAAGAGAACATGAAAAAATCCAGAAGCTGATGGAAGATCAACTCTATACGAAGACACTACTAGGAGAGCTGGTTTTCAGTAGGTTTTCAGCCAACCTAATTAGAAACAACAAAAAGGCTATCACTAGCTTGACAACGGGATATTATTCTTTAAGGAAGCATCTATACATCATGGACTTGGCTAGGGAACCCTGGCCTGTACCACCTTTTTATCATTTCTTCACTCGTTACTTTTATCATAAATTTCGAAAAAATTGTCGAAAAATTTCTGCAGGCCGAACATGTCTTGCATTTAATCACTGACGCTATGTCACAACTAGACGGATTAAATCCATAAATCGTATTGGTTTTCACCTATCACCTAAAGTTAAATATAAGTAAATATGTCATGTATTTTGAAATGTAACATTTGAAACAACAGGTTTACAAAGAACAAAGAAATTAGTGAAAAAATTTTCGCAAAGAGGACTTCCTGCAGTACATCATATTTGGATAGTCTCTTTGAATAGTTAAACGGTAGTCGACCATGTCCCACCTTGCTTGGTATCGCTCTTCCATAACTGTAATATCTTTTTAAAATCGTTCTCTTATATCACTTAGGGTTTCAGGAAATTTGGCAACATGCTATTCAGAAAATGAAGTTTTATACAACTTTAAAACTTTTGCAATGTGTTCATATTTTTTCTTTAGACGAATTGAATGCCCAATATAAATTGACACATACAAATTTCTAATTTTACTCATAACCAACTACATTCAATAGAATAGCATTTAAAAAGCAATAAACAAAATCACACTATGCTTAAAAGCTGAAGTTCTCTGTAATAATAAAACTTTATTTTCGCAACGGGTTCAAGTAATTTGTTGTCATTTAATCTAGAAGGTAACAATTATGACGATTCTTTTGGTAGATTTAAATCTCTTAGTAGGTCATCAAATTCTTTCTGATTAAAATATTACTGGCCTTGATCAGAGTTTGAGGCATCAACTTTCTATTTCACAGCTCGTTCCTAATCAACAACTTATGCCATATCATCTACAACCACAAGTGAAAGAAGTTCTTTAAAAACTGATTCATTTATTTCATACTGGATGCATTACCGATTCAAGACTTGGATATGTCCACATGCAAGATAAACGGGTTACTTTCTTGAAACATTACACTAACTATACAACAGCACTTTATAACTTAATACTTAATATCTACTTTAAGACTTAAGTAACATGAATGGACGTATTTAACAACCTTATAACCCTGTAGAATAATAATAATATAACCTAATATTAATTTTTACTTTAAGACTTAAGTAACATGAACGAACGTATTTAACAACCTCATAACGCTGTAGAATAATGTATTTGTTATATACAGGCCAATCCAAATTAAGTGTTCACCATTGGTAACTTTGCTATTATTAAAGATACAAGATTGTTTAAATTAGCAAACTAGTAGTACTTTTAACGCTATTTAAGATGGAAGAATTAAAAAAAAAGAGCAGCGCGTTTTCGAGTTTTCCTGAAAAATATGTTTTTTTCAAATGGAAACCCTTGTATATTATATCATTTTCTGTTAGAAATTCAATTTTTCAAACAAAAAATCTTATAAGAAATTTTTTACTGGGATTAAAAATACTTGAGTTATAGTGAATAAACAAAAACAGCTAAGTCAAGTGCATTTCTATGTTTCTATGATAACGACGTTAATTCTTTCTAGTAAACGTCAAAGATTAGTACAGTTTTATTAGTCTTTCACTCATAAATTTCATTTTGCTAGTTATTAATTTGACAAAAAAATGATTTTTACCCATGCAGAAAAGTGTGATATGTTAGAATCTTATTTAGTGTGCAGAAAATCCTCTAGGAGGGCAAAAGAACACTACGCTGAATTATATCCACTCCGAACACAACCAAATGAGCAATTTTTTCTGAGACTGTACCGAAAATTTAGAGGCAATGAGATTGTTTTTGCCAAAACAAGAACAAGAAGGACTTTTATAATAAGCGAGGCCACGGAAATTCTAGTTCTTGCATATTTTGAGGCCAACCGTGAGAATTCCATACTAGATATGATCAAGGAATCTGATTTGAGTCACGGTACTGTGCGTAGGATTCTGAAGAAACACAAATTCATTCCTTATAAGTACAAACCAGTTCAAGTTTTCTTGCCAGGGGATCCAGAGAGAAGAATGTTTTCTTGCCACTGGTATCTTAACTTTTGTCGCCAAAATGTAAACAACTTTTGTTATATTTTATCGACCGATGAATCAAATTTCTCAAATTCTGGAATGTACAATACAAAAAATCATCATTACTGGTCAAAGGAAAATCTTCTTTTAGTACATCCAAGACGCCCGCAAGTCCGTTACAGTTTTAATGTTTGGTGCAGTTTAATTGGTTCAGGGATTGTTGGTCCTTTCTTTTATGAGGGCACTCCAACTGGTGAAAGGTACATAGAATTTTTGACTGAAATTTTGAATAATTTCTTAGACGATATTGATCTATAAGTAGACAGAATCTGCATTTTCAGCAGGATGGCGCACCTGCGCACAACTACAGAGGTACTCATCAAATTTTAAATACTATTATTAACAATTCATGGATAGGAACAAATGGTCCTATTCAGTGGCCTCCCCGATCGCCAGATTTAACACCGCTTGATTTTTTTTTATGGGGTTATTTAAAGACAGAGATTTATAAGCAAAGGTACGAAAACGTAAACGCCCTAAAAATTGCAGTTAGTGAAAAGATAAACCAAATAGGTAGGACCATACTAAAAGCAGTTCGACAAGTTCAGAAACGTGTTCAAAAATGTATTGAACAACAAGGTGGTATTTTTGAAAATCTTCTATGAAAAAATCAGTGATTTTTATTTTCTTTTAATGATATGTTTATGTATAAAATAAAGTTTATAAAAATTATTTAGCTGTTTTTGTTTATACATTATAACTCAAGTGTTTTTAATCCCAGTAAAAAAAAAGTTCTTATAAGATATTTTGTTTAAAAATTGAATTTCTAACAGAAAATGATATAATATACAGAGGTTTCCATTTGAAAAAAACATATTTTTCGGGAAAACTCGAAAACGCGCTGCTCTTTTTTTTTTAAAATTCTTCCATCTTAAAGAGCGTTAAAAGTACTACTAGTTTGCTAATTTAAACAATCTTGTATCTTTATTAATAACAAAGTTACCAATGGTGAACACTTAATTTGGATTGCCCTGTATATGTATGTATTTATTTCTGTGGTAGATAATTAGCTTGGTACGGATACTATGAGCAGATAGCAGCGACATCTGTATATGTACGCAAGAAGCTTTCTTCCTTTGAATAAAATCTCTTGTCGATAGCTTGTGAAAATAAAGTTTCATAATTAAAACGGTATTTTGATAAATTGATATTTACAAATGAGTAATAAATAAAACTTAGTCTAGAACAGATTTGCATCGCTAGCGCCATCTTAAATATATCCACGATCGAAATTTAATTCCTGGATATGCCTCGTATATACACGTTGTGTAAATTCAATTTGTTATATGTGTATGTAGAATAATATCATACTGGTATCAAAGTGGTGGCTAGAATTCACGGGTGATGTGGGAATATTGCTGTACTAGTGAAAATGACACTGACGTTTCAATTTGTATTTCGATTCCGACAGGGCGGTGAACTTCCTCAACTGATGTTCATTTACAAATTGCAACGTACAATTTGTAAACGGTTAACGTGCACTTTAGCTGTTTAGGAACATAATGTCGAAAATTGGTTTATTTAAATCTGAATTATTCTCATAAAATGCGAACACGTGACAATATTTCTAAATGAACGTTGGTAGGGCATCGTACCATATATCTTATTTAATTGAGGATGAAACGTCAGCAGTGATAACTTTGCCAAATGTAGAATTTACAAGAGAGGAATTTTTAGTTACACCTCTACAGCTAAACATTTTAACAAAGATTTTCATACATAAAATTTTCAGGACAAATTTCCGACATAATTTTGAAAAAATCTTATGTTTTATGAGATAAAAGATCAGTAAATTATAACTGCATATATTATATTTGTGTGAAAATACAAAATTTTACTATACTATACAGGATGTGTTTGAAATAAGAAGGCAACGTATGATAAATGAAAAGATGTAATTATATAGAACATAAATCTAAAATATTGGGTCAATTACGACTCGAACCCCTAAATTAAAAATCTGCCTATGAATTCAAAATATTCAGAATATGTATAAATAATAAATAGAGACCGGACGCATCAGGCCGAAATTGCCGGCGGAGGTAATCTCACCACCAAATGTTACCCTTTACCTGCATCGATAGAATAATCTCATAATCCGGGAGGTATTTTCACCACTAACAGAGTTCAGGTAATAAAAGCAATATATACCGTAATTTGGGAATTTCCAGTACTAATATTAACTAATGCCTATTTAATGCAAAGTTATTACGGTTTCACAAGTTAGTTTCTTTTGCTCAACAGAAGAGGTTAGTACTTACAATTGGTGTTGTTTATTGTGATAATAATTTAATATAAGTATTCGATTTATAAGATGTCAGCTACGTTAGCAAAAAGTATACGGGATAAAGATTTACTTCTCTTTGAGAATTTTACGTATTTTAAAGAAAAAGAATTGGAAAGCGGAGAAGTTTTCTGGAGATGTGTCCAAAGAAGAAAGTGTAATGCTAAAGTATTTACTGTTGGTCCTGAGCTTACAATATCGAGGAGTGATATAGTTCATAGCCATGAAGTAGATGAGCAAAAAACAAACAGAAAAGTGCTTACAAATTTGTGCAAGCGAAAAGCAGAAGAAGATTTATTGGAAAAACCTTCAAAGATTATTCGAAAAGTCTTTAGTGCCAATATGCCAGAGTCTGTTACAACCAATGATGTCAATTATGTACGAAGAAATATGTATAACTGCCGTCGGAAAAATATTTCCTAGTCGCCTACCTGCAAATATAAACGAAGTGCATGAAGTTGTAGATCTACATTCTCCTAAAATTAAAACCGCGAAAGGTGAAAACTTTTTGTTTATAAATAGTGCAGAACATAACATTATCGTATTTACATGTGAAGCCAATATTCGTGCCTTGTCTAAAATGAATACTTTGTACACATTCTCATATTGAACGAAACACTTTCTACAATTTTTTACCATCCATGGACTTCAGAATGGACACTATGTCCCACTACTGTATTGCTTGTTGCCAAACAAAAGTTGGACCACATATAAAACACTTTTTTTGTTGTTGAAATCTAACATTTTTGAATCATTTAATTCATTTTTCGAACCTAGCGAGATCTATGTTGATTTTGAAAAAGCAATACATACCGCAATAATTCATGTTTGGCCCAGTGTAAAAATCAGTGGCTGTAGATTTCACCTACACCAAGTATGGTACAGAAAAATTCAGTTCCTTGGATTAAGTGAACATTATAAAAATAATTCAGAAATAGGAAATTGGCTGAAACTTACTTTTGGTATGACTTATCTACAACCAGAACATGTTGCGGACTGCTTTGTTTTCGATTTGATGGCTTATAAACCAGACAATAGCCTGTTAGATAAATACGCCGATTATTTGTTAGAAACGTATATAGAGGAAAATGCTACATTTCCTACGAATATATGGGCGGAAGAAGTTGCCTCGAATACTCGCACTACAAATGCGTGCGAGTCGTTCCATTCCAGATTTAATGCATCTTTTTATAGTATGCATCCGTCTATAAATGTGTTTATCGAAAAATTGAAAGAATTCCAAGTTGACACTGACATCAAAATACAAAGTTTACATATTCCTAATAAAATAAAGGATAGGCAAGTGAAAAACAAATTAAAATATTTGGAAAATTGTATAAATCGATTAAAATCAGGTCATTTGTCTAGGCTAGAGTTCATAAAATGTGTTTGTCATTCTTCGTTACCCAATTAATTTTGCTCTTTTTATATATAATATGTATATACCTAATAGTTTCTATAACTTTTTAGTGATTTATTTTTATATGTATATAGTATATGTATATAAATGTTTACTGTTTACTGTGGTGCATGCTATGTAACGTGTTACTTTTTATTTTTGTGTTTTGAATTCCATATGATGTTTTTCGTTATTTTTGTATTTTTAGCCAAAAAATATATATATATTACTATCACTACTTCTTTTTATTATTATCCTCAATAAAATCTCAAATTTCATTTATTAGTGTTGAATGTTTGCAAAATTATAATTTGTTAAACTTTTATAATATGTAGATTCTGAAAAGGCACTCAGTAATAAATTCATTCTTCCTTCATTAGAAAATTTAATGAAAAATTACGTATTAAAACTAGTGGTGAGAATACCTATGGTATTAACGTGAATCCTTACGGACGGTGGGGAATTTACCTATAGGATTAAAGTAGACTGGTCATTTAGTGGTGAGATTACATCCGCGCGAAATTGCAATGGACCATATAAATAGTCTATAACATTGCTAAGCATAACACGCAGTTATTGAATAGCACTATTCATTTGGTTAACCGCACATCTGTTTTTGGTCGTTGAATTGTGACGCAATTACTTCAATATTATAGTTAAATTCCTCTCTCCAAGGGCGTAGATAGAAGCGTGAGGAGTTTCTATAATTTATTTTATTTATTAGTTAATACTCGTATTTTGTAAGATAAACAAAGTACAGTGAGTAAGTTCCTTTTTTTTCACTATCTTAACGCAAATATTATGTTTCTAACTGATTCACGATAGCAGTAGAACGCATTAGCCATCTTTCAAATCAGTACCTATGGATAAGTGCCGACGAAACTGTCGATATATTAGGACACTGTGTGGTAAATGTTCTAGCTGGTGTACTACATCCAAATATTCCATATAATGCATATGTAACAGCGTCTAGAGTTATAAATACAGTTTATGCGGAAACAGTAGCTAAAACCATTTACGAGAATATGCACCAAATGTTTCATTCGGACAACAGGTACAAAGAAAAAATACTTTTAGTTGTCAGTGACAGTGCTGCATATATGTTAAAAACAGACAGACTATTAAAGGAATATGCTACATATTACTTGTGTAGCACATGCTCTCCACAGAATCTGTGAATATTTCAGAGACACCTTTCTGGAAGTTGATAGACTTGTATCCGCTTTCGAAAAAGTTTTCAGAAAAGCACCATTGATAGTAGCTCTTTACAGGGAAAAACTTCCATCTTTGTCACTGCCTCCCTCTCCAGTAATAACAAAATGGCGAACATGATTAGACACTACTAGTTTTCATTCAGAGAATTTCGATAGTTTACAAAATTTCGTTACATGTTTAAATGAAGATCCTCGAAGTATTTTTGAGTCCATGGAACTAATACAAATTGCAAATTTAAAAAATCAGTTGTACTTTCTTTAGAAACACTTTGGAAATTTTCCAAAACTAATCACTTATTTTGAAAATCAAAATCTCAAATTAAGTGATGGATTAACGACATTAGATATGGCTATTAATAATTTGAAAAATATTCCAAGTGACTTCGGATGTGGCGTTCAGAAAAAGTTAGACGCAGTTTTTAATAGAAATCCAGATTTAATAACATTGTGGCAATTGTGTATGGGTACAATGCCTCAAAATCTAACTGTTAAATACGCTGAAATAAAAGGATATTTCCAGTATGCACCTATAACCAGTTACGATGTAGAAAGCATGTTTTCTATCTATAAGGGCGTATTCCATTCAAAGAGAAGAAGTTTTACAGAAGAGAACCTTGAGAAAGTATTGCTAGTTAATATTAATACTCCTTTACTCAACTTGAACTACAAAATGAACATATAACAATGTATTTCGTATTTTATAGATCACCACCCGTTTGTTTTCCAATTATATAAATAAAATTAAAAACTCTTTAAAAATACAAATTTTGACCAGTACGCCGATTGAATAGTGGGCGATGAGTCATTGGTTTCTTGTGTTCGGTGCCTAATAATAAATACCGCACGCTGCAGCATATGTTTACATACATAACAGCTGAGATTTTAGGATATCGCCTTTTATAATATAGTCTATCGCACAATGGCGTGACAAAATTTTTGTAAATATGTTTGTCATTTTTTTCTCGCTTATGAGAGGCAATTTTGGGAAGATGTTTTGGATTTAAATTCTATATAATCATTCCATTTGTCATACGTTGCCCTTTTATTTCAAAGACACCCGGTACGTACACAACTGTCAATACCAAATATAAAACATTTTGTATCTAGATATTACACTTAGAACATCGGGTCGTTGATCTCTCGTGGCAATATCCGCAGCGCGTTTGTGTTTCCTGAGAAATCACAGATTGTCTAGCAGATCATAGCGCAAGTCAGTGTTATGAAATGAGTGTCGACCTTTTTGATATACAGATTTTTCGTATTTTGAACTAGTAGAGAGGTAGCATTTTGCTTATGTATTTGTTGCGCGTTTCGAATTGACATGTCAATGCAATGTGCAATAAGTGAAAAATACCACTTTTTCCTTCTTATTGTAATGCTGTACAGGCTAATATTTTGATTGGACCTGTCGATTCTGTTATACAAGTTGACTAGATGAGGTTGCTGTATCTAGAAAAACGAAAAACATCATTGTGAGGACTTACTGCTCATTGTCTTCACAAATTAGCTGAATATTTCTATGTTCTTTTCACGAGTACCTTTTTATTGAAAGTTGAGCATATTTGTTGCTTTCAGTAACAATAATTTCTATCAAATCTTCATCGACAAAGTTTGAAAAAATTTGGAGTTGGCTCTTTTGGGTTTCAGACACCTAATAATCTTAGAAATGATCCGTTACAGCCTGTAAATAATAAATTTTCCCCATCTTTTTTTTTGTTAGGGTTGCTGATTATTAAGGTTTCCTGAATTTCTGATAAAGGTACATCATCTTCAGAGGAAAAGTCGTCGTTTTTAAAAACTATTTCAGTTGATACTTTTAGCTGTGATCCGGGTAAATTATTTATGCTCATAATATATCTTCATCGTCTGAATCTTCATTTGTTAGCGCGATAGTTGCATTATTAGAAGGACAAATTGTAATTTTTTTGTTTTTCCGCTTGTTTCATCTTCTAACATGACAAACGCGTCTTCAAGTATAAGACATCTAAAGTAAAAGAAACGTTCATAGATACAGATTTTCCTACGATACCCCAACAGTACACTAGATAAGAGAGAAATTAGGTACCATACCAGGTGCGTGTGTGTGCCGTCTGATCAGATACGTCGACGATGGATACGATAGAAGTACGAGTACAGAAGCATTACGTATATGTATACCACACCTCACTGCTTATCAAATCAAATGCTACAGTATACATTGAATAAACATATCGGCGAAGTAAAGTTGGTGGGGACGCCTCTTGCGCATCAGTGCCGTTAACTTACCACGTTTACAGACGGTATAGTACACCCTATAAAAGCACAAACATTTTTTTTATCTTTGTTTGTAGGTAATAAATCATGCATCTATATACCATGCCTTCAATTAAATTTTCATTTAGAGTAGCATATGATTTCAATATAAATTTGGGAACACTGTGGAACAGAAAGGTTTTTCGCTGCTTTAGTCTGCTGTGTGATATCAGATGTGTATTCTTGTTCTTTATTATAGATGATCTGTATTGTTTGTCTATCTTGTGCTTATTATGTCCGTTGTTTTTTTTAAATAGACTGTATTGAGGTTTGTAAATTTACAACAATAAAGATGATTATGATTATAGTCTCTGTCTCTATCATATTTGTTGTTATCTTTAATATCACTTCAGTTTTCGACTGCATTATTACAGAAAGAAAGTTCCAGATGTTTTTGTTTGTTTTATATACTTTCAATATTTTCTGTAATCAAGAGTAGGCAGCAGTGCCAAAATCTATCTTCTAACCTTTGTAGCATATCCCTAGGCTTTGATGTTTTTTGGTTTGTTTCATAATCATACTGTCTATGATGAGTGAGTTGTTCTTTGCATCATTCACTGTTATTTCTACAACTTGTTAGGATGTTGTTCGTAGTGATGCGATCTTATTTGTTATTATAGCAGTTATTATTTTGTATGGTGTTGGTACGCATGTAATTAATTGACAGGTAGCTAGATTTTCTATATTATTGGTTTTGGGTTTAATGTACATTATATCTTGCGTTAGAAAGTCGGGAATTTGTAGTGACTTTTTAAGAGTATATTTACTGTTGCACAGGTATTATGTGTTGCTGTAGCACTTATATTATTATCATTATTTCGAATTTTTTAAATTATTTTATTTACCCGTTTTATACATAGTTGTACATATATACATGTGTACACGCTTGTGCCTAATAACAATGATATTAAATGAAACGATTATAATACATAACTTCCCGCTTGTAAAATATGCTGGATATACAAAAAAAACATGTGTAGCGTAACCAATAAATTCCCTGTCTGAAACGAAATTAGCCCATTCTGGTCGGTTTAAATATAATTTTGTATTCGTTCGACGTCAACTTGTTGGCGGTAGTTATGTTAACCGTGATGCGCCACAAAATCACAGAAACACGTACCGGCTAATTGCCCGGTGATGGGGACGTGCTTGCCTGTCCCCCTACATTACTGCCGTTGCTTGTCGCCACTGTTGTTACAGGACCGAGGGAAAACTTCAAAATTTTATATATTCGAAAATATTGTCGTTAAAGTTTTGCTAATTTGTGTTATTGTATATTACACATTATACACCAATTATAGGATTACAATTTAATAAATATTTTTCCCTATATATAGGAAAGTTTTTTTTTGCAAACTAAAATAGATAAATTTTAGCTTAGGGTTCTATTCGTGTCTGAACGTATACATTCTTCTGATGACTTAAATAAAATTTAATAAATACACTATCGTTCACGAAAGTTCAACAAAAGAGTAAAAAATATACAAAAAATTATCAAAAGTATATAACATAAAAATAATACTAAATTCGTCGTGAGATCTTCCTTTAGAACTGAGAATTGCCCCAAAAACGCGTGGCATTCTTCTAATTAAGTTTTAAATTAAGATGGCTATACAGCATGGCCTTGTTACTAATTTAACATGTATCTCTCATGAAATATGCATTATCGTTGACAATTTAAGTCAAGTAGATGCCGGTTATACAGATATATGAAAAGCCTTTGACACTATAGACCATCGTTTCCCAACCTAGGGGTCGCTACCTCCAAGGGTGGCGGTGATATTAAAGGGGGGTCTCGAAATATCCTAAACAATAATCAAAAATCATTTTATGAGAAAAAATCATGTGTTGAAAAGTTTCTCCATACGTGGATCTACGTTAGAAACACACAAAAGCAAATTGTTTTTCGAGTGATAAGAAACAATTCCTGTATTTAGTTTTTAGCGCAACAATAGACGAAAAACCCTTTTCACAGAGATAAGACGCGGCGAAAGGGATTAATATTTTCAATGCTTCTGTGACTAAATTTCCATATTCATTTCGATGAGCAAGCCAAAACGTATTTACATCTTCAGATATAAATTGCAGTTGTAGCGTTTTGTCGGCAGACATTCGGATGATCTGGTCGTGAATGTCAACTAGTAACTTAGCAGCGGCAACAACGTTTTCTCTAAACGGATTAAGTACCCATCTCTTCGCAAAATCATTTTTATCTTCCGGTAAATACTCTGTCAACTGTCAAGTTCACGCAAATGCATCTACATGCAATCCGAACTATGGAGAATAATAGTGTCTTGTTCATTCAAATTTTTTTCAATATAATCCGAAATGAGTGGGAACATATCTAACTTTTTGCTTTGAGGGCGAATAATTCAGATATTCACCTACTTAAGGGTCTACTTTAGTGCCCGAAAAATTACGATTTCAGAAATATGCAACCCACATTACAGCATACTACAACAGACCAGACCAAGACGCCCTGCTGAGAGGGTCGAAGGATTATGTAAATTAGCAAACAAATTTGATTATTGACACATCAGCTACTTGGGATTTATTTATGCCTTGTTTTCAGCAGATAGATGATCTGTGTATTTCCGCCTAAAATTTTTTGAATCGTAGATAAAGAATAGATGTATTATTATAACAAATGTAACTTAATAGGTTCTAATATAAAATAAGTAGTGTAGTAAAGCTACACAATTTTACCCATACATACCTAATTGAAATACTTACATGCTTGTGTAAAGTAAAAGACAAACAAATGTATTAACTTGTTTTCCTCTAAAAGTGGTTACGGCATTACCTGGCTTTCTAATCCTTCTTAGTCATTTAAAGTTAATCACCTGGTTACTTGGAAAAATGTATATAATTCGATAAAGATATGACGATATGATATTAGTGTTGGTGACCGTTGTAATTTTGAAATATAAACAACAATGGGACTTCACTCCCAAAAAAGATTGACAACCGCTGCAAAACGGAAAAGTAGAAAAATCGAATAGTGTCTCAACGTGATAATATTGTAGATAATGAAATTGTTTTCACTGAGACAAATTCGGCACGCGACGACAGTTTTGATTCGGATATATCAGATGAGGTTTTTATTGAAACAGAAAATTTAAACAATATTGCAAATTTTACTCTTGCTGGACGTAGGATTGTTGATATAAATCATCTGTTTACTGTTCTAAAAGGAATACGACATGATATGTTTGGCTGTGCTTTTCAAAATGTAGAAATAAAAGCGGAAAAACATTTTGGTTTTAAAAGTGTTTTTACGTATAAATGCAACATGTGTGGAATAACCGATACATTCAGTACTGAAAATGAAAATAAAAAATGTGGAGTAAACGAAGCAGCGGTGTGTGGAACTGTTGCAATAGGGGCGGGTCATTCACAATTAACAGAATTTTCCGCAGCTTTAGACATTCCTCAAATGTCTTCAGCAACGTATGCGCACATAGAAAGAAAAGTGCTAAAAAATACAGAGGAGTTAGCATTAAAAGAAATGCTAGCTGCAGGAAAGGAAGAACGTAAGTTGGCAATTGAAGCAGGAGAAATTGATAGCGACGGAATACCTTTTATAACTGTAACAGTGGATGGAGCTTGGTCAAAACGAAGTTACAAGTCTAATTATAACGCTCTCTCGGGCGTTGGGTGCGTAATTGGGACCAGAAGTAAAAAAGTTTTGTACGTAGGAGTAAAAAATAAAATGTGCAAATTTTGTAAAAATAAGGATAAAAAAAATGTTCCGTCTCATAAATGTTTTCAAAACTGGAACAGTTCTTCAACTTCTATGGAAGCAGCTATTATTCTAGATGGGTTTAGAATGTCAATAGAAATGCATAATTTGCGATATAAAACAATTATTGGTAATGGGGATAGTAGTGTATATAAAAAAATTCAAACAGCAAAACCTTACGGACCAACATATTTTATTGAAAAAATTGAGTGTCGAAATCATGTGCTTCTGTACGAAAATACGAGAAACTTCAAAAACTCCTCGATCAGATATGTGTATACGAAATTTTTTACGGCAGAATATTCTTAAATTTAGAACAGCTGTAGTTAGTGCCATAAAGTACCGCAAAAATGAAAATGTTTCTTTTCAACAAAAAATTGAAAACTTAAAAAATGATATTCTCAATGGACCTGCCCACATATTTGGAGAACATAGTAACTGTGCTAGCTATTTTTGTAGTAAAGATGGTAACAATGGTAACAATTCAAATACTATTGATTACAAACATTTCAAAAGCAGTGCTGTATGTGATATATTTTTTCAGTCTTTGAATAGAGTAGCCAATTTATCCTCCAGTTTACTTTATGACGTAGACAATAACGCCGTAGAATCCTTCAATTCTGTTGTGAATAAATTCGTGGGAGGAAAAAGAATAAATTTTTCGCTGGGAGGCTCGTACCAAGGGAGATGTTTTGCGGCAGCCATAAATTATAATAATAAAGAGACATTTGTATATACATTTGTTAAGAAAACTAATGGGGATAATTTTAACGGTGTATATTTGGAAAAATTCAAAAATCTTAAACTAAATCAAGCAATAAAAAAGAAAAGCAAACAAAATAAAATTCGAATTCAAAGTGCTGATTCGGATTACGGAGGGTGCAAAATCGTGGTACCTGACATGCCTATTCCGGAATACGAAAGCAAGAGAAAACAATTTCTTGATGAATTGTTATCTGATTGTCATAATATTCAAATTAGGACGGTGAATCAGAGACATAACAACGAATGGGAAAAAGAGAGACAGATAAGATTAACGGCAAGTAACTTTGGCAAGATTTGTAAAATGAGAGAAAAATCAGACACGGCTAGTACAATAAAACATATGCTGTATACTAATAGATTCAATAATAAAAAACTACCACATTCTCTACAGTATGGCATAGATAATGAAGAAAGGGCCAAGCAAAAATTTATGGAAGGAAATTACAAATTTGAAAGTTGAGGCATGCGGTTTGTTAATTGACGAGAAGAAAAAATTTTTAGGTGCCACTCCAGACGGATTAATTGGATTCGATTCTATTGTCGAAATAAAATGTCCTTATTCAGCGCGTGATAAATTAATACATGAAGCCATTAACGAAAAATTAATTAATTATTGCACCTTAGATGCAAATGATAGTAACAAAATTTTGCTAAAACCTTTTGATAATTGTATGTATCAAGTGCAGGGACAACTCCACATCACCAAAAGAGAGAAATGTTATTTCGTAGTTTATACTAAACACGATTTGAAATATATAGTAATAGAACGAAATGATGGTTTCTGGAATCATCATATGATTGAACATCTGGAAAAATTTTATATCAATGCAATGCTTCCAGAAATAATTGACGCGAGGTATCATAGAGATCAATCTATAAGAAGTATTATGAAAAAAGATCTCTAATTATTTTTTATTCTAATTTTTTTTAAATACAAACTATTTACTTATGTAAATACAGTAATTTATTAGCTGCAAATTAGTTTGTTAACATATAAATGACTAGAAAATTCATCTTTGATGTTTAGTCTCCGATCCGCACTTAATTTGCGGTGATTATTATGGATCAAAATTCTCTTAAAACTCAATCAAAGGTAATTTAATTAGCCATTGAACCAGTTGCAGCATTTATTTCAATATTTACGCCGATTTATTGGTTGATAAGTTAATATTGTTATAGGTAGAAGCCTGTGGAGCCAATTTACATAATCCTTTGACCCCTGATCAATCTATAAGAAGTATTATGAAAAAAGATCTCTAATTATTTTTTATTCTATTTTTTTTTAAATACAAACTATTTACTTATGTAAATGCAGTAATTTATTAGCTGCAAATTAGTTTGTTCACATATAAATGACTAGACCCTCTCAACATGACGTCTTGGTACCTACCTACCTTGTACTCTATTTTACCGTGTGCTGTAATGTGGGCTGCATATTTTCAGGGACGTTGAGTATCGGATGCCTGTTTTCTACTTTTATTTTTATTGATAACTAAACAACTTTTACATCTAGACAAAAACGGGCTGTATAGCTACCTAGATATTATAAATACCTACAACACAAACATTTCATAACTCCATTAGCTGGCCTGGTTATCTCTAAATTTGTCCGGATAGATTTTCTGTTTTTTATCGATAAAAGTCAAACCGTACAAAAATTTTGAAAAAAACGTAAATACCTACCTAGTTTTTATTGATACATGGTCATACATACATCGAGCGGTCTTTCAACTTTTAATTTGAAGCCAAAAAAAGGCCGGAAAAATACACTCATTTCAGTGTGGGATTGCCGGGTATAGCGTAGAGCCTTAATGGAACCATAAATCAAGTCGCTTAAATGCAAAAATACATCATCTAAGTAAGTCAACAACAACATACACTCATTATTCTGTAAAAACGATGAGAATGGTGTTTGTTTATCCTGGAAAAATATTATTAATTCATCTCGCAATTTCATATCGGGTTAACACTTTCCTTCGCGATAAACTTCTTTATGGAAAAGAAGAGATTTTTTATTTTCGCCCATTTCATCGCATAGTTTAGCAAGCAGCCTGTTCTGTAACGGTCGGCTTTTAATAAAATTAACCTTTTTTCCAGCTTCACAAAGAATTGATTGAGATTTTCCGGCATGTTTTTTTTGCGAGAAGAGATGTCTGTGAAGAAGCAATGCGTTCACTCCTCCCTTCGTATAAGAATCTTTGAATATTTCCATTAATCCACTGTTCTTTCCTGTTATCGCCTTTGCAATACATTTTGTCCAAACTATGTTAATATAGTTTATAGTAGCTTCATAAAATATATCAAAAAGACATTGTCTTGTTGTATGACCCATAAGAAATAAGAAATTAAAAAAAGATAATTAAATTCAAAGCTTACTGTTATTATTCCTTTGATACCGGGGGGGGGGGGGGGGGGGGGGGGGTGTCACGAAATATTAATTTTATTTTTTTATTTTTTAATTAATTTTATTCGCGGAGCTAAGATGGTTGAAAATCGCTGCTATAGACCAACATATTTTGCGATGGAAATTGAGTTAAATTGGCTTCAGTAACATCTTCGTATCGTTTATTGGCTCATATCTTTCAGGTCGAATCAATTAATAATCGTTTTCGGACGTTCGAATTTTTCCCACATCAAGAGTACCTCAAGAATCCAACATTGATGCTTTATTACCTTCTTAGCATTCTTCCTTGACAAAGCCATCTCGCATCTGTATGTAGCAGCAACTGTATGTAGTCACTGCCCATTTCAGAGCACATTTTCGAAAATAAATGAAAATTTAGAGCCCAAGATTTTTTAAAATTGACCGTTTTTGACGACCTATTGCAGAACACGTTCAAATTGTTCAGACATGCGCTTTACTGTTAAAGCTTCTCTGTGGATGCTGCAATGATTTTAATTTTAGTTTGATTTACATTCCTCGCGTAAACCATGAGTTGTGCATAGTCTGTTACATGTGTGTGGTCATCAAGTTGGCTGGCAAAAAATTTACTATTTTTGACTTTATTACGCTATTACGTCTTCTCTAGCGTATAGCTCTATGGTAACATACATATCCATATTGATATCGTACGATGAACGGTATCATTTGACAGTGGTATCGCAGCTAGCTGTTTGGCTGGCGACTTGCACTACATATAAGTCGCCGTATCTTTCACACGAAGCAACAACAGCTCTTCACCGACTATATGAGCCTTTCCGGATTTTGCTAATCTTGAGCTCACTCAGAAAGATGCTTCCACTGCTTTGGTAGTACTTCCAGTAATGGACTACAAAACTTTGTTTGTGCCTTTAATCTTTGTCAACATTCCAACCAAATAATCAATGTGCTTATTTTCTAACATTTAATGTTTTGTACGCAGGCGACGGTTAAATAAAGAAGGTTTTACTTTCTGGTTTGGCATAATTTTAAAGCAAATTATACATTTAGGACGTGACCATAAATCTTAAAACTAATGTACTGACAACTTTTCGTTTTTTTAGAAGTAATTTTCTCACCTACACTTTGATTTTGAACCAGAACTTGATGGTACAGGTACTTGATTTTCAGCAGGTAATTTTAGGTTTGTTATTTCTATAGTAACATACATATCAATATTGATATTTTCTATACCTACTATACAACTTTAAATAAATAAATAAGTAATAATACAGTTTGAATCGAACAGCCGATTAACATCATAATTAGAGCAGACCAATTTCCGTGCGCGCCATGAACGCCGCTATGGGAGTGTAATTCGTAATATATTAGAATATGCGATAGAATAGGGCCGCAACATGAGCTAGTTACCGATATAAGTATAGAAGTAGAGACATTTATTCTATCAGAAATAATTAAATATACATTTGGTTTTCTGCTATTAAAGTAATATGCATAAACACACGAAAAATAAGAATAGTGCATATTATAGCAGCTTTGTATGTACCTATTAATAAAATGGAAAATGTATGAAATCAGTGATTGTGTGCACGACAAAGGATTTAAAAAAACACTTACCGTTTTAAGCGTCTTCCAAGGATTGACAAACTAGAGAAACTCGATTGTATATTTTCAACATCAGGTGCGTTTCTAAGGTTATTTCTGAAAAACGTGTTCGCCGTGAGGAAAAAATATGTTTATATTCGGAAAACGAGCATTCTACATCTAGTGATGTTATATTCGCATAATCAAAATACTTTTTCAAGCAACTTAACGCATCTGTAGACGTGCCCTCACAAATACGTGTTAAGGTTTCAAAAATCTGCATTTCTGTCTAAAACACTTTCAAATTTAATTAGAACACTTTCACTTTTTGCGTCTTCTACAGCACACAGTTGTGCGTGAACATCTTTAACGATTTGCAGTGATTCCTCTAACGACAGCGACTAATTTTCTAATTTTGTTATTGCTTCTTGTAGTCCCAAGTAATTCTCACGAATACTTTGTAAATCTATTTTAATCTGGGCATATTGAAATTTTTTCTGGCTTGTATTGATAGCTGCAATTTCTTTCGGATCGAATAATAAAACACGTCCTCAATTTTTTCAAAATGTTCATGATAGTAAAACCCTGCCCGTAACCATGTACCCCAACGTGTCAGAATCGGCTGTGGTGGCTCAGGGGTATGGGGACACAATTTGTGAAATTTCCGAATACGGTTTGGAGATTTCAGGAATACTGCCTTTGCACTCGATATTAAAGCATCTACCTCTGGATAACATCTACGAACCTGTTCTGCCCCAAGGTGTAGAGCATGGAGTTTACAAGTAATATGTAACAAGTTAGGACAATATTTTCTAAGAGACCGGCCTACAGAACACATGGTTGCGGCACCATCGGTCATAAACATTAATACTTGGTCTTTCGAAAGTTTAAATTTTTCCAAAGTATCTAATAGCACCTCTGAAATTTTTTCGGCATTACATTGTCCTAGTCGTCTGGATGCTAATAAAATTGAAGACGTTGGTTGATGTGGTTCCATATTACGCGCTATCACATTAACTACAGATTGTTTTTCGCTGTCAGTTGTTTCGTCCACACATAACCACAGTTTTTTTATTTTTCAGTTAGGCTTTGATTTACCTGTTGTTTACGCACCGATGGTAAATTCCTTCGTAACGTTGTCGTGCCCGGTAATGTTTGATTCGCGTATTTATTCCAAAATGAAATAAATGAATCATTACTTAACAAGGTAAACCGCAGTGTACACACAATCATAGTTACACATAGTTCATGTATAAACTGTTGTCGATTAATTTTGTTGTTATTGTGCTTCGAACTGCTTACTTGTTCTTTACAATGTGTTTATGACCAACACATTAGATATGTATTGCACACTAAACATTTAATTTTTGAGCCATCGTATATTAAGTCCGGAAAATCCATAATAAACTTATTCACTTCGTCTGACAACGGTCGTTTTCTCTATTTATGTGTCGACGACATTTTATTACGTATGCTTACACTTACATGCAGTCTAAGCAAGTACCAAACACATACTGAATGCTTTTTATTAGTTCTAATGCAATACAATCATCCTCACATCGGCGCACATGGCGCGCACGGAAATTGGTCTGCTAATCATAATACACTCAGTTTATTAGTTTATAGTCTTCACCTGCCCATGGCAATGGTTGCTTTATTGGTGGTTTTTAGAATGTGAGGATTCAACATAAGTCTTTGGTCAAACAATGCTTCCAAATACTTGGCTACCATGACAAATGAAATTTCTGTTTTTTCGACCACTATAGTGCTGTGCTTTACATCTTACGCCGTGTACCGTTCCCTTTTGTGTGACTATTTGTGTATTGGGAGCGTTTATTTATAGCCGCTATTTGTAATTCCAGTCATCTACAATATTTAGGGCAGCTCGTTCTGAAATAACTTCTGCAAAGCCTCACCGGACGACAATTCGTAGATCCTATGCGTATTCCAGGCAGTGAAAGCCTACGTTGGATAATGTCTTAAGGAGATAGGCGTTTGCAATACCCCTGTTAGCAACTTCAAGCTACTCTGGAAGGTAGAGTTTAATATCTAACAAAGTTAAGTACTAAAATCGTGGTTTCCATAAAATAATAATACTAGCTGAAATGTCTACAACTACAAGAAACTGTTTACATCATATCTAAACTCATTTCAAATTCGTCTTATATTTTTGCCTTTACAAATACTTAGTGTGATAATAAAAGATAGGACGAAAAAATTTTCAATTAAAAACGCAAACGAAGCGATAAAAGAATAATATTTTTCCGGACTATAAAATTATTATAAATGGTGAAATTTTCGTTCTGTTATTGCGGGTTTTATCTCTCCAAGAATAAGCTGTGAAGTACAAGAGAGCGCGAGGAGGATGTAATTATGGCACAGTATCACTTTGAGGCTCACCACCACGAGAACGGGAGGTTTTCATTAGCGCTTTCACCTTTTAAGAGAGACAGGAAGAGAAACAGAGATCCTCGGACAAGCGACGTCGTCCTCTTTAACTACGCCAAGTTATCGCTTTCATTCTTTCATTATTACAAGACGGACGGTTGATTTTATAATAGCTACTTGGGTGAGTAAAGAATGCAACGCAACATTTAGATGACGCAGAATATGCTATTTAGATTGCGGAATATTAAAATCTTTGATTAAGTTAGGTAGATGAGAGAAATGAAAGTAATCTTGCTCGACTTTTTAAAATATGCGGGGCTCTTTAAAGAGAATCAACTAGATGTCGTTAATATAATTTTTAAAAAGTGACGTAATGTTGATATATAAATATATTATGTACTATAGAAAGATTACTTAGATATACGAATACAGGAAATATGCAACTTATAATTACTCGTCTCTTACACGTTATAACCTATGTGATGAATCTTAATTACGAGAGAGGTTTATTCCAGTAACATCCCACCGGCGGCTTGTCCCAGAGCATATGCATATTTTGTTATATGTATGGGGAAATAAGTTTTAAATCCCAAAAACGAAATTTCACCCCACTTGTGAACTTTATTTTGGAGTGGAAGTAGGTACTCAAGATAAATCATGGCCTCCTCACATATGTTGTAAAACTTGTGTAACAGTGTTAACAGGTTGGTTGAAGGGTACAAAACGTCATATGCCCTTTGCAGTACCAATGGTGTGGAGAGAATCGAAAGACCATGCCACAGATTGTTACTTTTGCCTCATTAACATACAGGGCATCGGCCCTAAGTCCAAGCATACTGTGCAGTATCCTAATTTATCATCAGCTTTACGGGCTGTCGCACATAGTGAAGAATATCCTCTCCCAAAACCACCAGGATCGTGGAGTTTGGACGAAGAACCTGAATGTGCCAGTGATTCAAGTAATAATACGCAATTCGAACAAGATATCGACATTGATCCAGATTTTCAAGCACCAGAATGTTCAATTACACCGCATTTGATTTCACAGGCTGAACTAAATGATTTAGTCAGAGATTTAAAACTAGCAAAATCACAGTCAGAACTTCTAGCATCCAGATTCGAAGGATAGAATCTTTTCAAAGATGACGCACATATAACTGACTTCCGAAAACGTGAAAAAGGACTTGCACATTGTTTCGATCAAGAAGGGACATTGGTATACTGCACGAAACTTGACAACTTATTTGATGCTTTGGGACAGAAACATGAACCAAGCAATTGGCGCCTATTTATAGATTCCAGTAAATTTAGCTTAAAAGCAGTTTTGCTTCACAACGGCAATAAATACCCATCTGTACCTACAGATCATGCTGTTCGTATGAAGGAATCATACGAGAATATGCGATATCTCTTAGAACACATCCAATATAAAGAGTATGAGTTGTCAATCTGTGGAGACCTAAAAGTGATAGCGCTTCTTCTTGGATTGCAGCTGGGCTACACTAAATACTGCTGTTTCCTGTGTAAATGGGACACACATGCACGAAGTCGTCATTATATACAGAAAGAATGGCCACTACAGCGAGCACTAACTCCGGGTCAAAGAAATATTACTAATGAACCACTGGTTGATCTTAAACACGTATTTCTACCACCACTGCATATCAAATTGGGCTTAATGAAAAATTTCGTTAAAGCACACTATATCGGACCGGTAGAGGGAGGGATTTTGTACCTGTAACAGATATTTCCGAAACTTAGTGAGGCAAAAATTATAGAGGGCATATTTGTTGGACCACAAATACGAAAACTTACGAAAAATGACGCATTTGACAACATGCTGACTGGTGTTGAACTAAGAGCATGGAGACCTTTTAAAACAGTTGTGACCAATTTTCTTGGAAATTTCAAAGCCGAAAATTACAGAGATCTTGTTTCTGAATTACTTAGTGCTTACAAGGAAATGGGATGTAGCATGTCATTGAAAATTCCTTTCTTCTCGGGCCTTACTCGTACAATATTAAAAACTGTAAATAAATTAGCGGGCGTTATGGGCCATAATGCCCGGTTATTACACCCACGGACGTTATGACCGTATTTATGGTAACCGTATCCAAGATGAAATTAACAAATAATACTTAAGTGAAAAATAAAGAAATTAATGATACGAATCCGGTTATTACAAAAGCAGATGCAGGTAATACAACCACGATCATAAAATTTATGAACTAATAAACAATAATTATTTTAAAAAACTCAACAACTACCAAACAAAAATTAAAAACCTTACAAACCATAATGGTACTCTAAATAATACTAACTTAATAGCCATGAATCCTAATACACCAAAACTGGCCAACCTAAATTACACAAAAATAACACCCAAATGAGACCGGTAGTATCATGATAAATATAGGTGTTTTATTCTGAATATTTAATTAAGTCAATTACTAAAATGTTTGACCAAGAAGTGTCTGCAACATCAATTAATGATAGTGTTTTGCTTACGTAGGTACCATTACGGTAGTATAACCGATGCTAACCGCGGTAGATCTAAAATTTGCTTAAAAGTAACCCTTTTAAATGTCATGCCTGATAAATCGAGCCATGAAACCATATGTACTTATGGATGACAATTAATTATACGCTAATATACTCAACATCTCCCGTGTTGTTTACAAAAAGAACGAAAACTAGTTTGTACTTATGCACCAGGATGGATTTATCATTAGGGGAAACGGCCTAAACATACAGATACTAACGGATTACAATAAAGTCTTAAAGTTAATAATCGACCCTTATTGGTATAGTGAAAAGGTTATTGTTGCAATTTGGAAGCGAGTTACCCTGTCGAGGACTCCCTTTCCGAGTTCCTCTGTACGGCCATCTCTCACATTGTCCGTATTACTGCTAAATAGCTGTTTAGTTTATTGGACCGGAAAGCAGGTGTCCAAAAGTCAAACGCACAGAACGTGGTATTGTGTCTGTTTGTGTGTATGCGTGCGGATCTAGCTTGTAGTAGAATGGAAGTCGGTATATTATTTCTAATGTAAGAGGTGCTTAGGTTTCTGGGTTCCGTTTTATAAATAATAAAGTTAATTTTCTCTGGTGTGTGAAAATAGGAAAAAATGTGTTTTGAATCGATTCTTTAGGGATATTAATTCAAAATTCAGACCTCAGTGTTTGAAAATAACTAAATGATAGTCTATTGTTATGATATAGATTAAATAAGACGTACATGAAGGCATATTAGCATATTAGAAAATTATGTGATTTTAAGTGAAATATATGTTTAAAAAGAGGAGCAATAATTGCAATTGTAAATAGATAATATAATATTATTAAAAAAAATATTAAGAATATGTAAATTTAATAAAGTATAATATAAGTTAGAATAGTATTATAATGTAATTTGAACTAAATAAGGAAAAATTAACAAATTAGGCCAGTTAAAATAACTTAAAACTGATCTAGAAACAGAACGCCACCAAATAAGCGAATCATTTAGTGTTTATTCTGAGCAACTATTTAACTGTCAGTTGACGTTTTGTTGTTGATGTTACGTTCGTTATAACTGCGGAAATGGCGCTATCCCGTATCGGGTGTGATTCATCGGTATGGACAATGTACAATCGATCAACATAACATGTATACCGTGACTTTTTCTTATCTCTATACATAGCCTATGTTCAGTTTCAAAAAGAACGCTTCAGTGAATGGGAATGTTATGCAACCAACATCGCTCGATTATGTGTTTCGACAAATGTCACAATCAATGTCAGTAATGTCCATAATCGAAATAACATTTTAAATATTTTAGCATTTCACATTTGTATTCAGCTAATTTTTAAAAAATATATATATATAAAAGATGAAAAAATAGAAATTTCGAACTAGTATAAAGCTGGAAACAGTTTAAGGAAAGTGCGGGATCTGCTTTCTGTCAAATATCTTTACAGGCCCATACCATCTATCGGAAAAATTCAGGCGATTAGTACTAGGACATTTGATTCTGATGGCTGCATAATAAATACACACAAAAAGAAAATTAAAACCCCCCACATTTTTTCAGGAGACTTAAAATTAAATGTGTTATGTTACATTGAAGAATGCCTCATAACACCATTAAGTAAAATGGCACAACAATTTTATATTTTGAAGACGTCTGTATTTAAAATTCGCAAACAGTACAAATACAAATCTTACAAGTTTTCTAATTACCAACAATTATTTCATGAAGATAGAATAAGATAGAATAGTTGATTTTTGCGAAACACTATTTAATTTATTAAATGAAAATGATATGTTGTAGAAAATACTTTTCACTGATAAAACGTCTTTTTCTTCGAGCACGTACTGTTCCTCGATTTGAAAATTTAGCCATTGAAGATTCATGGTTTCAAATGGATTGAGCCCCCCCATTCAACTGCAGCAATTACAAATTTTCTAAATTCCAAGTCTTTCTGATCGACGGATAGGGAGGTTTGGTCCGATAGTTTGGCCGGCCCGTTCGCCAGATTTATCGCCAAATGACTTTTCCTTGGGGATACCTTAAATCTAAAATTTATGATAATGTAATTTTCACTAACATTGAAGGTTTAAAAGTACGCATAAGTACAGCCTGCGACGAATTACGAACCAAACCGGATTTCTTAACACACTCTATACACACTTTATAAAAGAGTTAAAGAATTATAAATAAAAACAAACTTTTTCTCAATTTACCATAAAATTCATTTTAGCATTGTTTGTGTAAGTTAAATGTTAAATAAATTATTTTCACACTTTGTTGACATTGACAACTAAAATGCCTTATTACAAGTGATGACACTCGCCTTGTTGGGTGCATAACGTTCCCATGCATTGAAGTATTTATTTTAAAACTAAACATGGATGTATTCATGTGTTATGTTCAGTGATATAAAAAATTCACGGTATATGAATGTTATAACACGATGGTATTGATAAAAGTTGTCTGTTTGTACGTATTTAATGCAAACAGATAGAGTTGTGAAATATATTTCGCCAGAGTCGTATAAAGGCAATGAAATGTATATACGGAAATTTATTTTTACGAAAATAAACAAAACACTGAAGTTAACTGAATTTAGATTAACTTCAATTGAAACTAATTTCAGATATATACAAAATGCATTTACTTTATACCGTGAAAAAGTTCAAAATATTGAAAAAATATAAACTTGAAATAAATTATGTCACCAATAGTTAAAGTGAATGTTAAGTCTGTATAAAAACTCTCTGTTGATGTACTCGGTTGATTGCGATGCATTTTAGTATTTAGACGGGCGATTGGTCTCGACTTTTTAAGCATTTAAATGTATTTGAACAAATTTTACAATTAACCTTCGTAGCACTAACAAGTTCAAAAAAATAACAAAATCTTTAATCCAGCTGCCTAACAGTTCTTCATGCGGGCGAAAACGATAATATATATGTATTAAAAAAATGGAACAAGCAAAGATAAAACCCAACTTAATTTTTTTTCTATAAAAAAATATTAAAAGAAACTCTAAAATCAAAATAAATAAAATAAAAGAATACCTTCAGCATAAGGTATTCTGAAGGAAGATTGGTTTGTTAGCTTTTAAAGAAAGAATGATCAGGTGCATCATAGCTAAAGGGAATTACTTTGAGCATATTTAAAATAAGATCCTAGAAAATATTAAAGTTAATTTTTAGATAATAATTATTGAAGGAATACAATAGAAGGTAAATATGCTAGGTATACTCGTACTAGTAATTAGAGCAGACCAATTTCCGTGCGCGCCATGAGTGCCGGTATGGGAGTGTAATTCGTAATATATTAGAATATGCGATAGAATAGGGACGCAACCTGAGCTTGTTATCGATATAATTATAGAAGTAGAGACATTTATTCTATCAGAAATAATTAAATATACATTTGGTTTTCTGCTATTAAAGTAATATGCATAAACTCACGAAAAATAAGAATAGTGCATATTATGTCGTGCACACGACAGAGGATTTAAAAAAACACTTACCGTTTTAAGCGTCTTCCAAGGATTGACAAACTGGAGAAACTCGGTTATTTCTGGAAAACATGTCGGCCGTGAGGAAAAAATATGTTTATATTCGGAAAACGAGCGTTCTACATCTAGTAATGTTATATTCGCATAATCAAAATACTTTTTTAAGCAACTTGACGCATCTGTAGACGTGCCCTCACAAATACGTGTTAAGGTGTCAAAATCTGCATTTCTGTCTAAAACACTTTCAAATTTAATTAGAATACTTTCACTTTTTGCGTCTTCTACAGCACACGGTTGTGCGTGAACATCTTTAACGATTTGCAGTGATTCCTCTAACGACAGCGACTAATTTTCTAATTTTGTTATTGCTTCTTCTAGTCCCAAGTAATTCTCACGAATACTTTGTAAATCCATTTTAATCTGGGCGTCTTGAAATTTTTTCTGGCTTGTATTGATAGCTGCACTTTCTTTCGGATCGAATGATAAAACACGTCCTCAATTTTTTCAAACTGTTCATGATAGTAAAACCCCGCCCGTAACCATGTACCTCAACGTGTCAGAATCGGCTGTGGTGGCTCAGGGGTACACAATTCGTGAAATTTCCGAATACGTTTTGGAGATTTCAGGAATACTGCCTTTATACTCGATATTAAAGCATCTACCTCTGGATAACATCTACGAACCTGTTCTGCCACAAGGTGTAGAGCATGGAGTTTACAAGTAATATGTAACAAGTTAGGACAATATTTTCTAAGAGACCGGCCTACAGAACACATGGTTGCGGCACCATCGGTCATAAACATTAATACTTGGTCTTTCGAAAGTTTAAATTTTTCCAAAATATCTAATAGCACCTCTGAAATTTTTTCGGCATTACATTGTTCTAGTCGTCTGGATGCTAATAAAATTGAAGACGTTGGCTGATGTGGTTCCATATTACACGCCATCACATTAACTACAGATTGTTTTTTGCTGTCAGTTGTTTCTTCCACACATAACCAAAGTTTTTTATTTTTAAGTTCGGCTTTGATTTTATTTTCAACCTGTTTACGCACCGGTGGTAAATTCCTTCGTAACGTTGTCGTGCTCGATAATGTTTGATTCGCGTATTTATTCCAAAATGAAATAAATGAATCATTACTTAACAAGGTAAACGGCAGTGTACACTCAATCATAGTTACACATAGTTCATGTATAAACTGTTGTCGATTAATTTTGTTATTATTGTGCTTCGAACTGTTTACGTGTTCTTTACAATGTGTTTTTGACCAACACATTAGATATGTATTGCACGCTAAACATTTAATTTTTGAGCCATCGTATATTAAGTCCGGGAAATCCATAATAAACTTATTCACTTCGTCTGACAACGGTCGTTTTCTCGATTTATGTGTCGACGACATTTTATTACGTATGCTTACACTTACATGCAGTCTAAGCAAGTACCAAACACATACTGAATGCTTTTTATTAGTTCTGATGCAATACAGTCATCCTCACATCGGCGCACATGGCGGGCACGGAAATTGGTCTGCTCTACTAATAATATATAATAATAGAAAATAGTAAATTTTTAACAGTAGTTATGTCACAAATCAGATATTGAAATATTATTAATTAATGTAACTGTCAAAATTATGCAATTTTGGAATGTGATGATTATATCCTTTATCAAAAAGACATTAAAAAGCTTATTTAAAACAAAAATCATATTAGAGGGTTTGTTCTATTTTTATTGCATGTGAAAAATTAGAAGTAGTTTAAACAAATCAGTGATCGATTAATAATGTAAATTAGATATGTCAGTTAAGCCAAGTTTTTCTAAATTTTGGAAGTTATATTTTAGATATGTTAACGATGACAAATAGTATAATAAATAGTGAAATAAAAAGTGTTAAATGTGACACTTATAAATATTAACTAAGTTAAATAGTTAATTGACGAAGGAGATACTTGTTGAAACTTCATTATAACGCTAAGAAATAAGTAATTAAACTTCTAGTTTCAAAAATTCTTTTATTGTAAATACATTGTAAATAAATAAAAAAGTATTTCATCCACCTGATGAAGCCATTCTATGGCGAAACAATATTGTAGTGGTATTTACAATAAAAGAATTTTTGAAACTAGAAGTTTAATTACTCATTTATTAGCGTTATTAACTATGTTTATAATGAACAATTAGTGATAAAATAGTTATTTACGATACAAGTGTTAAAAGTGCGATTTTATTTCACGAGTAAAAGTTTGCGACACGAGCGTTACCGAGTGTCGCAATTTACGAGTGAAATAAAATAGCATTTTTAACATGTGCATCGTACAATATTTTTTCTACAAACACAATTTTTATTATAAAATATAATGAAACTCCACTGACCAAATTTGACAGCTTATGAATACGTTTTGACACAACTGGACGCAACCATTAAATTACGTCAAATTAAGTTGTCACAATTCATACAAAAGATGAGTTCGTGTTTTAATAAAGAAAATGAAGTAATAGCGGGAATAATAATTCTGAAAGTACTGCAACACAGGAAATAAATATCTCGAATTACACAAACTGTACATTTAATATTAATTATCCAAGAAATATGTAATTTTCATTTAGTAATAAAAATCACTTTAATATACAGTGTGTTTCACTTTTCATGGGGACACCTAAATAGCTTATTTATTTTAAAAGCAATTGATATAAATTTTTTATCAGTTGTGTAGGCCATAACAATGCACCTTTTTGTGTGAATAGAGTTTTTATAAAATCAATATCTAGCCAACTATAATTAAAATAAAAAGTACTGTTTCAAGTAAAGTCATGCTAGCGATTAAGATAGAGCAAAAAAGTATTAGGAAAAGTTTTTACAAATCACTCAAGAACCCCTAATACCAAATTTCGCGGAAAAATTTTCATTTTTAAATTCTTCTACATTTTTATGCTATCAGTAGATAATAGTTTGTTATTGCAATAGTAAGAGTGCCATGAAGCAAGAAAATAGCAACTGAAGTAAACTGTTGTGAATTGATGTTTGAACTGACGAATTATTTTTTTGTTTCATGGCACTCTTATTATTGCAATAACAAACTATTATCTACTGATAGCATAAAAATGTAGAAGAATTTAAAAATGAAAATTTTTCCGCGAAATTTGGTATTAGGGGTTCTTGAGTGATTTGTAAAAACTTTTCCTAATACTTTTTTGCTCTATCTTAATCGCTAGCATGACTTCACTTGAAACAGTACTTTTTATTTTAATTATAGTTGGCTAGATATTGGCTTTATAAAAACTCTATTCACACAAAAAGGTGCATTGTTATGGCCTACACAACTGATAAAACTTTTATATTGATCGCTTTCAAAATAAAAAAGTTATTTAGGTGTCCCCATGAAAAGTGAAACACACTGTATGTTGTCATTTTTGACAAACTGTCATGTCAATTTACTTTTAACACTAGTGTTAAAAGTACTACTTTGAACACGCTACGCTATAAAATCGCATTTTGAATTAAAGTTAGCAGTGTCAAAATGTCAACTTTTAACGGTGTTTGTAGAAAAAATAAATTAATATATAAACAGAAAATATACAACTACGACATAAATTTACCAGAAGGCCTTTCTTTGGAGACTCTGGTTAAGTACAAATTCAAAAAAAGTTATAAAATCCCTTACCACAATTAATAATCCTATTCTAAATACGTATTTCGACAACTAGTTGTCATCATCATTAGGTAAAACCACTAATAAAAGTGTCGCACATGAGGCACAGTGAAGCTAACACATATAATAACGCAACAACTTTACACGGCGTCCACGTATACACCAGTGTATACTATTTATTTTTGTAAATACATATATAATTTATCTTTTAAGGCGCCCGATTTAATCTAGGTAAGAATTAAAAAGCTTTACAGAGCTTTGAAAATATAAAACGAATCGAGTGGTAGTTAACATATTATGTAATACCTTTTTAAATTACTAATGAATAACTTAAATAAATTTAAAGGAAAATCGTATGTTTACTTAATAATATTCTATCCATTTGAAATCTTTAAAATCTGTTTACGTAAGGATTTCAGCTGTTAATAACCTTTCTTCGTCTACCTTTTACACCCTATATATTTGTATGTACACACACTCATACATATATACAAGTTACCCATCCCTTGAGAAATCAATTTACATTTTATTGTTATTATATTTACTAGAAAGATGCGTTTTATAACTTGAGTTCTTTTTATTTCGTCGAGGTACCGTATGCTTATTGAGGTGTAAACATTTCGAAACTGGAAGTGAGTCGCCCCGTAAAACTCGTATTACATTTAAATTTGATTTTAGGAAGGAGAGGAATTTTGAAATTGATGCCCATATACGTGTATGAACGTAGACAAATTTGTGCAATATGTATTTTAATATACAGTGTAAGCGAAAAGTATTAGTTGCAATAAATTTTAATTTAGTTTAGTAAAATAATTTAAATTAGTAAAATAATTCTTTGTATAAATTTGTGTTAAAATGTTAGAATGTCTTTGGGTATTGTTAGAACGTTTTTAACACTCACATATTTATACCATGATTGGCTGCGTTCGGCAGATGGAACTGATCCCAAGAATTTTGGTGAACAGCGGTTATTTTCATGATTTATTTCAACACGTTTATGGAGCAGTCGCCATATTTTGTAGCAGTAAAATATTTCGCTACAAAGTTCGCTCCGTTTCAGCACAAATTGCTCAAAATAAAAATGGCGCATGTAACAAAGCAAATCAACGATTTAACCAACAACACTCAGACTGATCAAGGTTATAGGACAAATTGTACATAATATTCAATACATAAACAAATAAATTCATTATTCTAGGTATTTTAAAATTTAAAAAGACGGAAAAATCCACAAATCTACTTTTAAATCATCTTCTAGAGGTTGGGCCAATTCATTTATAACATGTACTGCTAAATGCAAATTTAATAAATCATCATTCAATACGAAATTCATTTTTTAATTTTAACTAATATAACCTACATTCAAAACAAAAGAATAGGTTATGTTGCTCTCCACTTGTTTTGTTTTTGGTGACATGCGAAAAGAGATCGTTCACCCAACCCCAACATGTTCACGGAACTGTTTATTTGTATGATAGTTCTGGTGAACGCAGCCATTGTTAAGAGTCGTAGAGGGTGGTCTGAAATGTTCTCGGTCTTGTCGATAGATGACAGCACTACCCGCCTGATTTTCTTCCTTTATGTTAGTACTATTGTTATTAGACGCGAATTGCAAGTTATTTCTGCCAGCAGTTTTCTATGGCAGCAGTTTGAATCAGTTGCGGTGTGTATATTGTTGGAAATAGAAAAAATCGAGTATTTCCTCCTTTAATCGTCGAGTATAAACATGGCCGTGAAAACATCCAAATTAATTCACATGAAATATGTTCGAAAAGTGCAACCATACTGGAAATCATCCAAAAAATGCGTGATATAATTTTGAAAAATCGGCATACGAAGGTGCGTGAAATTGCTGATACTGTAGGTATATCAAAAGAACGCGTCAGTTATATTTTGCATGGAGAGTTCCGCATAAATAGGCTCTCTCTTCTTCTCTTCTGTTTTGGGTTGGACGCTAGCACGTCCAGGCACTTGAGCACACTGCTCCTTGTACTATCTCCAATAGATCTCTCAGTTCCACTCTGTTAGTCTTGTGTCCTCGATAAAAGTCACTATCCTCCTCAGGGGAAGTTTGAGTACACTCGAAGCATCCAATAGATCTCTCCAGAAATATTTCTGTCTGAGTTCCTTCAGTTCCTCACACGTGCATATTACATGAAGGCTAGTTCCCTCCTGTTTTTCACATCTCCTACACCAGGGCTCGCTAACCAAGCCCATGCTGTACAAATCCTTCCTTAAAAGACAATGTCCGGTAATTATTTTAATTTCTTTTTTGCTACTACGAATTAGGTTGGCTGAAAACTTTCCGCCCAGCTCCTTTAGTAGTAGGAGTGGGATCCCTTTTGGTATGGAGTTGACCTTCCGTTAACCTCCATTTATTTTTATGTTCTTTTTCTAGCCATAACCAGATCTCGCTTTTAGCGGAATCCTTAGTGATTCCTCATACAGATTCTGGCCCTATGAAGTTCCTATTGGTGCCTTCTTTGGCCAGTTTGTCTCTCTTTGCCTTTAATTCCCTCATATCCTGGCACCCATATCAGCGACACTGTATTGTCTTGTGCCAGTTTATTGAGGACCTGTTTACAATATTTCACCAGCTTAGACCTGATAGATGGGTTCATAATGGCTTTAATAGCCGCCTGACTATCAGTCATTATGTTAATTTTTTTGTTTGCGCAGCCGGCTTCCCGAATTTCCTCGGCGCAGGCAGCGACTCCAAACAATTCGACCTGGAAAACCGTAGTATGTTTCCCCAGACATATCGATATCTTCCTTCTAGGGCACATTCCGCATATGCCTGCACCTGCTCCCTGACTAAATTGTGATCCATCAGTGTACCAAGTGCCGGCACCACGATCGATCAAGCGACTTTTTGCCTGTTCCCTGGTCGGTATAAATATGTTCAGCTTAGCTGTAAACATAATTTCAGGTGCCATACTGTCCGCCGGCATTTGAAATATCGGCTCTTCCAGTATAGTTCCTGTGATATCTGTATGGCTCCCTACAACCTTATTAGGACACCATACGTCATTGGCCTTCAGCCTCAGTATCGCAGCCATTGCCTCCGCCTTCACAAATAGTTCCAGCGGAGGGAGACCCACGATGGCCTCCATGGAAGCGGTTCCCTTGCTGTTCATAGCTCCCGTGATTCCCAACAGGGCCTGTCGCTGGAGAGTCGTGAGGAGCCCCGCCGACGATGTCCGCTCCGTCCTCCTCCACCAGACAACTGCTCCATAGGTAATCGTTGGTCTTATTACTACTGTGTACAACCAGTATACCACATTTGGTTTTAGTCCCCAGGTCTTGCCCAGATCATTTAGTTTTTTCATGTTGGTAAAGACTACCAACTTGGTTTTTTGAGGATTGACAGTTAATCCCTCTTCAAGGCACCATCTTTCTACAATTCGCAGAGCATTTCTCATGATGCTCGCCACTGTTACCGGGAATTTCCCCTGGGACACTATGACAATGTCATCGGCGAACCCCTGCGTCCATATTCCCTGGTCATTTAATGTCCTGAGGAGATTATCCACTACTAGACTCCATAGTAGCGGTGACAATACGCCTCCTTGAGGACACCCTTTTGTTGTCCTCATGGAGATCGTTTTGTTTTGCATTTGGGCATGGACTACTCTGCTATGCGGCATGTCATGAACCCAGTTGTATGTGGTACTTTTTAGCCGTCGAGAAGACGTCGAGGTGTTATAGAAAGCTCCCTCTATGTCTAAGAAGGCTGCAAGTGCAATTTCCTTGTAGCGTAGGCTCCTTTCGAGCCCTCTCACCAGGCTATGCAGGTCACCCTCACCTGATTTTCCCATCTGGTATGCCCATTGCAGTGGGCGTATAGGAGATCTATCCAGAGCCCCTTTTTTAATATTTAAATATATAAATTTTTCCATAGTCTTCAACATAAAGGAGGTAAGACTAATTGGTCTAAATGATTTAGGGTGGGTATATGTTGCTTTTCCGGGCTTCGGAATAAACACTACCCTAGTTTCTCTCCATGCCCTAGGGATATAACCCATAGCAAGGTTAGACCTCAATATCTCCAATACAGGACATAAATAGGCTTTGTATATGATGAGTACCACACATGCTCACTGCGGATCAAAAGCGCATTTGCACGACACTTTCCGAACAATGATTGGCGCGTTTTACAAAAAACGGAATTGATTTTCTGCGTTGATATGTGAATATTGAAACGTAGGACTCACCATTACGCACCAGAATCGAAACAGCAGTCCATGCAGTGGGCTTAAGTCAGTCTTCAACTTCGAAGAAGGCGAAAACAGTGTCATCGACCGGAAAGGTCATGGCGTCGGTGTTTTGGGCTGCGAAAGAAACTCTGTGAATCGACTATTTTCGAAAAGGTAAAATAATAACTAAGGAATACTTTACTAACCTTCTAACATAACTGGAGACGAAAATTCATGAAAACAGACCCGATTTGCTGAAGAAAATCTTCTTAAATCAAGGCATTATCTTGGTTGAAGATGATTTCCGGCCCACAAGAGTGTCCTAGCGATGGGAAAATTGAGGGATTAAAAAAGAAAAATGATTTTCTCCGTTGAAATATTATAATGAATGAAGCGTGAATTCACCATTACACACCAGAATCGAAACAACAGTCCATGCGGTGGTGTACAGAAGCACAGAAGCGATATGTTGTACAGAAGCACAGAAGAAGACGATGCCATCAGCCGCAAAGGCAATGGCATCGGTGTTTTGGGTTGCGAAAGGAACTTTATTGATCTACTATCTTGAAAAAGGTAAAATAATAACTGAACAATACTATTTGAACCTTCTAACGAAACTGAAACTTGACACAAAAATTCATGATAACAGATCCAGCTTTCAGAAAGGAAAAATATTCTTTTATAAAGACTATGTACCTGCCCACAAGAGTGTCTTGGCGATGGGAAAATTGAGAGATTTGCGAAAAATTGCAGGAAAGTATGAAAAAGGATGGCACAGTCAGTATGTTGTGGAATTTGAATAGATTTCTGCAGCTGGCTCGTCTGGAAACTCCACTTAAGGCTATGATACCATCTTTCTATAGTTTAAACACTGCTTCGGGTTTATGTGAAACCCCCCACAACAAAATGCCGTATGATGCTCGACCCTGAAAGTTTCTGAATAAGCAGTTCTTGCCGTTTCATAAGTCACAGTTAGAATAATATAAGTTGCAGTTGCTGGTCGCCTACAGAGATTGTCGATATGCCAATTATGACTGATGTGCATTCCCAAAAAACTTAATTGCAAGTCACTCTTCACTTGTGCTGTTACGAAAATCATTTGTGGTTTGTCTTTTAGTTTCGGAGAATTGCTCTTGGTTTCGGCCAAAAGCTATCTTTTACAGCATGTGTAACACCATGTTCTCGATTCACTCTGTTGTATCATCGGTAAATTTAATTAGTTTATCTACAGAGACTGTGAGGCGGGTCATTTTCAGAAAGCCTTAAACGGAAAGCTTCTACTGTACAATGGAACAAATTTTAAAAATTCTCGGCGATTAAACTTATGGTGATGTGATTAACCTTATAATCAATAATATATAGTTTCTGATTTCAATAAATTAATAAATTTATTATTTACCCAAAAATATATGATATAATTTATAGCATTTATGCAAATACTAAATATTACTAAAATAAAAATTTACATTTATCAAAATATGTCGCATGACGTTTCTGCAGCGTTCGCCTACAAACTATGCAGATTAGATACTTTTGTTTGTAAATTGAATGCGTGCGGTTATGAATTTGGCTGCAAAATTGCAGTCGCTCGGTATATGAGCGAAATAAATACAAAGGTAAACATATATGTCATCGGGTTTGCAAAGTTCAGACAGATAAATGGTTTGAATAAATCCTACTATTGGACGTTTCTGAATGAGTGACGGGTCGAATGCAAGCCGGGATGGTATTGTGAAGGAAGAAAAGAATGCTCAAAGTGGTAGAAGCGCGTTTGACTGGAAAATATATGTATATACAGTGTTATGCGTGATTATTTGACAGATAACGATTTAGAAAAAACTAAATGTTTTTACAATTTTATTTGGTTTTTATATCATTCTTTTCTATTACCTTTTTGTTTCAATTGTTCATATTTTATTTTCGAATTATTTGTTTATACGAGGGACAATTATTGAGAATAAAAATTAATATTTTTTCTAAGATTTTATTTTAAATATGCTCAAAGTAATTACCTTCAGCAATGATACACTTGACCATTCTTTCTTTCCACTGTTTAAAAGCTTCCAACCAATCGTCTTTCGGAATACCTTCAAAATAAGCGTGAACTGCGGTATAAATCTCATCTTCCGACAAAAAGCTTCTACCCCGCAAATTGCGTTTAAGCCTAAAAATACCCAAAAGTAACACATTCCTAAATCAGGTGAGTACGGCGAATGTTCTATTACTTTTATATTTTTTCCAGACAAAAACTGGAGAGTTAAAACTGCTGTATAGGACGATGCATTATCATGGTGAAGCATAATTCCCTTGTCTGGAATTTTACTGAATACTTCAGGCAAACATTTTTCAGTGTACCACTTAGCTGTAACTGTCTTTTGTCCATCTAGCTTAATTGCGTTTACTAAGCCCTACTTCTGAAGAATACCGCATACATAACCTTTTTCATACCTCGCTGCTTCTTAATCATTGTAGGAGTTTCCTCATCTTAGTGAATCCATACATGACTCTCTTGGCGGGCAGGAAGGTAAAAAAAAGAATATAAGCTTCGTCACCTGTCACTATTTTGGAAAAAATTTAGTGCCCGCCATTATTTATGAAATTTAAAGTTTCATGGCAAATTCTTACACGCTCTGCTTTTTGGAAGTCAGAAAGGTGATGCGGCACAAAAACAACATACCACTTTTTTAAATGCAGGTGATCGTGTATGATTGTTTCAACAGCCGAGGAACCAGTCTTGGGTTGATGCTCTATTACCGCATAGGTGTCTTTATTGTTCTCTTCAATTATTTTTTTAACAGCAACAATGTTTTTGTCGGTAACAGTCCTAGGAGGACGCCTTGGTCATTTTTGATGCTGAATAGAATTCCTTTCGCGTTCAAATTCCTCATACCATCGGTAAATTGTAGCCAAGGAACGTGCTTGTTCACTAAAAACTGAATCCAAACTCTCTTTGTCCTCATACCTTTAAAGTCATAATAAATTATAATTCGAAAGTGGTCTCTGATTAATTCCATTTTCTTTTACTTTTAAAACGTAAGTACCTGAATTTATAACGAACGTAACTTCATCAGCAAAACATTAAATGCCTTATAAAGAGTTGCTATAAATACACACTCTATGATTGTTTTTCACAGTCTACTAGATTTTGTTTTTCTCAATAAATTCAGCTTATCTCTCGTATCTCCAACGTATTTAAATTTTTACTTTATTAAGTTGTTTTCCAGACCTCTATTTATGAAAAATTTAGATATTCCCACATTTACGTTAAATGTTTGTTTTTAAAATTTAGTTTGTTATTGAAACATGTAGTTATGTGTTCATTTGAAAACTTCATCTACAAAATCAACTGACTGTAGTTAATTGCATTAAAACCCCTAGCTAGAATATCACGGTTTCAAATCAAGTCAAAGGTAATTTGCTTTTTTGACATTAAGGGCGTGAACCATAAAAAGTTTGTGCCACAAGGTATGACTGTCAACAGTGCCTTCTACCTTGATGTCCTGTGCTGTAGTTGCTCGGGTGAAACCAGAATTGGCCATGAATGGATGGATTCTGCATAATGATAACGCCCCTAACCACACTACATTTGTTGTGCTGTAATTGTTAGCGAAAAAAAATTATTCCAGTGCGGGTCTTTCTTGTTGTAAATGTTGCAAGCGGTATCCGTTACTATTCTGTTGTATAGGTCTTTAATATTGATCAGCTCTCTTCCTCCGTTACACCTTGATAGGTAAAGTCTTTGCTTCGAGACATTTGGGTGGTAACTTCTGTTTTTGGTTAGCGTCTTCCGCGTATCCCTATTCAATTGAGTGATTTCTTTAGTAGTCCACTTTATTATTCTAAATGTGTAGAAAATTATAGGAACTGCTAACATATTTGTTGCTGTGCATTTATTTTTTGCTGATAGTTCTAATAACCATATCTTATCTAGTATTTTTTTGTATTTATATGTCAACTTCTGCTTAACGCTCTTGATGTCGTGCATTTGCCTCTGCTTCACTCCAAGATATATGTAGCTATCATTCTCATTTAGATGTCGAATTGTTGATCCATCCACTAACTGCACGTCTTCCTCCTCGTCTAGGCCCCTTCCTGTACACATTGTACACTTGTCGATGCTTAATTTCATTCTTATGCCTTCAGAGTAGTTTTGCGTGATGTCTAGAATTTTTCCAACTCGTTCTGGTCTTTGGCATATACCTTATATAACAGATCATCAGCGTAGAGTAGATGAGTGATTTTATGTTTCCGTTGGTTTGGTCGTCCGATCATATGTCCTGGCCATTTATCCTGGCATATATCCTGGTCATTTGCGTTATTATTATTATTATTATTATTGATGTGTGCGCTCCTTTCGGGAGAAAGGGAAAAGTTGATACACGGCCGCGAGGCAAGCATATCAACATCTATCCTGCTTGATATGGATGGAAACATTGGTAGAATTATACATGTATATTAAATATAAAAATATATATATATTTTTTTTTTCTTTTCATGGATCTACTGTAACATTGTTCTTTTGGCTTTTTTTTTTCCTCATAATCGACGCATTAGATCGTAGGAGTCGTTTAGTTCGTGTTTTCGGAGATATGGTGTTTCGGTTTGAGATGTGTTCGTGGTTGTTTTGATCATGTATTCTAGCTCAGCACCTGCCGCACAATGCTCGTTGACTCTAGTATGACAATTTTTTGAAGCTGTTTATATGTCATAGGATGTATATTTAGGGTCTTTAGAACCTCATGTAACTTCAGCGGTATTTCTCCTGTAGCACCGATGATGATGGGTACTACAATCACATTGTTTTGGCACCACACTTCTTTAACATCCTGGGCAAGTGGTAAATATTTGTCGATCTTGTCTCTGTGCTTCGCCTGGATATTCGCTGGCGCTGGCACAGAGATGTCTATGAGATACGTAATGCTATTGTTATGGTCTCGTAACGTGATGTCTGGTCTATTATGCTGGACAGTTCTATCAGTTTCTATTGTTCGGTTCCAGTAAATCATGGCTTCAGGCAACTCCACTACATTTTTCGGCTCGTACTGGTAATATGGCGTTATTCCAGTGGTTCCATCATACAGTTTGCATATTGCCTGGTGGATCACTTTTGCAACATTGTTGTGGCGTCTGGTGTATTGTTTTGGGGCTAAAATGGAGCATCCGCTGAGTATATGTTCTATGGTTTCCGGTTTCTCGCCACATATTCTGCATGGCGTTAATGCGATGTTTTCTTTTAGTATGTTTTTTGTAGGTGCGAGTTGCTATTACTTGATCTTGTATAGCCATCATGAAGCCCTCTGTTTCGACAAATAAGTTGGTGTTACATAGCCATTGCAGTGTCGCTTCTTTATCGATGTATGCATTGTATGCAGCGTGTATGTACCTGCAGTGTAGTTCTTTGTTTCTCCACGCGTCAATTTTTTCGTTGTCGTGTACAATTTTTTCTTTAATATTGTTTTGCGTGTCCTTTAAGTTGAGTGGAGTGAAACGGTCATCATTGTTGCACACAACTCTGTGGATGTTTGATGTTTGTGCCTTTACTGTGAAGAATTCTCTGAGGTCATGTATCTGCTCATAGTAGATGTTTTTAATATCAATTATTCCTCTGCCTCCTTTCTTCCTAGGAAGGTGGAATCTCTCCTTCGAACTTCTGGGGTGGTGGGCACGGTGTTTAGTGAATGTGACCCGTACTAGTCTGTTTATTTCCTCTAATTCTGTTGCGGTCCATCGCACTATACCGAACGTACGCACTGGTAGTGCGTACGTGTTTACTGCGGTGACCATATTTCGACCTGAAAGTTTTGTCTTTAGGATCAGATTAATTCGGCGTTTGACCTCTTGAGTTATTTGTTCTTTTGTGCGGTTCTTGTCTATCCCTCTGCTCTGTTCGAAGCCAAGGTATTTGTATGTGTCTTGAGGTTGCATTGTCTGTATAAATTCTTGTGCGTCTAATGTGTGTTCTAATGTATAGTTCTCCGAATCAATCCTTTAAAGTAAAGTAAAAGAGTAAAGCCTTTCGTCATCGCGTTTATGCGACATTTGTTTAGGCCAAAGTTCATTTTTATGTCATGACTGAAAGTTTCAGTTGTTCTCAATAGCTTTTCGAGATCTTTTCTTGTTGTTGAGTAAAGTTTCAAGTCATCTATATAGAACAGATGGGATATTTGCAGCCCACTTCCCATAATTTCATAGCCTCTCCCGTCCGCATTGAGCATAGTTGATAGAGGGTTTATTACCATGCAGAACCAGAGAGCGCTTAGCGAATCGCCTTCAAATATTCCTCTTTGTATTTTTATTTTACCTACTTCTGTTGTTTTTCGGTTTATGTTGATTGTCAATGTTGTTTCCCAATCTTTCATAATATGTTTTAGCATTTGCCTTACTTGCGGATCTATTTTATATATCTCCAGTGTTTGTAATAGCCAAGTATGTGGAATGCTGTCAAATGCTTTTTGGTAGTCTATATAGGCTGTGTGGAGAGGTTTTTTGCTCTTCTTTGTCTCTCCGGTAATAAGGGTGTCGATTATCAGCTGTTCTTTACACCCCCTACTTTTCTTTCTGCACCCTTTCTGTTCTTCCGCTAGGATTTGGTTGTTTTCAAGGTGTTCGTATATCTTATCTGTCAGTATAGATGTCAAAAGCTTATATAATGTTGGAAGATAGGTAATGGGTCGATATTTTGATGGGTCGGGACTAGCTGGTTTGGTTTTAGGGAGCAAGTATGTTATTCCCATTGTGAAAAAGTAGGTATTTTTCGAGGATCCGCAACAGCTTCATTGAACAGCCTAGCAATTTTCGCATGCGTATTAGGTAGTTTCTTGTACCAGTAGTTTTGGACATGGTCTATACCTGCTGCTCGCCAGTTGAGGGTCTTGTGTGTGGCTTTAGTGACGTCTTCGGTGGTTATGTGAACGGGTCATTAAGTTCGTTTTCTGTTGACTCTTTTGTTCTTTCTGTTTGGTTCTATGTGCCACCGGGTTCTGCCATATGTTTTCCCAGTATTGTTTTGTTGTATTTATATCTGGGGTATCTTGTGTTGGTTGAATCTCAGTTTTTTCTTCTAAGGATCGATAGAAGTTTCTTTGGTTCATGTTAAATAACCTATTTTGCTGTTTCCGTAGCTGACTCTCTTTGTATCTTTTGGTCCGATTGGAATAGACTGCCAGTTTTTGTTTCAGTAGGTCTAGAATTTCTTCTGTCGTAGTATTCTCGTTGTTTTTGTGTGCTTTTATTATCTCGTCAACTTTTTTACGTACGTTACTTTTAGTGTGGTTGTTTGTTCCCTCTGTGGTTTTGTTCTATCATGAAGCTCTGTTGTTGTTATCGCGGCAATATATATTGTCGTTTGTAGCTGTTCGAGTGTGGCGCAGCTCTCGATAGCAGGTGCTATTGCCTTATTGATTTGGTCAAGCAGTGTTCTTGTTTTACGGCATGGTTGTAGTCTGGGTATTTTAGGCCTTCTTGTAGGGTCTGTATGAGAATATAACATGGTGTTTTTTTCCAACGTATCTATTATATCTCCGTCGATAGGTTCTTGTTCTTCTTCTGTTTGTTCATAGGTTTCTTGAATATTTTCGATTTTTCTCATTCCTAGTTCTACTTCTACCTCTATTCATATTCGTATTATTGATTCCGTCGCTAGACGGTTTTTTGTTAGCACTTGCCTTTTTTGATCCATGATATTTTGTGTTGTTTTGTTTCCCAGCACAGGGAAATTCTTTGCCATCATTGTATGTAGCTCATTTCCATATGGTTCGGAACTTGTTTCCATTTTGGTTATTTGCAAGTAAGCTCGGTAGAGATATTCATTAATTTTATTTGTCCATCTCAACCGCTTACTCTTACTGGTCCCTTTGGTGGGCTGACCGGTATGGCCAGTAACACTTTCAGGGATTGGAACTTCTGTTTGTGGTTGGTCTTGGTGTGTTCCGGGTCCATTTCCATTGCTTTGTTCGTCATCTGGTGCAGGCAGTCTATGGTGGGTCTGATCTGGGGGTGCCTGCTCCCCCATTCCACCCCGGCGTCCACTCCTAGTTTACATAGCGGTCATAAACACACAGAGGGGTGCTAACCCAATGCGGTAGCCAGAGCCCATAAAAATTCCGCCTCCTACGACAATGCGCTGGGTTGGTCTTAGGAAGCAGGATAGATGGTGTTAGTGATCGACCAGAGGTCGGAAAACGGCGGTCGGAAATAGTCCCCTTTTCAGCCTAATGGGCTGCCTCTGCCGTGGCTATTGCAAGGATCTATGTCCTTGGGCGCTGGGTACGCCACCTTCCCTACGCCACTATAATAATAATAATAATAATTATTATTATTATTATTATTATTACTATTACTATTATTATTGTTACTATTATTATTGTTATTAAAACATGAAATTCAATTCATTCTGGTTCAATTGTAACCAGAGGATGTTAAAGAATCCTTCACTTCGATATTTTAAATAGGAATAAATCCATAAATGCGAAACGGATTCTATACAATAGTTGAAATTAACTGACTGGATTCAGTCGTACTTTTATTCCTTTCCTTTCTGTACGGTAGCGAATACGTAAGTCGTACATATGTGTATGCGCACAGGAGAATTCAACTTTGATGACAGAGTGATAGGGTAATAACCAAAGCGACCGATATTTAAATACATGAATTATGTAGATACGTACTTATTCGATTGGACATATTGATACTCCACCAGTACGTTATTAATAGTCTCAATTTACACACAATGCCAATACCAAAAACTTCAACGACTGCAGTATGCGAGACCAACGTCTCACAAACGTTTGAATACGATTTATATTGAAATGAACGTTTCTGTAATTACGCTAACCAGAACCATTGGAATAAATTTTATACTAAAATGCATAAATGTCGTGCATTTTTGTTGTTGTTGTTTGTTTCTGTAAATGTTACACAAAAAACACCTGTGTTATATTGTTTAAATATGTTTGTTTGGCACGTACTTGTTTTTGGTATTTTTACATTGCATTCAAAGCCTTCCCTTTTCTTTTTTCGTATAAGGTAGTATAAAATTTACATGCGTTTTTGTTTACTTACTACACAACAGGTCTCTGCTAGAAGTGTGGACTAAGAAAATAAAATATTTTCAATAAGTAAATATAAATTTAATTGCATTGGAAAAATGTCGTATTTTCACAAAACATCTGATTTCAACAGGATGGGATACCCCTCACTATTCAGTTATCGTTCGAGATCGATTAGATCAAATTTTTGTCCACAGACGGATTGAAAGAAGAGGTTAAATTGAATGGTCTGCACGTCCCCCCAATTCTTACTCCATTAAATTTTCTGGAAGTGAAAGTTTATTATTTTTGTATTGTAACGCTAAGAAATAAGTAATTAAACTTCTAGTTTCAAAAATTCTTTTATTGTAAATACCACTACAATATTGTTTCGCCATACAATGGCTTCATCAGGTGGATGAAATACTGAATATGTACAATACAAGTTTGAATATTTATGTGAAAATTATTGGGGATATGGTGGTGGAAAATTTTTTTTTAATTTTACAATCTTAAATTTAGCAAGAACCAACAATGGCTTCATTAGATGGGTGAAAATAGTTTTCATCCACTTGATGAAGCTATTGGATGGCAGAGTAGTTTACAATAAATATTTGAAACGATCAAATTATTTTATTTCTTAACGTTATCGAAACAATATACACTCTACTTCTTAAATACATTCAAATTCAATGAAATAGAAATTGTGAAGTCTTAATGATGAGTCGAATGTTACAGAAAATCGAATAGCAGAAATCGTATTTCTCAAGCGTGAATGCAATTTTGACTTTATTAAAATCTTAAAAATACATCGGAAATTTACGTATCCTATTATTAAAACATATTTTGAAGAATTTTCTAACAATTATAGATCGCCCGCGTGTTTCAAGAGCGCCAATAGCTGTGAAAGCTGTTCTAAAATGAATTCACCGTCATTTAAGAAAACAAAAAATTATAACTAAAGAAATGTATATCCACAAGAATTATGTACCGTACAATTAAATAAAATCGCGGACTAGATGCATACCTTGGAAACACAAAACAGACACTTAATTATCTTTAAAAAACACATTAAATACAATACAAAAATAGTTAATTGACGAAGGAGATACTTGTTGAAACTTCATTATAACGCTAAGAAATAAGTAATTAAACTTCTAGTTTCAAAAATTCTTTTATTGTAAATACCACTACAATATTGTTTCGCCATACAATGGCTTCATCAGGTGGATGAAATACTGAATATGTACAATACAAGTTTGATTATTTATTTGAAAATTATTGGGGAAATGGTGGTGGAAAATTATTTTTTTTTACAATCTTAAATTTAGTAGAGGGGAGTTGTTTAAATCTAGTTGGTCATTTAAAGCTAATCCTAAACTATTGTATCTATTAATTTCTAAGTTTTCTAACAGGTTAAGTTTTTTTTCTTTTTTCTTAAATGTGTAAAATTTTGAAATCTATATTAAATCTATGATTGATATCTATACAATGACTTGCTAAAGTTAAATCTATTTTCTTTTCATTATGGCTTCTCTCGTGTTCTTTCATCCTAATTTTGAATGTCCTCCCCGTTTGTCCTATGTATACCTTATTACAATCTTCGCATGTTAACTTATATACACCAGAGTTTGATTCTTTGTCTATTTTATTTTTTTCTAAACTAAAGAAGACAGATTCAACATTCGCAAACCATCTTATTACAGAAAGGCATACATTTGGTCATCATAAAATATTGCATTTGGCCGAGAAAGGTCGTAAATTAAATCTTTTCGAGTCACTAGAAACTTTTAAAAGCGAAAACAACACAATAGATATTGTTCTAAACGACCAGTTGGATCTTATATATACACCTCTTTTCCAATGTTGTATATAATAGTTAAGTATATAGTAGTAATTTTAAATAACATCATAAACCACCCCCATATATTTTTGTGTCATTTATAAGATCTATGTAGGCCTGTAACTTCTGCAGTTTGATAATGAGATTGTATGTCGAAACCGCGGTCACTATTACATGTGAATAAAGTGGTATAACAAAGTTATTGTTTTATTTTATTTTATTGTTTTCAAAATGAATTACCAAAAAGTTACGGCTACCAGTATTAATTTTCTTATAATTTATTTGTTTTCTTAAATGACGGTGAATTCATTTTATAACAGCTTTCACAGCTATTGGCGCTCTTGAAACACGCGGGCGATCTATAATTGTCAGAAAATTCTTCAAAATATGTTTTAATAGTAGGATACGTAAATTTCCGATGTATTTTTAAGATTTTAATAAAGTCAAAATCGCATTCACGCTTGAGAAATACGATTTCTGCTATTCGATTTTCTGTAACATTCGACTCATCATTAAGACTTCACAATTTCTATTCCATTGAATTTGAATGTATTTAAGAAGTAGAGTGTATATTGTTTCGATAACGTTAAGAAATATAATAATTTGATCGTTTCAAATATTTATTGTAAACTACTCTGCCATCCAATAGCTTCATCAAGTGGATGAAAACTATTTTCACCCATCTAATGAGGCCATTGTTGGTGCTTACTGCTAGCGCTAGCTGCTAAATACATGTACGACCTCAATGCGACCAGCGCTAGCTTCATACCAGTTATCAAGTGAAATGCATAGTCACTGTGAGGAATGATAAACCAATGTTATGGATCTAGGATCTAATCTCGTAAACCAAATGTTTGCAATGACTCCGGTTTCTGACAGTGATGCTTCAACGTCAGTTACTAGAATCACGACCCCAATGTTGCATCATCGTGCACAGGCTGTATACACTTTACTTTTTAAATCTTCGGTGACTGTTTGTTAAATGAATAAATGTATTTTTATTTACACTATATACATTTATTTTGGATTTACAACGACTTATACTAACATAAAAGTGCTGTCGAGACTGGTGTCTTTTGTTAAAGTATGATTGTTATAATGTTACGGAGAAGAGTGTGTGTCTTGTGCTGTTGCTTGATATGATGTTCAAGTACATTCTGGTGAGTCTCTTGTTGCTGGTATAAGACTCTGATTCATTCTGAACTATTCTGTTCTGTTTTATAAGTAGATAAAAATGAACATAACGCGGATTGGTTGGACAGCGTGTTGTTTAACGTTATAACGTTCTTCAGACTGTTATTTACGCTGATCCGGCGCCGAACATAGTCTCTACAGAGCAATCCCCATTGCCGTCTCAGTACTATAAACGCAGCACTCCTAAAAAGCACTTTGCCACACATAAAGATTGTTCGAAGACTACGTTATCGAGCATGTGATGTAACATAATAACATTCATACATATCAAAAATAGGCAATACATGCTCAATGAGCTTCCACATATTACAATAAATGATGTAATAATTAGCGTTCTGTCTATTGAGTATAGTTATATTAAACGATTACTTCTAAATAGTACACTGCGATGAATTTACGCGAAGCCCTTCAAAAGATTCGTCATAACGCTTGTCCATATCCAGCACAACCATCGCTTGAACAATGGACTATTTAATCATTGAATTGACGTACCAGTCCCTTTATGCGTTTTACTTTGGTCAATGAAATTGCTAATGCTTTTAAAAGAAAAATAAATAAAATTCTATCAGAAGCATAGAAAAATGTTTTGAGCATTTTTTTTCGACTTGAAAAAGTGAATTAACTTTAACAGGTTAACTGCCAAGCCATTTTTTAAAATTTTGCCTAAAACGCTGAACTTAAAAGCATGTTCCTCTAGATGCATATAAAGATGTTTTGCATTCATATTTGAAACTTTTAATTTTTTTCGCTAAGATTCTGGAAGAAAAACAAGATCGGTCATAATGACCGCCGCGGCGTATCGAACATAAATAAGTCGCAATCGACAAGCGGTCACGTGCTAGCGGTAATCTTTGCAAGTTTAGACTTACATACGCTTTTGAAGTTATCGGTTGACTTGTTAGTTCATTGTAGTGAGCGTTGAAGTTGAGACGGTGAGTGCCTTTGTTATGAATAGCATTTCTTATAAGATGTTACGCAATAATCGGACTATGAAAATACTCGCGATGGCAATGAATGCAAAAAACCAAATACAACCACTGCTTGATTCTCTTTAAATAATCGGCCGTTTGACGTACTGTGTGAGAAGTGACGTTGTCGTGGATAATGCGCCGATATCTGCTGTTTTTTTCTGATTTCATCAAAGACTTCGGGCAAACAAATTGTTGTATACCAATCAGCGTTTACAGCTTTTACTGTTTTTCGATCTTCAAGAGCAACGGAAGCAACGGACCCAGTTTTACGGAAGAAGAAAGTAATCGTTTTTTTTTTAAGCGTTTCATGAACGAGCAAGTTTGAAACACCCAAACAGTCGATTGTTGTTTTGTTTCTGGTTCGTATAAATATATCGAGATTTCTTCACCTGTTACGATATTATATACTGTATATTGTTGGCAGAAGCAGAACGATTGAATTTTTGAAACATCTTTTTACACCAACGCGGAATTTTTTGAGCTTTTGTTAAATTGTGTGGAATCCAACGACTGTAATGTTTCTTCACTACTAAATGCTCATTTAAAATCTTTGTATTTGACTTTTATCAATTCTCAAGAATGCCTCTATCTCTCGATGTGCTACATGTCGATCCGCTTCAATCATTTCTCGTACAGCATTGATGTTTGGCAGAACAACAGTAGCTGATGGATGATCTTCATGAAATTTGTCACTGACACTAGTACGTCCACGCTTAAATTCTGCAAACCAGTCATAAACTACGATTTTGTATAGTGTTTCATCACCAAAGGCAGAATGAAATCGATCAATGTTGAGTTAGGTCACATTTAAAATCGTAAAAAATCATCGGATGAAAATGTTCACGAGAAATGTCCATTCCTTCACTAAATTTATTTCTTTGAAACGCTATTAATACAAAACTGAGCCGACTGTTTTTATATCAATGGCGTTTATCATACTAAATGTCAAAGTGTAAGACAACCATATTGAAATATAGTGCAAGTGCCATCTAGTGGTCATTTCCGGAAATTTTTAGGGTACCCCTCGTATTACTGTAAAAAAAATTATCTGTCTTTGATTAATATAACATTGGCAATCCCACTGTAAACTTATAGTCATTTATGTGATTGTTAAGTGTGATTAACACTTAACGTTTCTTAAACAGTATTGACTGTTTTTAACTATACATTTTCTTTCATTTATAATATCAGGAAAACAAAACAAAAATAACCAATAATTTATTCTCTCCTACAGATATGTTATAGGTAGGCATACATGGAGTGACCGTTGTTCTTCACATGTACAAACAAGCGGCATGCATCTCGCCGCATTCTACGGTCCGAAAACCTGTAGACAACTTATTTATGTTTGAATTGTTTTCAAAATGCCGACGATTTCCCACTACCGTAGGTAAGGTTATAGAGTAGAATGGAATCATCCGCGGGCGAACAGGGTCTATATGTATAGGTATATACGTGTATATAGCAGAAGGTATACGGGGAATTCTAAAAACGATTCAAACGATTTTACGGTATCTTGTTTAGTCACGAAACCGCGAATCCGCCGTATACACACATACCTTACACATAAATCGCAAAAGGATTATATAAACACTACTCGCCTGCACAGGTTTTCTGTGCAATGTGTATTTTTCACTTTTTTGTTCTCACTCCTCGATGTGCTTTTTTCTGGTTTCTTTTTCTTCTTTTTGTTTTTGAACTCTTGCTTTACCGTAATTTCTCTTTGCTTAATTTTTCTTTTCGTGTGCGCTTTGAAGCAATAGAGCTAATAAGCTGTATTCGTTTTAAATTGCGAAAGTGTTCTTTTTTCTACTTTTTTTTTTATTAAATATTTCTTCGGATTTAGCATTGATGGTGGCACTTCTCTTCTTATAATTAACTTTCATTAACTGAAGGTATAATTACGCTTATTATGCTGAAAAACACAACGTAAAATAAGCAGCCAAAAATTAGTAAATAACACGGTTAACGTACGAAGAACTAAGGCAATCCTTTTGAACACCAAAATCTATTCCAACAGAGAAAAATATTGTGTGTATTTTTTTTTAATATGAAACCTATAGAATTTAATTAAAGAAATTAGCAAATACTTAGTATATTTATGTAAACACGGGGCTATTATTTGTAATATGATTTTAATATGAAACCTATAGAATTTAATTAAAGAAATTAGCAAATACTTAGTATATTTATGTAAACACGGGGCTATTATTTGTAAATAGATCAGAGGATGTGGCTTACTCTATAAAAGTTAATTTAAAAATTAAAGAAGCTCTTACCACAATAAAGCTTTAAATACCGGATATATATTTCAATAAGAGAGTTGTCACCTTAATTTTCTAATCAATTTTATTGTCCATGTACGTCACTTTTATTATTTTTTTGAACTTTACATTTTTATCTCTGGAAGAAGCAACAAAGTTCTTGCGGAATATAGAGATAATTAATAAATGAGTTTTTAATTGACAGACCGCTTGCCCGCTTTAAATTACTTTTATCATATATATATAAATGTGTGTTTAGATAATTTCTGAGCCGTTCATTAAATATATCAATTGATATATATATATATATATATATATATATATATATATATATATATATGAGAAACGCAATGTTAATGAGAATTACTAATTATTAAATTCCCACATTACATGCAGATGGATATGGCTTTCACACATTTTTCATTTGCCCGGACAACCTGGACGGTTGGCGCCGTGACGCGTTGTAGCTACATTCACAGGCAAATGTGATTTTGTCATTTGTAGAAATTAATACAACGAATTAGAGCGGCAATTGCATGTAATGTGAGAATTTAATAATTATTAATTCTCATTAACATTCCGTTTCTCATCATTTGCAAATATACACGCAGTATAGAAATGAAAGTCGTATCTATTTCTGGATGAGGTGTACTGATGATTAGTAAAAACAATGAAATGTCGGCATCTAGACATTCCAGATGGATATGGCTTTTACACATTTTTCATTTGCCCGGACAACCTGGACGGTTGGCGCCGCCACACGTTGTAGCTACATTCTTAGGCAAATGTGATTTTGTCATTTGTAGAAATTAATACAACGAATTAGAGCGGCAATTGCATGTAATGTGAGAATTTAATAATTATTAATTCTCATTAACATTGCGTTTCTCATCATTTGCATACATACACGCAGTATAGAAATGAAAGTCGTATCTATTTCTGGATGAGGTGTACTGATGATTAGTAAAAACTATGAAATGCCGGCATTCTACACATTCCAGATGGATATGGCTTTCGCACATTTTTCATATATATATATATATATATATATATATATATATATATATGAAAAATGTGTGAAAGCCATATCCATCTGGAATGTGTAGATGCCGGCATTTCATATTTTTTACTAATCATCAGTACACCTCAGTACTGATGATTAGTACTGATGATTAGTAAAAAACTATGAAATGCCGGCATTCTACACACACACTCAGTACACCTCATCCAGAAATAGATACGACTTTCATTTCTATACTGCGTGTATGTATGCAAATGATGAGAAACGCAATGTTAATGAGAATTAATAATTATTAAATTCTCACATATATATATATATATATATATATATATATATATATATATATATCGTGCGTTCAAAAAAAAACAGCCTCAGAGTTGACAATGAAATTTTTAGGTATGTCGTAACTTAACCGCATCGTTCTGAATGGTCAAATGTTAATGTCATTAGTGTTATCTAATAAAAACGATAAGTCGGAATTTTATTTATTCATGATAGTAGGATTATAACCTTGAAATTTTCTAAAGCCGTCTGCCAGTTAGATGTAACTGTCATTTAAGAAATTCATATTAGTAAAGTTACGACAAACTTTTTGATGTTACTTAGAAATCATGGCTCACTACAGGCAGTTTTTTTTTTGAACGCACGATATATATGAAGCGTGGTTTTTCGGATATTTCGCTGCGTTTGGATGATTTCGCCCTAAAACTTTCTGGTGTTTCGGTGACATCACTTTTAAATTTTTCGTGAGGATGTTCTCGTTGCGATGGTGTGTTCAAGAGTTACCATAGCATACAATAATAGCTTGTATGCTTGCAACACACTGAATATTCTACTAAAGCTGATTAAAGCTCAAGTTCAACATCTTGACTATTAAGTTTTCATAGTGTTACACCAATAAAACCATAGTTTGCTTTGATAAAAGCTAACTCTTGGTGCATTTGCGGTTTATTTAGTATAGCTTTGCAATGTGCAATTGCTATCAAGTCGCTTGGAAAAGAGAGAATGAATTCTCTTATCTGTTCAAAGGTATCTGCATAAAATATAGCGGCATCAAGCCACGTGCCCCATCTTGTTATTATGGGTTGTGGTGGCAGTGCCAGATCAGTAACTTACCTTTGTATGCTTGAAACATCAGCGATGCTTTAATAAATACTAAACGATTTTTGTTAAATTGATCAATGAATTAATATCTGGAAATATGTAACGTATTTCTTCTGCTACTCTGTTAACAGCATGAGCCAAACATGTTACGTGCATCAGATTTGGCTAAAAAAATCTTCAAATTCTGTGCTCATTTCACCATATATATCGCAGCATCCGATAACTTCAGTAATACTCAGTCACTTGGAACGGCATTCGACAAATAAATCCTCGTTAAACTATCGTTTATAAATCTTGGTGTAGTTAAGTTATTCGTTTTCTCCAATTCTTCTGTACCAATAAAAGGGGATTGGCCGGCGCAATTTTCATTTAAAATGCCAATCAATAAGTTGGCAATATAGCGTCCACAACTGTCTGTTGTCTCATCGACTACAAAATAAATATAATTTTCACCTATTGCTTCCTTAATTTTCGTCGTAGTTTCCTCAAACAATAGATTAATATACTTGTTTCTTGTAGTTGAGCGGCTAGGAATTAACAGTTGCGTATACTTCTCTAAAAAAAATTTAAACATTGAGTTATCCAACTTTGAAAGTGAAATGTTTGCACTTAAGAAGGTGTTGCACAAGTCATGATGGAAACTATTCTGTTCTATATTTTTACTTGTTGATGTAAATTATTGATTCAGAGTAGCTTGTTGTCCATTTTTAAATCTTGTGATATTTCTTTTATGCAAATCAGAAATTTTTTGTCGCATCGAATCTACAATAATTCATTGCAGATATTAGAATATGAAATTAAACGTAAACAAATATAAACCTACAATTTTACTGCAATACTTACAAAACATTGCCATTATCTACACAAAATTCAGGATAATATCGTATCCAGATCTCAACACATGTGAATATGATTTCGACATATAAAAAATTACAAGGTGAAATTACGTGTACATATACTTTCGAGAACTAACTAAACACAACTGGCGATATAACTTGGCCCATAGGTCAAACTCATTGCTTGGAGATTCACTGGAACTTCCCCGACTTGATAAACAACAATCTGGGAATTCCCGCTGTATGGAAATGCTCGTGCGGACTGTTACTGTAATTTTGATTTATTATGAATAAATTTTTATATTTCTCTATTTACGTGATCCGTACGGATCTGCAATAATTTTAGCAAACATATCATAGATAAAAAATATGCATTTTCATATAATCCCAGCTTTAGATAATAACTTTAGTATTTGCATTTCTTTGTGCATCATGGTATTCATATTTATATTTTGTACATAAATTAAATTTAAGTTTAGTACTTTCCTGTATAATTTCCAATACATTTAATTGTTTTCTCATTTGCAAATAATTTTTATGATCATAATCAATCATTAATTATTGTAATCCTTGTAAGATAAATATGCAATTTAACACAGTCACTTACTAAATTAATCACGCTATATATTTTGAGATCATTATAGTTTGCGAACCAAAAGAAAAAAAAACTAACAAGAAAGCATCAACAATCGCTATTGTTATTATATTACTTTATCAGCTGGCTGAGATCAGTGTCATCCAGTTCTCTTTTTACAACGAATGTACTGGAGCAGAGGTTGACGACAAATCACACAATTCGTTACTATAAATCTATTAAAAGACCTATCCGACCGGCGAAGCGGCCGAAAGAGCGGTCCGATACGGTCGTGACCGAATGCCGCACATCACACAGAGAGACATCAGGAGGACCGAAAGGACTTTCCTCCTCTCTTGTATGTAAAACAGGAAATTGGTGGACGGCTACCGTAAAAAGAACAAAAGAGCTTGAAAGCTAGCTGCTGTCTTGCCCGTGAAGAAAGATAAAAGCGAGATATTAAAACAATTTAAAACTTTTTTCTTGTCGCTATTAATCTTTCCGGACAATATATACTTTGTAAAGAAAAAACGAAAAGCCGAGGGATTGTGATTCAAATTGCGCTTGTTCACGTCTACTTCTTTTCTTTTGAATTTATACTTGAAAGTGTTTATTATTGTTAGATGTGTTTAGTGAAGTTAGATTAGACGAAAATTACACAGATTTTTAAGTAATTGAATTGATTCGGCTTTTACTTTATGAAGATCCATAATTTAAAATAAAAATAAAACCAATGGTTAAAATCTTCACTTTTTTAATACGTAATCGTAAAACGACAATTGTTTCGCCAGCACAATGGCTTCATCCGGTACTTACAGCTGAAGAGCACGTTATAAACTAAATTAAAAATATAAAATCAACAAGGTTAATATTACAAATGAAACAGATATACATTACACACGTCTGTATCTGTACACATGGACTTACGCCTCGTATTTTCCAACATTTACTTCTGCCAAAGACACTAGCGATTTTCTCTCGTCCAGGTATGCCGGTGCAGAAGGGGAAAACATACGCGTATAGGTGTAGTTCCATCAACACGATGCCAGTGGTAGGAAATATACCAAAGAAATTTAAGTACATCAATACGTTAAGCACGTATTACGCATTTGCAGCAAATGCGTAACCAAACTGTCGAAGTCTATTGTTGTGACAGAAACACGTGTCTTTGGCAGAAGTAGATTTTGGAAAATACGAGGTGTATGTCAAGGTGTACAGATACAGATGTGTGTAATGCATGTCTGTTTCATTTGTAACAAATGCGTAATGCGTGCTTAACCTATTGATGTACTCAATGCGTGCTTAACCTATTGATGTACTCAAGTTTCTTTGGTAAGGTTAGTATAATATGGGGGACGTGGGCAGCGTCGCCATGTGACCTGTGATGTCAGATCACTTAACTAGTTCAGGATCGCCATGTAATGTAGCCCGGTCCTGCGGGGCTACATCGCTGGGTTGGTACGTGGATGCGTTGATGTATTAAATAATATGCAGATAAAGTTGGTTTAACATCGTATAATTAGATAGCACTTATAAAGATGTAACATTTACTATATACATAACTATTAATAGGGCAGTAGTCGAAAGGAGAGTTCTATCTCGCACTCGCTATGTCGTACTGTCTATCTAACTATGTCTGATCCCTCATTCTCTGATAGAACGTCTTATATACATTAGAGTGCCCTCCTTTTGACTATGTCCTTACTTAACTATCAACAAGAGGTGCAAGTGTGCAACTTCTAATTGAGAACGCTTGTGTCTATAAATCAGATGGACCGAGGTCATGTTTTTGAATACAATACAAATAAGACCAGGGCCGCACCTTGACTACATCAAGTAATACAAAACATTACCCAATCAGGTTAACACATTAGTATTATTCCACAACGTTTTTTAAAAAAATCTAAGAAAAATGTGGGCCATCTGGTCGGGCCTAACTGTTCTACTATAGGGTATAATAGAAATGTACATTTAGCTTATTAAAACAAATTTTATTCGTAAACATGTTTAGTACTCTATAATATAACAGTTAGGGCCGACCAAATGGGACACATTTTCTCACTATCTACAATATTTGTGTAAACTCTTGGATTTTTTAATAAACGTTATAAAATAGTACTAGCCTTGTTCGTAACAATATCTGGTGAAACATTATCAACCGATAATGCAGCGTCAAATAAATTCATTTTAACATTTGAAAAAATTATTAATGAATATGAATTGACGCCCGACCAAGTTTATAACATTGACGAAACATGAGTAAACTACAAATACTACCAACAACAACACTTACCGCGACAAATGAGTCAAAAAAAGGAACAAAACTCACCAAAGATAGATTGACTGCTGCACAACAAATTGGAATAGCCTAAAAAGACAATAAGAACTTAGTAATAAAACAGAACATGATATAATATGTGTTTTAAAGTTGACATTTTGCAGTACCTACTTATATGAAATAATACGGCATTCATTTAAAAATAGGTGTAGTTGACCAAAAAGAGGATCAATTGATAATACCTCAAAAGATTCGATAATGTACAAAATAAAAACTTATATGGTATCTGTTACCTATTAAAATACGTTTATTTTAACATAATAAACAATCTAGATGTCAAATTGTGTTTGAAATTTGAAGGTTATATATGTTACACAAATCACGAATCACATCAGATCGAATGAAAGACAGAGTAAGCTAGTCAATTAGAAAAAGAGGGACTATACAAACTGTATGTAAAAGAAATCTAGCTGTTTAAAATAAGGAAGGCACATATAACGAGATATGTAAGATAAAGATGGAACACGTGAAAATAAAAATAATACATGTTATGGAAATTTTTATTTTATTTGAAAAACATTTAAAATCGATGAGAGAACGAGAGTTTCAAAATATAAAACGTGATCTAAAAAAGGACCAAAGAAGACTTATTGTACATTTGAAAAAGGATTGACATCACCAGTCATATATACAGAAAATTGTTTCAAAAAAGAAAAGACTTTCTACAAACCCATTGAAAGCAGTGGTCACATATTAAAATTTGCACGCATTCTAAAAGATATTGTCAGATATATTAAGTAAAATCATTTGTAGAATGCGTATATTTTATTTGTCTGAAAAGAATTTTATTTAATTAATTGATACCACTTTCACAAGCGATGGACATGTATCGTGTAAAGCTCGTCAACTTATAATGAATTCAGCAGATCGGTATGATATATTAAATATGTTTAAGACTTTGAAGCTCGTAAAATATGAAAAATTGATTATTGATTTATTGCAAACTAATTCTGATTCCTGTTTTAAAGACAGAAGAAATAACACAGACATTTTTTAAATTGCAAGTAGGGAAAAGTCTGACAAACATTTCAAGGTACCTGAGTTTTCACTCAAATTAAGTTTCTCATGTGGTAGGGTTTGTTCTCGTCACATGAATATGAAATAGCACACTTCTCTTTTAAAATACTACCATTTTATAAGAACTACTAATAACTTGCTACTTTGTAAATTTAAAATGAAAACACTGTGCCATACCATGGTATTTTGTAGAGTATTATACTCACTGGACTAAGGTGATACACAGGTGTGTATGCGAGATTTATTAAAAATCAAACACATTCAAAGTTATATATTTAGATATGTATATATTTTAATTATGCATAAAGATTTACATGTTATGTTTCATTTTGAAATAAAAATATAATTCATAATGTTTATCACGTTCAAAATTAAAGTATATTTTACAAGTTGTGAACAATAAGTATTAAATTTGATATCTTATCGTCTTATTTCTTTCCTTATTACGTTGGATGCTAGGCCTAGTTGCAAAGAACCCCTTTTTGAAAACAAAAATCCTGACAACAATTCATAAGAGTCTAAACATGATATATGTGTGTGTAACCATTCACGTTTGATAACACAGGTCTACAAAATTAAACTTTTTGACAGATGTTTTTATTTTGAAAACTGATTTTATATAATTTTGGTAGGCTGATTTCAAAAATTCTATGCATTTATTTGTATCACGTAAGGTTTTTTTGCAAATATTAAATGAAAAAAAACGATATTTCTAAAAAAAATTATTTGTTTATTGAGTAAAAAGGTGGAATACAAGTTAAAAAAGTGGAAAAAAATACTTTACTCAGTCTTTTTTAAGTGAAATCTTGTATGTTTTTAAGGGCATATCCCGATTTAACATCCAGCAGTAGTCCGCCATTATCGTTATGCTCCATCTGCCTTGGTATCGCCGTTCCATTTCCTTAATGTCTTGGTGAAACCACCTCTCTCCCTGTTCTTCGCTTACTGCTCCAAGATTTTCAGGGAAATAGTTCATGTGTGAAAACAGGAAATGCATTTTCAAACTCATATTACAACCTAGACGATGAAAGTGTTGTAACATATTTTGAACAATATTTTCGTAGTTTTCGTCCTTAGAGTTCCCAAGAAACTTATCAATTACTTCTTTAAATGAAACCCAGGCGTTTTTCTCGACATTGGTCATTGTGTTTTGAAAATCCTTGTCTTTGCATAATGTTCTTATCTGCGGCCCAACAAAAATACCTTCTTTTAACTTGGCATCGGATAAGGCTGGAAATGTCTCGCATAAATATTTAAAACACTGTCCATTTTTGTCTAGGGCTTTAACAAACTGCTTCATCAAGCCAAGTTTGATATGGAGAGGAGGCAGTAAAACTTTTTTGGGGTCAACTAAGCTATTTCTCAATACATTTTTGCTACCAGGTGTAAGCTTGTTCTAGAGGGCCATTCTATTTGAGTCCAATGTCTAACCCTTGCTCGACTATCCCACTCACAAATAAAGCATGGAAATTTTGTATAACCTCCTTGTTGTCCTAGTAGCATGCACAGCACTTTAAGGTCACCACAAAGCATCCACTGATGGTCTTGGTAGTTTATTTTCTTTAAAAGAAGTTCAAAATTTTCATACGTTTCCATTAAATGTACCGAATGGGCAACGGGAACCAAGGCCAGCTCGTTACCATTGTGCAATAAAACGCCTTTTAAACTACGCTTACTTGAGTCAATCAACAGGCGCCATTCTTCTTTTACATACGGCACATTTCCTAATTTTGAAATTAAGTCAGGAATATTGTTGCAATACACTAGCGGTCCGTCTTGAGTAAAATATTGACATAACTCTTTTTCGCGATCCCGGTAAAAGCTTGATGTGACGCCAGGTGCCAGTAAATGTTTCTCACGAAGTCGGGAGGCTAACAATTCGGATGCATCCTTTGGAAGGTGCAAATCTCTAATTAAATCATTTAGTTCGCTCTGGTTAAACACTTCGGGCTCTCTGAAATCTGGTGTGAAATCTGTGTCATCTGGGTCGCAATTAGATTTCTTTGATTCTGACGATATGACGTTTTCTAGTGCTTTTGGGGCGATAGGTATCAGTACATCTGGTCCATGAGGAACTGGTCGAATAGTAGAGTCAAGATTGGGATACACTATTTGTTTCTTATTTTTTCTGTTGAATCCTTGAACATTACACAAACAAAAATAACAATCATCACTGTGATTTCTAGGCTTTCGCCATACCATAGGAACACCAAAGCTTAAACATTTCTTCCTACCTTTTTGCCAGTTTCTTAATTCTTCAACGCAAACGGAACAAACAGTATAAGGAGCCCAGGACTTTTCTTGGTCGCCAATTTTTACACCAAAATAAGCTTGGTATACATTTTTCACAAACGAAGTTTGCCTCTGCTTTACTACGACATAACTACCACAGATATAACAAAAGTTATTCGGATTGTTCACACAATGTCTTCTTTCCATATTTATACGTTCTAGAACACTTAAAATACGCAACAACGAAGACAACAAGCGCGCGGACACAGTAGCACGACGACTAACACAACCAAACTGCACATAAGCAGGTTTCAATGTGGTATTGACGCTTCTGCGCCGACTCTGTTGCTTTGCTGAGAAATCTAATATTAACCAGTGTTGCCAAATCACATTTAATTTCATCAAAATCAATTCATTTAAAAATCATGCCTAACATGGAACAAACATATTCTTGTCATAGGTATGTATATTAATAAAATAACATTTTTAAGATATAGAGCGCTATAAAAAAAAATTGCGTGATAGAGCAAAAATATGGCGTTTTTTGGAATAAGCGCCCCCAAACATATACAAATTAGCAAACAGCTTTCAAACATCAAAATCACTGTAGACCTGTGTAATTGGAGCCCATTTTAGAATCAAACTACACAGCAATATGTATTATTAAATATTTTTTGTTCTCCTGCCCTTTAACAAAGACTTGTACAAAAATCTTCAAATTTAGTTTAAAGTAAAGAGGAACCAAAAAAAAATTTATAATTACATAATTTTTTTAAAAATATTTTAAATTTTTTCCTAATTTAAAGAACTCAAAAATATGTGATTTTATTTTTAAAACGGTTTTGTTATTTATTTATTCAACATTGGATTTAATACATTCTGTATAAAAGTAAACATACATTACAAAAAATGATAAACCTTATAAAAGAAGAAAGAGGAGAAAGAAAATATGTTAACGGCTGGATTATTTTAATATCTATGTAGTTATAATAGCGTTCACTTGGCGTAATAGTAACCCGCGTTCTGTTATAAAACACCGCACATGCTTAATATATGCTTATGTGCATTGGCTGGAAAATAGGGATTGCGGTGTGGTTTCATGATATTGTATAAACATATTCCTTTGTTGCAGTAGGTCCTCTGTTCGGGGGTGGATTCGCTAGCGGCGCCTACGCTTTGACTGTGCCTGGTTTGTCTTCTGCCGCTCATGAAATCACCAAAAGTAGCTTCCTCTTCGATCACGGTAATTATTACTTTATATTTATTTATTAATAATTAATTATTCATTAAATTTTATTAAACAATTTAATCATTAAAAGATAAAGAACTAAGAAGCAACAATTTTACAGCGAAATGGAAATATGGAAATTTACCACTACAATAGTAACATCGGTACCTAAGTAAGAGCCTAACATTATAAGAATATGAGAACAGTGTCAATTTGGATTTCATAATCTTGACATCAAAGCCAAAGTTGTATAGCAAACAAAAAACAAGACTATAATATATTAAATTAACAATTACAATCAATAATATTTATTAACAAATGTTTTTATAAAATTAATATTAAATTTAAATGATTTTGTTTTGTATTTAGCATACGGCATAACCTACTTCATCAATCAGTAATACATTACTATCACACCTTAAATATCATGCAAATATGTGGATTAAGCGAGTCCGATAAATAGTAGCATCTATTGTTAACAATAGTAACCACATTTGTTAATAAAATTCGATATTATCTCCTCCCACACTTTCTATTTGGTAATAATGTAAAGTAACAACATAGATTTTAGTAGCATTGTATCAATAGTATTAAAAAATAGGCCAATATTTTATTAATTGATTAGTCGCTTAGTCTCTGTATGATAATATATATTTAACAATTGATAAATTATTGGAGTTTTTCGGCTTTTATATGAAATATTTACAAATATCAAATTAGTACGTATGTAATTGCAAAGTAAGTGGGGATGTAAACATTGCTGTCTACAAATTACAAAGCAAATCATACGAAATTTTTAAATGAAAAATAATGTTTTGTAGATTGCAATTACATACATACTAATTCGATATTTGTAAATATTTCATATAAAAGCCGAAAAACTCCAATAATTTATCAATTGTTATATTTAATAAACGGCTAAGAAATTATCTAAACACTCCTATAGCTATGGAGTAATAATTAGCAATTTCAAACATTCAAATCTGACATCTGCTCTCAAAATACTGACATCTGCTTTCAATAACTGACATTTACTTTCAAAATAGGCATCTGCTTTGAAATCTGACGTTTGCTTTCATAACAGACACCTACTTTCAAAACAGACATCTGCTTTCAAAACTGACTTCTGCTTTCAACTTGACATCTACATTCAATAACTGACATCTGATTTATTTACACTGTTACTTTATAATACATTTCTAAATAGCTTGAACCAAGGTCTATTGTGGCTGAGTGGTAAAAGCGACAGTCCGGCAAACTGTAGACTTGGGTTCAAGTCCCAACATAGACAATATTTTTCAATTAAAAATTTCGTATGATTTGCTTTGTAATTTGTAGACAGCAATGTTTACATCCCCACTTACTTTGCAATTACATACATACTAATTTGATAATTGTAAATATGTATTTCATATAAAAGCCGAAAAACTCCAATAATTTATCAATTGTTATATTTAATAAACGGCTAAGAAATTATCTAAACATATATATATATATATATATATATATATATATATATATATATAAATATAGTATTTTCGTGACCTTGGTATGATAAGGTAAACTTAATTCGTCGGCGATTAAAGGTCTGGTTATTACTTCAAAGTGTATATATTTAAAATAATCCTACATGTTTCGGCAATGATGCCTTTGTCAAGGATATAAAAAATATATAGCACACAGCACTCACACGTCGAACGTGTGTGTGCTGTTAACGGCAGCCTAGCCAGGTTGGCGCCCAGGACCGGTCTCCACGGGCGCATACGTAATAATAACTCATGTCTTGCTTTTCCCTGCTTTTCCCTGTTTTCTGTTTTGTGCTGATGTGGTCCTCTACTGGGATGTAGCCTAGCATATGCGCTACCAAACTCTATGGGGGTCTGCCCGATGGGCGGTCAGGTGCCATTCAGCCTTTCCAGCAGGAGGGAGGAACCAAGCTACGCGGTGCAAATCACGGCGCCACGCAATGCACACACCACTAGGACCGGTCCTGGGCGGCAACCTGGCTAGGCTGCCGTTAACAGCACACACACGTTCGACGTGTGTGCATTGCCTCCGCTTTTGCGGAAATCGTTAAGATGGCACAAAGTGTGACCGTCGTCGACTGAGATAGCCACTAAGAGTGTTCCCTCGGTTGGCGATGAGCAACCCCGTGCAGGGTGCGCTTCGCTGGTCTGCGCCTTGCCTCGTTGGGCGGGGGTCGGGCCGTCGAAGTACTGCACGGAAAAGTAAAGAAGTTGCCGGGAAAGGGTTGGCGGCCCTACGCAACGGCTGGTTATCCGATCTCTCTAAATTTACGCGACCGGTCACTGAACACACGCACGAACGCACCAACATACAAAACCCTACACTTACGCGCTCACACAAATACAAAACCACACACCCAGAGAGAGACGCAAGCTGCCAGCAGCAACCAACACACAAGTTTATACCCAGAAAGTGACACAAGCTCCTAGCAGCGAACAACACATATGTTCACACCTTGCTATCTATTTCTTGGAATACTAAGGCATGATTTATTATTATTATTGGAATGTATCTTTGAATAATTTAAACCATAGCAACTCAATTATTTGACATTTATATTTTTTATATCCTTGACAAAGGCATCATTGCCGAAACATGTAGGGTTGTTTTAAATATATGTACTTTGAAGTAATAAACCAGACCTTTAATCGCCGACTTATTAATACCATATATATGTATATATATATATATATATATATATATATATGTACCGGGTCTCCTTAAAATAAAATGACAACGTATGAAAAATGGAAAGATTAAATTAATTATATAGGATATATACCCTAAATTACCTCCCATGAGCGAGAAAAAATGACAAAGATATTTAAAGAAATTTTGTTACGCTGCTGTGCGACACATACTGTGCATCATTAATAATATCGGAGACGATATCTTAAAGTTGACCCCACAATAACAAAAAGAATAGTTCTGTTATTATATATCTCGCTTTAGGTTTCGTTCTGTTGTTGATGGTTACGTACTTTAGACACAATTTTTCGATTAAAGATAATATATTGTAACTTAAATGCACGTAACGCACACATAAAGCATGTTCTTTCAGTATATCAGCTTTAAAAATTTACAAGTATAAATTTTTAACAGCTGACTCAGGTTATCGAACCCTTACCATAACAAAACTTATCGGTTTTATAAATATAAACATTGCCGCCTTTGAATACAATGGGGCATTCTGAATCCGACATTCGTATTTTATATTTCTTACTTCAAACAAAAAAGCATTCTCGTAATACACATGAAATTTTAGTGTGATTTTTAAAATGGGTTTGTAAATGAATCTAATACACATCTTAATTTTTAATTATGTACGTGTATAAAAATCTGAATTTTTAGGGTTCTTTTAATTTCGAGGTTCGCGGTAAGTGACTCATAATATTTTGGATTTATATTCTATATCATTACATCTTTCCATTTATCATACGTTGTCTCTTTATTTCAAGGAAAGCCTGTATATATATATATAGCATTAATTTATTTCTTTCGGCGTTATTTTCTATTTCAATGCAAGTATGATTGAAACTTATTAATGTTAAATATTATCGTTATACATATACAAGCTTGGCATAAGTACGAAAAAAAAATTCCTTATTAATGAAAATAAAAGAATTACTACATAATTGTAATTGAAAAACTTTCTTCAGCTGTTCGTGTTTGCGTTTATTAAATTTATGGCATTCAATTTCATTGAAAACAAATGCTATTTATGGAGAAGAGTTGTTGCAATTTAACTTATAAATATTTATTTTTGGTGTTGTACATTTCTCATTCAAGTGTCGTTGTGCTGGTTTTACCATTATATTTACCTCTTTTGTAGAATACGTGCAAATATTACAATTATGTTACAAAATTTGCATTTTTTGTGCTGTGGAAAATAACCGTAACATGATGTAAATATACATTCATATATCTTTAACTACATATACGAGAATATTCTAAGTACATATCAGAAATATATCAGTAATGTGCTGTCATTATTAAACTAGTATTCGTAATCTCTCTATCATAAACAGAAAAATATATTTGAAAACATACTGGAAAAATTATTTCATTAAATATTACAACGGTTTTGCAGGCTGAATTGTTTGCAGTCGCAGCCTGGGCCGAGGAAATTCGTGAAATCGGCTGCGCAAACAAAAAATTAACATAATAATTGATTGTCAAGCGACTATTAAAGCTATTATGAACCGATCTACCAGGTCTAAACTTGTGAAACACTGTTAACAAGTCCTCAACATACCTGTTCAAGACTGTGTCACTGATATGGGTGCCAGGATATGAAGGAGATTAAAAAAATGAAATGGCTGATGAACTGGCCAAGGAAGGCTCAAAGAGGAACTTCATAGGACCATAACGTGTATGTAGAGGCGCCAAAAATTCCGCTAGAAGGGAGATCTGATTATGGCTACAAAACATAAAAAGAAATTAAGGCTAACGGAAGGTCAACTACATACTAAGGCACTACTAGGGAAACTGTTACAGGAAGATATCAAACAGCGAGAAAATATTTCACTTTCTCTCTTGTGTTTAATATAATCATCTCCTTTAAAAAACCAATAATAGTCGCCCAACATACATAAATGGGTTCCAGGGTCCCTGGTATCGTGCTTTCATTATCATGATGTCCAGGTGAAATATCTCTCCTTGTTCGACATTTTAATAAATGTCTTTCAAAATCAATTCTAACAAAATTTAGGGTAAATATTAACCAAAATACGAAAAATATATACAGAAAAAGTAAGTACTCAATTTACGAGGTGCGTAAATTAAGTAATGAAGCTGCCAACGTAGCCTTCGATATCGCAACACTTGGGACGCGAGAGGAGACAGGTGAACATGTGATACGCCTTCAATACTCGCTAGTTTAGTTGTCCGTAGCAATTCTTTCCCGTCCAACAGTTTTTTCTGGTGTCCGTTCTAAAAATGAGTGACATTAATTTCGAGCAATGATCTGCTATCAGGTTTTGCTTCAGACTTGGGCACAGTGCAACGGAAACTTTTGCAAAATTTCAGCGATTCTACGGAGACAGTGTTCTTTCGTCAATGGCTCAGGATTTCCGGTAGTTTAAGGCGTTTTCAGAAAGAAGAGTTGATTGGAGATAAACCACGCAGCGGAAATCATTCATCTTTAGGAATCGACGAAAATGTCGTCAGAATCCGGGATCTTGTGCGTTCAGATCGTCGATTGACAGTTAGAATGATTGGAAAGGGTTGAATTTGACTCACACCACCGTTCATAAGATTTCAACCAATGGATTGGGGATGAGAAGAATTTGCATAAAAGTGGTTCCAAAAATCTTTTGCAGGACTAAAAGGACATCAGGAGGTAAAAGTGTCTTGACTTTTTGGAATTGATTGAAAATGATCCCCTTTCTGGAACGTGTTATTGCTGGTGACAAGTCTTGTGTGTTGAGTACGACCCGGAAACCAAGTTCCAGAGCGTGGAATGGCACATTTCACCCTCTCCAACCAAAAAGCAAGAATGAGCAAGTCGAAGCTCAACTGCATGCTGATTTGCTTTTTAGATAGCCAGGTAATCGTCTACAAAGAGTTATTGCCCCAAGTCCAAACGGTTAATCAACACTATTACCGAATAGTTCTTGAAAAACTTCGTGGCATGCATGCAAGAGACATAACATCAAAAACAACTGGGTGTTGCATCACGACAATGCGCCTTGTCACACAGCAATTTCAATAGACGAATTTTTGGCCAATAACACATTCCTCTGGCTCCTCAGCCTTCTTATTCGCCTGATTCGAGTACTTCTGACTTTTCCTCTTCCTGGGATTGAAAGCATTCAAACGGGTGTAACCGACTAGCTGAAGGCTATTCCAGTATCCGAGTTTCAGTATTGCTAAGAGGATTGGTAAAACCGTCTCCAGCGCTGTGTGGTTTCCCATGAAAGTTATTTTGAGGAAGACAATATTGAATTGTAATACTATTCGAATAAAAAAAAAATAAAAAAATCAGTTTCATTACTTAATTTACACACCTTGTATATGTACACGTACGATATCTAAAAAGAAAGAAAACACCCGTAATTGCTGAATCTTCAAATAGGACTACTTCAGATAGAAGATTCATGAACTTTAGCAATAAATTTCAGTAACGATCCAGTAATTAATAGGGGGATTACTACCTTCATTGTATGCTATATAATGGCGAACTTGTAATTAGTGAACTTGGAAACAGAGAAACTGAAATTCATTTGTTATTTTTACTTATTGGTGTCTGTATTTTTCTATAGCGATGACTTAACTGCAAGCGACAAAATTATTTAGAAAATTTACGGTAGGAATAATTAGAAGAATTTCCATAAAATGTTTTAACTACAAGTCGTATCAAAAGTTACAATGAATAGAATAAATTGTAAACGATGTAAAATATAAAGAGAAAATAATTCGACAATTCGAGAAAAAAAACGTGAGTAGAATCCTACGTAATCTATCTTCTGAAATGTATAAAGTTTGTTTACAGTTACATAAACGCGGTCCATAAATCACGACCGGTTTTGAACATTTAATCACTTTTTTAATCCTTAATAAATTTTATTCATTTTTTTACACAATAAAGGTGGAAGATATTTTTATTACTAGAGTCAGCAATTTTCGGTCGGCTTACACTGGCGTAAGATAGCGAGGCGTTTCCCTGTTTAGTACGTGAACAGCTATCATAATGCGTAGATGTTTTTACGAATACAAGTATGTGTAATTTGAACGCAAAGCATTTTCAATGCCGAAAGTTCATAGAAATACATCAACTCGCCTGTTTGGTAACAGGGTAAGCAGATTTTTATAGCAATTACCACACTTAAAATATAATGGTGAAATAATGAGGTGCTTAGTTTATGAGAAAAGTTTATTATGTTGGAATCCACGTATGTGTAGGAAACATGTGAATAGCGCAACACACAAATCTAAAAAGAACGGAGAGAGACCGTATAATGAATTTCTTTCTGATTTAGGTATAATGTTAAATGCATGTAATATACCGGTTGAAAAAATCGGACAAAGAATGTTACGTCAATTTTGGAACAAATACAATCCTACGTGGAAACTACCAAGTCCGAGAACGCTACGTAGGTATTTACCTAGGATGCGCGAAAAATGGATAATTACGTAAAAACTAGTAAAAAATAAAATGTAGAATTGATTCAGGCTTTACTTGATAAAATTCCATTATATCTATTATCGGGACAAAATAAAACAAATTTTAATGAATTTCACTACTTTTTACTTCACAAAGTAACGATCGTTTCGCTAACACAAGAGCTTCGTCAGGCATATAACTAACTTACAAATATAACATTTCTTTACATAAATATACCGTGTTTGTCACGGTATATTTATAGTTTGTTACGGTATTTGTAGTCAAGAAATCTCGTTAATGTTGACTACAAATCTTTAAAAAAAATTAATTATAGAACTGCCGAATCTGAAGTGATGCTAATTCACAAGCAATCTTTAAATACTGAAAAGCTGAAAGTTTGATGTGCATTTCATGCTGGAGGAGTCATTGGACCTTATTTTTTCTTAAATGATGATGGTCGCACAGTTACAGTTAGTGAAGAGCATTATTACACGACGCTCACTAATTTCTTTTGTCTTCAAATTAATGGTATGGGTTTAGAGAATGTGTGGTTTCAGCAAGATGGTACCACTTGCTATACAGCAAGAGACACAATCAATTTATTGAAAAACAAATTTAATAAGAAAGTTATCTCCAGACACGCACCTATTAACTGGTCACCTAGTTTAGCATCAGAACTTTCTTCTCGGAGGCTATGTTAAAGCATAGGTTTACGGCAATAAGCCAGCTACTTTAGACCCATTAAGAATCAATATTGACCGAGCCATTGCTGACATTGAGCCGATTTTTGGAAACTTTATTTCAACAGATTCATTCATGTAAACGTATTCGTGGAGGACAATTAAATAATTTTGTGTTCCATAACTAATGGTATTAATTGTACACTTTCACATGAAATGAAGATCAGCTTGAATTTCAAATAAATTCCTAGTTTAAAAAAAAGTAGACGCGCTCTAATTGAAAACCCCCTTACAGCCGAAATATTGAGTTTTAAAGATTTTACGAAACAGTATTTGATGCTCAAAAACCGAAAATAACTTTTCATGAAATAAATTACATGCAATGTTAACACGTCAGTTAGATTAAACAAAAGACCAATCCATTACTGTCGGAGTATTTTGTAAATTAAGAAAAACTGCAGGTATAAAATTGCTTTGCATTTCAAGTTATTACCAAAATTGTAAAATAATATATTTAAATATTTAAATCAAGAGAATTAAACACTATAGTTGACCAGTTTATACATGTAATTGCTTCTTTTGAAATGAATTTCGAGTGCCAAAAAGTTTGTTTTCCTTCTATTTTTTTCCGCGAACGAAATCTCTTCCTTCAATCTTTTCACCCGTTCCATTTTCATCGCAGCGATAGCGATAACATAAGTGTCCAACAATCCAAAGCGATACAACACACAAAATCCTCCCCCAATTCTTCTTCTTCCTGCATCTCTCGTCGACACAACGACAGAACGAAAGTAGCTGTCTCCTCTTTTTATGGTCAAAAATCTTCTCTTAGATCTCTGATGAAATTAAATGCCGAGTTTTAATGTTCATTGGCTGGAAAAAGTTCATATCGTCGACCCCACGGTGTCGAGGGGGTAGTCGCCGTGTGCCGTTCCGTTTCGGGGTGTCCTCTCTCTCTCCAGGCAGGCAACCAAGCAAGGCAACATCACGGCAAAGAAGGGAATTTAATTAAGTAAAATTACACTGCTTGTACTTTAATTATGTTAGTATCAGACTTTTTACTAACGGATGCTGTTCCCCGTCTCTCGATCTTTTTCATCGCCGCTCGCGTCTCACCCTCGGACCTCTATTTCCCAGTTACACCATCGGCTCTAGAGCGGATCACTTCGCGTGAACGATCAAAAGGTGTCGCTCAAAGCAAAAGTAGCAGCTGGAACGACAGTGACGAGCAACGACATTAGTAGCCGATTTTAACGTTGCATCTCTTCTGTGCGCGTTTTCTTTCTACTACCCCAGAATCTCGCAAAAAAATTCGTTTAAATGTGTTGACATTGTATCAAGTAGGGTATCATTTGAAAATGTTACCTAATACGGCCTAAAGTCTTATGACCGTGTAGGATTTTTGAGACTTGCAAAGTCGACTTGAATAGGGTCGCAACATAACGTTGAGAATGAGCAATTAAAAAGATAAGTCAGAAGAAGAAATGGCGATTTTAAAATACGATACAGTGCAGTTGATAAGGGTTAAGTAAGGAAGGGTGGACGAAGCGAATGTTGAAGGGTACGTGTCGTATACCCTGGAGTAATGGAATACCTGTGACATTAAAGGATAATGTCTCTCGCTCTGCTTTTAATGTATGATTATTGTCTTTATAAGAGAAACGGAAAGATTTTACAACCGGTGTTAATGAAGGTATTTAATTTCTTAAAATTTAATTAACGGGCGTAAAAGTATCGTGTTGTATTTGTATAAAATATGTTTATATAACAAAATATGATCTAAATGAAAGTAATTTAATAGATATACAGAGAATATTTCTAATTATGAACCTTCATTACATTAGGAAAATTAAGATCGCTTTATGTGTAATGAATTAAAAATTAAACAAAAATTTTAATTTAATTTGACTGTTTCTAACTTCCAAAAAGGAGGATGTGAGGTCGTCAATTCGTCCTGAATATTTTTTTTTGTTTTTTATTTTTCTTGGCGCATAATTTTTATGTTTGTTGACCAATTTTAATGATTCTGAATGCGTTTGATAGAAGATGTATCCAAGATGGTCCCATATGAACCAGAGACTCATTACATTAATGATTGCTCACACATTAATGATTTTCTCCAACATAAACTGTTCTATTAACTAACAAAATGATTTGGAACATAGGTAGAGCAAGCGCCAAATAAGATGGCGAGCAGTGAGGGTGCGCGGTAGTCGTTTTTAAAAACGTGCACGCCCGCTTACTCAAGTAATTGTCAGAATATATTTGTCAGTGACGGAACATAATGTCTTTGCTAGGGATCATAAAGTGATACACGCTCAAACGCGAGAAATAGTCTTTAATGTTTACAATTATTTTTATAAACATGAAAGTACATCATTGCTATTAAGTGAAATAAATATTTAGAATCAGAAATATTAGCTGATGAAACGACAGAAAGTTTAATTACACAGGTCTACAAAATTAAACTTTTTGACAGATGTTTTTATTTTGAAAACTGATTTTATATAATTTTGGTAGGCTGATTTCAAAAATTCTATGCATTTATTTGTATCACGTAAGGTTTTTTTTTTGCAAATATTAAATGAAAAGAAACGATATTTCTAAAAAAAATTATTTGTTTATTGAATAAAAAGGCGGAATACAAGTTAAAAAAGTGGAAAAAAATACTTTACTCAGTCTTTTTTAAGTGAAATCTTTGTCTTTTTGCCAGAAAGCTGCGTTGTCCGGACATTCGGTTGTATGTTTTTAAGGCCATATCCCGTTTTAACATCCAGCAGTAGTCCGCCATCATCGTTATGCTCCATCTGCCTTGGTATCGCCGTTACATTTCTTTAATGTCTTGGTGAAACCTCTCTCCCTGTTCTTCGCTAACTGCTCCAAGATTTTCAGGAAAATAGTTCAAGTGTGAAAACAGGAAATGCACTTTCAAACTCATATTACAACCTAGACGATGAAAGTGTTGTAACATATTTTGAACAATATTTTCGTAGTTTTCGTCCTTAGAGTTCCCAAGAAACTTATCAATTACTTCTTTAAATGAAACCCAGGCGTTTTTCTCGACATTGGTCATTGTGTTTTGAAAATCCTTGTCTTTGCATAATGTTCTTATCTGCGGCCCAACAAAAATACCTTCTTTTAACTTGGCATCGGATAAGGCTCGAAACGTCTCGCACAAATATTTAAAACACTGTCCATTTTTGTCTAGGGCTTTAACAAACTGCTTCATCAAGCCAAGTTTGATATGGAGAGGAGGCAGTAAAACTTTTTTGGGGTCAACCAAGCTATCTCTTAATACAATTTTGCTACCAGGTGTAAGGCTTGTTCTAGAGGGCCGTTCTATTTGCGTCCAATGTCTATCCCTTGCTCGACTATCCCACTCACAAATAAAGCATGGAAATTTTGTATAACCTCCTTGTTGTCCTAGTAGCATGCACAGCACTTTAAGGTCACCACAAAGCATCCACTGATGTTCTTGGTAGTTTATTTTCTTTAAAAGAAGTTCAAAATTTTCATACGTTTCCATTAAATGTACCGAATGGGCAACGGGAACCGAGGCCAGCTCGTGACCATTGTGCAATAAAACGCCTTTTAAACTACGCTTACTTGAGTCAATAAACAGGCGCCATTCTTCTTTTACATACGGCACATTTCCTAATTTTGAAATTAAGTTAGGAATATTGTTGCAATACACTAGCGGTCCGTCTTGAGTAAAATATTGATATAACTCTTTTTCGCGATCCCGGTAAAAGCTTGATGTGACGCCAGGTGCCAGTAAATGTTTCTCACGAAGTCGGGAGGCTAACAATTCGGATGCATCCTTTGGAAGGTGCAAATCTCTAATTAAATCATTTAGTTCGCTCTGGTTAAACACTTCGGGCTCTCTGAAATCCGGTGTGAAATCTGATTCATCAGGGTCGCAATTAGATTCCTCTGATTCTGACGATATGACGTTTTCTAGTGCCTTTGGGGCGGTAGGTATCGGTACATCTGGTCCATGAGGAACTGGTCGAATAGCATAGTCAAGATTGGGATACACAATTTCTTTCTTATTTTTTCTGTCAAATCCTTGAACATTACACGAACAAATATAACAATCATCACTGTGATTTCTAGGCTCTCGCCATTCCATAGGAACACCAAAGCTTAAACATTTCTTCCTACCTTTTTGCCATTTTCTTAATGCTTCAACGCAAACGAAGCAAACAGTATGAGGAGCCCAGGACTTGTCTTGGTCGCCAATTCTTACACCAAAGTAAGCGTGGTATACATTTTTCACATACGAAGTTATAGTTTGCCTCTGCTTTACTACGACATAACTACCACAGATATAACAAAAATTATTCGGATTGTTCACACAATGTCTTCTTTCCATATTTATACATTCTAGAACACTTAAAATACGCAACAACGAAGACAACAAGAGCGCGGACACAGTAGCACGACGACTAACACAACCAAACTGCACATAAGCAGGTTTCAAAGTTGTATTGACGCTTCTGCGCCGACTCTGTTGCTTTGCTGAGAAATCTAATATTAACCAGTGTTGCCAAATCACATTTAATTTCATAAAAATCAATTCATTTAAAAATCATGCCTAACATGGAACAAACATATTCTTGTCATAGGTATGTATATTAATAAATTAACATTTTTAAGATGTAGAGCGCTATAAAACAAATTTACATGATAGAGCAAAAATATGGCGTTTTTTGGAATAAGGGCCCCCAAACATATACAAATTAGCAAACAGCTTTCAAACATCAAAATCACTGTAGACCTGTGTTATTAATGTTATAATGAGAGTGATAGTGGTGACGACAACTTCAGTTCCGAAGAAGATTAATTTGTTAAATCTATTGTACTGTTAGTAATAAAGGAATAAACCATTTATAAATTAAATAGCAAGCAAATGGATTTGTGCTTTGCGATATTCTTAACTATCTGTTTGTACATTCAAACCTCATTTCATATGTAAATTGTTTAATTAATTATAACATCAAATTGCTTCCTCTGTAAATTTATACTCTTTTAAAAATATTGTTAAAAACCTGTTTATACGTTACAATCTCATTATTACTGTCAACAGAAAAAAAATGGAAATCTAAAATTTGATTTTATGCTATTAATTGTCAGCTTATGTCAATTTTATTCGTCTCAAACGGTTGTCAAACGTTACTATTGGTTTTAGTTTTTAGTTTTAAGTATGCCAGAAGCCCGGAATCTTAATCCAATTGAAAATTTGTGAGGCACATGGAAAAAACAATGCGTCGTAATAATTTTAGACAGACTGGAATTGAGTAATGACATAAACGAGTGTTGCTAAAATTTAGTTCCACAATATTGTGAGGCTCTAATTAGATCTATGCCTAGAAGGATTAATTTGGCGATAGAAAGTATGGCTACTAAAGTATTATATTTCTGCTAATAAAAAATATGACCTTTATTTTCTCGCCGCATATTATTTTATGACGTCTAATTAAATTATTTTGATTAATCATTTGGCAATGTCAGATAATTCTAACCTCTCTGAAAAAAAAACATAATTAAACAGATTAAAAAAACATAAACACAAATTTCTGTGTACGTCAATTTCCCATTTTTTTGATGGGAAGCGTAATATCATTTCGTTTGGTAATGAACGATTATGCATATATGTCATTATACATATCTTTAATTGTTTCTGTAACGTCTAATTGATTTCACAATAAATCTATACTGTTAAAAAAATAAGTTTGTATATATTTTACTCTAATAAATTATTTATTTATTAAGTGATAGATGTGTAGCTTACGTCGCCTATGGTATCTTGCAATTTTATGTAAAATCAAATGTAAATCTGCCCACTACTTCTAATGCTGCGCGAACTTACTCTCACCGCTAGCCATCCTATTTGGCCCTTGCTATACTTGAGTAGGTAAAACCTCACCATATTTTGTATAAAACAAAAAACATTTTAATAATATCAAAATATTATTAAAAATCGGGTGTTCATATTTGTGTGAAAATATCTTTCTAGACATGCAGACACGTGTTTCATCTTGCTACAGAATCATCAGTACATACTGCTGGAAAGATACTCTCACCATAAATAACACCCTTACTACATTACAAGTAGCATCAAGACACCGCGCAGAAGAACATTCAGCACCACTCATTGATTATTGTCAACATCACAAACGCCAAAACAACCATCGCTGTCTTCATGACAAGTACAAGACTTGGCCAGGGGTTCCTATCTGACGGCCACAACCGCAAACTGTAATAGCTAATTTTTTTAAATTATACATGAGTTTATCCTGTTATAATTTTAACTTAGACGATGGCATCGCTCGACAGTTACATTTAAAAGACGCTTATATATTAAATCCAGACTCTTTTCCACGTATAGTTTCTCGACTTAAACCACAATTTATGCTCTCTAGGCTCTCTGAAATACTTGCACATTCCAGATAGCCTTTGTGCCTGAAATGTGCTACCACAGGAGTCCATAGATTATCTTACCCATTTTTCAATGAAAATTTAACACTGCACAACAATATGACAACTTTTGTCTGATGATTGACTTTTATCACTTGATGTTTACTAATTTGACGTCGCTGATTTCAAATATACCCTCAGTTTTTTTGTAAGAGCTCTTGTTTACGAGATATAGCTTTCACGAAAAAAAAATGTAATTAAGAAAATATTAAGTTTTCTTAATATAATTTGATATGGCATCGTCAAGAAGAGTTTGCGTCAATGATCCAAATCATTTTTGTTTCATTTGCGGAGAGTATATATTTAAGGAATACCGTTTCAATGTGACAGCGTTCGTGATTGAGGCTTACAAAAATTACTTTGGTCACACACTGGAAATGAAAGACAAGCCTTGGATTCCGCAAAAGGTATGCAAAACGTGCGTTGAGTTTCTACGTTTGTGGACAAATAAGAAAAGGAATAGCTTTAGGTACGAAACCGCTATGATCTGGACTGAACCCTTGAACCACCACGACGACTTTTATTTTTGTTTGGTGAACATAACTGGCATTAACCGAGAAAATCGAGCCAAATGGGAATATGCTTCCATACAGTCGGCACATAGACGTGTTTTAAGTCCTAAAATATTGCTTGAACCTCAAGCTGATGCTTCACAGGAGGAGCCTATGCATTTTGAGGCGAAAACTGACATTAGTGATAGTTACTTTGAATGTGACCTGAAAACGCCAAAACTATTCAATCAAGATGATTTAAACGACCTTGTCAGAGATCTGGGACTGTCAAAGGCTGCTTCAGAAATTTTGGCTTCTAGGCTAAAAGAATGAAACTTAGTAACAAAAGAAACGAAAATTTCTTATTACCGCACAAGAGAACAAAATCTCCTCAAATATTTTGCTGAAGAAAATGATTTCGTATTTTCTAAAGATGTACCTGGTTTAATGGCTGCAATGGGACTTCAAAATTACGTTTCTAGTGAGTGGCGTCATTTATAGACTCATCAAAACGTAGTCTAAAATGTGTTCTCTTTCACAATGGGAATAAATTAGGGTCGTTGCCTATTGCACATTCCACAAAAGTAAAAGAAGAATATACAACTATTGCTCTGGTTTTAGACAAAATTAAATATGTGGAACACAATTGGCTCATATGTGTTGATTTAAAAATGGTCAACTTTCTTTTAGGCCAACAAGGTCGTTATACAAAATATCCCTGTTTTCTTTGCTTGTGGGACAGTAGAGTTAAATATCAACATTAGATTGAAAAAGATTGGCCTCCTCGGGAAGCGCTAGTTGCAGGACAACAGAACGTGATAAACCCACCTTTAGTATCAAGGGATCGTATAATTTTGCCTCCGCTACATATAAAACTAGGACTTATAAAACAATTTGTAAAAGGTCTTAACAAAAATGGAAATTGTTTCCTTTTCCTATCAAAAAAGTTTCCAAAACTGAGTGCAGAAAAAATAAAAGCGGGAATTTTTGATGGGCCACAAATAAGATCATTAATAAAAGACTCAAATTTTACGGACACTATGACAGAGATTGGGAAAACGGCATGGAATGAGTTTGTTTGGCTTGTTAAAAATTTTTTCGGAAATAAGAAAAGTTCTGAATTTTCTCAACACGTCGAACAACTGATGAGTCACTTTCAAAGGCTTGGATGTAACAACACAACCACCTGGACTATTTTCCCGACAATCTTGGGGACCTAAGTGAAGAACAGGGCGAGCGATTCCACCAGGACCTCCGTACCATGGAGGAACGCTATCAGGGTTACTGGAACGCACACATGATGGCTGACTATTGTTGGAGCATTCAGAATAGCTCTCTGCCTTCAGCTTTAGCAAGAAAATCATAAGACAAAGTTTTTTTCATTATAAGAATTAAATAAATTAGAATTATCTCTAAATTTATAGTGTTTTATTATAAAAGAACACCCGCGTCATATTTTTTCAACTAGAGCTGATACAGAAATTTCAATCACGGAATTGAAATAGTCATCAAAAATTGGACTAATATAATGTAACATAACCCAATCATCAGAAATGCTGTTGTGCAGTGTTATTATTAGAGAACGGATGCAATTTCCATAAAACGCAATCGGCAATTGGAATTGTGTATAACGTCGCTCAGTACATCCCGGCGTAATTCAATGAAGTATTTGTTTGACTTACTCGGCCACCTGGTCTCGCAGCGATAACAATGGACAACCCAGCTATTGTATTCGGATAATATAGTGTTTTCAGTGGTGTCGAGTACGTAGATAAAATAAATAAGTTTATCGTATTTCGTAAGAGAAATAACACGTACATTCCTTTTCTGAACAAATAAAAATGTTCCAATTATAGAAATAAAATTAAAAACTTTAAAAATACAACTTTTCAACAAATACATATGTATTTCGTAATTTTATAGATCACCACCCGTTTGTTTTACAATTATGTAAATAAAATTAATTAATAAATATGTATTTCGTAATTTTAGATAGATAGATCACCACCCGTATGTTTTCCAATTATATAAATAAAATTAAAAACTTTATAAATACAACTTTTCAACAAATAAATATGTATTTCGTAATTTTATAGATCACCACCCGTTCGTTTTCCAATTATATAAATAAAATTAAATATTTTAGAAATACAGCCTTTCGCCAGTACTGCACTGGGCTTTGCGTCATGTGGGAAGCGTGTCCGTTCTCTAGTTATTATTTTCACATTTGTACGAAATTTGATTTAAAAATATATATTTTTACTGGGTCATTTGTTTTTTGTTGTCACGTAGTATATTTAATGCATACTTCTACATAACTATTTTCCATGTAAGCATTTGCAATTAAGAGATCTCGCTGTAAACTAAAACAAATGTCATAATAACTTCGTGGTGGATGTGAGTAGTTTTAATTTGCATAAGAACTTCTCTGTTGTTAACCAAGAAACAAAGAACGTCAAAACGTCTATGTTAGTCAACTCAAATGTATTTATACTCGTAATATACTATTAACTTAAATAGAATTTGAAAATCACATCACAAATATATTCTACATCTCATATTTTCTTAGCTTAGTAAACTCATTCAGAGAAAAAGAAACTAAAAGCAGGTAAATTATGTACTTTAGCCTTCCTCCACTCACTCTTTTACAAATATTGTTTAAATAATCTCAATGAAGCAGCTATTCTTTCCACGCTCTCGTAAAAGGAAGTACAAAGAATTTTTCAACTTTACGTATTTCTCGATGTCAAAGTACTTAACCCTAGATAAGTGATAATTTTAACGCCCACCGAGCATGAGAACGCATAAGTACATAAAGCCTTACATGAAACTGAAGAGAATAACACAACAACTTGTAATTAACACGTCAGGGAGAGTATGGGTGTTGTGAAAACTGAATATCCACTAGGAAGTGCTAGTGACCTGTGCTAAACGGCCAATGTTGCAACACAAACATGTATTTGTCGTTACATATTGATGTGCAAATAAACTGCTAAACGGGAAACTTATTAGTGTATGTTAGTACGATAATAGTGCAATTAGGTTAGATTATTAGTTATTTAACATAAAGATTTCTTATAGATAAAATCCTTAAATCCACAGTGAAACATCTAGTTTACACAGCATGATTTTTTTTTCATTTCTTGTATGGGGATCTCGGAAACTACAATAGATAGAGATTTGGTTAAATGGGGAAAAGAGTGCAGTTTTACGAGCGTGATTTAGTGCTACTGTTGTATTTCAGTCAAAGTTCACAGCTTACTAGATATTTGCAAAAAACTAAATTTCTGCATTTACTTTAACCCTTTGAGGCCGACATTTTTAAAAATGCCATTAAAGTCTTGTTTTTTGAAAAATATAGTTTCTAAGCTTTATTCATGGGGGAAAATGCAACAAGACTAATTATCAAAATTTTGATTTTTTTTTTTATAGGCCGTGGTCTCGGGGTGTAACCACAAGGAAAATGAGGCACAAAATCTCAATAAAACTAATTTATTTTAAAAATTACTTGGTATGAAATTGTGTAAAACAATTTTTGCTTTCGCTTAGACATAAGCCTACTTGGCAGACAAAACAGCTCCAAACGGTTCTGTGGGGTTTCGCACGTGTACTACATAGTGCACATCTTCTTGATTTTCCATGAACTGGAAGATGTGCACATTTGTCATACCTAATTTTGCATGGTACTGTAATTTTAAAATTGCTTGGAGGTTGTGCAGCGCCTCGTCTACCTTTCTTTTGTTCATTTTGATCGGCACCAATTAGGCCTATTATAACCGACAACTTAAACAGTTTCAAAGTTTCAACTTTCTCACTGCATCGATTTTTATAAATTGTAAATGCATTTACTAACGCCACATCAATAAAATAAAACATTATGCGATGCCACCATTTCTTGGACTTTCTATCAATGTCATAGCAACTTTTGAGCATATCCATTTTGTCCACATATCCCATACAGCTATTGTAGTCCTTCACTAATATGGGACAACTTATTTCTTCTCGTGAACCATCTTTATTTTTTCTTGATATTGTTTCAACAACAGACGGATCATGAAAATTACTCAAGAAGAACACTGATTTTCGATCCTTCCATTTCAAGAATGTTAATCCGCAAGTTGAAACTCTCCAGTCAGAATCTCCCCTTTGCATGGCTTTGTCTTCTTTCAAGTCTTTTGGTATGTCTTTTCTACCTTTTCTAAATGTTCCACAGGCGTAAATCATATCATCGTGCAAGTTTTTTCTAGTTCGACTGAGTTGAAAAAGTTATCAAAATATAAATGATGTCCTTTTCCAACTAAACTTCGAGTTAGATCTTTTACCACTCGAGCACCTAAATTTTTCTCAACTTCATTGCTGGATTTGCCCACATAAATCTGGAATTGGTGCACATAGCCGCTTTCATCAGCTCTAATCCACACTTTATATCCGCGTTTTATCGGTTTCAACGGCATTTATTGGCGAAAACTACTTCTACCTTTAAATTTGATCATAGACTCATCAATGGCTTGATTTCTTGAGGGTTGATATGAAATAAGAAATGTATCTGAAAGCTTGTCTAGCAGTGGCCGAACTTTGTAAAGTTTATCGTATCTTACAGTTTGTCGCTGTGGTTGTAGTGCATTATCGTTCAAATGAATGTTCGCCAGGCACCAGTCAAATCTATCTCTTGACATTATCGAAGATACAAAATTATCTCGTAGTTCCAACCTTGACGACCAATAGTCTCGATAGCTTGGCAGGCGTTTGATCCCCATAAAAAGGTTTATAGCAATAAACTTTTTTATTTCGTCAGAATTTGTTCTCTGGAAATTATGATTACCACCGTTCTTCTGTAAAACATAAAGATTTGTCTGGAATGCAATGTGTTCTATCAAAGTGTTTGGAAATAAATGTAAAAAAATATCTGTTGGTGTTTCCACTTCTTCAGGTACACTATACCCACTGTCACTAGTGAAAGTACGTCTGGGAATATTCTGTGTATGATGTGGGTCATGAGTCCATATAGTATTTTTCCTTTGGTTTTCTCGTATCAGATCAGCTTGAATGTTGATCAATGGAACTTCATCTTCGCTATCCCACCCATCATCTTCTGCAAAACGATAATTTTCACCAGCAATTACGATATACATTCCATTGATATCAAATGGCTGATCCACGACACCTTCATCTTCATTCTCGCTTTCATCATTGATGTCCGACTCATCTCCAGAAGGGATATCTTCTACCAATGTATATAATTTGTCCTGGCCAAGCGCTTCCAATTCTTGAATAGAGTATATAGAGTTTTTAGCTGAAAAAAATATTATTATAAAAAATATGAATATCTTCCTTGTGGTTTTGTGCCGCGACCACCACATTTGTGTATAAAACATAACCTCATCTACTAAGGTAAACAAATATTCTCACTTGCTATAAGTGCAAGGCATACATTTTTATTAATATTTAACATTTACTTACCAGCCATCTTCATAAATAAGCCCATAATCTATTTTATAAACAATTACTGTCACATCTGCATGCTCCACGTGGTAAAAAATAAGATATAACCGTTGCAATGATGCACTGATTCAAACGCGAAGACAGGAGTCGATGGGTGGGAGTATGTTTTAGACTCCACCTACTGTGGCTAGTGTATAACACCACAAGGAAGATAGGAAAAAAAACTTAAAAATGTGGTTGTGCTCTGCAACCACTAGGAAGCAAAGGGTTAATCTCGTCTAACTACTTCATTATTTAATTTAGAAACAAGTTGAAAAGGAAAAATATTAAGGTTATCACTCCGCATTAATTATTTTTTTATTGGACAATGTACCACTTCATAAGGTTATTGTGTTTAATTAACGAATTATAGCCATTTTTAATTTCTTTATTTTTTACTTAGTATTATTTGTTCATTTCACCTTGGATACGGTTACCATAAACACAGTCATATCGCCCGTGGGCGTTATAACCGGGCGATATGGCTCATAACGCCCGGTAATTTATTCACAGTTTTTAATGTTGTGTGAGTATAAATAAGGCCCGAGAAGAAAGGATATACATTTTACAGAACTAATAATTTGAATGTTTAAGAAAGTCTAAAGAAAGAAGCAAAACTTTACCATTCTTTATTAAAATTAAGAGTATCTAAACATTGACAACTTGAAAACGGCAAAGTCTCAACAATTGTCATTTAAAATAAAATTAAACTTAAATCGTTGATTCAAGGAGTCATATTAGATGCGTAATGATGCGTACTTGAAACTTTTCCAATGTAATTTGAATTTTCCGCCTAAGAAATTAATTCTTCGTGAAGAATAAAATCTTGTATGAACCACTAGCGTTATGGCAATTATAATGCCCTCGGTCGACATTCATCCCTCGGGCCAGAGGCCCTCGGGCGGAATTAACGTCGACTTCGGAGCAATATAATACCCATAACGCCCTTGGTGCATGAATATCTATTGTTACTGAAAACAGAGTTGGCCTTTGAAACATTGAACAAACCGATATTTGACCACAAAACAAAGTACCTCAGTTTATTGCAAAAATAATAAACCACACCTCAACAAATTAAATTAAACTAAATTAAAAATTAACTGTTCAACATACATAAGTAATAATACAACTATTTAGAAGTGTTCAAAATGGCCACCATTATTATTTATGTAAAGGTTGCATCTTTTTAAAATTGAATTTGTAGCTTTATTATTTTCGAAAACGCTCCAAATTTCCAAGTTGTCGAATAAATTTTTAAATGTAGGGACTGAGTGTTGACGACAAAAAAATAATCTGAAAATAGCGTTCTGGAGCTCTCTGGGGAATTTTGTCGCATTCAATGTAACAAACGATCATGTCACGTTCTTCTAGATAAGAAAAATTCATGACGAAACTTGTGAAAATCACTAAAGACAAACTAATAAATCAACTAATGTCAAAACTTATGCTTCCCACAACTGACGACTAATCTGATCTGAGTCTGTTTTTATATGCTACTTTGTTGTAGCCAACTTTGTTTTTAAAGGCAAAAAATAATTAAAAATTGCTTATAACAAATTTATTTAACACAATAACCTTAAGAAGCTCTTTTTAATGAAGTCATAGCCAGTACCATTTGACTGACTGACTTAATATAGACATCTAGCGCTATAGAGCTGTGCTACCATCCCTTCGCGACACACATTCAAATTCCGAGAATTTCTGGGCAGTACCTCATATATATACATATATTTGATTGGTAGTATAAACAGTATTAATTTTTAATTTATAAGTAATTATACTGTTATTGGGATTTGTATTTGTTGAAAAAATAAATATATTATTATTATTAAAATATTAAATATGTATTTTCTGCGGCACTTTTGGACGTTTCTTTTCTCTTAGAATTTTGGTGCCGAGATATATTACTTTTTCTTAAACAAAACTATTGGTTTAATGTTAAAAAATCGAGTTATGGAGGGTTGACCAATAGTCATTTACCGTTTAAAAATAAAATAACATTTGACTTTTAATTATTTAATAATTTTCTTTCTAAATTGTAATGCACATAGTTTGGGAAACTTTTTGGCCTAAATGTGAAAGATAACATTTTTTAAATGACCCCCTTTTCCCCTTCACAAGGGCGAGTAAAGTGTCTCTTGTTATTATTCCAATTTCCTGACGATGATTGTCTTTCAGCTTAGCAAGACTTCGGGGCTTTATAACAAGTACTCGCTGTTCAAAATATCCTCATAAAAAGCAATCTAGGGCCGTCATATCAGGGTAATCTAACGGCCAACGAAACTCTGCATTTCTGGAAATTCTTTCGCCGAAAATTTGCCTTAACAACTGGGTGGACTCGGAATGAGTGAGCAGTTGAACCATGTCGCTCCCACCACAATTCAGGTGTGTTCTCAACAGAAAGAAACAAGATTTCTTAGCATTTCGCGATATTTTTCGTTGACATTCGTGACCATATTCCCATTATTATAATCAAGGAAGTACGGACCTAGCACCCTTTCTGATGTAATTCCGCCCCAAACCGTGACTTTGAGAGGCTGCAGCTCTCGTTAATGAATGACTCTTGGATTTTCAGTTCTCCAAAACCTGGCACTGTGTCTGTTCACAAATCCATTTATTAGTAAGAATGGGCTTCATCTTCCATTATCAGTTTGTTAATAATGTTAAGGTCTCCTCTGGACTTCTCTTGAATATGGACACAATAGCTTACCTGTGCTTGACAATCCATCAGCTTTAGCTCCTGTACTAATTGGAGCTTGTATGGAAACATGTGAAGACCTCTTCGTATGCGTCTCAAAGTACTCAAAGTACAGAGATTCCAAGCTCTTGAAAATGCCGTCGAGTGGATGTCTCTTGTTCTTCATCAATAAACCTGGACAAACAAAAAGATATACGATATGATATTATTGCAGGGGTGCTCAGACTTACAGGGATTGCGATCTATCACAAAACATTTAGGTGACGTACGACTACAGACTACTAGAACTAGCCTGGTTGCAATAAAAAAAAACAGATTTATGAAAATAATTTATTGCAATTATTTATAATGTATATAAAGAAAGTATCCAAACGATGGATCGCGATCAACCATTTGGGCACCCCTGCATTATTGTATCTAACTTGTGTACATGTAACAATTTGAATAAATGTGTTTTTTCTCACAAATGGAATTTATATAAAATACTGCTATATCTTGTTGACGCAGTAAAACCATTTAAATCAAATTATGTGTCCGAATATTGATATATGCCAACACAATAGAAGCATTCAATTTAAAAGCAGTATTGTACAGAAATTTTGTTTGTGAGAAAAAATATATATTTGCTTGGATTGTTGCATGTACAACATATAATATACAAAGCGGTATTGATATATTCTTAGCCTAATATTGAAACAATTTAAAGTTGGAACTTATAATATTTTATTATTCAACATAGTGTCTTCTTAACTTAATATACTTAATATACTTAATACAGTGATCCTGTAACGCATTTAACCCTTCTAAAAAAAGATTCGGCTTGGTCTGCAAACCAGCCTTCCACAAGCTCTATTATCTCTTCGTTATATAAAAGTTGACTTCCTTTTAAATTATCTTTCAATTAAGGGAACAGATAATAGTATGTGGGGGCTAAGTCTGGAGAATAGGGCAGGTGTTCCAGTAATTCAAACCCTAGATCCCGACTTGTATTCATGGTAATGCGCGATTTGTGTGCGGGTGCATTGTCCTGCAAAAACAACACACCTTCGCTAACACCACAGGACTGTTTGCTAATTTTTCTCTCTCACGGTGGTTAGTAATTTAGAATAAGAATCTCTAGCGGTTGTTTGACCCTTTTTTTTAGGCAATCGATCATAATTATTCCACGGATATCCCAAAAAACTGAAGCTGAAGAACTTTTCCAGCAGATTTTTGAAACTTCTTAGGTCTTGGAGTACCATGATTCTTCCACTTCATCGATTGTTGTTTTATTTCTGGATCGTAAAAATGGACCCATATTTCATACATAGTCACAAGACGGTTCAAAAAATCTGGATCACCTTCAAAATGGGCACAGATTGACGATCTTGATGCTTTCTATCTTGCTCGTTTGTGCTTGGCGTTCAAGCATTTTGGAATCCATTTTGCAGAAATTTTTCTCATATCTAAATCGACGTGAACTATATGATGGACGCGTTCATATGAAATCTTTAGTGCCTTAGCTCTATGTTTCAGCTCAATTCGATGGTCTAATAACATCGTGTCATGAACTGCGTTATTATTTTCGGGGGTGGACACCGAAATCGGTCTTTCTGGTTGCTTCTCATCTTCAACGGAAAGTTTTTCTCTTTTGAATGACGCAATCCAATTTTTGATGGGCATTGATCGCCAAGGGTATTGAACATATCTTAGTAAATTTCCTTACCACTTAACTTCTTCAAATACAAGTATTTGATGATGCTTCGAAACTCCAATTTATTGATTTTCACAGTTGCATTCAGCATGCTTTCTTTCAAAATTTCCTACACAGCAATACTTCAACTCCTTGACGTATGATTTTACAGTCACACTTTTAAAATTATATCATTATTTCTTATCATTATAACAATATTTTGTTTCGATATCAATGCCCCCTTGCACATAATGTCGTTTTTCCTTTGCTTTGTCCAGGTTTATTCATCAATGTTCTGCCGTACCCGTTCAATATTTTCCTGTGAATGACATAACCAGTCCGTGGAAGATCCTGGATAACACATCTCTGTTAAAAGCGCCGAATGAGGGCCAATATCGCCGGTTTTGACGAAGGATTTCTTTCCTTAAAATGTCGCATGTGTACTCTCTGAGTAAGAACAATGGAGCGCTGATGTTCGAATAAGTTTTACACGTTGTTCTATCGTCAATTTACCCATAATTTAGTTCCGAATTCTGTATTTTAAAAATCTGAAACAAATTTTAAATAATAAAGTGACTTCTGCCCACCAAATGTTACGTAAAATTCAAATTTTAAGCTAATATTAAGTATACAGGTAGTGAAAGTTATGGGATAAAAAGGTAGTAGAACATGTAAAGGAACTAAAAAGGAACAAATATAAGCAAGAACTTAAAGGGGGGAAGCGTAATTTTAACAAAAAGGAAAACTTATTTACTAACATTACATCTATGTTCAACAGAAGCAAAACAAGCCAAATTTCAAATAATAGTGTTCTTTGAATGTCCTAATGTATTAATTAAGCATCACTCTGATGTATTTTTGCTATATTAATCTTCAATTTGCGTTAAAAGTTTTTTCAAATTGTTCAATTCCTTTAAGTTTATACTCAAGTTGTTACGTTTTAGGTCTTTTGCAAGTTCCACTACTTTTTATACCATAATTTTCACTTCTCGTATACTTAACATTAGCCAAATTTTGTCAACTTTTTATTACTTAGTTTTTTCCTTGTCCGCTACATTTGAACGTACAGAGTACAGTTTCCTTCTTAAATGATTTCCGATGTATAAAACGGTTGATATTTAAAAGTAATTGTTTTGTAATCATTGAAAGAGAAGTACATAATGACAGCACTGTTTTAGTGGACATCTGGACGTAGCACTTTTACAATTACAGATTACTAACATTACAGCGAAAAACTCATACGCAGGGAATTATCAGATGTCAAAAACTGTGTCCTGAAAATGTCACTCCCTTCATTCACACCCCATGCGTACTATCCGCGTGTATATCGCTTGTACATACAAATTTAATTATTCCCAATATTTTTTCCATGCTTATAAATCAAATAAATACAAATCAAATAGAGAGTTACAGATAACTTAATTTTGAGTGGAGCGATATGCGTGCGTTGTTACTGGCATAAAGTACATTAATTACATTCGATTAGTGTCTGATAAATAGTTGAAAGCTCAATAGTAAAATACTACTAGTAAATGTAGTCGTTAATATAGGGCATCGTTTCTCAACCTAGGGGCTGCCACCTTAAAGGGAGTCGCGGTGATATTAAAGGGGGTCGCGAAATAGTCTAAACAATAATGAAAAATCATGTTATGAGAAAAAATAATTTGCTATAAACATTTTAATGACAATAAGTACACAGGTAAAGAAAATAAATTAATGTGATGATTGCATTTGTTCTTCATTTAAAAGTTTCTCATACGTGGATCTACGTTAGAAACACACAAAAACAAATTGTTTTCGAGTGATAAGAGACGATTCCTGTATTTAGTTTTTAGCGCAACTATAGACGAAAAACCCTTTTCGCAGAGATAAGACGTGACCTGGCGAAAGACGCATTTAAATTTTATATGTAAATTGCAGTTGTAGCGTTTTGTCGGCAGACATTTCGATGAGCTGGTCGTGAATCTCAACTGGTAACTTAGCAGTGCTTTAAAACACTGACCATGTCAATTGCAGCAGGCAATATGAGGTTTTCGACGATTGCTTGGGGTTTGGACTTCTTAGCTTCTCTTAATAATATGAGATAAGCTGCTTGAAGTACTCTATCATCAGTATGACTTGACTTACAAATCCATTGAGGTAAAACCATAATTTAAATAACTGTCATTGTACAACTTTTTCTTTTTACCAACCGATTCACTCGATGTAGATAGCTCACATCGCTTTTTTTCACAAATTTATCCATTACGTATAAGATATTTAAAAAAAACAGTTCAGTTTCACGGTTGACCGCACTCTAAAATAAAGCACCAGGCGCACGCCTCGCATTCGTATCGTTGATATAGAGGAAGCTAAATTAAGAGTGTTCAGTATGTACAGTATGTTGAGGGCTGGTATAGTCACTGCAAGGGAATTTGTAATACTGTCCCACTTTAATGCGCTACGAAGATATCCTCTAACTTGCACAAAAGGATTTTGGAAGATTATTAAAATAATAAAAATACCAGAATACTCTAATTGTTTTAAATTCCGGTGTCTTCCCTAATAATTGGAAACATTCCGATCTTCGGAATAGAATTACCGCCCAATAACTATATTTCGGAGGATATTTTTTAAATAAAGTTTTTGAATAAGAAGAAAAATACTGAAAATATTAAAATATATTTATTTCCACATTCTACATGCAGTGAATTGTGATGTTGATTGCTTATTTAGATTTGGCTCACAATACACAGTAGCTTGCCCAGCTTCACTCAAATCGGATACGCCTTCCAGGAGCTCTTTAATCTTCAAGGTTTACCCTCATAGGGTACGTAGCACAATAATAAAACAAAAGGTATTAGAAAAGACAAACAAAACAAACAAAAATTCCCCCCATAAATTTTTAATGAAAAAAAAAAAAAAAAATTAGACTTTATCAAGTATAAAGCCGTACTGAAACATCTATTATGTGACAGACTGTGAGGAAAACTTTGATACAAATGACAGTAAAAGAGGAAAAACCTTACTTAATGACCGCGAGCAAAATTAACCTAATTAAATATTTAGAAAAACTGTCAGACTTTATCAAATTACGTTATCCCAATTTTCAAACGTCAAACAGCAAAACAAACTGTATTCGCACGCAACCAAATTTTTAATCATGCGCACATTGAACATGAAACAAATAAATTTTTAACACCAATTCCTGATCTTATAGAATATTTTACTCATACAAAAAACACTTCTAAAGAAATCTGATAATTTTCCTTAATATTCCTCTTATTACACAATATTTTATAAACCTAAAATTACTGACTTTACTGAGCTCAACAATCTTACTAACATTACTAAATTATTTCTAAATACATAAATGTAATAGCAAAAATATACATACATTAATTAATGTAACCGTCACTTCACAAAAAAAAATTAGAGATTTCAGATAAGTCACATAAATCAAAATTACAAGTTTACAGACTCGTAATTATGGCAAATTAATTTTAACACAACAATAAAAGCACAACTAAAACGCAAACCGCAATTACTAAAATTTCGGAATAAAAAAGAGGTTTCTATTCAGTGACAAGAACTTGGACCTCTCTGTTCGACAGCTGGTCAATCTCTGGCTCTTCCCCTCCCCGGAAGTGGAAAATATCAGCATGCCTAACATAAATCAAAAGATCTGCAATTGCAAAATACTTCCGCTTGACTCGGACTGCATACATCAATACAATGTTCGAACAATCTACAGTCGTGGATAAAAATACACATTATAATAAATTTTTCGATAAATATTAAATATTCTTAAATATTTTCTGGAATAAAATACACATAAATATATTGTCTTTTATAGTTTCTTTAAAATTTTTCTTCGGGGAAAAATCTACTGCAATATGTTCATCTACTTTTATACATAATTTCCATTTTTGTACAAATATTTGTCATGCAGTTCAATAAGTTTTTGAATTCCAATGTCTAGGAAATCTGCTCTCTGTGAAGAAACCCCCCAATCTATGACTGTAATTTTCACTTGTTCGTCGTCGTCGAACTGTTGGCCACCAAAAAATTCCCTTAACTACCGAAACAAGTGAAAATCACTGGGGACAAGATGTGGATGTTCCAGTTGTTCTCATTCAAAAGACCTGATTAGACCTCGTGCTTGAGCAGAAACATGTGGCCTTACATTGTCATGGAGCAAGATCACGCCGGAAGATAATAGGCCACGCCACTTCTTTTGTAAGACACACCAGGGTTTCCTCAACGTTTCACAATATGTTTACAGTCGATTGTTGCTTAAAATCCACTAAACAAAATCCTTTTCCTGTCCCAAAATACAGTTGTCATAATCGCTCATTGAAAGTGTCTGTTTGGCTTTCACTCTGGTTAGCGGCAATGTATGTCGCCATTCCTTTGACTGTTGCTTGGACTCCGGAGTCATGTGAAACACCCAAATCTCATCTGTAACGATGTGGTCCAAGAACTAATCTCCTTCCTCATCGTATCGAGTTAAAAACGATAAAGCACAGCCTAATATCTTTTTGTTTTGTAATTGTTAAAAGGGAGTCTTGGAACCCAACAACACAAGTTTAGATATTTCATTTTCTCCGAAACAATGGTGTACAAAGGGTTTCAAGGTCAGTTTTGTGACCTTGAAACCTGCGGAATATCAATGGACAACTTTGAAATCGTGAATCGTCGGTCTTCTAGAATTTTGTTGTCCAATTCACGAACCAAATAAGAAATCAGAGAAAGGAGGTGGCTCATCACGCACATTAATTCGTACGTCCTTGAACATTCTCATCCACTTTCAAACTTTGCTAATACTGAAAGCATTACTACCGTAAACTTCACAAATCTGACGGTGAATTTCTGCTGCTGTCAAATTTCTTGCACTCAAAAATCCTATTATGGGTCGTATCTTACAGTCGGCGGGCGACTCAATTTTCTTAAATATTATAAACTTATACAACTCAGTTCGTAGACAGCCGATAGCGCTACAAATGGTGTCTAAACACGCGCAGGTGATGATAACTAAATAATGTTAAACATTATTTAGCTATCATCACCTAATGAAGCTAAAATTTGGCGAAATAATTTTGAAGTTTATACCGTCTGGAAATGTGGTAAGTTAGCTGTGATAGGTCAGAAGTAGGTGTGGTATACACATACGTTATTTCTATCGTATCCATCGTCCACGTATCTGATCAAACTGGGCACAAACATGCCTGGCGCCTGGTATGGTACCTCCCTTTTCTCTTATCTACTGTACTGATGGGGTATCGTTCACATCTCCACCGTTAACTCACCACGTTTACGGACGGTATAAGTACAATAAATTGTTTTGAAACAACTTTTAATTAGTACTTATTATTGGATTTTAGTATCAAATTTCCATTAATTGAAACAATAGAAACAAACAGACCCAAATAATAAAATAATTTATAATTCTCTAGTGTAAAGCTTATATCCATGTATAGCAAGCGCCAAATAAATTGGCGAGCGAAGGGGTAAGTTCGCGCAGGATTAGAAGTATTGGGGAGATTTGTATTTAGTTTTACATCAATTTGCAAGATACCACAGGTGGCGTAAACTACACATCTATCACAGTAAAATATATAACGTGGACGTTTATAAAAACGGCTTCTGCGCACCCCCACCCTTAAATTAATTAAATTAATTTCGAAGAATTCAACAGTCCATTGCACATCGTTACAACTTGTGTATTTGAAAATAGTGGTCGTAACATCGAACAATTTTTATAAACTTTGATGTAGTATTATTTCTAATAAAATGTTCCTTAACTTGACCCTTTCCTGTTGTAATTGAAATTGTTTTTAAAAATTTCTAGTTTATCTTCACACCGATAAATTTGCAGATACTAATTTATTAATAAAAATGTTTATTTAAGTGCCCTCTATCATTTCTGAAAATTAGGAATAGTTATTCTGTGACACCCTGTATATTTTGTTCTTAGATTTCGTAATTAGATTTACCTTATTAGTCTGAAGAACCCATTATTGCTATTATGGCGTCGAGTTAGCTCGCACTTCCTCAGTCTATAGCCGGGAAACAATTTACTCAACCGACATATCTATAGGTATGGGTTCAATTATTATTATTATTACACGTTATATGAATACTAAAATATATTAATTAACCTACAAGAATATATATGCGATTATTATATTTAAATTAATATAAAATATCGGAACATTATAAAAAAAAACACCGCCAACTGTAATATAATAGTTGTAAAGAATAGAAAAAAATACCTAAAATGAATTCTTCCCAAAAGTATTTATGTTATGTACGTGTTTCGGTAATCAAATTCTTGAATCCGAATGAGAAAGAAAGGAAGAAGCGTGTAATGTTCGGTTTAACTCTATTTTATGGGTACCATAGCGCCTCGAATTGCCACTGGTTTGAACAGGTGCAGCGTTTGAAAAAGGAACAGCATCGACGACGGCAGGGCTCGACTGCGACTCCGACTCGCCCGCCCTTTTACTCTAAAAGCCGGTTTACAATTTACGTTAGGTGTTAAATACTGTCGTTTACATTTCAGCACGCTTTCTTGGATATTACAACTCACTTATCTAGACTAATTAAATGAGTTCCCTTTTTCGAACAGTGACAAAGGCAATAATTTTTAATGCCGTAGTGTACCTACCTTTAATAAAAGTACAAATGTATGATAGATATGTATGGGCACGATATGTTTTTAAAGAAAAGGAAAGGAAAAGCTGGGATAATAAAGGTAATTTTTAGTATTATTTAGATAACTTAATTGTAAAGTTCTAAATTTTATTTGGTTGTTAAAGTATAAATGTAAGAATGTAATTACCTCTTCTACTGCTCAATACTATAAAAATGAGAAATTATGAAAGGATTAGTAATTTATTTATTGGTCAGAAATAGTATATTAAGTATCAAGAGCGGTAAGGACCTTTTACCGATCTAGGGCAATTGTTCTCTGAGGTCGGTATTTCCATACTTATAACGTTTTTATGCGATTGAATATAAATGATTCAATATTGCAATAATTACAGTAAATAACTATTGCTAATGTCATTCCTGTTTAAACCATCAAATCAATTTGTGGGTTGCGTTGCTATAGAAATTCGTAAATCTATATTTCAACTTAATTTACTTACCGTTCTACAATGAGAGCGAAATTTATTGACGGCATTTAGCATACCTGACTTGGATACGTTTTAGTTGCCTACTTCAAAGTTGTTATAACAAGTGTTCATTTGAAAAGTCAATCTAGGCTACTTTGAAATTTTGATAGAATAAGACGCAAATATATTAATATGTGTTTCTTGTTCCGTAAACGTAAAGCCAAATGACATTTGATAATGTCAATCACAAATATCAGTTAGTGCATAAAATAATCGTGCGTCGATTCTGGATTAAATAAATTGCTTCTCAGTTTTAAAATGGCTTTCACTTTAGAACATAAATTTTTTTTAGTCGAGGCTTATTTTCGAAGTGGTAATAAAATTGATGGTTTATGGGTTTATTCAGTTCAAGATTGCATGGTAGAATTTCAAGTTGAGTTTCCACATTTTGTAATAGATTATATACAATTTAAGAATACTTTGGATAGAACTTTAAAACTTGTTTTCTGAAACTGGTAGTCTCTTAAGAAAATCAGGCAGCGGAGCAGTTAAGAAACGTACACCTCAACTTTTCAATCGTGTTGAAGAAATAATGGAAAATGAACCACAAACATCTGTTCGACGTTTGAGTCAACAAATAAACCTTTCTGTTGGTACAACTCACAAGTTATTAAAAAAAGATTTGCAACTTTATCCATACCGTGTCACAGCAGTACAAGAATTGTTAGAAATTGATTATCCACGTAGACTACAGTTTTGTAATTGGTTTGTAAATATGAACAATAATGGAGAACTTTCGCAAAGAGTCATCTTTACTGATGAAGCATGGTTTTATAAAACGGGATACCTAAATTCACAAAATACAAGAATTTGGAGTAGTGAAAATCCACAGGTAATTAATGAGGAATCGCTACATCCAGAGAAAATTGGTGTTTGGGCAGCGATAAGCCGAAGGCGAATCATTGGACCAATATTTTTTCAGGAAACATTAAATGCTCAAAGGTACCGTACGGAAATTTTACAACCATTTGTCAATCAGTTGCATGTGATGAACTACAAAATGCATATTTCCAACAAGATGGAGCACCTTGTCACTGTACTCCAGAATCTTTGGATTATTTAAGAGAATTTTTTGATGAGCGTATATTCGAAATACTGAAATTGCCTGGCCTACACGTTCATGCGATTTAACACCTTGCGACTTCTTTTTGTGGCCTTATCTAAAAAATAACATATTTCGAACACCTATATTGAATTTGAATAATATGCCCCAGAGAATCGAACAGAAATGCATGGAAATTAATAACAATCCAGTAATGTTGCAGAATATCATCAGAAATTTTGAACGGAGGATTTTAAAGTGCATTGATCTTGAAGGACAACATTTTCAACATTTGTTATAGTTTTCAATAAATACCTATTATTTGTTATTTATTTGTATGTATGAAACTGTCAAAATATACGACTTCGTAGGTTAAGTAGTAAATTTTAATTTACGACATACTTCAAAATGTTCTCAGTAAATCACATTCTACTAGATTGACTTTTCAAATGAACACTTGTTATAATGGAGTTGGATATTTCATGGCATATTTAGGGATATACGAGTACATATACCAGAGCCACCAAATGTCCTCAATCAGTTTCGCTCTCAATATAGAACGCTAATAGTATTTTATTTATCAAGAACGAAAAGTGACAATTTAAAGGACGAGAACGTTGTTTACGGCCTAGGCATCAGCTGAGGACGGAATTACTTGCGAGGACCTTTAAAAACACTTTTCGCTCGTGGTAAATACAACGGTTTATTTCATACTGCAAGTTTATAAAACCCCTTACCACAATTAATAATCGTATCCTAAACACGTATTTCGACAACTAAGTTGTCATCATCAACATGTAAACTACTAATCAAAGTGTCGCACATGGGGCACAGTAAAGCAATTTCTTAGAAATTATTTCGATAGCCATCTAAATTACCTTTGCAGTGATATCCATATGGTTATGTGCATTTCCGTGCATCTAGTTTTCGTTATATTGGAATTTTTGCCATAAATTTTACAGTTACAGCGTCTGACATTTTAAGACGTAGGTTGAGGATAGGAATCGTCCATCGAATTTTTCTTTGAATATCAATTTTCGGTATAACACTTTGTATGTTTCAAGATGGTATAATATAAAAATATATAATAGGTCACCGAAATTCAAACGCTTCTCTCTCGATTTTTTTTAAATGGATCCTATATTTTTCGACATCGTCAGCAAATTCCCTGTAAAGTTACCTTCAAAATGGTACCAATAACGTAATACTTAAAGATAAGTCTTTCTTTGGAGACTATGGTTAAACACGGCGTCCACGTATACGCCGTGTAAAGTTGTTGCGTTACTATATGTGTGAGTTTTACAGTGCCCCATGTGCGACACTTTGATTAGTGGTTTTACCTACTGATGATGTCAACTTGGTTGTCGAAATACGTTTTTAGGTTACGATTATTAATTGTGGTATGGGGTTTTATACATTTTTTGAGTTTTTACTTAACCACAGTCTACAAAGAAAGACTTTTCAAGTTTAATGAATTTTAAATAAACAGAAATGAAATTATTTCATACTGATGCCAAAAATGACATTTAAATATCGCAGGAGTAAAAAATTAAGTAAGCGATAACTAATATTTCCATGCCCATCTCTGAATCGTCTGAGTCTGAAATAACCGAGGAAAACACAAAAAATATGTCCCCTTTTTCTAACGCAAGCCTAGTTTAAAAAAAACCAAGAGACTGCACTTTTAATGTTTATTGTATTTATTGTTATTAAATGAAATCATTTATTGAGATTTGAATAAATTTGAATTATTCCTGTCAACAACTGACGTATAATTTTAAAGTGCATGAACTTTAATATTTTACTTTAAAGTACTAAGATTTTAATGTTGCATTGTTTTTTTGTACCATAAATAATCAGAAAAAAAGTGTCATTTTTCTATTTTGCGTTCGAAATGAACTCATTATGACAACCAAAACAGTATCGAAATGAGCTTCATTTCGATACGCTTTTTTTCATTTTTCATTGTTGGCGTTGTTCGAACACAGAAGTAAATATCATTGCTGTCATTTGATTTTAAGAATTTAAGTACATGTGACTGATATGATATATGTACGCACTCTACACAAACAACATATATTGTATACAATTGAAACAAGATGTATTAGTTTCTATGTCACTCATGTTTATATTTTTAAATAAAATATCAAATAATGTTAACGAAAATTAATAAATAAGAAATATGTAATATAATATATTTCGCGGATAGCAAGATTTAAATTTGAAAATGTCAAGTATCAATGTGACCAACTGCATGTTTTATATAAAAATAAAACTCTGAACTTTCAAATTAAATAATTCCAATTTATTAATGTAAAAAATGCAAAATAGAAAAAATAGTATAAAAAACTCGTTTCATAAAGCCTTTTGCCGCACTCGCTCTTTAGAAAACTCGCCGCGTTTTCTAAACTGATCTCGTACGGCAAAATGGTGCCTTATGAAACTTGTTTTTTAATATACTATTTTGACATCAGTATGAAATAAAATTACTTACCAGCGAGTTTAGTCTGTAGCAACCGGTAAACAATGTTCACCATCCAATTGTTGAAAAAAGTGACGTTTTCTTCATGAATCTCAGTTTGCAAAATGTGTCATTCTTTAATTGTTAAAAAAAGTTTTTTTTCACTGTTAAAAAAACCTTTTTTTCATTGTGAATTTTTTTTTCATATTGGTGTCTCGATTTGGCGGGCAAAATGCTAGAAATTGCTTAATTTGTAATTTCATCCACCTCTAGGTTTCCGCTTGCATCACTGGATTCCATAGGGACCAAAATTTCGCAATCAAACTTTAACCGACTGCACAAATTTCCTGAAACTTTTCTATTTATACTCGCAACTAAGACAACGCAATTGCAATTTTTGAGTTTTCGAATGTATTCAACATTCTCAAACTTGAAAAACCTATGCTTTGCGCACTTAATATAAAAGTAACTATTTTGCACGATCAGTTAATTTAACGTATTTACTGGTTGGATTAAAAGAATATAGGTTGTGTTTACAAATCTACGATCAGTAAGAACTGTCGCTTACCGATTGGAAGGCAGTAAGTAATCAATTATAAACAATAACTAATGAGAAATTTGATAGGTAATAATATTTCAAACTACTCAAATGAATTTTTCTGTCAAATATGGCTACCGCTGTTTATAAATCTCCAAGTTAATTAAGTGTCTTTTGTCATTTTCTATAGTGAGATTTTTTGTCCGTGATAGTTGTCTCAGAATTGTCACTTTGACATTAAACCAATTTAAATTTAAAAATCATTTAAATCAATTAATATTAATTTGGTTATTGCGTGGATCGTGCATGAAAATGTAATAAGCATCACAAGAGTTAAGCGCTACCGGTCTCAGGCAAAATTGGTGTCTGAGGGCACTGAAACCTCCAAACTATTGGCTTACATGTAGACAGAGCTTGTTGCTTCGGCTGTTTGCTAATATGCAGCGCTGAATATACTTCTACGCTACCGAAATTGTTCTTTTTTGTAAGGCGAGGAGATTCGTGTTAATCAAACACCCCAAGGTGAAACTACGTACACGTTGTTGTTGTTGGGTTACCCTAAAAGTAATTTATTCACTAGAAATTTACATTTCTACACGTGATATTTTCCCAGTTATTCGAAATTTGTGAAGTGAATAAAGTTTTTCTAAGACTGATTTTGATTATTTACAATGAAAACGTGTTTTTTATTGTACACGTATTGCAGAATCATATACATAGGTTCTGAGTGCGGGAAACTGAAAAAAATTTAATTTAATCGATTACAGCGCCATCTGTCATGATTTGGCAAAAACGTTTCAGATAAATACTACGTATTTTGTCCTGTAGCATTTGGAAATCTGGTATTTCCCATGGGCAGTTATTTTTTAATTTTAATTTTTAAATTTGCCGCCTGCTGGAATTTTTAGGAGGAAAAATTGAATAATAATAATATTTTTAGTTGCCCGATTTTATTCAAAAAACATTAAATAAACCCAGAAAACTCATAATTTTGTTGATATACCTTTTAACAACAAATATGCATTTTGCATATAATCCCAGCTTTAGTAATAACTTATTGCAATTATAATCGCGTATCATACTCACAGTAAAATTCTTAATAGTCTTATCAAGAATAAATTTTCCTTTAACTTTAAATTAACCTACCCTATCGTTTCATTATTGTTTCATTCCCTCATCTCTACTATCTTATAAAGACGCCTCATAAACAGATACTCTTTAAGCATTTCAATTTGTAATAAATCAAATTACCGCGTTATTGCTGACGCACGTTAAAAATTGAACAATAAGTATAATCCTGCTGCCGTGGTTCCTTACCACGTATGTATTAGGTAATAATGGCTCGACGTAGACAAGAGAAAGATCCCCTTCATCTTCTCCATTACGTTGCGATGCATGCAAAAGATATGTAAAGAGAACACATACTCGTAGTGTTTGTTTATAAGTCTCCATATGTAGTCATCTGTCAAGACGGGGTAGTGTTATCGGCCCAAGTACTTTGTGGCAAATTGCGACGTCCTCCTGAACGATCATCTCGTCGGCGAGAATGACGAAGATGGTAGATAGCGAGTGAGAAACGGGATGGAAAGAGAGCTCTGTAATGATATTACGCCGGCGAGAGTAGATGCTCCTTGTGGAAATTGCTTTCCGGAATTTTCACACTTTTCAGCTTATGGTGGTTCAAAGGTTAGACGGGGAATCTCATTCTTTAATATAACGAAAAAGCTGTTAGACATGGATAGGTGTACATGTTCATCTGGATTTCGTTCTTCGAGGAAATTGCGAAAAATTGTGATTAATTAATTAGTTTAAATATACGAGTAAGAACAATAAAGAAGGTAGCAAACTTCGTATTGATAATATAATTATGTATGCGGGGTTTAATTGTTCACAAATTTGATATTTTTTTAGTGTTAAATAGCATCTATATTCTAGTTTTAAATATTATGATTGTAAATATCAAGTAGCCAAAGATTCTTGTGATATTTGTTAATGTTCAATGTAATGAGTTGTTTAATCACTTTTATATATTTAGTTTTAAATATTATGATTGTAAATATCAAGTAGCCAAAGATTCTTGTGATATTTGTTAATGTTCAATGTAATGAGTTGTTTAATCACTTTTATACTTGCCACTTGCCGCAATTTATTCATAGATTTTGTCGCGGCATAATCTTTTGATTTGTGACAGACAGAAACAAGAAAAATCCCTAACCACAATATAAATTAATAAATTCTAAGTACGTATTTCGGCAACTAAGTTGCCATCTTCTGTGGAAGAATCTGGAAAAGAAAGCTAGAGTTGAATGTAGCGTCTTTAGCTAAGGTACAACTTTTGAAGATATTCTCTTCACCAAATCGTCTATAGAATAACACTAAATTCCTAACATTAAAATAAATCCTTATATATTGCTTAAGCCTAGCATAAAAATGAAAGAAACGTAAAGCGTGTAAAAGCTTTTTATGCTTCATATAAAAATAAATACTACAGTTACAATAAAGCATACAAACTTGATTGAAGAATTGATCCATGGTCCTCTTATTTCTATGTATACAGGGTCAGTCTAAATTCAATCGACGAAATTTTTGTGGTGATGAAGAGTAATAAATGGAAGAACTACTTTTGTATCTTTTTGTTCTGGAAACGCCTTATTGGAAAGTTAAATGGTTTTAAAATACTTCATGTCGACTGTCATCTTAGGCAACCTTTTCTACATCTATAGATTATGTAAATATGCTTTCTACATATTACGACGCTAATTTATTCGAATTTTCTATAGGAAATAAATGTAATATGTGAAGCATATTTACATTTACGTTACTTCGCGAAAAAATGCAACAAATTTGCACAACGGCCTACTACGATCAAGATTTATATCATTTGTTTCCTTGATTTAATTCAAGGCATTCCCACAAAGATTCGAATTCGCTGCCTTTTATAGCTTAGTGGTTAAGGCGATGGTCCAGCAAGCCATGCACGTAGGTTCGAATTCTACTTCAGGGCGAATTTTTTTTCTATAAAAAGTTCGAATAAATTAGCGTCGTAATATGTAGAAAGCATATTTACATTTACATTACTTCGCGAAAAATGCAACAAATTTGCACAACGGCCTACTACGGGCAAGATATACAGACTGTCCCGTAAAAAACGCCAACATTCATAATTCCGCTTTTTATTGTCCGATTTTATTTAAACAAAAAGTAAATTTAATAGCATCAAAAACACTATAAGATAGCAGTGTTTTATTTGTTTTCAATTGTTTTCATTAATGTCAAACGACAGTCAAGTTTTTTTATTTTAAATGGCAACATATATATTTTTGGCTATATTCGGATTGGTTTTTTTTTCTGAATTCAACGATGTATAACATGTTTATTTTTGATAAACGTGTATTGCAAAAAAAAACTTTATAAATTTCATCTTTGTCTTCCATTATTTATAAATATTCCATTATTTATAAATGTGTCTGAAACATTTGAAATGTAAGTATTATAAATATTATTATAAGAAACAAAACACTTTACAATAAATGTTGAAGTTGCCCGCCACCTTGTTCAACACATATCGCACATCTCCTAATTACTCCAAAGGTCGCATTTAAAAGACAAGCGGCAGGTACTTCTTGACAAGTGTTAATAATTCTTTGTCTTAAAATGTCAACATTTTCTGGAGTTGTTAAATAAACTCGATCTTGTAGATAAGCCCACAACCAAAAATCGAGGGGCGTAGGATCCGGTGAACGCGCAGGCCACTCGATAGGACCGGATGTTCCTATCCACCTATTTTCAAATTGGGTGTTCAACAAATCAGTATTTACTCTGGCGTTGTGCGCGGGAGCCCCATCTTGTTGAAAAAATATTCTATTTAAATTTGCCAAAGGTAATTCATCTAAAAAGTTTTGGAGATTTTCGTGTAATAAAGTGTAGTATTTTTCTTGATTTAAGCAACCATCTATGAAAAATGGCCCAATTAATTGATCACCTAAAATGCCACACCAAACATTTACGTTGAAACGTCTTTGAAAATTATTTTCAATTACAAATCTCGGATTGTCTGCACTCCACTGTCGATGTATGTTTCTATTAAAAATACCGTTGTTGCTAAAAGTGCATTCATCAGACCAAATTATCCTTCTGTAAAAATTCGGGTCTTGTTCTAATGCATTTAAATAAAAACGACAAAACTGGATTCTTCGGCCAGGATCATTTTGTTCTAATGCATGAACTTTTCGAGCTATGTACGGTTTAAGTTTGTGTTTTCTTAAAATACCATGAACTGTAGTTTTTGATACCCCAATATTATGTGCAATTTCGCGAATCGAAGTTCGTGAATTTTGCTGTACTGCAAGAAGGACATCTAATTCCTTATCTTCGGAGAATTTCCGTTTTTGTGTTTTTGGTTTGGTAAATGATCCATAATTTCTTAAATTCTTTTCAATTCTCTGAAATATTTTCGAACCTGGAACTTCTCTGTCCGGAAAACGAGCACTGTACCGACGAACTGCTTGAAGGCGATTTTTATTACATTCAAAGAACACTTGTAACATGTCCGTTAATTCATTGTTATTCATTTTTAACGAAAATACGCCAAAAATATATATGTTGCCATTTAAAATAAAAAACTTGACTGTCGTTTGACATTAATGAAAACAATTGAAAACAAATAAAACACTGCTATCTTATAGTGTTTTTGATGCTATTAAATTTACTTTTTGTTTAAATAAAACCGGACAATAAATAACGGAATTATTAATGTTGGCATTTTTTACGGGACAGTCTGTATATCATCTGTTTCCTTTATGTAACTCAAGGCATTCCCACAAAGATTCGAATTCATTGCCTTTGATAGCTTAATGGTTAAAGCGATGGTCCGGCAAGTCATATATGTGGGTTCGAATCCTACTTAAGGGCGAATTTTTTTCTATAAAAAATTAGAATAAATTAGCGTCGTAATATGTAGAAAGCATATTTACATGTAGGTACATTACTTCGCGAAAAATTCAAAAAATTTCCGCATCCAGCAACCAGATATTCCAGATGCAGTACAGTTCTTATTGGAATTAAATTCTATAAGGATAACGTTATTAATAGATACTAAGGATAATAAGAGACACAAAATTACCATTTAATCATGTAGTGCATCCTTAGGTAGATTTCTTTTTAATCACGGTCATAGTATTTTTTGTTAAAAAATTACATGAAATAATTGCAATAACAAAATTAGAAAATGTTATTTTAACGGAATAAAATTAACAATGAAATAGGGATACATTTAAAAAACTAAAGAATATTTTCAAAATTTTGGCCATTTGTTTCAAAAAAGCATTGCACCGCCGAATCATTGACCGTTGGACACGTTCATATATTCTAGATGTTTCTCTGATTGTGTTCGCCGCTATTAGTATTCTTAGTTCATCCTAAGTTTCGACAGAAATTTCATAGATAAGCGTATTAAGATGGTCCCATAAATGAAAATCCAACATACTTAAATTGGGTCTTCGTGCAGGCCAAGGTACAGATCTTCCTCTGCCAACACATCTTCCTGCATAGGTATCAGTTAAATACCTTCGAATCTCATGTCCAAAATGGAGGCGCTCCGTCATCCTGAAGCCACATTCTTTGTCTGACACCATACGGTACATCTTCCAAAAGTACGGTATGTTCTTGTCGGAGAAATGCCAAATAATTGTCATAAATTAAACGGCGTGTCAAGAAATGTTGTCCAATCAAATAATCGCCTATAATTCCAGCCCAAGCATTAAGGGAAAATTAATTTTGATGATGCCGGATGAATATTAAGTAAGAATTTTCGTCCGCCCAAATATGTAGATTATTATTGTTGAAAGAGCCTTCACGATGGAAACAGCATTCATAAGTAAATAACACTATACTTTGAAAATTCTCTTCATTTGCGGAACGTTGTAAATACTATTATGTTCGGAAAAATTCTACTCAACCGAGCATATCGCTGTTGTTGACAATAGTGTTCGCATGAACCCGGGAACATCAACTCGCCGCAGATCTCGGCTGCTCAACATTGGCCAAACTAGCCTCAGGAGAATTTTGCATGAAGATCTCGGTTTATTCACTTACAAGGTTCAATTTACTTGAAGGCAAATGACCATCCGTTTCAATATCGCTTTTCTGTATGGACTTTGGAGTAGCTGGAAAATCATGGCGATTTTGCTCATAAAATCATCGCGGCGGCTATGTGAACAAGTAAAATTGCCATATTTGGGACTCGAAAAACCCACGCGTAGTCGTAAAGAAGCCAACCCATACTGTTTGGTGTGGTTTTTGAAGCGGCGGCATTATTGGCCCATTTTTCTTCGAAAATGGGGACGGCAACAACGTTACGGTTAACGAAGAGCGCTACAGAGACATGCTAACCAATTTTTTTTGGTAGCACATTAAAGAATTAGATGTGGGTAACCCTTGGGGTCAGCAATATGGCACTACGTGCCACACAAATCGTCCAACAATCGATCTTTTGGGCACTAAGTTCAATAATCGTGTGATCATCCGTTTTGTTGATCACTTGGCTTCCATGGAGCTGCGATTTGACACCGTTAGACTGTTAAGACTGGTGTCTCTTGTTAAAAAATGATTGTTATGTTGATTTTTAAAGTAAGACAGTGCGTCTTGTTGTTGATGTTGATACCGTATTTGAGTTCATATTGATTGATGTGAATGTTATATTAAGACTGTGTGTCTTCTACTTTTGTTGAGTTGATACTATTGATGTGAATGTTATGTTAAGACTGGGTGTCTTCTATTTTGTTGTGTTTGTACTATTGAGTCCTTGTTGCTGGTATGATACTCTGATTGATACTGTTTTACAAATAGGTAAAAATATACCACTACACCTACACTATTACATATTAAAATCGTATTAGTTGAATAGTGTATTGTTTGATGGCATAACAGAGAATTGTTCATTTCGTGGAAATTGTGCCTATAAGCAACAACACCCAAGGCTTAATGTCTTAAAGATCTTAGTAATAAATAAAGTAATAAAATATTCCTAATTAAGTATTAGTAGATGTCATAAACTCATAAATCTAAGTATGTATTTCGGGATGTTCCTTTGTTCATGAATTTTTATGGTACATACATGTTTAGGAACCGTGAGTCTATTATACATATCTAATTAACAATGGGTGATCATATTAAAGGTCTAATTAAAATTTGCTGAAAAGCCACGTCCATCAACGGAATGTACAGACGCGTTTCGCTCTTATTGGAGCTTATCAATGTACGGTATCTCGAAGACGGATATGGCTCTTCACTTCTATACTTTGTGTATATATAGTTAACATTCTGAACTTACTGCAAATGAGAATTAATGAATATTAAATTTAATTTTTACATGTAAATGTCGCCTTATGTGATGCGTTAATAACTACAATTCGACAAACTAAGTTTGTACCAATATGTAGAACACACCTCGTCGCGACTCCGACCTTCTTGGTAATTAGGATAATTAAAAATTGCTGAAAAGCCACGTCCATCAACGGAATGTACAGACGCGTTTCGCTCTTATTGGAGCTTATCAATGTACGGTATCTCGAAGACGGATATGGCTCTTCACTTCTATACTTTGTGTATATATAGTTAACATTCTGAACTTACTGCAAATGAGAATTAATGAATATTAAATCTCATTTTTACATGTAAATGTCGCCTTATGTGATGCATTAATAACTACAATCCGACAAACTAAGTTTGTACCAGTATGTAGAACACACCTCGTCGCGACTCCGACCTTCTTGGTAATTAGGATAATTAAAAATTGCTGAAAAGCCACGTCCATCAACGGAATGTACAGACGCGTTTCGCTCTTACAGTCTTATTCTTTTGCTTTTCCGCTTTTGTCAATTGCTTTTCAAAATGTGTCTAATGCTTTTCCAATGATTCTGTACTAGTAGGCTTGTTTTGTCAATGAAATTCCTTATTTGTCAAATGTGTTTCCGTATTTGTCAATTGTGTTTCGCAAACATTTTACGTGCTTAAATATTTGGTGTATTGATATGGATAACAATGGTCACAGGAGAAGAAATGGCAAAATAAGCAATGAAATACGTACTTTAGTCATTAATTTTTTGAATAATGGTTCCACGGTGAAAAATGTAGCACAACAATTTTCGGTTTTACCTGATACCGTTAGAAAAATGTATGCAACTTATAGGAGGACTAATAATGTTGCAAAGGTAAGTGCTGGGCATCGACAGCCAAAATTATCTTTAGCTCAGAAAGAACAAATTTGCGACTGGATTGATGAGGACTGCTCTATTACTCTGCGTGAATTGAAAGAAAAATGTTTAAACGAATGGCCACTTCTTCAACAAATATCATTGTCGACGATTGATAGAGCCCTTAAAAGCTTTCACTACTCTTTTAATAGAACGTCATTTGTTCCTGAAAGAAGAAATATACCAGAAATAATTCAAGCTCGTTTTGATTATGCCGTACATTACAATAGAATTATGCTGGAAAGAAAGAAAATTTATTTTATTGATGAGTACGGTATACAAGTGAACTCAAGAGTTTCCTATGAGGTCTATTAAAAATACTCGAGCAACAAAAATAAAAGCCCAATTAAGGGGACGCAATTATTCTGTTGCTGCTGCCATGAACATTAATTCCTTGTATGTGTTTCAAATAGAAAATATGCCCTACAATGTAGTTCATTTTTCGGAATTTCTTACAACATTAATTAACCATTTACATCAGGACGGTGTAGAAGGAGCACATCTTATTATGGACAACGTTAGGTTCCATCGAAATAATGAAGTATTGGCCCTTATTAGAGCTCATGGTCATTTGCCAGTGTTTCTATCCGCTTATAGCCCATTTTTAAATCCCATTGAGGAACTCTTCAACCAATGGAAACAAATTATACGAAGAGCTCAACCGGCGAACGAAAATGAATTATACGACGCAGTTCATAATGCATCTGAACATATAACCCCACAAAACTGTCTACATTATATACAACACATGGAGTCTTATTTACTAGATTGTTTAGAGAGAAATGAAATTTTAAATTAAGTTACATGTGTTAGATTATGTATGTGTTTATCGTATATTTAAATAAATCCCTTACTACCTCTAAATTTGTATAAAATATGTAATACAAATAATAGGGGAAAAGCATTTGACATAACGGGAAAGTGATTTGACAAAAGTAGAATCTCATTTGACAAACAAATTTGACGTTTGCAAAACGAGAAAATCATTACACAAATACGGAAAAGCAATTGACAAAAGCGGAAAAGCAAAAGAATAAGACTGTATTGGAGCTTATCAATGTACGGTATCTCGAAGACGGATATGGCTCTTCACTTCTATACTTTGTGTATATATAGTAAGTTTGCAGTAAGTTCAGAATTTTAACTACATATATATAAAATATATCATATTAAGCGCCACTAAAATAATTAGTTTAAGTATTTCCACGTTTTTGTATAATATTTACAGTTTTGGAATTATTGAATTTATTCTGTAACAAGTTTCCGTATTGTGCACGTGTTTTAAATTTAAAAAATGTAAAGATAAATATGCGTAGAAATATATGAAAAGAGAATTCTTTTTGGCACACATTGTAAATCCACATAACGACAAAAACCCGTCAAAACACTCAGTTACGTTAATGCATTTTCGTTATTTAATTATACGCCTCGGACACGAGTGACTTGTTTCAGCCGATTGCCCTGACACAACGAATCTAAGCGATATTGGAATGAGACGAGGATTCGATCGCTCTCTAGCTGCTACACAGCACGATTTCAACACGTATTTAGTTTTTATATGGAAGGTATTTACAGTGTACGAATTCCCGACATTATAACCACTTTGTCGTTGACACAAATTATAACATCTACCGCTGCAATTATCTAATTATTTACTGCCTGAAACGAATCCGTAATATAAATACCGTCTATATTAAAGTGTCGTAAAAAGAAGTTTTATAGTGATACTGTTACAATACAGACGACTATCGCAAAATCTTTTTGCCCGGATTGTCGGTATTAATAATCCATTTCGATGGATTATTTATTAGAAAGATTATTAATATTGCGCTGTTCAACTTTTTGCTTCACTTCTCTGCTTAAGTGCTATGTCAATATAATAATAATTAAAGTAAAAAGCCAGGTATTTATTTTTAAACATTGTGTATTTCATAATTCAGTACATCAATTTTAATACTTTCGTTTTTTTGTTGCTTACTTATTTGTGTTCTCTTGTAATGGGTTGTCCGAGTACTGAACAGCCCATTTACCCTTCTTGACATCTGTCATTTCTAACTAGGCATCGGCAATCACATGCGAATCAAAATACGTATAGGAACGAAGTGAGAGTAAATACATCTTCTTCAGAAGGAATATTGCAGGGTTTATAAAACATACACACATCCCGACTCTTCACCGGTTACATCCAGAGTTCAAATGATGATAAATCACCAATAATTCTTCCATATGCGTATGTATTAATAATTGTCTGTCGCCAAAATCTATTTATACATTGAAAACAACCGTTCAACATCTACTGATGAAATAGGGGCATATTTAAAGCAGATAAAGTTTTTTAGTAATGTACATTAGTAATGGCACATTTTCCCCAGTTCGGAAAAATTTATTTCTTGACCATAAAACAAGTCAACAATGTGGCGTACAGTGCGAAATCCTGGGTTGTTATTTAAGAACTGCTTCAAATGATCTTTTTGCACTATCAATAGTAGCTCCAGGTAATTGGGAAAGGAATTGATAAAAATCATGTACAATATTCATGGCATTAGTTATAGAATATTGTGGGTTGTCGGAGTAACCTCTAAATGGCGGATGGTAACAGGTATTTTGGAATAATGTCCAGGAATATTTGTTAAATCTACCTAAAGAGTTAGGTACATAAATACTTGTTGTACATGTAAAATAGAAACAGCATCATTTAGATCCAGTAGCTGTATTATACTTCCTCTGATACTCTATGAAGAGTATGTGCGAAACATATAATATGTCAAACATGTTTGTTGTAAAAACCGACCAGCTGCCTTCATATATGCGGGTCCGTCTTTTACAAATAGTAACAATTTTTCTTTATTATCGTTTTTCATCCCATAGCGGTTTCAAACAGGAACCTACGTTACGTGATATAAATTTCTCTTAAAACTTTTGCAATATTGCGTCCTTTAACTCAGTGGTTTCATCTACTGACACAAATATATTTATCTTTTATGTCATTGACAATTTAAGTCATAATTACATCGTACATCGCGGACATAATATTTTCTCATTTTCTCGCTATATTTCCCGTTAACACAATTTGAGTAAATTCAGGATGATCGTTGTATTCCATGGAATGTTACACGCTATTAGCATTTTAGGTACATCCGAATTAAATGCTTTCTGTCGTTCATAAGCAGTCGAAATGCCAGCAATACATGCTTTATATGTATCCGACGACGCATGTTTTACTACGCGGGTTTTCACTCATCACGGCAGTAATACATTGCAAGTTTTGCATCAAAGTTGAGTATTATCGAATTCTAGCGCAGGCAAATCTCTTATTCAACTTTCAACAATATCTCGCCACGGATTTAAATGAGACATATTTTGGCAATATAACTCAAGCAACTAATAAAACTAAACAATAGGTTCGCCTGCTACAAACGACGTTCTTGATATAACTAATAAAATACTTTCGGCGCAATAGATGCAACTACTTTTGTACATTGATATCGTAACTGTAAACATAGTTATTGACGCCGAGGAATGGGGAAGCCAGCTACGTCGCATTGATAAACCAGAGTTCGACAATTTTATATATGTATATCACAACATTACATATATAATATACAGCTTATCACGTATTATTCTATTATTGTTGTTATTGTGCTCAATTTTGAATTACATTATTCATTTAAATCCGCTCCTGGAATGTACCCCTGAGTGCCGATCCCTGGTGATGATAATAGATGATATGAACCTATCATGATATGTATGTAAGTTGTTCAGCTGAAAATTGAATAACATTGGTCAACAAAAAAAGTTTTTCGAATGTTTCCTTCACTTTATGAATAAAATCTTACTACAAATGAAACAGACATGCAATATACATATCTGTGACTGTACACATGCACAATACACCTCGTACTTTCAGCATTTACTTCTGCTTAAGACACGTGTTTCTGCCATCTGGGGATGTCATCAATCAAGCTAGTGAAGCAATGTATACAAAACAATACAAACCTATTTAAAAAACAGATTTGTATCTGTATATACATTTAAGCTGAAATCGCCTACAAGACATAGCAAATTTCGTCTTATCAGGTGGCACTATATAATAAGTGACATCTGACGGACGAAAGAGACTATGCCGAAAAATGCTGAAAATACGAGGGGTATTGTCCATGTGTACAGTTACAGATATGTATATTGCATGTCTGTTTCATTTGTAACAAATGCGTAACACGTGCATAACGTATTGATATACTTAAACCTTTTTGAAAATCTTACTAATTTTGGGTTGAGAAAAGAACGAATATGTCAAAGAAAAATGTTTATTAGCTCTAGTTTCTGTAATATACAATAAATGAAAGTATTTAATTTTAATGGATTAAGAAAAAACGAGACATTTTAATTACATATCTTTTTAATGACAGTTATAATCTAATTATTCCAAATGAATGGAAGAATACCTGTCAGGTATTTGGGTCTGAAGAGAATTATGAGGTGTGGCTACATGATATCGTTGTCTTTTAGCTTGTTTCTTGTAAGTGAGTTCTGGAACATCACTACACACAGACTAGTAGTAATCCTCTGCCATCATTCCAACGGCATTGATATCTTTGTTCCATTGCCGAAATATCCTGATGGAATCTTTCTCTGTGTTTCTCTCTGTCACTAATAGCTCCACAACTAGGATGGAGGAAAAGTCTAGGTGGAAGTGGGGAAAAACGATTTTAAGGGACATGTCGCATCCGAATTGATGTTATCTTTGCAGAAGTACTGTCACCAACTGAGTATAGTTATCATCTCTCTGGTTGCCTAAAAATCCATGAATCAGTCCCTTTAATGCTTCCCAATGTTTCTTTTCTTTCCCCTCCAAAGCTCGGTCAAACGCAGAATCCTTTACAAGTTGTCGAATTTGTGGCACAACAAAAATACCTTCCTTTAACTTTTGCATCACTTGATATATAAAATTTGTCTCTTATGTACTTAAGGGCCTATACTTCTTGGTTCACCACAAGTATAACAAAAATTATTCAGTAAATTTACACATTTTCGTGGCATTTTGGTTTAACAAATTTTACACTTCAATACCAGAAATTCTGCACTAATTACAACAGTAACAATATGAAACCCACAGTCACAACAACAAAAACAATTATGTTTATAAGCTACAAGCAGCTGGACAACGTTGTGTTTTGTCAGTTGACAGGTGTGACAACTCTTAAAAACAAAATTTCCTTCAAACTGAAATGCAGACTCTATAAAATGACATGTCACTGTATCTCCTAAGCAAGAGCTAATCGGTCGATTTTATTGTGATTTTTAAATTCAGCAGGTAGAAATACATAAGAATCAGCTATTTTTGAGCCCGAAACATTTTCATAGTTGGTCAGACTAATACAAAGCATTTTATAACGGGTAACTACGAATGATTGAAAATTTATATGTTAAGCTGCAATTCAGCAATTTTATGTTGACATGCCCGATTTTTAAATTCAAATTTGTCAAATTTTGATAAAGCAAAGTCAGATATTCTCATAAATAAAACAATTTGTTGTTCTCACTTTGAAAATGGTCTTTACTTTCGGGCAAAATACATTTATCGAAATGGCCTATTTTCGAACCGACTTTCAAAATGAAAATGTGCTTTTGCTGTTCACGTCACATCATAGGAATGCCAAAACGAAATGAGTACCTTTTACCCGTATATCGCAAACGAAGATTTTCTTCACGGCTTTTGGGACCCCAGGCTTTATCTTGATCCCAAGTTTTAACTTAAAGTAAGCAAATTACACTTTCTTCACGAAATCACTTATGTTTCTTTGTTGACTTTCAACAGTGTATTCACCACAAATAAAACAAAAGTTGTCAGGAGAAATAACACAAACTCTTGCAGTCACGGTATATAACTAAAACACGAGTATAGTTACGTTAGAATGAAAAATGTAAACTGAAGATGGCTTATATAACAACCAAAATCCATTTATACCAAATTTATACCAACCCATTTATAAACTAGAAGAACTATTAACCTCCACGTCACATTTTAACCCGCTATGTATAGCTAACGCTAAAAACTTTCAAGTCTGAACCTGTTAAAGCGTGGCTACAGTCGACGTCCAAGGTCTAGAGAGTCATATATCAGTATCAAAATGGATCGTGTCGAGCAACAAGCGGTTATTAAATACATATGTTTAAAAGAGATGACCCCAAATCAAATTCATCAAGATTTGGTGGATACATTAGGGGAGTCTGCAGTATCATATGCGATGTCGTGAGTTTAAATGTAGAAGACAGTCGTGTACAGACGTACATACAGGTTAAGCGCCTACAACTGTCACTACCTTAGAAACTATTAAGTGTAACTATTAGACAAGTAGTTGAAAAGACTGGTCTCTCATACCATGTGATATGTAATATAATTACATCCTTTGGGTACCACGCATGTTAACAGATAATAAGCAAACTTGAAAAGACATTTGCAGTCGTCTTTTAATGCGGTTTACACACCACGAAGCAAATTTTCCTGGATTCATCATTATGATATCGAGACCATAATACAGAGTAAGGAGTGGACACATCGAGGCTCAGTACCGCCGAAAAGAATCAAGATGCAGCCTTCAGCAGGGCAACTCATGTATCCGTCAGGTATCCGTATTTTGGGATGCTGAAGGCGTAATTATAGTAGATTTTCTGTGGAAGGGTGTCCACAATTGCAGGTGCTTATTGTGCCAATTTAATTCCCAAATTACGTGACTTAATAAAAGAAAAACGTTGGGGAAAATTGCGCAAATCAAGATAACGCACCCAGTCACAGGTCCGCCATTGCAACAGTTGCAATAGCTCAACCAGGCTTAAAATTAGATCAGCATCCGCCATATTCGCCAGATTTGCCCCCCAGCGTTTACAGACTGTTTCCAGAACTTAAGGAACACTTACGTGGCACACGATTTCCGTCAGATAATATGTGAGGTAAATCAGTGGTTTGCAGAGATCGAACAATATTTTCTTTGCAAATGCTAGAACATCAATGAGGAAGATGTGTTAACCTTAATGGAGACTACGTTGAAAAATAAAAGTAAGATATTTGCCAATTTTTTATTGTGAGTGGATCAAGGGTGGATCAAAGGTATCCACTCTCGTAAACATTCCTAATACCCTGACAAACATGTATAAACATGCTCAACCCAGCTAGTAAGATTCCTCACTTTTATCTAAATGAGTGTTTCACTATAAATGAAACTCTAAATGCGAGTTTTGCTAGAAAATCTGACGAGATGAAATTTTTCTAGTATTTTCCAAGTTTTAGTGAGTAAAAATTTATAAGGAACAGTATAAAAATCCTGTGCAATTTTTTGATTGCAGACCTGTGTAATTATTGGTCGCATAACTTTACCATTTATAGCGTGACTTAATACATGATGCAACTAGGCCACACATATGCATTCACATCGTACTTATCCATTTTATAAATGCTATGATAAAATGTTTATGTTTCCATTGTTATATTTAGTTTACAAATAAGATATTTTATAATATATCTTTGTCAAAGACATTTTGATAATATAATACCGGCCTAAAGCGAGTACCTATTAGTACAAAACACAATCTAAACGTTACTTCTACGTTTCATATAATACGAGCCCGTTTACACCCCAGGAACTGTTAGAAATCGATTCGTATTCGAACATTAAATTACCTTTGTGCATCCAGCTTAGACGATGTTGTTATAAATCGATCAGAACCACTTAGAGGGAAGAGACGTAAAGAAATTGAATTAAATGTAAGTTGGTCACGGATCAGATTCACGTTAATTAAGAATTATATAAGGAATAAACGGAAGGGAATACTGTTCGAATTTGGCCGGAGAAATCACACGTCATTGTTTTAGACGTCTTTTCTTTTCCCGTTTGGTCGGAGGGATCGGTGAATTATGCGATAGGTAAAGATCAAAATGTCATGACGGATCCATGTTGATATTCGAATTTTACAAAGCTTTACGTTTATGCCACGTGAAAAGCGAAAATATGATATTTAACTGACAGCACATGTTCCTTTTCTTATATCGTTCTATTTCCTTTAAAATCCTGGAGATTTAAGATAAATAAATATGGATATCTTCTGCGTTGTAGTGCTAGAAATATTTTTTTTTATTTTCGTATAAAATACTTGCTCAGTATTAAATTTAAATCGTTTATATGCACTGTTATTTTTCATACTACGAGCTCTTCCAATTTCAGTTGGTCCACCGTAGGATTTTTCAGAAATTGGCATTTGAAGACCAAAAATATATTAACTTGAAGTAATTTTATTTATTTAACATGTTTGACATCTCTTAATCGAAATAAATATCCACTAAGTGATTAAAACCGACAACTAACACAAAGAAGAAATAGAAAGCATGAGAACAAAACACGTTTAATTTGCAAAAAGATATTTATATGTTTACCAGTGGGTACCATGTAACATCGCCTTTATTTTTTATGAGACCCAAAATTATACGAGGCATAGTATTAACCAAGCTTTGGTAAGATTCTGGTGAAAACGAATTCCATATTTTCTAATGTTTTTGCTTCATTTAGGAATTATTCCAACGTAGTAAGTTTGGATTGGAGAAAAATTGGGACAACTAGAAACTCATTTCATAAGTAGTATAACTGTTGTCTTCTAATCATTTTAGGAGTTTCTTTGATGTGTGGCATGATGCTCCGTCATGCTGGAACAGAAAATCTTGCCCTGATACCAAATATTTTTCCATGACCAATAGAATCGATTCTTCTAAAATATAAGTCTATATCTAAGTTACTATTTGTACCCACAGTTCCTTCGATTGTGATAGTACGTTTGTATATAACCCTGTAAAATTTCATTTATTTCGATATATTATACACAATGCTATTTGCTGTTTGATTACTTCTTGTATATGTATATGTTCATATATATTGCTTATCTTTGGAATGTGGAATTTCTATGTTTTCCACGCGTCTGATAATCTAACTTTGTGACATTCTATAATAAATGTATGAAACTTCGTATTATGAGTTCAACGTCAATATTGTTGATGCGGCAAGAATACTGCTGATTCTGCTTCGGGGATATTTCGTGGGGAGAGACTGCAATTAACGAAAAGAGAATTAATCGACGACGGACCGTCGCAGAGTTAGATTCTCACAGAAATCGGCGACAGACCTATCTCAGAAAGTCAAATTCGTACAGGGACCAAAGATACTTCAACACGTACGAAAGATACATACATTGATCTATGAGCAATAGGTCATCGTATAAAAAATAACACGATTTGTATCAGAAGCGCAAAATTTCTAAGCTCACCAAGTGTTTAAGTTCTTATAAACTTAAGAACCATCAAGTGAATTGTATATACTTTTCCAAAGAGTAGAAAGCACACTTCAAATAGGGCCTTATTGTTCTTTTGTATTGTATGCCATTTATCTTTTGCCGTGACTTTAAAAGTAACTTTTCTATTGTCTAAAAAACATTGTCAGTTTTAAGAAAATATTTTTAGGAAAATATTTTTTTCTAGGTTTCGCTTTATTTAACATTAAATACATAACACAATTGTGTGATTTTCACAAATATATTTGTGAATATATAGTGCAACCTTGGTAATCCCAATAATTGCGGACCTATCGCGACAGTAAAAAAGAATAAGCGTACCTAACGAAAATAACTTTCATTCTGCTCAATAAACTGCATAATATAAAACAAAATATAAAATACAATACGTATTTAGTTACTTGTACGAATAAGGATCTGTAATTGCACTTTGCTCCAACTTTTTGAAGCGCAAATTCACCGCTTTTTCTTGTAATTGTCGTAAAATCAAAAGTTCTGAGCGGCTTGCACCATTTTTCATCTCCGATCGAAGAGATGTGCCAGGACATCGAACGGCATCTTGGTGACTTATAACGGCCGAATCAGTGATTTCATCGACGGTGTCGGTGTCTCTATCAAAAGCGACACCGACACCGTCGATGAAATAACAGATTGTTATTCGTTTCTTCTTTTTCTGCAGCATCACCCGAAATACATTCTTTGCTATGCTATCGCCCACTGTTATTTTTTCCCCTTTAGAGACGACATTCATCAGTACCGTAATTTCCTGGAATTCTCGTTCGGTTGCTCTTAGACTTCTTCTGATCTCCTCTAAAGATATCATATTCTCTTCGTCATAATCATCATCTAATCTTTTTCGAAATTGAGCCGGCCACAATTTGTTCCATGACTTTTGTATTAGGTCAGAGCTCACAGATTCCCATGAAGAGTGAATTTTGAAAAGAGCATTCATTAAATTGAAAGCCTTCAGCGAGTCCGAAAGATCATTTTCTTCCGAAACCAAGTGGAGGAGAAGTTGTTTTGTGTAGTGCATTTTCATTGCCTGGATCACGTGCTGGTCTATTAGTTGTGGCAACGGCGTACAATTCGGCGGCAAATATAACATTTAAATTAGTCCATCTTCACTTCGTAGTTCTTCTTCTGAGGGGTGACTTGGCGCATTGTCTAGTAATAGGAGTGCTTTGGAACTTAAACCAAGTTCTTTTAAATGCGCTTGCACTGAGGGAATAAAGTCATCATGAAACTACCGTTTGAATATGTCTCGCGTTATCCAAGCACTTCCGTGATTTTTGTTTCCTACAGGAAACGATTGACGGCAATCCTTAAATTGCCTGGGATGTATAGCCTTGCCAATCACTAACAATTTCAGCTTATGGGACCTTGCCGCGTTCGCACATGTCATAAAAGTAATGCGATCCTTGCTTATTTTTCGGGCCGGCGCTGAATCTTCATCCTTGTGCATCAAAGTTTTTGTTGGCAAAACGCGCCAAAATAGTCCACTTTTGTCCGCATCGTAAATTTGGCGAGCATTAAAATTCATTGCACCATTTTTTCCAAAAACAGCTTTTGAAATGGATCGACTGTCGCAAGATTGCTCGAAAGTCTTTCACCGGTTAACTGTTGAATTTTAACACATTTTTTTTTAAATTATTTAACCAACCCGAACTGACACTGTAATCATCACGGCAGATTATTTCATTATAAAAAAATTTTGCCTTTACTTGCAAGATTTCTCCCGATATTGATAGATTGCGGTTTCTTTGCTGCAGGAACCAAGTATATAATGCAGATTCTACTTCTGGATACTCAGCTTTTTAGTGTCAGTTGATTCCTCTTCATGCGATTTTACGTACGCCTTAATTTCTTCTTTCTTGTGCTTGATGTCCGTAATAGTCGATCTTCCTACTCCATATTCCACAGCAAGTTGTAAAGGTGGTCGGCCGTCATCTAGCTTCTTAATTACATATTTCATATTTTTTTCAAAGAGACAAGGTTTTGTATTTCGTTTAGACATTGTAACAAACACTGTTGACTTAGTACACGTAATCACAGAGCGCGTCTTATATCAAGCAGCAACAAGACTGTTCACGCTGTGACTGAAGACAGTACACTGGAACGCTGCAGTCAGGTTTGGGCACGATTTTCGGATTTTTGAGGTCTGATGCAATTGAATTTCGGATTAGCAAGATACGACTTCATTTCGTAATGTCGCGATTTCGGAATACCACATGTACGAATTACCAATGTTACACTGTATATATATTATGATTATGAATATGTATTTGTGAAATCACACAATTGTGTTTAAGATTTAATTTCACAATGAATTTTCATAAAGTAATTAATTATCTATTTTATTTTCTTAAAATAAAAAAAAAATTCCTCTCTGTGAGAAGTAGATCTCGGAATTCGGTCTCCAACAGCCTCGCTCCACAGAGCACTGGACTAAAAATAATTAACACGTGAACTTTTCTCAATAATTCTTCTTAATGCTCTTCCATCGTCATTTATAATTTTAGTTTTTCACATATCGTAGTTTTGCGGCGACTGATTCAGTACTTTTGTATTTTTAAAATATATTCCTTAGGCAGTTATAACTTCAAACTTTGATTTTCGGAAATTGTTAAATCTGATAATAAATAAGTGATTACCTTTTCACCGATAATATTTCCTCTGTACATTTTTCAGAACACAATTAGCTTCAAAATGCTTTGTGGCAGTTACTAGCAATTGACTAGGCGTCCTTTTTTCAAAATCACCGGCTAGAAGTAATATTTTTTATCAGAATAATTGAAACATACATGAGTAGGTAAACCCCACCAGTTTTGTATAATACAAAGGTATTTTTAATCATATAAAATATTACTAAAAATCTGGTGTGAAGAACACAAATGCAGGTTCACTATTAATATTTTCTGTGAACGTGTCCGAATATATCCTATTCCCAGAGACGTAGATACGTATTTCGCTTTTCTACAAGCTCATCGGTACGCCCCTGCTGGAGAAAGGATATAAGCAGGGGCGTACCGATGAGCTTGTAGAAAAGCGAAATACGTATCTACGTCTCTGGGGATAGGATATATTCGGACACGTTCACAGAAAATATTAATAGTGAACCTGCATTTGTGTTCTTCACACCAGATTTTTAGTTATATTTTATATGATTAAAAATACCTTTGTATTATACAAAACTGTTGGGGTTTACCTACTCATGTATGTTTCAATTATTCTGATACATTACACATGCGGTTAAGCCGTAGTATGAGTGAAGGCACAAACAAAATGCAGCTTTCTAGAGAGATTGGCTGTGCTAACCTTTGGAAGGGCGTCGTTACTTCACATTAATTATGTGTACGGTATGCGAGGTACTTCGGCTGTCTGACAACAGGTAGCGCCGAATTTACTTCTGCGCTCGGTCTGGATAATTACGGTGATAGGGCGAGGTGGTTCTTTTCTGTGAATGTGTCTGGAAATATCCTTTCTCCAGCAGGGGCGTACCGATGAGCTTGTAGAAAAGCGAAATACGTATCTACGTCTCTGGGGATAGGATATATTCGGACACGTTCACAGAAAATATTAATAGTGAACCTGCATTTGTGTTCTTCACACCAGATTTTTAGTAATATTTTATATGATTAAAAATACCTTTGTATTATACAAAACTGGTGGGGTTTACCTACTCATGTATGTTTCAATTATTCTGATACATTACACATGCGGTTAAGCCGTAGTATGAATGAAGGCACAAACAAAATGCAGTTTTCTAGAGAGATTGGCTGTGCTAACCTTTGGAAGGGCGTCGTTACTTCACATTAATTATGTGGACGGTATGCGAGGTACTTCGGCTGTCTGACAACAGGTAGCGCCGAATTTACTTCTGCGCTCGGTCTGGATAATTACGGTGATAGGGCGAGGTGGTTCTTTTCTGTGAATGTGTTTGGAAATATCCTTTCTCCAGCAGGGGCGTACCGATGAGCTTGTAGAAAAGCGAAATACGTATCTACGTCTCTGGGGATAGGATATATTCGGACACGTTCACAGAAAATATTAATAGTGAACCTGCATTTGTGTTCTTCACACCAGATTTTTAGTAATATTTTATATTATTAAAAATACCTTTGTAATATTTTTTAACAATTTTTGATTCTTTGTTAAGAATCGATAAGAAACGATAAAGTTTGTATCTTTACAGAATATTATTGAAAATGCGCTTTAATTAATTTAATTTGGGACCTGAAAAAATGTAACATATAGAGTTTGTTAATGCTGTCTGAAAAACTATTTTCATTATGTGGGCCAGCTGAAATGGGAAGGGGCCCGTAAATACATTTGAGTTATATGAGAACCTTCTGGTAGTGTTTTTCTAGTATATGTTGTTGTAGTTGTCACATATTATATATGTATGCTACTTTGTTAACCCTTTCTATTTACTTTCTCTTAGTGATTTGTGTAACTATATTTAAATTTGAAACCACTAACTTACACAACCAAGTAGAAGTTGTGTAATCACGTAATTTATATTACATTTGGATTTTTTTTCTCTAAAATAACGAGACTCTCTTGACAAAACTTTCTATATATATCTTTATTATTTGAATCTATCTATATATTTAAAAAGCTATTCAAACATTGTTTTGTAAACTTACGGAAAATTAGCACTTCTGGGCAATAAAACTGAACAATTTGGCGCTCCATATTTTTAACATTTCATTTTAATTTTCCATTTTACTTGTATAATCAACAAACTACCTAAACCATCAACTTTTCAAATAGCTTTACATCTAAAGAGAATGACTGTCATCGCTTCGAAACTAGATAGAATGTATATAAACAATTAAAAAAACATAAAAATCAGTAGTTTCCACGTAAAAAAAATACAAAGTTTTGTTTTTAAAGTGCTTTATCTATAATAGTAATGCATATTTCGACTGAGTTTGATACAGTGATTTCAAATATTTTTCAAAAATATATTACGTTACACATTATCACCAAATATGAATGAATATTTAATTCAAAACATTAATTAAAATTGTAGATTAAGCAAGTAATTTATTATTAAATTAGCAGATAGGTAACGAAGAGCAAATTTCAAAACGTTAAATATTATAGTTTTAGAAGTAACATAAATTATAGCATTAAATAATGTTAAAGAAAATCATACGAGTTACTCTGATTCTACGATACGTCCACAGGAAATTGCTCATCAGTCGGTATCCACGGCCATTCGAACGGAAGCGGGCGTTACATGGACATTAAGCCCTCGAAAAAAAATGCAGATTTTACGTCTTCTTCACCACTAATTGACACTAGAAAATCAAAACCGTCGGTAGCTGCAGACTAAAAGGTGTAGGGTGTCTAGGATTTGTCTTCGCAAGAGTAGTTTTAATAAATCGGAAGTTCCGTATAAGAAATGCCTCAATAAAATGTTGCCAAAAAAGGAAGGTTTCCGCCTTTAAGCTTCTTAACTCCAAAATCGATTAACGGCAATCACGTGCTACGATAGGATCCACATAAGCGATTAATTAACAAAGTCGTAGTATTCGTGAAATTAACCTTCTTCTTAATCGAAGATACACACACTACCACTCTCAACTGGATTCGTGAACGGCCTCTGTTTGAATGACCTATACGCCGGATACAATCAGAAACGGCAAGGCGGCGATACGGTTACAAAATATTAAAATCAGTGGCGATACAAGTACGCGTTGAATGAATTTAAACTTGCAAATGAAAAATAATATACCGGGACCCGGCGATAAGTATACAAGACAAAAATAAGAAATTCGAATGTAACAACTGGTACATGCACGTTTCGAGACAGACGTGGCTTTTCATACAATTTTCATTTATGCTCACAACCTGAATGGTTGACGTCGCGATGTGTTGCGTCTACATTCTTCGGCAAGAGTAATCTTGTCAGATTCGTAGAATCAACGCATCAAATTAAGCGACAATTTCATGTGAGATGGGATTTTAGTAATTATTAATTCTCACGTGCATTAAATTCAACACGATTTGTATATACACGCGGTATAGAAAAAAGTCATGTCTGTCTCCCAATATCGTTTACTGATGATTTCTAACGAGAAAGAAATACTGGTATATACATGTTTCGAGAGAGATGTGGTTTTTCGTACATTTTTAAAACTGCTACTTTCACGACATTTATTTATATTGTAATCCACGGTATAATGATTTAAATTTAATTGTTTGGCAATTGCACGATTACTTTTTTCAGCATTGTGGTGTGCGCACGCGTTTCAACGGTAACTCTTTCGTTTTAGGCTTTTCTGATCATTGTATTCCACTATCTCACAAATTGCAATGTTGTTAGTGTGAATACGGAAACGAACTACTGAGATCTTAGTAGGATCTTAGTAGTTAACTCGAAGAGATCATACTTGGAACTGTAGTGAGCTCTAAGAGATCTTGTTTGGAACTGTTTCTGCATTTACTTATTTTTCGACAAGAAAGTTTTGTCCCCGCCAGTCACAAGAGAGGGAGAAAACAACGAAATTGATTACACAGAAATTTCTATACAATTATTTTTACCTTTCCAACTGTAGTTTCCAACGTCTTCAATGTATTAAAATGAACAATATACGCCGGCAATCCTTAATTATAGAAAATAAAATAACTCTTAAAATAATAAATATACAATACGCAGGAAGTGCTTTAGAGATAACATAATAGTTCGCAGAATTGCATGGAACCAAAACTATTTAACCTATTATAATAATATAATACTTTATCTATAACAGGAAATATGTCCATAAAACTTATTCTTTTATACAATACATTTACAACTACTAACTGGATAGGTTAACCAGAAAGTTGTGCCTTTTATTAAAGTAAATAGTTTTTATTACTGTAGAAAACAAGACAATGAATAAGGAAATGTAATACCTGACCAGGCCTAAGGTAATTGACAACATTAAATATATCCGAACTCCAAGAATCTTTTCTATATACACTTTATAATTTAAAACTAGGATTGGATACATTAACATAAATATACCTACATCTATTTGCTTATATCTAAATGAAACTAAAAATACAAAATTAAATCTATTTTTCCCAAACAAAACCTTTTATCCTGAAACTTGGTTCTAACATTATTAAATGAACATTACCTAGATTTCGAAAGGAATTTCTAAACCCGGAAATTCTACCTATCCTTTTGCGAAGAAAAAAGGATTATCGGATTATTGCGGTAAATAGGATAAATAATATGGTAATTATTTTGTCATTAGTTTTAAAATACGTATGTGAGAACTATTTACTAGTATTAAAATGCAAATACTTTTGAGCAATAGTGTTAATATTCAGGGCATTTCCTTGAGAAATAAGTGGAAATATTATCAAAACCGAAAGACCTGGAATTATAAATATGTCAATATAGTTACCATATTAATAATCTAATTACTTTAATTAAAATTCAATTTTAACCTTAAATTTAAAATTATTAATTTAGGTACAAACAAATTTTGAAATTTATTACATCGCAGAATAAAAATTCCAAAACATTTTCCAAAAATTACGTGTCTTTATTCAGATACGTTGGCAAAGAAAGAAAGTATATTCCTTAGTTTTTATATCAAAGGCCTTTTTCCCTTAGAATAAACGTCTCGTTAAATAGATTTGAGCGATACGATATTACATGTTTGGAAAATTCTACGTTTGGCGTGGCGTATAGACTTGATGCGAGGGAAATAAGAAATATATAATACACGTATATAAACAGGATGAGACGAGTTTTTGCGGTAAAAGAGGGACCGATCGTCAGCCCAGCGTTGCAGAAAAATGAAAAGCTAAATCCGGTTATCGTAGCAATTTCCACAAGCCTTCGTACGAACGTACGCCTACTCACCTTGGTTAAATTTTTCCGCGATAACTTCAATTGCGAGATTTAGTAGGGGAAGTTTTTGTACATCTGCTAAAAAAAGCAAATTTTGCTAGATCTGGTGGTTAAACTGATCAGATCAATTTTTAATATGTATTAATTTTTCTCAATATTTTGTTGAATTATTACTATAACATGATCTATTTCTAAAGATATTTTTTCTTATTTTTTACACATTTAGCTAAACTTCTACATATTATTATTTTTAGATATACAAGGGACAGTCGAAAAGTTTCGGGAAAAGCTATGAAGAAAACATTTAATACGCAAATAAACGGCTGTTACGCTCGATAAATGATCCTTATACCATTATATTAAACGATAATATTGAATTTTGAATAGCCTATGATGACTTAAAGTTAGCAATTAATGTAATTAACTCCTTAAAAATGCCCAAATGGTATAAGGATCATGTATAAGGAGCAAAGTTTGAAATGGCCTATGATGATCGATAATTATCGATCATCATAGGCCATTTCAAACTTTGATATCTTCATATAATTTTGTATGTTCAAATATTTTGGATGTCACTATATCCATATATTTTTACCCGCCTTATTTTTATATTTTTCTGCGCAGTTTGACATTTTGGAAATTTTATGCGAAGTCATGATTCGTATATTTGATTTGATATTTCGATTATTGTTTCTTTTCAAACAATTCTATACTATACAAGACATTGTGTTTTTTTATTAGAATTTTGTAAATCTATTAGGATGTTTTAATTTTTTTTTAGTAACCATTTTCAAACTTAATTTTGGTTTCTTTATTTTCATTTGCTCAGAACGTCTTCGCGCAACTTAATTTAACTTCCGATTATAGATCGCTTGACGGTTGATATAGTTTTAATTGGTTAATTATCCTTTGTTGCTGCGTATTAATTGCTGAATTTTTTATGTTGGCTTCCTTAATTACTCGTTAACCTTGTCAGGGTGTTTGAGTAATTATCTTCTTTTATTTCCAATATTTCGTCCAGGGTAGTTTCTGTTACTATGACGTAGTTTTCTTTCCGAATAAATAGCCGTACAATCGTTAGGAAGATCCCCTTTACTGTTCTAGCTCTGAAGTAGGCAATAGTTTGAAAACTAGTAGTCATTTTTGAAATTAAATAGTGTCACCATTCTGCATATGCAGGTTTTGTTCAAACTTGATTTTGTGTAATTAAATTCACTGGTTTAGTGTCTTTATTCGGGGTTTGTTCCTCGGTTTTGGAAGTTTTTATGACCACGTGTTACTTCAGGTGAGTTTCTAGATAAGGGGACGGCTGTAATTTTATCACGGCATTGTTCTCCGCTTTTTTTAATATTACTTTGGAATTTTCCATTTATTCTTTTCCTCTTCTCATTTATTTAGGGCTGTTAATACAGACTCATGAAAAGTAGCTGAGCTATTTTCTGCGAGAGAAATCGGACATTGTCAGGATCCCCTCAGAAAAACGCATCCATAAACATCTAATTACTGGGACCCAGAAAACCTCATAATTTGATTCTAAAGCCATCTAGCACGCAAGGCAGTGTGTGTAGAACAATAATTTGTTTTTTTTGTGACTAAGTTCCCGTAAAATTGATATAATAGTCTTTTTTGGAGGACCGCGTGGTGTCCTAAAACGTGGTGTTCGATCCACCATTTTGTGTTAATATATTTTCTTTCTTGCATCACTATAAATTTACAGTTCATCATACATAAAATTATCTTAACCGCTTTTCTCATTTAAATTGTTGTAATATTTTTTTTGTTATATATAATATCAATCTCATTTATCAGATTGGTTTAAATGTAAGAAATTTGCGTAAATTTAATTCATTATTTTTCTTAATCAGTAACTAATTCTGATGTGTTTTTTTTATATATACATATCTAATATTGTTTAAATAAAATAATTACCATTTTAGTAGTCAATTTCACCATATAGGGAAATGTACTGTTTTTTTATTAATTCAACATATAATTTTACATATACAGGCTGAGCCTTTAAGTTATTGGAATATCCAATTTTGTGAATACATTGCGTATTATTATTTTCACATTATTATTTTCACACTATAATTTTCTAACTGTGTGTACTATCTAAAATTCTTTGCATATACTGAGTGTAGCGTAAACTACGTAAGGTATATTAAACCTTTGATGGACTACTTATGCAAAAATTTATATAATAAAACACGAAGTTTATATTGACTTTTATATTCCAATTATGTAAACTATTTTGTTGAGTTTAATCTCTTGCCTGGTTATACAGGGTGATAAACTCTCTATTAAGCTTGTTGAGAGCAATTCATAATTTTAACATACTTTATTATTTTCCTTAATAAATATTGTTGTTATTGTTATATACCGTTGTTGGTGTTTTATTTCTGTAAGTCCTTATAAGCAAAAGTGTTAGTTAGGTATACGAACACCTTTACAGTATTCTTAAGCCCATATGGCCCAAGGGTGATTCTACGTTGACCTGTGAACTTGCCAGACCTAACGTAGTGGTGCCCTATTTACGATCTATGCGTTGTGTTGGCCCACGACGCTTCCGCAATTAATTTCTGAGCTGGCCGGTGAGTTTTTCGGGGGGCCTTTGTAAACCAGGGGCGGAATTAGGGCTTTGCCCTAATTCCCACTGTGGTTTTTGTTACCTATTCACGAAATATTCACGATTAAATTCTATGCACTTTTTCATTCGTTCAATCCAATCATTGAAGCATTTACTCCATTCTGAATAATAATAGACTTACTGTCACCTATTCACCTATTCACGAAATATTCACGATTAAATTCTATGCACTTTTTCATTCGTTCAATCCAATCATTGAAGCATTTACTCCATTCTGAATAATAATAGACTTACTGTCATCTTAATAGACGTTCTGTCTCTATTCAATACGGCCGTTGTAAACTTCGTAAAATGATTCTCAAGGAACTATTTTGTTTGTTTTAATCTGGACAGTTCTTCCACCTTTGTCTAGATCTATTTTCAGCCTAATTTTTAGTGGCTGTTTTTATTGTTATGCTTGCAATGCTACAAAGAAGGCTCCGGTACACTGAAGACTATAGACGAAGCTTTTCGAGCCCGTTTGTCTGCTTTCTCGTTAGACCCGTGGAAATCGTACCCTGGGACCCAGGCTAATATTACTTTCTCGTGATTACTAAGCTCATTTGGGGCACGCACACAATCCTATCGAAGTTCAGATTCAACTTTTTAAATCCAGTGCCTTTAATATTGCTTGGCAGGAGAAAATAGCCACGACGCATACATTCCACCCTGTTTATTAATTTCTCCAACGTAATAATGGAATGCGACCACTTCTGTTAGTATCTCTACTTAGACTTACTTCGATAATCGTCATATATTCCAGCACCGAGTCCTTGTTCTGTCTCAGAAATTAACTAACAAACTTCTTTAACAAAAAATGTAAAGAAAAGAGCACCTTCACTTCGGCGGTCGATACAGAACTAATGACAAATGGTCACTTATTGAGAATGAACCCATAGGAATGCCATCCAGTGACTGTGAAGCCATTTTCTAATGCTAATTTAGTTTTTAATGGTTTGCGTCAATGTAACTTGGTAACCAACGCTAATAGTGTGATCTTAGATTTAGTATTACTTGATTCCGAACCTGTTTTTCAAGTTTTTCAAAAATCTTATTGTCTGGTGGGCCCTGATTATCATCATCCATGTTTGACTTTCGGTCTGAAATATGATTATATTGCGGAAATGACTATGGATAGCTCTTGGAAATACAATTTCAGGAAGGCTTCCTATGACCAGATTAATGATTTCCTTTCTTCTGTCGATTGGTCTATTTTACTATCAGATGATTTGGAACATGGTCTCCCTTATTTGTATCAAACTTTACTTTTCGCTATCGACAGATTTGTTCCTAAATATCTAGTACATTCCGATAATTATCCTAAATGGTTTTCGTCTTCAACAAAGAAATTAATAAAGAAAAAAATAAATTCTATAACAAAAGACCATAATAACTATTTTAAATACAAGGAACTAAGATTATATGTTAAGCAATCAATCGACAAGGACTATAAAAAGTTTGTTTTCTTCTCGCAGCAATCGACGCCTGGAGATGTTCGCGCTTTCTGGAACTCTGTTGATTCGCAAAGGAAAAAATCAAGTCCACCCCAACGCCTCAGTCGTAATGGGATTGAATCCGACAATGATACAGCCACTAATTTTTCTAAACTTGATCTGGCTCATTTCACAAATCCATTTACTCTTAATAATGTAATTATTGACAGCGACACTGTGTTTTCTAAACTTTCCTCTCTGAAAGGTCGTTTCAGTCCTGGACCGGATGGTATTCCGGAATATTTCCTCAAAATATGCAGTTGTAATTTATCTCTTCCATTATCAGTTATTTACCAGCTCTCTATAAAATTAGGATGTTTTCCCGATCAATGGAAATTTGCTCACATTCTTCCAGATTTCAAGTCTGATGAGAAATCACTTATTAATAATTACCGTCCAATATCGTTACTGTCAAATATTTCAAAAGTTTTTGAGCATATTGTATCTAGTTTTATCGACGACCTTCCGTGAAGTAATTCACGTTTATCAACATGGTTTCTTGTCTGGCCGTAGATCCCAAACGAACTTATTGCAGTTTTGCTGCTATATTAATGACGCACTGGTGCGAGGATCTCAAGTTGATACCGTATACGTAGATTTCTCTAAGGCTTCTGACCGTGTTGATCACAAGCTGTTGCTCCAGAAGCTTGGTCTTTATGAAATTGGTGGTAACTTGATTTTGTGGATCGTCTCTTACCTATCTCATAGGTCTCAAATAGTTAGCTTGTCATCGAAAACATCCAGACGTATATTGGTTATTTCCGGTGTTCTTTAGGGCAGCCACTTAGCACCAATTCTCTTTCTGCTTTTTATAAATGATTTATATAAATACTTCACTTCTTCCAACTTCTACGCAGATGATTTGAAAATATTTAACTGTGTGGACTCTTGGAAAATGCGATATTATCACTTTTTCAAAGAAAAATAATACTTATGTCTTTAATTACAAGTTGCAAGGTACTGCCCTGAAAAGAGTTGACCACGTCACCGACTTGGGTGTTGTTTTTGATGGTAATTTATCATTTACTTTACATATAGATCATATTAAAAATAAATCCTTGCAGTTATGCGGCTTCATTAAACGTGTATGCAAGGACTTCACGACCATCATCTATATTATACAAATTTATAACGCCCTGGTCAGGTCTATACTCGAGTATTGTTGTGTGGAATGGTCTATTTATGATGGGATTCATATACGAGGGAAAGTCAGTAATTAGGTCACAAAAAGGTATTATAAAAATAATTAGAGAAATAGTTAGCCAAAAACAAGTTTTATTTTTCAACAAAGTCTCCATCTGCATTAATACACTTATCCCATCGCTTTATCAATGCCCCAATGCCTGCTGCATTGCAGCAGGTGTTTGCACTGGCGTCTGAACCACGTGCATACCTCTTGTTGAACATCGTTGTCACCCTCGAAATGTTTGCCGCCAAATGCTTTTTGAGTGGACCGAACAGATGATAGTCTTGGGGTCAGGTCGGGACTGTAAGCCGGATGTTCAAGAAGTTCCCACCCTAATTGCGCAATTCTCGCCTGAGTCAAGTGGTCCGAATGGGACCCGGCATTATCGTGATGCAGCAAGATTCCTCTCGTCAGTAGGCCTGGACGTTTTCGTCGAATTACATCCCGAAGCAACAACAAAACTCTACAGTATGATTCAGCAGTCACGTTCTCTTTTTTGTTCTGGAAATGGGCTAGGAGCACTCCCTGAGAATCCCAGAACACGGTAAGCATAACCTTACCAGCTGAGGGCACAACCTTAAATTTCTTTGTTGTCGGCGAAGAAGGATGTTTCCATTGCATTCAAGCACGCTTTGTTTCGGGTTGGTAGTGGTGCACCCATGACTCATCACCAGTAACAATCCTGTTAAGCATGTTCTCCCCTTCCACTGTGTATCGAGAGAGGTGTTGCAAGAACAAGCTCATTCGAATTCTTCTGTGTTCCTCGGTCAGTTGTCTAGGTACCCACAGTGCGCAAACTTTTCGGAAATTCAAACTATCGTGCATCAGTTCGTAGGCTAAACCATGAGAACACCCTATTGCAGTTGCTATACTGTCTATTGTTACCCGCCTGTCAGTTCGAATCATCTCTTCCACCCGTCGAAGTGTTGCATCTGTCGAAATCTGAACGGGGCAGCCACTTCGCTGATCGTCAACAACCTTTGAGCGTCCTTGAGAGAATTTCTCGACCCATATACGGCTTTACGCGACAAACACTTTTCGCCGTAAACAGGAGACATTTCCTTATGAATATCTTTTGCAGAAAGTCCTATTGCCCAGAAAAAACGCACAATAGCACGTTGCTTTTCCACAGTACAATCTTCGAGCACGGTCGCCATTTTAACACTACCTGTGTTCGCGCACACCAACTGTCACTTGAGAATTATAAAGCTGGATTGTGGTGACACCTATTGACAAATAGGGAAACAACTCACTCCTATTTTCAGCTTTCCTACAGCAGTTTGTGACTTATTTAATGACTTCCCTCGTAGATCGGATTGAGTGAATTCAGCGTAAAATGGCTAACTTTATATTCTTCAAATTAAAAATTGATAAAAACTTATATAATTACGTGCAGAGATTACAACTATTGGGTATTGAATCGCTGGAGAATAGAAGACGTAGAGCATTTATTAAGCTTGGATATCAGCTGTTACACAATAACATAGACTGTTCTGCCCTTCTTTCTCTGTTGCTTTTCCATGTTCCACCGTTTCGTGCTCACTCAGGTGACACGTTTCATATTCGTTTCCATCGAACTGAATGTGGTAAGTATGATCCCATGGACCGAGTTTTATTAGAACTGAATCTTTTGTCTGGAGTCGACTTGCATAATATTTCAAACCACGCCTTTCTGCACTTCCTAAAAAATTTGCGGATTAATAATTGACAAACTTGTGCACGTTTGATTTTGTATTAGGTATGCATTGCACTATTTGAATTTTTTTTCTTGTAATGTACAATAAATAAATAAGTAAATAATTGATGATCCTTAACACATTAAAAAAAATTAATGTATATTTTGCAAAGTGTGCATAATAAATGTATTAAACTTGACATGATATTGTATTATTTCTCTCCTTATTACATTAGATGCTAGGCCTAGTTGCAAGGAACCCTTTTTGTAAAACAAATAAACCTGAGAGCAATTTTAAGAGTCTAAACTAAAAATATGAATTCATGTTTAATATAATTGACGATTCATATTTAATAATTGACGCCCATTTTGAAAATCACACTACACAGTAATATGTTTAATAGCTGTAAGAATTTTCATTATTTGCAGTTAATTTTTTTATTGAAAATACTAATACAAACAAAAAAAAAATAATTGAAATTGCTTTCTATAATTTTATTTTAGAAAAATTACAATTTTATTATTAACTATCGCAGTAAATATTACATCTACATCACAAAATAACGGACTAAATATCACAGTAAGGTAGGTGCCACTGTATTTGGTCGTACCTCTATTTTCAGTCATAACCTGGGTATTCGCACCACCTACCCCGTAGGGTTATTTCTCAACGATTCGCGTAAAAGTCAACCTCGTTATCCACTATACAGGAATGGGAATTTATAATTTTCATCATTTCCCACCTCAACCTTCACCTACCCTCCGCCCCTTAGTTATTCAGTACATTTTATTTTTACATCTTCGACCGAAATAGAAGATGGAGAAAAAAGGAACAAGTAGGAGGAAAAATGATAACACTGTATTGTAGAGTACGGGACACACTGGCGCAGTAGTCTTTACAACGTTCACCACCTCTCGATGACGTCTTCGTTGACTCCGCCTAGCCACCGCCTTCCCAGCTAGGCTAACGGTTATATCTCGCCCAACATATTACATTTTACAAGCACACACACACACACGCGGACACAGAGGCAAAATACAATATACATTGTGTTATTGAGCACAGCAAGCGTAAAATCCGATAGCCCCAATCCTGATAACGTTTTAAAATATAGCCGAACGTTTCCATTTGAACTAACTGAACAGGAGCGCCAAGTTAACGGGCCCTCGTCTACTGTACTCCCTTTGTACTTTTAAATTTAAACTATCTTGTTTCTTATACACACGTACTTAGATGAAAATCTAAATCGCATGTGCATGTGTGAGTTGCATATACACTATTGATCATAAGTTTAAGATCAAATTAGAAAAGTATACAATACTATTGATTTTTTTTTTTTACGAAATACGCATTCATTATACTAAAGGCCGGATTATATACAAAAAAAACCTGAAAATATGCGCATAAATATGCAGATGTTTTAGCCTAAATATGCACTTCCTTATGAAAAATATGCAGATAAAAAATACGAGGAATGTTAGACAATGGAATTCTGCAGAAAAAATATTCCATTATGTTTATTACAAGTTTATTTACAACATTCTACAACATAATTAACTATAAAAACAATTTACAATCACATATTTCTCAAAGTTTTCAACAGAAAAATTGTGACGCTTGTCTGAAAACATGTACAGTAGAAACTCGGTTATCCGGGTCGGCCAGGACCGGGAGTTTGCCGGATAATCGAAAACACGGATAATCGAAGCACATCGTTATTTATATTTTAATGTGTTTTACTTGGACAAATACATATAGAAAAATTATTAAAAATTTATGGTTATAGTGAAAACATAAGAACATTTGCTCGTAGTAATAGAAAAGGTGTTGTAGATATTAAATAGACATTATGCAAATGAATGAAAAATTAAATTAAATTAACATAAAATTTACTACTTGAAAAAATTAGTAATTTGTTTTTGCTTTTGTGATTCGTATATTCTAGCCCTTATAAACTTCTTCATTTTTCTAAGCTGAAGAATATCAATAACCATTATGTTCAAGTTGCTCGTTAAAATATTCGAATAGTACTCGTACATTCACTGCATGTCTTGCTTCTTGATTACTTCTTTTGATGATACAGTCAACATTATCATCATCACTACACGCCACATCAACAGCACTTACTTTCTACCATTCAATGGCTAATTCTCGTATTCAATGGCGCTTTTTAAACCTGTGCACCCAACCAGAAGACGCAGAAAAGTTTATTTAAATTTTCAACTGTTTATGAAGCTTTGTCTGTCAGAAATAGCTTTTGCACTGTTTGCTTTAGCTACAAAGCTCTGTAATTCGGTTTTTTCCCTCACAATATCACGCACCATTTGCTTGTCTATATTATGTTCTTTAGTCAGTTGTGCAACACCTGTCCCCTCTTCAAATTGTTGAAAAATATTTATTTTTTGTTCTATAATCAAAATATTGGGCTTACACCTTTGACACTGCATTTTGTCAAGTAAACTATACACTACATATTTGTTTTCAGTTCCTAACGCGACTATCTAGGTGCTGTTGCCAGCCACGCATAATCCGCGCACGGTTGACCGATCATAAATTTATGCACGGATAATCCGCCGCCCGGATTAACCGCACACGGTTAATCGGGGTTCCACTGTATTTATATATTGAAAAGATTCGTTCTACGTCGACGCTTGTTATAGGAGCATATTTCAAATTAGAAATATCATTTATTGTCAACTCAATATTTTCTACTGAATCACCATACAAGATTTTAGCAATGTCCTTTAGATTTTTAAAACCCTAATTTTTTCCTATTACATACACTTAAAAAATGTTCATAAAAGGACTGTCTTCTCCAACTGCAATATAGAAGTGGAAATAAAACTGTAATTGGCTTTAATAATCGCCAACTGTTGAGGTATTTCTTTACTCGAATATACCTTTTGGGCATCTATCACAGATTGTGCATCCCCCATCAAGATCCATAATAATTGTCTTTATTCCTTCATAATGATTTGCATAACAAATAGCAACCTCCAACCACGTTCCCCATCGTGTGATTACTGGTTGAGGAGGAAACGGAACACCGTGCAGATGTTGTTTGTAAAACTGAACTCGTAATGGGGCCTTTAAAAATACTTTCTTAACACTACTAATTAAAGTATTTACTAAGGGAAAATGGTTTCTGCGCGATTTAGTCCGTGCGGCAAGCAAGTTGTGTTAATTAAATTTGGGTTAAAGATTTTCAAGTTGAAAGCTGCCTTCACCATGTATGGTGCAGCATCCGTCAAAAACAATAGAATTTTCTCTGTTGGAATCGATTCCGGTAAGAAGAAAGTTGCCAGTTCTTCCTGTATAAACCTTGTTATTATCAAATTATTTGCCTTTTCCAACTGTTTGGATGAAATTAAATAAGATTTTGCTGGAACCGATACGTTAAGGATAACCAAGCATTAAATAAACTATGTATCGGCCCACACTATCAGTAGTTTCATCTACGCATATATAAAGATAATTGTTTGCATCAACCTTCTTAATGCTATTCGATGTTTCTGCATAGATACAGCGAATATAATTTTTTCTTAACGTGTTCTCGTCGGGAATGTTATATTTTCTGATGTGCTTTTGCAAAAATAACTTGACATTTAAATTGTTTAATTTATGTAGTGGAATATCTGCCAACACAAACATTTGACAGAAATCATCATTAAATTGTTCTTATTGCGATTTTTTGGAAGTTGATGGCAGATATTGCGGTAATGTTCGCCATTTCATTTTTGTTAGTTTTGCAGCATGAGATGGAGTTTTCATATGTTGGTCGACTTGGAACTTACTCTCACTTATAATCTGTAAAAAAAATATCACATCATCGGTTGTTTTCTTATAAAATAAATGTTAGTAAAAGATAAAGCAATCATTAAAAACTTAATTAATTAATTAATTAATAAGATTACGCAATTCTGATTAAGGTGCAATCCATCCAGGCATAGTCACTATTTTCGGCATTTTTGCTATTATATATCACAACTCACAAGTTTACACTTCGAAAAGCCAACGTAAAATGACGTTTAAAATAAAATTACTTTCGAATATGGGAATAAATTTCTCCGAATAGCAAAGAAACACATATACTCCTAATTTTCTGGTAAAAAGTATTTTTATTTAGAAGTTTTAAGGTATTAGCTTTTCCTGGAAATTTGTCTTGGCCTGGATGTATGGGAAAAGCATTAATAAATTCTTGGAGATGCTTATCGGAAAAGTAACGGGAAAAGGCTACTTTTAATTTAAAGAGGGCTGATTAATTTTTGTATATTTATTACATCCACGACATATTTTTAGTAATGCCTATAATAAATTTGATTTAGTAAATAAATAAAACTCGGATACTTAAAATATGCAAAAATGCTGAATTTCTATAAAATATGCAAATAAATACTGAATTACTACAAAATATGCAAATATGAGAATTTATGCAAACTGCATATAATCCGGCCTTTAATTATTACAAACGCACATATGTATTTTTGCCCTATTATCCGAAACAGGTTTCAATTTGCCGCGTTATCCGACGTTCCACTTATTTCTTCCCTAGAAGCAAAAAGCTTGATTATATTTCAGGCAAACAGGCACCCATAGTTTACAAGTGTTATCTTCCTGTTAAAAAAGGGATAAAATGAACAAGCACAAACGAAAGGTTGTGACAATTATCTAGAAACTTGAAGCTATTAAATGTCTTGACAAAGAGCACTTATTGAAAGAAGTTGCTGCAGATTATGGTGTGGGAGGAAGCACCGTAGCAGAGTGGCGAAAAAATCGTGAAATAATTGAACAGTGGAGCGTCTCCTAGTACTGAACGAAAAAGCATCAAGTCCGGTGAATACGAACATGACAAAAGATGACGGGGCATTATTATACCGGGTTATTTTTTTTTCATTACACATACATTTATCTCTAAGTGTAAAGCTAAAAAAAGGAAAATCAATGCATTGGTGGCGTAGTTGACAACCAGTTATACACGAGTGACGCATTTTTCCAATTGCCTAATATTTCTGATTTTTCCTTCATACTTAAATCTTAAATGAAATACATTTTATTGAAAAATAGGTAATTTATTTAAAACAGTTATCCCAACAGGCGTATACCTTGTGCGAAACAATTTTAAATATTTTTAACAAATTCATAGAAGATGGTTGTTTTCTAAATTCCCACTAGAAAAAAAAACAATTACGTTTTAACAGAACACATTAAGCTGAAAATCCCGTGTTATGTAGAAGAACAGTCTGTAGGATCGCTTTCAGATGTAGCCAGGCATTTTGGAGTATCGTACAGTTCAATATGCAAAACCCTGAAAGAATTCAAATATAAGCCCTACAAGATATCAAACCATCAAGAGCTTTTCGAGGAAGCTAAAGTAAAACGAACTGATTTTTGTGATATAATGTTTAATTGCTAAATGAAAACGAAGAAATTTTAAATAAAATAATTTTTACTGTTAAAGCAAACAGTTCCGTAATAGATTTAAAGAGTTTCATGTACATTCAGTATAGCAATCTAAATGATTTCACTTTGAATGCTTAAACATTCATATCTTAAATAGTTAGATGAGACACATTGTTATATCTGTAGCTAATAGGAAAAGGTTGGGTGTAATTTTAATAAAATAAATACTTAGTACTCAGTATTTCATCCACCTGATGAAGCCATTGTATGGCGAAACAATATTGTAGTGGTATTTACAATAAAAGAATTTTTGAAACTAGAAGTTTAATTACTTATTTCTTAACGTACGGTACTTATTAATATTTTTAAAATTTTTATTTAGGAACATTATCATATTATTTCCTAGTACATTGTTCTAAAGATTTCAGCTCCATTCTTGATACCTAAAAGAAAATCCAAATAAAAAATGCAATTACCTGTCTTTTTAAACTTAGCTTCCATAATAAAAAAGGATCTACGTCCTGATTTGAATTTGGCCTTTCGAGGTATTTCCTTTTAGTTATTATAATTGATTTTACTTTCTCTTATTCTTTCTTGCAAAAATCCGAATAATGAAAGTGACTTTTAATGTGGACTAATGTCTGTTTCGATTACAGGCATTTGTTCTTTATTTTCAGGATCTATTTTCTTCATAATATTAAACATTTCTTGTTCTAGAAAAGAAATAGCCCTAATAGCTTTTTTAATACTACAAAAGCCTTCTCATTTAAATCGAGGGTGTAATACAGTTGCCATTTTACTAACTGATCGTCCTTCATATGAAAATGGCCTTGCTTTAACAGATTTCAAAACTTTGTTGCATAATGTCTTCCCTTCCTCAATCTTTAATTCCAGTAGTGATGCTGTCAGATAATTGTACATTCAAAAAGTTATTGGGATTATTAAAGAAATAGTAACTTATATATTACCTATAAGAAGTTCCCACTAGTGCTTTTTAAGATAAATTTCTCCATTTTATAAAACCTCTTATTCGTAGGTGTTATTTGTTTTTATCGTGTTACTGAAATGCCCCCAATACGTTCGGTATTAGAAGTATGATGTAATGCGAGAACGTTCTACAATCTCATAAAATTGTAAAATCTGTTTGTACTTTTGTTATCAACGCTGTCATATTTTCTACCTTTTTTGATACACTAAATCTACTATCTTAGATATATTTCATCCTTAAAGAAAGCTATCCATATTCTTTGAATTTGTTAAAAATATTTAAAATTGTCTTCGCGCAAAGTACACGCCTGTTGGGATAATTAACTGTTTTAAATAAATTAGTAATAGAAATATTTTTTCAAATGGAAAAAATACGTCACTAATGTATAACTGGTTGCCTACTATGCCAGCAATGCATTCGTTTTTCTTTTTTTTAAGCTTTACACATAGGGATACATGTATGTGTAATGACAAAAAAGGAACCCCATATATGTGGTTCACCCAGCAGCGTGATAGGGGAATCCCACTCACAAGCCCAATTTTACAGGCGAAAGCGATAAGTATCTTCCATTATTAGAAGCACCAAAAACAGTATACGAAATTTAAAAATTTGGGGCAAGAAATGGGGCAGATATGCTTGGTGTAAACTCTTTCAAAGAAACTTTCACAAAAATAGTTGAAGAAAACGATTATATTCTAGACCAAATATACAATTATGACGAGACTGGTCTAAATTATAAAATTTAATTGAATCGGCCGATACTTGCTGGAAATCCATTATATGTAAATGGGATTTAAGTAAAACACTTATACTAATTTCCAGTATATATTACACTTTATTATATATTAATAAATGGATGACATGTTTCGCTACGATGTAGCTTCTTCGGATCTTATATTACTACTGAACACGCTCTTCACAAATGTATGGCTTTTTTCTAAACTATTTCAATGGTTGCACTTGTCTACATTAGAATCGTCTCTTACCGATATATCGTCTAAAATTATTGTTATTTTAATATTTAATGAAACCAGTTTAAAAGTGGAGAATTATTAAGGTCTAATTGGTCATTTAACAATATATCTATTATCTTTTATTAACAAAAAGACAGATTCCAATTATGCAATTCATTTGTTGGAAAATAATCATAGTTTTAATAAAGATTTCGAAATTTTACAGTCACAACAAAAAGGTTTAAAGTTAAATTTACTGGAATCCTTAGAAATAAATAAACTTAAATATGCAGATATATTGTTAAATGACCAATTAGACCTTAATAATTCCCCACTTTTAAACTGGTTTCATTAAATATTAAAATAACAATAATTTTAGACGATATATCGGTAAGAGACGATTCTAATGTAGACAAGTGCAACCATTGAAATAGTTTAGAAAAAAGCCATACATTTGTGAAGAGCGTGTTCAGTAGTAATATAAGATCCGAAGAAGCTACATCGTAGCGAAACATGTCATCCATTTATTAATATATAATAAAGTGTAATATATACTGGAAATTAGTATAAGTGTTTTACTTAAATCCCATTTACATAAATTATAAAATGTTACCTGGTTTCAAAAAGTGATAGCTGCACCTGGTTATAAAAAAAAGTAAAGAGCGTGTGACAATTCTCAGTTGTGCTAATTATTCAGGGAGGCATAAACTTCAATTAATGATGGAATAAATGATGATGACTAACGTGTATAGTATTACAGCGCGTATTTGTGTGTGTTAGAAGGAGATAAAGTACAATTCGCGGTTCGTACTTTGGGCAGTGAGGACTGGAAAGCAATATTTTAATCAACTGTACATATAATAGATATGTACAAACGTAACGATAATGTACAGAAGTAATTAAATACGGATATGTTGCTATATGCCCCCACGAGCAATAGTTCTGCGCCTGCGTACTCACCGTAGTACATATTTACGATTTAACAACTTATCTGTCTTAAATTGTAAACAAACCCGTAACAAAAGAGAAATGGTTTAATTGACTATGAAACCCGTATAAAATTACGAATTGACTCAATGGTAATTTAGGAGCCAATATCCAGCCTATTTTCTAATTACAAATAGTTTTCAGATAACTAACGCAAGATATCCAAGTATGTAAAGAAACATAAAACATAACCCCAAATGTATGCTGTGAATTAAAATAATAAATAGATATTTAAAAAGGAAAATTAAGATATTAAATAATATGCTCGAGATACAAGACATTACTAAATTTCTATACTAACTACGTATCAAAAAATTAATTGTTAAAAGAAACAATGGAGCTGTGAATGACATTACCTTATTACGGATAGCAAAAAGCAAGGAAAACGTTATAGAATAGGTCTTTAATAAATGTGTAGAACATGTTAATACAATCAGAACGATTTTACATGTAAGGAGAGCAATTAATATATTATATCGAAAATGCCTCGATGTACCTAGATAGCCAAAATTATTGGACAAAGCAAAAATGCTAGTACAGGTAGAATAACTTTTAAGAATTAAATAGGCAGTCGGACTATCACAATTACATTCTATACTGAAAATATACAGCAGTCGAAATCGACACATAAAAATGTACTAAAAGTAATAAAATACGAATGTAACGATATGTACCGAAAGTAATCAAATACGAATATAACGATTTGTACTGAAAGTAATCAAATACGAGTGTAACGATATGTACCGAAAGTAATCAAATACGAATGAAACGGTTACAAAAAGTAATCAAAGACGAAAATAACAATTACATTTTCAAATAGGTAATCGTTACTTCGGGTCCGTTTATGTAGCGAATTATAATTTACCGAATATTTACTTTTTTGACATCACTATTTCACTAGTACTCAATCTTATGTCTTCATCTCATTTAAATTATAAATTTGTCGTTTTGCAAATATGTATGTATTTCATATGTTGGAATCTAACATTAAAAATATCAATTTAAGAGTTCCTATTTAATAACAAATACTGTAAAAATTACTGAAAAGCCACGTCCATCAACGGAACGTACAGACGCATTTCGCTCTTATTGGAACTTATCAATGCCACGGTATCTCGAAGACGGATATGGCTTTTCACTTCTATACTTTGTGTACATATAGTTAACATTCTGAACTTACTGCAAATGAGAATTAATGAATATTAAATCTCATTTTTACTTGTAAATGTCGCCTTATGTGATGCGTTGCTAACTACAATCCGACAAACCAAGTTTGTACTAGCATGTAGAACACACCTCGCCGCGACTCTGACCTTCCTGGTTGTTAGGATAATTAAAAATTACTGAAAAGCCACGTCCATCAACGGAACGTTCAGACGCGTTTCGCTCTTATTGGAGCTTATCAATGCACGGTATCTCGAAGACGGATACGGCTTTTCACTTCTATACTTTGTGTATATATAGTTAACATTCTGAACTTACTGCAAATGAGAATTAATGAATATTAAATCTCATTTTTACATGTAAATGTCGCCTTATGTGATGCGTTGCTAACTACAATCCGACAAACCAAGTTTGTACAGCATGTAGAACACACCTCGTCGCGACTCCGACCTTCCTGGTAATTAGGATAATTAAAAATTGCTGAAAAGCCACGTCCATCAACGTAACGTACAGACGCGTTTCGCTCTTATTGGAGCTTATCAATTCACGGTATCTCGAAGACGGATATGGCTCTTCACTTCTATACTTTGTGTATATATAGTAAGTTTGCAGTAAGTTCAGAATGTTAACTATATATACACAAAGTATAGAAGTGAAGAGCCATATCCGTCTTCGAGATACATACATTGATAAGCTCCAATAAGAGCGAAACGCGTCTGTACATTCCGTTGATGGACGTGGCTTTTCAGTAATTTTTAATTATCCTAACAACCAGGAAGGTCAGAGTCGCGGCGAGGTGTGTTCTACATGCTAGTACAAACTTGGTTTGTCGGATTGTAGTTAGCAACGCATCACATAAGGCGATATTTACATGTAAAAATGAGATTTAATATTCATTAATTCTCATTTGCAGTAAGTTCAGAATGTTAGCAAATAATGTCCTAATAACTTTTGAAAATTAAAACCCACATTTTTACGTCAAATCCGCATCCGATATTTTTATTAAGTAGGCTTGAATTTATGAGCGGCAGTGTATATACAAAACGAAAGCAATGGAATGTATACAAACTCAAGTTATCCTCGTTTTTTTCTCCGTTTCCGCTTTTCTATTTTCCATGTTCCCTCACCAATTACATTGGAATTTCATTCTTAAATCGCTAACCCGCCTATAAATCACCGAACAATATAAAACGATAAGGAAACGAAATCGGTGCATGTGTGGATAGATACAAATTTACAACGTTTCGGCGCGCCGCTTAGGATAGTCGCCTCCGTGCCCCCTTCCTTCCTGATATTCAATCTGTTTTAAAATGGTGTTTAGAGTTATTTATTGGGTTCCGGGAGTACAAAATACGTTCGAAGGAAATATGTTTAGAATTTTGAATTTTGTTCGAAAATAAGTTAGAATTTTTATTTCAAAGTATTTTCAAATCTCTTCAATATATGGGCTGTTTCAAAATGAGCGAAAGATTTAATTTTTCAATAAAATACATAATTTACTCAAATATTTTTAGTTTAATATTAAGTACACATATGGCATTTGTGTGTGGGATAGAACGAATGGCCGCCAGACTTTGGCGATACACTCTTACTCTCTTAAAGAAATCAGTGATTACATTTTTGCAATTTGCCCGTCAGTATCGCTAATGACAATCCAAATTTCTTCCTTTAGTTGAGGAATTGTGACTGGTTCGTTAGTATAGACGGAAGACTTCAACAAAACTCCACAAGAAGAAGTCGCACGATCTCGGTAACCAATTCAGGCCACCAGTGCGTGATTGCTCTCACACAACAACTAAAGGGTCATTCACAAAGCGTGCCGGTTTTGATATATCGAATTATAATAGTATATTAAAGTACAAGTTGCATAAGACATGATTTTAGTGCACGCGTTCAAGTGCACTAAAATGTCTTATGAAACGTGTATTTTATACTATTTTTTCTATTTCGGATATTAAAAGTTCAAAAAGACTTAAAATAAGAGGCATGTTTTGTACGAAAATTGTAGAAATTTTCTTTTTTTGAAGTTGGTAGCATTGATGTTTAACTAGAACATTTTAAATATTTAAAAATCGGCGATGTTATATGTCATTTTAAGTTTAAAATTTAGATTGATTTATGCAATAAATTATTAACGAAATGGACGAAGCAAATAATTGCAAAAATTGCAAAATAGCAGAAGATAATTTACAAAATCTTTTGCCAACAAAGTCTCGACATATTTATCAAAAGCAATACGAGCACTTTTTAACATGGTGTAAAGAAAATAATATCGCGAATATTACTGAAAATGTAATTATTGCTTATTTTGATAAGGAAAGCAAGATAAAAAAGGCATCGACCTTGTGGTCCACATATTCGCTGTTACGATGTTGTTTAAATATTTATAAAAATATAGATATCTCAAAATTTTCTAGGCTTCTTGCATATTTAAAAAGATTATCTGAAGGCTACGAGCCTAAGAAATGCATGATTTTAGAAATAGATCATATTAACTGTTTTATAATAGAAGCCGATGATAAAACATATTTAGCATTGAAAATAAGTAATACAAACATCCTTGTAATAGTATTTTATTAATGTTCTACATTATTTTGTTATAATAGTCATATTAATATTGATAGGTTATCCTTATAATGGGTTATAATGATTTTAGATGATATACAGTTTAAAAATGATGTCATAATGGTTAGAGTGCCAAAAACTAAAACTTATATTCCAAGACAATTTATTATAACAGAAAAATTATGGATTGATTTGGTTAAAAAATATTATTCACTTCGTCCCACTCATGTTACACATAAACGCTTCCTCCTGCAATATAGAAATGGTTCTTGCGTGAATAATCCAATTGGCATTAATACTATAGGAAAAGTACCAAAAGTTATTGCTACTTACTTAAATTTGCCTAATCCTGAGCTCTTCACTGGACATTGCTTTAGGCGTTCAAGTGTGACACACTTGGCTAATAGTGGATGTGACTTAATAACAATTAAGCGCCATGGAGGATGGAAATCTTCGGCAGTGGCTGAAGGTTACATTGAAAATTCCACCATGAAAAAAGTTGATGTTGCTCGAATACTGTCTAGTGCACCTAATACATCCACTAAAATTATTCAGAATCCATCGACTTCTGATGCAATAGGCAGTGATGTGTCGATCATTGTGAATCAACAGGAATTCAAACAAAACATAGTGTGTTCCCAGAATCTGCCTGGAATCTCCATTAATGCACATGAATCTTCTAGTGTTACAGTAAACGTTTATAACAGTTGCACTATTCAAAATGGGAAGTAAATGTCATTAGTAGCATTAGATCTTCCAACTCTGTTTAACAATTTACATTGTTAATTAGTATAAATAAAATGTTAGGAAGTGTTTTTTATTCTTTGTACCTATACAACTTTTACTACACATGCTTGTTATACACATTTATATTTGACATTTACATATGATTTAGTTCCATTTCTTTTTTTGTGACCAACCTCTAAAAACAAAATTTTGCGTGCGAAAAAGTAATACAACCCAAACGGGTGTCGAAAAGTGCACTTTATAGCACCGAAATAGAAAAACTTTATTTTTACAAACACATTAACAAAATACATAAACATGTTCATTGCACCTTCCCGTTTCAAGTATGGAAAATTATGTCGGGCATATGAGCACCTCTACTGCGCTGGCATGCAAGAACTCTGTCCGTGAAAAATTCTATGACTGCCTGACAAGTTTCCGCTTGTATCTCGTCAACAACCCGTCGAACTTCCTTCTTCAAGTCAGGGATTTTTCGGGGTTTATTGACATACACCAATGATTTAAGAGCACCCCAAAGAAAAAAGTCACAAGTAGCTAAGTCACAACCTTGGTGACCACTGATGGTCAGCATTACGCGAAACGAGGCGTTCCGGGAACCGCAACTGAATGAATTGTTTCACGAGAAGCATGGCAGGTGGCACCTTCCTGCTGAAACCACAACTCTTAAATGTCCATTCCATCCAATTGAGGCCACAAACAATCTCTTATCATGGCACGGTATCGGTTTCCATTAACGGTCACACCTTGTCCTGCCTCATCTTCAAAAAAAATAAGGCCCGGTGATACCGTCCGCCCAAAAGATGTGGCTTTTGGGCGGACGGTATCAAACTGTCACTGGTTGTGGATGCATTTCTTGAATAATACAAGGATTTGTTGACCCCCACATGCGGAAGTCTGCTTATTCATAAATCCATTTAAGTGGAAATGCGCTTCGTCACTGAAGATAATTTTGCTCGCAAAGCCGTCGTCCGCCTGTCATCGCCTTTTCTCGTGATCGTCCACTTTCAACTGCTGCGTTAACTGAATTTAGTATGGGTAGTAATGGAGATCATACTGGAGAATTCTTCGTACTAAAGAACATCCTATGCCCGACCCTTGGGAACGGCGAAGAACCGATTTCATTGGAGTAACAGCTACACTGTCACGAACCACTGCAATGTTTTGCTCAGATCGGCCAGAACGACGTCCAGAATTTTTAATGTTCACTGTAGAACTCGTTTCATTGAAGTCTTCAACGTCATGTAGTGTGATTCTTATGGAAATTATTCTATAGATCTATTGACAGTCATACGTAGTATTCGCAAATAAAAAATTTCAAAATGTTCTATAACTCTAAACTATAAGAAATATTTTGAGTATTATTCTATATACAGGAGTCCCTGAAATAAAGAGACAACAAATGATAAATAGAAAAATGTAATTATATAAAACATAAATCTAAAATATTGTGAATCAATTACGACGCAGACCCCGAAATTAAAAACAACCTTGAAAATTGTATTATGTGACGCCTATGAATTCAAAATATTCAGAAGTGTATAAATAATAAATACCTCATGCACACATACGTTTACATACGTAACAGCTGGGTGAGATGGACAAAACAAAAAGAATACTTTTATTATTGCCAAGATATCATCTTTTATAATACAGTATGACCTTTTTAATCCGAACATGCCTTAATCCGAACCTCCAATAATCCGAATAACAGATATTTGAAATTATAGTCCGAACAACGCCTCTTTAATCCGAACATCGAAGTAATTCCTGTTGCGTAAATAGGGGCATCACCGGTGTTAATGTTTTCTAAGATTTTCTTTGTTTAGTTTTTTTATTCAGTAGACCGTTGACTGTCAGTTACATGTTCAGTTCGAAAAATAAAACACGTTACTTTGTCGATAAAAGAAAAATTGAGCTTATTAACGATTTAAATGCGGGTCATACAGTGACTGCTTTATCATTAAAATACAAAGTAGGAAAATCAACGATTTGCGACGTCAAAAAGAACAAAGAAAAAATTTTATCATATAATTTTTTATCCAGTTTTTTATCCAATAAGTGTAAAACGTTAAAACTGAGTGCATATCCCGACGTTTATAAAGCGGTTTATACCTGATTTATCCAGGAAAGATCTAAAGGTATGTACCAAAATCAATGACTTATATCTATCTACGTGAAACTTAAATTATTCTAGTTGTCCCAATATCGGGAGAAATTTTACGTGAAAAGGCCAAATTCTTTTATGACCAAACTCACAACAATGATAATTTTAAATTTAGTTCCGCATGGCTTGATAAATTTAAACAGAGGTATGGAATTCAACAATTGTCAATTACAGGAGAAAAATTGTATAGTGATGACGCAGCTGTAGAGCCATTTAAAATTTTCTTTCGAAATAAAATCGAGGAAATGCAGTTGTGTCATGACCAAATTTACAATGCAGACGAAAGCCGACTTTTTTATAAATTACATCCTCAAAAAACACTTGCTCACCAAGCGGAAGCATTAGCTCCAGGCAGAAAAATGAGTAAGTAACGAGTTAAATTTATGCCTTGCTCTAATATTTCTGGAACGTATAAAATCAGATTGTTAGTTCTGGGTAAATCTCAAAAAACAAGAGCTTTTGGAAATTAATCACTACCAGTGATGTACCAAGGATAGAAAAAAGCCTGGGTTACCAAAGAAATTTTTAAGAATTGGTTTTATGAAGATTTTGTTCCGGCAGTTCTAAAAAGAATGCAATAGCTGAATTTAAACGCAAAAGCACTGTTAATTTTAGACAACGCACCAGGACACCCAGAAAATTTATGTTCAGATGATAAAAAAATTCGCGTAATGTTTTTGCCGCCAAATGTAACACCGCTAGTGCAACCAATGGACCAAAATATAATTCAAGCAATCAAGTTGCTTTATAGAAAAGAACTTTTAAAACGTATTGTTTCTTCTGAAGAAGTAGATCTTTGTGCAGAATGTAAAAAAGTGAACCTAAAAGATGTAATAGGATTTGCAAGAGCATGGGAAAATGTAAGACCAGAACTCATTAAAAAATCTTGGAGTAAACTTCTAATGCATGATGATGATGTTGACGATGGTGGTTGGAGTGATAATCTTCCACTACCTCAATGGAAGAATAAAATGGAGTTACAGGATACAGAGAAACAAATAGAGGATGTTACCGCGCTGATTAACAACATTTCTGGTAATGTAACTAGACAAGAAATTGTTGACTGGGCCGTCGTACAAACAGAATCATCTGGATCTATCAATGATATCGATATTTTGGAGCATGTTCAAGATGAATCGAGCTCTGATGAAGAAGAAATGATACCAAGATACAGATCTCGTCAAAAGTTTCGAAACGTGTTTGAAGTGGGCTCAGGAAAATACTGAATCAGAACATTACAAACTAATTCTATCTGGAATAAAAAAAAAGAGCTCAAAAGGCAGAAGAAGCAAGCATTAAACAGAGCAGAATTACTTAATTTTTCTCATACTCTTAGCATTAGCATTTACTTGTTTAGATTTATGTATATACTATGTTCTATATATAAATGTATCTACTTCTGATATCTAAGAAAATACATATGCGGTAGTAGTGTAATTACTTTTTTATTTGAAAATAAAAGGCTTTTCCTCGCAAGAATGATAAAATTCATAGATAATAGGGTATATGCGTATTTTTGATAAATTTTCGATAATCCTAACATTACTAAAATCCGGATCAATCAGTGCAATTATTAGCTCGGTTTAAAGAGGTCACTGTATACACGATCGCACAGTGGCGTGACAAAAATTTTTAAATATCTTTGTCATTTTCTTGCTTATGAGAGGGAATTTTGGGAAAATATTTTGGATTTATATTCTATATAATTACATCTTTCTATTTTTCATACGTTGTCTTTTGATTTCAAAAACACCCGGTATAAGGCTAGAGTATAAATACTTGTACTTGATGTTCCTAACACAAAATTTTATAGAAACAATACTAAATGAAAATGACTTGTTGCGTGTCGACACGCAATATGTGTGTGGGTATATTGTGTAGTGTAACGAACTGCTATTCATAGGCTCGATACATTAAAATAGATATACTAAATAAATCATCGTCGACCTGTTCAAAACTATAGATTATGATTTGAAGCAAGTAAAAAATAACCCATTTCAATTGAGAGTGGGATAGGTTATTTGCTTATGACGCATGACGCGTCAGCGTTCAACCGGCCGACATCGGAGATAAATCATTTCAGGAACAGTGTCGCGGTTACTGATGGATATGGGGTGCCGAACTCGTACATTGTCGCCCTCAGCCCTTTAGCCCCGTCCCTTACAGTGACGTATTCTGTGTCACATTATACTCAAGAATAAATTTTCGGTGGTTCCCATTTAACTAAGATTTTTCTTATTTTTAGTACTTTAATCGTACCTATAGAAACATATCTATAGAAATGTAGAAACTGTGTTTCTGTTTTTGTTACTTCATATTATCGCAATGAATTTATCACGACAATATAATACGAAGCTAGGTTGATTAATTCGCGCGATCGTACAGAAACAATAATTTAAAGAAATAAACTATTTTTCCACATAATCTCCTCTTAATTCGATACGTTTGATCCATCTGTATTCAAGCTTCTTTATTCCGTTTCGAATGATTGTCTTCTAACTCTGCAAAATAATCGTCTACTAATGAACTTCGCTCTTCATTTCTGCAAAAATTTTTGCCTCCGAGAAAATCTTTTAGTTTAGGGAATAGATGAAAGTCAGATGGTGCTAGGTCTGGCAAATATGGAGTGCGATACTAATTCGAACCTCAATTCTTCACTTTATTTTGCAGTAACAATACTGGAATGCATAGGCGCCTTATCGTGGTGAAAGATCACTTTTATCGTAGTGAAAGAGAGTAATTACTGGACGCTTTTCAGCAATAACTGTCTTCAAACGATCTAAAAGATTTGCGAAATATTTACGGCCTTGCCCTTTTGAAGATAGTCTATCAACAATATTCCTTTTGTATCTCAAAATATCGGAGCCATCACCTTTCTCGCCGATAAAACTGTCTTAGGCCTTCTTTTGAGTTAGTTCTCCACATTTGGTCCACATCTTCGACTGTTGTTTAGATTTGGGGTGTATAATAATTATATGTTTCGTCACAAGTAAGAAATCGGCGCAAAAAACTATTGTGTTGAATTTCAAAGTTTTTAAGTTATTGATCGATATTAGTTAGCGAACACGTCTTTGTTCCGTCGTCAGTAAACGCAGTTCTCATCTTGCCCAAAGCTTTTTCATATGAAGTTCTTCGTGCTAAATATAAAGCACCAGTTTCCTTAAAATGCCCACTACCTCTGCTGTTTCTATCGCTTTCAATCGTCGGTCACCGAGCAACAAATCATGGGCTTCACCATGATCCACCATTTCTGGGCTAACCGTTGTCGGCCGTCATCTTCTAAACTGCTCCTATCACGCTTAAATTCATTTCCCCATTTTCTGATGGTTCTATACGAAAGACAACCCTCACCAGTGTATCCCGCATATCACAATGGATTTCGGTAAAGGACATGCCTTTTTTTAAAAGATACTTAATCACTGCACGATGTTTAAAATTATCCATTCATACTTAATTAGTAAGAGGGTAAAATTTAAGAAATTGCCTACAAAGCACGCGGAGTGTTACTACTGTTGCTGCATTGAAATAGTAGTAGCATCCCTGAGAATGTCCCTTCAATCAGTGGACGAAACGTCGGCGCGGTTCCAGTCCGGCATCCAAGAAGCGATCATAATATTTATTGATCAGGAAGAAGAGATAAGTTTTCTTTAATTAAACTTATCAATTCTGGTTTTACTATGTCTTCTTCATGTGCAATCTTGCGATTATTTGTTGTAGGTGGCTTATAAAATTTACGCCTGTAGTATGGAGTATTATTTTCTTTTAAATTGGGGAAAATACATTATAGTCACTCTTCAAATCTTTCTGCATTTATATCTTCATGATAATCTTCTGTTTTGTTTGGATTCAAAACGGAGTAAACCATTTTCTGCAAATGCTTCATGTGAGCCTACGTGCAGTAATATATCTTTTACCATTGCCTGAAGGATTTCTAAGGCCTGTACTCAAATCTTCTAAAAATGCTTGTTTTGCAGTAACAACTGACTTATCTTTCCATACTTTAATTACTGTATGTCAGCATTATCAAAGTAATAGGTATACTGGATCTTTTGATAACTACAAATATAATGATACTATAATTAATATAAAGTAATAAGTATTTGTACCGAAAGTTTACTTTCTTTATTAAGAGCTTGAGAGTTATATTTTAAAATAAGAAAGGCCACCTCTTTCGTTTATCGACGAAGCTTGACGAAGTTACAAATTTCCACTAGTTATAAAGAATATTTGAATGGCATAGAAACTTCTATCAAAGAAAATCCTAAAGAAATTCGGTCTTTTGTACGTGCAAAACAGGGTACTTCACGGATTCCTGGCAAATTAATTTACAATGGAACTTGGACTGATTGACCTCAAGACATCGTCGATTGTTTTGCATCACATTTCTCTGTAGCGTATTCGGGTGCGGATATTGATACTGAACCCGATACTTTTATACTATTTGAGTCGCTTGTCATCTACCCTGTAACACAGGAAAGTATTCAAAGTATTATCTCTACATTTCCAAACAAATTTACTGAAATTCCAAGCTTTGTGGTTAGAGATTTTTGCTCCGTTCTTTCACAGCCGCTCATCAAAATAATAAATCTTGCTGTCAGAACGTCAATTTTTCCTGATAGATGGAAACGTGCACGCATAGTGCCCGTCTTCAAAAACGGTAAGACTACGGATGTATGTAATTACAGACCTATATCCATACTTTCAAATTTCGCCAAAATTTTTGAGCAAGTTATATATAATTCAATTTATCTTTTTGTTCGTTCCCATATATCACCTATTCAACATGGTTTTATGACAGGACGCTCGACCTACCACTAATCTTTTTTTTTGTTTTACCCAATACGTATGTAAGGAAGTTGGATTGCCAGGGACAGGTTGACGTTAATTATACACATTTCTCCAAGGCTTTTAATACAATTAATCATAAACTTCTTATACAGAAACTTCATTGTTTTGGTCTGAATATTGCTTTTTGTAAATTAATCAACTCTTACCTGTCCAATAGATATGGATATGTTTTCTATATATGTCATTGGAATTTGTTGCATTATCTGGAGTTCCACAAGGATCGAGTTTGGGTCCTTTGCTTTTTAATATAGACATCAATGATTTGTTTCCATTAATGTCTTGTCAAGTATTAGCATATGCAGATGACTTTAAGCTCTTTCATTGCATACATAATCAACGCAATGTAGACATGCTTCAAGATAACTTGGGTGTGCTGGCCAATTGGTCCGAAAGGAATAAGCTTGTTTTGAACGTTAACAATTGTTATGCTATGACTAGAAAAAACCGTCCATACTTGTCCTCCTATTTAATTTTTAATGTTCCACTCACCAGCATGAGTGAAATTAAGGATCTTGGTGGGTCATTGGATTCATATTTATCGTTTAATAGGCATATTCAAAAAATTTGTTCGTCTGCCTCAAGAATGTTAGGATTTACTATCAGAACTTGTAAATATTTCAATGATGTTGCACTTCTGGAGTCTTTATATTTCGCTCTTGTTCTTCCTAAATTGAAATATGGGTCTGTCATTTCGTTCCCTTATTATATATCGCACCAACTTCCTATCGAGCGTGTACAGCGACGCTTTTTGAAATTCTTGATTTTTAAAAATACTTTACCCAGACAGAAATGTTCCCTACGATGAACTAAGGCTACGTTTTTCGTTCCAGACACTCACTGATCGGAGCATTGAACAAAGTGCTCGTTACTTATTTAAACTTGTCACCAATAGTACTGACTGCGCTGGGATATTAGCTGCTGTTCGATTTAATCTACCTTCAGTTAATACTCGCTATACGAGTACATTCAACTTGAGCACCTCGAGGACCAACTTACTAATAAAATCACCTGTTTACCATATGATGCGGAATGCTGATTCAATTCTACAGCGATATATTTACTGGTGAAATCATTACATGAGTTTACGTATGTGTTCCTAAGTATTTTATGACTGTAACATAATTTTATTTATACTTTTTGTTTATTTGTGTCTATCTGTAAATTAACTTTTACCATATTTTTTTCTGTTTTTTTTCTGTCATATGTATGTATGTATTACACAGTTTTTGATGAACCTGTGAGGCAAATAAGCAATTATTATTATTATTATTATCAGTGCGAGAATTATCATACACATTATCTAAATCAGCTCTTTGTCTGTGATATGTTTTTAGTGGTTGGAATTTATGATTACTCTTATATTCTTCAACAATATTGTAAACACTGCGTTCATCAATTCCTGTAAAAGATACAATTATAGTTAATCTGTTTTGGTTATAATTTTTGGAAAGATACCTGCTGCTTTAGCTGTTATTTCAACAGTAATAATTTCGGAAGTGCCAGGTTCCTCTAAAAATGTTTTAAATATATTTAAAATCTTTTCTTTATAGTTTTATAGTCACTGCAAAATGTTTTTAGAGTCCTTTCTTAGGAAGTTTCTTTCCAAAGAAAGTATATACGTGGATGCCTTGTTAAGTGTTTCGCGATTTGTGTACTTTACTGTGTCCATGTACAACATTGTGATTATTTATTTTAACTACTGAGGATGACAACTTAGTTGTCGAAACACGTATTTAGAATAGGATTACTAATTATGGTAAGGGGTTTTATACCTTTCTTAAGATAAAACTAGATATAACCTACAAAATAATAATGTGTTTTTTTACATACAAGATAATAGATAATTGTCAATATACGAGGGATGTTTCCAAAGTTCTGTGAATTTAACTATAATTTTTTTATTTTATCCATTTTCATGAATATTAAAATGTAGTTTTTCAACATAATCGCCATTTAATTGAATACATTTATCCCAACGATAAATTATTTTTTTTTAACCGTCCTCGAAGAACTTTTCAGTGTCTCCTCAATCCACCTATTTATGGTACATTTTACGTCAGTTAAACTCTCAAAATGAACACCCGAGTTTTTTTCAAATCTGGGAACCCATGAAAAACACTTGGTGCGAGATCCGGTAAATAAGGCGGATGCGGAAGTAATTCCCATGGTGAATCATTCAAAACATCCTTCGTTTTTCTTGCAGTCTTGCATTATTCTGTTGCAATAACAGACGCTTACGCAACTTCCCAGGCCGTTTTCTGATAAGGACTTGCCGCAGTGGTCCGGATAATAAGTTCGAATAATATTCTGCCTTAATTGTAGTACCTTTGGCCAGATAATCCATAAAAATAATCTCTTCACAATCCCAAAATACAGTAAACAGTACCTTTCCAACAAACGGAACTGCACGCGCTTTAAGTGGAGGCCCTTCTTCTGGTTTACCCCATTCTTTGGATCGACTTTTGGTCTAAGGATTTTCGACAGTGGTTATTACCCGTTGCTAAAATTTATAACCGTAACGGCTAACAGCTATTAAAGTTAACGACAAGTGTCAGACCTATTGGGTTTCTGTTCCGGTCCTAGCAGGCTTGGCACCTAGCCGGATGGAACCGAACAATCATGTAAGATTTCATAAATTTGTCATGTACCTATTCATAGACGTACACTAATTTGAGAAATGGTCATTCGTCTGTTCTCTTTCAGTAGGTTCTCCACGGCAGCAATATTTCTTTCATTTACTGACGTGCTCGGACGACCACTGCGTGTGAATGGTCTTCTAATCATGTTATACCACTTTAAAACGATCGATCCACTGATATACAGTACGTTTAGATTCTGAAGTCTTACCAAACACTTCTTGCGACGTTTAATAATTTCTGAAGTTTTGACACGCTCTTCCCAAAAACGAGAATTATTGCTCTTTGAGATTTAGCCGCGTCTGCCATGGTTACACAAACAGTGCTATGGAAATTCGTTCATATCGATCGAACACCTGAATCAGACTGAACGATATTGTGCTGGATCACTGCATGAACATGTCAAGATTTATCTATCACCAAAAGCATTGCCTAAAAGTTTTGCGTAATTTGATTAAAGCACAATTCCCAGAACTTTGGAAAAATTCCTCGTAGAATCAAAATAAATGAAATATAATACTGAATATGTATATATTATTAATATTGTGAACGATCTGCCCAACCAACCAATTGCAAAACGTATTCGTATTCGTTACATGATCTATAATTGGCGGCATAGCCGACGACTTTACTATAGTTGAATTTAATACACGTTTCTGTATACTGAACTACATATTTTTATAATACATTCACTGCAAATATTGTGTTCTTTGTACATCTACATAATTTTTAAGTATAGGTATTCAAGCTCGTATATTTTTCATAAAGACGAATTATGCAGAGCCAGTCAATATTACCATGTGAAATTGTATACTCAGTATTTTGGTTTTTACACGCCGCCACGAACATTAACTTTTCAATATCCGAAGAACGCAAATGCGTTTAAAATTGGACCGAAGTATGTTACACCGCTTTCCGATGTAGTTAGTTACGAGGGTTGGTTAATGTGAGCGGTTAATATGACCGCACACACCTATTCTATTACTTTAATTGCTTCAACATGTGTTCCACGCACTGAATTTAATATGCCACGCAGTTGTTCTACTCGTTTTAGTCGATTTTGAGCGAAAACAAACACCCGTACCAATCCATCCTAAAATATCAGAGACATGCATATATATACATCGATCTACGACCCGTTTTTATTATGCCAGAGATTAAATTTAGTACTTATCATGAATGGTCCAATTACGAAAAGATTTAACACAACAAACACAAAAGGCAAATTAGCCGTTATTTTACGACCGTATAGTCTTTCCCCTTTTCTCTTTACCTTTCTGGCTCTGTTGACGCCAAGACTATTTGATTGTGTTGTATTGCGATTGAGGGGGGTGGGTGATGGTGGCGGTAAACGCACAAATTTAATCCTCTTGACGTTTATAACAAAGCAATACAATAAATTACCGATATAAAATAATATGAGTGTGGAACGCTGTGGAATGCGCTAGTCTTCTGCATTCCTTTCCCGGTGTCATCATATCGTCCCTTGCAAAACAGCCCAATTACAAGTGGCCCGGTTTTCCAGGGCGAGAGTCGGCGAAAAGGGAAAACTGGGGTGCGTTTGTTGAATACTGTCGACAAGCAGGGGTGCAGGGTCGGATTTATTTGAAATAAAAACTATGTAGATATTGAATGACTTTTAAATCGTATTAAGTACCTTAATATTGGGTGAATAAAATCGAACAAATAGTTACTAGCTTTTTACACTCGTCTAAATTTAAATCTTATTTATACATAATAAATACATTTCTGAACTTGGAAACTATTCCAAATCAGAAAGCAATACGTGATTTATTAAACTTTGACTTATGTCTTCTATTTATTAACCTTTTATGGCGCCATCTCGTTTTCTACATTCGAATTTGGTTTTAAATATTATCCTTTCATGGCAAAAATATACTATCACTCAGCAGCAGAATTAACCGCCCACTCTATGTTTTGTCATTAATTCGGAGCTTTTTGTAGTTCTGATTTTCTTTTTAAATTTTTAATATCGCAGTACATCTTGGAAAAAAAAACAAACACCAATTAATTGAATTTTTGTGTTTACTCTTCAAAAATTTCAGAAAAAACAATGTTTGAAAATTTCAAACATTTTGAACAAGATTAGCAATGTATGAAATTTATGGAAAAAAAGTATTTTTGTCAACGAACATGACTCCAATAATGAGTGTTACTCCCCCGTGCCCTAATCACATCAAAGAGCCTGCGTGGAAGTGTATCCTAGACGTTTTTATTGTCAAATTGTGGGATGTTTTCCCATACTTCAAACGCAGCAGTTCTCAGCTCTCTAATGGTGGTTGGTGTTCGTCTCCGTGCTCAAATCCGACGTTTCAAGTTATTCCAAATGTGTTCTATTGGATTGACGTCTGGACTATTTGCAGGCCATGGTAAAGTTCCGATGTCAACTTCATTAAGGTATTGCAAAACCACTCGAGCGACGTGACAGCGCGCGTTGTCTTCCATTAAAATAAAATTGTCCCCAATAAATGGCGCAAACGGAATGACATGATCTTCTTGTACATATCTTTGAGCATCTACACCGCTTCTATCAAAAATCACCAGGTCTGTACGAGCCTCGTAAGAAATTCCTCCTCATACCATTACTGAGCCTCCTTGGTAACCAACAGTTTGAACAAGAGAACAAGGAGCAAACCGCTCGTTTGGACGTCTGTATACACGCTGGCGGCCATCGGGATTTCTTAAAGCAATTCTGCTCTCGTCGGAGAATAAAACATTCTTCCACTGAATCAAATTCCACATACTGTATTCCCGCGTAGAACGGAGTCTACCTGTTTTGTGATGCGGGCGAAGCTGTGGGGCTCGGTAAGGGCGTCTCGCTGAAAGATTATTTTCTGCCAACCTTTTTCTTACAGTTCGCTCGCTCACGTCCACATTTCTAACCGCAGCAAGACGATTACGGGCTTCAACGGCGGTACAAAACCGGTCTCTTAAAATCGTGCTTACAACAAAACGATCGTCCCTCGCGGAAGTGTAGCGGTGGCAGGCCTCCTGGTGTAAGAACCCGTCTTCTGAAAACGTCTGATGACATCTCTGACTGTCTCACGGGCAACACCAAGTATTCCAGTACTACAACCGTAAACTTCATTAAATAGAACCACAGCATTGGCTACGGAGATTGCGTTCAACGGCATTGTTTCGAATTAAAAATGTTTTTGAACTTAACTTAAACCGATTTGAAAAGATATACACCAACACTAAACAAGTCTAATTAAGTTTAATAAAAAAGAAATCGTAAATACACTAACACTAGGCAAGTCAAATTTGAACCAAATTACTAATGAGCGTACGAATGACAGTAATATACAGACAATGACAGTCAAACTTAATTATTTACTGTCAAAGTGTCATGTAATGTCAATTAATGTGGAAAATTGACGAATATCTCCGAATTAATATCAAAACATAGCGTGGGCGGTTAATTCTGCAGCTGAGTGTCTTTTTAAACCAAATTTTGTACAAATTTCTACTGCATTGAGATTAATACAGTAAAACCTGTGTTATCGGCCCGGCCACCTGAGGTAACAGACAGTTTCAAAGTTCAACGAACCAACCGTAAGAAAATTCCCATATACGAAAACCCAAAAGACCTCAGCCAAATAAACCCAAATTTTTACGGCCTACATAGAAATTTGCCTGCTGATATCGGCCGGACTATTTATAATGTATCTTTATTGATGGGAATACCCAACATTATTTATAATTAGGTATTCCTAATATGTACACATAATTAAATTAAACTTGTAGAAATGAATGCGATCTCAGTGTCGAATATGCTCCGAAAGCAAATTTCCTGCGCAATACGTTCATGTTTATGTTTGATCAAACAGAGATCGCCTTAATTTCTGCAAGTTTACACATAATGTAGTCTTTCAGTTACTTGGTTAGTTTAAAATTCTCTCCGTATGCAAATGTTCTTTCGGTTATTTGATTAGTTTAAAGTTGTCTCTGTACTTGAAAGGTTCTTAATTAAGAATGTCGCTAAAAAGAAAACGTTTGTCGCTAGAAGACAAAGTAAATACAATCGCGGAAAGTGAAAAGTATGCGTTAAGTTCGCGAAAGTTGGCCGAAAAATATGGGATTATAAAAAGACAAGTTAACGATATTATGAAAAATAAAGGTTAATTAAATAAGACGGTTGAGAAAGGTGTTAAATCGGAGCAGAAACGAAAATTTCCGAAGTCGGAAGGATTGGCAGTGGATCACGTCGTCTACAATTGGTTTTGCAAAGCTAGAAATAAAGCAATTCCATTAACCGGGCAGCTACTTAAACAAAAACTTCTGGAGGCAGCAAACAGTTTAAAGATGGAAAATTTCGCAGCATCAAATGGATAGTTGGAAAGTTTCTGCCGGGGATCCAGTATAACTTTTAAATCAATTTGTAGCGAATCCGCAGAGATTAATTTGGATGATACAGAGGACTGGAAAACCAAGTTACTGTTGATTTTAAGAAATTATTCTGCTTGAGATGTCTATAATGCTGACGAAACAGGTCTTTATGATCGTGCCATGCCAAATAAGACAATTGCATTAAAAAATGAGAATTATGCAGGGGAGAAGGCAGCAAAACAACATTTAACTATTTTACTGTGTGCAAATATGGAAGGTGAAAAAGAAAATGTATTAATAATTGGAAAAAGTAAAAATCCTCGCTGTTTTAAGGGTAATCATGTTGACAAATTACCCTTAAAGTGGGTCTCTAACAAAAAGGCTTGGATGGCAACAGAAATTATGACAAGATGGCTGCATAAATTTGACAATAAAATGAAAAAGCAAAATAGAAAAGTGCTTCTTTCCTTGGATAATGCTACGTCACATTCTAAAGTTCCATTTGAAAATCTTGAACTAGTCTTCCTGTCGCCAAACACCACTTCGCCTTGTCAGCCTTTAGATCAAGGCATAATTCAGAATTTAAAATTGATTTACCTAAATTTTGATTAAAAGGCTTCTAACATTTACTGACAGTGAATGTGACTTTTAACATTCTGAATTTAGCCAATGCACGTATATGGATTATAACTGCTTGGAAAAAGCTGCTACAGTTAAGAAATGTTTTTCTAACGCTAGATTCTCGGATGTTATCCAAGAAGATACAATTTTTGATGAAGAAGACCAAATGCCCAACTGTTTCCTACAATTCGTATCGAAATTGTGGATTTCGATGAATTTGCTTCTGTTGATAGTTATGTGCCTACAGAAAGCCCTAACTTCAGTATCACGGAAATTGTTGAGAAATTGTGCAATAATGATGAAGAACATAACTTTGATAATAGTGATGTGGACAAATGTGAAACTCCAAAATCTACTTTATCCTAGTATGAGCGAAGTGTGTGCGAAGTTAAGAGACATACAAAATTATTTATTGTGCAATAACAATGGTGAAATTTTTATGGACATTTCTCGAATTTTACTTACAGTTTTTAAATCGAAACTAAAAAATTAAACCAAAGATTGAGCCATACTTTAAAAAAAACTTATGAAATTATGTTTTTTTCTATGAATATATTATAACAATATGTATAAATAATGAATATATGTATTATCTATAATATATATATATATATATATATATATATATATATATAAATACATATATATATATATATATATATAAATACATATATATATATATATATATATATATATATATATATATATAATAACTTCGTGACCTTGGTATGATATGGTAAACCTAATCAGTAGGCGATTAAAGGTCTGTATATTACTTCAAAATATATGTATTTAAAAAACTCTACATGTTTCGGCTGTATACGCCTTTTTCAAGAGAATACAAATTATTCATATTTTGTATTCTCTTGAAAAAGGCGTATACAGCCGAAACATGTAGAGTTTTTTAAATACATATATTTTGAAGTAATATACAGACCTTTAATCGCCTACTGATTAGGTTTACCATATATATATATATATATATATATATATATATATATATATATATATAAATACATATATATAGAGTAAATTCAATCAGTTGGCGATTTAAGGTCTGGCTTTACATTAAAGTATATATATTTAAAACAACCCTACATGTTTCGGCAATGATGTCTTTATCAAGGATATAAAATATAAATGACAGTATACAAATGCAATATAATTGAGTTGCTATGGATAAAATTATTCAAACATCCATTCCAATTGAATAATAATAAATCATGCCTTGGTATTCCAAAAACAGATAGACAACAAAAACAGGGAAAAGCAAGACATGAGTTATTATTATGTATGCGCCCGTGGAGCGTCTTAAGATGCAAAGTTGTCGGCATTCGCCTTAAACGAGAAGGAAAACCACGAAAACCTACTCGGACAACCAGACAGGAATCAAAACACGGAACAGTCAGCGTGATAAGCAAATGTATATGATATTTAAATGTAATTGATATTTAAATAACTTAAGATATATAATTATATAACAAAAAAAAATATATATTATGATGGTAAATTGCAGATCGTTACACAATTAAGTTATAGTATATACTGCTTAAATTTTTTATGTAATTTCTGTTGTTAATTGATTTTTTTTTGCTGTTTAATACTAATCACTTCTTTAATTTCTCTTTTCATTGTGTGTTATCAATTATCTATGTGTTTTCAAAATCGAAATGGTGATCGCGTTGTAGTTTGTGTGTAGATAAAGCAGTTTTGTCTGTTTTAGAGTATTTGTGGGCTTGTATTCTTTTGTACAATATGAAACAAGCATGTAAATAATTTACATATCTGTAACTATGCACATGGACAATACACAGTTACAGATATGTAAATTATTTACATGTTTGTTTCATATTGTACAAGCGCTTTATACGTGCTTAACGTATTGTCATACTTAAACAAAACCTTTTTGTATTCTTTTGTATAAATATTGTTTCGTTTGGCCTATGTAGTAACTATCGCAATCGCGACATGGTATTTTATATATGACATGTGTTTCTCGATTTTTTTCTATTTTAGGTTTAAGTTTTGAAAATAAATGTTTATTAGTATTACTAAGTTTATATGTTGTAGCTATATCATATTTTTTTAAAGTGTATTTAATTTTTTCTAATAGTTGTGGAACATATGGAATCGTGATATATGTTGTGTCATTGTTCAAATTTTTATTGGTGTCTGCAGTGTTGTATATTTGGTGTACTCCTTTTTTAATTGTTTGGTCTATAAGTTGTGGTGGATAATTATTATCTGTTAAGATTGTTTTAATTTTCTTGATGATATCTTTTCTGTATTGGGTATGTGATAGTTTTACTGCCCTATCAGTCAGATTATTTATAATCATTTTATTGAATACTGTAGGAGCATTTGAGTGGTAATTCATATATCGAAAAGAAGCTTTGGGTTTATTATACCAATTTGTATAAATAGTACCCTGTCTATCAGAGGTCAATGAAATATCAAAGCCAGACCTTAAATCGCCAACTGATTGAATTTACCATATCATACCAAGGTCACGAATTAATTATATATATATATATATATATATATATATATATATATATATAGGTCGACATGTCTGACCATACACATTACACAAAATATGTGTTTTAACACGAAATAAATTGGTGAGTTTTGTAACCTTTAATTTTCCTTACTTTAATTATTATTTTAATTTTAATTCATTCATATAAATTGTAAGTATATTTCTTACCTTTCGTTGTATTAATTTTTTAGTTCTAATCACTTGAAAAAGACTTAATTATATAAAAAAAGTCGAAACCTCGTGGTAAAAAAACTGAAATTCATTAATGGTCGCTAAACCAAGAAAATGTCTATTATTTTAATATTATGACACGGCCAATAAAATAAATAAGAAATAAATTTTAATTCTTATTAACACTAAATATATATACGTATATACATTTTTCTATAATATGTAGGCCAATTGAGAATCTTGATGTTGGCCCCTTACAGGAATGTAAGTAACAGATGCAACATACGGACGAGCATTGTGTTGGGAGACTGTGATATTATTTAACCCTTGAATATATACATACTATGGCAGATGGTTCCAGAAATTTGTAAATGTACATTTGAGTATGGACTTGATAAAGGACGTGCAGGAATACTAAAGGAGTCCTACTTCTAATGCTAATTCCACCCGAAACCATTAATCCTCTAGTAAGTGCAGTCTCACGTTTTAAGTAAAAATTCAAAAAATCCTTTTCTCTTCTTCGACTCTGGATTCGTCTACAACCAACGTAGGGTCCATAAACAAAAAGGAGATTCGTTTGAAAAAAGATATTATTCCACTCTTCATCCTAATCTGCCAATACATTTCACCATTCCAATCTGGGGGCACGGTGACGCTTAGTGACAGGCGAGTGTTAGTCGTGGACGACAGGAAATCGACCCAAATGAGCGAATACAGCGATCTATGGAATGTATTGTTATTCTAGAAGTATGCCAATGCTATGCGTTGTCGCTAAGCATAACAAAATCGAAATGCTTTCTCATCGCACTTAACGTATAAGAAGGATTTTGGGTCTGAAAAAGTTTGAGGACTGCTGTGCTAATAACATAGGTCTATAACATTTTTTGGCAGCTGCATAGCATCCAAACAGGTGGAGGCTGTGGCTTGAAACGAGAAAAATCCCTAACCACAATATAAATTAAAAACCTCTAAATACATATTTCTGCAACTAAGTTGCCAACAATCTGAAAATTAGTATTTCACGTAGCGTTTTTGGCTAAGGTACAACCTTTGCTCTTTATCAAGATGCTACGTTTAATACTAAATTTTCAGATGGTTCTACTGAGAATAGCAACTTAGTTGCCGAAATGCGTATTTAGAGTTTATTAACTTATATTGGGACTTTTCTTGTTTCTGTCTATTTCTGCATGTGATATTTTTGGTAAATATTATGTATTCTAGTCTGCTGAATTCAAAAATTATTTTCATTTCTCTTCATAACGTACAATTTTTTTGCAAAATACAAGGTGTTTGTATAAAGAGAAGCAAAACACTAATGAAAGAAAACACCATTTCATTATAATGAACTAAACAATATTTCTTATAATTAAACAAACAATTTCTTCATGAAATGTACTTAACATTCCGTGTTCATTCCTTTTGCCTATAAAACCTTTTCTTCTCTTGGGGTTCCTCATCAATTAAAAAATCTGAACTGGATTCGCCCTGGGGAGGTAATGTGTTTTCACCCTTAAAATCACTCAGGATATCATCTTAAGTAGGAAGTGGGTGTAGAACTGATATTTGAGGGCTATGAGACACTGGACGAATAGCTGAATTAAGGTTTGGGTAATATATCTTCTTTTTATTTTTTGTATGCTGATGTGAGTCATCCGCAATACGTCAGGCGACGGTCTGGCGATGACATTATGCGCCGAACATGCCAGCCGTCGCCGGAAAACTCTAGAAGCTCCGGAATAATTCTCGGTGTACAGCCCTATATAAGAACTGGAAATGGAGGGAGACGTCATTCAACGAGTAATCGCCGTCGTGTAATATTTTATAAATGTAGATAAATACTAATATCGTGAAATAAATATTCTTATTATTAGTTATTAGTTTTTAAATTTTTATTTAGTGCGTTTTGTTGTTAATATAGTGTGTGTTTAAATTACCGTTCGTTTTATTTAAAAGAACCCAAAAACACCTCTCGACAAACATAAACTGTAGGAAAAACCCCAACAGCCCAGCAAACGAACCAATACAAACACACAAACTCATAGACGCACCAGTACCAAAACACAACGCGTGGACTCAAAGACAACAAACAAAACCCAGAAGCACAAATATTTTACGGTATTTAAACCTTTCACATCTACCGAACGGAAATAGCAGTCGGTAGTGTGAGTGTTTTTACCTTTAAACTGAACAAGCGAAGATCTCCTTCGCACCTTCTATACACCTTGTGAAAGTCCAGGTTTTGTCTTGATCCCCAAGTTTCAAGTTGAAGAAAGTAAAATATATTTTCTTCTCGAAATCGCTTACGATTTTTATTTGCACAGGTGTTAATGCTGTTACTCATTAAATAGATTATTATTTAAATTAAAATCGACTATTATATACATACTATGTTATATAAAAAATTAATGTTTTATTAAATCATTATTTTTCATTTTAATTGTAAGATATATACAATGCGCGAACTCACAATACGTATTGCACCCCGAAACACCCCACATGATAAAATGCCCTTGTGTACTGAAACACCCCGCATAATAAAATGCCCTTGAGTTCCCCAAAACGCCTATAACTATGAAATGGACACTTCCTTCAGGCGACGCTGTATTCATTACTTTTGGAGCACACTGTATATGAACAGGTAGAATTTTTGGAATGCTTCGTTGAATAAGCGCCATACTTACTTTTAAATTTATTAATGCCCTTTCGGCTGAGCACTATTTTTTTTTAATTTACATTATTGTCCTGACCTGAACGCCATATCGATTTCTGAATTACTTTTATATGAACCTCGTATATTTAATTTCATCTGACTTTTGGAGCGTACCTCGTATAAAAACATCTTCTTTCTCTCGCGCACTCGAAGAAATCCTACTCTGAGGAGGAGGTCTCTGTCTTACGCATTGTTTCGCCCATAAGGAGGAGGGCCCAGAACCCGCTAGTGTATTCATATATAGTGTATTCATCACAAATTAAGTAAAGTTATCAGGAAAAATATCACAAACTCTTGGAGCCATAATATACAAGTGTCTGGAAAAGGTCTTTTCGAAAATCTACTACATACACCTTACACCAAAACAAGCCGATTTAAGGCAACTTACCTGAGAATAAAGTTGCTTTGTTTGAGCGCTATATGACGCTAACATAGTTTTATGAGACAAAAAATCAAATCAAAATTTTTAGTAACATCATTCCATAGGCGTAGAATTTGGGTTTCTTATAAATGCGCATTTCAAATTTCAACGCTAATTAAAGAGGGATTTAAGTATAAAATTTAGATTGTGTAACTTATTTACAGCAGAAATAAGACTCGATTCGGTTTAAGGGTAAAAATTTGTATTTTAATAATTCCCAGTTAAAAAAAAAACTAACTAAAAACACGAAATGCAAAATGTAGGTTTAGTATGGATTATTCAGCAACCAAGATCCTAAACTTATTTATCATGTTGAAACATTATCAAATCTAACAATGCGCTTGTTTATATTCCTAATATCCTGGCAACCATATATAAACATATTCAAATAAATTTCCTCAATTTTCGCTAAATGGTTGATTTACTCTAAATCAGCGATTCTCAACCTTCTTAGCTTCGCAATCCCCCAAATAGTAAATGTAAATGAAGTTAATATTTCGTCAGAGCATGTTTGAACGCGTTTGAACAAGTCGCGCTGTGACCAGTGTAAAAGAGGCGTTTGCGATTGCACAACTTCAGTTAAGTTTCGAATGCGAAGTGTGCGTCTGGTGCTTTGATTTTAGTGTCCCGTCAACCATTAAACTGAATTGTTTTTTTTTTCAAATTCCTTTGCGAAATAGATAAATTTGTGAAAAGACGAAGTGAACTATCTACATCCAGTGAATCGGTTAGTAAAAAGATAAGGTTGTAAGAATGACAGTTATTATTATTATTATTATTATTATTAAATTATGGCTTTACCTCATTGGATGGAAAGTCACAATCACAGAAAGTCACACAAAGGTTGTAAGAATGACAGTTATTTAAATTATGGTTTTGCCTCATTGAATGGAAAGTCACAGTGGGTTGTTTGGTTTCAAGTTCTCTCCGATGAAAGCATGAAGCCATCAAGATTAGTTCGATGATTGGAAACCAAACATCCGACTTCTATTTGTAAGTCAAACAATACTGATAAAAGTATACTTGAAGCATCTTATCTCATAGCATTAAGAGTAGCTGAGATGTCCAAACACCAAACAATCGCCGAAAATCTTATATTGGCTTGCTGCATTTGATATGGTCAGTGTCTTAATAGACGTGGAAGAAGCAAAAAAATTTAAAAAAATCTCGCTTTCTAACGACACAAAATCAAGGCAAGCATGGCTGCCAATGTTCGCGATTAGATAATTCAGCAAGTGAGTTCAAGTAATTTTTTTGGTATGTATTCGATTTGATGAATAAACAGATGTAGCAAACATGTCTCAGTTCTTATGTTTTGCGGAGTATAAATGTGAATAGAGATCAATCAAAGAAAATATGTGGGATCAAAACGGTACCGGGTCATACAACAATTCTTTTTGATGTTTTTTTTTATGAAGCTACTAGAAACTATACTAACATAAATTGGACAAAATGTTTACAGTACGTAGTGATGGTGCAAAGGCGATAACAGGAAAGAACAATGGATTAATGAAAATATTAGAAGATCGTCTTATACCAAGGGGGGATTGAACGCACTGCTTCCTTCACAGACATGCTCTTGTCGCAAAAAACATGTCGGAAAATCCCAATCAAATTCTTTATTGAAGCTGTAAAAATGGTTAATTTTATTAAAAGCCTACCGTTACAGAACATGCTGTTTGCTGAACTATGCCATGAAATGGACGAAAATAAAAAATCTATTCTTTTCCATACAGAAGTTAGATGGTTATCGCGAGGGAAAGTGCTAACCCGGGCATTTGGATTTTGAGATGACTTAATAATATTTTTCCAGGATAAACAGAACCCCATTCTCATTGTTTTTACAGAATAATGAGTGTATGTTGTTGTTGGCGTACTTAGCTGATGTATTTTCGCATATAAACGACTTGAGTATGAATTTATAAAGATGTGATAAAAACATTTTATTAATAACAGACAAAGTTCATGCTTGCATTAAGAAGCTTGACATCTGGATTATTCGGATTATTCGCCTTCAAAGCAAAAATTTGGATATGTTTCCACTCACTTCACCATAGTTTAGATTGCATGAAAATGCATTTGCATGAGCTATAAACTCAGTTGACGGAGTATTTCCCTGAAGATAAGAATGATTTCCCGAAGGGATGGGTACTAAATCCGTTTAGTGAAAACGTTGTTGCCGCTGCTAAGTTACCAATTGAGATTCACGACCAGCTCATCGAAATATCTGCCGACAAAACGCTACAACTGCAATTTACATCTAAAGATTTAAAAACATTTTAGCTTGCTCGTCAAAATAAATATTGACATTTAGTTGCAGCAGCACGGAAAATATTAATCCCTTTCGCCACGTCTTATCTCTGTGAAAAGGGCTTTTCGCCTATGGTTGCGCTAAAAACTAAATACAGGAATCTTCTCTTATCACTCGAAAACAATTTGCTTTTTTGTGTTTCTAACATGGATCCACCAATGGAGAATCTTTTAAAGGAAACGCAAATGCAACCAATACATTCATTTCTTTTCTTTACATGTGTTCTTATTGTAAGTAAAATGTTTATAATAAATTATTTTTGCCATAAAATGGTTTTTGGTTATTGTTTAGGCTATTCCGAGACCCTCCGTTAATATCACCGCGACCCCAGGTTGAGAAACAATGCTCTAAATGTAACTACAAACACGAGTTTTGCTAGAAAATGATGGAATTTTTCAAGTATTTTTCCGGGTTGCATTGAGTAAAAATCTGTAAGAAACACTGTAAAAGTCTTGTGCAGGTTTCTGATTGCAGACTACTGTTATTATACCGCATGTGTCAAATATCATTAGGCATAGGGAATACGTTTGAGTACATACGATGTATATTTATATGGAAAAGCCGATCCAATGCCGGCGAAGACCGCGACGGCCGGCAACGATTGTCTCCGATTGTTTCGCAAATTCAAGTTAGCAGTAATAATTTGACCATCGACATAGGTACTTGTAATGCGTTCTAAAATAACATTTACGAATTGCAAGGGCTTTGCTTTTCTTATTTCTTTCAGTAGATGCAGGAAATTTTTAAGCTGTGGTGCGTCGCATAAACAAAAGCGTAATTCTAATAAAATTAAAGAATAATCCTAATAAAATAAATAAAAAAGGATTCTAAAAATTATAATAAATTATACAAGAGGTTCAAAAATTCCTCCTTGCACAGCAAGACATTGTCCTAGGCGGTCATAGAAATTAGCTCTTACATTTGCTAACATGTCGGCAGTTAATGAATTCGCAGCCTCAGTTATTTTTTCTCTCAAGGCAACTAGATTTTCTGCTCTACCAGCTTCATGAGTATAAACAATATTTTTTAGATATCCCCACAAAAAGAAATAATTTGGAGATAGATCAGGAGATCGCGTGGGCGATTTAATGTTTCCTGTTCCAGTAATAAGACGGTCAGGAAAAGTATTTCCTAGAAATTCCTTTAGCCTCACTGCATTATGTGCTGGGCAGACATGATGGTGAAACCAAACGATTTCCTGATTTATTTCAATGTTTTGAATGGCGGGAAGTATTTTATTTTTCAGTAATTCGAGATACTTGTCGGCATTTAATATACGATCAATAAAATAGGGGCCTATAGAATGGTCACCTAAAATACCTGCCCAAACGTTTAGTTTTTGAGGATACTGAGTGCGATTTGCAAAATGCCGGTGTTGATTTTCCGAAGCCCAATATCGAAGAACAGAGAGATTGTGCTTTCCGTGTAATGGAAAAGTTGATTCATCGGTGAAGAGAATATTTTTAACGAAATTTTCATCTCGATGTATTTTTTCCATAACGTCTTGACAAAACGGCATTCTCCGGAAATTGTCCTCGGGAAATATTTCTTGAGTTTTCGAATATTTGAAACATTTTAAACCATTACGTTTCCAAATACGTGAAATAGTTGTGTTACTTGTACCCAATTCCTCGGCAGCACTTCTAGTAGATCTCGTGTTATCAATTTCCACAATACTACAAATTAATACATCCCGCCGTTCTCTTTCCTCAATTTTTTGTGGTGATACCTCTCTTGGTTTGCATTTCGTACAGTTATTGAGACAGAAACAAGTTTCAAATTTATTTATAATATTATAAATTGTTTGTCTGTAAGGTACAGAACGGTCTGCGTCAACAAATTCATGCACTCCATTGCAGACTTGCCTGTATAAAACCATTTTACTAACTGAAGCTTTTCAGTGGGTGTATAAAGAGCCATTATACATTAATTTTATTGTGCGCTTTCAAACTGTAACGGCCGCAGCTAGACTGAATGCAAAATTTCCAGTCAATCGGTATCGGAGACAATCGTCAGTCGTCGCTGTCTTCGCTGGCATTGGACTGGCTTTCTCATGTACGTATAGATTGTATGTACTCATACGTTGATTCTCTGTGCCTAATGATATTTAACACATACGGTATGTTCGTGGTAGTAGATATTTATTCTACAAGATCTTTGATTGGGAATTATCAGAAATGCTGAGTTTTTTGCCTATAGTGATTTGTATTTGAAATGATAATTCTATTTATATTTTAGATTTTTATTTTGTATATAATTAAATTAGGAATAATTAAAATACTTATATTCTTATACGTTTATATTAGCAAGAGATACAAATGTATCTACATCTAACATTGTATAAGTGTTTATATAATTTCTGTTGTCAGGAACAACTATCGCAAAGCAAGATAAATTCATACGTATTAAAACAATAACACTACTGTCAACACAATGTATGTAATGATCGTGGCCATTTAATAGCTTTTTTAAGCAGACCAACTTCCATACATTTCGTTTGCTCTTATTTTGTGTTCAAACTGAAACTAGTTTTTACTCTACGGCGCTGTATAGTGGGGGAAAGGGAGGGCGTAATGCCCAGAGTTGAATGGCGTGGCTACTCCCAACCACGCCCACCACAATCGAATTCACACCTGAGCCGTAAACATTATTTGTCGGCGGCTTTAAGATCCGTCCAGGATTTACAAAACACCCACGCGAACACATTACAGACGTATTCGAACAGTAAACCAGATACTAAAACCTGTTCGCTGCTATCTGGTGTGTACACGGATATGTGAAAGTATAAATAGCTAAAGGTTATGTTTCTAATTTCGTGTTTTACATATTTGGTGGAATTTAAACGTTTATCTCATAAAAAAGCTGTTCCTTTGACGTTAAAAATATAATAAAATAAGGGAAATTATTTCCCTCATCATTTCGCTTATTTGCATTTATACATTATATTGATTAAATAAAATAATATAATCCTAATTAAATCCTATTTCGACCTTTTTCTTGTTAAATTTGAAAGCATTAAATACAGCATAAATACCGATTTTATATTATGTAATAATTATATTAATAATAATAACGCAAGTCAACAAAATTAAATTTCAATTTTAGCGCGAGTTTGAAAATTTCTTTTTTCTCGAATTTCAACTAAAAAACCACTTCGAGGGTTTCCAAAGCACTAAATAAAACTGTACAAATATAGTCGTGCTGAAATTTGGCGTTTAATGTGCATACCGTTTTTCGCGATTATCTCGAAAACCAAAAGATATAGGCTAGCGCGGTTTTTTTTATCGTTATCAGCCCCCAAAATACATAAAGTGCAAGCATTGGAACGCCGAAACTTGGCACTTTAATTTTTTGGAATTTTCAAATTCTATTGCCTGAGGTTCAAAAAAAAAAATGCGAAATTTTCAAAATGCCAAACTCCCTCAAATAGTCCAATCGACGTGAACTTTTTCGGCGAATTAAAGTGTTCGTCGAAACTATTAAAACGAGCCCAGGTGTGCCTCCATAGGCCGAACAGTTTGGCCACTACAGCAGGCAGAACTTTTACAATACTTCCGGTGAACTTTCGATTTTTCAGACATAACTCCAAAATCGTACATCGCAGAACCTTCCGGTTTTCAGCAATCGATTCGGCGTCTTGTTTCGCATCCGTGGACGTGTGAATGATTGCCTTGAATAGTTTACTTTCGGAGATACAGTGGTAGCCCAAAATCGAAGTTTCAATTTTAGGGCAATTTTCGCGAGTTTGAATTTTTTTTTAATTAAATAATTTTTTCTTGATGCTGGAAAACTGAGAACTGATTTTGGATATATTTGATGTTCTGACTCCAAAAATACCTGTCTTTTCTCGTAGCAGCTCTAGTTTTTGAGATACTTTCTAATTGAGTTTCGTTTTAACAACAGGCACAAATATTGAAATAATGGTATCTTTACACAAAATATCTGTGTTCTTTGTCTTTGGAACAGCAGAGCTCAGAATCAGCACTGGTTTAACAAAAATCGGCCTCTGAGAAACGTCGTTGTTCCAAGGAAAGAAAACGAAAATCAAAGAACCTTTGGTTGCAAGAGAGAAAATCATATTCCCATCTTTGGATGTCAAGTTGGGACTTATGAATAAGTAATTTGTGAAGGTGTAAAATCGAGATGGATTTTGCTTTGGGTACTTAACACGTAAATTTCCTGGAAATAACATGGAAAAACTGAAAGCAGGCATAGCAGGTGGCTCTCATAAAAGTTTCACAATTTACTGTAGGAAGGTTGTATTTCAGAAACATTTTTTTAAAAGGCTTTGACTGCTTCTTGAGGTGTTGAAAATCGCTGTCCACGCTTCTTTTGTTTCACAGTTGGGAACAAAAAAAAATAATTCCGCGACAAGTCAGGTGAATATGGACAATGAGACATTATTTCAGCACTTATCTCCTTCAAATAATCAACTGTTAGACTCGCATTGTCGTGATGAAGCATAATGCGACGTTTTCGGTTGTTCTTCCTGATTTTATCTATAACTTTTGGCAGTACATATACCACTCAGCGTTAACAGTTTTTCGATCCTCTGAAGGAATTGTTGCGATGTGTCCTGTACATCCGAAGAAACAAGCGATCATTTTCTTGGAAGTGGTCCTTGCACGAACAACTTTTGTGGGGTTCGGTTCATCTTGGAACACACATACAGTAGATTGTTGTTTGGTTTCCGACTTATACGCATATATCCATGTTTCGTCACCTGTGACGATGTTGTTACGGATTTTGCGGCTCCTACGTCGAATTTTTTGCGCATCTCTTTACACCAATTGACACGAGCTGCTTTCTGTGCTTTGGTCAAGTTATGTGGAATCCATCTGGAACATATTTTTTTTACAAATAAATGTTCATGTAAAATCGAATGAATTACAGTCTACGATATGCTAAGAGATGCCTCTGCCTCACTGTAAGTCACATGTCGATGGTGTTCTATCATTTTCCGCATAGCATCGATGTTTTTTATCGAGCAATTTTTGGTCGAGCTTTACTTGATTCATCACTCACTAAGGCACGACCATGACGAAATTCTGCACACCAATTGCAAACTTCTCTGATGGTGCTTAATTTCCAAAAGTTGACCGAAGCGATATAATGCATTCTTGTGGAGTTAGGCCTTTCTTATTATCATAAAAAATCATCCAATGAAAACCTTCTCCATTATTTTACAAACTCACTGTCTTAAAACTGTCACTGCCAACAAACTACTGACTTAATTTCTAAGCTATCGCGGACTTCGCATTGACAAATGTCAGGCTTTAAGAATATAGTGATTACATATGTCAATGGCACCATCTAGTGGTCGATTGTAAAAATATAAAAGTTGCCCCTCGTATCTGTCTAAGGCCTCTTTCTAAATACAGAACTGATTCTTGTTCTTTTTCAAGTGCCGAAGAAAATGGACGTTCTCAAAAAAATATTGATTATAATTGTTAGATGTTTGACAAAAGCTGCGCAAACGTCTCTTAATATAAAGAATAGAATCAAATCATCGCCAGTAACACTAGAATTTGGAAGGGAGTACAGGATTTTATAAAGTTTTTCAGTGACAAGAGGCAGAGTTAAGGGAATACAATACTGTAAGTATCATTTGGGCACGCGGGGGAAGTAGCACTATACTGGACGTATTTTTTAAGTTAAAATTTTCAAGTATCTTAAAAAATAAGCAGTTTACAAAAAAATATCCAGATTTAAAATTTAATAATTCAGTGGAGGAAATACATTAGTTGTAGAATTCGTCCCTCTCTCTCCCTCCATATAGGTGGGGCGGGGGTAACTTTGTAATCTTAAATAGGAACCTTACAGATTGGAATTCTACTGGAAAAAGTACGTAGGATTTGTCTGAAACTTTTTTTCAATTCACGATATTACGATATACGATAATATTTCAGTTTTCATGCGTTGTCTTTTTATTTTATTTATTCATGGGCAGCCTGTATATTAAGTATATTTGCATTATTCCTCGACTTGCTGGAAATCATTATTACTGGGAAAAATATTTGACTTATGGGGGATTTTAATATTCCGAATTTTGAAAAACCTGGTGTTGCGTCTGATGCGAATCTAGAGCTTCTGCTTTCATTTATGGCATCTTTAAACCTAACTCAGTTCAACGATATTATCAATGCAAATGATCGACTTTTGGACGTTATACTCTCAAACATGAACTGTGAATTCGATGTTGGACATGACTCCCTTGTTGTTGAAGACATCATCTCGCATTATGATATACGGCATTAAGGCTTGATGTTATGTATAGGGTAACATCTCGTACACGTCTATTTCTGTCAAACACCAATATTAGATATAACTTTAAAAAGGCTAATTTTATAAAACTGTGTTCTGATTTACTCCAAACTGACTGGTCTTTCCTAGATAGTTATATTGATGTTGCTTTTTATGACAAACTTGATTCTGTTGTAAGCCTTTGTGTTCCCGTGCAAAGATCTTCCTCAAATAAAAGTTATCCTCCGTGGTTTGCTAAGAACATAAAGAAATATCTTCGGTTGAAGCGTCACTAGCGTAGGAAGTGGAAATCTACTGGTAATGATTACTACAAATCAGAGTTTCAGAGAATTCGAAGAATTACTAAAACGGAAATTTCTAGAGGCTATACATGCTATACACAAGACATAGAAGAAAAAATTGTTAGCGATCCGTCTCAATTCTGGACTTTTGTTTGTTCAAAACGCAACATGTCTGGAATTCCAAGTAATTTACATTTTAATAATCAGGAATATTCCCAACAACAAGCCATTGTTGACGCCTTCGTATCTACATTTGCAGAAGTTTATCTTCCTAAAAACTTTGATGATGCGTTACGTGAGACGATACTATTAGTAGTTATCCACTTATCGTCGTTTCTTGTGTTACACAGCATGATATCATCGAGGCCATTGGGAAACTGAAGAACAAACATACTGATATTCCAACGTATTTGGTTAAGGACTGCGCCAATGTTTTTGTTCATCCACTCTCCAAACTCTTCAACTTATCCATTAAAACATCTTCATTCCCACAAGCATGCAAAATCGCTAGAATTTGTCCTGTATTTAAGTAGGGTGATAACACTGACATCTCTAATTATAGGCCAATAGCTATTATTTCTGTTTTTGCGAAAATCTTTAAATCCGTCTTGCACGAAATCATCTCATTCAAATTTCTGCTCCTTATTTCT